>JBBGZY010001079.1:1582500-2957500 GCA_037952925.1 Lithobates clamitans | reverse complement strand
TCATTTACTAAAGCACTGGAACAAATGCACTTGTAGAGTGCACATGCATTTTGCAAAGTGCAACATAGATTTGCTTTAGACAAATCAACACCACAGAACATTCAAGCAAATTTTAACGAGGGTGGGGGTGGGGGGGTTGTGAAATCTAGCTAATTGCTAATTAGCAGCACACTATTTGGAGTGAGTTCAGGTGGGGGGGGGGGGGGTTGTGAAATCTAGCTAATTGCTAATTAGCAGCACACTATTTGGAGTGAGTTCAGGTGGGGGGGGGGGGGGGGGTTGTGAAATCTAGCTAATTGCTAATTAGCAGCACACTATTTGGAGTGAGTTCAGGTGGGGGGGGGGGTTGTGAAATCTAGCTAATTGCTAATTAGCAGCACACTATTTGGAGTGAGTTCAGGTGGGGGGGGGGGGGTTGTGAAATCTAGCTAATTGCTAATTAGCAGCACACTATTTGGAGTGAGTTCAGGTGGGGGGGGGTTGTGAAATCTAGCTAATTGCTAATTAGCAGCACACTATTTGGAGTGAGTTCAGGTGGGGGGGGGGGGGGTTGTGAAATCTAGCTAATTGCTAATTATAAGCACACTAAATACACTCCAACAAAATACATTCAAAATGAGTAGACTAGGTGGATATGTTCCCATCACTTCATGCTGGGAAGGTTATTGAAGGAAACTATACATGCATGACAAAAAATAACAGGAAAAAATTCCAGCATGTGTGAGGATAAAAAGGGGACATTCACACTATATTGCAATGATGGGAAGTAGTGTTTGAAGCAAGAAATACATTACATTATCAAAGATTACATAAAAGAACATGTGATGCTAATAAAAGAAAAATATCTTACCTTAATATAGTCCTTCTGCAGGACCTGTATGATGGCAGAACAGGTCTCTGGGATAATGATCCCCAGAGCCTGGGGGGAGATGCCTGTCGAGAACTTAAGGTCCTGCAGGCTTCTCCCTGTGGCCAAATACCGCAAGGTAGCGACCAGCCTCTGCTCCGGAGTGATGGCTTGCCTCATGCAGGTATCCTGCCTGCTGATATAGGGGGTCAGCAAAGCCACCAAACGGTCAAAAACGGGGTCCGTCATCCGGAGAAAGTTCCTGAAATCCTCAGGATTATTCTCACGGATCTCACGGAGCAAAGGCATGTGACAGAACTGGTCACGCTGAAGCAACCAATTCTTGGTCCATGAACTCCTCCTCGCCCTGTTCATGGACTGGTCTTGGGCTGAAGAATAAACTACAGCACCAAGCACATACAATGCACGAGCTCTACGACGAGTACGTACAGGTAACATGGCTTCAAAACGGTCGGCTGGTCAGAACGCACTAAACAGAACGCACTGAAGAACAGCAAGGCCTGTGAAGAACGACCTGAAAATCAGGAACGAGCGGCCAATAAAACAAAGATTTCTCAATGCCAACTGACCAAACGCACTGAAAAGCAGATACAAACCTCACAAGCACAGACTGAACAACAGTTAAAACGAACTGAAAAATACGAGTCTCACAAGCGCGAATCGTCTCTCACCAAACTTCTACTAACACGAGATAAACACGAGATTAGCAGAAGGAGCCCAAAGGGTGTCGTACGGGCTATTGAACTTCCGTTTTATAGTCTCGTCGGACTTGGTGTACGTCACCGCGTACTAAGCTGTCGTACTTTTGTGTGGTCGTGTGTGTGCAAGTCCGTTCGTAAGAAAGTCTGCCGCAAGTCCGCCGAAGGTACGCCGGAAGTATGTCGGACAGGCTGTCCGACTTTTGTAGCAGAAAAGTCCGACCGTGTGTACGCGGCATAACAAAAAAAAAAGGGATGGGCTCTTCAAGTATAAACTTAAAGCGCATTGAAACTCAAGAACAAAACTGTGATATATTATAGCTTACTAGTCCTTACATGTGATGCCTGCATTCCTTTTTCCTTTTTTTTAAGACCTTATTTTTCCTTTCCTTTCACCTGGTGATCCTGACAACCACTTCCTGTCCTAGTGTGGCAACGCTGCTCCTCCATAGACACAGTTTAGTAAAAAAGTGTTGTCACCCTAGGGCGGGAAACATATTACTTGACTACAAAACACCTTCCCCTCTTCTCAGCTGTATAATACGTAGGGAAGGTGTTCTTAAGTCCAGGGGTCGTCAACCACTATCTGCAGCTGGGCCGCGAGCGGCTGACATGAGACTCCTGGGCGGGCAGCATGAAAGAGCCAGGAGGCCGGTATAAGAGAGCTGGATGGATGGGAGAATTAGGCAGCATGGCAGGTGACAATCCACATTTGGTGGCAGGCAGCGTGGCAGGTGACGTGGCAAGTGACAATCCACATCTGGTGGCAGGCAGCATAGCAGGTGAGGTGGCCTCACTTCCTGCAATCTCCTGGGACACCTCACAGGTCCCAGAAGGTTGCCTGGCCATTAAGGAGGCTCAGCGCGACTCACGCATGTGCAATGCACACCCAGCTGTGAAGCCTGTCACAGCCGGGTGCCCACAGTTGTAATGCTGGGGAGAGAAGAGGGAAAGAATAGACTGTTCAGGCGGCCACATCAATGGGTCCTGGTACAGGTGAATGTGTGTTTATTACCCGCTGCACGACGATATACATCGGCAGAATGGCACAGAGTTGCCAAAAGGGCATACAGGTACATCCCCTGTAAGAAGCAGAACTGTGGGCGCGTGCGGCGTTCTCCATGACCATGACCGCGGGTCCCGTGGACTTGATGTCCACTGGGTGGCCGCGATCGTGTCACGGAGAGGTAGAACGGGGAGCTGCCTTTGTAAACAAAGCATTTAACCGTTTTGCCTAGTGACATGACAGAGATCACTGCTCTCTGTCATCTGGAGCAGTGATCGCTGTCATGTGTGTTGAAGCCCATCCCCCCTCACTCCCTAGGACACATTTAACCCCTTCATCGTCCCCTAGTGGTTAACCCCTTCACTGCCAGTGTCAATTACACAGTAATCAGTGCATTTTTATAGCACTGATCGCTGTATAAATGACAATGGTCCCAAAATAGTGTCTAAAGTGTCCGATGTGTCCGCCATAATGTCGCAGTCCTGATAAAAATCGCAGATCGCCGCCATTACTAATAAAAAAAAATAATAATAAAAATGCCATGAAACTATCCCCTATTTTGTAAACGCTATAAATTTTGCGCAAACCAATCAATATCGGCCTAAACTGAGGAAAAAAATTGTTTTTTTTTATATATTTTTGGGGGATATTTATTATAGCAAAAGGTAAAAAAATTGAGGTTTTTTTTCAAAATTGACGCTCTTTTTTTGTTTATAACGCAAAAATAAAAAACGCAGAGGCGTTCAAATACCACCAAAAGAAAGCTCTATTTGTGGGGAAAAAAGAGATGTCAATTTTGTTTTGGTACAACGTCGCACGACCGCGCAATTGTCAGTTAAAGCGACGCAGTGCCGAATCGCAAAAATTGCTCTGGTCAGGAAGGGGGCAAATCCTTCCGGGGCTGAAGTGGTTAAAAGTCAGCAGCTACAGTTTTTGTAGCTGCTGACTTTTAATAAACACAAACATTACTATAACTCAGCATTAAGCTAAAATGGCAGTGAACTGGGATGTTAAAACAAATGGGGAAGTTCCACAATAATGGGGTTTAAACAGACAGTGAGGAGGCATCATGTTGCTTCCTCACCAACTGTCAATCGCCTCTGAAAGACAATCCAAATGCAGATCACCTTTCAGAGGAGCAGCGGGCTTGGATGCACATCTATAGTCTTCTGATCTTCTGATCTGTAGTACTGGAAGATTACACTGATACAGTGGGTCTCAGACCCTCTTCATTAGGCATGACAAAAGGAAGATACTAGGAGTTTATGACTTTCATTACTGTAGGTCCTTGAGCTATTTTACCCGCTTACTATACCCTGTAGCAAGAATCAAGCCAGGGAAACAGTTGCATTTTGCATATTGTATATCATACATATATTTGCTTACATCTTGTATGGCTTCACTATTTATATAAAAAAAAAAACGTGTGTGACTTATGGAAAGATGGCAGTTTGCAAGGCATATAATAAGAATGATGGATGGCGAGGGAAAATATTGCCAGGGGCGGCTTCCTAAGCAGGAAAGAATATAGCTATAGCTTCGAAGAAATTCCACCTTACGAGAGACTAAATGGCCAGTGTGGCATGGCGGGGGTAAAGGAAATAATGAAACCCCCTTGCAGTGGCCAAAGGTGGGCAGAGCTGGGAATTAAGGTGCTGAAATCTTCAGCTGTCCTCAGCTTTAGCTGTCCTAAGATATCAAAAAGCCGCGCTGATGAAATAGTGATAATGAAAATAATTGATTATAAAAAATATTTTTACAATATTGATTAGATAGCGTAATAATAATATAGAGTGTCCACACAACAGTGGCGGCTGGTGTTTTTTTTTTGTGGGGGGGGGCAGTAAACGATTAAACGAATCAACCCGCCACCAACAACCCCCCCTTCATATCGGTCTAATCGTGTCACGGACGGCACCCACCACCCACGAGGTCGGTCGATCAGCTGGGTCACAGGCAGCACCCCCCCCCCCCCCGGGTTGGTCAGTCAGTAAGTCGGGGCTCCGCACCCTACCCCATCTTGCGGGCAGCACTCCGGGCTGTTCTTTCTGGCTGCTTTCTCGCTGCTCCTGCGTCTCCTCCTTCCTCCTCCTGGCGGATTGCCTTTCGGCCAATCAGGTGACGGGTCTCACGACCCGCTTCCTGATTGGCCCGGAGGAGAATCAGTGTTACAATAGAGAATATTCATTCACTATTATAACACAACTGGGTGGGCTCAGAGCGCAGTGCTATGTGCCCCAAGCCCCTCCGTTTTTGAAGCCTAGTAGAACCTCTGGCTCTAATCACATGCTTCAAACACCCCCCCCCCCCATAGAAATCCATGCTTCTGGCACCCTGCATGTAGATCAGTGGTCCGGACACATTGATAGTGGTGGTGGCGCCCATGCGCCCCTAACAGACGGGCTGCCACTGCCATACAATTGTCTTTCTTTATGAAATAACCGTGCAAAATAAAGTCCAAGTTCTAATGGAGCAATATTGAAAATAAAGTCCAAAAAAAATTGGAAAATAAATATACAGAAATGTTAAAAAAACAAACAAAATATGGTTGATAGTACCCTGCGAGGCGCCTCCATCATTTTTTTCTTTCTAGCCACCATCCTGGCAAGCCAGACTGGGTGGTTCTATTTGCCCACTTTTCGATCTGTCTTGTTTTGCGCTGCCAGCCCATTTTGGATCCTTCACCCCCAGCTCCCGGGTCAGACGTCTCCAGTGGCTACCGGCGGGACTTTGGCATGCAGCATCCTGCATCTCTGTGAGTATGGATCCCTCAGTCTGATTCCCACATTTCAATCTACCTAAAACATTTCCATGTTTATTACTATGTTATATCTTTTACCCTTTTCACTTTATAGATTATGCCTATGCATCAACCCCTGAAGAGTGAGACTCACGAAATGCATTGGACCACCATAGTTGCTATGACACACTTACCATGGACTGTTTGATTACTTTATGTAACCATGTAATGGATCTGTATATTTGGCCCAACTGTTTGGCATTATGACACCTTTTTTCCAGTGTTATTGCTGGCATACACTCAATAAACCTGTACTATGTTTTTATTACTGGCTGTGTGGCGTTTCATCTAAAGTCCCAATGGGCAAAACTTTGCATTTGAATATACAGAAATGTAATCCTCTTCAGAAATGTTCAATAATGACCATATTGATAGTGAACATTCATCACCATTAAAGAGTCCCAACCGTGACACCGCCACCTCGATATGGAATGCAGGCTTATCAAATTTAGAGGACCCTCTATTGAAAGAGAGGTCAATAGAACATATGGCCAAGCACCCTGGCCAGGGTATTCTCAAAGCTCTACTACAGGATCCACTCGAGGGCAGAAGTATGGTCTGTGTTGGTCACCTCAATAGTATCCCATTGGAAACATGATAAGGACATAAAAGTGAAAATTCCGCATAGTGTAAAACCCTTAGCTGCTTTATTAAAAAAATAAGGTTGCACTTACATCAACAAACATCATGTATCACTTTTTGAAAATCTCGCCGGCCAGCTTACAGCAAGAAATGTCCCACACGTCCGGGAACACGCAATGACATCAGCACATCGCCCCTCCCTATGTGTTCCGCCACATGTGACGTTGTCTGGGGCATAGGTGCCATGCTGCACCATCGCTGCATATATTCAGACTGCATAACCAAGCATGACCAGAGGCTGGTCATTCGGAGCGGCAACCAAGCCTAAGCCCGGTTGCTGCAGACCAGTGTCAGAAACCATGAAATCAGGCCGGGACAGAAGTACAGTTAATTCACACTTGTTTAATAATAAAAGTAAAAAGAACAAACGTAGTCAAAACATAGCCAAAGTTCAGTCCCTGTTAGGGATCAATGTAGTGGAACAGCAAGCAGGATCTGGAGCCAGAAGGGATGTCAGCAAAGCAAGTCTTGAACAGGATCGCAGGAGGAAGTTTCTGTGATGTTGACCAAGGTGAAGGCAGAGATCCTCCCGACTGGATGGCTTAAGTAGGCAGGACTGACGAGCAGGATAACTTCAACCGCTGAGTAACTGTGGAGAGAGATGGGAGCTGGCAATTAGCCGACAGCTGAGCGGCCAGCTCAGAGAAGGAAGGGCCGAGCCCAGCCCTGACAACCAGGGAATAACCATAAACCAATTTGACCATACCTCTATATGAATGCCAAATCGTTATATAATTTTGACAAGACTGTTTTGTAAAAAAATTATTTTCTAGTTTGACAAGTTTTCATGTTATTAAAAAAAGTTGTTTTTCTGTAAAAAAAAAAGTATACATTTTATTCTAAACCCTTTTTATGTTAAAATGACAGTAAAATAATGTATCTAGTACAAAGCACAACAATGTTATTTGCAAATTAAAATATGCATTTTTTTAAATTTATCATATTTTATGTTATGTGTATATTCTGTTTTCTGGTAATGTGTAGTGCTCACCCCCGAAAGGGCATGCAGACTTGCCCCAGGTTCCTTTCCCCAGTTGCTTTAGTGGCAGCCAGACACACAGCGACAGTCACTCTTTCTGGCTCAGTAAGCAGTGTTTTTTTATGCTTTATTACTAAATGAACGTTGGTAGGGTGACGGGAGCTGTGGGATACTCCAGCAACACTGTACAGTCATAAAAGGATATTCTTCTCTTCGTCAAACCATCTCAGTACAGTCCCTATAGTAGCAGCTAAAGGAATGAGCAGCACAGAGACACCATGATAAATGCCATAGCCCAAGCAAGCACTGGCACTGATGCACAGGGGATAGTAGCAGCAAACAGTCACCAAGATCCTGCACTCAGGTCTGTACCCACAATGTCCCTGGATACTTGGATGCCTCCTTCCAGAATCAGCCAAACATCTCTTCCATGAACTCTCCAGACCGGATCCTCAGTAAAATCCCTAAGTTCGTTCCAGAAATTCTCAGCACCACAGGCCCCCAGCTCTGGCACAGCTGGGACCTTGATGAGCATATATATAACTTCAGCTGGGCTGCCTAGAAGGGCAGTAGCCCTTTAGGCTGGGAGCTTCTCCTCCCGGACAAGAACCAGGCTACCCCAGACCCAGCCATCTACTGGCCACTCTTCCCCAGGGAGACAACATAAAAATTCAGTCTATTCATTTGCCTCTTCCAGCCCACTACATTTCAGAATCCTCTAGAAAGCAGGGGGAAGCAGTTGAACCTATAGCTATTTAAACCCAGAACAGCCCAAAACAATCACAAACAGATCCACTGATTACAGGGGAGCCAAAAAGAAATAAAATTTAACTAGCATATTCAGCAACTTACCGAGGAGGGTGCTACGAATGCAACACTAAAAAACGGTTATTGTTAATAAAAACAGATTTCAGAAAATGAATAGCTAAGGAGAGAAGGGTAAAAAGGTGTTGATTAGGGCTGATTATGGTTAAAGTGGACCTTCAGTCATTTTTTCAACTTTCCATCTAATAAATCTTCTGCCCTTGTTGTTGTTTTAACTTTGGATAGTAAAACATTTTTTTTTCTGCCAGTAAATACCTTATACAGCCCACTTCCTGTTTCTTGTCTGGTAAAAAGCCTAGGCTTATGACATCATACACAGCTCTCTTTCCCACTCTCGTGAGAGTTTGCCAGGAAGGGAGGGGGGGGGGGGTGAGTCATAAGAGGGACAATGAAAGCTGCAGAGCTGGAGGTGTGCCTCTGTGTGTCTGTGTAAATCCAGGAAGTGAACAGGCAGCAGCTTCAGCTGCCCACAGTTAAAATGGCTGCAGCCAGACTCAGTGGAGGGAGATTTCTGCAGCATATTTGGCAAGTACAGAATCACAGTATATAAAAAATAATATGCATAGTGGTTGGAGGGAAGCTTCAGAATGGCAAAGATGCTTTTATTACAAATTATGTGAGCAGACTACAGTTCCTCTTTAACTAAGCGCTAACTGTTGGAAGAACAACAGCGAGTTGCTTATATACTGTGACTATATATGCATTATACCTGTCTATGCAGCAGGTGGCGCTGTAGTGTTATAATGTAATGTGCATGTAAATCTATTGTATTAAGCAATGAGAGTAAGTACTTTTCTCAGTGTTCTGTTGTGTTCCTGTTTCCATGCTGTTAAGATATACAGTAATTCCTCGGATTACGGGCGTTTCGCAATACAATCTATTATTACTTTTTAAATCCTGACTCAGTTTGCGAGCGTTGCCTTGCAAAACCAGCAGGATTCGAGCCTCTGGGGTGTGCAGTACCACATTTGGCCAGAGGTGCGGGTGCGCCGGTGACACTCGGAGCCGCTCGGAAACACTCGGAAACACTTGGTTCCCGAGTGTTTCCGAGCCTCTCCGAGTGCATCCAATCGGCTCTGAGTGCTCTCCAAGTGTTTCCAAATGTCTCCGGCGCCCCCCCCCCACCTCTGGTTACATGCGGTACTGCATACACTAGCAGTACCACTGGAACTGATTATCTGAGTTTCTATTATTTCCTATGGGGAAACTTGCTTTGATATACGAGTCCTTTGGATTACAAGCATTCTTCTTGAACGAATTATGCTCGTAATCCAAGGTACCGCTGTACTGCTATCCTCCATGCAAGTAAAGTTGTTTCATGTATTCAAGAAGCTTCCAGCGCATCATATTAATACTCAACCAACATTAACAGGGTGTTTTAAAAGGAACACACTTTATTTTAATTTTTTTTTTTGTTACATGTAAATCTTCTTTAACAAATGTCATCTAAGATCGAACCTTTGATCTACTTATGCAAGGTATGATAAATACAATAAAACCATATATCGTTACATTTTATTTACTCAATGACACTTGCAGACTGTCATTTTCCATAAGAACAGCTGTGCTTTTAGACAGTGGCTCATGCTGTACAAGTGACTGGAGAAAATAGCTGAAGCGCATTTCATGGCCTTTATAGGCACAACCAAACAGAGCCGCTCATGCTTTGTAAGGCCTCATTCACATGGGCGCACTATACTGTACTCCAGTTCTAGGGCCATGTTTACCTACATGGGGAACAGAACCTTCCCCCTTGTCCATGTCATAACATAAGAGGGAGGGTTTCTATAGTCCACAACAAAAGCTGGGGACTATGCTACTTGATAGGAGTGACAGCACAGAACGTTCTCAGCTCACTAGTTTTCTGGTTGGATCAAAAGGTATTTTTTTGCACTTAAACAGATGTACCAAAATAAAAGCCCTGCATTGCATCATGGCAGCAATTTTTTTTTCTCCTCCCAGTTATGACATGCTGAGGTCCAGTACCCTACAAACATTTAAAAAAATGACATTTGCATACACAAATTAAAGTGGATACACAGTTAAAGTGGAACCAAACTGTACCTGAGCAGTACAAACTGAAAACGCTATTTAATTCATTTGTAATGCTGAAAGCAAGATCACCCATCCATATCTCCATGCCCTATTTTGTTGAGAAATCACTGTGACCCCCCCACCCCCCCCCAGCATTTCTAGCTATGGCCACTTTGAGTAAGGGCAGATGATTCATGTAACATTTAGTTCCTGGGATCCATCTGCCTTTAGCTCAGGCATGCAGGCAGGAGGGTGTACTTAGCTGAGAAAGCCCCTCCTCCTCTGCTCCAATGAAGACTCCTGTGATGTATGACATCATTTTGGCCTAGGCCAGAAACCAGGAAGCAACTGAAGACATGTAAAAAAAGGTTAATATAAGTAAATATATTATACCTTGCTATCTATTTATCAATGCTGGCAGCTAAAGAAAATAGGTAAATATAAATTAAAATTAAAATAGTTGATTGAGAGAGTGTAGTTCCTCTTTAACCAGCTTTCCTTAATGCTGCCTTTCAGTGCCCATCAGTGATGCCTGTCAGTGCCACCTATCAGTGCCCATTAGTACTGCTTATTAGTGCCCATCAGTGCCCATCACCGCTGCCTATCAGCATAGCTCCCAACTGCCCCTGATTTGGAGGGACTGTCCCTGATTTGGAGGGACTGTCCCTGATTTGGAGGGACTGTCCCTGATTTGGAGCAATGTCCCTCTGTCCCTCTTTTCTCCTCATTTGTCCCTCATTTTGGTCTGATCTATATAGATGTATATAAAATGCACTTTTTATCTTTCAAAAAGTGTTTCCCAGTGCTAAACCTTTCATCCAAATTCTAAATGGCTGCATTTGTACATTTTAAAAGCCAATATAAAGGAATAGTAGTGGTAAAAAAAAAAGCACTTGTGGATTTAATTAACCCTTTTTTTGGATATCCCCCCTTTAAAAGGCGTGACAGGCGGCGTGTCCTATGCCCACATATGTTTGCTAGTAGGTGTCCCCCATTCCCATCTCAAAATGTTGGGAGGTATGTATCAGTGCCCATCAGTGCTGCATATCAGTGCCACCTCATCAGTGCTGCATATCAGTGCCACCTCATCAGTGCTGCATATCAGTGCCACCTCATCAGTGCTGCATATCAGTGCCACCTCATCAGTGCTGCATATCAGTGCCTCCTCATCAGTGCCCATCAGTGAAGGAGAAAACTTACTTATTTACAAAATATTATAACAGAAACTAAGAAAAAACTTTTTTTTTAAAACATTTCGTTTTTTTTTTGTTTATTTAGCAGAAAATAAAAAACCCAGCAGTGGTTAAATACCACCAAAAGAAAGTTCTACATGTCTCAAAAAAATGATAAAAATGTTGTTCGGGTACAGCGTTGCATGACCGCGCAATTGTCATTCAAAGCATGACAGAGCTGAAAGATGAACATTGGCCTGGGCAGGAAAGGGTATAAGTGCCTAGTAGGCAAGTGGCTAAAAGAGGATGCCATAGACTCCGCGGCTAAACTCATTCCCCTCCTCCGTAGCTTCTGGGCAAACCAACACAATGATAATTCCAGATGAATAATCAGATACTTATATGAGCATGACCGGTCCTCTTTTTTTATTGACAGGTTCATGGTAGGATTGGAGCAATGGTTAGATTTTATGTCCTCTGTGTGATTACACAACATATTTTACCTTTTTAGGCCCCTTCCCCATCCCTCCCTCAGATCTCCAAGATAAAAGGACGGATTTTAGTGAAAACTCAGAGTTCCTGTATGGGTAGTGCAGGTTTTTTTTTTTGTCGGGGGTAAATGTGATTATAGTTTTGCTGATTTAAAAGCAGTTCAAGAGCTTAAGTCAATTCATTTTGACACACTGAAGTTTGGAAGAACAGAGAGAGCCGGGATGATGTGTTTTGGGTCCGATCCATCCTGACAGGAGGACATGAAGACCTTGAAACGCACTGACACGATAACAGTATTCTGTGTGAAGGGGTACTCTCCTTCCCAGATCTTAATTGAAGGGTGGGAAAAATCTTTTTTTTTTTTTATTCAATATATTTCATTATTGTTTACAGTGTTTTTTTATTTATACACAAAAATGGTCCCCCTTTTAAGCTTAATTTGACCCCCAAAATTTAAATGGGGGTATTAAGGGGTTCATGGGCACCTGGGGTGCATTTATGCAAGTACTAGCATATTCTCGCATACAGCCGTGTACAGCCATTGATTTCCATGGGCGACAGCACCTGTGGATGAGTAAATATGCCCAAATTTCATATCATGCGGTCCCAGACATCTGTGTACATGAAGCTCTATTGTGGGGGGTTTAAGGCCTCGTTTACACTTGCGTTGCCCTCTGAAGCGTGGTCTGCATTGTGTTTGTAGGCAGGTAGTGGTTAACGTTGTCCCAGTTGGAGTTAATTGTGTTTCTTGGTTCTTTTCTTGGTGGGCCTTCCTGGGTCCGAGTTGGGCCGTGAGCTATCGAAAGTCTAAGGTTGCTGCTGTTGCGTTAACAGATTCCATTCTATTGGCCTGTTGAAGATGCAGAGTCCGGGATGATAGATGATGCACATTTGCCCTCAGGACCCTGCTACTGTCTGAAGGAGCCGCTGGGACTTGCGGTCCAACCTGAAGATGCCAATCCTGGATATTACCACTCTACCAAAAATGCTCTCTTTTCTGTGCAGGTATGCTGGGGCAGCCACAAGCCTGAGTTAGGGACTAGGGATGTTAGGATAGGACTGTACTTTATGTTGAACTGCCACCCCTCTATCACCGCCCCCTCTCTCTTGCCACCCCTCTATCACCAATAGATAGATTCATGCATTGCATGAATCTATCTATGGCCACCGCTGCCACCCCCTATTCAGGCGCCGACCCCTTTTTGGGCGCAGGGAGCCTGAATCACAGTGGCGGGGGGTGTTTTTGAAGCACCTGATTAGAGCCATAGGCTCTAATAGGCTTCAAAAAAGGTGACCTGCGAGCGCCATGCTGGGCGCTTGCAGGTCACTCAGCTTTGTTAGAAAAGCGAATGAATATTCACTTTCCTAACACTAAACCGCCTCTCCACCAATCAGGTACTCGGATCTTTTACCCGTCACCCGATTGGCTGAAACGACAGGCGCTGTCATTAGACATCGAGGAGCTGTCCCACTGAGACAGGTGAGTGCAGGCGGTGGGGGGCACACTGGCAGCATTTAATATGGCACAGTGGTTGCGTTTGATGGGGCACAGTGGGAGCAATTGATGGGCACAGTGGCGGCAATTGATGAGCAAACATGACTGCATATGATGGGCACAAGTGGCTGCATTTGATGGGCATAGTGTCTGCGTTTGATGGGCACAATGGCTGCATATGATGGGCATACATGGCTGCATATGATGGGCACAAGTGGCTGCATTTGACGGGCACAAGTGGCTTCATTTGATGGGCACAAGTGGCTGCATATGATGGGCACAAATGGCGGGAGGGGTCAGTGAGCACAGTGGCTGTATTTGATGGGCTCAGTGGCTGCATTTGATGGGCACAGGTGGCTGCATATGATGGGCACAAGTGGCTGCATTTGATGGGCACAGTGGCTACATATGATGGGCACACTTGGCTGCATACGATGGGCACAGTAGCTGCAATTGATGGGCACAGTGGCTGCATTTGATGGGCACAGTGAGGCTGCAATTGATGGGCACAGTGAAGCAGCATATGATGGGGGGGGGGTTTTCAGTGTTTTTCAGTCTCCCCCCCCCCTAAAAAAATAAATTTTTGAGCACCAGCTGCCACTGACAGATACCCTATCCAAAGTGCCTAGCATAGCCCAGAAGAACACACCCTGGGGTAGGCCTCTCATGTGACGCTTGCTTGGCACCCAACGAGGATGGAAACATGGAGTAGGTACCACCTGCTTACCCTACATGTTGCATCCTCGCCACCTGTTTCAACTCCTTAAACCCTGCACCAGCACACGCGGTTGTGGGATGGTTGTGGGGTGTCCCCATTAAGTTGAATGGGTCGCATTAAGTGGGTAAAACTGCCCACCAAACGTCACAGTGGGGATAAGTTTTGCAAAGCAGCTTAAGGGGGAGTGGTTGGGGGCGGTAAACACACGTCCTGCAACCACAAGTGTAAAAAGAGTCCTAATAGAGAGGGCTACCTTGTCCTACGGACCTGCAGACTTCCTCCCTGCCAGTCCTGGTATTGATTCCTGAAGCTGCTCATCTTCTCTGGTTGAATCACCCTCCATCTTGGCTTAGTCCTTAGATATGGTGGCTGCATTAGTTGCCCGTTTTTAGGCTTTTTTTCCTTAATATTCGGCTTCTGATCCTGCCAGTATCCAACATCCTATCCTAGGGAGACAACGTTTACTCGCTCTCCTGTATCTAAGGTGTTGTCACCCTAAAACAGAAAGTGTCTATGGACACGTTCTGCCTGAGCAAGGGGTCCTCTGTGACCTCAAATCGTTGCTTTATCTTATAGTGGGGAATAAGTGTTTTGTTTATTAATTGTTCTAATTCTATAATTCTTGTAGATGGTGTGCTAGTAAAACATTTATGTACAGGCTTTGAATTTTTATGCCGTTCCCACCATCAGAATACAATTAGTGCTGCTGGTTATAGTGGGCAGCATTGATTGTTCAGGATAAAACCATCAGGCTGATTGTAAACAAGTTGATCGAGAGATTAACCTGTGTACAACCAGCCTGATCAAAATTCTTCTGGTTCCTCCTGAAGCTGGCTTTAGAGGAGGAGGACCTTGAGGTCTACTAAAGGAGGACCTTGTCTCCAATAGGTAGCAGGTTAACCATTTGAAGAGGAATATTGTTGTTATGGAAGTAGATAGCTGCCATAACCCCGGGTATCCTCTCCTTCAGCGGGCGGTCTGCTTTCAGATAAAAGTGGTCTCTGCGGCAGATTCGCCACAAGATCACTTTCACCGGAGGCGGGAGAGGCCCCCCCCATCCCATCGCACTCTAGGGGTCTCCGCCACTTACCAGACCTGCCGGTAGCGGCGGAGACAATCATGTCCTCTCACAGTAACAGCCTGGAGCCAAGTGAGGGGAAGATGGCCCCCACTCGGCTTCATGGCATTGACTGGTGGAAGCGACGTCAAACGTCACTTCCGCCCAATGGTCTTAAAGGAGAATTTTTTTACATTTTTTTTTCAAATTACATTTTTTTATTTTTTATTATTGCATTTTAGTGTAAATATGAGCTGTGAGGTCTTTTTGACCCCCGATCTCATATTTAAGAGGTCCTGTCATGCTTTTTTTCTATTATAAGGGATGTTTACATCCCTTGTAATAGGAATAAAAGTAACCCAAAATATTTTTTTTAAGAGGACAGTGTCAAATAAAATGTTAAATAAATAATAATAATAAAAAAAATATTCAAAGCGCCCAGTCCCACTGAGCTCGCGCTCAGAAGCGAATGCATTCGCGAGTAGCGTCTGCATATGTAAACGATGTTCAAACCACACATGTGAGGTATTGCCGCGATCGTTAGAGAGATAATTCTCACACAGGACCTCTTCTGTGACTCAAAACCGGTAACCTGTAGAAATTGTTAAACATCGCCTATGGAGATTTTTAAGGGTAAAAGTTTGTCGCCATTCCACGAGCGGGCGCAATTTTTAAATTGAAAATCAATTTACTCGGCGTAACATTAACTTTCAAAATCTAAAAAAAAATTGGGCTAACTTTACTGTTGTCTTATTTTTTAATTCAAAAAAAGCGTATCTTTTCCAAAAAAAGTGCGCTTGTAAGACCGCTATGCAAATACGGTGTAACAGAAAGTATTGCAACGACCGCCGCCATTTTATTCTCTAGGGTGTCAGAAAAAAAAAAATATATATATATATATATATATATATATATATATATATATATATATATATATATATATTGTTTGAGGGTTCTAAGTAATTTTCTAGGAAAAAAAAATGTTTTTAGCTTGTAAACACTGAGTCTGAAAAATAGGCCCGTTCCTTAAGTGGTTAAACAAAATATTCTCTGCACAACCCAATTAGTGCTTACAATAATTAAAGTGTTACTAAACCCACAACAGTAAAATCAGTCTGTATATGCAGTAAAGCATGCTTGTTATATTCACTGTGGAACTTAAGGGGTTAATCCTCCGCATTGTGTAAAAAGGCTGCTTGATCCTGTCTTTTCTGATCCTCCTCTTCTTCCACAGTGCCCAATCTATCTCCTGATAGTACAGAGCCTTGGGGGCACTCTGCACATGATCAGTTTGGTGTGTATTGCTAGAGAGGTGCATGTGATCAGCACAAGGCCAATCAGCACTGTTCAGACAGAAGGTCAGGGGTCCTGCAGCCTCCTAGTAGAGTCAGAGGAGAATGAAAACTCCTCCTATAAGCTTTAACCAGACACTGATAGAAGTCATAAGACTGCTATATACTGCTGATGAGAAAAGGTATTTAGCAGTTCATTAACCACTTCAGCCCTGGAAGATTTTACCCCCTTCCCGACCAAAGCACTTTTTACAATTTGGCACTGCGTCACTTTAACTGACAATTGCGCGGTTGTTCGACACCGTACCCAAAAGAAATTTGCATCCTTTTTTTCCCACAAATAGAGCTTTCTTTTGGTGGTATTTGATCACCTCTGCGTTTTGAAAAATATTTTTCTTTTTGCTATAATAACGATCCCCATTTTTTTTTTTTTAAAAGCACATTTCTTCATCAGTTTAGGCCAATATATAGTCTTCTACATATTTTTAGTAAAAAATTAAAAAAAAACCACAATAAGCATATATTGATCGGTTTGCGCAAAAGTTATAGCGTCTGCAAACTATGGGAAAGATTTATGGCATTTTTATGGCATTTTAATTTTTTTTACTAGTAATGGCAGTGATCTGCGTTTTTTTAGTGGTACTGCAACATTGCGACGGACAGATCGGAGACTTTTGACACTTTTTTCTAGAAAATTGGCATTTATACAGCGATAAGTGCTATAAAAATGCAATGATTACTGTGTAAATGTCACTGGCAGGGAAGGGGTTAACACTAGGGTCC
Source organism: Lithobates clamitans (assembly GCA_037952925.1). Taxonomy (NCBI): domain Eukaryota; kingdom Metazoa; phylum Chordata; class Amphibia; order Anura; family Ranidae; genus Lithobates; species Lithobates clamitans. The sequence continues at coordinate 2,940,639 of JBBGZY010001079.1, read as the reverse complement.
GATCACGAGGTTAATTGTATGTTCCCTCAGCATGTTCTATCTATGTGGGGATGTGAGTGACAAGGAGTGACTAGGAGACATATCGTTTTTCCTACTTAGCAGAAACAAACGATATGGCTCCTCTCCTCTGACAGCACAGAGATTTGTGTGTTTATACACACAAATCCCCGTGCTGGCGCTCGTGCACGTGATCGCGCATCGGGTCTCTCGCCGTGCAGCAGGAGCGTGTGCGCGCCTTCTGGTGGTCGAAAAAGGGTAGGATGTACCCATATGGGATTTCGGCCAGGAGAGCCATTGTGCCACAGTATATCTGCGTGACATGGTCGGGAACCGGTTAAAATAATTGCATTTCCATGTTCTGTGTACTGTGGGGGATCAGATATAGTGAATGCAGGGTCCTGGGTTTAGTTACGCTTTGAATCAATGGTGCAATTCTATTTACTCAAATAATTAGTGTTGTTGTTCATACTGTAATGTGTTTGCCACATTCACCAATTTGCAGTGTATCAAATAGTGCCATGCCTCATTAGTTGATGCATTGCATATTAGGTAGGAGGTGATGGCTGTTAAACTGGAAGTCATCCAGTCATTGCAAAGGGAATATTTCCCTTTGGAGGAGCATCAACAGGGTTTTGAGCTCTTTGTGTTGTTCCTTTCTTGGCCATTTCACTCGGAAATAAGTAGGTGAGAGAGCTCTACGTCTCAATAAGTTCACCTCCAAAACTAAAGAATCAGGAGGTATGGGACAATCTGCAGGAAGGACTTTGTCTAGTCTTCAACTTTAGGCTAATGTGGCCACTTCTTGTGCGGTAGCAATGGCAGTGATGAATGGTAGGCCGGTGTGCTGTGTGATAGATGCCGGATTCAATGTCACTATTATGGACCATGCCTTTTATCAACAGCAAACAGCCTCAGATTTTGGACTTTCCTCAGAAAGCTTTGGAGGCCACCAGTAAGGTAGCTACTATCCCTGTGGTAGAGGTCACTTAATAAGCATTTAAGTGTCCGATCAGCGAAAGTGTCTTACTGAAGAAATTTCCAAATGACATAAGAAGCCACAGAAAAATGATTTCCACCAGGATCCACCAAAAACTTCAGTATCATTTTTGGATGGATTTAGACTCTACATGCAGCGTTTATGATGATTTAGCCAGATCATTTTATTAGAGAAAAAAAAAGTTGTCTCCACTTCCTTCTTAATGGTTAGCCAACATTTGGAAGTAATTATTCATTTTAAATGCCGTCTTCTGCATCCATATTATTGGAGAGACACTCCTACAGAGTCAATTGCTGTATTCACAGACGATTCATGAATGATACAAATAAGCTGCAATATGAGCCCGGGATCATGCCCCATCAGTAACCTTAGCCAACCCCCCCTTAGCGGCGCGCTCGTGCCATCAATCATAATGTGAAAGCTGCTTCTAAAGAGGAGAAAGTGCGATGTATTATGTCTTTTGTTTATATATTTAGTGCGATGCCTTTTGGGAACCATGTCAGAAGTAGCCAGTTAATTTGCAACTTGACATGCGGAGCAATCTTTAGGATAATGAGGGGCTGCCGATTTGCTTTTGCCGCCTGCATTTTAATAAACTTCGCTGAACAGAAAGGTTTCCAGGTAGCAAAATAAAGGAAAAGACAATCCGCTTGGCCTGTGATCTTGTACTCCGTCCTAGCTGAAATATACAATTTGGTAAAGTTAAAGTCCAACTATAGGGTTAAACCTCAACTGTCCAACTATCCAACTGTCCATTAACTGTCCAAATGGGTGGCTGTCCACCTATCTGTTCACGTCATCCAACCCCAAGGTGAAATGTCAGCCAACCTGACCATTGGTGGTACCTAATAGGGATGAGCCCTGTTTTGTGTGGGTCAATCAGCCATAGTATGTGTGTATGTGAGATAGAGACTTTAGATCAGGGGTCTCAAACTAGCGGCCCTCCAGCTGTTGCGGAACTACAAGTCCCATCATGCCCCTGCCTGAGGGAGTCATTCTTGGAACTGTCAGCCTTGCAATGCCTCATGGGACTTGTAGTTTTGCAACAGCTGGAGGGCCACCAGTTTGAGGCCCCTGCTTTAGGTTGTAAGCTCCTTGAGGGCAGGGACTGGTGTGAACGTACAATATACACTATATTGTCAAAAGTATTGAGACGCCTGCCTTTACACGCACATGAATTTTAATGGCATCCCAGTCTTAGTCCGTAGGGTTCAGTATTGCGTTGGCCCACCCGTTGCAGCTATAACAGCTTCAACTCTTCTGGGAAGGCCGTCCACAAGGTTTAGGAGTGTGTCTATGGGAATGTTTGACCATTCTTCCAAAAGCGCATTTGTGAGGTCAGGCGCTGATGTTGGGTGAGAAGGCCTGGCTCACAGTCTCCGCTCTAATTCATCCCAAAGGTGTTCTATCGCTTTGAGGTCAGGATTGTCCAGCAGTGCTCAGCCCAACTCGATCTTGTTCAGTGAGTGAGATGGGAAGTTCCAGTCCCACTGCCTGAACACAGCATTGTATACTGCATATACCTGAGGCTACATACCGTTTATACAATGCACACAGCGGGCACATCTAGTAAGGTAATAGCTCATTTGGACCAGCTTTGTCCAAACAAACTGATTAAACTTTTCCAAAAGCTGGAGGTCAGCTTTAACCACTTCAATACTGGGCATTTTCGATCCCCTTCCTGCCCAGGCCAATCGTCAGCTTTCAGTGCTATCGCTCTTTGAATGACAATTGCGTGGTCATGCAGCACCAAAACCCATATGAAATGTTTATAATTTTTCTGAGACAGAACGTTTTTCTTAGTTTCTGTTATAATTTTTGCAAATAAGTAATTTTTCATCTTCACTGATGGGCACTGATGAGGCTGCACTAATGAGACTGCACTGATGAGGCTGCACTGATGGGCATTGATGAGGCGGCACTGATGGGCACTGATAAGCTGCACTGATGGGCATTGATGAGGTGGTACTGATGGGCACTGATAAGCTGCACTGATGGGCACTGATAAGGCTTCACTGATGAGGCTGCACTGATGGGCATTGATGAGGCGGCACTGATGGGCACTGATAAGCTGCACTGATGGGCATTGATGAGGTGGCACTGATGGGCACTGATAAGCTGCACTGATGGGCACTGATAAGGCTGCACTGATGAGGCTGCACTGATGGGCATTGATGAGGTGGCACTGATGGGCACTGATAAGCTGCACTGATGAGCATTGATGAGGCAGCACTAATGGGCACTGATAAGCTGCATTGATGAGATGGCACTGATGAGGCTGCACTGATGAGACTGCACTGATTAGGCTGCACTGATGGGCATTATTGAGACGGCACTGATAAGCTGCACTGATGAGATGGCACTGATGAGATGGCACTGATGGGCACTGATAGGTGGCAGTGATAGACAGTACTGTTGGGCACTCATGGACACTGATAAGCTGCACTGATTGGCACTCATGGGGCTGCACTGATAATCGGACACTGTCAGACTTGGCGGTTACTGGTCTCCTTTCTTCATGCTGTGGACACAGCTGATCACATGGTAAAGGACTGCTGTAATTGGACCTTTACCCCGATCTGTGATCAGTTGTGTCTGAAGGACACAATGGTTATAGAGCGTGCCTGCTACACGGCGCAGGGGGCGAGGTTCTGGAAGGAGATCTATGGGCGCCATCCCAAAACTATAGTACCATGCTGTAGCCATCTTTTGGCTATAGCGTGGTACTGAAGTGGTTAAGCACCAGTATTCTGTTGCCTGGCCTTGCTTGTACTCTCAACCTAACTGCCAGGCCATCAAATGGCTGGTGTCATAACTGATCATGTGAGCAACCCCAAGGCAATTGCAGACTAAACATAGCCCAAGATGGCAGCTATGATCTTAAAGGGACATTATTTTATTTTTTTATTTTTTTTGAATGACAATTTTTATTTTTTTTTGCATTTTAGTGTAAATATGAGATCTGAGGTCTTTTTGCCCCCCAGATCTCATATTTAAGAGGTCCTGTCATGCTTTTTTTTTCTATTACAAGGGATGTTTACATTTCTTGTAATAGGAATAAAAGTGACACTTTTTTTTTTTTAAGAACAGTGTAGAAATAAAAAGTAAAATAAATAATAAAAAAATAAATTTTAAGCGCGCCCCGTCCCGACGAGCTCGCGTGCAAGGGCGAACGCATACGTGAGTAGCGTCCGCATATGAATACGGTGTTCAAACCACACATGTGAGGTATCGCCGCAGTCAGTAGAGCGAGAGCAATAATTCTAGCCCTAGACCTCCTCTATAACTCAAAACATGCAACCTGTAGAATTTTTTAACCGTCGCCTATGGAGATTTTTAAGGGTAAAAGTTTGTCGCCATTCCACGAGCGGGCGCAGTTATGTGTGACATGTTGGGTATCAATTTACTCGGTGTAACATTATCTTTCACAATATAAAAAAAGAAAATAGGGCTAACTTTACTGTTGTCTTATTTTTTAATTCAAAAAAGTGTATTTTTTCCAAAAAAGTGCGCTTGCAAGACCGCTGCGCAAATACGGTGTGACAGGAAGTATTGCAACAACCGCCATTTTATTCTCTAGGATGTTAGGGAAAAAAATGTATAATGTTTGGGGGTTCTAAGTAATTTTCTAGCAAAAAAAAAAAAACAACAAATCTCAGAAAGAGGCTCGGCCCTTAAGTGGTTAAAGGAAGGAAGAAAGAAAGGAAAGAAGGAGGAAGAAAGGAAGTAAGGAAGAAAAAAAGAAAGCAAAGCAAAGTGCAGAGAAAAGAATATTCTAATTATTATTATCATGTAGACAGGACAGGGGCATCTCAGCAATGATCTGCTCTGTGATAACTGAAGCAAGCAGTCTCTGTCATGATGATTGCCAACGATTTCATTAGCGTCTTGGTAATGAGCCAACATCTTCCCCTACATGCTAGGCACAGTGGTCCCTGGGAGGTGAAGGAAGGATGCCAGGCATTAGATGTGTCTCTCCTCACAGGTTTCCTAAGGCATAACAAGGCATCTCCAGTCAAGCAGCAGGTAAAAGGCACACACAGGAACTGTTTTACCTGCCAAAAGATTTGTGAAGCAACGCATGCACTCCGACGATCGGCCTAGCTGTACTGCACATTCCCATGTAGAGATAACACAGAGTGTGACAACACTTTGCTAAGCATACAGTTCTGCAGACTCTATGCCTGGTGATGAGCAGGTCAGCCCAAACCAGCATACTCCTACAGACTGGATTGATTGTCGATGGATTGGATGAGCGATGGTCGATACTGTGACAGTGAGAAGGAGAGCACATGGTGCATGTGCGGTGGAGTGAAATACAGAGAATGTTCCTGCCTTTGATGCTGGGGATGTACTTTACAGCAACGCTGTATCCTGGCCTAGGCCGACAAGGCCCAGGCCTAGTGCAGCACTTTACAGGGGGGCAGCATGGAAAGAGTCCCCGCCCGCTTACGCTGTTATGCCCCGTACACACGGTCGGATTTTCCGATGGAAAATGTCCGATCGGAGCGTGTTGTCGGAAATTCCGACCGTGTGTGGGCTCCATCGGACATTTTCCATCGGATTTTCCGACACACAAAGTTGGAGAGCAGGAGATAAAATTTTCCGACAACAAAATCCGTTGTCAGAAATTCCGATCGTGTGTACACAAATCTGACGGACAAAGTGCCACGCATGCTCAGAATAAATAAAGAGATGAAAGCTATTGGCCACTGCCCCGTTTATAGTCCCGACGTACATGTTTTACGTCAACGCGTTTAAAATGATCGGATTTTCCGACAACTTTGTGTGACCGTGTGTATGCAAGACAAGTTGAGCCAACATCCGTCGGAAAAAATCCTAGGATTTTGTTGTCGGAATGTCCGAACAAAGTCCGACCGTCTGTACGGGGCATTAGTGTAGCGCCAGTCTTATGGGGCAGACTGGGCTGAGAGGCAAATTAGTCTATCGCCCCCCATAAAGCGGCCGCCTGCATACCGGAAGCAGTGCGGCCGCTTTTTGGGGGCGCTAGACTAATTTGCCTCTCAGCCCAGTCTGCCCCATAAGACTGGCGCTACACTAACAGCGTAAGCCGGCGGGGAATCTTTCCGTGCTGCATTCCGCAACTGTGAGGGGGTGGGGACTGGCCAGGTTGTGGTGGTTTACCGTCAGGCGTGCCTTCCCACTGGGCCTGCTTGTACCATGCTGAACCTTTCTACAATATATTGCTTCAGCCCAGCTTGGAGTCTGTGTGTATACTACCCGCCACACCAAGCTGCTCCTAGCCCACATGCAGCCGCTGTTCAGCCAACAGTTTTTCCACCTAGCTCCTTCGATTTTCAGAGAGATGGTGACATCAGGATTTTGTTCCTTCATGAAAAGCTAACAAAAGGTCCACTTTAAAGTGTCTGTTCAGGCAAAACTCAAAGCTCCATTGTGCCAAGTTACCATCATGCATGAACAATAAAAGTATTCTCTGTATAATTTTCTTTATGTAACCTCCCCAAATTACCTGCCAATCCCGCGGTTTTCATAGTTCTGGCACTATTTCCGTCTCTGTCCTAACAAGGCTATGAAGCCTCATTACAAATGGCTTCTCCCCCAAGGGTTGTTGGGACCTGTAGTCAAAGCATTCTCTGATTGAATGAGGTGGAGGGGCAGGGAGGTGAAGCCACGTTTTCCACCTTGTCCAATCAGAGAATGCTTTGCATGGCTGGCCTCCTGTGTTCAGAATGGCTGAGGAAGAGGAGTGGTCCTCAAAACGCACCCTGCCATCCCACCTTTTTACAGGAGACCAACGTCCACTGAGAGCTGTCCTTGGGATTGAAGGAACTGAGCAGGAGCAGCAGAGACTTCTGGTATCCAGCCCAGCTCTTCACTAGGGATGAGCCCGATGTTCGAGCCAAACAGCGAACATTATGCGGTGTTCGCAGCAAATGCAAAAGCTGCGGAACACCGTTAAAGTCTATGGGACACGAACATGAAAAAACAAAAGTGCTAATTTTAATAGCTTATATGCAAGTTATTGTCATAAAAAGTGTTTGGGGACCCGGGTCCTGCCCCAGGGGACATGTATCAAAAAAAAGTTTTAAAGACCTCAGTTTTTTTTGAGAGCAGTGATTTTAATAATGCTTAGTGAAACAATAAACAATAAAACAATAGAAACAATAAAAATGAAATATTCCTTTAAATATCGTGCCTGCGTCCCCCCTCTTTTTCTGCGGCCTGCCAGGTTGCGTGCTCGGATAAGGGTCTGGTATGGATTTTGGAGGGGACACCTACACCATTTTTTTTTTATTTGCCGCAGGGTTCCCCTTAATACCCATACCAGACCTGAAGGGCCTGGTATGAATTTTGGAGGGACCCCCACGCATTTTTTTTTTTAAATTTTGGTTCGAGGTTCCCCTTAATATTCCTACCAGACCCGAAGGGCCTGGTAATGGACTGGGGGGGGGGGGTGGAGGGACCCATGCCTTTTTTTTTCAATGAGTTGTATCTATATTGCCGAGACCCGACAATTCATTACAGCCGCAATCAGTTTTAAATGTCTTTTTTCCTTTAGAAATGTCATTTTGCTATGGTATTGTTCTAAACATGGGAAAGATGTGCCACTTTACAGGCATACTATATGAAGCTGAAGCCAAAAGCCCTACTTAGAAATAAAATTGGGAACTGACTGTTTTTTTCCTAACAAGCAAATATGCATAAATGTATTCTCATTTCAAAGTGTTTAAAAAAGTGGAGACCTTAGCTGTTTCCACTAGACACACTGAAATATTTCGTTTCGGAATTTCGTTTTCGTCCGAAAAATACATTTATTTAGTTACTCCCGAAATTCGTTTTTATTTATTTAGTTTTTCGTTAAAAATTGCATTCGTCCAAAAATCCAAATTAAGGTCGAATCTGTCATTGAAGGCTTATGGTGTCTGTCGAATGTTCAAAGAAGATTCGATGGAGCAGCTAAACTGTACGACGCCGTATAGTTTACCTGCTCCGTCGAATCTTCTTAGAACTTTCAACAGACATCATAAGCCTAAGTACGTGTGTACTTAGTTCTAGCTATCTTACTGCTCCTCCTCTTTGGTTACAATCAGCCAATAACATTCATCATCATCATTATTTTTATTTATCTTTTCACCCCTATGTCGAATCTTTTCTTTCTATGTTGAATCTTTCCTCTCTATGTCGAATCTTTCCTCTCTATGTAGAATAATCTTGGACTAATAGAGTTAAGGTTAGGCACATTCTACCACAGGTTTGATGGACATAGATTGTTATTGTCATCATCATGTCGAATCTCCTACCTATATCGAACTGTTGTAGCGACGAAAATGAAAATAAAGCATTTGTTTATGTCGGATCTTTCGTTTTTCGGATTTTGCACTTTTGTTATCGTTTGTTAAAAGGATAACGAAAATACCTGAAATCCGGACGAAAATGCATTCGGATGAAAACGAATGCACATGTCTAGTTTCCACAGTCTGGTATTACTTCTTTTGAAAGGGGAACCAAACTGTATATGAGCACCACAAACTGAAAACGCCATTTAATTATTTTTTAATATTGAAAGCAAACTCACCCATCCATCCATGTCTCCATGCTTTACCTTGCTAAGAAATTCCTTTGAAAGACACCCACTAGCATTTCTAGCCGCAGCCATCTTGAGTAAGGGCAGATGATTCACATAGCTCCCAACTGTCCCTGATTTTGAGGGACTGTCCCTCATTCGGAAACAAAGGCCCTCTGTCCCTCTCTCCTCCTCATTCGTCCCTCATTTTGGTCTGATCTATATAGTTGTATATAAAATGCACTATTTATCTGTCAAAAAATAGTCTGTATTTAGAGTGCTAAACCTTTCATCTCATTTCTAAATGGCTGCATTTGTAAATTCCAAAAGTCAGTATAAAGGAATAGTAGTGATCAGTGGCCCGTCCTCTAGGGGCGCTGCCCCCCGAATCAAGTCGCCAGGTCTCTAATCTACATGCAAGGCGCCAAACGCATGAATTTCAATGTTTTTTGTTTTTTTTAAGCACATGATTAGAGCCCGAGGTGCTAATTGGCTTCAAGAAAAGGGTGGGCTCAGGGCAAAAATATGTAGCAGAATACATATTGGCCTAAATTGATGAAGGAATTAGATTTTTTTTAGTTTTTTTTATTGGATATGTTTTATAGCAGATATTGTTTTCTTTTTTTCAAAATTGTCGGCCTTATTTTGTTTATAGTGCAAAAAATAAAAAACACAGAGGTGATCAAACACCACCAAAAGAAAGCTCTATTTGTGGGAAAACAGTACAAACATTTTATTTATGTACAGCATTGCATGACCGCGCAATTTTCAGTTAAAGTAATGTAGTGCATGAAGGGGGGTAAATCTTCAAATCCTCCCTCATTCCCATCTCAGAAAGTTGTCAGCTATGGATTCATGTAGCATTTACTCCCTGAAATCCATCTGCCCTTAGCTCAGGCATGCAGTCAGGAGGTTGTGCTTAGTTGAGAAAGTCCCTCCTGAAGTCTCCTGGGGTGTATGACATCATTTTGGCCCAGGCCAGAAACCAGGAAGCAAGAGAAGTACAAAAGTTTAAAACAAGTAAATATGATATACTTTCCTATCTATTAACCACATGCCGACCAGCGCACGATGATGTACATTAGCACAATGGCACGGCTGGGCAAATGGGCGTACAGGTACGTCCCCTTTAAATCGCGGCATTGTGGCCACGCGCGATCGTGTCACGGAGCGGCAGAACGGGGAGATGCCTATATATACAAGGCATTTCCCTATTCTGCCTAGTGACATGACATAAATCACTGCTCTCTTTCATCAGGAGCAGTGATCTCTGTCATGTCAGTGGTAGCCCATTCTCCCACAGTTAGAATCACTCCCTAGGACACACTTCACCCCTTAATCGCCCCCTAGTGTTTTACCCCTTCCCTGCCAGTGCCATTTACACAGTAATCAATGCATTTTTATAGCACTGTTTGCTGTATAAATGACAATGGTCCCAAAATAGTGTCAAAAGTGTCCGATGTGTCCGCCATAATGTTGCAGTCACAATAAAAATCGCAGATCGCTCCCATTAGTAATAAAAAAAATAAATAATAAAAATGCTATAAATCTATCCCCTATTTTGTAGACACGATAACTTTTGCGCAAACCAATCAATATACACTTATTGCGATTTTTCTTTACCAAAAATATGTAGAAAAAATTTTTTATGTATATTTTTTTGAGGATATTTATTATAGCAAAAAGTAAAAAATATTGTTTTTTTTTTCAAAAATGTCGCTCTTCTTTTGTTTATAGTGCAAAAAATAAAAACCGCAGAGGTGATCAAATACCACCAAAAAAAAGCTCTATTTGTGGGGAAAAAAAGGACAATTTTGTTTGGGTGCAACGTCGCACGACCGCGCAATTGTCAGTTAAATTGACGTGGTGCCGGATCGCAAAAAGTGCTCTGGTCAGGAAGGGGGAAAATCCTTCTGGGGCTGAAGTGGTTAACAATAGTCAATGATTGAGAGAGTTTGGTTCCACTTTGGGATCCTTCTAACTTTTTGAGATGGGAACAAGGGGCACCTATTAGAAAAAAGTATGTAGGCATAGGACACCCACCCTGCCATGTCCCCTTAATAACTTAAGGACGGGAAGGATTTGCCCCCTTAAAGCGGTCGTATACCCGCACATGCATAGGTGTGCGCAGCCTATTGCATTAGGGTGTGCCCCCAAAGTTCAAACACATATGAACACCACCTGCTGTCACAGGGAGGAGGCTCTGGTGGTGGGTGCCAGTTGATTAGGAGCATATTACATTACACCCTAAATACGGGTGTAACGTGTTCCTAAAGTCGAACCTAGCCTTTAATATAATGGGGGCATTTACGCTGGCCACTGGCACCCCCAACCACCCACCTGGCTGCCGCCTCTGGATAATGCTAATTCATATGGGGTGATTAGGGTGTGCCCAGGCACACCCGGCATACCCTGTGCGCACACCTATGCGCACATGTAAAAAAAAGAAAAAAAAAACGGTAAGGCAAAGGCATGAAATACTTACCTTAGAACAAGGTCCCCATATCGGTCCACGCCGAGGAAGCTGACATTTTGCCCTTGGCATTTTTTCCCGGGTTCACGGCTCTGGCGCTGTGAGTGGCCGGAGCCGCGATGACGTCACTCCCACGCATGATCTTCTTCCCAGCAAGGTCCGGCAGCGCCTGCCGGACCTTTAGCCAGGCATTTACAGCGCATACGCTGCTGACGTCAGCCGCTACGTGAAAAGTGAATATCTCCTAAACCATACAGGTTTAGGAGATACTCATTTTACCTACAGGTAAGCCTTATTATAGGCGCCGCTATGCCTAAATATTTCCCTTCCTACATAACAGGAACTGCAAGCCTGTTTTCTGATTTCAGCTAGTTTGTGGCAACTTATTATAGAATCAGCTTTCAGATAATACCATCAGCCGAATTCAAAAGCTGATTTCGGGGATTTTTAAAAAAAGAAGAGAACTAAAAGACGTCGTTGTAGATTTGCCTGCGGTTATCCTTTAGGAGGCTGGAAAAACAATTGCTCCCGTACGCCGCCGCTCGTAGCCCATCATGTCTCCTCTCCAGCGAAATACGTGAGTGTATTTGGCTGATGTTCACCTTGAACAGCTCTGTACACAGATAAAGCGCTGAATTTAAATATAACGCAATTAAGTAAACACACCTTACCCCGCGATTGTCCTGAGCACAGCGGAAAAAGCAAACAATCAATTTTGGCAAGAAAGACGGGTCAAAATGGCCTGTTGAAAGTTTGCTTTCAGCAAAGGTCACCGGCACAAGGCCCCTGTCTCCGATCAGCAGCAGCCCTGACTGATAGAGCTCGCAGACAATGAATGGAATCATTCAGATAGATGGCTGCTTGTCTGGTGCAGGCTCCAGCCTTTCACTGGGAGAAACTGATTATTGTGTTGCTATTATTTTAAAAAAAGATCGGTGTGCAATATGTGTTTGCCTTGAATGATTCATGGGAATAATAAATCTACCTTGATATTCACAGCAGAGACAGCCAGGACCCAGCCAGAAGGATTTTTTTTTTTCTCTGCATAGTGAGACCCCCGTTTGTGTAATGCAACCATTGAAGTGAACCACAATATCATCAAATCTATAGGATTACCAGGGAGGGAGGAAGAAGGTGGGGGAGAAGGAGGGGAGAGACTGGAAAGGAAAGAGAAAGGGAATGAGAGAGAGAGAGAGAGAGAGAGAGAGAGAGAGAGAGAGACGCAGAATCAGGGGAGAGAGACAGAGATAGATAGATAGATAGATAGATAGATAGATAGATAGATAGATAGATAGATAGATAGATAGATAGATAGATAAAGCCGAAGCTGGGGAGGGAGACAAAGACAGACAGAAAGAGACATATAGAGAGAGAGATAGAGAACGGAAGAGCAGAAACAGGGGAGAGAGAAATGGAGCAAGAAAAACAGATAGATAGATAGATAGATAGATAGATAGATAGATAGATAGATAGATAGATAGATAGATAGATAGATAGATAGATAGATAGATAGATAGATAGGTAGATAGATGGATGGAGAGGAAAGGGAGAGGAGAGAAGAGGAGAGGAGAGGAGAGGAGAGGAGAGGAGAGGAGAGGAGAGGGAGGAGAGGAGAGGAAAGGGAGAGGAGAGGAAGGGGAAAGGTGAGGAGAGGAGAGGAAAAGGGAGAGGAGGGGAAAAGGGAGAGGAGGGGAAGGGGAGTGGAGAGGTGGGAAGAGGAGAGGAGAGGAGAGGAGTGGAAGGGGTGAGGAGTGAAGAGGAGAGGAGAGGAAGGAGAGAGGAGAGGAGAGGAGAGGAGAGGAGAGGAGAGGAGAGGAGAGGAGAGGAGAGGAGAGGAGAGAAGAGAAGAGGAGAGATGAGGAGAGGAAAGGGAGAGGAGAGGAAGAGGAGAGGAGAGAAGAGATGAGGAGAGGAAGGGGAGAGGAAGGGAGAGGAGAGGAGAGGAGAGAAGAGGAGAGGAAAGGGAGAAGAGAGGAGAGGAAAGGGAGAAGAGAGGAAAGGGAGAGGAGAGGAAATGGAGAGGAGAGAAAATGGAGAGGAGAGGAAAGGGAGAGGAGAGGAGAGGAAGGGGAGAGGAGATGATGAGGAGAGGAAAAGAAGAGGAGAGGAGAGGAAGGGGAGAGGAGATGATGAGGAGAGGAAAAGAAGAGGAGAGGAAGGGGAGGGGAGAGGAAGGGGAATGGAGAGGAAGGGGAGAAGAGAGGATGAGGAGAGGAGAAGAAGCGGAGAGAAGGGGAGAGGAAGGAGGAGGAGAGGAGAAGGGAATGGGAGAGAAGGAATAAGTAGACGAGGAGAGGGGTACGGGAATGGATGTGTTGGGGAGAAGAGATGAGAGGGGTATAGGAGGAAAGGTATGAGTAGACCAGACAGAACACCAAAGAAGGAAAAAAAGTTTAGATTTTCTAAGAACAATTACAAATTCATAATCAAATGAGAAAGAAAAGTAGAAAAAAAAAAGAAAAAAAAAGAAAAAGATAGAAAGAGAATGAGAAAGAGAAACAAAGAAAGAAAGGGGGATTGATAGATAGGAGAATCAGAAGGAGAGAAATAAAGAGATGAAGAAGGAGACAAAGACACACAGAAAGAGACACAAAGAGAGGTAGAAGTAATAAGTGGAAAGAGAGAGAAAATGAGAGAAAGGGGAAACAAGAGAGATAGAGATAGCGAGAGGCAAAGAAAAAGAGAGACAGACTGACAAAGAATAAGCCTATTGTATATATATATATATATATATATATATATAAAACATAATTGTATAACCACAAAAGGTGAACAGAGAAAAACAGAGGGGTTGGGAAGAGGGAAGGGGAGGAAGAGGAGAAAGTGGAGAGGAGAGGAAAGGAAAGGAAAGGAAGAAGAGAAGGGGAGAGGAAGGTAAGAGGATAGGAAAGGAAAGAATAGAAGAGGAGAGGAGAGGAGAAGAAGGGGAGAGGAAGGGAAGAGGATAGGAAAGGAAAGAATAGGAGAGGAGAAGAAAGAAAGAGGAGAAAGGGGAGAGAAAGAGAAGAGGAGAACAAAGGGAGAGGAAGGGAAGAGGGGAAGAAAGGGAGGGGAGATGAAGAGGAGAGAAGGGGAGAGGAAGGGAAGAGTATAGGTGTCAGGGAAATTGCCACAGGACTGGCAATGTCACCAATACTCATCATGGCATCACTAGGCAAACTTCCAGGCACGTTGGTGCACGTAGACACGTGATGACGCGAACTGGCGCACGCAGATGTGCGATGGTGCAAACGTGCATCTCATGACAGATGGCCTATATAAACCTGCTGCTGGGATCCCTGAATTGCTGGATTATTGTCAGCTCCCCAGTGTTCTCTGTTTTTCTGTATTCTGATCTTGGACTTTCCGTTACCGACCCGGCTTCCTTCACCTGCTTATCATGATCTACTGGTTTGACCCCTGGCTTGCACTCTGACCTCCTCCTTCATGCTTCAATGCTTGATCCCAGCTTGTCTCACCTACTCTACTTCTGCCTGTCTTACCGTGAATAACCCCCGGCTTGTTTCAGTACTGCTGCCTGAATCCTCAATCTGCTATTGACTGATCTTCCGGTGTATGACCCCTGGCCTGGCTTCTGATTCTCCATCCGCATGTTACCTCTGGAGCTTTCTAAGCATGACTGCCATACAGTGCATCCCACTTGTCCCAGCCGCCTCACGGTGATCAAGCCTCCAAGCCAAGGCCACTGGCAAACCGTGCTTCTCTGGGCACCGCATTCCCCGTCCCACCTTCAGGGTTGCGCTGCACTTAGCTGCAAGGGGAGCCCTCTCAGCACCTTGGCCTACAACCAGACTCCTGACAATAGGAGAGGAAGGGGAGAGGAGATGAAGAGGAGAGAAGGGGAGAGGAAGGGAAGAGGATAGGGAAGAGGATAGGAGAAGGGGAGAGGAAGAGGAGAGCAAAGGAGAGGAGAGGAAGGATAGAGGAAGGGGAGAGGAGAGGAGAGGAGAGGAGAGGAGAGGAGAGGAGAGGAGAGGAAAGGAAAAGGAGAGAAGAGATGAGGAAGAGGAGAGGAAGGGGAGATGATAGGATAGGAGAGGGGAGGGGAGGGTGGGGAATGGGAGGGAAGGAATAAGTAGATGAGGAGGCAAGGAGAGGAGAAGGGGAGTGGATGTGTTGGGAAGAAGGGAAGAAGGGGGGAATGGGAGGAAAGGAATGAGTAGACAAGGAGAGGAGAGTAGAATGGGGAGGGAAGGAATAGGTAGACGAGGAGAGGGGAAGGGCAGTGGATGTGTTGGGGAGAGAGAGGGGAGAGGTTGGGGAGAAGAGATGAGAGGGAAATGGGAGGGAAGGTATGAGTAGACCAAACAGAAAACCAAAGAAGGAAAAAAGTTTAGATTTTCTAAGAACAATTACAAATCCATAATCAAATGAGTAAGAAAGAAAGAAAAAGAAAGAAAGAAAGAAAGAAAGAAAGAAAGAAAGAAAGAAAGAAAGAAAGAAAGAAAGAAAGAAAGAAAGAAAGAAAGAAAAACAGAAAGACAACAGGAGGACAGAAAGAAAGAAGAAAGGAAATGATAGAGCCATTATGACTATATCTGGT
Organism: Lithobates clamitans; assembly: GCA_037952925.1. Taxonomy (NCBI): domain Eukaryota; kingdom Metazoa; phylum Chordata; class Amphibia; order Anura; family Ranidae; genus Lithobates; species Lithobates clamitans. Next base: position 2,925,080 of record JBBGZY010001079.1, on the reverse strand, counting down.
CAGAAATGACCATCAAAGTATTTAAATCAACTGACAAAATTCATAAGAAATTTAAACTTCACTAAAATTCCATTTCTATCTAGATTGGCTACATTATTCCTGTAGAATTTCATAAAACAAGAATGCTGTATTTATTGGCGCATAACACGCACCTTTTCACCATGAAAATCGGGTGCAAATAGCGTGTGCGTGTTATACGCCGATACTTCAATTTTAGCTGCCTCGGAGGGGACAGGGAGGGGGGTGGGACGAGCGCCGTCAGATTACATACAGTGAGAATCTCCTGTTTAATTGGCAGCCTCTGTAATAGGAAGTCCCGTCTCCTGGGCAGCCATTGGACCACTGTTCTGTCTATCATAGGAGATTCTCACTGTATGTAATCTGTCGGCGCTTGTCCCGTCCCCTCCCTGTCCCCTCTAGGCTGCAGATGGGCATCGATCAGGCTACACTGATGACAATGGTGAGGATGCTGCATTGAAGGCAAAGGTGAGGCTGTTGCATTGAAGGCAATGGTGAGGCTGCATTGATGTGGACTGATGAGGCTTCATTGATGGCAATGGTGAGGCTGCATTGATGTGGACTGATGAGGCTGCATTGATGGCAATGGTGAGGCTGCAGATGGGCACTGACCCTTATTTTGCTTCAAAGCTCCTAATTTAAAATTTAAGTTTTTTTTCCTGAAACTCCCCTTTTAAAATGAATGTGCGTGTTATACCCCTGTGCGTGTTATACACCGATAAATAGGGGTAACTAAAATGAATTTAGGACCTGTGCATTGCCCTTTATCTTCATTGTCATAGCTAAACCAGGTGAAAGAAAGAACCTTATCCTATTCTGCGTAGTGTAACACTGTCCGTCTATATAATGCATATATATATATATATATATATATATATATATATATATATATATATATATATATATATATATATATATAGATACATTGTATATATATTGAGTTTAGCAGTTTCTCATGTTAACACTATCTTGCTTTTGCATTAGAAGAATTAAACAGTTGATTTTCGATAACACACTTTAACACAAGCATCTTTAAACCAGAGTCTTGACACATAATTCAAACCATTACGCAACGGTCGCCATGACCCCTTTTGTAGCTTGTTCGTTTTTGCTCTGTTTACGCGATTCATAATTCTGAATTTCCTGCAGAGAGATCACTGAAAGGACAACGCAGATTTACCGTTCCTGGCTCGGCTGGATTTAGCATTTGTATTCTTTTGAAACAAAAACATTTTATGTTATCGTAAAACTCTTGGAAAGGTTTAGTTGAGTTTAAGGTTCATATATAAAGATTTGGCAGGCGATATCTATGCGGTGCTCTTCGCGGCAGCTGACAGTAGATGGCAGTGTGGTGCAACCCATGCCTTTAAGGATGCGGGCACGTTGCAAAAGAAAAAAAAGAGAAAAAAAGGCACAGTACAGAAAATGTGGATTATCTGAACAATGAAACGACAACATGGAGATAGCAGCTGAATTATTTTGCAGTTTTATTTCTCCCTAATAAAATAAAGGGGTGAAGAAATAAATAGTATTAAGAAAAATGAGGCTGTTGTTAGGAGTGGATCAGCCTCTGACATTTATGTAATGTTTCTGCAAAATATAAAAAAATAAAGCCTTCTCAATCAGCGCAGACAAGCAGCTTGTGTTCCAGCAGGCAATGCTGCGAATGACCTTTCATACCAACACAATGGTAAAACAGGACAAAACACAAATGTGTATACATTCACTTAATCATAGTGTTCCACTTTCCTGAATAGCCATCATTCTCTACACTGGTTAGTCGTGTTCATCTGCAAAGACCAATGACAGAGTGCAAAGTGCAGTAACCCATACCAGCCAATCAGGTTTTGCCTTTCATGGCTATAGAGTATAGGCCGTTGGCCAGTGGTCCATGTACCCCGGGGAAGTGGAGACTTTGGTTCATTATTAAAAATGTATAACAGTTTTAAATATTGAGCCAAGTGTAAAACAGGTTTTGTTCAGAAATTATAGCTGCAGGAAGCAAATCTGAAGGGCTTTTTAGAAATAATTTTTAGGGGTGCTAGGAATAAATGCCTGCATGCAATAGCATAGCTCCCAACTGTCCCTGGTTTCGAGGGACTGTCCCTGATTTGGAACAATGTCCCTCTGTCCCTCATTCCTCCTCATTTGTCCCTCATTCTGGTCTTATCTATATAGTTGTATATAAAATGCACTATTTATCTTTCAAAAAGTGTTTAAAAGAGCTAAACCTTTCATTCAATTTCTAAATTGCTACATTTATAAATTCCACAAGCCAATATAAATGAATAGTAGTGGTAAAAAAAGTACTTGTGGGTTTAACCAATCTTGTTCTTTTGTACAGTTCTCCTTTAAGGGGGTGTGGCAGGGGGCGTGTTCTATGCCTGCATACTTTTGCTAATAGGTGTCCCTCATTCCCATAATGACACTACAAAACAACTTATTCACTCCTTGATTATTTCCCGCCTCGACTATTGCAACTCTCTCCTTAATGGCCTACCCTTAAGCAGGCTATCCCCCCTTCAGTCTATTATGAATGCTGCTGCTAGACTAATACACCTCACTAATCGATCCGTGACTGCTGCTCCTCTCTGCCAATCCCTTCACTGGCTTCCCCTACCCCACCGTGTAAAATTCAAAATGCTAACCATAACATACAAGGCCATTCACAACATCGCCCCCATCTACATCACCAACCTCATCTGTAGATATCGCCCAAATCGCCCCCTCCACTCCTCCCAGGACCTCCTGCTCTCTAGCTCCCTTGTTACCTCCTCCCATGCTCGCCTTCAGGACTTCTCCAGAGCCTCTCCCATCCTCTGGAATTTCCTGCCCCAGTATGTCCGATCAGCCCCTACCCTGTCCACCTTTAGGAGATCCTTGAAAACTCATTTATTCAGGGAAGCTTATCCCACACCCACATAACTGTCCCTGAGCCACCCCCATCAAATCATTCTTTGCAGCTATTACCTTTTGTACCACCACCCCCTCCCTTTAGAATGTAAGCTCTACGAGCCGGGCCCTCCTGTACCTTTTGTATTGAACTGTACTGTAATTGTGTTGTCCCCCTTATACATTGTAAAGCGCTGAGTAAACTGTTGGTGCTATATAAATCTCGTATAATAATAATAATAATAATTCCCATCTCAGAAAGTTGGGAGGTATACAATGGAGATAAGAAAACCCACATTAAATTGAGCATGTAGGCCAAGTACACTGCACCAGTTCAGGTGCGATTCATGGCTGAATTTTTTCCTGAATTCGCACCTGAACTGGACCCATAGACATACAGGACCCTTCTACAATCTGGACTGCTCCGGACATGTGTGAACCGGCTCCATTCCCTGCATCCAATTCGCATACAGGTATACCCCACTTTTAAGTACACAATGGGGTTAATTTGCTAAAGCTGGAAAGTGCAAAATCAGGCTCACTTCTGCATAGAAACCAATGAGCTTCCAGGTTTTATTACAAAAGCATAATTGAACAAGCTGGGGTTAGAAGCTCATTGGTTTCTATGCAGAAGTAAGCGCTGGTTCTGGTTTTGCACTTTCCAGCTTTAGTAAAAAAAACCCCCATTGTGTACTTAAAAGTGGGGTATGCCTGTATACAGGGGCGTTGCTAGGTGTACAAAAGATCTGGGGCTAGGGCCCATAGCAGCGTAGTAAAGAAAGTCATACGCTTGGGCGGGCATACACATGTATATACAGTAATATACGTGTGTGTGTGTATATATATATCCCCAGAGAGCACCCCACTTACATCAGGGTCCCCAGAGAGCCCCCCTTACATCAGGGTCCCCAGAGGGCCTCCTCCTTGCATCAGGGTCCCCAGAGAGCCCCCCTTACATCAGGGTCCCCAGAGAGCCCCCCTTACATCAGGGTCCCCAGAGAGCCTCCTCCTTACATCAGGGTCCCCAGAGAGCCTCCTCCTTACATCAGGGTCCCCAGAGAGCCTCCTCCTTACATCAGGGTCCCCAGAGAGCCTCCTCCTTACATCAGGGTCCCCAGAGAGCCTCCTCCTTACATCAGGGTCCTCAGAGAGCCTCCCCCTTTGATCAGGGTACCCAGAGGGCCCCCCCACTTACATCAGGGTTTCCAGAGAGCCCCCTTACATTAGGGTCCCCAGAGAGCCTCCCCCTTAAATCTGGGTCCCTAGAGAGCCTCTGCCTTAAAATCAGGGTCCCCAGAGAGCCTCTGCCTTGCATGAGGGTCCTCAGAGAGCCCCCCACTTACATAATGGTCCCCAGAGAGCCTCTCCTCCCCTTGGGGACCCCTGCAGAGACTCGGGGCTATTGGCCCCAGATTCGGGGCTATAGCCCCAAAAGCCACCCCCTAGTGACGCCCCTGCCTGTATATGTGAACCTGGCCTTAATGGGACCCTGTTGCAATGCTGAATCTTTCAAGGAATGCTGCACCTGTTAAAGAGGAGAGGAAACATTTACCACTTTGAACCAGCATCACACTGCGAATTCGCAGAAAATTCAGTGCGGATACCGCTGCGCATCCAAATCACACCCCGTTCATGCGAACCGCTGTGGGTGTGCATGTTAATAGCACTCAAAATCAGTTCGCAAAAGCAGTGGGATTTGCAGGATCAGATCTCATGGGTTTGAACACCCATGTGATCCAATTCTAGTGCGGCCAAAAAAAGGGGCGCATTTTTGGTGCCTATTCGCTGCAATTTGAGCCACGCAAAATAATGGCTCAAATCGCACTGCTGAAGAATTGCATGTGATTTGAACAGGAATGCGGTGCGATTTCTGTTCAAAATCGCATGCGGTTCCCGCACCACATGGTGTGACTCAGCACTCAAATGTCTGCTGGGAAACAACACTTCCAGGACTGTCAATCTGCTGGTCCCCCTGCGGCTCTCTCTTCTCTCCTCCTGCTGACCTTCACATCAATAATGTCTCCTGTAATGACCTACATGTTCTCTTTAATGCAAACTTGTCTTTTGACCATGCAGAGTAAGCAACAGGTTTGCTTTAAAGGGGTTGTAAAGGTTAGTTTTTTTTTTAAATAACAAACATGTCATACTTACCTGCTCTGTGCAAGGGTTTTGCCCCGATCCTCCTTTTCTGGGGTGCCCCGGCGGCGCTCCTGGCTCCTCCTCTTCATTGAGTGCCCCCACGGAAAGCCACTTTCGATGGGGGCACCCATGTGGGCGCACTTACAAGTCCAGCTGCTGCGTCCTTTGACACAGGCAGCAGGACTTGGCCCCTCCCCCGGCTTCCGTGTCACTGGATTTGATTGACAGCAGCGGGAGCTAATGGCTCCCGCTGCTATCCATTTATCCAATGAGGACCTGAGACAGCGGCTGGAGTCACTGGGCTCATGCACATTGCTGGAACGATCGGATTCAGGTAAGAAAAAGGGGGGCTCTGGGGGCAGCCACAGCAAAGAACGGTTTTCACCTTAATGCATAGAATGTATTAAGGTGGAAAACCATGAGACTTTACAACTCCTTTAAAGCAGTATTAAAGCCAAAGCTCATTTGGCTGTACTTCTCCTATGGATCACAGGAGTGCAGCTTGTTTTGCACTCTTGTGACCCAGTTTCAGCAGACAGCGGGCTGAAGTCTGCTGTCTGCTGATGTCACAGAGCCAGTCCTGGCTTGGGCAAGATCGTGACACTGGTTTCGGGATCCGCCCACATGCCTGGACCGGCACCCAGCTCAGCCTCTCAGCGAGCCGCTGAGAGGCTGAGCCGGATGCCCCCACCCCCTCCACAGCCCAGTGCTCCAGTGAGCGAGCAGGGGGCGGGAGCAGAGAGCGGTGACTGACAGTCGCCAGCTCTCTGTTCGGGGAGCTGTGAGATCCGAGAGATCAGCGGTGTTAGATCACTCAGTTCTCAGTGTTAGAGCCAGCAGGGGGACGGATGCTGCATCTACCTAGGTAGGTTTAAATGTGCAAAAACCCTGATTCCCATACTTCTCTTTCAAACCCAAAAGCCAACATTTATTATATTGCAGTTTACCAATTCTATGATGGCTGCATTCATATATATATTTTTTTTTTGGCTTTCTGTTTTTAATTTTTACCTGGTGATCTGGCCAGTAAGTCGGTTGTTTTTCAAAAGAACAAGCTGTCCAGCAGAATGTATCAGTTACAGAGATGAGACACACCACTTAACACTGGCAGGGGTACTTAAAATGATCAGCTTTTATTTATTTATGTAAAACCTTTATCCCAAAAGGAAAAAAGCTGTTTGCCGTAAATTGATCCTCTTGCCGACCGGCTCACGCACAGGCATATTAACGTACCTGTACGTTGCCCTTAAAGACGCGGCATTGTGGGCGCGCGTGTGCCAGGAGCACGTGAGTGTGATTGCGGGTCCCGCGGACTCGATGTACCGATCGTCTCACAAAGAGGAAGAACAGGGAAATGCTGATGTAAACAAGCATTTCCCCATTCTTCCTAGAGACACTGACACTGATCACAGCTCCCTGTGATAGGGAGCGGTGACCAGTGTCGTGACACACGTAGACCCTCCCCCCCACAGTTAGAACACATCCCTAGGACCCATTTAACCCCTTCAGCTCCCCCTCCTGGTTAACCGCTCCACTGCCAGTCACATTTACACAGTAATCAATGCATTTTTAATCGCACTGCTCACTGTATACGCAGCCACTGTGCCCATCAATTGCTGCCACTGTGCCATCAAACGCAGCCACTGTGCCCATCAATGGCCGCCACTGTACCATCAAACACAGCCACTGTGCAATCAAACGCAGCCACTGTGCCCATCAATTGCCACCACTGTGCCATCAAACGCAGACATTGTGTCCATCAAACGCAGACACTGTGCCTATCAAACGCAGACACTGTGCCCATCAAATGCAGCCACTGTGCCATCAAATACAGCCACTGTGCCATATCAAATGTGCCCACTGTGCCATCAAATGCTGCCACTATGCCCATCAAATACAACTACTGTGCCCATCTTATGCAGCCACTGTGCCCATCTTATGCAGCCACTGTGCCCCATTAAATGCAGCCACTGTGCCCCATCATATGCAGCCTCACTGTGCCCCATCATATGCAGCCTCGCATATGACAGGATGCTTTGAAATGCGCCGCAAAGCAGGTCAAAAGCCTGCAAATGAAGCGCCTCATCTGCAATTTTGGGATTGCATTGACGTGGTGCTTCCCATAGTGCACTGTGTCTGGTGCCCAAACACAGTGCACGTAAAGAACATTTTTTTTAAAGGGGCCTTTGTAAAAAAAAATATATATATATATATATATATATATATATATATATATATATATACTTGCACTCCCTTGCAGATCCTTGCTCCTCCACAGCTGGTGAGAGCATGTGACCTGCTCCCTTTTGCAGCACTGGTAAATGACCAGGGAAGTGACTGACACAGTTGACTGTGATCAATGGCCCATCTCTGGAGTGGGTCACATGCTCCTCCATACTTGAAGGTAAGAGTAAAGGTAAAAAAGTAAAAAAGATAACACAGCAGATCATTAGTTCAAGATTAACGTATGAGAAAACGAGTGCAATACAAATACAATGCAATTAACCCAGTTACATTTTAGGATAGATTTAGCATGTACTGCAGTACTAACGAGAGATTACACCCCAAGTGACTCTGGAGGACTAACAATAGGTACGACAGGCTAGTTCACTTGAGGGCTTTCAGACAAGAGGGGTTAGGCTTAGGCCTGTGAGTTTGATACACTACCAGCAACTCAGTTCTGCCCCCAGGTAAGTAACAAGTTCTGAGCAATCCTTGGACGTTAGCTTCTGCCGGCACAGCTGGGGCCCTTTAATGTTGTAATGTTGGCGCGCCAAAGCAATGTGATTTTTTTAGAGAATGAAGTTCAAGAATAGTTAAATGAGGAGTCGGCTAGGTGAAAATAAACACGTTCAAAAGAAAGAGAAATGCAATGTTGTGAGCAGATTGGGAGGAGTTAACATTGGGGTATTATGCAGCAAGTAGTGGTGCACAAGGGGTAATCAAAGTCAGCAGTCTGCAGTAATGACTGCTTTGATGACTGTCTCTGGTGTGATTAGCTGCTGCTCCCAGAGGAAAGTGACAGCAAGTTAGTTTCTTTCTTTCTTTCTTTCTTTCTTTCCTTTCTTTCTTTCCTTTCTTTCCTTTCTTTATTATTCCCTTTTCTTTTTTTCTTTTCTTTTTTTTTTCTTTCTTTCTTTTTTCTTTCCTTTCTTCCTTCCTTTCCTTTCTTCCTTCCCTTCCTTCCTTTCCTTTCTTTCTTCCCTTCCTTTGCTTTTCTTTTCTTTTTTTTTCTTTATTTTCTTTTTTCTTTTCTTTCTTTCTTTCTTTCTTTCTTTCTTTCTTTCTTTCTTTTTTCTTTTCTTTCTTTCTTTTTTCTTTTCTTTCTTTCTTTCTTTCTTTCTTTTTTCTTTTCTTTCTTTCTTTCTTTTTTCTTTTCTTTCTTTCTTTCTTTTTTCTTTTCTTTCTTTTTTTCTTTTTTTCTTTCTTTCTTTCTTTCTTTCTTTCTTTCTTTCTTTCTTTCTTTCTTTCTTTCTTTCTCTTTTAAACAGGATCTCTGAGATAGAATATTTATACAACTCTAAGTGTTTAAAGCATTTGATTATGGATGTGTAATTGTTCCTAGAAAATCTACACGCTTCCTCTTGACTTCCAGCAATGGATTTTGTTCAAATGACATAAAGGATATCATATTCAGGTATTTATACATTGCGACAGAAATGGTGCCGGAGGCTTTAAATGAACCAGAAAACAAAGGCAAAATCGCTATAAGAAAGTCTTTGACTTCCAACTCAGCAGAAGAGATAGCTGGCCTTGAAGTGACCTTAGAATTTGTCAATTAGAGGAGATATCAGTTTGAAGTTGAATCTGAAGACAAACCGGTGTAATATGTGAAAAAGAAATTAAAATTCATTCCTTCTATACAGTATGGAAAAAAAGTGCTAAACGTGCTTCAAAGAGCACATACATTCCAGATATACTGTAGTAGGCGAACGAAGCAGGATGTTCTAATACTGAGACTTCGCTCAGCATAGGAAGGTAGGTGTATTTAAAACCAAATACATAAATATTATATATTGTAGTTTTCCAGTCCTTAGTCCTTAGTTTATTGGCTAAGAACATTTTCAACAAATACAGAAAATACTCGTTGATCCTGCCAAAAATGTGGTGTCCTTTAGATTTGTGTACAACGAAAATTTTTGTTCCGTTTCATTTTCATTCATAAAATACATAATTTCGTTCTGTTGTATTTGTTATGTTGCGTTAATTTGTTTTTGGATAATTCGTTATTTCTGTACAGTATAGATATTTGTAATAACAAATCCATTTGTTTTCTTGTTTAATTGTTTTATTTTAGGATAATTAGTTATCTATGTATGTATATATATTCGTGATGATGATTCGTAATTCGGAAAGTCGTTGTTTATTAACATTGGAGCTACAATGGGGGACATTATTCTTTTTTAATACAGGACTTTTCAAAAATCGTCTCATGTTTTTTGTTATACTACACTGATTTTTGGGTGCGAATGGGTAGGGGTACAATGTACCCCATACTCATTCATATAGGGGGGGCCGGGATCCGGGGACCCTCTTTCTTAAAGGGGGCTTCCAGATTCCCATAAGCTCCCTGTCTGCAGACCCCTACAACCATCGCCCATAAACATGGGGACAAGGTGCCACCCCTGCCCCAAAGCATCCTCACCCATGTTGAGGGCATGTGGCCTGGTATGGTTCAGGAGGGGGGGACGGGCGCTTGCTCATGCCTTCCCTTTCCTGACCTGCTGGGCTGCATGTTTGGATAATGGTCGGGTATGGTCTTGGGGGGACCCCATGCTGTTTTTAAAAAATAAATTTTGGCCTTGGTTCCCCCTCAACATCCATACTCAAAGGGCCATTTATTTTTTGGATAAATTGACGTGAGGTTTTATCCATACCAGAACCAAAGGAATTGTTTTGATTGATCAAAGGACAGGTCGTATTCATCTCAAAGTCGGATCAAACTCGCATGGAAGTCAGGCGAAAGTTGCAGGGCAAAGTCGGATCTAAAGTCACGCAAATTTCATGTCTGTGTGAGTCGACCTGCTGTTTCATTAGACCTTAAGGCTGCATTCACACCTGAGCGTTTCAAAGTTGCACGTTTTAACCGCGTTTTACCTCAATTTTGTTCAGGTCACCCATGTAAAAGGCAGAAAAACGCCTGTAATCTGCCCCAAAGAAGCTCATGTTCTTTTTTGAGCTTAGGGCGTTTTTCTGGCGTTTTGCTTCAGGTGATAAAACACTCAGATGTTTACAGGTGCCATTGAAATGAATGGGATTTTGGTTGTTGTGTGTTTTTCTGGCGTTTTTTCCAGGTGTTTTACAAGCGTTTTATGAGCTGAAAACGCTCAGGTGTGAATGCAGCCTTAATAAATTAACGAATCGCGCCAAATTTATTCATTATTTTCTTTAAAATTTCTTTCGTCTTTTAGTTGAAAGTTGTTGTTTTTTTCAATGGATGTTCAAATGCATTTGAATATCTGAAAGATGCAAAATTTGGCCGGATTTCGATTTGTTACCAAATAAATTGCACATGCCTGGGGTCCTTGACATTTCCTATGAGGTGAACTGAAAGCATAAAGAATCGTATCTTTATTGTGTCAACTACTAACCCAATCAATCCACCATATAATGGAGATGAGCAAAGGTAGATGTTTCTGAAGTCCAGTCTGTGGCTCATAAATTAAGCCAGTCCAGACCTTATCACCACTCTATCTGTAAAGAAGCCCTGTTATCTCATTATATATTCATTTAAATAAGGTTTGATTGGTTTATAGGGAGAGGTACTGTTAGTATTAGGATTAGTGTGTTAGTTTGAGGGTTAATGTTAGGGGTTACACAAAGGAACAGTGTAAGTGTTACTATCAGGAATATAGGACGGGTTAGGGTAATGCCGCGTACACACGAGCGGGCTTTTCGTCCGGACTGGTCCGACAGACCGAGTCCTGCGGACAATTCGACCGTGTGTGGGCTTCATCAGACCTGCAGCTGACTTTTTCGGGTGAAAATCTGACGGACTTTAGATTTGGAACATGCTTCAAATCTTTACGTCGGAACTCTGCCGGACCCAGTTCCTATCAAGAAGTCCGCTCGTCTGTATGCTAGTCGGACGGACGAAAACCAACGCTAGGGCAGCTATTGGCTACTGGCTATCAACTTCCTTATTGTCGTTTGTCATCATGTACAAATCCGTCTGACTTTGTTGTGATCGTGTGTAGGCAAGTCCGTTCATTCGGAAAGTCCATGTGAAGTCCGTCGGATAGACCGTCGGACCAGTCCGGACGAAAAGTGCGCTCGTGTGTACACGGCATTAGGTGTACACGATCGTGGCCGCGGTGTATTCCTAGGACACGGCGCAAACCCGATCTGTGTAAAGAACCATGTGATCGGCTGTGTCCAATGACAATGGACACAGCCGGTGACATGTAAACACGGAGATGCCGGTAATCGTGTGAGGAGAAGAGAGCCGATCAGCGGCATCTCCTCACAGGGGGACAATTAGGGATGCAATAAATTACAATAAAGAAATAAAGTGTAACAATACAGTGCCCAACAATGCCAGCTTACAGTGCCCACCAGTGGCAGCAATCAGTGCCCACCACTTCCCACAAGTGCCACAAATCAGTGCCCAGTAACCATGCCAGTTAGTGCTGGCATCAGTGCCGCCTATCAGTGCTGCCCATCAATGCCCATCACTGCTGTCCATAAATGCCCATCAGTGTCGCCCATCAGTGCCACTCATCAACGCCCATCAGTGCCCACCTGTACCGCCTATCCATGCTGCCTATCTGTGCCCACCAGTGCTCGCCACTGCCACCTATCAGTGCCCACCAGTGCCGCCAATTAGTGTCCATCAGTACCGCCTATCAGTGCTCATCAGTGCCACCTATCAGTGCCCCTAAGTGCGCCATATTAGTGCCTCCTCATCAGTGCCACCTCATCAATGCCCACCAGTTCTGCCTATCAGTGCCCATCGGTGCCGCTTCATCAGCGCACATCAGTGAAGGTGGAAAAATTACTTACAAAATTTACTGACAGAAAAGAGTAAAAAACCTTTTTTTTTTCCCCAAAATTTTTTTTTTTTATTTTTATTTTGTAAAAAATAAAAAACCCAGCAGTGATTAATTACCACCAAAAGAAAGCTCTATTTGTATGAAGAAAATGATAAAAAATGTGTTTGGGTACAGTGTAGCATGACCGCGCAATTGTCATTCAAAGTGCGACAGCGCTGAAAACTGAAAAATGGCCTGGGCAGGAAGGGGGTATAAGTGCCCAGTAGGCAAGTGGTCAAGTCTGATCTAACTGTACTTCTGTCTCGATCTGCTTTCATGGTTTCTGACAGGCTGTCACTGAAAATCATGGTGTGCACTGAATAGCGGATGTGGATGTACAACCTATACACAAGGATAATATTCGTCAACAGATAGAATATGTGTATGCACTGATAATAAGGTCTTGTAATCCTGCAGTACACAGCAATAGTCCTAATCACGGATCTATAGGAGACTGTGCGGTATCCCACATGTGAGCAGATGGAACACTGGAGCTGGGGGGAGAGAGAGAAAGACCATAGACCGCTGAATAAATGGGCTCATCAAAGCAATTCACACTGTTATTTTCTATCAGCACACCGGTCAGGTTGGAAAGAGACGTCATGTGACGCAGGTGACGTCAACGCGTTTCGCAAATGGATCACGTAGCTTCATCTGGACACTGGGGTGGGCCTCCAGCTGTTTCTTATCACAACGTCATCGCCACGGCAGGTAACCACCCCCAATCTATTCATTAAAGGAACATTTCAATTTTTGTTTCTTGCAATGTATCTATTTCGGTTAGTCTCCATTTGATGACATTCTTTCCATAATGGATAAGGGGGAATCTTAGGGAATTGGAAAGATATATAGAAGAAGAATATGACACTTCTGAACAGGGATGGAATATTACAATTAAATCAAAAAATCCAAATTCAAATGTCCATTACAAACAAAGAGATATAAGCGGGGAGGAAAGAATTCGAGAGAGAGAAAAAAAAAGTAATAGGGTTACATGGATGATTAGTGTGAGGGTTAAAGGAAAGATTAGTGTGAGGGTTAGTGATAGGGTTAAAGGAAAGATTAGTGTGAGGGTTAGTGATAGGGTTAAAGGAAAGATTAGTGTGAGGGTTAGTGATAGGGTTAAAGGAAAGATTAGTGTGAGGGTTAGTGGTATAATTACCAGGATGGCTAGCATAGCGGTAACAGATATGGTAAGTGTACTGGTAAGGTTACTAGGAGGGCTGATTTATCAAGAGGTATTGCCTAACTGCAGTTAGAAAGGATTCAATGCTATTGCCTTTCTGCAGGTACAGAAATATGAGTTTACCAAAATGCCTGGAAAAGGTACCTGGATAGCCAAACTGGCAGAACAGAATTCGAAATCTTATAGCTGGAAGAAAGTTCACATATTTGTATTTCAGCTGTGTTTTTAGCTGTTGGCCCGGGTGCAGCTTTAACCACTTGCCGCCGGTGTCTTGCCGAGAAAGTTCCCCCGGGGGATAAGGACCCCCCTGTACTGCGCAGGCGCAGCGCTTGCGCAGTACGAACGACTACGGAGCCACCGAAAATAGCCGAAGCTGAAAACCTTGAGTCAGCTGTACACAGCGCCTGCGCCCTGAGTCCAGGTTCAAGCCCCACCATCCAAGTGGACATAGAGGTAGAATAAAAAAGTGCCGAGTGAAGCGAGGACTGCCCGAATTGTGGCAAGCGTAGCGAGCCTGTTACAGGCGCCGTGTACAGCTGACTTACAGCTATTTAGCTTCGGCTATTTCCGGCGGCTCGTACTGCGCAAACGCCTGCGCAGTACAGGGGGGTCCTTATCTGCCGAGGGGAACTTTCTCAGCAGAACATCGGGCCGCCATCAAATGAAGGCTGGGCGGTGCAGCTCTCGTTCTGGATGGACATCATATAACGGCCTCCCAGAGAGACCGCTCTAGCGCGCCCGCGGGGGCGCGCAGCACTGCGATCTAGGCCGCACCATGATGAGTCAGTGCTGCCCATCACTGCTGCCTATCAATGCCACCCATCAGTGCCCATCACCCATAGGTTGGACTTGATGGACTTGGGTCTTTTTTTCAACCTCACTTACTATGTAACTATGTAACTATCAGTGCTGCCCATCAGTGTCGCCTACCTGTGCCGCCTATCTGTGCCCACCGGTGCTGCCTATCAGTGCCCATCAGTGCCACCCATCAGTGCTACCTATCAGTGTCCATAAGTGTGGCATATAAGTGCCTTCTCATCGGTGCCACCTAATCAGTGCCCATAAGTGCCGCCTCATCAGTGCTCATCAATGCCGCCTCATCAGCGCCCATCAGTGAAGGAGAAAAATTACTTATTTACAAAATTACAGACAAAAACTAAGAAAAACTTTTTTTATTTTTTCAAAATTTTCAGTCTTTTTTTTTTTTTAGGAAAAAATAAAAAACCCAGAAGTGATTAAATACCACCAAAAGAAAGCTCTATTTGTGTGAAGAAAATGATACAAATTTCACATGGTTACAATGTAGCATGGGCACGCAATTGTCATTCAAAATGTGACAGCGCTGAAAGCTGAAAAAATGGCCTGGGCGGGAAGGGGGTGAATGTGCCCTGTATTGAGGTGGTTAACCAACAAGACACTTTTGCTGAAAAATAAATCTTTTCCAGATCCCAAACATCTCTAAAACAATACACTTTTCCAGTTAAAGGCCATTCAAATAATCACGTTTTTTTAAAAAAAAAAAAAGAAAAAATAGCTCTTTGGACATGTCGGTGGGTACTCAGCCCAGAAAATAATGGCTCACTTGTGCCACATCATTCTATTTTGTGCTTGAAAATGGATGTTAAATTATATGTTATAAGTATAGACACACATTCCCAAAACTGTCATAGACTGATAGCTGGCAAATCACACTTACTCAGTGTCCTGCTAGATTTACCATTAATTTCTTTCTTTGTCATAGACATATTACTGGTGCGTCCACTTGCTGCTGAAACACCGTGTGACCTGGCAATTCACACATATTAAATGTCATCTGCTGATCAGAGGTATATAAGTGAGAGAAATAAAAGGAAACAATAGAATGGAGTCTTAAATGGTCGCTATTGTCCAACCAATGAGCAATATATCTAAAATATAATATATACACAGCACCAAGGCCACCACATCTACACTAATATCGGTCAGTGCACCTTGGTACATTTGTCATACAGCTTCGAAGACTGGATAACAACAAAATCATTTGTCACACGAGTGACATTGGGGAGGTTATTTACGAAAGGAAAATCCACTTTGCACTACAAGTGCACTTGGAAGTGCAGTCGCTCTAAATCTAAGGGGTAGATCTGAAATGAGTGGAAGCTCTGCTGATTTTATCATCCAATCATGTGCAAGCTAAAATGCTGTTTTTTATTTTCCTTGCATGTCCCCCTCGGATCCACAGCGACTTTACTTCCAAGTGCACTTCCAGTGCAAAGTGGATTTTCCTTTAGTAAATAACCGCCAATGTGTAGGAAGAGGTTAAATGGCTCCAGATGTAATTTCTTGTGTGGACACTAGAGGGCTCTTTTTCCCCAAGAGAGGGGGCTGTGGAGGAACGGGTATGGGTGGATTTGGGTGCCGGAGAGCGAAATTTGTACCCATTCTTCTTTGCAAAACAGCTCAAGCTCTGTCAGATTGGATGGAGAGCAATTTTCAAGTCTTGCCACAGATTCTCAATTGGATTTAGGTCTGGACTTTGACTGGGCCATTCTAACACATGAATATGCTTTGATCTAAACCATTCCATTGTAGCTCTGGCTGTATGTTTAGGCCTCATGTACACTGCTGCTGGTAAACGGACGTTCAGAGGATGCTTTTTTCAGCTGCCCCTGAACTCGTCCAATGTTATCTTATGTATACATGTACACAGGTTCGTTTAATGTCGTTTTTAGGCAGTTGAGTTTAGAGGCCTTTATTTGGAAAGCAAAAAAATTAGTTCAGATGCTGAGTTTAGAGGCATTTCAAACGCCAAAAGCTTCTAAACGCGTCTGAACGTGGCTAAACGCGGTAACTCGTGTTTAGCCACATTTCGTTTACAGGCCTTTTTCATTTTTGGCTGTTTTGAAAAGAAACCAAATTTTTTTTTGCAAGCGCTTCTAAACGCAAATGTGGCTAAACGCGGCATGTAAATGTGGCAAAACTAACGAATAAAACGTGGGTTACCATCTGTTAAGTTAAAGCATTCAGGAGAGGTTGTAAAAACATCCCTTGTAAGCCTTATGCCCGTACACACGGTCGGATTTTCCGATGGTCAGAGCGTGTTGTCGGAAATTCCGACCGTGTGTGGGCTCCATCGGACATTTTCCATCGGATTTTCCGACACACAAAGTTGGAAAGCAGGAGATAAAATTTTCCGACAACAAAATCCGTTGTCGGAAATTCTGATTGTGTGTACACAAATCCGACGGACAAAGTGCCACGCAAGAGATGAAAGCTATTGGCCACTGCCCCGTTTATAGTCCCGACGTACATGTTTTACGTCACCGCGTTTAGAACGATCGGATTTTCCGACAACTTTGTGTGACCGTGTGTATGCAAGACAAGTTTGAGCCAACATCCGTCGGAAAAAATCCTAGGATTTTGTTGTCGGAATGTCCGAACAAAGTCCGACCGTGTGTACGCCCTATTAGGGTCAACGTCCTGCTGGGAGGTGAACCTCCACCCCAGTCTCAAGTCTTTTGGAGACTCTAATAGGTTTTCTTCTAAGATTGCCCTGTATTTGGCTCCTTCCATCTTCCCTTTAACTCTGACCAGCTTCCCTGTCCCTGCTGAAGAAAAACATCCCCACAACATGATGCTGCCTCCACCATGTTTCACGGTGGGGATGGTGTGTTCAGGGTGATGTGCAGTGTTAGTTTTCCTGCTATACAGTAGGTGACCACGATATTGTGTCAATTTCGCCGCTGTTATCGGCGAGATTTGACACCTGCGAGTCCCCTCGCGGGAGCCAGCACTGAGCTGGCTCGCTCATCGGAAAAGGAAAACTTTTTTCTCCTTTTGTGATGAGCGACAGGCAGTGCTAACAGCTGTCTGGTATGAATCATGAGGGGGAACGCCGCACCATATTTTAAATAAAAAAACGGCATGGGTTCCCCCCAGGGGCATACCAGGCCCTTAGGTCTGGTATGAATTTTTACCCAATCACCTGGGGGAAAAAGTGACAAAAAAAACACACTAGACAGGTTTTTAAAGCAATTTATTAGGCAGCTCCGGGGGTCTTCTTCCGACTTCGGGGGGGTCTTCTTCCGACTTCGGGGGTCTTCTTCCGACTTCAGATGACTTCTTCCGACTTCTCCGCTCTCTCTGGCCTCTTCTCCTGGTTTCCGGTTCTTCTGCTGGGCTCCTCCGCTATCTTCTGCTCTTTTGCCGCTCTTTTGCTAGCGGTGGCCCGGTCTTCTTGTTCCTTCTTCTCTTCTTCCGATGTTGACATGACGCTCTCTCCCGCTGTAATGCTGTGTGAGCGGTGCGCGATGACTTATATAGGCATGGGGCGTGGTCACCGGGTGCCCCAGCCCCCTTATGATGTCACAGTCCCGGGGCATGCTGGGACTGTGACGACATTACGGGCGGGGGTCACCGGGTGAACCAGCAGAGAAAACGGACAATGGGAGAAGAGGTCGGAGAGTGTGGAGAAGTCGGAAGAAGACCCCCGAAGTCAGAATAAGACCCCCAGAGCTGCCTAATAAATTACTTTAAAAATCTGCCTAGTGTGTTTTTTTTATTGACACATTTTCCCCCAGGTGAATGGGTAGGGGTACGATGTACCCCATACTCATTCACATAGGGTGGGGGGCCGGGATCTGGGGGCTCCCGGATTCCGATAAGCCCTCCGCCCGCAGACCCTGACAACCAACGGCCAGCTCATCAACATGGGGACAAGGTGCTGTAGGGTGGGGGCCGCAGGGCACCCCCCTGCCCCAAAGCGCCCACCCCCCATGTTGAGGGCATGCGGCCTTGTACGGTACAGGAGGGGGGGGCGCTCGCTCGTCCCCACCCCCTTTCCTGACCGGCCGGGCTGCGTGCTCGGATAAGGGTCTGGTATGGATTTTGGGGGGACCCCCACGCCGTTTTTTCGGCGTAGAGGGTTCCCCTTAAAATCCATACCAGACCTTAGGGCCTGGTATGCCCCTGGGGGGAACCCATGCCGGTTTTTTATTTAAAATTTGGCGTGGCGTTCCCCCTCATGGGGGTGCATTTTTATAGCACTGATCGCTGTATAAATAACAATGGTCCCAGAATAGTGTCAAATGTGTCCACCATAATGTCGCAGTCACGATAAAAAATCGCAGATCGATGCCATTACTAGTAAAAAAAAATAATAATAAAAATGCCATAAATCTATCCCCTATTTTGTAGACGCGATAACTTTTGCGCAAACCAATCAATATACGCTTGCGATTTTTTTTTTACCAAAAATATGTAGAAGAATACACATCGGCCTAAACTGAGGAAAAAAATGTTTTTTTATAAATTTTGGGGGGATATACAGTGGGGACGGAAAGTATTCAGACCCTATTCAATTTTTCACTCTTTGTTATATTGCAGCCATTTGCTAAAATCATTTAAGTTCATTTTTTTCCTCATTAATGTACACACCCCATTTTTTTGTAACCTTGGCCAGATCTGTGCCTTGCCACAATTCTGTCTCTGAGCTCTTCAGGCAGTTCCTTTGACCTCATGATTCTCATTTGCTCTGACATGCACTGTGAGCTGTAAGGTCTTATATAGACAGGTGTGTGGCTTTCCTAATCAAGTCCAATCGGTATAATCAAACACAGCTGGACTCAAATGAAGGTGTAGAACCATCTCAAGGATGATCAGAAGAAATGGACAGCACCTGAGTTAAATATATGAGTGTCACAGCAAAGGGTCTGAATACTTAGGACCATGTGATATTTCAGTTTTTCTTTTTTAATAAATCTGCAAAAATGTCAACAATTCTGTGTTTTTCTGTCAATATGGGGTGCTGTGTGTACATTAATGAGGAAAAAAAATGAACTTAAATGATTTTAGCAAATGGCTGCAATATAACAAAGAGTGAAAATTTTAAGGGGGTCTGAATACTTTCCGTCCCCACTGTATATTAGCAAAAAGTAAACTATATTGCTTTTTTTTCAAAATTGTCGCTCTTTTTTTGTTTATAGCACAAAAAATAAAAACCGTAGAGGTGAAGGTGATCAAATTCCACCAAAAGAAAGCTCTATTTGTGGGGAAAAAAAGGACGTCAATTTTGTTTGGGTACAGTGTCGCACAACCGCGCAATTGTCAGTTAAAGTGACGCAGTGCCAAATCGCAAAAAGTGCTCTGGTCAGGAAGGGGGGGTAGAATCTTCCGGGGCTGAAGTGGTTAAAGAGGTATCTGCACAACTGTGCTCCCAGCAAATGAGTTTTCAACAAAGGTTAAAGAGGAATTTGCGGGGACAATGTAAAAAAAGCGTTCGGGGAAGAATCTTGTGTGTTAGAACAGACTGATAAGTACTCTATGGCCTTGTACATAACTGTCATTGATGACTCTTATACAGCGAGCCATTATGCGGCACTGACATCGTGTTCTGCGGTGCTGCATGAGATACGTTTTCCAAGTCAATTCAATTAAATCAAATCACTGTGTTATGTGAAAAGGACATTGAGTGGTACATGGCAAGCTCTATATTAGTAACCCTAAATGGAAGCGTTGCCTACCTCTTCCCCACTAACTCTAGCACATTACGTCCAATTACGTGTGCTATGTTTATTTCAGTGCAATAAATGTTTCCAGGTGGTGTATTAGAGAGATACATCGAAATAATGAAAATATAATAAAATAAACACCTACACAGGTCACCATTAAATGTATGTGACCTTACTGTACTGCTTAGTCCTCGGAACTTAATGTTCTCTATCAGATTACAACTTTATAATGCCATCCCACTTAGACACTGCTGTGAAAGTAGACTGTGAACCCTAAACGAACGACTAGTTTAATCTGCTACAGCACTGGGCTTAATAAACAATGGTTATTTTTATTTTATAGAAAATACTTGTTTTTACATATCCTGTTTCAAGTGCCACTTTATGCATTGGCATGCCTTCTTAGAACCCAGTCTGTCGGGGCAGTATTGTTGCTTGCTGACTTGGCACCCTCCACAAGCAGGTTAATGCTTCAATAGGACACAGAAGTTGAACCCAACACAATTTTAGTTCAGATAATTGCAGAACAGAGGAAGTTTTGTCTTTTGAAGTGTAACTTGACAGTGGGGTTAATTTACTAAAACTGGAGAGCGCAAAATCTGGTGCAGCTCTGCAAAGGAACCAATCAGCTTCCAGGTTTTTTTGTCAAAGCTTAACTGCTTTCCGCACGCCCACTGTCATATTACGGCCCTCCAGAACGACTGCTCTTGTGTGGCCCATAGGGACGTGCATCACAGCGATTGGTGGTGCTACACTGATCTTGGTAAAGAGGCTGCGTTAGGGTCCCTGGTAGCAACAGAAGATTAAAGGAGTTTACCAATCCTAGAAATAACCACTCCTACACACAGGTGAAATGCTGAAGGTGGGCCTCTCTTCAGAAGGTACTGGATGTGTGAACGAGCCCTAAGGACTAGAGAAACTGCTTTCCAGTAGCCCACTTCCATCACGGGGTCTGGATCAAGTTTGTTCCTGGGTTCTCCTTTGAATACACCTTTGAGGTCTATCGGCTGATATCCAACCGGAGGTCCTTCCTGATGTTTCTTCATTCCACCAGAGAGGTCAAGAGGTGAGACAGAGGTTCCACCGTTCCGGATATCGTTTCTCAGCCTAAGCTTGGCTCTATGCACCACTGACTCCATGTCGTACGACAGTGGAGTCCACGTCATCTGGTAAGAGTGCCCACCCTACCTTACTCCTTGATGTTTTCCACTTTGATGTCCCTTATCGTGATGTTGATTTACAGCTATGGAAGCTTTATACTCGGATGTTGACTCACAGTTACAGATTCACACCGTGTACTATTGACTTTAATTTTTAGTTTTACATAATTTTCACTGGTTTATATTTGTTCCTCCCATTAATTTGAGTTTGGAATTATTCATTCACCATAAGTGGACACTATATACTGTGTTTGTTTATTATATTTCGTTCATGTTGTTTGAGTACATGCTTCACTGTTCAGTACAGCATTTTTTCACCTTATTGTTCACTACACTTTAATTTTTTAGCGCTGACACATATTTTATTTTTGTTATTAGAGCGCAGTGTTTTTGTAAATCAGTGCTCATCCCCAATGCCTGCCAGTGCCATCAGTGATGCCTATCAATGCCATCTATCAGTGCCGCATATCAGTGCCCATCAGTGCCCAGCAGTGCCGCCTATCAGTGCCCAGCAGTGCCGCCTATCAGTGCCACCCATAAGTACCCATCAGTGCAGCCTTTCAGTGCTCATCGGTGTCCCCTATCAGTGGCCACCAGTGCCCACCAGTGCCTCCCATGAGCGCCGATCAGTGCCGCCTATCAATGCCTTTCAGTGCTGCATATCAGTGCCACCCTTCTGTGCCGCCTACCAGTGCCTATCAGTGCCCATCAGTGCCACCTCATTGATGCCACCTCATCGGTGCCACCTTATCAGTGTCCGTCAGTGCTGCCTTATCAGTGCCCGTCAGTGAAGGAGAAAGCGTATTTATTTACAAAATTTTATAACAGAAACAAAAGAAAAACGTTATTTTTTCAAAATTTTCGGTATTTTTTTATTTGTTTAGCAAACAATAAAAACCACAGAGGTGGTCAAATACCACCAAAGAAAAGCTCTATTTGTGGGAACAAAATTATAAAAATTCTGTTTGGGTACAGTGCAGTATGACTGCACAATTGCCATTTAAACAGCGACAGCGCTGAAGGATGAAAAATGGCCTGGGCAGGAAGGGGGTGTAAGTGCCTGGTATTGAAAAAGTTAAAGAGGTTGCAAACCCCCCTGTATACTTTATACCTATAAGTAAACCTATAATAACATAGTTGCCAACATTGCAAAAAAAAAAAATTCGGGACACTTTTGTGCATGTAGGCGGAGCCTGTTATAATTAGGGGCGTGGCATTTGTTTGTAGGCGGGGCATACTGTAACAGAAAAATGTGACTTGAGCAGAATAGTGGGCGTGTCTTAAATGGGCGTGGCTCGGAAGGGGTGTGGTATGAGATGAATGAGGGATGGAGGGAGAAAGAAAGAGGGAGAGAAAGAAAAAGAAAGAGAGAAAGAAAAAGAGAGAAAGAAAGAGGGATGGAGGGACAGCAGGCTCAGATCCTACACAACAGTAGAAATCTGCGTATTCCAGAAGTTTAACAAATGAGCAAATAAAGATACTCCAAACACCTGGTGTTGGCGCTTCAATCATCCCGGCACCATGGTTGTTATGGTGTCAGGATGATTGAAGTGCATTATTTCTATTATTACATTGTAATATAGACTGAAATTATTTAACTCACCATAATGCAGAATCAGTGGGAACCCCTGAGCGTGTCACCTGCCACGTCGCCTGCCACCAGATGCCATCAGGTGTCCCCAGCGGATTCCTCCCTTACATCAGGCATTGCCAGCAGAGTCCTCCTTTACATCAGGCATTGCAGCGGAGTCCCCCTTACATCAGACATTGCAGCGGAGTCCCCCCTTACACCAGGCATTGCAGCGGAGTCCCCCCTTACACCAGGCATTGCCAGCGGAGTCCCCCCTTACATCAGGCAAGGCATTGCAGCGGAGTCCCCCCTTACATCAGGCATTGCAGCGGAGTCCCCCCTTACATCAGGCATTGCAGCGGAGTCCCCCCTTACATCAGACATTGCAGCAGAGTCCCCCCTTACATCAGGCATTGCAGCGGAGTCCCCCTTACATCAGGCATTGCAGCGGAGTCCCCCCTTACATCAGACATTGCAGCGGAGTCCCCCCTTACATCAGACATTGCAGCAGAGTCCCCCCTTACATCAGGCATTGCAGCGGAGTCCCCCCTTACATCAGGCATTGCAGCGGAGTCCCCCCTTACATCAGACATTGCAGCGGAGTCCCCCCTTACATCAGGCATTGCAGCAGAGTCCCCCCTTACATCAGGCATTGCAGCGGAGTCCTCCCTTACATCAGGCATTGCAGCGGAGTCCCCCCTTACATCAGGCATTGCAGCGGAGTCCCCTCTTACATCAGGCATTGCAGCGGAGTCCCCCCTTACATCAGACATTGCAGCGGAGTCCCCCCTTACATCAGGCATTGCAGCGGAGTCCCCCTTACATCAGACATTGCAGCGGAGTCCCCCCTTACATCAGGCATTGCAGCGGAGTCCCCCCTTACATCAGGCATTGCAGCGGAGTCCCTCCTTACATCAGACATTGCAGCGGAGTCCCCCTTACATCAGACACTGCCAGCAGAGTCCTGTCTTTACACCAGGCATCCCCCAATGGAGTCAGGCATTCCCAGCAGTGCAGAAAGGGACAAAAAAGCCAGGTGGCTGCCAATAGCAATTGAGCTGCGGCGCCACCCACCCCCGTCCCTTCCCACATCAGGTCGCAGCGGGGCGGGAGGTGGGCGGTGCCACAGCTCAAATTCTATTGGCAGTCACCCGGCCATTACTAAATAGTAATTTGGCCTCCGTGAAAATGGCGGCCGGTGGAGACATTGTCTCTATCGGCCACAGAGCTCTAGCGGTGGGCGGCAGTGGCGGCGGCGAAAAAAACCCCCAAAAAAACAGTAAAATTAGAATTTCCCGGAATATTTCCCAGGAATGGCTAAATTCGGGAAACGGGGCTAAATCCCGGGAATGTCCCGGGAAATTCGTGACAGTTGGTAAGTATGTGATAAGGCTTACCTATAGGTACTGTAAATATCTCCTAAATGTGCGCCGTTTAGGAGATATTTACTGTATACTGTGCCGATGATGTCATTGGCACATGCGCTCAGAAAAAACGGCCACCCGTGCCATTTCTTCAGAAGACAGTCCTGTGACCGGCGTCTCCCACTCACATGCGAGGGAGTGACGTCATGCGGCTCCGGCCAGTCACAGAGCCGGAGTCTGCGGCCCCGGAAGGAAGACGGGCAAAGATGGATGCGGCCTGCAGTAGGGACGACACAGGCTTCGTTTGCAGGTAAGTGTACATAATCTGCTAGTATGCGATGCATACTAGCAGATTATGCCTTTACTTTGCAGGGGAGGGAATTTTTTTTTTTTTTTTCAAGAGTTTACTTCCTCTTTAATTAAACAAGCTGAAGTTAGAAGCTGATTGGCTACCATGCAGAGCTGCACCAGATTTTGCACTTTTCACTTTTAGTAAATCAACCCCATTGTTTAATTTACATTTCTGTATATGGATGAAGGCACTGTAATTATTTTAATTTTAAAAAAAACTTCTAAGTACCTTTTTTCCTAATCGATATACAGATGTTACATGATCCAGCTCTTTCTCAGCCTGTCTGCAGAGAAACATAAGTAGGAGGAGCTTCTAGTCCCCTGCTGCCGGTCACATGTTCAAATAGAAAAAAAAACAGCCTTTGAAATACAGAGTAAAATTAAATAACTAATATCAATAAACTGTTTTCAATTGTCATACAAATATATATTTGAAATCAAATCTTTAATATTTTTGGGCAATAATATGGTGTGGGTGGATTTCTGCCACTCACGAGCTGTGTCATGCCCCTCCAGCCTGTGTCTTAGAATAGGAGGGAGGTGAAGTCTCCATTAATCTACATGTAATATCCCACCTCCATTGGGTTTAGCTGGTTAGTGTGCATGGAGGAGAAGGGAGGGAGTGGGCTGAGAATGGCTGAAAGCGGCCGAAAGCCGGCGAGAATGGGCGAGAACCGCCGAGAATTGCCGAAAGCGGCCGAGGGCCGCCGAGAATGGCCGAAGTCGGGCGAGAGCCGCGAAGAATGGCCGAAAGCGGGCGAGAACGGCGGCGCCATTTTCAAAGCCGCCGAGAAAAGCCAAAAGCCGCTGAGAGCGGCCGAAGAGCTCGCAATCGGCGGGGGATCTGCGTATAACACGCACCCACGATTTCCCCCTGATTTTCAGGGGAAAAACGTGCGTGTTATATGCCGATAAATACGGTAATTAAAAATTACTTTTAAAATCACATTAATGAGTTAAAGCTATTTAAGTGATTGAGTGAAACTCGTACTGAACTCCAGGAATTCAGACACTTTTTAAACATGCTGGATTACTAAGATTTGACCTAACAAGGTGTTTGCCACCTTGTGGACTTTTCTCTTGTATTTACGTGCTTTTTTCAATGGGAATGCGGGGGAACACAGTTCCAGCTTCTCTAGTACTGAATGTATCTATCTGCAAGGGGTGCACTGGAGGGTCCATTGGTGCTGGCTGCTGGAGGATCTATTGTTGAGGGAGGGGCCTATTGTTGCTAGGGGGCTCTTATGTTGCTGGCAGGGTCTTAGGTTGGTGGGAGGGACCTAGTGTTGAAGGTGGGGGTCTATTGTTGCTGACTGCTGGAGGGTCTATTAATGCATGGCTGTTGGGAGATCTGTTGTCGCTGGCTGGGGTCTATTGTTCCTGTAGTTGTTGTTGGGGGGTAGTTTTTCCAGTGGATCTATCTCCTAGATTGTAAGCTCTAACGAGCAGGGCCCTCTGATTTCTCCTGTATTGAATTGTTTTGTACTTGTACTGTCTGCCCTAATGTTGTAAAGCGCTGCGTAAACTGTCGGTGCTATATAAATCCTGTATAATAATAATAATAATAATAATATTGTTACTAGGGGGACCATTGTTGCTGGAGGGATCTATTGTTGCTTGGGGGGCTATTGTTGCTGGGGATCTATTTTATTGCTTTTTATTCTATCCTTAACAAATTCCATACAAATTACTTAGCACCACAAAAGGATACTTGGTTCTGTTTTCTCTAAAACGGGTGGTTTTAGGAGGTGGTTAGGGGGTGGAACCAAGGGACGGTGCTCGGAAATGGGTCTTACCTGCACCTATTCTCTGAGAAAAAAAAGCAGCTGCAGAGTTGTATTATGTGAAGCCATTCACAAAGTACAAAGCCTTCTGTGAATGGGCAACAGAGGTTAGAGGTGGGCCAAACTGCTTCTGCATGAGAAAGCGGCATCTCTCCTGTCAGAGTGCCAGGAGTATAGCAATAGCTGTACTCCTGGCACTCATTATAACTTTCAGATTCAAATAAAAAAGTTCACAAGCTAGCATGTGCCTTGTTGAACTTAATCCATAGTAAGCTAGAACATGTTATAAAGTGGAGGCAAATAGTGAGCTACCAAAGCTATCCAGAATACCTTGCAGCCCTACATCTGCACTGGTGTGATCACCTGCATCCACAAACACACACGGCTCCATGGAGGATTAGTAGTAGGAGAGTGCTTCCCAATCACATCCAAAAAATTAAATACAGTTTCCATGTATATGAGTTTATTCCCATGCATGAACACGTACATGTGCAAACAACTACAACTTTGCTGCCCCAAGGGAGCCGGCTTTAAACTCCCCATGGATCAAAGATCACGGCTTTCAGACCTTGATTTGTCCTGGTCTATTCAACAAAACTCAATAGAATGAAACCTCTGTCTTGCTTGACTGTAGGATCTATTGTGATAATGTACAGACATGCATAGATAAACAGCCATCAAAAAGATTAAACACTTTGTGCACAATGCGTCAAGGTTTCTTCTTTTGTGTCTGTGTGTCATTTGTGCATCTTTGTACATCATCATAATAAAACTTACAGACAAACAAGAGAAAGAAATATTTTTATTTTACTGCAATGTTGTTAAGTAATGTGTATATTTAATACTTACAGTTATTTATTACTTCTCACCAGGACTTTTTTTCAGTGGGAACGGGGGAGGGGAAGCAGATCCCCTCCAGCACTGATTGCATGTAAAGGGAAGGGGTGCTGGGATGTGCTGCAGGGTCTATTGATACTGACTGCTGGGGGATCTAGTGTCACTGGAGGGGATCTGTTTTTGCAAGGGGGTCTATTGCTGCTGGTGGTGGATCTATTGTTGCTGGGGGTAGATCTTATGTTGCCGGGGGGTCAGTTGTTACTAGGAGGGATGGAGGGATCTACCGTTGAAGGAGGGGTTTATTGTTGCTGTCTGCTGGAGGGCCTATTGATGCTGGCTGCAGGGAGATTTGTTGTTGCTGCCGGGGGTCTATTGTTGCTGTGGGGGGTATATTGTTGGAAGTGGTCGATTGTTACTTGGGGGATCTGTTGTTGTCAGGGGGGGTCCAGGGGCGGACTGACCATTCGGGCACTCGGGCACTGCCCGAGGGCCCCATGCCACTAAGGGGCCCCATCAGGTTTGCCAGCCTCAATAAAACCAGGGGCAGTATGTAAAAATCTGTGTTTTTTTTTTAAATCCCAAGATTATAGCTGCCCTACCTCTCCAGTACCTTTTCAGTGTGTGTATGTGTATTCTGTGTGTGTATACTGTGTGTATATATTGTGTGTCTGTGTGTGTATACTGTATGTGTGTGTGTGTGTATACTGTGTGACCCCATAATCTATTGCCTGGGGGCCCCATAATCCCCTATTACCCGGGGGCCCCATAATCTTCTCCTATTGCCTGGGGGCCCCATAATCTCCTATTGCCCGGGGGCCCCATAATCTCCTATTGCCCGGGGGCCCCATGAGTTGTCAGTCCGCCCCTGGGGGGGTCTATTGTTGCTGGCTGCAGCGGACCTATTTTACTGCTTTTCTTGTTCTCATATACAAATTTTACTTGGTTCTGTATTCTCTAAAAGGAGGGGTACTTGGAGGTGGGTAGGGGTTGGAACCAAGGGGCGGTGCTCGAAGGTGAGTAAGGGGCGGAGAAAAAAAAAAGCACTGCCTCTCACAGAGATCACAGTAATTACCCTGAAATGGTTTTAATCTGCTTTTCTCATCAGAAGATAATGCCACCTTTGTTCAGGCATTATCTGGGCTCACCTGGGTTTACAATCAACTTCATGGAAGAAGATACAAGCTCAGAGATGACACAGTCATGTATTATGGAAATACCAATGCCTTGCAGTTCCACAGATCAGATGAGGAACAAAGAGATTGCAATTGCTATTTTTTATTCTACAAATGTTAGTTGCCTGGCTGTCTTGGTGGCCCTCAGTACTTTGAGTCATCAAACAGAGCAATGGCTAGTTGGGTCACTGTTGGGTCAACTATCTGTTCCTAATAGTTCTGAAAGCAGCTCTCATGCAGATGGAGCCACCCAGGGCTGCTCTACACTTTTGGCTATGATGGACGTGCCCTTGACAATCCAACATGGTCATCAAATTATGGTGCAACTACCTTGGCGTAACTATAGATATAGCAAAATATGCAGGTATTGCTGCTCTGTACATTTGGCCATGATATACAGGTATGTGCACTTGGGAGTCCATTATGGTCATCAAATTATGGCAGAAGTGTCTTGACTTAATTATAGCCATAGCAGGCCACATGGTATTTGTTGTTCTATACTTTTAGCCCTAATACATGTGCCCTTGGGAATCCAACATGCGGTACAGCTGTCTTGGTGTATCTATAGCTATAGCAAAACGTGCAGTTATTGGTGCTCTATAATTGTGGCCATGATTTATGTCCCCCTGGAAATCCAATATGGTCATTAAATTATGGTGCAACTGCCTTGGAATAATAGCTATAGTAGGCCATATGGCATTTGCTGCTCTACACTTTTGTGCCTGATATATGTGCCTTTGGAAAGCCAATATCTTCATCAACTTATGGTGCAAGAACCTTGGCTTAAATATAGCCATAGCAACATATGCAGTTATTGGTGATCTATACTTGTGACCATGATACATTTGCCCTTGGAAATCCAATATAGTCATCAAATTATTGTGCAACTGCCTTGGCGCGATGAAAGCCATAGTAGACCATATGGTATTTGCTGCTCTACACTTTTGGACCTGTAACATACGCCCATGAAAGTCTAATATGGTCATCAAATCGTGGTGCAAGTGCTGTGGTGTAACTTATACATAATAGACCACATGGCATTTGCTGCTTCACACTTTCGGCCCTGATACATGTGCCCTTGGGAATCCAACATGTTCATCAAATTGCGGTGCAGCTGCTTTGGTGTAATTAAAGCTATAGTAGATCATATTGCATTTTCTGTTCTACACTTTTGGCTCTGATACATGTGCCCTTGAAATCCAATATGGTCATCAAATTAAGGTTCAAACGCCTTGGCGTAACTATAGCCATAGCAGACCATACATCTTTTGCTGCTCTATACTTTTGGCTATGAAATATGTGCCCTTGGGAATCCAATATGGTCATCAAATTATGGTGCAAGGGACTTGGCATAACTATAGCCATAGGAGATCATATGGTATTTGCTGCTCTACACTTTTGGACCTGATATACCCTTGGAAAGCCAATATGGTCATCGAGTTATGGTGCAAGTGCCTTAGTTTAACTATATCTATAACAGATAATGTGGCTGTTAACCAGAATCGGTTGGCGATATGGTGATTTGTACGGGTGATAATAAATTAGGCTAAAATGGATGTATACCGTATATACTCGAGTATAAGTCGAGTTTTTCAGCACATTTTTTTGTGCTGAAAGTGCCCCCCTCGACTTATACTCGAGTCAAGCACTTTTCTGCAGCAAAAAAACAATTTTGGGGCCCCGTATCTCAGGGCCACCTGGTGCTAGGAACCCCAAATTTGGTGTGCAAACCCAGTGGAACTGGTACCACAAAGCATCCGAAGATGTAGTTCCTAGCACTAAGTGGCCCCGGGAATACGGGGTCCCAAAATCGGTTCGGAAAATGTCATCCTCTGCTGCAGAAAAGTGCTTGACATTTTCTGAACCGATTTTGGGGTCCTGTATCTCGGGCCACTTAGTGCTAGAAACCCCAGCTTTGGATATTTTATGGTGCTAGTTCTACTGGGTTTTTCACACCAAATTTGGGGTTCTTAGCACTAAGTGGCCCCAAGATACGGGGCCCCAAATTCGGTCAACTGTGTCCACCTGCAGCAATGTCATTTTGGGACCCTTTGGGTTCAGAGACCCCAAATTTTGGCTGCAGCTAGGGGGCATCTAAGAACCCTTAACTACCGAGTTTGCAGTTCAGGGGACCTATGGCTGCAAATGGGCACAGTGAGGCATGCAAATGGGCACAGTGAGGCTGCAAATGGGCATTGTTGACCCTCTTTTCCACTTACAGTAGCTGTGCATTTCTCACCCTCATCTTATACTCGGGTCAATAAGTTTTTCCCATTTTTTTTGTGGTAAATTAGGGCCTCGACTTATACTCAGAACGACTTATACTTGAGTATATACGGTATATAGTTTGGGAACCTCTATACAATTATTGTGAGAACAATTAATATTCTGTATCACTAGAGGAACTTTCTTTGGGATGGAAATTAGAGAGATGGGGCAAGTCCCCTAATAATTTTGATGGGGCCCCAGCCTGTATAATTACACCCCTTTGAACATGTACAGATTTTCTTCTCTAATTGAGAAAAACGGGCAACCCCTTTAACATTAAAACCTTTTCAGTTTTTTTTTTTTTTACATGAATTGAAAATTCCTCAACAGTCATGTTCACCCCAGCTAGCATTTACAAAAACATATATTAACATCGGCCTGTGTGGAACATAAAGAAATTTACGGGAGACTATAGGAAAAGCAGAATTAAACATGATTAATTAGTCAGGACCGCTGGCGAACATCGGACGTCCTTTGTGCAAAAAAACAAACAAAGTCTTCACTTCTCCTGCTAGTCTCATGATAACCAGCTCTTAATTGAAAGAATTAATAGGCAGCCTAGCAAATTGCCTTTCAGAAGAAAATTGAAGAATTGATAAAGCGGAAATGGCCTTTTCTAATTTTGATTCCGTGTTTGCTGAAACAGCAGGGTCCTTTTCCTCCCGCTAGGCGCTCATTTCGGGGAGCCTTGTCTGTAGTGCTCTACTAACTGCCTATATAACATTCAATATTTAGCTGACCTCAAACAAAGCTATTAAGGGCTTCAGTAAAGTACCGCGGGCTTCTCGGCAACTTCTTATAAACTATTTAAACAAGATACAAATAATCAGAAGATGTCTGATTTTTTTTTTTTCATTATATATTTTTTTCCTACCACTGTGATAAATGTATAATTCATATTTCTCCAAAAAAAGGGGAATGGAAAATAAAACTATCTTCATTAACTAACATCCCGCTGTGGTCTTTTGTGAACTTGTGTTTTAGGAAGAATAATGGGTTACAATTAAAATCTTTGCCAGCTAATCTTTGAACAAAAAAAAAAGGAGGAAAAGTTTTCATAAAAAAAGGATAAAACTAAACAAGTCATCAAAAATGTAGGAAGCACATATTTTCTTATTAAAGAGTTTTATGAAACATTTCGGTTCTCTGAGTCAAGTATTTTGCACATTCCTGCAGACTGCAAATTGCAGCGGCACTGTGTATTCTCCCAGCTAGATAATATACTCGGCGGGCCGGCGTGCATGATGGTAGCGATTGGACGAGATACATTATCAAAACAATATTACAAAAGAGTTTGTAAAATAGATGTAAATGGATGCAAGGGTGTAATATAATTTTGTCTTAATTTCCCTACAAGTATTGGAATAAGAAAAAAATTAATTGTATTTTTGATATTAAATTATTCAAAATGATTCCCATAGTTTGGTAAAAAAACAAACAAAAAAAACCAAAAAAAAACAAGTATAAAATATTCTGATCATATGCATCAAATTCTAGGACACACTACACAGTAATCTATAATTAAAGAGTGTTTTTAAATTGAATGTCTTAAACTCACTGTTTTCTGCTGCTCATTACCATAATATGTAATATTTCCATTCATAAGCGTAAAGCTCAATTCCAAGTATTCAGCTCCTTTGTAAAAAAAAAATGAAGGTACACTGGGGTAGATTTACTAAAACTGGAGAACACAGAATCTTGTACAGCTTTGTATAGTAACCAAGCCGCTTCTCTGTTTTTATTGTCAAAGCTTAATTGAACAAGCTGTAAGTTGTTAGAAGCTGATTGGTTACTATGCACAGCTGCATCAGATTCTCTGTGCACCAGTTTTAGTAAATCTCCCACTATTGAGTTAAGTCCAGTGAGATCCATGACATCTTCTGGGCTTAGCTCTATTAATTATATTTGACAACTTTATAGTACTCCCGGAAGACAACTATAGCTGTAGTCCCGAGAGAGTGACGCTGATCTTTCTGAGCTATGCATGTTGAACAGGAGAGTCTTTGCAGCTGCTGTGCCCACCCCTCCCCTCCTCCTGCCCATTCACAGAAGCCTTATGCCCTGTACCCACGGCCGGACTTTCCAACGGAATATGTGCGAACGGAGCCTGTTGTCGGAAATTCCAACCGTGTGTGGGCTCCATCGGACTTTTTCCATCGGAATTTCCGACACACAAAGTTAGAGAGCAAGCTATAAAATTTTCCGACAACAAAATCCTTTCGCGTAAATTCCGACCGTGTGTGGACAATTCCAACGCACAAAGTGCCACGCATCCTCGGAATATATTAAGAGACGAAAGCTGTTGGCTACTGCCCCGTTTATAGTCCCGACGTACGTGTTTTACGTCACCGCGTTCAGAGCGATCAAATTTTCCGACAACTTTGTGCGACCGTGTGTATGCAAAACAAGTTTGAGCCAACATCCGTTGGAAAAAATCCATGGATTTTGTTGACGGAATGTCTGATCAATGTCCGACCGTGTGTACAGGGCATTAGTGTTATGTGAACACATTTACAAAATACAAAAGCTTTTTTTATTGGGCAGCAGGCTTCTTTGATTAGGCAGCAGAGGGGAGGGGTGGGCATAGCTGCTCTGTGTGCCTTTCTCCTCTCTCACAGCCCATAGTGTCTCAAAGAGCAATAAAACAGTCAGATATAAATAATAGAGATAAGTTTCGGGTGTGCCATGCAGCTTCTTGGACCTAATCCATGCCTTCACCTTTTCCTAAGTGGCTTAATTCCTGAAATTTGGCTTTAAAGCGGTATTAAACCCAGTGGCGGCTAGTGCCCAATATTTTGGGGAGGGGGAGACGTGGGGGGGAGGGGGGAGCCGTTACCCCCCACCCCCTATGGGAGATGGAAATGAAGGTAACGCAAAAATAAAAAAAACTGATTAGGCTCAACTATCCCTGTTAGTGAACAAAAAGCCACAACCCACTGTATATACCAATTAACAAATATTTATTATGAACAAAATGAAGATATAGAAAAAACACATTAAAATCATCATACAATCAATCGCGCATACTGATAAAACACCATGGCCACCTCTTGAATCGTGTAGTTCAAGCCACGCAATAGTCAGAAATTTGTGAATAAGATAATACCATTACACCCACTTTGTTCATGTGGGAGGAGAGGGTATGGATTGGGACTCCTCCGAGTTGCATTCTGGGCTAGGGTATTTATGGGACAGACGCCATATTTTGGGGTTCGTTTTACAGCCACCTGCTGGCCCTCCTGGCCGACAGGTATGCATTAGTGAGCTATCTCGTGGTCCTCCGTTCCGGAGGCCCATGTCGCTGCGGCGCAGGGGTGGGCCCAGAAGCTTGTCTGGGGCCTACCACAGCGGCCGAGGAATGGTCCTGAGCTGTCTATCCAGAGTGAAGAAGCTGGACAACCGAGGAGATCCCAGGGGAGGACCCGTCATGGAAGGATCATGCAACGTGCTGGTCTGGAGAGGGGCCTGGTGACTCGGTTCGAGGACGTGTCCTAAAGTAATTATACAGCATATTGTTGCCGGGTTTTGCTTAAAGGTTCAAGCACTGTGACTGACATTCATTGCAGAAAAAAACAATACATCCTTTGGCAGAGGATCGTACAGGTTCATCCCAAACAAGTTTGTGGCAGAGACTTTTGTTCGTGCTATGAACTGGCTGCTAGGCAAGTGAGAGAGGCCTATCCAGGCGTGCAAGGAGTGTGTCCCACCAAGGGAGTGCATTCTACTGAAATATCCAACCCCGAAGGACATTTGTCAAGAATCTTACTACAAAAGGTATTTGAGTTTTCCTCTACGGTTTTCCTTCTGCCTCTTTCCTGCTACTTCCTTCGTTGATGGTTTAATAAAGCATTGAAAACGTATTCCAGTGTTGGTGCGTGTGTCGTCCAGAAGTAAACTCAACGGAACCCTAGACCCGGTGCCGGTGAAACAGGGGGAAGGAGAGTGAAGGTAACAAGCCCGCTTAAACCAGCAACTCCACCGAGAGTTATTGTTACATACACAATGGGGTTTATTTACTAAAGCTGGAAAGTGCAAAATCGGGCTCACTTCTGCACAGAAACCAATGAGCTTCTAACCTCGGCTTGTTCGATAAAGCTTTGGTAATAAAACCTGGAAGCTCTTTGGTTTCTATGCAGATGTGAGCCCCTGATTTTGCACTTTCTAACTTTAATAAATAAATTGTGTACTTAAAAGTGGGGTATGCCTGTATATATATATATATATATATATATATATATATATATATATCACCATGAATTATAGCATTGTACCTGCAGATGAAATGAAATATGCATCAAGGATCCTATAAAAGGATCGACTGGACACTTAATTGTTGGGTTCCAAAAAGTACATGCAATCTGAGCAAGATGGAGGCCCAGGGGGGAAATTGGTGTGTGGCTGAATATGTTGTAGCAGTGGTCCAGAGCAGGTACAGATGTCAGGGACAAGTTTGAAACAACATGAAATTCATGGTTCCACACAACCATCTGTAAAACAATCCATGTCCTGAGCTACCTCCCTCGCACTCTATCGTGAGTTCACAAGTAATGTCATAACAAAACACTACCAGTTGTAATCCCGTTGGGCCTTTTATAATCCAAGGTAGGGTAGTATGTAAGAAAACAGTTCCACATCTAAAAAAAGGAGGATTTTGAAAAGTACTTACCGGATCCTGTAGCACGTCATTGTCCTTGAATGATTTCCTTGATAGGGTTTGCCATTTCTTTGGTGTCCTGACACCAAAGGAATGGCAACCCCTATCAAGGGGGAGACGGACGGACAGAAAGGTGGAGGACCTCTCCTTACCTTAGATGACACTGTGATCTCCCCTCCCCCTCCCTTCACCGTCTGAGCCGGAGTGCTGGATGTGGCTGCGGGTGACCCGTCCATGAAGACCTCTCTCCGGGGCTGTTCCTTTTCCTCCGCGGCCACTTCCTGATTTGCCGGGAGGAAAATCAGGAAGACAATAGCGAAGATTAATTTGCTATTGTCACACAAGTGGGTGGGCTTGGGGTGCAGTGCTCTGGCATCCAACATGTAGATTAGGGGGCTAGATGCATGGATAGTGGGGGGGGGCGGTGCCTCCATCGCCCTGCATCACGGGCCGCCACCGATTAAACCCCAAAGCAAACATTTATTATATTGCAGTTTACCAATTATAAGTTATCATGGCTGTATTTGT
Organism: Lithobates clamitans; assembly: GCA_037952925.1. NCBI lineage: Eukaryota > Metazoa > Chordata > Amphibia > Anura > Ranidae > Lithobates > Lithobates clamitans. The sequence goes on along the minus strand of JBBGZY010001079.1, from coordinate 2,889,638 downwards.
TTCCTTTATTAGGCTTTCTTTCTTCTATTTTCATCTGCTGATTCAGCCAGCAAATCTGTTGTTTTTCAAAAGTACAAGCCCACCCCTCCAGCAGAATGTATCAGTTTACATGGATGAGACAAACCACTTAGCACTAGCAGGGGGATTAAAATGATAAACTTTTAATGACTAGTGCAAAATCTTTATCCCAAAGGAAAAAATAACTGTTTGCTGTAACTGATTATAAAGTTTGAGCTGGAGTTTGGCTTCAATTTATTAGTGGTTCTAAATCTAATACATTTAACATTCCCCTCCCACCAGACTGAAAATGCTGCTCTCTGCTGTGCCCAGGGCAGCCGCCCCTCCTGCCCACCCCTTGTCCCAGCCCTGGGTGTGTTACTGGCCAGATCATCAGATGAAAACAGAAGGAAAAAGCCTAAAAGAACAAAGCTAATGCAGCCACCATATATGATGACTGGTAAGCTGCAATTTAATACATTTTTGGTTTTGGGTTTAATACCGCTTTAAAGTTTATGTCATAAGGTTGCCACCTTTTCTTCAAGCCAAACCCAAACACTTTTGTGGTACAGGGCAAGTTTTTATTTTTTTGCAGTAAACACTATAGGATTATAAAAGACCTGGGACACATTTGGGTGCCCCAAGGAGAGTAGTAAGGTAGCGCACGGAGCACGTCAGTGGGTGTGGCCAAAGTGCTCTTGCTGACATCATCACCCCACCCTTCAGTGATGCCAAATCTGCCCCCAAACAGCCGCCCACTGCGGCAACAGATTTGTGTATGACTATCTCGGTTACTTGGGGAGCAACAGCCTGGTCTGAATAATGTGTCCGGGTTTCAGGTGGATTGAAACCCGGACACATGTTTCAAAACCCGAACTGTCCGGGTGAATCCTGGACAGGTGGCAACCCTATTATGTCAGGGCAAAAACATCTCTGCAGCACAAACACATTTCCCAATATTTTGAATTTTAAAAAAATACAGAAAAATACTTCACTACAATTAGGAGTGGAAGAATCAGAATCAGAAGATGATTTGTGCCTTGGATCAATAAAGTTAATCAGGATTTTTTTTTTTTTTTTTGGTGTGTAGCTGCTATTCCTAAGTAATTGAACAGAAAAATACTGCCAGAAATCCAGTGCACTCTAAAGTGGTGTTCCGGCCGAAATGATACTTTTCAAATAAAAATACCCCTATAATGCACAAGCTTAATGTATTCTAGTAAAGTTAGTCTGTAAGCTAAGGTCTGTTTTGTTAGTTTATAGAAGTAGTTTGTTATTTTATAAACTTACAGCAGGCCGTGGCCATCTTAAGTGTGGGCATCTGAAGCCAGACTGTATTTCTTCCTGGATCTCATCCTTGCAGATCTCGCACATGCTCAGTGCAGCACAAGCAGTGTAATAGGTTTCAGGTCAGGTTTCCATAGCAACGACAGTGTCAGAGGAAGTTGCCGCTCCTTCCCAGAAGGCATTGCAAACAGGAAATGATGCAATGGGCCACGGCCAGGGAGGAGGAAGTGAAAAATGAATACAGCAGATATACAGTAGGTGCTGAGAAAAAAAAATTAAAAACATCCAATTCGTTTACAGTGCACAGTTTAGTGAGGGATGCTGAAGAGTTGTAAAAGTGGGTGGAACTCCACTTTAACTTCCTTTTGTAAGACGGTAAGCTCCGCCTAAGAACTGCATAAAATTGCCCTGTACCACAAAAGTGTTGGGTTTGGCTTGAAGAAAAGGTGGCAACCCTATGACATAAAGTTTAAAGTGGTATTAAACCCTAAAACAAAAATGTATTAAATTGCAGCTTACCAGTCATCATATATGGTGGCTGCATTAGTACCTGTAATAAATAAATTAAAAAAATAAGTTCTCTCCCACTGGACTATAGGACTCCTACACCTGGCATTGTAGAGATGAGAAGAGGGAATGTGTTCTGTAGATCAGCAGGGAAGAACTGAGCAAATGCAAATCTAGTATTTTAGTTTTGAATGGTGGTTGGCATAATGAATCACAAGGAAAAATGTTTCCAGCAGGATTCCCTGTTTCACTCATTACGATGGCATTTACAAAATCCCTCGTGGATCCTCCATAACAGAATAAACAAAGGTTTCTAAACCAGGATTGAGGGGGAATCCGAGGGTTCGTCCAGAAGCTGCTAGGGGTTACATGAGCATATACGTGGGCATAGATTCAGCACCCACATCAATTGGCGGAGTCAGTGTAGTGGTACCAGTGGAATCTCTTTTAGGTGTCAGTGATAACTCTGACACCACTGAAACCAACAACACTGTAGACAGGTGCCTACTTTATGCTATTATTTTATTATGTTTGCCATTTTTTTTTATTTTGGTGTCTGAAGCTTTAATATTATTTTTGGCTAATCGCTCCAGGGGTCCGGTCGTGTGTGACTAACTTCCTCTGAAAATGTGTCCTATTCTGTCTTTTTGGTATATATACACACAACACACACATACATTATAATAGCAAAAATTTGGGGACGTCTGCCTTTACACGCACATGAACTTTAATGGCATCCCAAAACTAGTCCATAGGGTTCAATATTGAGTTGGCCCACCCTTTGCAGCTATAACAGCTTCAACTCTTCTGGGAAGGCCGTCCATAAGGTATAGAAGTGTGTCTATCGGAATGTTTGACCATTCTTCCAGAAGCGTGAAATCAGGCACTGATGTGGACAAGAAGGCCCGGCTCGCAGTTTCCGCTCTAATTCATCTTAAAGGTATTCTATCGGGTTGAGGTCAGGACTCTGTGCAGGCCAGTCAAGTTCCTCCACTCCAAACTCACTCACCCATGTCTTTTATGGACTTTGCTTTGTGCATTATTAATCCAATTTGGTGTGTCTAGTGTTCTTTGTATGTTTAGAGTTTATACCGCCTACCGTCTCATGTTACATCACTTCTGCTTTCAACGGGAAACATGTCGTCACTTTCACACCTGCAAATCATATAGTGTTTCCATATTTTTGTCCAACCCCTGTATATACTGAATTAGAGGGAAGATGGGCATATAGCACACAGTATCTGGGTTACAAAATATTTTATGTGTAGTACTAAACCATCAAGGATGTTACATAGTTACATAGTTAGTAAGGTTGAATAAAGACACCAGTCCATCCAGTTCAACCTGAGTGAGGTGTCTACAATTGTCCCTATCCCTGTACATTGTGTCTCATTAATATACTCCTCTATTATTATTATTTATTTAAGGTACCCATATAGCACCGTCAATTTACGCAGCGCTTCACACATACATCACACACTCACATCAGTCCCAACCCTCAAGGAGCCCACAATCCAAGGACCCCAACTCACACCCATATACTAGGGCCAATTTTGGACAGAAATGTAAACAAAATAATTCTGCGCTGCCAAAGTCAAAAGTAAGCAGCTAACACAACCAACAAGGGCGATAACATTAAGATACAAAATGAGTGTAGCGCTATAAACATATGAAGAAGTCCAACGCAATAAACATTAAACTGACAGTTCCAAATATAGCTGACAAAGGGGGATCTTCCTAAGGAAAATCTTCAGGGGCTAGACACTTCAAATTCATACATCATCTGGAGTGGAAACATACACAGCACCACCAAAAGTGACGAGGCTTACCGGATGGAATGGACCCGCCAGGGCATACGCCGAGAGGGGTCAGAAAGGCTTAGGTGGTGAGTGTCTGCAGACGGTCCGGAGGAACGATGAGGTGCCTCTCATGTTGCTGTATCAACCAAACCGATACCAGAAGCAAAGGATGTGGAACAACCGACACGTGGATTAGGTCCCTCGGAGCGGTGTTAGAAACCAAATGGTAACGGTGACAAAATAGAAAAAGAAAGGAAGGGCCAAATAGTGTAAATCCTTATAAAACTGAAAATTTTATTAAAATGGGTATACACTCACATGAAAATCCATAAAAACAGCACTGTGATAAAAGTGGCGACAGTGGGGTCCTACCCGACGCGTTTCGTCTTCATAGACGTCGTCTGGGGGGTTACCCCCACTGTGGGGGTTTCTTGACAGGAAATGACGCAATTTAAGGCGGATCACAGCGCCATTTTTAAAAAGGGAAGAAAGCCCTTTGTTGCCATAACAATGGGGCGGGACCCTCCTCTGTCGCCGCCCGTTTTTATGGCAACTTTGGAAATAATCCGCGCTACGGCTGCCAGTGAATGGCGCATGCACGAGATTGAGAGCTGCATGCTCGTTACCCAGCATGCACCTCTCCAACGCTTATCCAGGAAGAGATATCGATTGGGTTTCACATGACCACAATCATGATGGCAACAGCCACAACAGGAGGGAGAAACTTGTAAGTATTACATTTATATTTTAAAAAACATCCACAATTAACCTTGAATACTCGTTTTTTTTTATTTAATAATTAATAATGCTCGGATCAATTAAAAAAATCATAATACTTTGGCCGGCACTCCGCTTTAATACCAATGAAATTGTCATTTTTCCCTTTGACCGCAATGTATCGGGGCATTCTTTTCTTTCCGACCACCAAGGTAAGAGGGAACCTTTCCCACTGATCACCAAAGTAGGAGGGTACTTTCTCACTCACCATCAATGCAAAAGTCATATTTATAAGGCCCATTCTTCCCTTTGGGCTACAATGCAAGAGACACCTTCTCCCACTGATCCCTACCATTGATCACCGATGTAAGGAGATTATTCTCAAACTGACCACCAGTGTAGTGGGGATTCTTCTCACCGATCACAGTGTAAGCGGTAAAAGGTTGTTTTTTAACTTACCACCAACCTCAGGGCGTTATTTTACAACTGACCACCAATGTATTGCGGCATTCTTTCCACTAACTATTGATGTAAAGTGGTCTTTCTCACACTGAGCATTATGTAGGGAGGTTGGTCTCGGTATTGGAGCATTCTTCTTACTGACCACTAATGTAAGGGGGCACCTCTCCAACTGATCACCAATGTAAAGCCCCATACACACGATAGGACTTTGTACAAACTTTCCTGTGGATTTTTGTACAAAGGGCGTTAGCCATAAGTTTGTATTGCATACAGACGGCAGGACTTTTCCAGCCAACTTTCACCAAATCACGTGGTTTTTCAGCTCTTTACCACCACCCTTTGGTCAGCTTCTGTATTGTTGTCTGATATTGTGTCAATCTCCCCACTTTTATCAGCGAGATTGACACCTTGCGAGCTGGGTTCACACTGGTGCGGGGATCCGACTTGGATCCCCGCCAATGCCAGGCACTGTGTTTGGTATGAATCTTGAGGGGGAACTCCACGCCAAATTTTAAATAAAAAAATGGCATGGGTTCCCCTCCAGGGGCATACCAGGCTTTTAGATCTGGTGTGGATTTTAAGGGGAAACCTCTACGCTGAAAAAACGGCGTGGGGGTCCCCCCAAAATCCATACCAGACCCTTATCCAAGCACGCAGCCCGGCCGCCCCCCCTCCAGCCCGGTGACCCCCCCTCCTGAGCCGTACCAGGCCACATGCCCTCAACATGGGGGGTGGGTGCTTTGGGGGAGGGGGCGCCCTGCAGCCCCCCCACCCCAAAGCACCTTGTCCCCATGTTTATGAGGACAAGGGCCTCTTCCCGACAACCCCGGCCGTTGGCTGTCGGGGTCTGTGGGCGAGGGGCTTATCAGAATCTGGGAGCCCCCTTTAATAAGGTGGCCCCCAGATCCCGGCCCCCCACCCTTTGTGAATGAGTATGGGGTACATCATACCCCTACCCATTCACCTAGGAAAAAAAGTGTCAATGACAAAACACAGTACACAGGTTTTTAAAGTAATTTATTAGGCAGCTCCGGGGTCTTTTTCCGACTCCGGGGGGTCATCAACATGAGAACAAGGTGCTTTGGGGTGGGGGGCCGCAGGGCACCCCCCTCCCCCAAAGCACCTACCCCCATGTTGAGGGCATGCGGCCTGGTACGGCTCAGGGGGGGGGGGGGCGCTTGCTCATCCCCACCCCCTTTCCTGACCAGCCGGGCTGCATGCTCGGATAAGGGTCTGGTGTGGATTCTGGGGGGGAACCCCACGCCATTTTTCGGCGTAGGGGGTTCCCCTTAAAATCCATACCAGACCGAAGGGCCTGGTATTCTCCCAGAGGGGAATTCTCTCTCGCACCCGCCGCAGTAGGAAAATGTGTTTTTCCTATTGCAGCCAGCGCAAGATGTACAGTACCCTATCGCCGAGAACCAGCGTGATCGAATCGCGCTGGAAACATTCTCACGGCTGCGTACTCTAGTTTGTACAAAAGACCAATGCTTTTGTGTACACACGATCGGACTTTGCTTCATTGGACTTTTGTTGCTGGAAAGTTTGTGTGTTCGCACAGCCAACAAAAGTCCGATGGAAACAGAAAAAGTTTGTCCGATGGAGTATACACACGGTCGGATGTTGTTTCAAAACAACTAATTTGCATGTTTGTTGTCAAAAAGTCCGATCGTGTGTACGGGCCTTAAGGGACAGTTTTTCACTGATCATCAATGCAAAGAGGCACTACACTGTCTACCATGGAACATTTCTCCATTAACCACTAATGTAAAGAGACACTACAATTTTCACTGCTCATTTCTTTTCTGGCCATTTAATATTATATGTTTCAATTCATGATTATTATTGAAAATAATTTTGGCTGTGTAGAGACGGGTTAAGTGGGACAAAACAATTATCCCCTATAGACCTCAAATACCAGAGGAACATTACATTATATATTATTTTATCTATTATAATATATAAAACATACTAATCATTCTAATGTACTGTGAAATGTATATATAATATTTTTCTTAGCAGGGGGTTAATGGTAAAATTGTTAATAAAGGTCAGATTAACGTGAGGTATCAACTCCTTCATACTGTAGAGATGTACAAGGGAGGTGAATCGTCAATAGAAATGGACAGATTAACATAATGTTTCACAAGCTGTGCACTGACCTCATCCCTGCTCTAAAAACCCCTATTTTTACCGCAGTATAAAAATAAATTATAAACATTTTTTTTAATATAGTTGGACTTTCTCTTTAAGGAATATTACATGTAGGTCATTTCAGTTCCAATGGATTTGTATTCTATTATGGAAATGATATTTTACTTTAATTTACAAATGTTAATGCTGAGTTTTTATCACAGTATGGTGCAAAGAATTACATTAACAACCACTGTAAAACATTCAAATAACCGTCCAACGTAATCTCCTCATCTGGATTGAGTTACTTAAGGAAAAGAGTCTCGTTCAAACAGTTTCATTGTGTCTGAACTCTGCGAATGATCACGGTCACTCTCCATTTATTAATTCCCATTTAATCTAAATGGTGATGGAGGGGCCATGCTAATGAGATCCATGTGCGGATGTAACGTACAAAATAAAAAACTGCTGAAATTATGAATATATATATATATATATATAAATATATAAATAAATAAATAAATATATATATATATATATACGGTATATATATATATATATATATATATATATATATATATATATAAAATATGTATGTGTGTGTATATGTTATTTGCATATGGTAGGCCTGTGAAGGTGCCCACAGACATCTAGAACTTTCCGGTTGAAACAAGGAATGTCTATAGGCTTTAACTGTCCATGGCAAATGCCATCTGCTTTTTGAATAAAAGCTGAGCCCCAATGTATAACAGAGTACCAGCACATCTCAGTTTAGACCCCAGGCATGCTAAATAAATGGCAGAAAGACAAGAAGAGCTAAATCACCCCTAAATTTGTTATTTTGGTTTATCTGAAAAATCTTTTTCTTGGAGTACATCACAGGACTTTATATTTATGACTACTTGGGTTATGCTGCACCTTCAGATGAATGAATGGACACATGGGCAGTAATTCCCCACCCAGCTCAGCTAAGCCTCAGTTTTGTAGCAAGCAATGAAGAACACAAAGACAAAGAGGGAAGAGATCACTGTGTCCTGTGATATACTCAAATAAAAGGATTTTACAGGCAGACGAAAATTCCTAATTTCCTAATCATACATCACAGGACATTTCATATTTATGCCTACTTGGGATGTCCCAAAGTACTGAACATGAGCAATGGGCAACTCAACAACAAAGCCAACATGTTGAAGACCCAAAAGAGAATAAGGGAGAGCTCCACTGCAAGGCAGCCTACAAGACTGTTCACCCAAAACTGGGAATCCCGATCCCGCAAGCCGACGTATAGCTACGACGGTTCGCGCGATCGTGCCGACCTGCCGCAGTAAAATGACGGCGGCTGGTTGGCAAGCGGTTAAGGAAACAGGACTCAAATTCGTTTGCATCAAGCTCATCAGAAAGCTCACTATGGTCTTCTGTGTTTGACACATTCAGAATAGATTCCCATTCCTCCAGCTTTCACCTCCACAAAAGGTGGGTAGGGAAAGGAGAGCATCCTTGATTGCATCTCAGACATTTCAAACCATTGAGAACTTCTGAGAGCTGATCTCACAAACCAGAAACAGCTGCAGAAAACTCCTCACCTTGACACAAAGAAACCAGAGGATTGTGTCCATATTTGCCAAATAAGGGCAGGAATTCAGAGCTAATCTGACCCTTAGGGAATCCATAAGAAGCTAAAATATTATGGGGGACTCCCTACCTAGTAGAGTGTTATCAATTTTTTCCCCACCTCTCTACGTGCTTAAAGCCATGGCTTGCTGGAGGTTCATAGTCCAAGGGAGCAGCCACACAGCTGAGAGTGGCAAGTCACCCCCGATTCAAATGCACCCCAAGACTTGCTGTGCCCTGGAGTATTGTGTGCATGCATTGCACACAGAAACTAGCCCGTAATGCCCTCAAATGCACCAGAGAACATATTTAGGGGAAACTGCCTCATGCTCCTTCACCGAGGCACTTACCATTCCATGCTGCAGGGCCAGATGGCCCAATCTTCACCCCTCATGGTGGGTGTGCTCCACTGGGCCTTTAGGGACTAGACTCCCCCTAAAAGGTTCACTGCCCTTGACCAGTATAGATACCTGCCAATGAGGTCACAGATATATGGTACCCTGGAGATCGCTTCCAGCAGGATCTAGCACCAACCAGCAATATTACAGGACATTCCCGCTCTTGCATGCAGGGTCCAGGTACAGTCCTTTCTGACATCCTGGCTGTAGACAATTGATGTGGATAAAGTCTTTCCCTACCCCAGCAGGGGTGTTCAGAACAGACCAAAATAGGAAACTAAAGGCCCCAAAAGTAGATATTCAGGGAGCCTTCTGTAAGCACATCCATCGCCTAAGGACACATACTGTAGCATAGTGCACTGCTAACCTGGATGGTAAGGAATTATACCTGTGCAGGGAATTCCTGCTTTTTTTAGCCAGTGTCCAATCACCTAAAGGTGGCAACAGATCCTAAGTAGGCATGAGTATGAAGTGCCTTGTATCCTCTGATGTATTATTCAGAAAGACTCATTGCTTATATGTACGGTGGTTTATCTTTTGTTCCCCCTAATATTGAGGAAGCAGAACTAAAGAGTTTGATCTAGGGTTTGTTTGCAATGCTTTACAGAAAAAGGGGTCTGATCTGAAGGCTGATCCACACAAATTTACATGCATAAGATTGTGTTAGTGTTTTGACTTTTTAACACTTTTTTTATATATACGGTACTCGGTTTTATTGTTTTGTTATATGTTAACCCCATACTGCCCTTTTAGAGAATACAGAACCAAATATTTTGTGCTGATCAGTAATTTGTATGGAATGTGTTAATGATAACAGAAAAAGCAGTAAAATAGGTCCACGCTGTAGTCAGTAACAATAGAGCCCCCTCGAGCAACAATAGTCCCCCCCAACAACAATGGACCACCTGAAACAGAATGCCCCCCAGCAGCAACAACAGATCTCTCCACAGCCAGCATCATTAGACTTTCCAGCGGCCAGCAATAATAGGCCCATCCCTTAACAGTAGATCTCTCCCAGCAATAACTGACCCCCAAGTAATATAAGATCCAGCCCCAGCAACAATAGGTCCTCACCAGCAACAATAAACTCCCTTGCAAAAATAGATCCCCTCCATCTAGAATAGATCCCCCAGCAACCAGCATCAGTAGCCCCTCCATCACACCCCAGCACCCCTTCTATTGCATACACTCAGTGCTGGAGGTGCCGGAACTGTGTTCCCCCATGTTCCTGCTGAAAAAAAGCTCTGCTTATATCTACGTTGACATTTCTAGACTATTATCTATCACCATAGTTTAGTACAAAATAGTTAAAAGTAAAGAAAGAAACATAGGGTAAAGGGACGGAAGAGTTTAAGAGATTTTTTTATGTGACAGTAAATTGCATACAAAAGTTCGAGCCTAAGGACCCCAGTGACTTGAGTTCCGTAGAACCACATAGGGTGAAACTTTGGGTAATTTGCTGACCTATCCACAACGGCCTGGTGATATGCTTGTCTGCATTTTTATTTCAGTCTGTTGCTATTGGTGAGTGCCCAGCAAGACAGAGTAAGGGGAAATTGCTCCATGAAAGCCCCGGCTAGCAGTAGAAGCTATCTCCACTCTACCCAAAACTAAACTAGCTAAAAAGACACTTTAAAGCGGAACTTTACCAAAAGGGGGAGTTCCGCTTGTTTGTCTCCCCCCCCCCCCTCTTAAATTTTGGCAGTTTGTGTTTTTGGGAAGCAGGTACCTGGTTTTGACAGATACCTACTCCCACTTCTGGCGTTGATCCAATGGGAATTTCGCCCCCCTCCTTCCCCTGTAGCTTTCTGGGACACGTCACAGGTCCCAGAAAGCTGGGGGACCATTCACAGAGCATGTACAGTGGGAAGTCAGCTGTGAAGCCGCAAGTAGTCACAGCCGGCTTCCCAAAGTAAACATGTTGGTGCAGGGGGACCCGAAGACAGCCAAGGAGCTGGCTCGGGTGAGGACTACGCTGGATCCTTGGACAGGTCAGTGTCCCATTATTGAAAGTTAGCAGCTACAGAATTTGTAGCTGCTGACTTTAAATATGTTTTGTTTCTAGTTAAAGAAACGCTTTAGGAAAAGCTCTATTTCCCACTTGTCTACATTGAAGATGAAGGACTGCACCAGATTAAAGGTGTCACAGATTGTCGCTGAAATTTGCTTTGAAAAATCTACTTTCTAAACTGGCAAAATCATGGATCAAAATATTTTTCTGGACTAATTTTTTTTATAGTTGAAGTTATTGCAAAATTGAATTGACACGTTGCCCTGAAGAGCTTTGCAAACAGTCAAGACTGTCAAATTCTATATTTGCTACAAAAAAAGGCTAAATATATCATTTCGACCTTTAATAAATAGGCCCCTTAGTGTATGGAATCTGACTTTATAACTGTCATGTTACAGAAGCATGATGCATGGAGGTCCCTGGATGGTCCATTTCTATGGTAACCCAGTTGTACATTTTACTTTTCTGTTAAGATGAGCTTAGAAGTGTTCCTTTCTGCTGTACCACAAAAGGCAGCTGACAAGCTTGTATAACTCCATCCAGGATATTTCATTATATTTAAAATTTGGACCGAGTGAAGAATTGTGTTAGGCTCCATTCACACTTGTGCGACTAGTCATGCAACTCTGGACATCAAAGTTGCATGAGAAGTCATCCCCCATGTTTTACAATGCTAGCCATTCATATGTATGCGTGACTAAAAGTTGCAGCGACTTCAAAGTAGTTCATGCACTACTTTAGTCTGACTTTCATGCAACTTTGATGGCCATATGGCCATTGAGGGCCATAGACTTCAATGTTAACCCTCAGAAGTTGCATGAAAGTCGTACCTGAATGTTATACAATGCAACAGTTGTCCATTTTCAATGGTCAAAGCCAAAGTCATATCAAAGTTGCACCCATCCAAAGTTGCATCAAAGTTGCACCAAAGTTGTACTCCAAAGTCGGCGCAAATTTGGAGTCGTACAAGGGTGAATGGAGCCTTAGTTTCCATTGGAGAGACTTATTTAGTGACTGACACCTAGAGCAGTGTTTCTCAACTCCAGTCCTCCAGGCACCCCAACAGGTCATGTTTTCAGGCTCTCCATTATTTTGCACGGGTGATTTGATCAGTTTCACTGCCTTAGTAATTACCACAGCTGGTTCATTTGAGGGAAATCCTAAAAACATGACCTGTTGGGACGCCTTGAGGACTGGAGTTGAGAAACATTGACCATGAGGATCTAACCAGGATAGGACTGTGAACTTTTAGTTCATGGGGGTAAATGTAACCAATTAACCCTTTCATGGTAAGATAACATTTCTGCATGCTAAAAGTGGACCACGCAAAGTGTGGCATCATGGTGCTCTTGGTAAAAGGTGGGTTACTGAAACATACCTTTTCACAAACATAGGTTAAACATGGGGGATGCTTTGTGTGATAAAAAGAGGACTGTTCTCCTACCTCCCAGCTCTCCCCCAGCCCTAGACCTTCCCTATCCTATCCAGAACCAAGCAAAAATGGTGTTTTGTCTCGAGCTCGGCTTTAAGCCTTTTCCCCTAGCTAATGTGGCCAAAACCACTTGTGTGAAGGTTTTCCAGCGGGTCTGTCTAACAGGGAGGGCTACACACAGATTGAAATGCGGCAGGTTCTAGCTGAACCAACCAGATTTCGGTCCATCTGCTGCTCTCACACGTTTTGCTTTATATTGGATTTCCCCCTTAAATAAAACCACAATACAAAATGAGAAAGTATTTATTGTAACATTAAATGCCAACAGTACAGTACATCCAAATGGTACATAAAAGCTCAAAAGACTCAATATAAGTAACAGAATATATACACGCACACAGTAAAAATATAAAACAATACAGTGTTTAATTGCCAAAATGCAATAATCTGTTTTATTCAATAATATTTTAACTTGTAAAGCGTAAATTTAACCATGCCAATATTTGGTAAAACAAGGGTAACTACAATACATTTACTAAGGTGCAAACAGTGAATCACTTTTACAATTGTATAGTAAATTAATGACATAATTTACATGCAGTGTTTGTATTAAATCACACAAATAAAACAGTTTTACACCACTCTGTTTTACACCACCCAGTGGGGTATAACTGTTTTATTTAAATCAGAACTAAACCTATTGATTTAATGGTTAAAAAAAAAAACATTCCAGACATGCCAGAATTTGCATGTGCTCTCAACCAAACTGTCAAACCATCAAATGGCTGGAGTCTTAACTGATCACATGTGCAGCATCATAGCAGTTGCAGATCAAGCAAAACTAAGATGACAGCTTCCTTGGCTGAAAAGGATAGGAGGGTTTAGTTATGCTTTTAAGTGGTTGTAAACCTCAGACATGAAATATGAACAAAGCATATCCCTCTGTAGTGTGTGCTTGACCTCAATCCAAAGTGTCATTTCTCTCTGCTGTCTCTTTCCTCTGTTATAAGCATGAGTCACTTTGAATTTTCCTGACACCAGAGAAAAATGGTGACAGGGGACGGGAGCTCCAGCAGATGGACAGCCTCAGCTCTGTTCCCATGTGCTGTGTAAAAAGGGGGCATGTCACTTCTCTCCAATCAGCTCTCAGAGCTCTCCTTACTGATGTAGCTTCAGCTCTCCATCCCCTTCTTTTCAGAGCTGAGAGATCCTGTGGAAATTCTGCACTTTAAATCAGGGGTCTTCAAACTGCGGCCCTCCAGGTGTTCAGGAACTACAATTCCCATCATGCCTAGTCATGTCTGTGAATGTCAGAGTTTTACAATGCCTCATGGAATGTGTAGTTCTGCAACAGCTGGAGGGCCGTAGTTTGAGGATCCCTGCTTTAAATAGATCTAGGGGACAGACCGCTATAGATAAACAGGTACAACATATGCAGGAGGATTTGTTTAATCTCTGTTCATCAGTTGAGGCCAGTCACTTCACTGGGTGTATATATAAGGGTTTATAACCACTTTAAGTGACTTGTTTTTGTATCTCAAATGTGGAAACCAGTTTGTTCTGCATCATTGATCACATTCAGTCTATCAAGGCAGGCTGGATCTTATTGCTGGCTGTGAGAGTTTTCTTAATTACCGTATAGCATTTTTACATCAGCCCTCTGTGTATGAGACCGAGTAAGGTTTTTGTCCCAGCATCACTAGTAGGTGTGTTCCAGGATCACCAGACTACCAACAAAAGGATCAGAGTGGTGTCCTAATGCTGTACAGCAATGCCAGGACAAAAAAAAAAAACTTCTCAGCAAAAAGCATGTCCTCCCTGTATACATCTCAAGGTTTCATTTTTCAATTTTAATCTGAGTGTACCTGTAATTTTGTGTTTAGACTGCAGTTCTCTTAGACAAAGCCCTAAATAATGGTTTGAAATCCATCAATATATATGTTTTTTCCAAAGATCTACAAATGTAAACATATACAATTCATATATACACTATATGGCCAAAAGTATGTGGACAACCCATTTTTTTTAATTCAGGTGTTCGTGGAGCATACTGTTCATGCTATAGTATGCAAAGACATTTTAGACAATTGTGCTCTTTCAGCCTTATTTGAAATAGTTTGGAGAAATCCCTTTTTTAATTCCAGGATAACCTTGCCCCTGTGCAAAAGGTCAGCCCCATAAAGAGATGGTTTGATCCGACTGGTGTGGAGGAACTTCAAGTAAATGTAAACTCAATTTTTTTTTTTTTTTGATGTCATAATGTAGAGTATAAGATTTCCTATCATTTGAGCCCAGTCTTGAGACAAAGAGTTAATCCATCTCTGAGCAATCCTCTTTTATTGTTCAGTGAGATAAAACTTGACAAACAGAGAAGAACTTTGTCAAATCCTCCCCCTTGCTGTGAGTGACAGGTGATTTACATATCTCGTGCACTAGCCTAAGACATGCATTATTTTTTAATTCCCACCCCCACTCCTTTCTTCAGCAGCTCTGCAAGGATTGGCTGTTCCACACCTCAGCATGATTTGGCATGCTGAAGTCATGTGGTTACTTTCCTGTCTTTTCACTGGATGTTAGAGATCATAGAAGTTCAGTGTAAGAAATACACAGGAGAAAATGCATATGGACAAGGGGAGTGTAGAGGTGGGCGGGGAGTCTACTGAAATCACGACTCCACCCACCGAGCTCCAGACAACAGACCCGCCCACAGAATCTGCAGTTTTTCGGGCCTCATAACACACAGAGGCGAGACATTTGACAGGTAAAGATACATGCAGGAGGCGTGTATATCCTTATAGATAACCCCTATGGCAGTAGTTTAGAAAGGATGACATTGGGTTTACATCCACTTTAAAGTGTTACTAAACCCAGTAATATGAAAAGAGTTCATCCACCCCCCCCCCCCCCCCACAGTGCCCACAGCTTATAAATCTTCTTTTTACATTAAAATACTGCCACTATATACCTTGGATGATCTGTATGGGTTTCATGATAAACTGCACAGTTTCTCCAGTTCTGAGAGTTCAGGGAGAAGGAGATATCCACTACAGCCTGTATACTTGCTCACATGTGTGATGGCAATATCATGTGATCTGGCTAGCTCTGATCAACAAGTAAATGTTCTCTCCAGCATAAAAGACACAACTGAGCATGTGCAGGTCGGCTACTCTACCTGTGTTAGCTGGCCTTCCCCACATAGACAGTGCAGGAGGGGAGGATCTGTGCATACAGGATAAAACAGCCTTTTTTACACAATGCAGAGGATTAACCCCTTAAGTTCCACTGTGAGTATAACAAGCATACTATGCTGCATATACAGACTGATTTTACTGTTGTGGGTTTAATAACACTTTAAGTGACCTGCAGAGATCCCTGACCTCAACCCTGTACCGTTAATGCTAAAGCATACAAAGACATTTTTAACATTTGTGCTCTTCCAAACTTTTAGCAAGAGTTTGGGGAAGGACCTTTTTTGTTCTAGCTTGTCAGTGCCCAGCTTCGTGGCATATCCATTCTCAGCTCCAAATATGGTTTGAGGAGTCTGATGTTGGGGAACTGGTGTGGCCTGCACAGGGCTCTGACCTCAACCTTATTGAATAGTTTTGGAATGAACTGAAATGGCAATTGTAAGCCAGGTCTTCTCGTCCAACACTAATACCTGACGCCACAAATTCTGTTTTGGCTGAATGGGCACAAGTTCCTATAGCCACACTCCAAAATCTTGTGGAAAGCCTTCCCAGAAGAGTGGAAGCAGTCATAGCCACAATAGTGGGACCAATTCTATATTGATGCCCAGAGTTTTGGAAAGGGATTTCTCATATAGGTTTGATGGTCAGATGTCTACATACTTTTGGCCTTTGGTGTATATTTAGCTAAATGTTTGGAACTTCCTATTGCTGTTACGGCTTGTAGAGCAAAAGGTCATTCCAAAATCACTTGTCTAAAGAACTGGGAACCTTTGTCTGGGCTATTTTATAGAATACCTCTACGCGCCATGCCTTGTATTAAATGCCAGTCCTTTCTCCACCCAAGCATATAAACAGCTTTGTGAGTTATATAATGCATTTGATCAAATTAACATAGATTATCACTGTATCGCTTAAGGTTCCCTTCTGCTAATACTTAATGCACATCTGTCATAAACAGACCCGCTCATTGATATTCCAAGAGAGCATGTGACATCATTATGTTGTAAATATCTTCAGAAATTGTAGCTGCGGATGATATGCAAATTTGCAGGTTTTCAGCTGTCAATTACATGTAAATTCTAGTCAACTATAGAAAATAATACAATGCGACTGCAAAATAACTATTAAAATATATTCTTCTTATAAATAAAATCTATATAAAAAAAAAAAACAGAAATGTTGGTTTCACAATTCAATGGCCTATTCTGGGGAGGGTGGAACATGGGAATGATGTACATGTAAATGCAGCAAACATATTGATAATTGAAGTTATTATGATATGGCATGTGTATGCTTGCTCTGAATGGGAATATGGCAAAGGTTGCTCGTGCAGTCACCAAACATTTAATTTATTAGCTGAATCAAAATGCAGTGACCTACTTGAAAATGTTCGAATAGAAACAATGTTTAAATACATTTTTACACGGGTGTTAATGGCTGCTTTAATTTATCTATAAATTTATCTCCCAATTATTCTTAAAATATAAAGATGACAATTTCTCCAGGTTTTACTGGGCTACATTAGACTTGATTTAGTAGCCCAGAGAAGTTTAGCAAGAGTGTGAGGACCCACCTAACTGGATATATATTGAATGGATTATTTCACCAGGCCCTTGAGCTACAAAGTTCTTGATAAAAGTATCTGATATAAAGTTATCTGATATACCTTCAGCAAAAACATTTTTTTTTAAGGACAGATTTGGAAAGGGTTAGAGTTTCTATTGTTATCTGAGGTCTTGTTGAAGAAGATTTCCTTTCGATCTCCATCCTGGGGACAATGTTGTCACCAGAACAGGAAGTGATGGAACATCTCTGGAAGGGACAACTGTAATAAGCCTTACCCTAAGAGTTTTTGGAGTTGATTTACTAAAACTGGAGAGTACAAATTCTTGTGCCCCTCTGCATGCAGCTTCCAGGTTTGTTTGTCAAAGCTTAAAGCGGAGGTCCGCCCACAGCTGCAAAAATTAAAAACCAGCAGCTGCACATACTGCAGCTGCTGACTTTTAATAATCGGACACTTACCTGTCCTGGAGTCCAGCGATGTCGGCACCACAGCTGTTTCCATCAGCTGTCGGGTGCTGCCACCTCCATTGCGAGTAAGGGAACCCCGGCACTGAACATGTTATACTTACCTGCTCTGTACAGTGGTTTTGCACACAGCAGCCCGGATCCTCCTCTTTTTTGGGTCCCACGATGGCGCTCCTGGCCCCTTCCTCCTGCCGGGAGCCCCCACAGCAAGCAGCTTGCCCTGGGGGCAGCCAAGCAGGTGCGCTCCCGACCTGCGGCTCTGTGTGTCCACTCAAACATGGAGTTGTGGCTTGGTCGGGCCCTCCGTTTCCTGATTAGCTCACTGGCTATGATTGACAGCAGTGGGAGCCAATGGCTCCTGCTGCTGCCAAAAGCCAATCGGGAGTTTAGGTCCCCAGGGAGGCAAGGCTGTTGTGGACATCACTGGATCGAGAGGGGGCTCAGGTAAGTATTAGAGGGGGCTGGGAGGCTGCTGTACACAGAAGGTTTTTTACCTTCATGCATAGAATGCATGAAGGTTAAAAAACCTTGTGCTCATACAACCACTTTAATTGAACAAGCTTTGGTCAGAAACTAATAATTTAATGAATAATGTAGTTCTTACTCAATGTGTAATATGATGTATCTTCAAACACCGTAATATGTCAAATAAACAAATATGCTAATACCTAATGTGCAACTATACACAAACAGTAAATGAATAAATGGAGTTTTCTTCACACACAATAAAGTGCAATAAATCCAAAGTGACAATGCAGTGAATAAATGTGATGAACGTGACTAATCTCAAAGTTCATAAATAAAGTGCTTGTGCAAAAATGGAATCCAGTAAATCCAAATGCTTCCACCATCCGTAGTGCTCCAGTGGTTTGCCCCAGCCTCTCATATTAAACAAAGACTCCTACAGGTCAAGTAAAGCCTTTGTGTAAACGTGACTCCAAGCTCCAAGGCAGTGAAATCTTTTCTCCAGGGACATCCAGCCAGATAGACAATACGGGTTCCACTGGTGGTGATAATCTCTTTGTAGATTCTTACTTCCCATCATATGCAGTTTACATGCAACAAAGAAAGGTCTCCATGGTGTAGCAATCCAATATAAAATGTATTAAACAAAGCAGTAACTTACAGTTTAAAATAGCAATGTTCAGCTTAACAAACAGGACTTCCAGTCTCGGCCGCGACCGGAAGTGACGTCACCTGGCTCTTTCCGACGAGTTGTGTCACAGATCACGTGACTTCATCAAGGGTAAGTGATAGCTTTGATGAAGTCACGTAATCTGTGACGCAATGTGTCGGGAGGAGCCGGATGTCTATCTGGCTGGATGTCCCTGGAGAAAAGATTTCACTGCCTTGGAGCTTGGAGTCACAATTATACAAAGGCTTTACTTGACCTGTAGGGGGTCTTTGTCTAAGGTGAGAGGCTGGGACAAACCACTGGCACATTACGGATGGTGGAAACATTTGGATTTACTGGATTCCATTTTTGCACAAGCACTTTATTTATGAACTTTGAGATTAGGCACGTTCATCACATTTTTTCACTGCATTGTCACTTTATTGCACTTTATTCTGTGTGATGAAAACGCCATTTATTAATTTACTATTTGTGTATAGTTGCACATTAAGTATTAGCATATTTGTTTATTTGACATATTACTGTGTTTGAAGATACATCACATTACACATTGAGTAAGCTCCGCGTTATTCATTTTATTATTAGCACTGTGTGGGAACACAATCTATGTTGGCAGCTGCTTAGTTTATTATTTATTTTGGTTTGCGCATTAGTACGTTCACTTGATATACAGTAGTCAGAAGCTGATTGGATACAATACACTATTGGACTTTTTCTGTCCTGGTGACAACATTCTGACTGGTAAATTAAGTGATGGAAATTCTCCCCAACATGGTCCCAGGGATCAGTAAAACTGTATTGGTGAAAACATTGTCACTAGTACAATAAGTGATGGGAAGTTGCCCCAACATGGCCCCAGGATCATAAAAAAAACTGTCCTGGCGACAACATTCTCAAGGATACAATAGCTGAAGGGAAGTCTCCCCAACATGGCCCAGGGTTCACTAAAATCTACCCTTGTGACAACATTGTCCCTGGTGCAATAAATAATAGGAAGTATCCCCAACATGGCCCCAGGGATTAGTAAAAACTATCCTGGTAGCAACTTTCTCACTAGTGCAGTAAGTGGTGGGAAGTCTCCTAAACATGGCCACAGGGCCCAGTAAAAATTGTCCTTGTGACAACATTTTTAATGATAAAATAGCTGATGGAAAGTCTCCCCAACATGGCCACGGGGATCAGTAAAACCTACCCTGGTGACAACATTCTCATTGGTGTAATAACCGATTGAAAGTCTCCCCAATGTGGCTCCAGGGATCAATAAAAACTATTCTGGTAACAACTTTCCCACTAGTGCAATAAGTGGTGGGAATTCTCACCAAAATGGCCACAGGGATTAGTAATAGGTGTTCTGGTGACAGTCAGTAAAACGGAGAGGTTTTAACTCTTTTCCTTTCTATCCAGAACTAGAAAAAATTGGTTGGGAATATACTTTAGCAATTCAATTCTAAGGACAACCTAACTGGTATGTGGCTAGTTTTACTTTCTTGGGTGCAACCTTTGTTACTTGTATAAATCAAGACCCTCTAACACATAGAAGGCAACTGAGGATCTGTTTGGTTACTATCAACAGAAACAACCTCCTTCACACACTTTGATAACTGGGGTCCACATAAGTTTTCCAGTATTTCTGGGGCAAAATGTTGGTTTTATGAGCTTTTCCTTATTAAAAATATTGGCAACAAGGCACATTTTACAGGGTAGGTGTCAACGCAAGGTCAATAGACCACATGCAAAAAGATTTCTAAAAGAAGGAACTGCTCTTGTTGTTCATAGTAACCAGGCTAGCCATTCTTCAACTTTGCTCTCGAACATGGAAGATAGGAACTGAATGGTTGGTATGAGCAATAAGATCCAAACATTCTTTAGGCATACTATCATGAGGTTCAGCTGATCAATAATTGGTTGCTCTAGGGGAAAACAGACTACTCATATTTTAGACACTTTTATAGACTGTAATTTTGATGCTGGGTCAATATTGGAAAAATTGGTCTAGGGCATGTAACAGAAAGACACATGCTGTAACCTTAAGTATCCAAAATACCGCTATGGTCATTGTGCAATTGAATGGCGCCTCTACTTCACGATGTGGGTATTGCTTTACTGCGCTGTCACAAACGTTTGCTGTGAATTATAATTCTACCTTCTGTTTATCTCAGACACATAAGACAACACGGCACATTCTTGAATAGCCTGCGGTATTCTTCCTGTATCTGAAAAAAGTGAAGACAATGTGTGAAACGTGTCATCCTACAGGAAAATTATCTAAAACCAATTATTTACAGAGTAAATCATTTTCAACACACATTGAGATGCGATAATTCACCATGTTTCTGAAAAGGAAAGCAGCTTTTTCTGTTTCGGAACACATACAAGTGGGTACATTTGTTAAGATTCAGTGACTATCCTTGAGGACCCTCCAGCCTGACCCAATCCACAAGATACAAAGTACGTTGCTCATGAACTCCTGTCTATGGACTTTTGTTTAAAGCTGAAATCCAGGCAGCTAGAAAAACACAAACTCATTACTGCCCCAGTAAATATATATTTTTTAAATGCAAGCACTGTAAGTACCTGGATTGTAATTAGCATCTTGTAATTACCTGTATTGCCAAGCTCAGACTGGAAGTGGTAGGGTTAGCCCAAGAAGCCATTTACAGAACTCATGTGATAACAGAGGCCATGACATTAGGAGGAGAGAGCAGAGTGACAAGGGGATGAGCTCATTATTCGGCTGCTTCTCCTTTTACTGTCCAGTTACAGGCTGGGGGAAGAGACAAAACCTGTGTTGCCTACCTTGAATCTGCAAAAGTGCTGTGCTGGGTGCCAGAGCTGTTTAAATCTCAAAACTGAATGGACAAAAATACTAAATATTTTGGCAGATAAACTAGCTTGCATATATTATTGATATACACGCTATATTGCCAAAAGTATTGGGATGCCTGCCTTTACATGCACATGAACTTTGATGGCATCCCAGTCTTACGCCGTGTACACACGGGTGGACTTTTCGGCATCAAAGGTCCGACGGTCTTTCCAACGGAGTTATGACGGACTTTCGACTGACTTTCTAACGAACGGACTTGCCTACACACGATCACAGCAAAGTCCGACGGATTCGTACTTAATGACGTACGACAGGACTGAAATAAGGAAGTTCATAGCCAGTAGCCAATAGTTGCCCTAGCGTCAGTTTTCGTCCGTCAGACTAGCATACAGATGAGCGGATTTCTCTATAGGAACTGGGTCTGGCGGAGTTTCTGCGGAAAGACTGGAAACATGTTCCAAATCTAAAGTCTGTCTGATTTTCAACAGAAAAAGTTAGCTGAAAGTCCGATGAAGCCCACACATGGTCGGATTGTCCGACGGATTCGTTCCGTTGGACCAGTCCGGTCGAAAAGTCCACCCGTGTGTACACGGCATTAGTCCGTAGGGTTCTATATTGAGTTGGCCCACCCTTTGCAGCTATAACAGCTTCAACTCTTCTGGGAAAGTTGTTCACAAGGTTTAAGAGTGTGGAAGAATGTTAAAACATTCCAATAGACACACTCCTAAACCTTGTGGACAACTTTCCCAGAAGAGTTGAAGCTGTTATAGCTGCAAAGGGTGGGCCAACTCAATATTGAACCCTACGGACTAAGACTGGGATGCAATTAAAGTTCATGTGTGTGTAAAGGCAGGTGTCTCAATACTTTTGACAACATAGTGTATTATTCATACATTTATATTAAGCTTTGACTGGTGTTCATATAAAAATATATATGCTCTGATATATATATATATATATATATATATATATATATATATATATATATATACACACAGATCACGTGACTTCATATACATATATACACAGTTGTGCTCATATGTTTACATACCCTGGCAGAATTTATGATTTCTTGGCCATTTTTTAGAGAATATAAATGATAACACAAAAACATTTCTTTCACTCATGGTTAGTGTTTGGCTGAAGCCATTTAGTGTCAATCAACTGTGTTTACTCTTTTTAAATCATAATGACAACAGAAACTACCCAAATGATCCTGATCAAAAGTTTACATACCCTGGTGATTTTGGCCAAAGGGGTTTGAATGGCTATTAAAGGTAACCATGCTCACCTGCGATCTGTTTGCTTGTAATTAGTGTGTGTGTATAAAAGGTCAATTTCTGGACTCCTGACAGATCCTTGCATCTTTCATCCAGTGCTACACTGACGGATTCTGAGTCATGGGGAAAGCAAAAGAGTTGTCAAAGGATCTGCGGGAAAAGGTAGTTGAACTGTATAAAACAGGAAAGGGATATACAAAGATATCCAAGGAAATAAGAATGCCAATCGGCAATGTTCAAACTCTAATCAAGAAGTGGAAAATGAGGGGTTCTATTGAAACCAGATCACGGTCAGATAGACCAACTAAAATTTCAGCCACAACTGCCAGGGAAATTGTTCGGGATGCAAAGAAAAACCCACAAATAACTTCAGGTGAAATACAGGACTCTGAAAACATGTGGTGTGGCTGTTTCAAGATGGACAATAAGGAGGCACTTGAAGAAAGATGGGCTGCATGGTCGAGTCGCCAGAAGAAAGCCATTACTACGCAAATGCCACAAAGTATCCCGATTACAATACGCCAAACTGCACAGAGACAAGCCTCAAACCTTTTGGCACAAAGTCATTTGGAGTGATGAGACCAAAATTAAGCATTTTGGCCACAACCATAAAAACTACATTTGGAGAGGAGTCAACAAGGCCTATGATGAAAGGTACACCATTCCTACTGTGAAACACGTAGGTGGATCACTGATGTTTTGTGGATGTGTGAGCTACAAAGGCACAGGAAATTTTGTCAAAATTGACGGCAAGATGAATGCAGTATGTGATCAAAAAATACTGGAGGAACATTTGCATTCATCAGCCAGGAAGCTGCACATGGGATGTACTTGGACATTCCAACATGACAATGATCCAAAACACAAGGCCAAGTCGACCTTTCATTGGCTACAGCAGAATAAAGTGAAGGTTCTGGAGTGGCCATCTCAGTCTCCTGACCTCAATATCATTGAGCCACTCCGGGGAGATCTCAAACGGGCAGTTCATGCAAGATAGCCCAAGAATTGACAGGAACTGGAGGCTTTTTGCCAAGAGGAATGGGCAGCTTTACCATCTGAGAAGATAAAGAGCCTCATCCACAAATAGCACAAAAGACCTAAAGCTGTCATTGATGTTAAATTGTGCAATACACGGTATTAAGAACTGGGGTATGTAAACTTTTGATCAGTGTCATTTGGGAAGTTTCTGTTGCGATTATGATTTAAAAAGAGTAAACACAGTTGATTGATAGTAAATGGATTCAGCCAAACACTAACCATTAGTGAAAGAAAAGTTTGTGTTATCATTCATATTCTCTAAAAAATGGCCAAGAAATCATAAATTCTGCCAGTGTATGTAAATTTATGAGCACAACTGTGTATATATATGTATATATATATATATATATATATATATATATATATATATATATATATATATATATATATATATAGATAGATATTATTCACCACAGAGTGTATTGAGATCCACTTGCCCTTATATCCCTTGCCACATGCTCAGGCTCCACCCAATGCTATTAGGCTACACACCCAGCATGACGTTGTGACATTGTGAGCATGGTGAGAGGAGTGACAGTAATATAAATAGGAAAAAGCTTTTTTTCTTGAGCAATTAATCTAATGATTCCCTGTATTTTCTATAAACCCAAGATGGCAAGTTCCTTGAGAAATTTTACTTAAAGTGTTTTATGTTCTTTTCACTTCCTTGGGTATGTACTTATTCTTTCAAACAGGCTGTATAGAAGAAATGTGGGATTTTTTTTTTTTTGGGTGAGTATGTTATCTGAATAGGAATAAAAATAGAGTTTGAATGACTATAATTGTTATTTTTTTTATTTATTCTAGATCCTTGCTTCTAATTGTAATATGGTTTTCCATGGTATCCCCTACAGCCCTCCGCAAGCACATGGAATGTGTTATGCACATATTGTGACAATTATTATTATTGATCAATCATTTATTATTATTGACTGTACTGCTTGATGCACACATGTAAGTCATATTGATTCATTTGTATATACACCTAATGATAATGATGCCTCTATATCATTTTAGATCATCTACAGTACCTCATGCTATTTCCTGAAGAAGTGGACAATTGGTCTAAGAAATGTGTAGTTACATATCATGTCTTCCCATTATACGTTATGTTCTTATCAAATACCTTGAACCATATATATAATATATTATTGATGTAAAACTTTGATCTTTGCATGATGTGTGACTGTAGGGATAAGCTGGTGGGTCACTGAAAAATTACTTTGTTTCATAGGAAAACAATTATCACCACGTTTTTTTAATTACTTTTTTTTGGTATGATTTCAGTTTGTGTTGGACCTTCGTATATTACTGCGAAAGTCCCATTCTCTCCTTTTTTGGAATAATATTTATCAGCAGATGGAAGTTCATTATTTTATTTTTTTTTTTTTTTTTCCATTCTCCATCCTGAATACCCTTGCCGCAATCCTGGACTTAAAGAGAACCCAGGTGAGAACTAGGACTAGGAGACGGCATTGCTTTCATTCTACGTGGAAGTCATCAGGTGACTTTACAACCCGCCAAATCTACTTTTACTAAGTACAGGAAAACCAGCAGATTAATAAAAAAAAATGTAAACCCTTGCATGGCCTATTACAGTGGGAGAGTCACGGGCTTCAAATAATCTCATGGCCTCAAAATCAGGCATAACTTTTTTTTATGTACTGTGTATAAATTGAAAACATTTTTTGGGGTTTTGGATAGAATAGGTAATGGTTTAAGCCATTAATAGTTTACATTTTCATGTTGGTTTCCAATTGGGGAGCTTTCTGTTCACTTCCTGTCCTAGAGATACAACAGGAAGTGACAGAAAATCTCTACGAGGGGAATTCCGTTCTTAGACAGAGTAACCAGAGCAGATGTCCCTGATCCTCACCTCTTGTTCTGTTGACAGCTGTACAATTTTGGATTTCTCATTTCTGTCTTGGTGAAAATAATCATTTGGTTTAAATGGAGACCGACCCAGTGGGGACAAAGACAACAATACAAACTTGACAGGGGGTCTTAGGCTGACCATAGATGGATAATTTTTTTGGAACAGATTCCCCCATCCACAAATCCCAAGATGGGATCCTCCCCGCTGTGCTACTTTATTGTGACAGTGGGGACAAACCCGCTCTCAGAATACACAGATGAGCACTACAGCCTATTGGCTGCAGCTGATGGTCAAATTAAAATTTCCAACAGTCCAGTTTAACAGTAGTCAATTATTATACCCCGTACACACGGTCGGACATTGTTCGGACATTCCGACAAAAAATTTCCATAGATTTTTTCCTACGGATGTTGGCTCAAACTTGTTTTGCATACAGACGGTCGCACAAAGTTGTTGGAAAATCCGATCGTTCTGAACGCGGTGATGTAAAACACGTACGTCAGGACTATAAACGGGGCAGTAGCCAATAGCTTTCATCTCTTAATTTATTCTAAGCATGCGTGGCACTTTGGGCGTCGGAATTGTCCACACATGGTCGGAATTTACGCGAAAGGATTTTGTTGTTGGAAAATTTTATAGCCTGCTCTCAAACTTTGTGTGTCGGAAATTCTGATGGAAAAAGTCCGATGGAGCCCACACACGGTCGGAATTTCCGACGACAAGCTTCGATCGCACATATTCCGTCGGAAAGTCCGACTGTGTATACAAGGCATTAGATGGACTTCTGGTGAGCAGGAACAACCATAGATTCAAGTAGAAGTCCACCCTAAAACTAAAATCCCTGCATCTACAGACATCCACAATCTAAAACTAACCTATCTAGACCTGTAAAGAAGAAATCAGTATACGCACCTTTTTTGAAGCCGATCCGGTCCGGTTTCCAGAGGCCGAAGGTCTGCAGAGGACAGAGCTGACAACGGCTGTGAAATGAATGATGTCACCCATAGACTTACTATGGGGCTTCCATTGTCGGACGTGTCCTCTGCACCCGCCTCCACAGCGAAACCGCCGCTCACAGCTCAGCGTGGGATCGGGTCAGATCGGCTTCAGAAAATGTATGTTTAGCAATTTCTTCTTTACAGGGATGGCTAGGTTAGCTTTAGACCATGGATGTCTAGAGGCAGGGATTTTAGTGTTAGGGTGGACTACTACTTTAATCAAAATTTGATTGGCCCCTGCTGAGCCGGCTGAATTTTAAACCATTTATGGCCATCTTTATGCTACCCTTGCTTTTGGTTTTATATACACTTTAAGCATTTGACTATCCCATGGTAATAGAGTGTGCACACTCCCCCTTCTCCCACATGGCATTGATCAGGCTTTGTGATTGGCTGTCCAGGCAATAAGCCCTGCATCAGGGGGCAGACAGGAAGGGCATCACATTTTGCTCCATGCTTCGGAAGGGGGTCAAGTAGAAAGGGAGCAAAAAAAAAGCTAGTAACTCTTGCTTCAGGTCTCTACAAAAAAAGTGAACCTGGTACTTCACCCCCTAAGGGCAATGTACAGGTTCCCCTTAAGTTTTGAAATCCAGTCTTCATTTTTTCTTTGTTGAAATATTCTAAAGCTTGATTTTCTACCCCCAGAAGAATGCTTTTAGTTGTTTAGTAAATAGGCTCCAGTGAGTTTACAGAGCTCCATAAAGCCAAAGTCTTTAACATGCCTGTGCTCCCCAGCCTTTTGGAATTACCCAGTCATTTTCAGAGATAATGTATGGAAATATTCAGAGAGCACAGGAAGTGCTTTGCATACGAATGATCTCTCGTGCGGTAATTGATATGCAGCTATAACATGAGGCCAAGAAAACAAACAAACAAATAAACAAGCAATGTAATGGCAAGCGCGGACTTTGCTCTATCAGACGGCTTTATGTTGCCATAAGTAGCAAAGTTACAGCATAGTTACTATTTATTAAAAGTTCTCGACAAACACATATCCCAGGCCTTAAAAAACGTGTTACCAATAAGGATTACTAACAACAGCAGGCTTCATCATCTTCCAGAAAGGCTTGGTATAAGTAAATAGAGCTTATATTGATTTAAATCACAGGTAATGGTTCACCAATTACCGTACAGCAAACCTATTATAGCTGTTGGGTGCTGCTAACTGGCTTTGAAAATCATCATTTTTGCTATTGATGAGAAAAGTTCTGTAGTTTGCCTATAAACTGAGAACAGCTGGATGATTTTGCCTGAATAGCCACGGCACGATAACACCGGCTGCATGATTCCGATAAAAAGAAAGAGACTGAAAGCTAGCCAATCACCAAAATGGTTCAGCAGCCCAAGGGCTATTACAATCTTTCATATTGGCTGAACTCAATGGACGTATCTTTTTTCAACTTGGCTATGTAACTATGTAGCATCTAGATACATAAATGTATTTTAATATTGTTCTATGCTGTCTTATCACATGCATTTTTTTTTATTCAAATACACATAGGGGTTGATTTACTAAAGGCAAATAGACTATGCACCTTGCAAAGTGCAGTTGCCCTCTACAAGAGCAGTTGCTCCAGAGCTTAGTAAATGAGCAGAAGCTCTGCTGACTTCCATCATCCAATCATGTGCAAGCAAAAATGCTGCTTTTTTTTTTTTCCTTGCATGTGATTGGGTACTCTTTGCAAAGTGAACCTTCATCTTACTTACTAAGCTATGGAGCAATTGCACTTTCAGAGTCAACTGCACTTTGCAAAGTGCACAGTCTATTTGCCTTTAGTAAATCAACTCCAATGGGTTGTATGGTGGAGTATTAGGCTCCTTTCACACTGGGGCAGTTTGCAGGCATTATTGCGCTAAAAATACCGCCTGCAAACCGCCCCTAAACAGCCTCCGCTGTTTGTTCAGTGTGAAAGCCCGAGGGCTTTCACACTGAAGCGGTGCGCTGGCAGAAGAAGAAAAAATCTCCTGCAAGCCGCATCTTTGGAACGGTGAAGGAGCGGTGTATTCCCCCGCTCCTTCACCGCTCCTGCCCATTGAAATCAATGGGACAGCGCGGCTATACCGCGGCAATAACGCGGCTATAGCCGCGCTTTACGAGTGGTTTTAACCCTTTTTCGGCCGCCAGCGGGGGGTTAAAACCGCACCGCTAGCGGCTGAATACCACGGTAAAACAGCGCTAAAAATAGCGCTGTTTTACCGCCGACGCCCCCTACCGCCCCAGTATGAAAGGGGCCTTAGCAAGATTCCAGCCACATCTCCTCTGATATACCAGCAAGACCACAGACCCACAATTAAAAAGCCCCATCTGACCTTCTTTTTAGTTAACCACTTTAATAGCCGGCCATAGTAAAATGATGTCCTTGACTTTTAGGGGGGATATCTGAATGATGCCTGCAGCTAGAAGCATCATTCAGATATCATTCTTTGCAGCCGGCGATTCTGTGCACGATAAGAAGGATCATAGCGGCCCCTCCCGTCTTATAGGCGATGGGAGGGGACGTCTTGCTGCCATCCGGTGCTTCTCCGGGCTCTCCCGTGCCATCGGGGGCCCGGAGAAACAATCGGTCGGCGCCGGATGAGGTCGATAGAGCTTACCGGTGACCACATGGTAACCAGTCATCTCTATGACCGTCGGAGGTCCGGCCGCAACGTTATGACGTCACACCCGGGTACCCTGAAATAAACAAAGCCACGATCACGGCTGTCAGCACGAGATCGGTGAATTTTTTTTTCCCGATCTCATGCTTTCCAGCCTGGAGGAGAGATGTGGGGTCTTATTGACCCCATATATCTCCATAAAGAGGACCTGTCACATAGATTCCTATTACAAGGGATGTTTACATTAAAAAAAAGTGTAAAAATAAATAAAAAATTAAGTAAAATAAAATAAAATAAAAATTTAAAACGCCACTGTCCCCAGTAGCTCGTTCTCAGAAGCGAACGCACACATATGTAAACGCCGCTCAAACCACACATGTGAGGTATCGCCGCGTGCGTTAGAGCGCAATAATTCTAGCCCTAGACCTCCTCTGCAACTCAAAACATGAAACCTGTAGAATTTTTTAAACATCGCCTATGGAGACTTTTAAGGGTAAAAGTTTGTCGCCATTCCACGAGAGGGCACAATTTTGAAACATGACATGTTGGGTATCAATTTACTTCGCGTAACATTACCTTTCACAATATAAAAAAAAAAATGAGCTAACTTTACTGTTGTCCTATTTTTTTAATTCAAAAAAGTGTATTTTTTCCAAAAAAAAGTGTGCCTGTAAGACCGCTGCGCAAATACGATGTGACAAAAAGTATTGCAACGACCGCCATTTTATTCTCTAAGGTGTTAGAAAAAAAATGTATAATGTTTGGGGATTCTAAGTAATTTTCTAGCAAAAAAAACTGTTTTTAACTTGTAAACAACACATCTCAAAAAGAGGCTCGGTCCTTAAGTGGTTAAGCGAGCTTTGTCATAGACTTCTATGGAAGCTTTGAAAATGCTTTGAAGCACCAATAAATATACACTTGAAAGCGTTTTGTTATATTGGTTCTATAAGTGCAAAAAAAACCTGTTGATTCTGCCCAAAATTTAACAAATACCTGTTGATTCTGTCAGAAATCCAGTGAGGTCCTAATTTCCTGTGTATGATGCATTGTTATCTCAATCAGTGTTATCAGCCCTGTCTTGTTCACTTCTGTGTGTAAGCAGGTGCAGACTTACTTTCTCCACTGCAGGTGGCGCTCTTGCACAGCAGCACTGTTGTTGGAGAGGAAGTCAAGAGGAAGATGGTTTCTATGGTTTCCTGAGTCAATGGGGAATTATCCTATTGGATGCTGCCACCCCATGTGACTTTAGCAGCCACCTTGGGTCAGGCAGAGCTTATTTAAGGCCCCCGGCTTCCAGGTTTGGTGCACAGTTTTCTAGTTGGTAGAGTAGAGACTGGTACCCTGCCTTTAAGGGCCAGAACTAGTGGTAGGGAAAGGTTCCTGACGAGGAGGGGAACTGTAGGGTTGCATCTCCTTGGACACCGTACTGTTTGGGCACAAGACAGCCAGGCTGCGCGCTGATTTCTTTACAGATGCTGTTAATTACTGGAAACCGTGAGTGCATACGGTTGGGCAGCCTTCCCACCAGGTTTGTTGTGAACTGTTGCTGTGCTATTAGAATACAAGTCCATTGCACCTGACTGTGTGAATTATTGCTGCCGCACAATGCGATGTGGACTATGGAACACCCCTCTATGTTTTTAGAGATGAGAAGGGGGTGTTCTGTAGTCCCAACTCACTTCCTGTCCTATGGTGGCAACTATGCTCCCCCAGAGATGCAGTGCATAGAATGAATTGTCACACTTGGACGGGAAGTGTGTTATAGATTTACCAGGTGAAAATAAAGGAAACAAAGCTATAAAAGAAAACAAGGGCAGCCATCGCATCTGGTAACCTGCAATATATATTTTTTGTTTTGGGGTTTAGATAAACTTTCTAGTCCACTTTCCTGCTTTATTTTTTGGTTGTCATCTTACGATAAAGATGATTTTTCTCCCAACCTTGCCGACTAGAAAAGTGCATCTAACTGTAAATATTTAATATTTCTCTTTTGGCTGTCAGCATTATTTGTTTATTGGTATTTAGCTGGTAATGCTGTTATCATTTTTCTTTCTTTTTTTATGACTGTAATGTTATTTTTTGATTTACCTTCTTGGATAACACACATAGGAAGATGAAGATAAACATTCCCTGGAAGGCATTGGCGAAGGTGAAGAGGTAAGCTGTAACCAGTGAGCCATTTACAACATGGAGGACACCAAACATCCAGGTGGCACCGAGGAGGAACAGAAGAGCAAGGGCACCCCGAGCACAGGACCTGCAACAACAGCCATGTAATATTATGTTATATACATACAAATAATAAAACACATTAACGGCGATATATAGACAGAACACAACTCAAGAACAAAGGAGCAAAGAGAAGGTGCAAAAGACCTCAAGAAACCAATGTATTTATTATAAAAAAAAAATATTTTCAATAATATTCATAAAACTCCTATTTTTAATAATAAATATATTGGTGTTAATTCATGAAGTCTTTTTGCAGCCCTCTCTTTTCTAGTTTATTTTCACAGCTGTAGATCTTTGTCTGCCATTAGAAACAGCAAGACCTTGGGGGTTATTAACAAAAGGCAAATCCCCTTTGCACTACAAATGCAAACTACAAGTGCAAAGTTCACTTGAAATTGCACTGAAAGTCCACTTGGAAGTGCAGTCGCTGTAAATCTAAGGGGTAGATCTGAAATGAGGGGAAGCTCTGCTGATTTTATTATCCAATCATGTGCAAGCTAAAATGCTATTTTTTTATTTTCCTTGCATGTCGCCCTCGGATCTACAGCGACTGCACTTCCAAGTGCACTTTCAGTGCAATTTCAAGTGCAGTTTGCACTTGTAGTGCAAAATGGATTTGCCTTTCGTAAATAACCCCCCTTAAAAGAATTGGGTGGGGAAGCTTGTGAAAAAAGAAAAAAATGAGCTGCACAATCCCCAGGAAATCAATTATGAAATTGACACGGTGTTGTCCCCGAGTTTCCCATTAGGGGGTATGTCGGGGATTTGAAAAAAAACATTGAAACAAGTATACTGACAATCTTGGCACTTAAATAATTTTTGTTTCCATGTTTTTAGATCGTACTTCCAGATTTTAAACTATAAATACTAAATATTCCAGCTTTTAATACATAATCATTTTTTTCCTGTATACAGTATTACGTCTGTCAGGCACATGAAATCCACTACCAGCGGTGGGGCCCGTCCATTTAGGGTGCACGGGCGCCCCCCCAAACACCCCCCAACCCCCCGCGCGTCTATCCCATTATCCCATCCCCTGTTTTTTTGAAGCACCGATTTAATAGACATCAATTTAGGATGGGCTCAGGTCGCAGAGAGTGCGCTCCGATCCCACCCAGGTGTGTTAGAACAGCACATGAATATTCGCTCTAGTAACACTGAACCTCCTCCCAGCCAATCAGGAAGCTGGTTTTGACACTGGTTACCAGTTGGCTGAAAGGACAGGCGATCCTATTGGATGCCTAGGAGGAGGAGGGGAGGAGCTGGAAGCTACCATAGAGGAGAGGACACGGAGCTGTTGCACCACGCTGCCTGCCACCCTCCACCCACCCGATGCCGATGGGGTAAGTGCTGGATCGACCAGCAAACAGCAGGCCGGGGTCCCCACCACTGTCCCCTACATACCCGTATCTCCCCGCAACAAGCTGAAGTGAGAAGCTGGTTGGCTTTCATGCACACCAGATTCTGAGTGCTTCAGTTTTTAGTAAACTCACCCCACTGCTCCAGCACAGCTAGAGAACTGACAACGCTGTGCTCTCCTGCTTAGTGTGGTCAGTCTTAAAAGCAGAGGGACTGGCAGGAACACCAGGGATTTCACACAAATGAAGCAATACAAAGAGAAGAGGATACTTTCTCATACAAGTACATGGTATAGCAGGCACATATCAGGAATATAAAGTGTTGGGGTAACAAATGCTTTAAATGTGCTTTTCGGAACAATAGAGTACCAACCCTAATGCTCAAGCACACTAACCTGCTAGTACTGACATGGCAACAGTCTAGGAACATGGACACACACAGACATTAAGGCTGGGTTCACCCTGCCGCACGGCGCGGCTCACAGCAGGGGTCCGGTGCGTCCCTGATCACTATTTCAGGTCCAATTTCAGTCCAAATTTTTGGCTGAATTCGGACCTGAAATGGACCAGAAGACGCACAGGACTCCTGTGCAATTCGGACCGGATCCGCTCCCGAGATATGTGAACTGGTTCCATAGAGAGTCAGTCACAATCTCCTGACATGCGAATTGGATGCGGTGAAACCCACATCCAATTCACAATAGTGTGATCCCAGAATAAATGTAATACTTTTAAAATACCCAAAAAATCCTCAACTCTGGAAATGCCAAGCACACTGTCTACCTCCTAGCCCTCCTCTATCGCAGCATTATGGTGATTGCACAGATGTAATCTAAAATAAAAATCTTTAGTAAATACGGACTTCCCCAGAGACTGGCAAGCCTGGCAGTGCCATATGATTCATTTTTAATCTACTCCGAAGAATTCCCTTTAGGAAACGTCTGTCTTCAATAACGCGAAAGTTGGTACAGCTTAGAAAATCAGCGTTTCCCTGTGCCTGACTACCATTTTATTTTTAGAACAGAAATAATTAAAGCATGTATATTGGTTTTATGCATAACTTCACCTCTTTACACCTTCTGCGAAATGTAATGCTGTGAGACAGGGCAGTGAAGTAATAAACTTTACAAATAGAAGCTATTACCTATTTTTCATCCTCTTAGTGGAACAGGCACTTAAAGTGGTTGTAAAGTTTAAACCCTAAAAAAAAAAAAAAAAAAAAAAAAAAGAAACCTGCAAGTCAAAGACATAATGAGCTAGTATGCATAGCATACTAGCTCATTATGAATTATTTACCTAAGATTGAAGCCCCCGCAGCGGTCCTCGTTCACTGCTCCGGCGGCCGACATCGCTCCCGGAGTTACTTCCGGGTATCGCGGGCTCTGGCGCTGTGATTGGCCGGAGCCGTGATGACATCACTCCCGCTCAACCGCGTGATGACGTCATCACATGCAATTACAGGGGATATCTTCTAAACCGTGTAGGTTTAGGAGATGTCCAGTGTAGCTACAGGTAAGCCTAATTATAGGCTTACCTATAGCAAAAAGTGGTTGTAAAGGGTTTACAACCACTTTAAAGCTGAAGTTTAGTTATGGCAAATTTTACATAGTTACATTGTTTCAGCTTGAGCCATTGTAAGTCTGTATGTGCCATAGCTTTGAGATCCCAGAGGAAACTGGAAATCAGTGAAATATGCACCTCTACTACAGTCATAGCCATGGGCAACCGCAGAACATTTTCGGTGGGAGGGGGGCATCATTTTAAGGTCAACCATGCTCTTCCCCTTTTTGATAATGTCATGAAGGGGAGGGGCTTAGTCATCATATAAAGCGCAGGCATGCAAAGGTTTGAGAAACCTTAGAGCCCTTGCACACTGGGGCGGGGGGCGGCGGCGGCGGTAAAACGCCGCTATTAATAGCGGCGTTTTACCGTCGGTATGCGGCCGCTAGCGGGGCGGTTTTACCCTCGCTAGCAGCCAAGAAAGGGTTAAATACCACCGCAAAGCGCCTCTGCAGAGGCGCATTGCCGGCGGTATAGCCGCGCCGTCCCATTGATTTCAATGGGCAGGAGCGGTAAAGGAGCGGTATACACACCGCTCCTTCACCGCTCCGAAGATGCTGCTGGCAGGACTTTTTTTACCGTCCTGCCAGCGCATCGCTCCAGTGTGCAAGCCCTCGGGGCTTTCACACTGGGATGAAAGCAGCGGCACTTTCGGGGCGGTTTGCAGGCGCTATTATTAGCGCAATAGCGCCTGCAAACCGCCCCAGTGTGCAAGGGCTCTTATGCAAAAGCTTAATAGAAGGATCAAGCTGCCATTTTCTGATTAGCCATTTCTAATCTGTTTTTATGTTTACAGAGGATTCCACTACTGACTTTCCTTTCTGAAAATGCCACCACCATGGCTCTGTTGTTCCAATATTTATATTCATTAACCCGGGGGAGGTATGCAGATTACATTTCCTTAAATTTTTCTGATGTGCATACAGGCTCTGGCTTAGAAAGCATTCAGTCCCACGGGTCATCATTACAGCCAGGTAAAAAGCATTTTTAGAAGGTTAGCAATGATATCTCCTGCATATCTATCATGAAATAATTAATTTAACACCTTGCCTGCAATTATACAAGTAATGCTGTTAGATGAGCTCCAGAACATGGACGCAGGCTGCCTCACCCCAGCCAGGTGCTGTTGCAGGTGGACAGCTCACACTCAGCTCTTCAGACGTGCTCCCTTCCTTCCCTCAGGATCTGAGCCGCGCTGCCTGGAGAAGATGGAGGAGGTGGGTGGAGCAAAAATTGACCAGGTGAGAAGGAGGAAGAAGTTCCTCCTCCGCTCTGAATGCTGGGGCCTCGCCTCAGCCTCATGACGTGACGTCACTGGTTGCTAGATGCCGGACGGTGCAATAAGAGAGTCTAGGGAGTCAGGGCGGCGCCGCTGCTGCTGAATGTAACAGTACGTGACTGCTACAGCTTTGGCGCCCCCCCCTTTGTGGCAGCTTGCAGTGCCTGGGCGAGGTGCACCCTGGGCACCTGCTCAGGATCAGCCCTGAGTGTCCGTGTGCGGACACCTTGCTCCGGGGGGGGCACTTGCCCCCCCATGCGGATGCCCATGATTATAGCTGCTAGCTCCTGGGTCTAGTGTTGAATGGCTGTCCTACTGCATTGTGAACACAAGAGCTTGCTCTGTCAATATGGGAGCCATTCAGAGAACATTTTGCTTTTTCTCAATGAATGCAAAACAATATCTGATTGGACAAGGTGGAGAGGCGTGGCAAGGACATCACAATCTCCCCCTTGTCCAATCAGAGAAAACAATGGGGTTGATATAGTAAAGGCAAATAGATTGTGCACTTTGCAAAGTGCACTCCAGCAGTTGCTCCAGCAACTGAGCTTAGTAAATGAGAAGAAGCTCTGCTGACCATCATCCAATCATGTGCAAGCAAGAATGCTGTCTTTTTTTATTTTCCTTGCATGTTATTGGGTATTCTTTGCAAAGTGAAGCTTTACCTTATTTACTAAGCTCTGGAGCAACTGCTCTTGCAGAGTGCAACTGTCCTTTTCAAAGTGCACAGTCTATTTTCCTTTAGTAAATCAACCCCTATGCATTCATGGGACATTGCAAAGTGTTCTCTGAATGCCCCTGTGTTAGGTAGGTAGCAGGGCATCTGCTTGGCACAGGACCCATGGAAGTTAGCAGTGATCACTGTAGCAGGGGTGCCTACTACAGTGATTTTCAGCCTCCATGGGGATCCCATAGGTATGGCACATGCATGCTTATATTAGTCCAAGCTGGACCAACTGAACTGAATGTAAAATGTGCTATACCTAAATTTCAGATTTGAAGTATCCCTTCTAGCATTAAAGTGGACCTATACTCTAAAATTTTCCTTTAAACCCAACGTTTCATATTACTGCTGTGTGCCTGCTGTTCCATGTACTTGTATGGAAACTTATCCTGTTGTCTTTGTATTGCTTCCTTTGTGTGTGACATCCCTGGTGTTCCCACCAGTCCCTCTGCTTTCCTATTAAAAACTGACCACACCATACAGGATAATACACCATGGTCAGTTCTCTAGCTATGCTGGGAACTCAATTTGCTCTACTTTAAGGATCAGACTTGTCCTGACATGCCCCCCCCCCCCCCCACCCTGCACAGCATCTCACTGGAAAGACCAGTGTGCTGCTATTTCTTCTCTCCTAGCTCTTATGCAGCTGGGAACAGAGGGAATGTGATCACTTATAAAAACAAAGAAAAAGGGTATTTATAATGTTTTTTTTATATATATCTATATGCAAATGGTTTTTCTTTTATTTATATTTTAAACTGAATGGGTTGTTTTACAAGGTGAGGGTTTACAATCACGTTAAATCATTCTTACTCTCCCCTTCTGTAACATAAAATAGATAATCTTTTCTTTTTTTTTGTTGGTACAACAGTCCAGTCTACCCCCATTATTACATAGGCAAGAATGACAACATCCTTGCATCTGCAGCCTTCTGGAATATCCGCGTTGGATATCCTAGGAGGTATCAGTGGCATAGACACAATGCTAAAAGGGGAGGAGCTTGCGATGCGTCATAATATGGGGCTGGCTGTAAAAATTCAGATGAGAGAGACGGCTCCTGATGATGAAGAAAAAGAAGATGACAATGCTGGATGTAGTGTGCAGCAGCAGAATGGTGAAGCCCTACGGAACAACGCTAGATTTGCTGGCCAGGTAAGTACAGGCATACCCCACTTTTAAGTACACAATGGGGTTAATTTACTAAAGCTGGAAAGTGCAAAATCAGGCTCACTTCTGCATAGAAGCCAATGAGCTTCCAGGTTTTATTACAAAAACGTAATTGAACAAGCCGGGGTTAGAAGCTCATTGGTTTCTATGCAGAAGTGACCCTGATTTTGCACTTTCCAGCTTTAGTAAATAAACCCCATTGTGTACTTAAAAGTGGGGTATGCCTGTATGTTTCTTGAGCACAACCCAGCATAAAAGATGGAATGGGACAGAAGAATGGGTGACGATCCTCTTTTAGATTGAATTTGCACCCAATTTTACCTGAATGTCAAACATTTCAATTTGTAAATTCTGATTGAATTTGTGGTTGATAAATTTTGGTGCAAAACCATAGAGCTCTTCACATCCTTTGAGGCCTGTCTTCAGTCAAATGAAAAATAAAGTTTTTTTTTCGAAAATCAGAAAAATGGAGGGCTTCTGCTGATCATACAGGTCGGACTTTGCTTGATGAATACACATGTTAATACCAAAACTATCAGAAAAAAAATTTACTTTGACAGGAATTATTTAAATCATCGCAGATCTGCTGCTGTTCTCTAAACACAGCTAATTGCAAAAAACAAAAACAGAAAATGTAAATTTAAGGAATTGTGTATTTCCCATGTCATCCTTGAGGTACTATGGAATGCCAGGTAGACCTGAGAAATACACAAATACACATT
Source organism: Lithobates clamitans (assembly GCA_037952925.1). Lineage (NCBI taxonomy): Eukaryota > Metazoa > Chordata > Amphibia > Anura > Ranidae > Lithobates > Lithobates clamitans. The sequence continues at coordinate 2,851,274 of JBBGZY010001079.1, read as the reverse complement.
TTTGTGACAATAGGTTGTCTAGCAGCCCTGAAAAGAGCCACCAGTGACCATTGAAAATGGTCCTTCACTAACTTTAATGCAATTCAAATTCGAAACTTAAAGAATGAATGTTGAGTAAAATTTTGGATTTACTCATCACTAATCCATTATTGGGTTTCATATTTGTTCTACTGTTGCTGATAGAAATTGTAGGCACAAAGGAATAACATCTCTGTGGATATTCCACAACCAGCTGTAGACAACTTTAGACGCATCCCCATGGCGAGAAGCAATTTGAATATATCCCACTGGGCACAAGGGATACTACAAATAAATGAGGAGTAACATTGTAAGAAAGGTAATAAATATTGTTTATTGCTTCACTGTGCTGTCAAATGTGTCATAAATATGGTGTATTCCTTGAAGCACAGTTGCACCGGTTTTTATTAATACTCTTCCCCGTTTGAGATGCTCCTGTATACGGCCGCTGTAGAATTTCTGATTACTCACCTTATGTTTTCATAGCAACTACCTTCTGGTTTTAACATTGCAGTGTGCCGAAAAACTTTGTAAATAATCACACCGAACGCCATCAAATTAACCTGCAAAATAAAAGAAGGAAATATAAATGGCATATAAAGACAACACTGTGGATCATTCCTAATACAAGCTGTGGAGAAAGTCTTATAAGGGATTTACTGTTTAATGAATCATTTTGTTTTAAGGCAGAGATCTTGGCACCATGAAATATTAGCAATGCTCTTGTAAGGATTGGTGTAGGGTGCTACTGCCACTGAAGGCCTCGAGAATTGGTTAGAGTGGTTGTAAACCCTTATGCCGCGTACACACGACCGGACTTTACGGCATACTTGGTCCGGCGAACCGGAGTCCGTCGGACTATTCGATCGTGTGTGGGCTCCAGTGGACTTTTTTTCCCCAAAAGTTTGACAGAAGTAGAAATGAAACATGTTTCAAATCTTTTTGACGGACTCGAGTCTGGTCGAAAAGTCTGCTCGTCTGTATGCTAGTCCGACGGACAAAAACCGACGCTAGGGCAGCTATTGGCTACTGGCTATCAACTTCCTTGTTTTAGTCCGGTCGTACTTTATCAGGTACGAATCCGTCTGACTTTGATTGATCATGTGTAGGCAAGTCCGTTCATTCGGAAAGTCCGTCGTGTCCGCAGGACAAAGTATGCCGTAAAGTCCGGTCGTGTGTACGCGGCATTACACACCACTTTTACTTACAGGTAAGCCTATAATAAGACTTACCTGTAGGTAATGTGAATACCTCCTAAACTTGCACCGTTTAGGAGATAATCCCTGTATCAGCATGTGCCGACGTCATCGGCACATGCGCACTGAAGAAATGCCTCCCTCGTGCAGTTTCTTTAGCTGCTGTGCCGTTACTGGCGGCTCCCACACGCATGTGCTGGAGTGACGTCATCGCGGCTCCGGCCAATCACAGAGCCGGAGCCCACGATACCCGGAAATAACTCCGGGAGACATGTCACCGGCCACATCGGTGTGTCAGCACCGGCTTCGATCTAAGGTATTTCATAATGAGCTAGTATGCTATGCTGCACACTAGCTCCTTATGCCTTTGTCTTGCAGGTTGTTTTTTTTTTTTCGTGGGTTTACAACCACTTGTGTTCCTAATGCCGCTTACACACAGCCGGACTTCCCGACAGAAAAAGTTTTCTGTCGGTATTTTCGACAGACTCAGATATAGAACATGTTCTAAATCTTTCCGTCGGAAATGCAGATGGAGTTTAGCCCGTTGGCAAGTCCGCCCGTGTGTACGCGGCATAAGGGATCTCAGCATGGATGAATTAAAGCAAGGGTGTCCAACTGCTGACCCGCTGGCCACATGTGACCCGCCGAGCCCTCTAATGTGGCCCACAACCTCCTGCTCTGCGATGGCGGGTTGGCAAGCCCAGATCACAGGTTCTTGACCCGCAATCCCAGAGCATCAGTGTTCTAAATGGAGCTGGCACTAGAGGAAGCAGAGCTGTGGAGGGAACAGAACCGCATAAGGCAATGCTTCCTGTATAGCGCCGACTCCTGTCACAGGCGGAGTGATACCAACTGTGACAGCAACAACCGGCAATACTTGCAGCAAGGGAGATACCTGAATGGAAGATTATTATTAAAGGTCAGTTTTTATTCCAAAATCACATTGTATATAAAGTACAGTAAAACCTTGGTTTGAGAGTAACTTGGTTTGAGAGCGTTTTGCAAGACAAGCACATTTTTTTACAAAATTGTGACTTGATATACAAGCGATGTCTTGATATAAGAGTATCAAGAGTATAAAAGAGAAGAGAGGCGCCTCTAAGTGTAGCAATATGGTTACATTTAATGAAGGTACAACACTTATAAACTCACATGGTTGATGATTAAAACAGATATCCGAGGTAAAGCTGTCCACAGACCATCCTCCGCACTGCCATAGATGTCGTCCCTTCCACGCTCCGCTCCATGAGCAATTCAAGCCTCATCTTTAGATCGCTTTACTGCAGGGTAGTCTTCCCGGTCACGATTGCAGACTGACAGCAGTGAGAGCCAGTCTATGTGAACCACTTTACCCCAGATCCTTGCATATTTAGATGTGCCTCTTTTAATCAGCAACCATGTGAGTTGCTAAATGTTGTACTTTCATTAAATGTAACCATATTACTACACTTAGAGGCGCCTCTCTTCTCTTTTATACTCTGGAGCTCCTGCTGGATTTTGCTTCTAATCCCCTTGTGGAGACTTCCATTTGTGGATGAACATTTTGTGGTTACACAACCTTTCACATTGCTATAATCTTTTTTATGGACTATAAACTGAAGGACTCCTGAATAAATGGTTGTGGAACGAATCCTCTGAGTTTACATTATTTCTTATGGGGAGATTCTCTTTGATATACAAGTGCTTTGGATTACAAGCATGTTTCGGGAACGGATTATGCTCGCAATCCAAGGTTTTATTGTATGGGCATATCTCTTCTGCAGTGGTTACTGAGCTGCTCTCAAACTGATTTGCAGGTGCACCGCAGCGTACCTGTGGGTTACCTGCACTGAGCCATAGACTTCTGTTATTACCTGCGGGTTCGGTGTGCTTTCTGAAAGTGCACCACACCTGCAGGATATAATAGAGGTCTATGGCCAAGTGCAGCTAATCTGCAGGAAAGTCACAGGTGCGTAAACCACAGGGCATCAGTGTGAAAGCATCCTTAGGCCCCTTTCACGCAATTGATCTGATCGTGTCCGCCTGTTGTTTTTCAGACTAACCCAATTGGACCCTCTATTCACCTCTATAGAGCGGCAAATGTAACCGGACTTGTGTCCTTTTACACTCGCCTACCTCCAATCTGATGCGCTAAAAAAACAAAAAAACAGGAGGGGATCCATCCCCATCTGTCTGGGCGGATCGGAGGGCCCATAGAGTAGAGTGGGCTGTGTCCGTGTCTGCCCTGCATATGCAGAGTGGACACGGACCTGTCTCATTTTTGCCCACTCTTCAAAAGGTTGGGTACCCCTGAATTAAAGGGATAGGCTGGGGGGTGAAGAACTAACGAAGTGAGGGGAGATCTCTCCAACAGGGACACAGACAGTATTTAAAACTTAAAATAGAAGAGAGAGTAAGCACTCTACTAATCAACCTCAGGATTCTAACCACTTCAATACCGGGCACTTTCCCCCCTTCCTGCCCAGGACAATTTTCAGCTTTCAGCGTTGTCACATTTTGAATGACAATTGCGCGGTCATACAACCAAACTAAATTTTTTATAATTTTCTTCCTGCAAATAGAGATTTCTTTTGGTGGTATTTGGTCACCACTAGGGTTTTGATTTTTTGCTAAACAAACAAAAAAAGACCGAAATTTTTGAAAAAAAACGTTTTTTTTTAGTTTCTATTATAAAATTTTGTTTTCTCCTTCACTATCGGGCACTGATGAGTTGGCACTTATAAGGTGACACTAATGGGCACTGATGAGGAGGCACTAATATGTAAAATTGATGGGCACTGATAGGCGGCACTGATATGCAGCACTGATGGGCACTGACAGGTGGCACTGATGGGCACTGGCAGGCGGCACTGAAGGGCACTAATAGATGGCACTGATGGGCAGCATTGATGATTAGGTACTGACAGTCATTACCGATGGGCACTAATTGGCACTTTGATGGGCACTGATTAGCACTTTTTTGGGCATTGACTGGCAGCTGATGGGCAGTGATTGGCAGATGTGGTGGGCACCTCTGATGGGGGCTGAGCTGATAATAAATGGACTGATTATCGGTGCAGACCCCCCCCCCCTGACACGAGAGCCGCCGATCTGCTCTCCTGTCAGCACGAACCAAGGAAAGCCGTTTACTGGCACTTCCTGGTTACACGCTGTGATCAGCTGTGATTGGTCACAGCTGATCACGTGGTAAAGAGCCCACGTCATAAGCTCTTTACCACGATTGGAGTTGCAGTGTGTCAGAGTGATAAGCGTGATCGCGGCTTATCCTCCTCATATGATGTCTAGTCAGGATAACCACTTTGCGCACGTCAGTCTGTTATATGGCGGGGGCAGGATGTGGTTAATGAGGTCATTGTGCAAGAACAATACACAAACCAAAACACACTGATATTGCGGGGCCACAGTGGATCCATTTTTCAAGGTGGTAGCCCCCAAAATGTTGGTGTATTACTGTTTACTCTGCATTTTTGTATATTGCTCTTGCACTTAAAATCTCGAGGTCGATAGGTTGAGTACTGGCTCTCTCTTCCATTTGTTGTTGACGATGTCACCGTTATCTGTGTACTCTTGACGAAGGAAACAAAAGGTTATGGTGCTAGATGGATTTGTTACAAAGCATTTAAAATTTGTCAGAGGTTCAAATTTTTGTCTGCTCTATCCAAAAGAATATATAATGCTTTGGCTGGAGTTGACCTTTGCCTTTACCCTTTTAAGCTAGAAAGGCTGCCTATGTATGTCTCTTTGATTTAGTATTATTTCACTTTATCTTCCTTCCAGTTGCTATCACCATGTTCAATGAAACAGCCTCCACAACAATTAGGGGCACTCTCATGAGAAAAAATGGCAGTCAACTTACCCAAAACAGAGATGGCAACTACAGTTACATTTGGCATAGAATATTTCACATTTAGCATGGGACTGGTAGTTGTGGGCACTGTTACTTTGCTCCACTAAGGTTAAAGTATAACTAAAGGCAAAACTTTTTTTTAGTTTTGGATAGAGTGGAGAAGGATTTGAATCCCTGGCACTTTTTATTGCTGTCTGTGCCCCCGTTAGGAAAATTTACCCTCTCTATTTGTCCTGTTTACCATTATCATTGAAAGTAAAGGGAAAATCCCAAATTTTGGGTTGTCCCCAGAAAAGTAATGGAGGGGAAATAATCCAATGGGGACACTCGTTCTGGTGACCTGGGGGTCCCCAATAGATTCCTTAAATTTGCAGGGATTTCCTTTAACTTCCTGTTTGGCTATGGTACAAGAAGTGAAGGGAAATCTCCCCAATGGGGCAATGATGGCAAAACGAAACCTTATAGGGATTATAACCCTTCTTTACTCTATCCAAAAAAAGAAAATGCTTATAGTTCTACTTTAAGTCTGTCTGTTGAGATGCTGAGGTTAGGGTTAAAGGTTAGCATTTAGATCAGAGAGGTTTTTTCTCTAACTTTGAAAGCTAAAAACCCAATGCCAAATGATACCGGTGCTTTCTCTGTGGCATTGAAATCTAGTGTAGGTAGTGGAATATGAAAGCTTTGAAAGCTAAAACCCCAATGCCAAATGATACCGGTGCTTTCTCTTTGGCATTGAAATCTAGTGTAGGTGGTGGAATATGACTTTTTTTTTTTTTTTTTTTTTGAAAATCTTTTTTTTATTGTATTTTTAGACAAACAAACAAAGAAAAATAAAGATAACAAAATCTTACACAAAAATTAACAACAGTGCTCCACAGTTATTCGTATGTTGAATAAGTTTCAAGTCATTTATGGCTTCATGTACATTTTTAGTCGGAGTGCAGCAAGGCATCTAGGATTATTGGTGTCTCTTTCCCCTTTTTTAAAGTATGTTATATCTTAGTCATGTATAGTATCCTCCACTCTCCCTCCTAGGCACAACTGGATATGCTTTTTAGTATGATTATCTGTTTACCTTATTTATTATTCCCTATTTCCAGCCTCAAGCCGTAGTTGGTTCAGCAAGCCAAGCGCGCCAAATTTTGTCATATTTCTGGGGGCACCCTCTATTGATATATGCGTCTTTGTATAATGGAAGACTCTCATTGACGAGACGCCTCCATTGGGACAAGGAAGGTACCGTAGGTTTTTTCCAGTGCATAGCAATGTTTTTCCGGGCATAAAAGAGCAGCAGCCCAATTAAGGTTCTTTTTGCCACTGTTGGCACCAATGTCTCCACCAGGCCCAGAAGACACACCTCCATCATCGCCGGCGTCGTGACCGAGGCCACCAGATTAATCGTATCTAGCACCTCGGTCCAATACCGCCGAACGATAGGGCATGTCCAAAAAATATGTGTAAAGTCTCCCGGTGAGGCGTGACACCTCCAGCACTCCGCCGAGTGTTCAGGTTTCATTTTATGAAGTCTATATGGTGTAAAGTATGCTCTATGCACAATTTTAAATTGCACTAGTCTATCTCTTAATGAAACCAGGGAGCTAAAGGGGAAATCCCACACATCATCCCAGTCATCGTTGTCCAGTGTTGGAATGTCCCTTTGCCAGCGGGACCACAGTTTGTCCATGGGTTGGAGAGACACAAATATCAGGTGTTCATAAAGATGAGAGGTTGGTTTTTCGGCGCATCTAGTGCGGAGTGTCTTTTCCAACCCGGACTGGACAACCACGCAGGAGGACCGCGGGTATTGTGCAGTAAAAGCATGGGAAAGTTGCAGGTAGCGGAATATGTAATAATTTGGTATATTATACATCTGTGAAAGTTGGGACAGAGGGATCAATGTGTTGTTTGAAATTATCTGAGATATTAGTTTGACACCGTATTTGGTCCAAGCATATGGGTTAAGCATTTTATAAAAGTGGGGAATATTCGGATTTAGCCAAATTGGAGCGTTGGGTGAGACTTCATTGTGCCCGTATTTTTCTATCGCCAGACCTGTCCTCCATGCACGTATAGTGGTGCGCATAGAGGGCGTCAAGGAATATGGGGCCTTAGGTCCTCTGAAGACCAGAAATTTAAGTGCTTCCAATGACCCCACAACCGCCGCCTCTAGAGCCGTAGCTGAATTAGATTTGTCTGGATCCAACCACCATGTCACCGTTACCAACTGTGCAGCGAGGTAATACTTATGGCAGTCTGGGAATGCCATTCCCCCCTGTGTTGTCGGTCTCATCAAGGTACTCATTTTATATCTTGGCGATGAGGGGCCCCACAAGAAGGAGGAGAAGATCTGGTTGAGCTTATTAAAGAAAGATTTGGGAATCCATTGCGGGGAGTGCCTAAAAAGATAAGTGAGCTTTGGGATAACTTTCATTTTGAGAAGGTTAACTCGGCCCCACAGTGACAGCGGCAGCCTTCCCCATGCCTTAAGTTTAATCTTTATGTCTTGCACCAGTGGGTCTAGATTAAGATGGATGAACTCAGTGTCTCTGGGGGAGACAATAACACCTAGGTATTTGAAGGTGTCCACCCATTGTAGGGGGACATCCGGAGGAGAACCCATTCTTGCAGCTTGGTCTATTGGAAACAGTAAGGATTTGGACCAATTCACCCTTAGTCCAGTGACTCTAGCAAAGGTGTTCAGTATTGTTAGTGCTCCCTGCAGCGATGGACCCGCGTCACCAAGAAAAAGCAGCATGTCGTCGGCATACAGGGCCACCCTCTCCTCCAGCAGACCGACGCGCAGACCCCTGATGTGTGGGGTAGTGCGCAGCGCCTCCGCCACTGGCTCAATGGCAAGGGCAAAGAGTGCCGGAGAGAGAGGGCAGCCCTGCCTCGTTCCCCTGGAAAGGCTGAAGGGATCCGACAATCCGTCTGCCAATCGCACCGAGGAGGTAGGACGTTTGTATATCACCTGAAGCCATTTAATAAAAAGCAAAGGGAACCCCATCCTACGCAAAGTCTCCCATAAGAAGGGCCATTCGACAGTGTCGAAAGCCTTTTCAACATCTAATGAGGCAATCGTTCGAGAACCCCCATTGACGTGTTGGGCATGGATATTCGTAAAGAGTCTACGGAGGTTGACATCTGTGGCTCTGCGGGGCATGAACCCTGTCTGGTCTGGGTCCACCACTGAGGGCAGCATGGGATACAACCTAAGAGCAAGAAGTTTTGTGAGGATTTTGAAGTCACTGTTTAGTAGCGCAATGGGTCTGTATGACGCACAGGAGGTAGGGTCTTTCTGCGGCTTGTATATTAGGATCAGGTGGGCGTGATACATTGAATCAGGTAGGTTCCCCTCTGCAAGGCATTTCGTATAGAGTGATGCTAATTGCGGTGCCAGCATCTCCCCGTGCGTTTTGTAAAAATCTATTGGTAGCCCATCCGGGCCCGGTGCCTTTCCGGAGGGGAAGGATTGGATAGCGTTTAATACCTCTAAAGCAGTAAAGGGTTGCACCAATGTCTCACGTTCCGCGTCCGACAGCCATCCGAGAGCCAGAGGATCTAGCAGATCCCCCAGCTCCTCGGGTCTAAAATCGGCCGGTAGACCGGAGGCATAAAGGGTTTTATAAAAGTTATTAAATTCTTTTAGTATGTCTGAGGGAGTTGTTGCCGTCCCGCCTCCCGGAGCGACTATAGTAGAAATGAGTGTAAGTGGTTGGTCATGCTGGGCCATTATGGCTAGAAGTCGGCCATTCCTGTCACCCTGTTCAAAGAATCGTTGCTTATTTTTGTATACTCCCAACCTTGTGATTTCTGCCAGGTGTAGGTTTAGTTCCCTCTGAGCAGCTGCCAGACGGTCAAAATTGTCTGTGGTGGGGTCTGAATTGTATGTGTTTGTATGGTCTAGTACCAACTGTTGTAGGGACTGCGTCTCTAATGTCTGTTTCTTTCTGACAGCTGCGATGGAGGAAATATATTGCCCCCTAGTGTACGCCTTGAAGGCATCCCAGGCGACATCTGGAGGAGAGGACCCCGTGTTCCTCTCCCAGTACTCGCTCAGCAGCCCCGTCATCTCATCTACGATATCCGTATGGGAAATCCATTCCGCACCTAGCCTCCACAGCGCTGCGCTGCGGGAGGCAGGGGCACGAAAGGACACCTTCAGGGGGCTATGATCTGACAACCCACTAGGTAAGTACTCCGCCTCCAGCACATCTGCCAGAAGGGGCGGATTGGCGAAGGCCAAGTCTATCCGCGAGGCAGTTTTGTGGGAGGCCGAGAAGCAGGAGTAGGATCTGGTAGTAGGGTGCTTCCATCTCCATACCTCGTCTAAACCTATTGCCTGAGCCCAGGTGGGGAGTTCCGTGCAGTAATTTTTAGGGGGAGTGGGTCTGTCAAGCTCCGGTGACAAGATAGCATTAAAATCCCCCATGATCAAAATCTTTCCAGGACAAAAGGGGGTGATCTTTTCCAAAACAGTGTATAGAATCTTGGAAGAGAAAGGTGGTGGGACATACATATTTACCACAATGTACCTTTGTGACCACAAGGTAAATATTACCAAAACAAATCTACCCTGAGGGTCTGTGCACGGAATATGACTTTAATATAGACATGACATGGCTTAACGCTGTGCTTAAAGAGACTTTGTCACTTTGACCACTTCTAGTCACAGGTTCCCTTGTAAGAAACCCTCAAATAATTTATACTTATCTTCTCAGTACTCCCTCACTGAATGTTGGTCCATCGAAGCACTGTGTCCTAACCCTGTGTAAGCACCATGTTAAAAGGTGTTCTGTTAACCTCTTCCTTGTTATGGATAGGTGAGAGTGTTTGAACCTAGCAATCACCCACTCAGATCAAACACTACATCCTGGGAGAAGGCCATATGCTTCTCCATTCTTGGAAGGAGTAGGTATTTATCAAACCCTCTGAACCAACATTGCAGTTGCAAGGTTGTATGCGGAAGGTAGTACTAGCTACTGGTGGGTATTGTGTTGACAGAAGTTGTCCCACTTCAACCCACTGTTCAGGTGCTATACAGCAGGTCACATACCACTATCTTGTTCCTCTTCAGCTGGCTGCCTATTCCGGGGGTAGGCAGCCAGCTCTGATGACGTGCTGGATTGGCCCACCCACCACATTCTCTGTGTACTAATCGTACAACCTTCTGGGAGATGTGATGTAAGTTTCTCAAAAGGCTGCAGGACCAGGTTCACCTCATTCTAGCCTAGGTCGGAATGGTGGTGGGGGCAGGGCCATAAATAAAAAGTTAAAAAAAAAAAACTCCCTTTTGGGAGTTAAGTTCCGTTTTAAGCTGTGAAATGCCAGAACTTTGGTGAGCAGTAGAAGTATCTGAGCGTTGTGGTGGCTGGGAATAATAGGGTGGGTGCTAGAAGGGTACAGACCATATTCTCTACTTGAGTAGAAGTAGACGTCCCATGTACAACCCAGGTGTGGGATCTAAGGGGGCTCCCTGCAAGAGACACTTTCCTGTACCACAAATCCCCACTGTTGTGAACACAATAAAAGCTCTTTAGGCTGGTCAAGATCACTTTAAGAGCCTCTTTTGAAAGAGTAAATAAATCCAGCTCACTTGGCTGCCCCGGCGTACACTGCAGATGAGACCATAAAGCTCAGGATGAGTTTTTAAAACTAATGTGTCCCCAAAGATTTAACAAACTGATAAAGGGAAAAAGATTTTTCCAGAAAAGCCTTCTGTGCTAGAGTTTGAATTTCGTCTCATCCATTCGTGTGAAATAGCCAGCTCCCATCTAATGCTACAATTTGGGTTAAAAATAGCCGTGATGATTACAGGGTACCGCAGAATTTGTGAAACATGAAGATGACAGTGTAATCTTCCACAATGTCCGATCACCAATAACAGGTGATACCAAGCAATATTTGAACTATCAGATTATCAGACTGTTGACACCGTTTTCTTCTTCAACCTCCTGCTGGGTTTTTCCAACGTACGGCTGACATTTCAAACTTTATTTTTGAACTTTCAAAGTTTCAGGAACAATTTAGATGTTTAGAGTCACTTCTGGAGAAAAATATTAAAGGCTGCAAAGGCTTGGCAGGAAAACGTGATTGACTCGGTGTACTTTGAAGTGGAGTTAAAGGAATGGTATATGAAAAAAGAATACTTTATGTAAAATAGTTACTGGTAATAGTTGCAAGTTTTATGTTTGTAAAATTCCATACACTTGTACTGAAAGTTAAAATCTTCCTTGTACAGTGAGGGAAAAAAGTATTTGATCCTCTGCTGATTTTGCATGTTTGTCCACTGATAAAAAAATGATCAGTCTATAATTTTAATGGTAGGCTTATTTTAACAGTGAGAGACAGAATAACAACAAAAAAATCAAGAAAAATGCATTTCAAAAAAGGTTATAAATGGATTTGCATTTTACCGAGTGAAAAAAGTATTGGACCCCTTTGCAAAACATGACTTACTTGGTGGCCAAACCCTTGTTGGCAAGCATATCACAGAGGTCAGATGTTTCTTGTAGTTGGCCACCAGGTTTGCACACATCTCAGGAGGGATTTTGTCCCATTCCTCTTTGCAGATCCTCTCCAAGTCATTAAGGTTTTCAGGCTGACGTTTTGTAACTTGAACCATCAGCTTCCTCCACATATTTTCTATGGGATTAAGGTCTGGAGACTGGCTAGGCCACTCCAGGACCTTAATGTGCTTCTTCTTGAGCCATGTCTTTGTTGCCTTGGCTGTGTGTTTTGGGTCATTGTCATGCTGGAATACCCATCCACGACCCATTTTCAATGCCCTGGCTGAGGGAAGGAGGTTCTCACCCAAGATTTGATGGTACATGGCCCCATCCATCACCCCTTTGATGCGGTGAAGTTTTCCTGTCCCCTAAGCATAAAAACACCCCCATTGCATAATGTTTCCATCTCCATGTTTGACAGTGGGGATAGTGTTCTTGGGGACATAGGCAGCATTCCTCTTCCTCCAAACACGGCGAGTTCAGTTGATGACAAAGAGCTCGATTTTGGTCTCATCTGACCACAACACTTTCACCCAGTTCTCTTCTGAAGCATTCAGATGTTCATTAGCAAACTTCAGATGGGCCTGTACATGTGCTTTTTTGGGCAGGGAGACCTTGCGGGCCTTACAGGATTTCAGTCCTTCACTACGTAGTGTGTTACCAATTGTTTTCTTGGTGACTATGGTCCCAGCTGCTTTGAGATCATTGACAAGATTCTCCTTTGTAGTTCTGGGCTGATTCCTCATGATTATTGAGACTCCACGAGATGAGATCTTGCATGGAGCCCCAGACTGAGGGAGATTGATAGTAATTTTGTTTTTCTTCCATTTGCGAACAATAGCACCATCTGTTCTCACCCTCTCACTAAGCTGCTTGGCGATGGTCTTGTAGCCCATTCCAGCCTTGTGTAGGTCTACAATCTTGTCCCTGACATCCTTGGACAGCTCTTTGGTCTTGGCCATGGTTGAGAGATTGGAATTTGATTGATTGATTGCTTCTGTGGACAAGTGTCTTTTATACAGGTAACAAGCTGAGATTAGGAGCACTCCCTTTATAGAAGACACCTGAGAGCCAGAAATCTTGCTGATTGATAGGGGATCAAATATTTATTTCACTCATTAAAATGCAAATCAATTTATACCTTTTTTGAAATGCGTTTTTCTGGATTTTTTTGTTGTTATTCTGTCTCTCACTGTTAAAATAAACCTACCATTAAAATGATAGACCGATCATTTCTTTGTCAGTGGGCAAACATACAAAAACAGCAGGGGATTAAATAGTTTTTTTCCCTCACTGTAGGTAATGCTATGTTGCTCTAGGTTATCTGACATTTTGTGCTAATTGAGGCTTACAAGTAAGGATTAGCGAAGCTGAGACATTTTGGCAAAATTTAAGGTGGTTTTTAAGGGTGCAATGGGCTGTGAATGGCCCTCTCAGGGTTCCAGAAGCTCATTTAAAAAGACCCCTGTAAAGGTCAATAAATCAAAACAACGCTCCCCTGCAATAGAGGGATGCCTGTGTACAGTAGTGGTTAGTGGATGAACTCCCAGAAGTGTTGAGGGAAGACAAGAGGCATGGCCACTGGAGATGTTAGTGTAATACCTCCTCTATTGCAAGAAACTGACATTTTGAACAGTGCAGTCTGGAGCCAATCAGTTAACTTTGAGAAGTAAGTAGGTTTTTATTTTTATGTATATTTTATTGTTTTTTCTTTTTCTTCTAATATGATGATAGAGCACACAAAAATTGTAAATTTTTAACATCTAGGGTTTCAAGTTTGCCAAATAGAAATGAACAAATAAGAGAACCATATGCATGTAGTCAGCAAGACATTCTAAAGGTTAATGCCGCCAGTGAATATGAAGGTTATGATTATTCCAGCCACTAAAATCTCATATATTTTTTACCATTTTCATGTAATTCTAAAGCTTTTTTTCAATCCTTTTATATCTGCAGCATTCATTAATTAACTGAGGATCCTGCCATGAAAGTCCTTGTTCGGACACTTTCTGCTATGGGGTGACATGGGGTTGATGGGTGAAAATAGCTGTCTTCAAAATGTGCTCCTGTAGTGTTACCCTAACCCATGAGTTCTCAACCTGTGGCCCTTTAGTTGTTGCAGAAGTCCCATCATGCCTCTGCCTTTAGAAGTCATGCTTGTAACTGTCAGCCTTGCAATGCCGCTTGGGACTTGTAGTTCAGCAACAGCTAAAGAACCACAGATTGAGCACCCATGCCCTAACCAATATCCTTGTATTGGAGGGTATATGTGTAATCAGGTGCTTAATAAGGTATTGTGTTGCCTGTGTTAATTATCTTTCTGAGTGAAAGTGGTTCCAAATCCCCAAGGTTATTCTATGCATTAAGGTAAAAAACCTTCTGTGCTGCAGGATCTCCCCAAATTATTCCCCCCACCCTTATTCTTACCTGAACCTGATCTGATTCAGCAATGTGCATGAGAGCAGTGGCTTCTGCCGCTTTCTCCCTCCTCACTGGGGAAGTTGATAGTAGTGGGAGCCATTGGCTCTCAATGCTGTCAATCAAATGCTGTGACAAGGAAGCGGGGGGCGGGGGCCTGCATGGGTGCCTCTTTCCATGGGGGCACTCACCGAAGAGGAGGAACCTGGAGCGCCGGTGGGAAACCGCAGAAGAAGAGAATCGGTAGGTATTTTTGTTATTTTAATTTAAAAAATGAAGGTTTAATGTCACTTTAAGTGTATTTTCTGCTGTGTTAATTCCACCATTGAGTTAGAATTGGTGCTGCCTGAGAGGTAAGGGGTTGTAAAGCCTCGTTTTTAAAAAAAACAAAAAAACAAACATGTCATACTCACCACCACTGTGCAGTTCATTTTGCACAGAGTGGCCCTGGTCCTCTTGTTCCCGGGTCCCTCAGTGGCGCTGGTGGCTCCTCCCCACATCGAGTGTCCACATTGGAGGAGAGCTCTCCTTGGTGGACACCCATGCGAGCGCACTCCTGAGTCCTGCATCTGTGTCCATTCACACAGAATGCAGGACTCGGCCCCATCCCCGGCACCATGTCATTGGATTTGATTGACAGCAGTGGGGCTGCACTGCTATCAATCTATCCAATCAGGACATGAGACACCAGCTAGTGCCGGTGTGCTCGTTCCCGGCTGGAGAAAGATCGGGGTCAGGTAAGTAATACAGGGGCTCGGGAGGGCTGCAGCACCACAGAAGGTTTTTCACCTTAATGCATAGACTGCATTAAGGTGAAAACCATGAGGGTTTACAACCCCTTTAACACTGCTGGCCTGGGCCTTTCTGACAAGTACTGCCCTCTGCAGGAAAAAACTTTTAAAAAGGGAAACTGTATTTAAGTCAAGGTTCTTGGGGTTCTCTGGTTTGCTCGCTGCATGGGAAGAGAAGGAAAGTGCTTCTGAGAATGTAGCCCCTTTGCCACTTTACCATATCTTGTGAGAGCCCAGTTGAGGTTCCAAGGGTATGGACTTATGCTACTGATTGGACTAATGGTCTAAAAGACACTTTCACTTAATTAAGATATAACTATCTCCTGAGGCAAAAGGGAGCACCAGGGACACAACAAAGCAGCACTTTGAGGACTTTGTACAAGAATGTGTATGGAAGAAGTCTTTGACAACTGCTCATTTGTTACAATTAATTACTTCAATAAAAATAACTTTGTTGTTATAAAAATTGCCTCATCTGAAGTCACTAAAGGGGTGCATACATGGCATATCCAAAGAACAGGGCTTGACAAGGGATGGAGATTAGTTAGTGGGGATGCGGTACAGAGGTCTAATGAGCAGAGAAGCTATCCAAAGAAGGCTATATTTCCATTGCTAATGATAACAGTACTAGTGTTGTGTGCATAAGCAGCCAGCCAATCAGGAAGTGATATGACATGGCAAGGGTGACGGAGTCCATGCTAGTGAAGGAGCTTGGTGCTTAGGTTCCTTCCCTAGCAACTGGTTCCCCACATACTGGGACTGACCTCGTGGCACGTGGCTGCTTAGGGACGTAGCCTGGGAGTCACAGAGGAAGATGTATTGAGGCCTCGGGAGAAGAATAAGCACGGGATATGTACAAGTGTGCTTCCTAGTATCCACGTGAAATATGCAGATCAAGGTCACTAGAAGTGAGGTGACAGGTCACTGGATTGGTGGAGACCGGTACAAACTCAGTTGTACCGGCTCAGAAATGCTGCACAACAACAAGTGAGAGAAGTATTCTAAAGCGGAGTGAGGAACTATGTCCGTAGTGAGCAATGTGAAGTGTTATAGAAGTTGGCCATGGATTACAAAGAGTTAAATATGTTCTCGAGAAGGGGCCCCGCTTTTAAGTTGGAGTGCCACATCAGAATGAAAGTCGGCCTCAGCCCTCCTCTGGGAGGCATTAGCGAGAGCTCATTCTGGGTCCCGCACTTGGGCGCAGTATGCCCCGACCACATGTGGTCATGCTGCCACACTTTACGCAGTCATGGCCCTAGGTTGCCACCATTAGGAAGCCAGTCTAGTGCAATGATGTGCAGCTGAAGCTGGAGCAAGTACAGTACATGTAGACATGAAGTAATTTAAAAGCTGGGGGAGATCAGCAGTGCTGATATGCAAAAAGGAGTGAAAGGTTGTATTGTAAGGACAGTCGTTTAGAAAAAAAAAGTTGGTAAAACCTAACAATCTTTTTTTGATTTAGATGTAGTTTAATGTTGGCAATGTACATGGTAATTTCAAATAATGATTTGTAGTGTAATTAGTAGCTTTAGTGTCAAGAGCTCTCAAATCCTTTTAGCTTTCTGCTGCAAGGTCCAAGATTTACATAAAAGGAGACCAAACCTCTGATTTTAACTTTTGATTTCTTAGCAAAAAGTTACCATTTGTTACTGTTTTCATTATTAATCCCATCTCCAGTTTGAGTCCTACAAAAGCCATTTTTCTTAGGATATGGATTGTTTTAAATTAATTTTAGCAGTTATTAGTTTAGTATTGCATAGCATATTTTTTAAATTAATTTTTTTAATAATTATTATTTATCATCATTTATTATTATTACTTTTTATTTGTATGGTCATCACAGGGCCTTTTAGAGAATAGGTGCAGGTACTCCCTCCTTCCATGTCACCTCTTGTCTTCGCCCTCTACCCACCTCTGAGCACCATCCTTTGGTTCCACCCCCTAACCACCTTCCAGTACCGCCCCTTTTAGAGAATGCAGAATCAAGTGTCATTTTGTGGTGCTAAGTACTTTGTATGGAATGTGTTAATGATAGCAAGAAAAGCTGTAAAATACTAGACATGTGCACAACAAAAAAATTTGTTTAGTTTCGTTTCTTTACGTTGATTCATAACGATTCGTGATTTCGCAAGACGCGAGTTTTCATATTCGGACTCGTTCGTAATTTTGTAACAGTTTTATTTTCGGTGATACGAAACGATTTGCAATTCCGTTAGTCTAATTTTCTTTGATTCGAAATTTGTAATTTTATTAGATATAAATAGATAAATTTCGTTTATTCGGTACACTACTCGTAATTTAGCAATTGTTACTTTTGTGAAATTGCCTTTTTCATTGATTCGTACTTTCGTAGGAAATAAAGAATAATAATCCCATGCTTGCTTTTCTAATAAGTCCTGTACTTACTCCAGTCCACTCCCTCAGTCACCAGACCTGACTCCGTCTCCTCAACTGAATCTAAAAAGATTCAGCAATGCAGTGTGACTCAGACACAAAAGGGATAAGCTGATTGGCTAAAGATATTAAGTAAGATACATCACTCACTAATACACTGCCCATTCGAAGGAACGATTTGAGAACACAAAATTATGAACATACGAAATTACGAACATACATATTAAGATACACTTACACTGTCCATTCAAAAGAACGTTTCAAGAACACGAACAAACAAACTACGAACAGACGAAGAAACGAAATTAGGAACACACGAATGAAAATACGAACATACGAAATTATGAACAAAGAATTGAAAATACGAAATGTAGATCATTCATTACAGATGTCATTTTCTTTCTTTTACTGTTGCAGAGTTTCGTATTTTCATAAGTTTGTCCGTTCATAAGTTCGTATTTTCGCGTGTTCGTTATTGTGCATATTCGGAATTTCGGGATTTTCGTATTTTGGTTCTTTCAGCTATTTGGATTTTCGAATTGATCCGATTGTACGAATACTAACAAATTCGTCCAAAAATCCATTTGTTACGAACCGAATCGCACATGTCTATAAAATACATCCCCTGCAGTCAGCAAAAATGGACACCCCAGCAACAATAGATATCATAACAAGAATAAACCCTCCCTGCAACAAATATCCTCCCCAGCAACGATAGATCCCGCTAGCAACAATATACTTCCCATCAATCAGCATCAATAGACCTTCCAGCAGCCAGCAACAATAGAACTCTCCCTCAATAATAGATCCCTCTCAGCAACAATTAACCCCCCCAGCAATAATTGACCTCTCAGGCGACATAAGATCCCCCAGCAACAATTGATCCCCTCCAACAACTATAGGCCATTCCCACAACAATAGATCCCCCAGTGACAATAGATTCCCTACCTGCCTGTGACACTAGATCATCCAGCAGCAAGCAACAACAACCCCCTAATACAGCCCAGCACCCCTTCCCATTACATACATTCATGCTGGAACTGTGTTCTCCCCAGTGGCAGCCCCTCCATTAGGGGTGCAAGGGCGGCACCTCCCTATTCCATACCCCCCTGGCCACTACTCTAAATGTAGGGCGCTGGACACATGGATTTCAATGTTTTTTTTTTTTTTTACGCACATGATTAGAGCTTGAGGCTCTAATTGGCTTAAAAAAAAGGGTGGGCTCAGGGCGCAGAGCACTGGGTGGTTTGGGTGGTGGGTGGTTTGTTTGCGGCCCCCCCCCAAAAAAAAAAAAGAAAATGGAGCATCACTGGTTCTCCTGCATTCCCACAGAAAAAAGCCCTGGCAATCACTATCTTATTGTTTTTATATATTTTTCATATGACATTGTAGCCCTAATGAAGGGGCGAAGCCCCTGAATCACATTGAATATTGAGTTCACTACATGATTTGGGATAAAAATTTCCATTTGGATTTTAACATTTTGATGTGCTGCACCTAATTTTTGGTCCAACCTTTATACTACCCCGAGGTTTTCTGCAGAGATCCCTTGGTGTATGGAAGCAGCCTACACATTATCCATATGTCCCATTGGGATAAGAGTAGTAAAGTATTGTGACTTTACCAATCACGGGTACAGAGTAAAGTCCACCTTTCAAAGGGTCCAAATACCATTTAATCTAGAATCCCAACGATTCAATATTTTGACATTAAATTACATTTTAAAAATGCCAATTTTAAGGATTAAAAAAATGTAACTGATCTCTAATTATTCTTGTAAATGTAGCTCAGATCCCAATGGCTGATTGGTTCCCCTATAAAGCTTTTTTCCTTATTTGTACAGCAACAGGAATTGCTGTGATCAAACTGGAGTCCTCTTAACATTATCTGTATCATCATCACTATTGACTAACAATCTGCGGCAGCTGGCACTTGTAAGAAGCCGAATGATTCTTGTTATGTGTCATCAACTACCACTAACCCAAGGATTCAATAAAAAAAATGAGCAAACTTGAAGCTGAAGATCGGCGTGAGCTCAGTTCAATAATGATTAGCAATTACTTTCAAAATTATCGACTTCTAAATAGCTTCTTTAAAACTTGGCAAAATGCAGCAGCTAATTCTAGAGATTCACAGATTGGCTGCTAGGGGGGATCTTTAACTTTGAAAATTCTACAATGCAAGAACTTGAAGTGCAAATAAGGGGTATCCCGTCTTGTGCTTGCACTTGCATAACTATCGCTTAGAATACAGCTATTACAAACAATATTGCATTATGATAACTCTAAGGGTTAATACATGCAAGGATAGTATTATTATTATCATTATACAGGATTTATATAGTGGCAACAGGTTATGCAGCGCTTTACAATAAAAAGGGAGACAATACAGTTACAATACAATAAAATACAAGAGGGTAAGAGGGCCCTGCTCGTAAGAGCTTACAATCTAATAGGGTGGGGCAAGTGCTACAGAAGGTTGTAACTGTGGGGATGAGCTGACGGAAGTGTTTAAAAATTAGTTAGAGGCACTGACGGCTGGTGCTGTATATTTAGGGGGGGGGGGGGGGTAAAATATATAAGGATTGCTTATGTTTTAGTTTTATTTTGGTTTGGTTGCCGATTGTGGGTATGTGGTCTGTGCAATACCAAAGCTGAGTCTCACACCTCATTTATTGATATATTGGAACCTATAGCTATCCACACTCACACTGAACCCTTAGGATATACCCATTTAAATGTGTAGACGGTCACTACTAGTAGCAAATATTAACATTGGAACAAGAATTTCTGCTTCTTCTCCATAGGTCTTTCATAGAGAAGTGGGTTGGTCTTACCAGGAAGTAGACAGCGCCACTAATCCAAACTCATATAACCAACCTTGCTCAAACTGAACTCCTAGGACATAACCAGGCAACTTGTAAACTGTCACTACTAGTAGGAAGTAGTGAAGTAGGAACAAGAGTTCCCATTTTTTCTGCACAGGTATAAGAAAAAGGAGAACAG
This sequence comes from Lithobates clamitans, assembly GCA_037952925.1. NCBI lineage: Eukaryota > Metazoa > Chordata > Amphibia > Anura > Ranidae > Lithobates > Lithobates clamitans. Next base: position 2,831,096 of record JBBGZY010001079.1, on the reverse strand, counting down.
TTGGGACTTTATATGAGGCGGTGACCTATCTATATGTCAAAAAAAGAGGGGAAAGGGGTTTGGGACTTTAAATGAAGCACGTAGGTATACAGAATTCAGTTTATTGTATAAATTAACATACAAACGCACAATTATGAATCATGAATCATGAACCATAAATTAACATACAAACGCATAATCCACTCTTCAGGAGCATGAGCGTGAGTTCAATAAAATATAATAGAAGGAGTTGCTGTATGGTCTGATCCTACCCAAGGAAAAAAGAAAAATCATAACAAATAAAATAAAATAAAACCGAGTATAAAAACCCACTCTCTACCATACTTACAAGGTTGACTATATAATAAAAGTGTGGCACTGTAGATCGGGGACCCCCAAAGGGGGGCATCTACAACGGGAGCTGAGGTGGTGTGAGTGGCCTGCTGTCCTGCAAGAAAATCATCCAGGGGAGACAGATTTCAAGAAGTTGAAGTAGTCAGAGTGACCATAAGTGCTGAGACCATCAATGAAGGACTTCTGAAAAAATATATATGTATATATATTTTTTATGTAGTTATAGTATGACACGTGCAAGGTGTCCTGTGCTCGGTAAAGAACAGGGGGATTCAAGAACTAAAAAGTATTGGTGGTAGCCAAGGTGTAAGAAGTGAAAAGTGATGAGGATATAAACGCATCACCAGAAGAGGTTGAATAGAAAGGTGTAAGAAGTGAAGAGGATATAAACACATCACCAAGAAAGGGTTGAATAAAAAGGTGTGAAAAAAAAGGTGTGAAAAAGTCCCAAACCCCTTGACATTTAGATAGGGATGGAGGCATTTGACCTTACCAGGTCACCGCCTCATATAAAGTCCTTACTGTTCTCCTTTTTCCTTTAGCAATACAGGGATGGAAGCACGTAGTTTAGGTCTAGCTAGGTCTGATAACACATCTGAGCAGTCCAGACGGAGAGACCGTCGTGTCAACATCTGGAGAAGAGAAGAGGGAGAAGAGGGAAGAAGCCAAGAAGCCAGAAGTCCAGGCCTCCGCTGGCAAAAGAGCGGCATGAAGACAGCGGAGGAGCTGGCAGAAGAACTGGAACACCGGGAGAAGAGGCCAGAGAGAGTGGAGAAGAACCAACTGGACGCCGGGAGAAGAGGAACCGGAGGGACCCCCAAAGCCGGAAGAAGACCCCCGAAGCCGGAGGAAGACCCCCCCGGAGCTGTCTAATAAATTATTTTAAAAACCTTTGTAGTGTGTTTTATTATTGACACTTTTTCCCTAGGTAAATGGGTAAGGGTACCATGTACCCCATACTCATTCACATAGGGTGGGGGGCTGGGATCTGGGGGCCCTCTAATTAAAGGGGGCTCCCGGATTCCGATAAGCCGCAGACCCCTGACAACCAACGGCCAGGGTTGTAGGGAAGAGGCCCTTGTCCTCATCAACAGGGGGACAAGGTGCTTTGGGGTGGGGGGGCCCCACAGGGCGCCCCCCCTCCCCCAAAGCACCCACTCCCCATGTTGAGGGCATGCGGCCTGGTATGGTTCAGGAGGGGGGGGGCGCTCGCTCGTCCCCACCCCCTTTCCTGACCGGCCGGGCTGCGTGCTCAGATCGGGGTCTGGTATGGATTTTAGAGGGGACCCTATGCCGTTTTTTCGGCGTTGGAGGTTCCCCTTAAAACCCATACCAGACCTAAGGGCCTGGTATGCCCCGCGCTCGCCACAATAGGAAAATTTGTTTTTCCTATTGCAGCGAGCGCGAGATGCAATACCCTGCCCTTGCGTCGCATCTGGTCCGTCGGACCAGCATACAGACGAACAGGCTTTCCGTCAGACCAGCATACAGACGAACGGGCTTTCCATCAGGAACTGAGTCCGATTGAAGGATTTAAAACATGTTTCAAATCTAGGTCCGGGGAAAGAAGTCCGCCGAAGCCTACACACAATCGGATTGTCCACCAGAGTCCGCCGGACCAAGTATGCCGGAAAGTCCGCTCGTGTGTACGCGGCATTAGGTTATAATCAGGCAAAATGTGTAAATTGTCACTACTAGTAGAAAGTAAAGAAGTAGCAGTTTCTACTTCTGCCTCACAGATAGTATGTCATAGTGACGTGGGGGGGGGGGTCTTGCCAGGAAGGGGATAGGGCATCACTGACCCAAAGTCCTATAGCAAACCACACTCAAACTGAACTCCTAGGATGTAACCATTTATATGTGTAAACTGTCACTACTAGTATGAAGTAGTAACATAGGAACAAGAATTTCAAATTCTTCCCCGCAGGTCTGTCATAGGGAGGCGAATTGGTCTTGCCACAAAGGGGACGATGCCACTGACTCAAGGTGTTATAGCCAACCATGCGCAAACTGAACTCCAAGGATATAACCAGGAAAACGTGTAAACTGTCACTGCTAGTAGAATGTAGTAAAGTAAGAACAAGAGTTTTCACTTCTTCCACAGAAGTATGTCATAGTGAGATGGGTTTGGTCTTGCCAGAAAGGGGACAGGTGTCACTAACTCAAGGTTGTATAGTCTACCATGATCAACAGGCAAATGTGAAAACTGCAACTGCAAGCAGGAAGTGATGAAGCAAGAACAAGGGTTTCTACTTCTGCTTCACAGGTATGTCATAGTGATATGGGTTGGTCTTGCTAGAAAATGGATGAGGTGCCACTGACACTAGTTCCTGCAGCCAACCACATTCAAATTGAACTCTTATGGCCTGTACACACGGTCGGACGGTCGGAAAATGTGTGATAGGACCTTGTTGTCGGAAATTCCGACCGTGTGTGGGCTCCATCACACATTTTCCATCGGAATTTCCGACACACAAAGTTTGAGAGCTTGCTATAAAATTTTCCGACAACAAAATCCGTTGTCGGAAATTCCGATCGTGTGTACACAAATCCGACGCACAAAGTGCCACGCATGCTCGGAATAAATTAAGAGACAAAAGCTATTGGCTACTGCCCTGTTTATAGTCGCAAAGTACGTGTTTTACGTCACCGCGTTCCGAACGATCGGATTTTCCATCAACTTTGTGCGACCGTGTGTATGCAAGACAAGTTTGAGCCAACATCCGTCGGAAAAAAAAAATGTCCGATCAATGTCCGACAGTGTGTACAGGGCATTAGGATATAACCAGGTAAATATGTAATATGTCACTACTAGTAGAAAGTGAAATGAAGTAGGAGTTTCTGCTTTTTCCTCACAGATATTTCATAGCAATATGGGTTGGTTTTGCCAGGAGGGGGACGGGGCACTACTGACCCAAGGTCCTATAGCCAACCATCCTCAAACTGAACTCTAATGCCCCATACACGTGGTCGGATTTTCCGACGGAAAATGTGTGATAGGAGCTTGTTGTCGGAAATTCCGACCGTGTGTAGGCTCCATCACACATTTTCCATCGGATTTTCCGACCCACAAAGTTTGAGAGCAGGATATAAAATTTTCCGACAACAAAATCCGTTGTCGGAAATTCCGATCGTGTGTACACAAATCCGACGGACAAAGTGCCATGCATGCTCAGAATAAATAAAGGGATGAAAGCTATTGGCCACTGCCCCGTTTATAGTCCCGACGTATGTGTTTTACGTCACCGCGTTTAGAACGATCGGATTTTCCGACAACTTTGTGTGACCGTGTGTATGCAAGACAAGTTTGAGCCAACATCTGTCGGAAAAAATCCTAGGATTTTGTTGTCGGAATGTCCGAACAAAGTCCGACCGTGTGTACGGGGCATTGGAATATAAGCAGGCAAATGTGTAAAATGCCACTACTAGTAGGAAGTAGTAATGTAGGAACAAGAATCTCTACTTTCATAGTAAGGTGAGTTGGTCTTGCCAGGAAGTGGACAGCGCCACTGACCCAAGGTCATATAGCCAAGCATGCTCAAACTGAACTCCTAGGATATACTCAGACAAACGTGTGAACCGTCACTACTAGGAGGCAAATGTGTAAACTGTCACTACTAGGAGGAAGTAATGAAACAAGAACAAGAGTTTCTACTTCTCTCACAGGTAAGTCATAGTGATGTGGGTTGGTCTTGCTAGGAAGGGGATGAGGCGCAACTGACCCAAGTTCCTTTGGCCAACCACACTCAAGTTGGTCTCTTAGGATATAACCAGGCAAATATGTAAACTGTCACTACTAGTAGAAAGTAATGAATGTCTACTTTTGCCTACAGATATGTCATGGCGATGTGGGTTGGTTTTGGCAGGAAAGGGGCAGGATACCACTGACCCAAGGTCCTGTAGTCAACCATCCTCAAACTGAACTCTTAGAATTTAACCAGGCAAATTTGTAAACTGTAGCTAATATTAATGGAAATTAGCAAGGGTTTTTATTTCTGCCCCACCAGAATGTCATAATAAGGTGGATTGCTCTCACCAGGAAGGGGACTGGGTGCTGGTGCCACAATGTCCACCCTTTTCAATACTTATTTGTTTGTCAAAGCGGCTGTCTGTACTGAAGATGCATCTATAAAAACTTTTCTATATCAGTCCTTACCTGTTCCAGCCCATCTGAGCTATGTGCATAGTGTAGTTAAACCAGCCTTCAAATCTTACTTAATGCAAAAAAAGACAATAAACACTGGTGAATATTAATAAAACACAAACTCCGTACTCACAAGAATGATGAGACAGGCCGGTCCAATAAAACTCCATATAAAATTGTTCTCCGTGCTCAGCCAACATCTTCAAGATAAATAAAATATTATTGCATAAATAATTCATTTATTTGAGAAAATATTTTTAAACGCAGAGCCTTCGCTTTAGCATACTCACACTTTATCCGTGCCATAATACTTGTATCCCAGAATAGCAGAGATGCCAACCACCACAGCCGGACTGCAGTAACCGAAAATGTAGAAGTTTTTATGCAAGAAACCACGGTTATAGATGACACCAACGACGATGAGATATAGATGGATTCCTTCAATGCACATCCAGGCAAACGCTGCAAGGAAGAAGTAATGTAGCATTCCAGCGATGACGGCACACAAAAGCTAAAAATGAAAAAGGAGCTATTTTAATTTATTTAATTAATTTTAAACATTTCTTTTGTTTAATTCAAAGCCAACTTGTCATAAATAAAAACAAGGCAATATAATATTGGTTTCCAAGAGTGAGGACTACGCATACCCTTCATTTGGAGAAACCTTCTATGGCATATTCTCGGAGACCCAAACTGAGACCTTTTTTTAATTATGTAGCACCCTGATGTTTAGGCAGGATTGCTCCTAAATGTACCTGTCAGGTGTAGTTACCTTGGCTCATTGTTAGGGATCAATTGAGTTGACCCTAAGTCTGGAATTGCTGCACTTCTCTCTTCTGCTACTGGGCGGCCGGGTACCTGGTGACATTAGATAAGAGAAGGGCAAGGCAAGGACAGATTAGGAGTATATGGGGTATCTCAGCCAATAGGCAGGGTTTTTTTTTAAATCCTTTGGCCTGCTAGGATATCCTATATATTTGGGTGGAGTCAGGTGATCAGTGTTCTGTGCCACTGGGACGGCTGTCTGGGTGGACATGTGTTGTACTGCCCAGGCTGCTAGGCTGGGGTTTGGGGCTATCCCAGGCACATCTGGCTGCTAGGCTGTCTGAGGGCCTATCCAGAACCAAGAGAGCAGCGCAGGGTTGGGATTGCAGCGTGCAGTCCAACCAGAAGTGACAGTTCTGCCGGCCAGAGAACCTTTAGTTGTCGGAGGTAGGGGGGAAGCTGTGGCCACTAAGGGACCATACACCTTATTACCAGGGACCCCAGTGAGTAGCTGAAGCAAGTACCGGAGCAGTATTCTCACCAACTGGGGATGGTGAAGAATCAGCAGGTGTCAAGCCAGGGACCCAGTCAGCGGAGGTGACGCTTGCAAAGCAGCCTTGTGTGTCAAGCCAGGGACTGAGCAGGCCAGTGGCGTGAAGCTTGAGAAGTATCTGGAGTGCCAAGCCAGGGACCCAGCAGAGAAGCAAGGGCGACGTTTGAGGAAGATACTTAAGTGAAGATTGGAAGAGCTCGAAGGATTCGGTGGCAGTGAATCACCAAGTCCAGTGAGAGAGACTGGGTTGAGAACCTACAATAAGTGACTGTATAAGAGTAAAGGAGTTCATTACAACTTGTGTTAGGAACTGTTTTAACCACTTCAATACAGGGCACTTATACACCTTCCTGCACAGACCAATTTTCAGCTTTCAGTGCTGTCGCACTTTGAATGACAATTGCACGGTCATGCTACACTGTACCCAAACTAAATTTTTATCATTTTGTTCCCACAAATAGAGCTTTCTTTTGGTGGTATTTAATCACCTCTGTGAGTTTTATTTTCTGCTAAACAAATTAAAAAAGACCGAAAATTAAAAAAAAAAAGGGTTTTTTTGTTTCTGTTACAAAACTTTGTAAATAAGTAAGTTTTCTCCTTCACTGATGGGCACTGATGGGGCTGCACTGATGGGCACTGATAAGGTGGCACTGATGGGTAACGATGGGGTGGCACCAATGAGGTGGCACTGATGAGCATTGATGATGGGCACTAATATGCAGCACTGATGGGGCACTGATAGGCGGCACTGATGGGCACTGATAGGTGGAACTGATATGCAGCACTGATGGGTACACATAGGTGGCACTGATGGGCACTGAAAGGCGGCTAGGATGGGCACTAAAACGCGGCACAGATGGGCTCTGATAGGTGACACTGATGTACACTAATAGATGGTGCTGATGGATGCCAATCAGTGCCGAACAATAATGCCTGCCAATCAGTGATGCCCATTGTGGACACTGATTGGCATCCATTGTGGGCACTGATTGGCATCCCTGGTGGTCTAGGGTGGCATACCTGGTGGTGACAGGTAATCAGATTAAAAAGGCTCATTGTTGATGTAGCGACTGAACACAATAAAGGCCGGGCTGGGTTTGTCAGTTGGTACCATATGTCCAACTCCCTTTATTTTAAGGAAGGGCAGGTTGGAAAATTCCTTTACAAATCAACCGATTTGCTGCTGCTCTCCATCATTGAGAAGCCACGGGCGGCGCTGTACCAGCAACTTCTGTTGTAGGGAATCCACAAACCACTGGTCACCCAAGAAGTTGTAGGCCATGTCTACATCTCCATTATATACTAGGATCCAGTGTGGGCATCCTCGGGGGGGCTGCACTGATAATCAATCAGCACAGACCCCCCCTGTCAGAGGAGCAGCCAATCGCCTCTCCTCTACTCGCGTCTGACAGACGCAAGTGAGGAAAAGCCGATCAATGTCTTTTCCTGTTTACACTGTGATCAGCCGTGATTGGACACGGCTGATCACGTGGTAAAGAGTCTCCGTCAGAGACTCTTTACCTATATCGGTGGCTGACACACCGCAACAACGATCGCCGCTATGCGCACCCCCGGGGGCGCGCAGGGGCTTGATATCCAAGCGACGTCATATGACATCCGGTCAGGATATCGAAACCACTTTGCCGCCGTCATTTTGCTATATGGCAAGTGGAAAGTGGTTAAGACTGTTGCCATAGGAGACAACGCTTCTACGCATGCAGATGTGGTGTCTTGCTGGATGCCTTTCCATGCATGGCTGTCTACCTGTAGAAGTCTCGGAGACTGCCAGTTCACATTGCGACTATCTAAGGGTGTACTGGCCCTAACCCTCTCTCCCACAGTTCTGTTCAAGAGAAATAAAATCTCTTTGCATTCAAGAAGTGTCTGGTGCCCATTAATCTATCTTGTACTACACCCACTATGCCTTATAACCCACGCTATACAGAAGGATGTCAGCAGCTCTTGGCTCTGGAGGTTCTCATTAGACTAAAGTAGGCCTGGGATCTTGCTACAATTATAAACTGTGATTAAAGTGATAATAAAAGGGTATTTTTTTTTATTTAAACAAAAAAGATGCTCTATTTACCTGCTCTATGCAGCAATACTGCACAAAGGGGGTTCCTTACCTCCGCTTTAGGTGGTCCCTCTCCAGCGCTGTATGTTTCTTCTTTGAAGTTCCCCTTCAGCAAGACAGATGCTAAGGGGCAACCATGCACATGCACTCCTGAGCTGGGCTGTGTGAATCCATAGACATGCACAATGATCGCAAGCCACACCTCCACTCCCCCCGCACAGGCGTTTAAATGACAGCAGCAGGAGCCTATGGCTCCTGCTGCTCTCAGTGTCTCCTATGAGACCAGAAAGAGAGGAGAGTGGTGCTGCAGCTGGGACAGTGCTGGAGCGGTGAAAGAGGTCAGGTAAGTGTTTAGTGATTGGGGGGGGGGGGTATAACAGATAGTGGAGAGTTTTTTTTTACCTTAATGCAGAGATTCCTATAGCAGAAAGTCTCTTGAAATGTCTATGCAGCTTATGGCTGTCTTTAAGTCATTACATAGGGATGCCCTATCTCCACATATTAAGTGGCAATGACTGTGTTTATAATAGGTCCTTAAGACAGGGGTGTCCGACTTTTTTTTACCATTACTGACCCCCAATAGATTGCCCAAAATGTCCCCAAACCCCCTTCACATGAATGTCAAAAACATCATCATCGCCAATCCTATTAGATACCATTATAACTTCAAAAGATGTCAATATACTATATATTTAGATAACAAGGAACAGAACAGCTGAAATAAACCATAAGGATTTCAAGATTTTATCAAATTCATTTAAAATAAAAACGGTGAATCATGACTACACAAGCTAGCTATAACTAGTGAGATTTTTGTTGTTTGCTGTTTTTGTGCAATCAAAACATGGAATCAATGTCCAGTTACTGACAATGTTACTCACATAATATTGCGAAGAATCCTCTTTAAGGATTCGTTCACATGTGCATCACGGACCGTTGACAGGCGGTGAGGAATCATGGTATCACCTCCTTATCACCTGCTTTAACTTCTTGGACCCACACTAGGTTGTGAGGTGCTTGCAAAGTTGCCCCATTCACTTGAATGTGCCGTAATCGGCAGGTGGTAGTGCCCACCAAAAGCAATAGAGGCAAAAATTTGCGGCTTCGGCATGTGTATGTCCCCAGCTGCAGCTGCTGCCACTGCTGCTAAAGGAGTAGCGGTTGGGGGCACTAAAACCCTGGTTCAACTGTCGGTTTTTATTGCCTCCTGTCCCAACTGAGACAAGAACCCCTATACTAAAGCCTTGCGTTGCATGATTACATTGTGAAAAGCAGGGTGTCTGCAAACAAACTTGAAACTTTCATGGACTCAGTGGTGTCTCCGGGGACACTATGGATCATATCATAATGCCTTCTCTACAATTAAAACACTGGTTTATACTGTTTTTTTACCTATGCAAACAATAGTTCTTTAATCACTTTAAATGTATCCTTTGTAAAGATTCCTCTCACTTCCTGTCCCTGTGACCATACAGAAAGTCAGTAAATTCTGCCCATTGAGGTCACAAACTGCCTGCAGTAAATGACTGATAAAGTCTGTAAACCAACAAAACCAATAAAAAAATAATGTAGTGGGACTTTAAGGCCCTAAAGTCTTGATTGGTAACTGCTGGTAATAAGGGCACACTAGCCTCACAGGGCTGCAAGTGCTGGCATCTGTTGGACGGAGTTTCCATACTATCAGGGGGTTGGTGTAGAAAATACTGGCACTGGACAGTGATATGGGCCCACCCAACAGCACTCAATGGAAGACCTCAGCACTGCCTCCCATGCCCTATGGTGCCAATCTAGGTCATCTTGCACTAGGGCAGGGGCCTCCAAACTTTTTAGTAGGAGGGGCGCAACAAATATATTACAAATAATCATGGACCTAAAAAAATTCCCATCAAGGACCCCTTAAGAGTCCTGCCTTATATTAAGGTCCCCATCAAAGCCACCTTTACATCAGAGTCTGCTTTAGGAATCCCACCTTACATAAGAAGCAAACATCACAGGCAGCCTCTGTAGACCTTAATCCTTAATCAGTAGACACTGGGGGAGATGTACAGTACTAAAACTGGTGCACTCGGAATCTGGTGCAGCTGTGCATGGTAGCCAATCAGCTTCTAACTTCAGATTTTTCAATTAAGCTTTGACAATAAAACTAGGAAGCTGATCGATTTAAGTTCAGAGCTGCACCAGATTTTGCACGCTCCAGTTTTAGTAAATCTCCCCCCCATTGAGAATATTCCACAGACCCTAACCTGTGGCTGGAAAAAATCTTGTAGTGGCTGGATGTGTCCCATGGGCCATGGTGTGGAGACCCCTGCACTAGGAAGTGCAGAAAGGAACCAATTCACTACCCAAATGGAACCAATTGGCAAACAAAACCTTAGTGTTGTTCCAAAGATGTACCAATTTTTGGCAGAAAGTTGAAATAATCGTTAAAAAACCAGGCCATGCCAATCTCTGCCTTTTCCTCTAAATTTCCTCTGTTACCTATTCAGAGCAGATTGCATATGCTCTTAGAGGATTAGACTGTAATACAATCACTGTTATTCTGGTTTTCTAGCAGTTTGAGGACAATATTATTACAAAAATTGAAAAGGGAATTAGAGGCCCCGGTTTCATAAGATGTACATGATAAACAGGTTAGGCTGCGAGTACGTGCCGCCTGATGTTAAAGAGGCAATCTGATTCTCTTGTTTTCTCAGACGGCCACAAAACGCTATTCACATTCTGCAGATACATGATAAAAGGTGATTTTTACTAAACAGAAACCAGATTATAACCCATCAGATAGATGTTGGCTTGATGGCTTCCATTAGAATGAAGAGCAGATGTTGACACTTATCAGAGTTTAGTAAACCAGGCAGTAGCGTGACTAATGTAATATTTGGACTTCTCTCTCTTTGCTGCTCCTGGTTATTATATTGTGATCTCCAGGCCTGAATTCCACTTCATATTTATAGGTCTCTAGCTAAATCTCCAGTGCTTTTTATTCTTATTCTATAACCATTCATCCACAAACAACTTGTTACGTCAATTTCCTGTCCTCTATTACTTCTGTCAGTAGCTTGAGGTTTAGTCTTACCAATAATATAACAAATAAGGCCCCATTCACATACGGGCGTGTTGTGCCATGATTTGGGAACCTGTGCAGTACAATCCTCTCCCGTTGCTCTGGGAGACAGACCGCTGGCGGAAGGAGTGCCGACAACAGCTCCCTCGTTGCTAGAGGCTGTGCCACCTAGAACAGGTACACGCTATCCACAGGCTGCTTGTTATGTTTCCATGTTTTAATACTTTACTTAGAAAAAGTGCAAGGCATTCCACAGTCCAACAAGCCAGGCATTTTTCATTCCTAATTCCCTAACTATAACTACAGGCTGAGTGCTGTCCCGGCATACCTGAAGAAGTGTAGACCCACAATCATACTCGTTCATAGGCTCTCTCATGCAAGTGTAAAGCCCCATACACACTATCAGATTTTCTGCTGAGTTTTTCCTTCAGATTTACCAAAACCATGTAGTACATAGGCCTGTCTGATTGCATACAAATTGAAACTCCTAAGGTTTGACCTCATATTATATGGTTTTGGTAAATCTGAAGGAAAAACTCAGCAGAAAATCTGATCGTGTGTATGGGGCTTAAGTTCTTTGGAGGCATACACCAGTGCTGGTGTCTTCAGGGCAAACCGCAAGTTAAAAGTCTCTACATATGGACAGTAGGGATGAGCCGAACACCCCCCGGTTCGGTTCGCACCAGAACCCGCGAACGGACCGCAAGTTCGCACGAACGTTAGAACCCCATTGACGTCTATGGGACTCGAACGTTCGAAATCAAAAGTGCTCATTTTAAAGGCTAATTTGCATGGTATTGTCCTAAAAAGGGTTTGGGGACCCGGGTCCTACCCCAGGGGACATGTATCAATGCAAAAAAAACTTTTAAAAACGGCCGTTTTTTCGGGAGCAGTGATTTTAATGATGCTTAAAGTAAAAAAAAAAAAGTGAAATATTCCTTTAAATATCGTACCTGGGGGGTGTCTATAGTATGCCTGTAAAGTGACGCGTGTTTCCCATGTTTAGAACAGTCCCTGCACCAAATGTCATTTTTAAAGGAAAAAATCTCATTTAAAACTGCTTGCGGGTTTAATGTCATGTCGGGTCATGGCAATATGGATGAAAATCAGTGAGACAAACGGCATGGGTACCCCCCAGTCCATTACCAGGCCCTTTGGGTCTTGTATGGATATTAAGGGGAACCCCGCACCCAAATTAAAATAAGGAAAGGTCCCTATATACTCTGAACAGCAGTATACAGGCGGTGCAAACAAGACAGGGACTGTAGGTTTGTTGTTAAGTAGAATCTGTTTGTAATTTTGAACATTTTTAATGTGTTTAGCTCCAGCCAAAAAATCTTTTCTAAGCTTTTTGGAAAACATAGGGAAGGGTTATCACCCCTGTGACATTTGTTTTGCGTCTTTCCTCCTCTTCAGAAGATTTCACCTCACTTTTTTGTCCCAATGAAAAATGTTTTTTGAAAATTTGGGTTTTTTTGTGGAACAAGGATTGGAAAGCATCAGTGGAAAGGAAAAATTGTTTTCCCATATTAACTCTTACAGGAGAGAATTTCCCTTCCTTAGGGGTAGATTTCATCTCACTTCCTGTTGTCTCCTTCCGTTTGCAAGTAGGAGTCGTTTGTAAGTTAGATGTTTGAAAGTAGGGTCCTGCCCTATATACTCAGCAGAAATTTGGGCCTTAGGTGTTGCTGTGGCCAAAACACTGTAAGCCCTCACAGGGCCCTGCTGTGAAATATTAGATCAAGAATTGTAATTACATGCCCCTGTTGAACAGGAGCTGAAAAATTAGGCCTTAGGCACTGGTGCTGGTGCCACAACACTGCAACCCCTCACAGACACTCTAGTTGAAACGCAGGAACAAGCCCAGCTGCAAAGTATTGCATCAAAAATTGTAATTACACGCCCCTGTTAGACAGGGGCTGAAAAATTGGGTCTTAGGCACTGGTGCTGGTGCCACAACACTGCAACCCCTCACAGACACTCTAGTTGAAACGCAGGAACAAGCCCTGCTGCAAAGTATTGCATCAAAAATTGTAATTACACGCCCCTGTTAGACAGGGGCTGAAAAATTGGGTCTTAGGCACTGGTGCTGGTGCCACAACACTGCAACCCCTCACAGACACTCTAGTTGGAATGCAGGAACAAGCCCTGCTGCAAAGTATTGCATCAAAAATTGTAATTACACGCCCCTGTTAGACAGGGGCAGAAAAATTGGGTCTTAGGCACTGGTGCTGGTGCCACAACACTGCAACCCCTCACAGACACTCTAGTTGGAATGCAGGAACGAGCCCTGCTGCAAAGTATTACATCAAAAATTGTAATTACACGCCCCTGTTAAACAGGGGCTGAAAAATTGTGCCTTAGGCACTGGTGGTGGCGCCCAGAACCAAAAATGTTCTTACAAGCTATCAGCGTGATGATTGAGGAGGAAGAGGATAATTACTCAGGGATAGTCACTCAGCATCAGCATAGGCAGTCTTTGAAGGGATCTGAGATTTCAAAAAAAATTATTCGGTTACATCTGCATCAGGTGCTTGGTAGCTGGTGGTGATCCAAGACTGATTCATTTTTATGAAGGTCAGCCGATCGACCGAGTCGGTGGACAGACGCACCCTGTGATCGGTTACCACGCCTCCAGCAGCACTGAATGTGCGTTCCGAAAGAACGCTGGATGCAGGACAGGCCAGTAGCTCAATTGCATACTGTGCAAGCTCTGGCCAGTGATCCATCCTCAAGACCCAGTAACCCAGAGGATTTTCGGTGGGAAAGGTGTCCAAGTCTGATCTTGCCCCTAGGTATTCCTGCACCATGTAAAACAGACGCTGGCGATGGTTGCTGGAACCGATCATACCTTGGGGCTGCGGACCAAAAAATTGTCTGAACGCATCGGTCAGACGGCCACCTTCTCCACCGCTCCTTCTTTGACTGACCGAAGCCTCAGCAACACGTTGTCCAGAAACAGGAGTTTGTAACCTCCCAGTCTCTGGGAACGCGTTGCACAGACCTTTCTGCAAGGCCTCCCGAAGATGTTTCATCCTCTGCTCCCTCTGCGATGGCAAGATAAGGTCCGCAACCTTACCCTTGTAACGTGGATCAAGGAGGGTTGCCAGCCAGTATTGGTCCTTCTCCTTGATACCACGAATACGAGGATCCTTACGCAGGCTTTGCAGGATCAGGGAGGCCATGCAGCGTAGGTTTGCTGAGGCATTCGGTCCGGAGTCCTCTGGGTCACTAAGGACAACAACGTCCGCAGCCACCTCCTCCCAGCCACGTACAAGTCCATGTGTTCCTTGGGACTGATCCCTTAAAGACTGCTGATGCTGAGTGCCAGGCTCCACCTCCATACTGACACAATCTTCCTCCTCCTCCTCCTCCTCCTCCTCGTCCTCTTCCTGTGTGATCGGCGGGCACGCAGGAACACTGTCTGGATAAAGGGGGCCTTGAGAGCTAAGGAAGTCCTCCTCTTCCTGCCTCTGTTCTGCCTCAAGTGCCCTGTCCATTATCCCACGCAGCGTGTGCTCCAACAGGTGGACAAGGGGGACAGTGTCACTGATGCATGCACTGTCAGTGCTCACCATCCTCGTGGCCTCCTCGAATGGTGACAGGACAGTGCATGCATCCCTGATCATGGCCCACTGGCGTGGGGAAAAAAAACCAAGGTCCCCTGACCCTGTCCTGGTGCCATAGTCGCACAGGTACTCATTGATGGCCCTCTGCTGCGTGTGCAGCCGCTGCAGCATGGCCAACGTCGAGTTCCACCTGGTGGGCATGTCACAGATTAGGCGGTTCTTGGGCAGGTTAAACTCCTTTTGGAGGTCCGTCAGCCGAGCACTGGCATTATATGACCGGCGGAAATGCACACAGACTTTCCTGGCCTGCCTCAGGACATCCTGTAAGCCCGGGTACCTGCCCAAGAACCGCTGCACCACCAAGTTAAGGACGTGAGCCAAACAGGGCACATGGGTCAGTTGTCCCTGTCGGAGGGCAGAGAGGAGGTTGGTGCCATTGTCGCAAACCACCATTCCTGCCTTAAGTTGGCGTGGCGTCAACCACCTCTGAACCTGCCCCTGCAGAGCTGACAGAACCTCTGCCCCAGTGTGGCTCCTGTCCCCCAAGCACACCAGCTCAAGCACCGCATGGCATCTTTTGGCCTGCGTACTTGCGTAGCCCCTTGAACGCCTACGGAGCACCGCTGGTTCCGAGGAAGAGGCCATGGAGGAAGAAGAAGAGGAGGGGGTGGAGGAGAGAGGTGTGTCACAATCAGCATTTTGGAGGCGTGGTGGCGGAACAACCTCCAACACTACTGCACCTTGTCCTGCATCCTTCCCAGCTGCCAGCAGAGTCACCCAATGCGCCGTGAAACTTAAGTAACGTCCCTGTCCATGCCTGCTGGACCATGAGTCAGCGGTAATATGCACCTTACCGCTGACCGCCCTGTCCAGCGAGGCATGGACATTGCCTTCCACATGCCGGTAGAGAGCCGGAATCGCCTTCCGTGAGAAAAAGTGGCGTTTGGGTACCTGCCACTGAGGAACCGCACATTCCACAAACTCACGGAAGGGGGCAGAGTCTACCAACTGAAAAGGCAGCAGTTGAAGTGCTAGCAATTTTGCCAAGCTAGCATTCAACCGCTGGGCATGTGGATGGCTGGGAGCAAACTTCTTTCGGCGGTGCAGCAGCTGGGGCAGGGAAATTTGCCTGGTACAATCTGACGTCGGTGTACCAAAAGCAGATTGCCCATAAGTACTTGGCTGTGACACACCTAATTCTACACCTTCATTCCTCTCACTGCAGGTCGCAGAGAGGACTGAAGGTCTAGTGGGGTTGGAAATCTCAGCTGATGAGGAGCAAGGAGAGATCGTCTTTGTTCTTTGGTGTGGGTCTTTTAGATACGCTTGCCAACGAACTGCATGGCAGGTCAACATATGTCTGGTCAAGCATGTGGTACCCAAGCGGGAGATGTTTTGGCCACGCGAGATACGCTTGAGACATATATTGCAAATAGCAGCGGTGCGATCTGATGCACTCGTCTCAAAAAAGGCCCACACCAAAGAACTTTTTGAATAACGCGCAGAGACTGCAGCGCCCTGCACATGTGGAGCTTTGGGGTGTGATGCAGTCAATGTGCTGCCCTTAGGCTGGCCCCTGGAGGGCATCCTGCCTAGTTGGTGATGTGCCACCTCCTCCTCCTCCTCCTCCTCCTCCTCCTCCTCCTCCTCTCTCCTATCAGGCACCCACGTTGAGTCAGTGACCTCATCATCCCCTCCCTCCTCATCACTGGAGCAAACCTGGCAGTATGCTGCAGCAGGGGGAGCATGACTGCCAGATTGCTGTCCTTCTTGGGCACCCCCTCTGTCCGTGCTCATGTTACTGCCTTCATTGAGCTCAGTATCATCATCAGAGCCTTCCAAACGCTGGGCATCCTCCTGGAGCATGTACCCAACACTGTGGTCAAACAGTTCGAGGGAATCCTCAGGAGGACATGGTGGGGCTAGGGAAGGAGTCACTGATGACATTGAGCTGAGGGAAGAGGCCGCTGCTTTGCCAGACAAAGCACCCTGGGCATGGGTGAGAGAGGATGAGGAGGATGAGGACGGCTTGGTCATCCACTCGACCAAGTCTTCCGCATGTTGCGGCTCAACACGGCCAGCTGCCGAAAAAAAGGCCAAGCGTGTCCCATGGCCACGTGCTGATGAGGATGCACCGTCTCCACGACCAGCACTAGACACAGAGCCTGCTTGCCCTCTCTTATTGGCTTGTGACTGTCTGCCTCTCCTTCTTGGCCTTCCAGACATACTAATGGCCTGTAGCTGCACTAAGCTGGGATAGAACACCTGTAATTTTCTTCAGGTAGCTTTATATACTGTAACCAGACAAGCCTGCCTGTCAGTAGGAAGATAACAGGAACGGATCTAGCTGAACACTGTGAGCAGGACGTACTGCACTAAATGTATATAGCAGGAACGGATCTAGCTGAACACTGTGAGCAGCACGCACTGCACTGAATGTAAATAGCAGGAACGGATCTAGCTGAACACTGTGAGCAGGACGCACTGTACTGAATGTAAATAGCAGGAACGGATCTAGCTGAACACTGTGAGCAGGACACACTGCACTGAATGTAAATAACAGGAACGGATCTAGCTGAACACTGTGAGCAGGACACACTGTACTAAATGTAAATAGTCTAGCTGCCTGACCGTGGTACTAATAGGATCAAAAAGAACACCTGTAATTTTCTTCAGGTAGCTTTATATACTGTAACCAGACAAGCCTGCCTGTCAGTAGGAAGATAACAGGAACGGATCTAGCTGAACACTGTGAGCAGGACGTACTGCACTAAATGTATATAGCAGGAACGGATCTAGCTGAACACTGTGAGCAGCACGCACTGTACTGAATGTAAATAGCAGGAACGGATCTAGCTGAACACTGTGAGCAGGACACACTGCACTGAATGTAAATAACAGGAACGGATCTAGCTGAACACTGTGAGCAGGACACACTGTACTAAATGTAAATAGTCTAGCTGCCTGACCGTGGTACTAATAGGATCAAAAAGAACACCTGTAATTTTCTTCAGGTAGCTTTATATACTGTAACCAGACAAGCCTGCCTGTCAGTAGGAAGATAACAGGAACGGATCTAGCTGAACACTGTGAGCAGGACGCACTGCACTGAATGTAAATAGCAGGAACGGATCTAGCTGAACACTGTGAGCAGCACGCACTGCACTGAATGTAAATAGCAGGAACGGATCTAGCTGAACACTGTGAGCAGGACGCACTGCACTGAATGTAAATAGCAGGAACGGATCTAGCTGAACACTGTGAGCAGGACGCACTGCACTGAATGTAAATAGCAGGAACGGATCTAGCTGAACACTGTGAGCAGCACGCACTGCACTGAATGTAAATAGCAGGAACGGATCTAGCTGAACACTGTGAGCAGCACGCACTGCACTGAATGTAAATAGCAGGAACGGATCTAGCTGAACACTGTGAGCAGGAAGCACTGTACTGAATGTAAATAGCAGGAACGGATCTAGCTGAACACTGTGAGCAGGACACACTGCACTGAATGTAAATAGTCTAGATAGAAGATAACAGGAACGGATCTAGCTAAACTGAATACAGTGTATATATATATATGCAACACCTGGGATGCATATATATACACAATACACTGTAAGTGCAGCTAACTGACTGACTGTTCTGCCTAATCTATCTAACTCAAATCAAACACTGTCTCTCTGTCTATCTCTTTCAACGCCGGAACACACACTACACAGGGCCGCCGTGCAGGCGGCCTTATATAGTGTGGGGCGTGTACTAAATCCCCTGAGCCATAATTGGCCAAAGCCTCCTTGGCTTTGGCCAATTACGGCTCTCTGTTCAGGCGGCGCTGTGATTGGCCAAGCATGCGGGTCATAGTGCATGCTTGGCCAATCATCAGCCAGCAATGCACTGCGATGCCGCAGTGAATTATGGGCCGTGACGCGCCACACGAATTTGGCGCGAACGGCCCATATCGTTCGCAATTCGACGGACGGTCGAACAGCCGATGTTCGAGTCGAACATGGGTTCGACTCGAACACGAAGCTCATCCCTAATGGACAGTGGCACACAACAGCCTTCTGGGCAGGGGCGTTGCTAGGTCTACAAAAGATCTGGGGCTAGAACCCATAGCAGTGTAGTAAAGAAAGTCATAAGCTTGGGTGGGCATACACATGTATATACAGTAATATACGTGTGTGTGTGTGTGTGCATATATCCCCGGAGAGCCCCCCCCACTTACATCAGGGTCCCCAGAGAGCCCCCCACTTACATCAGGGTCATCAGGGTCCCCAGAGAGGCCCCCACTTACATCAGGGTCCCCAGAGAGCCCCCCCCCTTTACATCAGGGTCCCCAGAGAGCTCTCCCTTTACATCAGGGTCCCCAGAGAGCCCCGCCTTTAATCAGGGTCCCCCGAGAGCCCCCCTTACATCAGGGTCCCCAGAGAGCCCCCCTTTACATTAGAGTCCCCTAGAGAGCCTCCCCCTTACATCAGAGTCCCCAGAGAGCCTCCCTCTTACATCAGGGTCCCCAGAAAGGCTCCCTCTTAAATTCAGGGTCCCCAGAGAGCCTCCCCCTTAGCATCAGGGTCCCCAGAGAGCCTTCCCTCCCCTTGGGGACTCCTGCAGAGACTCGGGGCTATGGGCCCCAGATTCGGGGCTATAGCCCCAAAAGCCACCCCCTAGCAACACCACTGCTTCTGGGTCTCATCTTCCGTCTCAATCCCTTACAGGTCCCACAACCCACAGCTGTGCTGAAACTCTCTAGACTCACTCACCTCTCTCCCCAAACTTCAATACCATACCAATACCAATACCAATTTAGAAAACACTGGATAAGTGGGCTGGACCCAGACAGGAACACACCAATAATACCAAGAAACCAGGCATGACATTAGCTCTTACTCTCCCGGCCGGGACAGCACCTAACTGTTTTAACCTGCCCACACCTGGCAAAACGCAAGTGCGAAATTGGTCCCTGAGCTTCTTTGGAGCGTCAATCGTGCATAGGGCAGCCCATTCGCTATGAGTAGTGTGAGCAAGAACTTAATGTGTAATTTGATGCAAAGGAAAGGGGTAACAAGTGGAAAACACTTTCACTTGGAGGGTTGCCTGCAAAGCTTTGGGCCCCCAACCTTAGGCTTATACTCAGCTCTTTTTTTTGTTAATGGAACATATCATGTTTTTTTTTTTAAAGTGAAACTAAACTCTGCCTTTAAAAAAAAAATCTATTCTATAAGTATGTATTCTTAATTGAAAAAAAGGTGTGTTGTCACATGAAAAGATATAATAAAATATTTACAAAAATGTGAAGGGTGTACTCACTTTTGTGAGATACTGTATGATCTTTCAGCAATATACGTTTATTGATTACCTTTTTAGTTACACTTTCATTATTATTGATGTTTTTTTTATAGCGCAGCTCTGTCTATTAATTATTTGCACCTTTCAAGTGAATTGAGAGCACTTAGTGATAACAGCTATTATTGAAAATTAGTTTGCACCACTTTATTTCACGAGATTGCGCAGATTGATATTCACTTTATGATCAATGTACATTGCAAGGATTTTAATAAACTTTGTTGGGGATTCCTGCCTGGTTCTGCTCTGAAGAAGAAGCTGTTTGTTGTGTGCTGAGTGATTCTGAATAGTGACTAGTGACTATTTCATTATTATTCAGTTGATGTTTGTTGCATGAGATGTGTAAAATTTGACTTGTATCTTAGTGCAGACTCTTGGGGAAATCAGTGAGCCTCGTCCCGATTGGAGGCTGTCCCGAATCGGGATTTCCATCAGGAAAATCGGGAATGTTGTTTTTTTAATTTTTGGAGCAGCTGGCTCCAGAAAAATGGCCGCCGGCGCTGCCGCTCGATCTTCCCCCTTGTATTTTTTATTGCTAAGCCACACCTACAAATGAATGCCCCGCCCCCTAATTATTGTACAGCTCCGCCTACAGCCAAAAAAGTGTCCCACATATTTTTTTTGCAATATTGGCAACTACGTGTGTGGGTCTGCGGTATGGAAGCAAGACAGGCTGGGACCGTCAGTGCTGTTTAGACTGGAGTGGACTGAAGGGACCACTTGGCTTGGAGACTGTCACTATGACTCAAGAGGGGAAGTGTTGTGTCAGTGAGGTCTCATCCTCATCTGTGCTGCTGCACACTGCTGTCACTGTGAGAGTCAATTTCATGTGAGTGTGCGCCCATTCTAATTTCTTGCCCACCTTAGTCCTGTCCCAGAGCTACTTACTTACTATATCGAAAATAAAATAGGAAATATGTTACCTTAAATCATATTGCTAATTGCATATTGTATATGTTTGTAGCGTAAATACTCTAAATTTCACTTAAAATTGTAATTTTGTAACTTTTGGAAATGTCAGTAAAAACTTGGCTGTGCCAGTAAATTTTGGGTGTTGTATCAGTAAATTTCAATCTGGTAGGTTGGCAACACTGCCCAGAAGACTTCGAGAGGGAGAGTTTCTGAACGGAAGTGGGAGCAGGTACCTGTCCAATTCGGGTGCCTGCTTCCCCCTCCTCCCCAAAAGCTCAGTTTCACAAACAGGAGCCGAGGAGGAGGCCTTAAAGCGGGTGTTTCACTTTTGGGGGAACTCTGCTTTAAAGCCCACACTTTTGCTGCCACACACTATCTTTCCAAAAGTATTGGGACACCTGCCTTTATACGCACATGAACTTTAATGGCATCCCAGTCTTATGCCCCGTACACACGGTCGGATTTTCCGATGGAAAATGTCCGATCGGAGCGTGTTGTCGGAAATTCCGACCATGTGTGGGCTCCATCGGACATTTTCCATCGGATTTTCCGACACACAAAGTTGGAGAGCAGGAGATAAAATTTTCCGACAACAAAATCCGTTGTCGGAAATTCCGATTGTATGTACACTAATCCGACGGACAAAGTGCCACGCATGCTCAGAATAAATAAAGAGATGAAAGCTATTGGCTACTGCCCCGTTTATAGTCCCGACGTACGTGTTTTACGTCACCGCGTTCAGAATGATCGGATTTTCCGACAACTTTGTGTGACCGTGTGTATGCAAGACAAGTTTGAGACAACATCCGTCGGAAAAAATCCTAGGATTTTGTTGTCGGAATGTCCGAACAAAGTCCGACCGTGTGTACGCCCTATTAGTCCGTAGGGTTCAATATTGAGTTGGCCCACCCTTTGCATCTACAACATCTTCAACTCTTCTGGGAAGGCTGTCCACACGGTTTAGGAGTGTGTCTATGGGAATGTTTGACCATTCTTCCAGAAGTGCATTTGTGAGGTCAGGCACTGATGTTGGACAAGAAGGCCTGGCTTGCAGTCTCCGCTCTAATTCATCCCAAAGGTGTTCTATGAGGTTGAGGTGCAGGCCAGTCAAGTTCCTCCACCATAAACTCGCTCATCCATGTCCTTATGGACCTTCATTTGTGCACTTGCTCAAATAATTTGGCGGAGGGGGGGGTGTTATGGTGTTCTGTTATTTTTCAGGGGTTGGGCTTGGCCCCTTAGTTCCAGTGAAGGGAACTCTTAAGGCGTCAGCATACCAAGACATTTTGGACAATTTCATGCTCCCAACTTTGTGGGAACAGTTTGGGGATGGCCCCTTCCTGTTCCAACATGACTGCGCACCAGTGCACAAAGCAAGGTCCATAAAGACATGGATGAGCGAGTTTGGGGTGGAGGAACTTGACTCGCATGCACAGAGTCCTGACTTCAACCCGATAGAACACCTTCGGAATGAATTAGAGTGGACACTACGAGCCAGGTCTTCTTGTCCACATCAGTCCCTGACCTCACAAATGCGCTTTTGATAGAATGGTCAAACATTCCCATAGACACACTCCTAAACCTTGTGTACAGTCTTCCCAGAAGAGTTGAAGCTGTTATAGCTGCAAAGGGTGGGCCAACTCAATATTGAACCCTACGGACCAAGACTGGAATGCCATTAAATTTCATGTGCGTGTAAAGGCAGGTGTCCCAATACTATTGGCAATATGGTGTTGGGTAGTCACAAAGAAGTTAAACGAGGATGCTGATCCCATTCTCTGGTTTACTGATGACTGTTAGTAATAGAAAGCTTACAAACAATAAAACAAGCGATTAGCGAGAAAACAAAAACGCCATTCTTGTTAAAGTTTACTCTCAGGTAAATGTTCCAAATCGGCCTTAAAATGTACATTGAAGAGATAACATACTATAAATAATGCCTTTAATATTAATAGTAATAATAATTATAATAATAATAATTAAAATGTCAGGCTTGCTATCTTTCTTTTGGGATTATTAATTTGGATACATACCTTTTTTTTCCGTGCTATAACGACATCTGGGTACCTATTAGAAGATTATCGTAAAAAAAACGCGCCTATTATTCTGCATTATTGTTAGGAATAAAGCCATCTTAGCAAGCGATACATTTCAGCTAACATTAGACCCAGACTGTGTTTGGGTGCATTCAGAGTTTAATTACTGCATTGAAAGAGAACATTAATAGACTCGATGTTTCTCCAGAGATAAGTACAGGAACACGGCACAGCTTCACTCTTTCCACAGGTAAAAAAAACAAAACAAAAACAAGATCATGGTAAGTGAAAAGAGGTATGACAAACTGGCGGTTATGTAATCTCTTCTCCCCCCTGAGCAGAATGAAAATAAAACAAGATAGATGATGCTGTTAGCTATTAAAACTTGTTCAGTCACCGAGATCTCATACTAAGCTGCAAACAAAGGAAAAGGTTTGGAACAAAAGCAAAGAAAAGAAAAAAATATAAATAACAAAAAAAAAATGTTTCTTTTTTTAAATGGAAACAGAACAAAGAAAAGTAACCCGAGCAAATTTTTCAAAACTATTTTGTGGGTGCACGCCTAAAGCTGAACCCTGGGCAGAAACTTCTTTTTGCATGTCAACCTCTTCCCAGTGCCTTTTGATGGTCATTTAAAGCATAATTCCAGGAATTCAGCAACTTTGCAAAAAGTTGAGTTAAAAAGTGTTACTAAACCCACCACAACAGTAAAATCAGTCTGTATATGCAGTAAAGCATGCTTGTTATTCTCACTGTGGAACCTAAGGGGTTAATCCTCCTCATTGTGTAAAAAAGGCTGTTTGATCCTGTCTTCTCTGATCCTCCCTTTCTCCCACAGTCCCCAATCCATCTCCTGATAGTACAGAAACTTGGGGGCAAGCTGCACATGCTCAGTTTGGTGTGTATTGCTAGAGAGTTTTTTTTTCTTAGTTTCTTTTCTTTTCTTGGGGGAGTGCATGTGATTGGCACAGGGCCAATCAGCACTGTCCAGACAGAGGGTCAGGGGTCCTGCAGCCTCATAGGACAGTCAGAGGAGAATGAAAACTCCACCTACAATCTTTAATTTGGCTGGACACTGATAGAAGTCACAAGACTGCTATATACTGCTGATGAGAAAAGGTATCTAGCAGTTTATATTTACTAAAACGATTGCATTTCCATGTTCTATGTACCGTGGGAGACCAGATATAGTAAATGCAGGGTTCTGGGTGTAGTAAAACTTTAAGTCCAATTTGCATGTCACTTTCAGAACTTTTGTCTATTACTTATATGTGACAGGTTTAATGCACTCTTGCTGTGAGAGGAGAGAAGCACACAGAGCGGCTATTCCTGCCTCTCCCTTCTTCTACCCATTCACAGAAGCCTTTGTATTTTGTGAATGAGTTCATATAATAGAAAGGCTTCTGTGAATGGGCAGAAGGAGGGGAGGGGCGGGCATAGCAGTTCCAGTGGCTTTGCTCTTGAAGAAACTGAAACCACAGTGAAAAGCCTTGGAGCTCTAGAAGTTATCTTCCTGGAGCACATTAAACCTGCCACACGTAAATAATAGAGATACCGGTAAGTCTTAACTTAATCTTAATATTGAGGGGAAAGGGAAAATGTGGGACTTTATATGAGATACATAAAATCATACATCTCTAAATCTGTACAGAAAGGAAAACATTTTCCGGCGTTTTCCATACTGCAGCACCACATGCTCCTATACCCTAGCCCCAAGTGAGTATCTAGGGCTCGGCATATTCTTTTCCATTATGTATACCTTTTGATATTTTAGTTAGAGTATATTGATATTTATATTTTTATATAGACCTTTGGATGCATCTGCTTCTGATGAACTGATTTCACCCACAAAACATGTTGGGCACCAGGACGCTGCCATATTTTAGGCTTATAAATTTGTACTTTCATTTTAGAACATATGTTCAATACTTTTACAAATTTTACCATATGGAGCATTTTTACCCTGCCCATCGGTTACTGCAATGTGCTGTTTATCTATCCATGTATCTGTCTGAATACCAGACAGATACCGCCTACTAATATATGTATATATATATATATATATATATATATATATATATATATATAAATACTTATTATTACTATGTGCTGTTTAACTACCTACTTATCTAAAATATGTATTGTAACATTTTATGAATTTATTTGTGTTATATTATGTTCACATATGCTTAAAATTGCAATGTGACATGACATACAGTATGTATATATCAATAAAAGTGCTAACTTGATTATCACTCAGTTCTTATTACATGATGCCTCATATAAAGTCCCAACTTTTTTCCTTTCTTAACTTAATCTATTGCCGCGTACACACGATCGGACTTTCCGCCAACAAGCTCAAATCCAACATTTCCCATCGGAGAATCCGACCATGTGTATGTGGCATTAAACTTAAAGGGGTTGTCCTATGCATTAATGTGAAAAAACACCTGTCAGTCACCGGCCCCCCAGCCCCCCGTTGTACTGAGCCCCCCGTTGTACCTGAGCATCTTCATCTTGTTCGGTTGGGATGCGCCGTCCTTCTCTCCACGGAGTCCCGGCTTTGATTGGATAGATTGATAGCAGTGCAGCCATTGGCTCCCACTGCTGTCAATCAAATCCAATGACCAGGGCACCGGGGGGCGGGGCCGAGTCATACATTCTTCCGAATGAATGACTTGGAAGCGCGCCTGCAAGGTAACCCCCTCGGGAAATCGCTTCTCCTAGGGGATTATCTAATGCAGGGAGGAGCCGCGAAAGCCGCCGGGGGACCCCAGAAGAGGATGTTTGGAGTCACTCTGTGCAAAACGAGCTGTACAGTGGAGGTAAGTATGATATGTTTGTTATTTAAAAAAAAAAAAAAAAATCAAAGTTTTAGTATCACTTTAACCCATGGTATGCCTGCAGTTTTTAGAAAGCAGCAGAATTCAGCTTTAAAGTTTGGTTCACACCTACACCCTTCGTCTTCCCACTTTTTTTTGTGCATTCCTGTGTGTTGCGTGTGAGGCAGCCTTTTAATTTTAATGAACTGTCCTACAAGCAAGGAACACAAAAAAAGATTCCCCTGAGGCTTGGTTTACACCTACAGGTGCGACCAAGAGCGGGTGTGATGTTGTGTGCTTTTGGCGCACTCCTGATTATCATGGGGTTGCTGTTAACAATTAGTACCACTGCCGCGGGTCTGCTAAACGGCAGCACATTTCTGTGGATTTCAGGAAAGAAAACAATTTTTGCGCTTGTTCCCGACATGCATAGATATGTACAAGGCTTAAGTGGGTCTTAACACTGGACCGTGGAGCGCGGTTTCCTAAACACATGACTGCATCTTACAGTAATTGGGAACCTGTTGGGCTACTTTTCATAAGAGACTGAGACCAGTTAAGGATGTGGTGGTCAGCTTCCCAGCCTGCTTCTTAGCATGTCGAGGGCAAGTGGCCTGGTATGGTCCTGGAGAAGAGGGGGCGCTCACTCCTCCCCTCCCTTTTTCCTGACCTACATGCTCGGATAAGGGTCTGGTATGGATTTTGAGGGGGACCCCACACCATTTAAAAAAAAATAAAAAATTGGTGTGTGGTTCCCCTCCAAATCCATACCAGAACCGAAGGATTTGAGGTGGACCCCACGCCATTTTTTCCCCCGTTTTCTTTTTACCCCGCTGACAGCTGATGACTTGTCGGTTGTTAAGGACATGGTGGCCAGCTTCCCGATCCGCTCCTTAGCAACCAACTATATACAGCACAAAAAGCATGAAAACTGCATGCAAAAACAAATAAAAACGTGGGTTTAAAATCGCAAAACACTCCTGAAACCCACATCAACTGCATAGATGTTAAACCAGACTAATTGCCATATACAAAATATTTTCCTCCCCTATCTCCCTTCTTTGCGGCATGTGTCTACTATCATTTATCTATTATCACGTATAACTAATTTACTATCAGATATATGAGTCTGGATGTCACACCACTTCCTCAAACTCAATCTATCCAAACCGAACTTATAATTTTTCCTCCCCCATATGCCCCTTCCCCTTCCACTGATCTCTGTCAAAATTGATGGCACAACTATAAGCCCATCCCTGCATGCCAAGGTTCTAGGTGAAGACCTGGACTCTGAACTCTCCTTTAAGCACCACGTCCAATCACTGTCCAAATCTTGCCGCCTCAACCTCCGGAACACCTCCAAAATATGCCCCTTTCTAACCAATGACACAACAAAGCTCTTAATTCACTCGCTGGTCATCTCTTGCCTCGACTACTGCAACTCCCTTCTCATTGGCTTACCTCTACATAGTCTATCACCTCATCAATCCATCATGAATGCTGCTTCCAGACTCATCCACCTTACCAATCGCTCCGTGTATGCTACTCCTCTCTGTCAATCCCTCCACTGGCTTCCGCTCACCCAATGAATGAAATTTAAAATACTAACAATGCCATCCACAACTTAGCTCCCAGCTACATCACTAGCCTAGTTTCTAAATACCAACCTACTCGTTCTCTTCATTCCTCTCAAGACCTCCTGCTCTCTAGCTCCCTCGCCACCTCCTCCCATGCTCGTCTCCAGGACTTTTCCAAAGCATCTCCAATCCAGTGGAATGCCTTACCCCAATCTGTCCGCTTATCTCCTACTCTATTAGCTTTTAGACGATCCCTGAAAAACCTTCTCTTCAGAAAAGCCTACCCTACCCACACCTAACAATTGTATTTTCATTTTCTCCATCAGCTCATCCTCAACAGTTATCACCTTTTGTTCCACTTGACCCTCCCTTCTAGACTGTAAGCTCTAAGGAGCAGGGCCCTCTGATCCCTCCTGTATTGATTTGTATTGTAAGTGTACTGTCTGCCCTCATGTTGTAAAGCGCTGCGCAAAATGTTGGCGCGATATACATCCTGTATAATAATAATAAATAATAATAATAGTACACACACCTTAAACATTTTTAATCAACAAAATGTATTGTTCCCTAGAAAAGAGAAAAAAATACTCAGCTGTGAATATTTAGGGAAAAAGAAGTCATTTGCTTTACAACTTCCATAAACTCAAACTGAACTTTTCAAAGAGTCTTGGTTAGTGTCTGCTGCACTGCAAAACTCCAAACATTACATGGAAGTTTCTGCAGAAATGTGAGATATAAGGAGGGCTATAGAGAAGCTCAATGAGAGTCCCTCAAGGGGGAATAAACATTACTTATTGCCATCTTGTGCCTAGTGAATATTACCACCTCCCAATATTTAAACAATAAAATAAAAGCAATTATTCCGGTGTGCGTCGCTTCCTGAGCATTCAGTGTCACACAGAGGAATTGATTTCCCCTGACAGAAGCTTCTTTAAATACATATATACATGCTAGGAAAAGTTATTGCTTTCTGCATTATGACTTCAGTCAGCAAGACAACAATCTGAAGTTATTTCACAATGGCAATCTAATGATGGCGAATGAGAAATAGGAAGGAGGCTCTTTGTTTGGTAGTAAGGTGCTATATGCTGAGGAATCATTGCTCAGCTGATTAATGGCTCAGCCAATTTCTCTCTTCTTTTTTTTTTAACAAAAGTTTTACAGGAAACCTGTGCTGGGTATAAAGCATTAGTAAGACATCTTGAATATGCCGTTCAGTTTTGGGCAGGGATTTTCTCAGAGAATAGGTGTAGGAGCCCCCCCTTTCCAAGTCACCACTTGTCTCCTCCCCCTACCCACCTCCGAGCACCGTTCCTTGGTTCCACCCACTACCCACCTCCGAGCACCGTTCCTTGGTTCCACCCCTTACCCACCTCCCAAGACCACCCCTTTTAGAGAATACAGAAACATTTGTGGTACTAACTAATTTGTAAGGAACTTGTTAACCACTTACCGTCCGTGCGCCATCATTATACGGTGGCTGTTTGAAGAGGGATACCGGGGTTATGGCAGCATGATGCTGCCACCACCATGCTTCACTGTTGGGACTGTATTGGACAGATAGCTGCCATAACCCCGGTATCCTCTTCTTCAGCGGGTGGTCCGCTTTCAGATAAAAGTGGTCTCTGGGATTCGCCGCAAGATTATTTCACTTTTATCAGGGGCGGGAGAGGGCTCCCCTGTCCCTCCACACTCCGGTCGTCTCCGCCGCTTACCGGAGCCGTCAGTAGCGGCTGAGACGATCAGGTCCTCTTCCCTCACAGGCTGGATGTTGCGTGAGGGAAAGATGGTCCCCGCTCGGCTCCACACCATTCCCACCACAACATCAAATGTCACGTCCGCCCAATCCTCTTAAAAGGGAATTTTTTTTTTTATTATATTTTACTGTAAATATGAGATCTGAGGTCTTTTTGACCCCAGATCTCATATTTACGGTAAAAGGTCCTGTCATGCTTTTTTTCTATTACCAGGGATGTTTACATTCCTTGCAATAGGAATAAAAGTGACCCAACATTTTTTTTAAAAAGCACACAGCTAAAATAACGAAGGAGTGGCTTCACAACAACTCTGTGACTGTTCTTGAATGGCCCAGCCAGAGCCCTGACTTAAACCCAATTGAGCATCTCTGGAGAGACCTAAAAATGGCTGTCCGCCAACGTTTACCATCCAACCTGACAGAACTGGAGAGGATCTGCAAGGAGGAATGGCAGAGGATCCCCAAATCCAGGTGTGAAAAACTTGTTGCATCTTTCCCAAAAAGACTCATGGCTGTATTAGATCAAAAGGGGCTTCTACTAAATACTGAGCAAAGGGTCTGAATACTTAGGA
Source organism: Lithobates clamitans (assembly GCA_037952925.1). NCBI lineage: Eukaryota > Metazoa > Chordata > Amphibia > Anura > Ranidae > Lithobates > Lithobates clamitans. The sequence continues at coordinate 2,801,576 of JBBGZY010001079.1, read as the reverse complement.
CCATGTGATATTTCAGCTTTTCTTTTTTTAATAAATCTGCAAAAATGTCAACAATTCTGTGTTTTTCTGTCAATATGGGATGCTATGTGTACATTAATGAGGAAAAACAATGAACTTAAACGATTTTAGTAAATGGCTGCAATCTAACAAAGAGTGAAAAATGTAAGGGGGTCTGAATACTTTCCATCCCCACTGTATATATGTATATATATATATATATATATATATATATATATATATATATATATATATATATAAAATGTTTGGGGGTTCTAAGTAATTTTCTAGGGAAAAAAATTATTTTAACTTGTAAACACCAAATCTCAAGAGGTTTGGTCCTTAAGTGGTAAATTATAGCAAGAAAAGCGGTAAATCCCCTGCAGCCAACAACAATAGATCTCCCCAGCAACAATGAACTATCCACAACAAAATTCCCCCCCCAGCAACAATAGACCCCCTGCCGCAACAACAGATATCCTTGCAGCAAGCATCAGTAGACCCCCAGCAACAATGGACCACCTACAAGAAAATACCACCCCCTCCCTTAGCATCAATAGACTCCCTGCAGCAACACCAGATATCCTCGCAGCAAGCATTGATAGATCCCCAGCAACAATTGATCCCCACCAGCAACAATGGACCACCTACAAGAAAATACTGCCCCTCCCTCAACAATATACCCCCTGCAGCAACAACAGATCTTCCACCAGCCAGAAACAATAAGCCCGTACCTCAACAGTAGATTCCTCCTAGCAGCAACTGACCCCTCAGCAACATAAGATCCACCCCCTGCAACAGTAGTTCCCTTGCCAGCAACAACAGACCTCCCCAGCAACAACAGAATCCCGCCTGCAAAAATAAATCCCCTCCAGTGACAATAGATCCCCCAGCAGCCAGCAGAAACAGACCCTGCAGCACACCCCAGCACCCCTTGCCATTACATATATTCAGTATTGGAGATGCTGGAACTGCGTTCCCGCTGAAAAAAAAAAGCCCTGGTTTTGGGTACCATTTTGTGCTGAGAGACTGTCATGTTAGCGTCAGCTTCCCGCACAGAGCTTGTGGTTGTTAGGACGCCGGCAGCTGCTGTCTTCCTAGCAACCAAAGACTTATTCAGCTGCCAGCTGGGAGATTCCCCAAATAAAAGCTGAAGGAACTAGTCTCAGAGTTCCCCATCAGAGTCCAGCCACCCAACTGTTTGCCTGCAGCGATGTCAATCAAAAGCAAGGTGGACCTGATAGAGAATTTGTCTTTCAGTTCCCCATCCGGCTCCGCTCACCCTGCAACTCAACTCCTCGTCCATGTGACTGTGTCATTGTCACAGGCTCTGTGGCTGGGGAGGGAATTCACTAATGCTGAGTTGGAACCTCTGGCCTTAGTTCCGTCGCCTCTTAAAACAGGTTCATGTACCTACCCCAACAGGTACATGCTTCTGTCGCAAACACCGACAATTTTCTTGTTTATACTTGAACTGTTTCTTGATCAACTGTGATCGCTTTTAACGGAAGTGGCATTTAGGAGGCAGTATGCCTGAATGTTGTTTTTTTTTTGTTTTGTTTTTTTTTAACGACCGCCGAAAGATCTTTTTCAAACCAAATGCAACGTAAATAGGTTGCATTCGGCACTACTTCTAAACAAACTTGTCTGGGGATTATTTGCTGTGCCGAAATGCAAAGCACTACAGCATGTGTATACCCCATATGGCTCCCTTTGCAACCTAGGGGGGAGGGAGGTGGTTGGTAAAAGGTAAAAATGCAGCTCAACCGCCCCCCCCAAACACAAATGTAAACTAGGCCTGTAATAATTCTCCTTTATGCTTTTGGTTGCATGTTTCACAAAGCTCAACCCCACTTCTGCTGTTTTTTAATCCGTTACTGTTTACCCAGTGTCAGGACAAAGTCATCTAGCGCCCAAGGGTAACATGCCAAACTGTGACCCCCCACCTCACATGATACCACAGCCACCCCTGCTGCCCGCCCCCTGTCCTGGTCCTGCATTTACCCCTAACTCACCCTTTGACCTGCTAGTGTAAAAATCAATCAAAGCCACACAAGCCGGCCCTCTGCAGCCCTTCACCCTGTGAACTGCCAGAGTAATTGTCCATCACACTCACACAACTCAGTCTCTTTGCTCACTCTAACTCAGTGCCCGTCCACTCATCTGGGATACAGCCAGGAAAATCATCCCTGTGTCCATCCTTTGATTACCTATTCTGTATCTGTATGACAGCTTCCTTCATCCATTGGGATAAATTTAGTTTGGTGTTCATACAGTGAAGAAGTGGTGGCCTGTCCATTTGGGGCACCCGGACCCCGCCGCCGTCCCTGTCTATGCATGGCCGCCGCGGCCACCCCTATTCAGGCATCCGACCCCTTTTAGAATGGCCGGCGCTTGCATTACAGCGGCAGGGGTGTTTTTTTGAAGCACCTCATTAGAGCCACAGGCTCTAATAGGCTTCAAAATAGGGTGGACTCGTGGCGCAGAGCATTGCGCTCAGAGCCCTCCGAGGTGTGTTAGAAAAGCAAATGAATATTCGATTTTGTAACATGATGACGGTCTGATACCCATCACCTGATTGGCTGAAAGGACAGGCGCTTCTGTTGGACGCCTAGCAGGAGGAAAAGCATGGAGGAAACATGGAGGACACAGGAGCCGCTGCCTGTCCCACAGCTCACCGCCGTTACCTGCTACCTGATTTGCCACCAAGATGGGGTAAGGGCCAGCCAGACAGTGAGCGGACCGGGGGTGCTGGGCTGGTAAATGCCATGGGGGGGGTCACAGTGGCTGCAATTGATGGCACAGTGGCTGCATTTGATGGGCACAGTGGCTGCAATTAATGGGCACAGTGGCTGCAATTGATGGCACAGTGGCTGCAATTAATGGGCACGTTGGCTGCAATTGATGGCACAGTGGCTGCATTTGATGGGCACAGTGGCTGCAATTGATGGAACAGTGGCTGCATTTGATGGGCACAGTGGCTGCATTTGATGGGCACACTGGCTGCAATAGATGGCACAGTGGCTGCATTCGATGGGCACAGTGGCTGCATTTGATGGCACAGTGGCTGCATTCCATGGGCACAGTGGCTGCATTTGATGGGCACAGTGGCTGCATTTGATGGGCACAGTGGCTGCATTTGATGGGCACAGTGGCTGCAATTGATGGCACACTGGCTGCAATTAATGGGCATAGTGGCTGCAATTGATGGAACAGTGGCTGCAATTGATGGCACACTGGCTGCAATTAATGGGCATAGTGGCTGCAATTGATGGAACAGTGGCTGCAATTGATGGCACAGTGGCTGCATTTGATGGGCACAAAGGCTGCAATTGATGGAACAGTGGCTGCATTTGATGGGCACAGTGGCTGCATTTGATGGGCACACTGGCTGCAATAGATGGCACAGTGGCTGCATTCGATGGGCACAGTGGCTGCATTTGATGGCACAGTGGCTGCATTCCATGGGCACAGTGGCTGCATTTGATGGGCACAGTGGCTGCATTTGATGGGCACAGTGGCTGCATTTGATGGGCACAGTGGCTGCAATTGATGGCACACTGGCTGCAATTAATGGGCATAGTGGCTGCAATTGATGGAACAGTGGCTGCAATTGATGGCACAGTGGCTGCATTTGATGGGCACAAAGGCTGCAATTGATGGGGGGTTTTTTCAGTATTTTTCAGTATGTTTGCGCCCCCCCCCCCCAAATTTTTGAGCACCAGCCGCCACTGCAGTGAAGCTCATCCACCTGCTGTGAAAGTGATTTCAACTTCAACTGGATTGTACCTGGCTTGTACCTTGTTCTCACCATGTGATTTTGGCTTTATTGAACTCTCAAAAAAGTTACCCACCTGATTTTTGGTCATATTGATGCCGACGAGGAAAAGCAGCTCAGCCAGGAATAAAGCACAGCAGAGATTTTTATGAATGGTTGTCCTGGTGCTCTGGATTTCACTAAAGAAGAAGAATGTGAAGATACACATGGAGAGACAGATCAGGGAGATGATGATCCCTAGCTGAGTGATCCTGGTCAGGACGCTGTGATGAATGGACACCTAAAGGAAGCAAGCACAGCCCATAAACATCAGAATACAGACACAGGAGGCCATGGTCACAACATATCAGTGTTTATTTTGATGTAAATTTATTTCGCTTAAGGCCCGATTCACATCTAGTGAATAGTTTTTAGTGCTTTTTGCATATTTGCACTACAGAACGTGTTACATAGGAAACCATATTAAATGTACTGTAGTTGTAAATCTGTAAAATGCAAAAAGCGCTAAAAATGCATAAGTGTGAATCAGGCCTAAGTCATAGTCTTTTGACTAAGATACCATTAAAGTTTTAGTCGTATTTTAGTTATCTGAATTGATTTTGTTTTAGTCGTATTTTAGTCAACTAAAATTTCTAGCACATTTTAGTCGACCAAAATCAAATGGGTTTAGTTACATTGTAATGCATTATTTAAGCATTTCTCTAGAATTGCCAAATTCATTATATACTCCTGGAGTAAAAATCGAATAACATGTTATTATTTATGGTATTAACCACTTGGCCTCTGGAAGATTTCCCCCCTTCCTGACCAGGCCATTTTTTTATGGCACTGCGTTATTTTGACTGACAGTAGTGTGGACAGTTGTGTGGACGCCGTACACAAATACAATTTATGTCCTTTTTTCCCCACAAATAGAGCTTTCTTTTGGTGGTATTTGATCACCTCTGCGGTTTTTATTTTTTGCGCTATAAACAAAAAGAACAAAAACCAACAATTAAAAAAAAAAAGCAAAATTTTTTGTACTTTCTTCGGACACTAACTGACACATTGCAGAAACCAGTGACACTAATACAGTGATTAGTGCTAAAAATATGCACTGTAACTGTACTAATGACACTGGCTGGAAAGGGGTGCCTGCAGACCACGGCTAAAAAAAATATATATATTTTTGGTTTTAACCGCTTAAGCCCCGGAAGATTTTACCCCCTTCCTGACTAGAGCACTTTTTGCGATTCGGCACTACGTCGCTTTAACTGACAATTGCGCGGTCGTGCGTTGTTGCGCCCAAACAAAATTGACGTCCTTTTTTTCCCACAAATAGAGCTTTCTTTTGGTGGTATTTGATCACCTCTGTGGTTTTTATTTTTTGCGCTATAAACAACAACAATTTTGAAAAAAACGCATTATTTTTTACTTTTTGCTATAATAAATATCCCCCAAAAATATATAAAAAATTGATTTTTTTCCTCAGTTTAGGCCGATACGTATTCTTCTACATATTTTTGGTAAAAAAAAGCACAATAGGCAAATATTGATTGGTTTGCGCAAAAGTTATAGCGTCTACAAAATAGGGGATAGTTTTATGGCATTTTTATTATAATTTTTTTTTTTACTAGTAATGGCGGCGATCTGCGATTTTTATCATGACTGCGACATTATGGCGGACACATCAGACACTTTTGACACTATTTTGGGGCCATTGTCATTTATACAGCGATCAGTGCTAGAAAAATGCACTGATTACTGTGTAAATGACACTGGCAGGGAAGGGGTTAAACACTAGGGGGGCGATCAAGGGGTTAAGTGTGTCCTAGGGAGTAATTCTAACTGGGGGGGGTGGGCTTCCACTCACATGGCAGCGATCACTGCTCCCGATGACAGAGAGCAGTGATCTCTGTCATGTCACAAGGCAGAACGGGTAAATGACTTGTTCACATAGGTACTTCCTCGTTCTGCGGCTCCGTGACACGATCGCCAGGAGACCGGCGGACATCGAGTCCCGCGGGCATGCGCGCCCGCTAGCCCCGCCAATTAAAGGGGACGTACAGGTACGCCCAACGCTGCCATTGTGCCGACGTATATCGGCGTGCAGCGGCTGGCGAGTGGTAAACATACTTTCATTGTTTTCCTCCTAAGTTGATCTTACAGAGAACATGTTTGTAGTGTAATTGCAATAATAGGTAACATTAGAATGCAAGCTGCTCAGGGGTGGGAACTGATTTCCCTACCCAAAAGAATCTACCGTGTAATTATGGGGCTTTAACTATTCCCTGCTCCATTTAGAAGATACAATTTTTTGGCTTTAAATATACTTTTAACTGTTTTCTGCTTATGGCGATCCTACAGAGAATGGGTTTGCTGTATAATTGCAATAGGTGGCATTACATTGCAAGGGATAGGAACTGATATGCCTACCCAAAAGATTTTATAGTCTAATGAACCTCCCACGGCACTCCCCTGAGGATCTTACAGTTTCGGTAAAATGCTAGCACTATATAAATAAATCAAGCTCTTACAAACTTGCATTATTGTTATTAATAATATAAATAATAACAACAATACTACTACTACTATTAATGGTAACAACAACAATAATCATATTTTCTACTCCTTATTAGTCTCTGCGAAGTAGAAAATAGATGATTACTATGTGGCTGGGTGGTCCTCAATGTAATACAGCACCTCATCCCAAAGATCTAATGGTAAGGTCAAAGAAGGGGAGTAAAGGGATTATGACGGTGCCAGGAAAACACGGTACATACCAAATTTTTTTAAAAGATAAGTAATTTTTATTTAGAACATATCATATATACAAAACAAACACAAGAATTACAGAAACAAGGTGTGCATCAAAGCTAAAAACATATCTGTAGTGAATTTCACCGAGCTAGGCCTTATAGATGTAACGGCCAATGCGAGGAATAGGTATTTTAGTTATCCGACATGTTTCGCCAGTGTTGGCTTCTTCAGGGATAAGTTGTTAGTACCTAAAAACGCTACAGTAGTTCTGTGAAAATGACATAACAAACAATAAGTATATCAAATAGATAGTACACTAGGCAAAATGTCATTTAGATATGTATAAATGTATATATATATATATGTTTGCGAGCTGACAGTATAGACTGACCTCCACCACCACCCAAAATGCACCAAGACAAGTTCCCCACACACCCTCGGGCAGGCTAAGAGTCCTCGTCCCGAAACAATCACCCAACCGGACATTCCATAGATGGAAATGAGATACCTGCAAGTCACCGGAGGAGGCCTCACACAGCTCCAGCACTAAACCTCCAGCCAGGAGCACAATAGATAGCTGTAGAGGGCAGTGAGAAGGACCTGGCCAAATATGTATCTAGAAAGGTATAAATTATTTACAGTAAGTTCATCTATCATAGTATCGCCTTTTTTTTTTTCTGTAAGGGTCATACAATTTTCATCAATTAATAGAAAAGATTCATTATGTGGGACTAAAAAGTCTCCAAATTAGTGTACTTACAGGATAGTGCTTTTTAAAGTGAATGCAGGACACCGATAAATCCTTGCACTTAGAGAGAAACTCTAAATGTCAACGGGAGCAAGATTTACATAAACAGGAGAAGGGTTTATTTGCCACTTATAGGACTATCTGGGGGGAAAAGAGACATAATCATAGAAGGCACTTTGGTTAATCCATAAGTGAACTGCACCAGCACAAGGCAGGGTAAGTACAGACTTACCATTGGATAGATATATAGTGGAATGCTAGGCTAAGTAAAGCCAGCAGCCGGCGATAACCCTGGGTAGGAAAAACCGGAAAGCAGAAGATAGTATAAGCATGCGGTAAGTCTGGTAAAGCCCCAAACAGCTGAGGTTCATACTGGTACCTACCCAGTCCAGTGGTGGTAGATACGTCGGTGTCCTGTAACATCCCCGGCGAGTGTGTTTGCCTGGGATGCCGGCGTTCTTATGCACTCCACACACGTGCGGCGTCTGACGTCACCGCACGTGTGAGCGGACAAGAAGAGCCACGGCGCATGCGCCCACCGCAAAACCGTCCCGGCCTACAGGATCCAGAAGGCATTGCGGTGGTGTCCAAGGTGATGTGAATAGCATCACAAGCAGGACGCGGAATCCGCCGCCACATAGGGCGGAATGATGCCTGGAAATGAATGGAGATTTCCAATGCGTCGTGGCTAGAGGCGGGCAAGGGGGATTCCCTAAGCCCTTGGGTGTCCATACAGCTGAGTGTGCACCTAGTGGGAGGCTATAAAATACCGGATGAAGTGCACATACCCCACATCGGGAGGCAGGGGCTCAGGGATAGAAGGACCAGAAAGGTCCTTTCTGGTCCTTCTATCCCTGAGCCCCTGCCTCCCGATGTGGGGTATGTGCACTTCATCCGGTATTTTATAGCCTCCCACTAGGTGCACACTCAGCTGTATGGACACCCAAGGGCTTAGGGAATCCCCCTTGCCCGCCTCTAGCCACGACGCATTGGAAATCTCCATTCATTTCCAGGCATCATTCCGCCCTATGTGGCGGCGGATTCCGCGTCCTGCTTGTGATGCTATTCACATCACCTTGGACACCACCGCAATGCCTTCTGGATCCTGTAGGCCGGGACGGTTTTGCGGTGGGCGCATGCGCCGTGGCTCTTCTTGTCCGCTCACACGTGCGGTGACGTCAGACGCCGCACGTGTGTGGAGTGCATAAGAACGCCGGCATCCCAGGCAAACACACTCGCCGGGGATGTTACAGGACACCGACGTATCTACCACCACTGGACTGGGTAGGTACCAGTATGAACCTCAGCTGTTTGGGGCTTTACCAGACTTACCGCATGCTTATACTATCTTCTGCTTTCCGGTTTTTCCTACCCAGGGTTATCGCCGGCTGCTGGCTTTACTTAGCCTAGCATTCCACTATATATCTATCCAATGGTAAGTCTGTACTTACCCTGCCTTGTGCTGGTGCAGTTCACTTATGGATTAACCAAAGTGCCTTCTATGATTATGTCTCTTTTCCCCCCAGATAGTCCTATAAGTGGCAAATAAACCCTTCTCCTGTTTATGTAAATCTTGCTCCCGTTGACATTTAGAGTTTCTCTCTAAGTGCAAGGATTTATCGGTGTCCTGCATTCACTTTAAAAAGCACTATCCTGTAAGTACACTAATTTGGAGACTTTTTAGTCCCACATAATGAATCTTTTCTATTAATTGATGAAAATTGTATGACCCTTACAGAAAAAAAAAAAAAAAAAAGGCGATACTATGATAGATGAACTTACTGTAAATAATTTATACCTTTCTAGATACATATTTGGCCAGGTCCTTCTCACTGCCCTCTACAGCTATCTATTGTGCTCCTGGCTGGAGGTTTAGTGCTGGAGCTGTGTGAGGCCTCCTCCGGTGACTTGCAGGTATCTCATTTCCATCTATGGAATGTCCGGTTGGGTGATTGTTTCGGGACGAGGACTCTTAGCCTGCCCGAGGGTGTGTGGGGAACTTGTCTTGGTGCATTTTGGGTGGTGGTGGAGGTCAGTCTATACTGTCAGCTCGCAAACATATATATATATATACATTTATACATATCTAAATGACATTTTGCCTAGTGTACTATCTATTTGATATACTTATTGTTTGTTATGTCATTTTCACAGAACTACTGTAGCGTTTTTAGGTACTAACAACTTATCCCTGAAGAAGCCAACACTGGCGAAACATGTCGGATAACTAAAATACCTATTCCTCGCATTGGCCGTTACATCTATAAGGCCTAGCTCGGTGAAATTCACTACAGATATGTTTTTAGCTTTGATGCACACCTTGTTTCTGTAATTCTTGTGTTTGTTTTGTATATATGATATGTTCTAAATAAAAATTACTTATCTTTTAAAAAAATTTGGTATGTACCGTGTTTTCCTGGCACCGTCATAATCCCTTTACTCCCCTTCTTTGACCTTACCATTAGAAAATAGATGAGCAGGTTGATGTAAAATTGAAAAAGATGCAATATGGGGACGGTGAGCATGAGCAAGATCAAGGACAGATTAAAACTCATTTTCTCTGCCGAGTTATCCATTAAGCACAAAGTAATTCTCTCCTGAAAGCAATGAGAAAATAATATGAAGTCTGTGATTGGGTTTTACCTGATCGATAATTAGAAAACTTGAGGAACCATTATTTATTTAAAGCTCGGTACACAGAGTCAGATGAGGCCTGAGCTGCTATCAGTTGCCTTCTGTGAACCTTGCAAGAACTGTAAATTCATCTTGTGTTGATGTTCTTGTGTCAAAATACCTTCTTATTTTTATATGTGTGTACATGTACTTTGTATGCTCGTTGAATAGGGTATTGTGCAGAATCTCAGTGGGAAAGCATTACTCACAAAGGACCCAAGATCACCTTTAGCATTCCAGTACAGGCAGACATTATATATTTTAATGAAAAAGGTATTTTTAATGTCAAACATAAAAATTATCTTTTGTATATGAAAAAGCGGAACCAAAAGCTCTAAAAACACCCTCCAGATATACTGATAATTCTGCTCATTAAATTTATGAACATGCCTTTATAAAGACTTAAAGGGACCCTGCCACCTGCTTAAAAATGTAGATAAAAAGGAAAGAAACATCAAGCATTTTTCTTCATTTGCAGTGTTTTTCCTTTACATAAATGTTTCTTTATTCACTTGCAATGTGCCTTTGAACTTGTTAGAACATTTTACTTCTCCAAAAGAGTCAATTCTCTGGCACAGCCCCCTCCCTACTTGCATCATGCATGTCTTAGCCCTTTCCGTCTTCTGGGAAAGTCAAATTACTGTTTGTGTTGACCCAGCACTTTTGCCCTTCATCTTACCTCTCTATAAAGCTATAGCAGCCATTCTCAACCAGGGTTCCGTTGAACCCTAGGGTTCCTCCAAAAGCCGATAGGGGTTCTTTGAGCTGTGGCTAACTGACTTCCCATCTGATGGTGGCTGCATATTTCCAGGTCCACTGCCACTTGGCAGAGCCAGTAGCATGGCTGCAAGGGTGATTCTGACCACCCGCCGTAGGCAGAGCCACCCGCCGTAGGTAGAGCATTCTTCCTACTTACCACCAACTAATGTAAGCAACATTTTCCCAATGACCTTAATAGACTAATTTTACCAGGGATTCCCAGAGATCTGAAAATTATTTTAAGGATTTCCCTGGGCTACAAAGGTTGAGAAAGGCTGTTGTAGAGTATCACTTGAGTGGCACCTTGGAGTCTTGCTGGGGCTGCTGACATTACATCCAAGAAGGCAACACCCAGCAGCAGTCCCGGGGCTTTTGAATGTCTACACAGCAAAAGCTTTTACAGGTAAATAGTCCAGCAAAAGGGTCTCTAAAAGACCCAAAGAGAAGACAGATCATTCTGGAGAAACATTACCCATGCAGTTGCCACTAGTTGATATTAGCTTGATGGTACACAATAATAATAATAATAATTAAATCTCAGAGACATTGGTCACATGATCTTTCCCCCAAGCCAAAACACCATTATGACTTTCATTCCAAATAATGTAATTTAAAGAGACTTTCTAAGGCTTTTTTTCTATCCTTTGTTTGGATAGAGTATAGAAGGGTGAGGACTTAAGGGTTAAGATTTTTTTTTTGCTGCCAGTGTTTCATTGGGGAGATTTCACTTCCTGTCTTGGAGACAAAGGAGGAAGTGAGAGATCATATCTCCAAAAGGTGGAGAACCTCGTTAAAGATTCCTTCTCTTTAAAATATTGGGTTATCAATAATTTTCTAACTTGGTGCCATATCCCCCTTAACAGCTGTGCAGAATATTAGAGGGGGCTAATGCAAGATTGATTCAAGTTCTTCTACCATTTGATGTAACAATTCCTCTACAATTGACTACAAACTGTAACTGGATGAAACAGTGTTTTTTAATATCTTCCCACAATTTAAGTTTTAGCTCGTTTTTTTACCGTATTGAAAATTGAGCCCAACATTGCAAAGTCCAAGTGCTAACTATGACGGTACTGTGTTGCCCATTGGTTAGACATTGTCGTAATTTCACTTTGCCAAGAATATAGCTAGGATGTAGAAAGGTAACCAACATCTCTGGATGGTAGTCCCCCTTACACTTACTTGGTTATGACTGGATGATGTCATCAGTATAGCAAAATGAGTGAGATGGTTACACTTGCATGATGTGTGGCTAACATTGGTGTAGTCTACTTCACAACCTTCAGTAGACCATTCCCCCTGAAGAGTTTCCACACGGTATTTCCAAAATGCACATTTTGAAGTTTCAGGCTCCATGGACATCTGTAAAGAGTTGTTTTTAAGATTATAAATGAAAATGTTCAAACCTGAAACTATCAAACAAATTACATTGGGAGCTAAACACTACCTTGGAGAGCATGTACCAAAGCAAAAAAAACTTTTATAGAATTTTGTTTGGTAGGGAGCAGCAGCTGTAATAATGTTTAAGGTGGTTGTAAAGGTAAAAGTTATTTTTTACCTTAATGCATTCTCTGCAGTTAAAAAGTAAAAAAAACTTTCAGTAGTAGCTCCCTCCCCCCAGCACCTCCTAAATACGTACCTGAGCCCGATCTTGATGCAGCGATGTGCATGTCTGCAGCAGCTCTTCTCTCCTCTCCCCACAGGCTTGGCTGAGAGCAGTGAGAGCCATTGGCTACAGCTGCGGTCAGTCAAAAGCTGTGAGCAGAGAGCAGGGGGTGGGGCTGAGCAGCACTGTGTGTCTGAATAGATGCACACAGCCCAGTTTGGGATTGAGCCCATATGAGTGCCCCTATAGCAAACGGCTTACTATGGGGGCACTCAGAAGGGAGGAGGAGCCCAGAGTGCTGGCAGGGGATCCCAGAAGAGGAGGTTCAGGGCTACTGTGTGCAAAACCATTGAACGGAGGAGTTAAGTATACAATATTTGTTATTTAAAAAAAAATTCTTTACAGTCACATTAAATGGCAACAATAAAAAATAATAATAATTTAAATTCCTTTAAATGACATGCCTTTAGGATGTCCTGAACCTGCCTGTGAAGTGGAGCAAACGTATGAAGTGTACAATCTACTGAAAAACTGAAATGATCAAATCTGGTAAATGACAGTTCCCTACTGCTTACTTCTACATGAGAGCCTGGTATAGATGTTAATGGGGGACTCCATGCCAAATAAAAAATGTGTAGTTCCTCCTAAAAATACATACCCGACCCTTATCCTTGGGCCCTTGGAAACTGCTGGCTTTCTAACAATCAGCCGGACAGGAAGCTGTCATATTGAGGCCTCATGCACTTTGGGAGTTGAGCCCCAGTTCATGGGACTCTGGCATTTATCTGCAGACAGAGGACAAGGGTGCGCCGTCCAGCCCTGTCTTCCATGCTGATGCTTGTTGGTTGATCAGGGAAGATTATTGCTGACCAGAGGCAATATTTGGTTTATGCACAATGTGAATTCTCTATCTTTAGAGGACGAAAAGCAGGAGGTGGAAACGTTGCACACCGGAACCCAGCCACGATATAGAGAGTTGAAGATACGATTTCAGCCTGAACTCTGCCGGGCTATGCTCCTATGACATGTTTCACCCCTCCTCCAGGTACTAATCATAGATATGATTGACCCCCATAAGCGGGGTGAAACATGTCATAGGAGCATAGCCCAGCGGGGTTCAGGCTAAAGCCGTATATAGAGGCTGGGTTCCGGTGTGTAGCATTTCCACTTTGTTTTCTGATCTGTTGCTGCTAGCCTGGATAAATGTCTGCACCTGATCTGTGCTTAGGATTGCAGGGGGGAGTTTTGAGTGGTGCACCATGTTTTTGAACACTCTATCTTTTCTATTTTATTTTCTTAATTATTTTTCTTCCTATTATTATGATTATATTATTATTATTATTATTATTATTATTATTATTATTATTACAATTATTATTATTATTATTATTATGCATTTTTTATTATTATTATTATTATTATTATTATTATTATTATTATTATTATTATTATTTATTATTGTTTTATTCTTTATTATTTTATGTATTTACTTATTTATTTATTCTATATTTTTCCAGTAAGCCTTTTTTGGGTGAAGCACATGAACATGCACATAAACATTTTTCTGGACTTTTTGCTTCTGATGCATCTATTTATTATGGTGGCACCTTATTATTTTATATGTATTCACGTTTGATAACTATTCACATAGTATGTACGATATCTAGCTGATTTCATTGATTTAATTTTGATGTATATTCATTTTTTTATTTTTGATTAGTGCAACACTTTTTGGTATTTAATAACCTATAGCAGCCAGTGAGTTAATATTTTGCCTAAAGTAGATAATTGAAGACTGGATTCTGACCCCTGTAATTGGCAGTCATACCTGGCACATGATTTTTGTTTCCAGATTGAATATGCCTGTATTTCAAGTGCTGTACTTAACACACTTGACCATGCACATGGCTTTTATCCCATATTAATATGCCTGTATTTCAAGTTTTGCACATAATACATTTGACCATGAAACAGAAACAGTTACAGAAGGACAGACTATTGGAAAAAATATATTCTATTTTATATGTAGAAAATGCCAGCACATTCTGTCATTGTACCATCTATGAGGTCAATAAAGAGCTTTCCTCTTCCAGACTCAAACTTTTAAATTCTTAAGTCCAGTTTCCATAGCAACCATCCAATAAAAAAAAAGACAGACATCTCACTTTTAATTTCTGACTTAAATAGGAAACACAAAGTTTTGAAGAAATTTGGGTGTGGTGGCATACAAACTTTGTTCTCCTCGGCTTGTAGTTTGACCCCAGGAGGGTGTGACGATAGTCACTAAACCCCTACTGGATTGCTGCAGAACAAGCCAACACAAAAGGATCAGTAATAACCACTTACCTCTAAATGTCTCAGCGTGAACGTGACTTTTTCTAGTTGGTAGAAGGTAGGAGGATTTGAATTGATTGCTGCCGCAATAATTGGTGAGTTTACCAGGTCACCAAATTCCAGTGAATTATTATCTTCTGCCAGAGCACGGTTTTCTGGAGGTTCAAGGAGTGCGCCAATACTGTCATATCGCAGGAACACAATGCTCACTGTGCCTGGGGAAAACAAGAGGGCATTTTTAAAGATACAGGATATAAAAGACCACACCAGACTTTAAACGCTAACTATACTTTAATAAAGTTATTCCTAATTGACCCCTCTTCACAAACAAACTGTACCCTATGGAACACTAACCCAACACTAACCACACTTTGTAAAACCAACACTATTCTAGCCTGTAACCCTCAACCAACTGTCCTTATAACCCTTTTAATAACCCTCCCAGTAAACTTTACACTAACCCTCCCTAAAACCCTCATTGTAAGCTTTACATTAACCTTCCCTGTAATCTCACCACTAAACTTCCCTTCAACTCTCACGCTAACCCTCCCTTTGATCCTAACACAATCTCTACCCATACCCATAATGCCCCGTACACACGAGTGGAATTTCCGTCGGAAAAATCTTGGATAATTTTTCCGACGGAATTCCGTTAAAGCTTGGCTTGCATACACATGGTCACACAAAAGTTCTCTGAACTTTCGACCGTCAAGAACGCAGTGACGTACAACACTACGACGAGCCGAGAAAATGAAGTTCAATGCTTCCGAGCATGCGTCAAATTGTTTCCGAGCATGCGTAGGAATTTTGCTCGTCCGAATTGGTACAAACAATCGGAATTTCCGATCGGAACTTTTTCTGACCGAAAAATAGAGAACCTGCTCTCAATCTTTTGCTGATGGGAATTCTGCCAGCAAAAGTCCGATGGAGCATACACACAGTTGGAATTTCCGACCAAAACTCACCATTGGACTTTTGCTGGCGGAATGTCCGCTCATGTGTATGGGGCATAACCCTCCATCTAACCTAACACTTAGTCTTCATGTATCACTAACATTAACCTTTCATGTAATTCTAACCCTACCCACAACCCTAACACTAACCCTCCCTGTATACCTAACACTAATCTCCCCTGTAACTCTAATATTAGCTCACCACAGTGCAACCACCCAAGCTAGGATTGCTATACATTGCCGGAATTTTAAGGGTCCTGGGGAGCACTGGAGATGATTTGAGAATTCAAGGAGACACCTAGAGGTCCCCATAGATCAAGGCTGCTTTAGGAGGTGACAACCCCCCCGCCTCCCTTCAGGTTTGCTTAAAGCCCAATTTGGCAGCACGCATCCTTATTTGGCCTCCCATAGCCCCTTTGGAAAACTTCCTCTGTCTCTTTTTTTTTTGTAATGGTGTATCCATAGCCTTTTCTCTAGTCTGGTCTAGTGGCAGGTCCTCTTCACCCTCTTCTTTCCTTAAAGCTGGGCAGTTCCTAAATGCTGCAGAGGGTGGCACTACATAATAACATAGCAAAGCTCTCTGCAGCATTCTCCTCTGAATCCATTAAAGACAGGGGTTCTTGACACCCTTGGCTCATACGAAGTCGCTTGAATAACGCTGGATGTCATTCAGTCCAGAAGACAAGCAGCAATGGATTGGTAAGTGGCTAAATATGCTTTGGAAGGTGCTAGATAGGAGGTGAATATTGCAACAGGAACTGTTTTTTTATTTTTTAGCAGCTGCTAGGGTTTCATGTGTTTAGTATTTTTCCCCAACTGCAACTGGGCTTCAGGCTTCCCCAGGGGTCTCCAAACTTTCTAAAGAAAAGGCCAGTTTACTGTCTTTCAGACTTTAGGAGACTGTGCCCAGTGGGATTTAACGATGCTCGATCTTTGGTAGGGGGCAGAAATAGTTGATGTCAGTGCAGAATAGTGCCCCATTTTTATTGTCAATGGAAGGAATTATGCCCCATCGTTGGTGTAAATGGAAGGAATAGTGCCCCATTGTTAGTGTCAGTGGCAGGAATAATGCCTCAGGGGTTGGATAAAGTCAAGCAAAGGGCCGCAGTTTGGAAAGTGGAGACCACTGGGCTAGCCAAATGCTTACAGTGCAGTCTACTATATTAAGGTTGCAAGGTACA
This sequence comes from Lithobates clamitans, assembly GCA_037952925.1. NCBI lineage: Eukaryota > Metazoa > Chordata > Amphibia > Anura > Ranidae > Lithobates > Lithobates clamitans. The sequence goes on along the minus strand of JBBGZY010001079.1, from coordinate 2,784,808 downwards.
GAAATTCCAATTATTTTAAGATCAATATATTAGAAAAACTGATCGAACATTTCTAAAACTGCACTGACCTCTTTCCGGTCCACCCAATCAATCTCTTTCCGGTCCACCCAATCAATCTCTTTCCGGTCCACCCAATCAATGCTTTATATAACCTTATCCAAATGTTATGAATGCAAAGGATCTCATGTGAACCTACAAATGTGAACACCCATAGATTTCCATCAGAAATCAGATGGTAGGATGTGCGGCTTGCCTATAAAATATATTTCTCCTAGATACACAGAGCAAGCTTTTGTTTATCAGACATGATTAGCGGCGTTCATCTTTGCCACACTGCCATTGTTTTTTTTTTGTCGTCTGCATTCACCACGCTCCTACTCCTGCCTTTTCATCCTCGCTCACTGTAAATACATGTATGTTTCCTGTAAATAAACGGACAATGGTTGTTTGCCTAATTGCGCCTAGATTAATACTAGAGGAGGCGATTTGACAAATGCTGTCAGGTCTAGCATTGCATTGTGCTCATTTATTCAGCTAATACTATTTTAATGAGCTGTGGCACATTTCTTTGATTAAATCGTTCTTTAAAGTCATTTGCTCTGGCTATTAAGGGCTGCGAAAGCAGTGTTATTCACCTCCATTGTCATTGGTATTCACAGCCAGGTTCCCGGTATCTAAACAGCCGAGGAATAATCACACATGACTGTGTGCGCCTAGACCGGGGCAGATATATACCTGCTGTACATCCATGCAATTACATCCTTACATACGAGTATGCGAGAATGCACACATTATATACACCTGAAATATTATAATTATCCTTTATTTATAAAATGTCATCACATTACCTACTGCCTTGCATGAGATACATACTATATGTTCTGGCAGAGCTTGTTAGTTGCTAGGTTCATGTTGAGGTATAAAAGAAATCTATAGAGTTTTAATGTATTTTCTTTATAGGATCAGTACACAAAGGGGACCTTCTTTAAGTTTACTGCAAGGAAATCCTCCCCCTCCACTTTTTAAAAAGCTTAAAAAGCTGACCTTCCTATTTATTTATTTATTAGTTTTTTTTAAGTTACATTAGCTTATTATTTTTTTATTTTTAGTTTGCTGTTTAATTTTTTTTATTTTTTTTTAGTTTGCTTTTTAATTAGTTTTTATTATTTTTTTGTCTGTCCCCATCTCCTACCACCATTCTCACCTAGGCGAGAATAACATCCCATTCACTTCTTGCCTCCTACTGAAACATAAGATATCCCAGGAGACATAACCTTCCATTCATGTACCACGTACTGGATATTGCACATGCGCAAAGATCTGATGCTGCGTCACTGGGTGGTCAGCTGCAGAAACCAGGAAACAATGGAGAGGGCAGCTTGGGACGGGACCTGGAGTAGGGGATAGGGTTGCCACCTCGTCCCTGAACACATAATAATTACACAGGTTCTATGGCTGATTAAGGTGGTAATTAAACTTACTTAGTCGCTTATCTGCAATAAATTAGCCTCAGAACAAAAGAAAGGGCCAGTTTGCTGCCTTTCAGACTTTAGGGGGGCTGGACTGTGCCCAGTGGGAGTAAACAATGCCCAAGATTTTGGTATTAGGGGGAGAAATAGTTGGTGTCAGTGGGAGGAATATTGCCCCATTTTTGTTGCCTGTGAAAGGAATTATGCCCCATCATTGGTGTCAGTGGCAGAAATTAGGCCCCATTGTTGGTGTCAGTGGCAGGAATAATGCCTCAGGGCCTGGATAAGGCAGGTAAAGGGATGGCGTTTGGAGACCACCATACTAGCCTAACACTTACAATGCGATTGAGCAATCTACTATATTAAAGTGAAGTTCCACCCCCAAAAAAAAATAAAAATTAGTAATGTGTTTAAAAAAAATAAAAAAAAAAACATTTGGAGAAATTTTTTTTTTTTACTCACCTCTAAATGCCTGTTGCTAGGGGGTCCCTCGTAGTCTGCCTCCTACGGTGCCTGGGCTCCTGACGTCACTTCCCTCGGCGCAGAAAGGGAGATCGCCTCTCCACCCTCCCTCTTGTCAATCATCTGGGACATGTGACCGGTCCCAGATAATTGCGGGGCCAGTGACAGCACGCGGCGCGGCTCGCGCATGCGCAGTGGGTGCCCGGCTGTGAAGCCACAGCCCATTGTGCACAGTTAAAATGACAGCACCGCCGAGCGGAGGGGGGACGAGCGGGACTTCGATCACCCGCATCGCTGGACCCTGGGACAGGTAAGTGTCAGATTAAAAGTCAGCAGCTGCAGTATTTGTAGCTGCTGACTTTTATTTTTTATTTTTTTTTTAAATGGGAACCCTGCTTTAAGGTTGAAAGGCACAGAAATCACAATTATATTAAAATCAATATCTTAGAAAAATTGATCAAACATTTCTAAAACTGCATTGACCTCTCTCCGGTCCACCCAATCAGAACTGTGTAATTAATATGTGTTCCATTTTAAAGAAATGAGCTGGCAACCCTAGTAGGGGAGCAGGTTGCAAGAAGAGGATCTGTTGATCTAGCTTGCTCCCCTAACCTTGTTAGCAAGTTAGGGGTGGTGAAACGCGTAGAGGAAGGTTGGCTTCCAGGTAGAGACATTGTTGTACGCAGTCAGTTTTTTGACAACTAATAAATACGGCAAGAGGAGCTAAGATTGAAGTGCGGCTGATACATTTTTTCATATTTCTGATAGGGAGTGGAGAAAGACCTCAATGGCCAGCACCCAAGAAGTTCACGTACAGGGGAGGCGAGCCTGGAATGAAGCTTTGGTTTTAGATTGACAGGTTGACAGTACATTTGCCAATGTGAATGATCTCCTGCATACTGGAAAATCCTTCCTCTGTAACCCATTTACTATTCCTTGTCAGTCAAATTGCCCTTGATATGGGAACTCATAGGATTTTGTAGCTGCTAAGAGCCATGTCCTATGAAAATGCAATCAATTTGTTTCAAGCAGCCCCGTGTATTATCACCATCACCCTCCACACTACGCCCATCTGAAAAGATTTAAAAGGAATACAGACTCAATTCAAAGTAGTTCTGCATCAAACAAAATTCATTGTAATTTGGGCTGCTCATTGCACATAATAAGCTTTGGCTCGGCAACTGTTTGCGGCATAAAAAATAGCAATGGATCATTTAATTCACACATTTGCTGAAACTTGAAAATGTAAATCCAAATTCAGCAGAATGGTTTTATTCATAATTGGCAAATTAAAAGCTCATACATAAACAATGTTCTACATTCAGTAATACATTGTCTGAATCCTTAAAGAGAGGGAGAGCGATGCATTTTTTAACTTTTTACCAGCCTGCTGTATATTGGTGAGCCCAGATCAGGGATTTAGTTATATCTTCACCTAACATGAAGGCTAGAATTGGCCACCGTTTTGGATGGAACATTAGCTCTAGTTGCATTACCTTAGATAGAAGGTTTTAGGCTCTAATAATGGTACTATGTTTCCCAACTAAAGAACAGTTAGGCGCTATGGTGGACAGGCCATATGTATATATATCGGGACTTACTCAATGTATAATGATTTGCTATTATATGCAGAAAATCTAGAAATAGGTGTAGCCTAATAGTCGTAATAGTCGTACATCTGCAGTAAGAGTTCATATAAGGGAGGTGTCTCCAAACTAAAGCCCATGGATCACATGTGGCCCACTACTAGATTTTACTGGGCCCACAGCTTGGGCCAGTGGCATATCCTCTATGGAGGATTCAGGTCAACAGAGGCATCTTTCTATCCCCAACAGCAGACTGGGGGGAACTGTGGGAGGCTGATGGATCTCAGGGGACCTGGAGACACTGTGGGACACTATGAGAAGTTGGAGGCACTATGGGAGCTGGGAGGCACTGTGGGAGATTAAGGAATCAGCAGCTGGCTGGGAGCCCGGGAGAAGGGAGACAATGGGCCATGGCCCAGTAGTTGAGCACTACTGATTTAAAGCACGGCTGCCTCTGACAACTGCCATTTTTCCAACATTTGGTGTAGAACTTATTGATGCCACTACTGTGCTGCTCACTGTTGTCCTTGCTGGAGAAGAAACTGTACTTGAGGACCTGATGAAAGGAAATCCAATATGCTAACACTTTGATTAGGTTACTAGTTGATTGTATGATTTAATTTTTAGCAGCTACTCACATACTATGCCTTGAAAAAGTATTCATACCCCCTGAAATGTTCATATTACAACCAAAAACTTAAATGTATTTTATTGGGATTTTATGTAATAGACCAACACAAAGTGGCACATAATTGTGAAGTGATTTAGCCTCGGTTCACACTAGTGCTAATTGGATGCAGGTTTCCCCGCTTCCAATTTGCATGACAGGAGATTGTGACTGGCTCTCTATGGGGCCGGTTCACATATCTTTGTGGCGACTATGGAGCGGCTTGCACAGAGGCCCTGTGTGTCTTTGGCTCAGTTTCAGGGCCAAACTCAGGCAAAAATTAATCTCTGATTCATACCTGAAACGGTGAACAGGGACGCACTGGACCCCCTGCTACGAGCCACATCCGTCTTAGATGTGAACCCAGCCAAAAGGTTTTCAATTACTGTATTTATTGGCGTATAACACTCACTTTTTCACCATGAAAATCGGGTGCAAAGAGCATGTGCGTGTTATACGCCGATACTTTAATTTTAGCTGCCTCGGAGGGGACAGGGAGGGGGACGGGACGAGTGCTGTCAGATTACATACAGTGAGAATCTCCTGTTTACTTGGCTGCCTCTGTAATAAGAAGTCCCGTCTCCTGGGCAGCCATTGGACCACTGTTCTGTCTATCATAGAAGATTCTCACTGTATGTAAATTGGTCGGCGCTTGTCCCGCCCCCCTCCCTGTCCCCTCTAGTCTGCAGATGGACATCGATCAGTCTGCACTGATGGCAATGGCGAGGCTGCTGCATTGAAGGTAATGGTGAGGCTGCTGCATTGATGGCAATGGTGAGGCTGCAGATGGGCACTGACCCTTATTTTGCTTCAAAGTTCCTTATTTAAAATGTAAGTTTTTTTCCTGAAACTCCCCTCTTAAAATGAATGTGCGCGTTAAACGCCGATAAATACGGTATTTTTTTTACAAATAAATATGTGAAAAGTTTTTTGCGCATTTGTATTCAGCCCCCCCAAGTCAATGCTTTGTATAACCACCTTTCCCTGCAATTACAGCTGCAAGTCTTTTTGGGGATGTCTCTACCAGCTTTGCAAATCTAGAGAGTGAAATTTTTGCCCATTCTTCTTTGCAAAATAGCGCAAGCTCTGTCGGATTTGATGGAGAGCGTCTGTGAACAGCAATTTTCAAATCTTGTCACAGATTCTCAATTGGATTTAGGTCTGGACTTTGACTGGGCCATTCTAACAATGAATGATCTAAACCATTCCATTGTAGCTCTGGCTGTATTTTTAGGGTTGTTGTCCTGCTGGAAGGTTCTTGACGGTCGGACTTTGGTTTGACCGTGGGTAGGCAAGACCGTTTGAATAGAATTCCGTCGGAGTTCCGTCGGAGAAACCTTTGGAGTTCATTCCGACGGCAAAACCGGCTGTGTGTACAAGGCATAACAGGTTTTTTTCTAAGATTGAAAAGTTTTGGCTTCATCCATCTTCCCATCAACTCTGACCAGCTTCCCTGTCCCTGCTAAAGAAAAGCATCCCCACAACTGCTGCCACCACCATGTTTCACGGTGGCTTTCAGGGTGATGTGCAGTGTTAGTTGTCCGCCACACATAGCGTTTTGCTTTTAGGCCAAAAAGTTCAGTTTTGGTCTCATCTGACCAGAGCACCTTCTACCACATGTTTGCTGTGTCCCCCACATGGCTTCTTGCAAACTTCCAGCGGGACTTCTTATGGCTTTCTTTCAACAATATATTTCTTCTTGCCACTCTTCCATAAAGGCCAGATTTGTGGAGTGCATGACTAATAGTTGTCCTGTGGACAGATTCTCCCACCTGAGCTGTGGATCTCTGCAGCTCCTCCAGAGTTACCATGGGCCTCTTGGCTGCTTCTCTGATGAATGCTCTCCTTGCCCGGCCTGTCAGTATAGGTGGACGGCCATGTCTTGTTAGGTTTGCAGTTGTGCCATACTCTTTCCATTTTCGGATGATGGATTGAACAGTGCTCTGTGAGATTTTTAAAGATTGGGATTTTTTTTATAACTTAACCCTGCTTTAAACTTCTCCACAACTTTATCCCTGACCTGTTTGATGTGTTCCTTGGCCTTCATTATGCTATTTGTTTACTAAGGTTCTCTAACAAACCTCTGAGGGCTTCACAGAACAGCTATATGTATACTGAGATTAAATTACACACAGGTGGACTCTATTTACTAATTACAGTAGGTGACTTCTGAAGGCAATTGGTTCCACTAGATTTTAGTTAGGGGTAGCAGAGTAGAGGGGGCTGAATACAAATGCATGCCACACTTTTTAGATATTTATTTGTAAAAAATGTTTAAAACCATTTATCATTTTCCTTCCACTTCACAATTATGTGCCACTTTGTGTTGGTCTATCACATAAAATCCCAATAAAATACATTTATGTTTTGGTTGTAACATGACAAAATGTGGAAAATGTCAAGGGGTAAGAATACTTTTTCAAGGCACTGAATGTTTCATGTGTCCCCCACATACGCAATTAAAAGTTGTGTATTTTAAAGGTGGCGCTTCAAAGCGAAGCGCCACCTTTAAAATACACAGTTTGTACTTGAGGACCTGTAGTACAAGTATCTCCCTGCTTCTGGTTAATAATTCCTGTGCTATCTTCACTTTTCCTGCTGCTTATTGATCACTACACCACCAGCCATCAGATCACCAGCAGAAATGAGCGGATGTCTGAAAAGGTCAATCAGTTGTGGTTCAGCTGAACATTTTAAAGATTTGCAAACCTCCAAAATCCTGAATTTCAGTTTAAAGTTCCTTTGAAGTCAATGGAAATCCAAACCAGCCTCCAAAAAAGTGCATATTGCAGAGCATCAAATAAGATAAAATGTTGCAGGATGGCTGTTCTACTGGATTATGTAATGGGGTCAAAAAACAACCTAAACCACTTAAAAATAAATAAATACAAATCTGCCAGCAATACTAGAATAGAAGAGTGGGGCCTGGTGTCCCTCACTGGCAGTCAAGCTACAGGTGCCCAGGCAACAGCAGAACAGATATAAGGCAGAAGCACTCTTTGGACCACCCTTGATCAATTTCTCCCCTTATGCCGTGTACACACTACCGGACTTCTCGACAGCAAAGGTCCGACGGAACAAATCCGCCGGACAATTCGATCGTGTGTGGGCTTCATCGGACCTTTGATGTCGAAAAATCAGATGGACTTTAGAAATAGAACATGTTTCAAATCTTTCCGACGGACTCGAGTCCTATTGAAAAATCCATTCGTCTGTATGCTAGTCCGACGGACGAACAACGACGCTAGGGCAGCTTTTGGCTACTGGCTATGAACTTCCTTATTCTAGTCCGGTCGTACGTCATCACGTTCAAATCAGTTGAACTTTGGTGTGATCGTGTGTAGGCAAGTCCGTTTCGTTGGAACTCCGTCGAAAAGTCCTTTGGAGTTCAGTCCGTCGAAAAGTCCGGCTGTGTGTACACGGCATAAGCCTTTTTGCTAATGCAATCGTTCAACGAAAAAAACAAAAAAATGGATTCAACTCAGAACATCTAAACTTGTAAAATTGTATGTACCGTATACACTCAAGTATAAGCCCAGTATTTCAGCCCATTTTTTAGGCTAAACCCCCCTGCATCGGCTTATACTCGAGTGAGCCGTATATTAGCCGTACCTTTGACTACTAAAACACCAGGTGTCTCTCGCTGTGTCATGCAGTCTGTTCGGTGCCGTCCATTGTAACAAAGCCCCGCCTCCTCCTTGTCCGTGATAGAAGAACACTGATACAATACTGGGAAACTGTATCAGTATTCCGTCTATCACAGACGAGGAGGAGGCGGGACTTTGTTACAATGGACGGCACCGAACAGACTGCATAACACAGCGGAAGACACCCGCTGTTTTAGTAATCGAAGGTATGGCTGCAGAAGGGCACAATGAGGCTGCAAATGGGCACAGTAAGGCTGCAAATGGGCACAGTGAGGCTGAAAATGGGCACAGTGAGGCTGCAGATGAGCACAGTGAGGCTGCAGAAGGGCATAGTGAGGCTGCAGAAGGGCACAGGGAGGCTGCAAATGGGCACAATGAGGTTGCAAATGGGCACAGTGAGGCTGTAAATGGGCACAATGAGGCTGCAAATGGGCACAGTGAGGCTGCAGATGGGCACAGTGAGGCTGCAAATGGGCACAGTGAGACTGCAAATGGGCAGAGTGAGGCTGCAAATGGGCAGAGTGAGGCTGCAGATGGGCACAGTGAGGCTGCAGAAGGGCACAGTGAGGCTGCAAATGGGCACATTGAGGCTGCAAATGGGCACAATGAGGCTGCAAATGGGCACAGTGAGGCTGCAAATATGCACAGTGGGGCTGCAGATGGGCATAGTGAGGCTACAGATGGGCCTTGTTTACCCAGTAGCTGCTGCATTTTCCCACCCTAGACTTATACTTGAGTCAATATGTTTTCCAAGTTTTTTTGTGGTAAATTTAGGTGCCTCAGCTTATATTCGGGTCGGCCTATACTCGAGTATACTGAATTTCAAGACTACCAGTCTTCAGGGGTGCAAGGAAGGATCTTTGTTCAGACACCATACAAGGTCATTATCCACCTGAACTGAAATACTGGCTTAGAGATGACCCACAAATCATGTAAACCTTGCTGCCTGGCTGTATTATCATTAAACTGGAGCTTAGGCACTGCTTTTTAAAGCTAAAAGATGAAGAATTTTTTAAAAAGAAATCTGTTGCTGTATATGGTGACCTATCAGCAATGTACACATGCAAATTTTTAAAGATAACTGAAAGTCCCCCTTTAACTTTCTCAACAGGCGCTACTACTGCAAGCCTGATTTCAACTGTCTTGTCTCACCTCGGTATCAAGGAATATTTCTCATAAGAACACTAGCTGAAATAAAAAATCATTTCAATAGCTTGTGAGTGCATGAGCCAACTGGAGCGTATTAGTAAATGTTTGTCTGAAGCTGTTTTGTTACTGCGTCGGCCGCTAACTTTACTTACAGACAGCAGATTTAAAGTGCATACGGCAACTCAAAATGTATTTCTTTTTTTTTTTTCTAATAAGCCAAAATAGGGTTTAATGAAATGTAATTTTGCAGAGCCAGGCATCCTTATGAACAATTTCATGTATTGATGGTTGTTCCCCTTTAATTACTGTATGTTAATATGCCGTTATTTCATTGTTTGGCTGCATTTGCATACAAATATTTGTATCGTTAGTCTTTTCAGAGGCGTAGTATTTTCAAGCAGCTCTTCCAAAGCAGTTTATTCAAACGAATTACTAAATACTAAATACACGGATGACATACATACAATACACTATATTACCAAAAGTATTGGGACACCTCCCTTTACACGCACATGAACTTTAATGGCATCCCAGTCTTAGTCCGTAGGGTTCAATATTGAGTTGGCCCACCCTTTGCGGCTATAACAGCTTCACCTCTTCTGGGAAGGCTGTCCACAAGGTTTAGGAGTGTGTCTATGGGAATGTTTTGACCATTCTTCCAGAAGTGAATTTGTGAGGTCAGGCACTGATGTTGGACGAGAAGGCCTGGCTTGCAGTCTCCCCTCTAAATCATCCCAAAGGTGTTCTATCGGGAACTCTGCTCAGGCCAGTCAATTTCCTCCACCCCAAAGTTGCTCTTCCATGTCTTTATGGACTTTGCTTTGTGCACTGGTGCGCAGTCATGTTGGAACAGGAAGAAACCATCCCCCAAACTGTTCCCTCAAAGTTGGGAGCATGAAATTGTCCAAAATGTCTTGGTATGCTGACTGGAACTAAGGGGCCAAGCCCAACCCCTGAAAAACAACCCCACACCACAATCCCCCCTCCACCAAATGATTTGGACCAATGCACAAGGCAAGGTCCAGAAAGACATGGATGAGCAAGTTTGGGGTAGAGGAACTTGACTGGCCTGCACAGAGTCCTGACCTCAACCCGATAGAACACCTTTGGGATGAATTAGATTGGAGACTGTGAGCCAGACCTTCTCACCCAACATCAGTGCCTGACCTCACAAATGCGCTTCTGGAAGAATGGTCAAACATTCCCATAGACACACTCCTAAACCTTGTGGGCAGCCTTCCCAGAAGAGTTGAAGCTGTTATAGCTGCAAAGGGTGGGCCAACTCAATATTGAACCCTACGGACTAAGGCTCTATTCACACTAGCGCGTTTTTTGATGCATTTTGCATTTTGCAGAAATGCATGGGAATTTTTTAACATGGGTTCCTATGGAACATGTTCACATCAATGCATTTTTGTGCCTCTGCGTTTTTGGAAAGGGTCGATGACTTTTTTCATGCAAAATGCAGCGTTTTGCATGTAATAGAATTCAATGGACCCGCATCCAAAACGCAAGTACTGCGTTTTTACTGCGTTTTTACGACATTTTTGCCGCATTTTGCGTTTTTTTCTTTCTTTTTTTTTACACTGTATACAATATAAAAAAGGCTCGATTCACATCTATGCATGTTGCTTTTGAGCGTTTCTGCAGTGCTTTTTGCGGTGCTTGCCGCGTTTTAAAACATGCGTTTTTGCAGCGTTTTTGCGTGGTTTTTTTTTTTTTTACAGTGTTTTTTTATACTGTACAGTGTAAAAAAAAGAAAGAAAAAAAACGCAAAACACGGCAAAAACGCGGTAAAAGCGCGGCAAAAATGCGGTACTTGCGTTTTAGATGCGGGTCCATTGAATTCTATTACATGCAAAACGCTGCATTTTGCATGAAAAAAAGTCCCTGACCCTTTCCAAAAACGCAGAGGCACAAAAATGCATTGATGCGAACGTGTTCCATAGGAACCCATGTTAAAAAATTCCCATGCATTTCTGCAAAATGCATCAAAAAACGCATTCGTGTGAATAGAGCCTTAGGCTGGGAAGCCATTAAAGTTCATGTGCGTGCAAAGGCAGGTGTCCCAATACTTTTGGTAATATAGGGTATATGAGAACTCTTTTATCTGCCTAAGGATTTGTATTTCTGTCTATCCAGTTCTGAGATTTACACAGCTCTGCCACACAGACTGTCAAGTCAGAAGATCAGATTTTTATCTGCTGCAGTTCATTAAAACTTATGCTCCGTACACACAAGCGGCATTTCCGTCGGAAAAACCATCCAAGATTTTTCCGCTCAAGCTTGCCTTGCATACACACGGTCACACAAAAGTTCTCTGAACTTTCGTCCGCCAAGAACGCGGTGACGTACAAACACTACGACCAGCCGAGAAAATGAAGTTCAATTCTTCCGAGCATGCACCAAAATTTTTTCCGAGCATGCGTGATTTTTTGCGCGTCGGAATTGCATACAGACGATCGGAATTTCCATCAAGAACTTTTTCCGTCTGAAAAATAGTGAACCAGCTCTCAATCTTTTGCTGGCAGAAATTCAGACAGAAAAATGGATGGAGCATACACACGCTCGGAATATCCAACCAAAAGCTCCCATCACACTTTCTTGACGGAAATTCCGACTGTGTGTATGCAGCATTACAGATCTCCTCCACATCCCCAGCCTGTGACTGGACAGTGAAAGGAGAAGCGGCAGACTGATGAGCTCATCTCTCTGTCACTTTGTTCTCCCCTCCTGTCAGCATGCTCTGTAGCACAAGTAATTAGCTCCCAGCCTGAGCTCTCTTGTACAGGTTTTACAAGAAGCTAAAATTCAAGTACACTGCTTGTGTTTAATAAATGTTTTTAAAGTGTGTGTAAAACCTAAATCTATGTTTCAGTATGTTTGCCATCATTTCTCTGTATATTCTTAAAGTGGAAGTAAAGACAAAACCTAACTAACTCTAAACCTACTCCCACCCACATTCTAAGCCTATCTAACCCTGTAAAGAAAAGATTGCTATACTTAGCAATTCTGACCTCTGCGTTCAGGAGAAAGCAGACAACGGCTGGGAAATGCCTGGGGATGTCACCCATAGACTTACTATAGGGCTTCCGCTGTCGGCTGCCTCTCCTACACACTGAAGCCACCACTGACAGCTCAGCGTGGGACCGGACCAGAGCAGCTGCGAATAGGTAAGTATAGCTATCTTTTCTTTACAGGGTTAAAAAGATTAGGCTTAGAATGTGTATGGGAGTAAACTTAGAGTTAGGCAGTGGGAGCTGATGGTGGCTGGAGCCCCGAGCGGGTCCTCCAAAAAGCCCCAGGTCTCGGGCATGCACAGTTCTATTATTAGCCCAGAGCACCGCCGAGCGGGGACCAATCTGACCCGAGCGCAGCCGAGTGACATACCAGGTCCTACCTTCTGGAGCCTGCAGCACCTATGATGGACGTCCCACTGGTCCAATGCCGGGACCGCGGGACATGAGACGCCCATCATAGGTGCTGCAGGCTCCAGAAGGCAGGAGTTACAATGTGGCCGCTGGTAGGTCAGTGTATGTCAGGTAGGTCAGTGTGGGTCAGGTAGGACAGTGTATGTCAGGTAGGTCAGTGTGGGTCAGGTAGGTCAGTGCAGGTCAGTGTATGTCAGGTAGGTCGGTGTGTGTCACGTAGGTCAGTGCGGGTCAATGTATGTCAGGTAGGTCATTGTGTGTCAGGTAGGTCAGTGTGGGTCAGGTAGGTCAGTGTATGTCAGGTAGGTCAGTTTGGGTCAGGTAGGTCAGTGCAGGTCAGTGTATGTCAGGTAGGTCAGTGTGTGTCAGGTAGGTCAGTGTGGGTCAGGTAGGTCAGTGTATGTCAGGTAGGTCAGTGTGGGTCAGGTAGGTTAGTGCAGGTCAGTGTATGTCAGGTAGGTCAGTGTGTGTCAGGTAGGTCAGTGTGGGTCAGGTAGGTCAGTGTATGTCAGGTAGGTCAGTGTATGTCAGGTAGGTCAGTGTGGGTCAGGTAGGTCAGTGCGGGTCAGTGTATGTCAGGTAGGTCAGTGTGTGTGTCAGGTAGGTCAGTGCGGGTCAGTGTATGTCAGGTGGGTCAGTGTATGTCAGATAGGTCAGTGTGGGTGAGTGTGTCAGGTAGGTCAGTGTGGTTTAGGTAGGTCAGTGTGTGTCAGGTAGGTCAGTGTGGGTCAGTGTATGTCAGGTAGGTCAGTGTGGGTCAGGTAGGTCAGTGTATGTCAGGTAGGTCAGTGTGGGTCAGGTAGGTTAGTGCAGGTCAGTGTATGTCAGGTAGGTCAGTGTGTGTCAGGTAGGTCAGTGTGGGTCAGGTAGGTCAGTGTATGTCAGGTAGGTCAGTGTGGGTCAAGTAGGTCAGTGCGGGTCAGTGTATGTCAGGTAGGTCAGTGTGTGTGTCAGGTAGGTCAGTGTGGGTCAGTGTATGTCAGGTGGGTCAGTGTATGTCAGATAGGTCAGTGTGGGTGAGTGTGTCAGGTAGGTCAGTGTGGGTCAGGTAGGTCAGTGTGTGTCAGGTAGGTCAGTGTGGGTCAGTGTATGTCAGGTAGGTCAGTGTGGGTCAGGTAGGTCAGTGTGTGTCAGGTAGGTCAGTGTATGTCAGGTAGGTCAGGTAGGTCAGTGTGTGTCAGGTAGGTCAGTGTGTGTCAGGTAGGTCCTGAAGGGCCTAGTATGTATTTTGGGGGGGACCCCCAAGTAATTTTTTTTTACAGTTTGGCATGGGGTTCCCCATAATATTCATACCAGACCCAAAGGGCCTGGTGATGGACTCGGGGGGGGGAACCCATGCCGTTTTTTTCAATGAGTTTTACCTATATTTCTGGGACCCGACAATTCATTACAGCCATGATCAGTTTTAAATGAAATTTTTTCCTTTAGAAATGTCATTTTGCTGTGGTACTGTTATAAACATGGGAAAGATGTGCTACTTTACAGGCAGTCTAAGGAGACCCCCCCATTTAAAGGAATATTTCATTTTTATTGTTTCACTTTAAGGATTGTTAAAATCACTGATCCTGAAAAAACTTCCATTTTTTAAAACTTTTTTTTGCATTGGTAAATGTCCTTGGGGCGGTATCCGGGTTCCCAAACACTTTTTATGGAAATAACTTGCATATAAGCCTTTAAAATTAGCACTTTTGATTTTTGATTTGATTTTTCACATTTGTGTCTTATAGATTTTACTGGTGTTCGCACAAATTTTTTGCCTGTTCGCATGTTCAGAATATAAAATAACAGAAAAAAAAGAAAAAGAAAAGAAGAATAGAAGAAAAGAAAATTTAAAAAAAGGGATAGAATATAAAATAAAAGAATAGAGTAAAACAGAACAAAATAGAATAGAAAAATAAAGGCATGGAATAGAAAAGAAAAGCATATAATTGAATATAATAGAACATAAAAAAATTGAATATAATAGAGTAAAACAGAACAGAATATAAAATAACAGAAAAAAAGGAAAAAGAAAAGAAAAATAGAAGAAAAGAAAATAGAAAAAAGGGATAGAATATGAAATAAAAGAATAGAGTAAAACAGAACAAAATAGAATAGAAAATAAAGGAATGGAATAGAAAAGAAAAGCATATCACTGAATATAATAGAACATAAAATAATTGAATATAATAGAGTTAAACTGAACAGAATATAAAATAACAGAAAAGAAAAAGAAAAGAAGAATAGAAGAAAAGACTATAGAAAAACAGGGATAGAATATAAAATAAAAGAATAGAGTAAAACAGAACAAAATAGAATAGAAAATAAAATAACAGAATAGAATAAAATAGAAAGAACATAACCGCCTTCTGAAATTCGAATTTCAAATAGAATAAATTAAAATTTGAATAGAATAGAAAAGAATAGAATAGAAAATAAAATAATATAATAGAAGAGAACAGAATAGACTAAACAATAGAAAAAAATAAAAATAAAATAGAAAGAATATAACAATATAACCGTTCTCTGAAATTGAAATTTCGAATAGAATAAATTCAAATTTCGAATAAAATAAATTAAAATTTGAATAGAATAGAAAACAATATAATAGAAAAGAAAAGAACATAATCGGAAAAAAAAAATAGAATAAAAAAAAAACAATAGAATAGAAAGAGTATGTGACAGACCTAGCCGGGAGAGAGACTTTTGGAGGGGACTGAATGCTAGCCTCTTGCCGATCGATCGTGGGCCCTGGCATTTGGGGGAACGGTGCTCTTTGTGAGCTGTATGCCTGGGGACCCTTGAGGTGGTACTACTCTGGAATCGGGTCCTGGTCCCCCAGGACACACAGACTCTGGGGACCCTGGATTTGCCATATTAGAAATAGTGGCTGATTCATAATGCTGGGACAAATACTGTTAGGAGATGCTGATGTAAATTCCAGCCACCTGTCTGTCTGTTGCCTGCTAGAATGTGTATTGTAAATAAGTCTCTAGTATGGGATCTAAGAGTCATTAGATCCTCATTGTTGTTAGTGTTAATTAACTCTGCCATTGTGATAATGTTGATTTGGGTTTTCTGAGCTACAAGACGACCAGTCTGGCCTAAGGGTCATGTCTCAGTCATCTAGGCTGTCTAAAGCCATTAGTTAATTAGCCCATGCTAATTAGGTTAATTAGGTTACAGGTGTATTGTTAGAGTAATATGAGCCGGAGGTATGCACCTCCACTTTTAGTGTATAAAAGAGCCTGTATTTTCCAATAAAGGAGATTCCTGGTTGAACTTACATACAGCCTGCCTGGTGTTTGTTCTTAGCTATCACAACTGGGTTAGAACGGCACATAGCTGTAGTTCTAGTCCCGGAGAACAATCAGATCTGCAATCTGATTCTATAGCTGCAGAGGAGTGTCGGGAGAGTGGAACCGAGCGAGCAAGTGGCTCGTTACAGAGTATAACCTCTTCCAAAATTCTAATTTCGAATAGAATAAATTCGATTTCGAATAGAATTACATTCAAATGCCATTTAAATGACATTAGAAAAATTTGAATCAGTTCGACTTTGAATAAACAAAACATAGTCTGAAAACAAATTAAACAAATTTATGTAAATAACAGATCAAAACAAAACAAATCAAATGTTTTCGTTCTGCACATGTCTAATTTCCAGCCATTGTTGGAGCGCTCTCTCCTCTCCCCTGTAACCGGCGCCGGCTGACACAGGGGAGATCACGTGACCAGACTGGAACGGCCTGAGAATAGGTAAGTATATTGATCTTTCTTTTACAGGTAAGTCAGAATAGGTGTTAGAAGGGGGTAGGGAGCATTTCTAAGATTAGTTAGTTATATCCCGCAATTCTATTTTCGCCCACCAAAACTCAGCAGCAAATTGCTGTGACCTTTCCCACCTTGCCGGAGACGTGGATCCTTACCATTAGGCGATGAAGTTTCCTTTTTCTTCGGAGAAATCTTGATGTAATCGCCCTCCATATAGGCGTGCGGGTGAATGTGTTTCATGTGGTTAGAGTCAAAGGTAAACAGTTTGAGAGCTGGTGGAAGAAACAGTAAAGAAATTATGCATGTTGACCTGCCGCTCTGACGGAAATAATTGCTACAAAACATATACGTATACACTTTCTCAAAATAGACACCGAAAAGGAAAGCTTCACCAACGCAGGCGCGTGTCATCTTTCTTTCAAGGTGAAATGCTTTGTAAACTTGGTAGACAAAGAAACACACGTGTGATTTCAGGATGTAGGAGAAGAAGTCACAACATTGAAACAATACCTGCTCTGTTATTTCCAGGCATTGAAGAGAGGATCTGGCCTTTGTATTTAATTCTATAGCACCGTACATTCCGTATAAAGCTTATTGCAACTCAAGAACTATAATATGATATATTGCAGCTTATCAGTATGCAGATGACTGCAATTTTTTTTTTAGGTGTTCTTCCCTCAAATTTTACATGATGATCCTGCCAGTGATCCTGATAATAGTAATCCTTGCTGTCTTAGAGTCAAGGGCGTCCCATCCATGGGGAGAGCATGAGCAGAGCCCCCCCATCCATGCGTCCGTCCCCCTAATCTACATGCAGGATGCCGGACGCATAGATTTCAATAGGGGTTTGTTTTTATTAAGCACATGATTAGAGCCTGAGGCTCTAATTGGCTTCAAAAAAGGGTGGGCTCGGGGCACAGAGAACTACGCCCTGAGCCCACTCAGTTGTGTGAGGATAGAGAATTAATATTCGCTATTGTCTTCCTGATTCTCCTCCCGGCCAATCAGGAAGCAGTTCCTGAGACCCTATTGGCCACGGAGTCTTAGGACTCCCAGTCAATCGGGTCTCAGTCAGGACCCACTTCCTGTTCAGCCTGGAGGAGAAGCAATGGCCACAGTGCGAGGAGCTGCAGCCCAGATCCATGTCTGCCTGATCTGCCTCCTTCTTAAGGTAAGGAGGCCTCTGATCGCTGCCACATTCCCATCCGTCTCCCGCGGGGGAGGGATCGCCGCATTCTCGTCTGTCTCCCGTGGGGGGGCATTGCCGCATTCCCATTTTTTGCCCGTAGGGGGGATCGCCGCATTCCCATTTGTCTCCCGTGGGGGGGGTCACGGCAGTCCCATCCGTCTTCCGTGGGGGGGATTGCCGCATTCCCATCTGTCTCCCGTGGAGGGGATCGCCGCATTCCCATCTGTCTCCCGTGGAGGGGATCGCCGCATTCCCATCTGTCTCCTGCGGGGGGGGGGTCACGGCAGTCCCATCCATCTTCCGTGGGGGGATCGCCGCATTCCCATCTGTCTCCCGTGGGGGGGGTCACGGCAGTCCCATCCATCTCCCGTGGGGGGATCACCGCATTCCCATCTGTCTCCCGTGGAGGGGATCGCCGCATTCCCATCTGTCTCCTGCGGGGGGGGGGTCACGGCAGTCCCATCCATCTTCCGTGGGGGGATCGCCGCATTCCCATCTGTCTCCCGTGGGGGGGGGGGGTCACGGCAGTCCCATCCATCTCCCGTGGGGGGGATCGCCGCATTCCCATCCGTCTCCCATGGTGGGGGTCACGGGTTTCCCATCCATCTCCCGTGCATGGCGGGTAGCCACATTCCCCTCCGTCTCCCGGGGGTGGGGGTGGGGATTGCCATTGGTTTGCCGCCCCCCCCTCAAAAAAATATTGAGCACCAGCTGCTACTGCTTACAGTGACAACGCTCCATCTCTGTGCTGAATCTATGGAGCACCATTGTCGCCTAGGCAGTTTTAAAGCAGAACCTAAAACCTCCACTTTAACACAACCTCCCCCAATTTTGGAGGCTGTTTTTTTGGGGGGGGTGGGGAGTGAGTTTTAGCAGGTAGCCATTCCGACTTCTGCCCTGACTGCCTAGGACACATATGTAGCCTACTCCTGAACTCTTTACTCTGTATGTAACGCACCCCTAAGCCCTGCACTCTGTACATAGCACAACCCTGAACTCTACACTCTGTGCATAGATCAGCTCTGGAACTGCACTCTGTATGTAGCACACTCCTGAACCCTGCACTCTGTATGTGTGCACTTCTGAACCCTGCACTCTGTATGTAGCGCACTCCTGAACCCTGCACTCTGAATGTAGCACACTCCTGAACCCTGCACTCTGGATGTAGCACACTCCTGAACCCTGCACTCTGGATGTAGCACACTCCTGAATCCTGCACTCTGGATGTAGCGCACTCCTGAATCCTGCACTCTGGATGTAGCACACTCCTAAGCCCTGTAGTCTGTATGTAGCGCTCGCCTGAGCCCTGCAATCTGTATATAGCGCACTTCTGAACCCTATATTCTGTATGTAGCATACTATTGAACCCTGCACTCCGTATGTAGCACACTACTGAACCCTGCACTCTGTATGTAGCACACTTCTGAACTTTGCACTCTGTATGTCGCACACTCCTAAACCCTGTATTCTGTATGTAGCGCAATCCTGAACCCTGCACTCTGTATGTATAGCATTCCTGAACCCTGCACTCTGTATGTAGCACACTCCTGGACCCTGCACTCTGTATGTAACACACTCCTGAACCCTGCACTCTGTATGTAGCACACTCCTGAGCCCTGCACTCTGTATATAGCGCACTACTGAACTCTGCACTCTGTATGTAGCGCACTCCTGAACCCTGCACTCTTGTATGTAGCACACTCCTGAACCCTGCACCCTGTACGTAGCACACTCCTGAACCCTGCACTCTGTATGTAGCTCACTCCTGAACCCTATATTCTGTATATAGCACACTCCTGAGCCCTGCGATCTGTATGTAGTGAAACTAAGTTTGACACCCCTGTCACCGAAGGCTGTGGGTCTATTCAGAAAGCGCAGAACACAGCATTAACAGTGGGAAGCAGCTGTGAAGCTGCAAGAAGTCACAGCTGGTAATAAAACTATATTACAGAGGGGCTGTCAAACCGCTGTTATAGTACTAGTGACAAGCCGTAACATATATGCCATTTGTGTTTTCCCCCAGAGTTCCACTTTAGCTTCCTATTTAAGCTATAGTTGTTATTTAAGCTGCTACTTTAACTGTTGTCAGTCACTAAGCTAAAGCCAACTGCCGCTGGCAGCACGCTGGTAAATGGAAAAAGAACCCAAAAGGAGGTTTTAATCCGTTATTGTGTGTGGATGAGCTACTGGGGCCATAACTGTTACAATGCTGGTTAAGTTGTGCCTGGAGTTCTGCTTTAAATATACTATAGAAGGGATTTAACAAAAGCAATTTAATAATTAGCTCAACAGGATCTCACAAAAATAAAAAGGAATTATATCACTCTCACTAGTCATCATGAGCATCAAAATAGATTATATTTTCCAACACAGTGAATATTTTTAAACCAACTGTACTAAACATTAATTAAAACAATTGGTAAATTAAAAACTTGACTACAAGCCGTGCCCTGTATGACACTCTCTACATATGTCCTGACATAATTGACAGACGGAGTGATTTGAACACTTTATAGTATTATGGGGTTTTTTTTTAGGATCACATTCTATATATCATCATGTAGTACTAATTGTGTTTTTAATTGCTACCATATTGTATGGTGATATGCAGTTAATTATTTACAAGTGACATGCGGGGACCAGATGCAACATACTTAATTTACTGTTGGTTGTTCTATATTTTTTTATAAAACTGCATATCTCAGTATATTTAGCATATTGGACAGATGTTTAGATCAGGTAACCTCTGCTGCTGTATGCTTCATTTTAGCAGCTGCCTTTTAGGTATGCGTTATGTGTATAGTACAGAATTTCGGTGCCCCAGGAAATTAAACATTGTATTATCTGCTCTTAGTATGAAGACCATTCCCCAGAGCAGATGCACTAGAAAACGTGGTATTCAGGAAGGCTGAGTTTCAGTGCTATTGCTAGGAGCATGTTGTCCTGCTCCTAGCACAAATCCCCCCAAATCCCCCCCATCTAGCAAAAATCCTCCATCTCACATAAATCCCCCCGATCCCCTCTCCAAGCACAAATCCCCCCCCCCCCCCTCCTTGCACAAATCCCCTCAATTCCCTCTCCTAGCACAAATTCCCCCTCCTCGCACAATTCGCCCCAATCCCCTCTCCTCGTGCACCCCCCCCCAATTCCCTCTCCTAGCAAAAATCCCCCTGCTCGCAGAAATCCCTCTCTTCGCACAAATCCCCTCAATCCCCTCTTCTAGCACAAATCCCTCCAATTCCCACATGGATTTGTGTGAGAAGGGGGATTTTTGGTAGGAGAGGGGATAGGGGGGATTTGTGTGAGTAGGGGGACTTGTGCAAGGAGAGGGGATTGGGGGATTTGTGTGAGAAGGGGGGATTTGTGCTAGGAGAGGGGATTGGGGGGATTTGTGCTAGGAGAGGGGATTGGGGGGATTTGTGCAAGTAGGGGGACTTGTGCAAGGAGAGGGGATTGGGGGATTTGTGCGAGAAGGGGGGGGATTTGTGCTAGGAGATGGGATTGGGGAGATTTGTGCGAGTAGGGGGACTTGTGCAAGGAGAGGGGATTGGGGGGATTTGTGCGAGGAGGGGGGATTTGTGCTAGGAGAGGGGATTGGGGGGATTTGTGCTAGGAGAGGGGATTGGGGGGATTTGTGCAAGTAGGGGGACTTGTGCAAGGAGAGGGGATTGGGGGATTTGTGCGAGAAGGGGGGGATTTGTGCTAGGAGATGGGATTGGGGAGATTTGTGCGAGTAGGGGGACTTGTGCAAGGAGATGGGATTGGGGGGATTTGTGCGAGGAGGGGGGATTTGTGCTAGGAGAGGGGATTGGGGGGATTTGTGCTAGGAGAGGGGATTTGTGCAAATAGGGGGACTTGTGCAAGGAGAGGGGATTGGGGGATTTGTGCGAGAAGGGGGGTATTTGTGCTAGGAGAGGGGATTGGGGGGATTTGGGCTAGGAGAGGGGATTGGGGGGGATGTGTGAGGGGGGAAAATTTGTACTAGGAGAGGGGATTGAGGGGATTTATGCGAGTAGGGGGACTTGTGCAAGGAGAGGGGGTTGGGGAGATTTGTGCGAGTAGGGGGACTTGTGCAAGGAGAGGGAATTGGGGGGATTTGGGCTAGGAGAGGGGATGGGGGGGGGGATTGTGCGAGGAGGGCGGATTTGTACTAGGAGAGGGGATTGAGGGGATTTGTGCTAGGAGGGGGATTTTTGCTAAGAGTGGGGATTGGGTTGAATTGTGTGAGAAAGGGGGATTTGTGCTAGGAGAGGGGATTAGGGGGATTTGCACGAGGAGGGAGGATTTGTGCTAGGAGAGGGGATTTGTGAAAGGAGAGGGGATATGTGCTTGGAGACGGGAGTGAGGGGATTTGTGCTAGGTGAGGGGATTGGGGGGGAATTTGTGCTAGGAGAAGCGGCAGGACAACATGGTGTCACCATGTTTTACCACACCAGGTGACACCAACCCTAGTGACGCCACTGCTGAGTTTGATACCAAACAGGCTGACACACAGCATTAGAAGTGATACAAGACACTATCACAGATAAGTCAGAGGTCACGACCAGATGAGCAGATTGTTAGCAAAGGAGCAAATGATGGTTGGGAACCGAGCCAGTGGTCAACTATAAAAGGGATTAAAAAATGGACAGGTCAGCGGTCTGGAGAAGAGGGTCAGGATGAATGGAGAGTAACCAGGAACTAGGAACCAGAAGAGCATGGAGGAAGGATGGAGATGGAGGAACTTGGCAATAATTTTGTTGACTACAGAAATTGGAAACACCTGGATTGCAGGAGGAGAAGTAGGTAAATGCAACAGCAATACATGGACAAGAGGACAAGAGGATCCAGGGAGGAAAGGAGAACAAAAGAAAGTCCTGCAGCAAGGATGCAATACAATTTGTAAGACTCAGGAAGGATAAGAGGAACATCAACAAGCACCAACTGAGAAGAAGGGCACCAAAGGGTTGATGCCGGAAAATTTCGTTTTAGTTGCGGGTGCATTCGTTAGATTGAAATTTTGTTTCTTCATATTCGTTGTGTTGGTCCATTTTGTTTTCGGGATTTGTTTCAATGCTTAGGGATTTGTTCTGTAAATTTGTCATACTGGGTTGATTCATAAGAGTTTTCCAAAATTCTTGTCTATTGTCGGGCAGCCGCTGCGTCCTTAACAGCCCATAATTCATCTGCTGTCAGCGGGATTCCCTTCTTTCTCACAAGCCTGACTCGGTGGTTGTGGAGGGTGCGGAGGGGTGACTTATCTGAAGGAGGCAGATCCCAGCCTCCACCCATGTGAATGAGTATGGGATATGAAGTACTCCTACTTATTCACCCAAAAAATTTAAAAAGTAAAAAAAAACACCAATACAGTCCTTTATTTAAAAAAAATAAAGAATAATATATATATATATATATAAACATGGAATCTTTATGTAAATCCAGCGTCAATCACGATGAATGCCGACCAGCACCAAAAAAGTAAAAACCTGTGTCCCGTCAAAACATGGGGCGGGGTCACCTAGTTCATTAAAACATTACTGAACCACCTAAAAGCAGGTAAATAAAAAATATTGTATATTAAATATTTATATTCATGCCTACTACATACATCTGACAAGCTCTAGCTGACAGCACGGTTTTCTGAAGAATAATTAAAGTAGTTGTAAACCTTTACATATACTCAGTGAAGTGACTGGCCTCAGATAATACACGGAGATGAAACAAATCCTCCTACAAAAATTGTATCTGTTGATCTGCTAGATATGTGCAATATGTTCCAGTCAGAATGTAAATTCGAACAAATTTTTGGTTACATCCGAATCCCCAAATGAAACAGTAATGAATTTTGTTGAAATTTGTTTAGTTGTTTTCAAATGAATTCCAATTTACCAGAACGATTCAAATTTGGATCAGTCGAAAAAATGATTGACGGATTCGAATTCTGTGTGAAGAATAGCTGGTTGTTAAGAAGCGGGACGAGGTCGGGCATCCTGGGTCACAAGGGCGGGGTCACCCGCTAACATCATCGGGTGACTCCTCCTCTAAAGTTTTTAAGAAATGTCAGAGGGAGGAGCAGGCAGTCGGCGGGAACGTTCTACGACACCAGCGGTTCCTTTTTATTCCTTTTTTCCGTGTCCGGCGGTGCGACCGGTGGCATGATTAAAGATGGATCTACATTGGGGGACATTGTTTTTGATTTTTTTAATAAAGGAATTGTTAAAAACTTGTGTAGTGTTTTTATTCACTTTTTTACTTACTTTTTTGGTAAATGGGTAGGGGTACTCATTCACATGGGGGAGGCGGAATCTGGAGACCCCCTTGTTAAAGTGCTTGTAAACTCTGTACAACCATTTTTACCTACAGGTAAGCTTATATTAAGGATTACCTGTTGGTGCTGGAAATATTTCCTAAACCTACACGGTTTAGAAGTTATTTACAATATACGCGTGCGCCGACGCCATCGTGCCCTTTCTAAAGGGGTCATGCCGTGACTGGCGGCTCCCATGTGCATGCGCGGGAGTGACCTCATGCGACTCCAGGCAGTCACAGAGCCGGAGTCCGCAGCTCCAGAAGGAAGAAGGGTGAAGATGAATGCTTCCAGCCAGGGGGGGACAGCGGTGACATTGCAGGCTTCGTTTTCAGGTAGGTGACACATAATGGGCTAATACTAATCTGCATAGTAGCCCATTATGCTTTACCTTTGCAGGGAAATAAAGAGGAAGTAAAACCCATCAGTGTTTACTTCCTCTTTAAAGGGGGCTTTCAGATTCCGATAAGCCCCCCCTGCAGACCCCCACAATCCCTGCCCAGGGTTGTGGGGAAGAGACCCTTGTCCCCATCAACATGGGGACAAGAGACCCATGCCCCAAAACACCCCCGACCATGTTGAAGGCATGTGGCCTGGTATGGTTCAGGGGGGCAACAGCAGGAGAGATTAGTGTCTCGGCCATCTCCCTTGTTTTTGCATTTTTGCATTTGGGCCTTTCCCCTCCCCTCCCTCTCCTTCCTTTCTTCTCATCCTCCTTTTTTGGGCGATACCCTGGTGGCACGGGGGGCCCTGCATCTGACATGACAGTTCATTGCTTTC
This sequence comes from Lithobates clamitans, assembly GCA_037952925.1. Taxonomy (NCBI): domain Eukaryota; kingdom Metazoa; phylum Chordata; class Amphibia; order Anura; family Ranidae; genus Lithobates; species Lithobates clamitans. The sequence continues at coordinate 2,760,389 of JBBGZY010001079.1, read as the reverse complement.
TTTGTGGGCATTCCTGTTTTCCTTCTCTTGTTTTGAGCATTTGATCTCTGGTACGTTAAGCGTTTAACACATGAGATCAGTACTGATATCAATACATGTATATTTGTATAGATTTAGTCGCTGTATTTTGTATAAATGCATAGATTGTGTGTATAATCATGATCTTTGTATCAATCTTATAGATTGTTAATAGTTTTGTGGAAGTCTTTCAGCCCTTTGCCCTTAAGAAAACCCTCACCCCACATGTTGAAACGCGTTGGTTTCATCTGTCTATTTGACAGTTGGTTTGGGCCTCTTCCATTTTTTTTATGTTTCGATCCCATGTGCTGATCATTTCAGTTTTATCATGTGTTTTAGCTTTTTGATACATGATGTAAATTATTTGTTGTAATAAACTTTCTATTTTATAAGCGTATTTTCTTTTTGAGTGTTCATGGTCCTTTAACCCCTTCCCGACCTCCTCACGCAGATATACCGCGGCAGAAGGGCACGTACAGGCAGATTAACGTACCTGTACGTTGCCCTTTACGAGGCGGCTCTCGGGCTCGCCCGTCGGGAGCTCTGTGACCGCGATTGCGGGTCCCGCGGACCCGATGTCCGCGGGGATACCAGCGATCATCTCACGGTGAGGAAGAACGGGGAGATGCTAATGTAAACAAGCATCTACTCGTTCTGCCAGTGACAGTGTCACTGATCAGCTCTCCCTGTAATCGGGAGCGGTGATCAGTGATGTGTCACACACAGCCCCTCCCCCCCACAGTTAGAATCACTCCCTAGGACACACTTAACCCCTACAGTGCCACCTAGTGGTTAACCCATGCACTGCCAGTGACATTTTTACAGTAATCAATCCCATTTTTTAGCATTGATCGATTTTTTAATGTCAATGGCCCCAAAAATGTCTCAAAATTGTCCGATGTGTCCGCCATAATGTCGCAGTCATGATAAAAATCATTGATCGCCGCCATTACTAATAGAAAAAAAATTATCAATAAAAATGCCATAAAACTATCCCCTATTTTGTATACGCTATAACTTTTGCGTAAACCAATCAATAAACGCTTATTGCGATTTTTTTTTACCAAAAATATGTAGACGAATACGTATCAGCCTAAACTGAGGAAAGAATAAAATATTTAAATATTTTTTGGGGATATTTATTATAGCAAAAATTAAAAAATAATGTTTTTTTTTTTTAAATTGTCGCTATTTTATTGTTTATAGCGCAAAAAATAAAAACCGCAGAGGTGATCAAGTACCACCAAAAGAAAGCTCTGTTTGTGGGAAAAAAAGGACGTCAATTTTGTGTGGGAGCCACATCGCGCGACCGCACAATTGTCAGTTAAAGTGACGCAGTGCCGAATCGCAAAAAGTGCTCTGGTCAGGAAGGGGGTAAATTCTTCCGGGGCTGAAGTGGTTAAAGTCCCGTTTTTTGAGGAAATTTTCTTTTGCAGGAGAGATTAGATTACATTATACAACGTAATCTGAACTTTGGGAAAGAAGCGCCTAAGGAAATGCTTCCTTTTGGTGACACCATCTTAAATGCCAATTAACTGGAGCTTACTGATTGCTTTTTAGGGATAAAAGGTTTGATTTATTTGTATCTATTTTCATTTATTTTGATATTATTTTGATAAATGTATTCTCTTGCTGTACATTGTGCCATGCTGGAACTGTTCATTTTGAGGTGACCACGGGTTCACTTTAACATCTGCTGTTATTGTTGCTGCTAATAAATTCATTGCGCAAAATGTCGGTAGCTGCTTATCTGCTAATAACTGCAGATATCATTAACTCTTATTAGTAAGTCCATCACATAATGAATTCCGAGGGCTGTTTTTATTTTTAGCATTAATGCATGTTGTTGCGGACAATTTAATCCTTATCACGCGATGCCTGTCTTCCAGCCCAAGTACAGAGTAAAAGTGAACTGATTGCATCAGTTTGCAGGCAAATCAAGAACAGAGCAGATTTAAACCTAGCCGAGTCCACCTTGTTTCCATGTCTTGCCATAGCAACACTCAACCATGACATTCGACTTTTCACTTTTAGCTTTCATAAAGTTTATTCTCCCATATGGAGATCCAATCTGTAGCTATGGTGATACAGAAGGACATAAGGAAAAAAAAAAAAACTTTGAAAAAGGCTAAATAAGTTTTTTATCTGTGCAGGAAAAACTATTACAAACTGAGGTAAGAATTGACAAGGCAAACTTTTACAATTTATTTAGTAATGCTTGCAACCTATAACTGCACCTATTACTACAAACCACTGCCTGAAAACTTCTCATATTGAAAACCCAACATAGGACAATTCAAATAAACAAGGGCTGGACTGAAAGTAATGCAACATGAGCATAAATTTTTGATTAACTTACGTAGGTCATTCAAATTTCACATGTTGTAGAGTAACTCTTCCTCTATAGTAACGCTTCTTCTTTTTCATTGCAGGTAAATAATAGATTCCAAGCAGAAGCAATGCGCTGTCATTGAGTTCTTGATGAACGAGGGGTGCAGGCTGTCTGACATCCACAGAAGGCTACAGAATGTTTAGGAGATTACACCATTGGCAAGAACTATACCTTGTCGTTGGTGACTCTTCTCAAAGGTATAATCTCAGTAAACATTCTGTGGTCTTCTGCGGATTTAAGATAGACTGCACCGCTCCTTCGTCATGAACTCAATGATGGCATGTTGCTTCTGCTTGGAATCCATTATTTACCTGCAAAGAACAAGAATAAGGGTTACTATAGGAAGAGTTACTCTATAACATGTGACATTTGAACAACCTATGTAGGTTAATAATAAAGTTATGCCCACTTTTGCATTACCGGTACTTTTCTATTACTTTTTTCTACCCATATATGGATAAAAACCCATCTCCCTACTCCCATTTGTCTCCATGCTTCTTGAACGCCTTGTCCACAACCGTATAAGCTTCTACTTCCCTGACAACAACCTTCTCGATCCCCTACAGTTCGGCTTCCACCCACAACATTTCACTGAAACTGCCCTACTAAAACTCACAGACTTACTAACTGCTAAAACCAGCAGCCAGTATGCCATACTCATACTCTTGGACCTTTCTGCTGCCTTTGATACAGTTGACCACCCACTGCTCCTCAACAAACTCCACTCCCTTGGCCTATGTGATTCTGCTCTTTCCTGGTTCTCCTCCTACCTATCTCAGCACACTTTCAGTGTCACATATAACACCATCTCCTCCACTCCTCTTCCTCTTTCTGTTGGGTACCCCAATGCTCTGTCCTTGGGCCCCTCCTATTTGTGCTATATACCCCTTCTTTGGGCCACTTGATAACATCCTATCGCATCTAATACCGCTTCTATGCTGACGACACCCAGATCTGTCTCTCCACTCCTCAACTCACCTCCGTCTTCAATATCCTCAAGTATCACAAACTTACTGAGCGACATATCAGTATGGATGTCACACCACTGCCTCAAACTCAATCTTTCTAAAACCAAGCTAACTTAACTAATATTTCCTCCTCCCTGATCCCCTCCCCATGACTTTACCATTGTGATCAACAGCACAACCATTGGTCCCTCCACACATGCCAAGGTGCTGGGTGTAATCCTTGACTCTGACCTCTCCTTCAGCCCCCACATCCAATCACTGGGTACAGCTTTCCACCTTAACCTCTGCAACATTTCCAGAATTTGCCCCTTCCTGACTAATGACACCACAAAACAACTTAATCACTCCTTGCTTGACTACTTGGTTGACTACAGCACCCTCCTCCTCACCGGCCTACCCTTACACAGGCTATCCCCCTTCAGTCTATTATGAATGCTGCTACTAGACTAATACATCTTACTAACCAATCTGTGACTGCTGCTTCCCTCTGCCAATCCCTTCACTGGCTTCCCCTACCCCACCGTATAAAATTCTAAATACTAACCACAACATACAAGGCCATCCACAACATCACCCCCAGCTACATCACCAACCTCATCTGCAGATATTGCCCAAATTGTTCACTTCACTCCTCCAAAAACCTCCTGCTCTCTAGCTCCCTTGTTACCTCCTCTAATGCTCGCCTCCAGGACTTCTCCAGAGCCTCTCCCACCCTCTGGAACTCCCTGCCCCAGTATGTCCGGTCTGCCCCTACCCTGTCCGCCTTTAGGTGATCCCTGAAAACTCACTTATTAGGGGAAGCCTACCCCACCTCCACCTAAGAACTGTACCTGAGTCACCTCCATCAGATCTTTCCCTGCAGCTATTACCTTTTGTACCACCTCCCCCTTCCTTTATATTGTAAGCTCCATGAGCAGGGCCCTCCTATTCCTTCTGTATTGAACTGTATTGTATTTGTACTGTCCTCCCTCTACATTGTAAAGCGCTGCGCAAACTGTTGCCACTATATAAATACTGTATAATAAAAATAATATAATAATAATAAATATATTCAAAACCTTTTGCCAGAGCAAGCAACTTTCTCTTTTAAAAGAGTGGTCCTACAAATTTGTGTCCCCTAAAATACACCTTGTATTCAAATTTGATCAACTGCATTGAAATGAATTTTCTTCTGTATGAAAGGCCTAACTAGGAGTCACGCAGACACTGAGGGTACAGAGAATGGGGCAATATATTTCCCAGGAAGAAAGAAGAAAGTCTGGCTTCTTTTTCCCCAAAGAGATTTGGCAGCATGACTGGAAATCCCTGCATTTCAATAAATGATGCACAGGCTCAAAAGCTCTTACTGTCATCATTTTATAACTCCTAGCAATTTCTAACAATTTTTTTTTTCAGTTTTGTATAACATAAGGAAGGATTAAAACTTTTATTAGATTTATATTGCTGTATGAGGCCTTGCTAGAGTTATTTCTCTTCTCTTCTTATCAGTGGAGGACATTGTCATCAAAGGGTCCATGTTCAAGAAGAATTTTTAAGGTCCAAGTACAAATATTTATTCCCTCTGTATATACTGTATGTGTAGATAGATATAGACATGCACAAAGGCAAAGCGCAGCAGCCTTTTTGATATCCTGAACTTTCTTATGGTCTATTATGCTGAACCGGGGACTGACAATGAGCACCACCACCAAGATCCCATCTCCCGTCTGGCCTATAAATGCTCTAAAATACCTCCTAACTCCCAGAGGGTACTTGTGCAGCTGCACGGTATACAAAAATGACATGTCCATTCTGATTCCTATCTGGTCCTATCACCTGGACAAGAGGAGAGGGAATATTTTGAACCTAAACACAAACAGCCATTTAAAAAAGTGCACACCCTCCCTTCTCCTCCTCTTTGCAGGACATCATTAGTTTCAAAAGTAAAAATGTTTTTTTTAAGAAGTCGATAGGTAATTAATGAATCTACAGACAGGAGAGGCAAACAAGCAGTCTTTTCCTGTACAGCTATTGGTTATACACAATGGGAACGCGGGGGAACACAGTTCCAGCACCTCCAGCATGAATGTTTGTAATGGAAGGGGTGCTGGGGTGTGCTGAGGGGGTCTACTGATGCTGGCTGGGTGATCCATTGTCACGGGGGGTCTATTGTTATAGGGGGGGGGTCTGTAGTTGTTGGGGAGTTCTATAGTTGCTGGTGGGGGGTCTGTTGTTGTTGGGGAGTTCAATAGTTGCTGGTGGGGGATCTATTGTTGCTGAAGGGTCTTAAGTTGCCTGAGGGTTCAATTTTTGCTGGTGGGTTTAAATGTTGCTGGTAGGGACCTATTGTTGAGGAAGGGGTCTATTTTTGTTGGCTGCTGGAGGGTCTACTGATGCTAGATAATGGTAAATCTATTGTTGCTGGGTGGAATTTGTTGCAGGAAGAGTCTATTGTTGTTGTAAAGATCTATTGTTGCTGAATAGATCATTGTTGTCGATTGCAGGGGATGTATTTTACTTCTTGTCTTGTTATCATTACAGTGGGAGTAAACTCCCATGGTTGACATTTACCTATAGGTAAGCCCATATTAAGGCGTACCTATAGATACAGTAAATATCTCCTAAATGTTTAGGAGATATTTACTTGTGAATGGGCCAGTGACGTCACCGGGCATTCGCTCTGAAGGAACGGCATACCCGTCCTGGGCTGTGAATAGTGGCATGAACAAGAGAGTGAAGTCATTGCAGTGCGGCCAATCAGATGACCAGAGGACCCCGAACCCCGAAGGAAGATCAGGTGAAGATGAAAGCCTTGTCAGCGGTGACAGTGCGTCGCTGGAGGGCTTCGTTTTAAGGTAAGTTTCACATAATGTACTAGTATGCGATGCATACTAGCACATTATAACTTTACCTTGCAGGTTTAAAAAAAAAATTGCTGCGGTTTACTACCGCTTTAACAAATTCCATACAAATGACTTAGCACCACAAAACAATACTTGGTTCTTATTCTTTAAAAGGGGGAATTACTGGGAGGTGGGTAGGGGGTGGAACCAAGGAACGGCGCTTGGAGGCGGGTAGCGAGTGAAGACAAGAGAGGGGCATACCTGCACATATTCTTTGAGAAAAAAAGCTCTGGTTATACTTACTGTATATATACTCTCATCAGCCATTTATGTAAGCTTATTTATGCAATATGAGAAAATAACCACAACGGTTAGAAAAAGTGAACAGTCGCAGTCCAGTATATCCCAAGCACATGTTTTTATTCTGCAAAGAGTTCAACAAACATCTTGCTGTCGTTCCACACGATCTGACGAGTGAACACCATTCATTGCACACCCAACTATCCTCTGGTACCGGTGTGGGGTAGATTCATCTTCAGGTTATTCACTGTCACAATATTCTAAGCAAAGTTAGTCCAAGTAAAAGTTGAAGATATAAAAGTTGTGATCATGGTAAATGATATTTGTTTTAGGAACCAAAGGTCATATACCTAGCACTGCCACTGATGGAAATTTGGTTCTGACCTAGTGGGATTAGAAACACCACATTTTAACTTTTCCTTTAAAACTACCTACTAAAAACACAAACATTCTAGCTTGTCACTGAAAATAAATCTTTAAGTATTGAATCCAGTTCCCTGCTTACGCACATCATTTACTTGGGACTAAGGCGTAGCTAATTGTGACTGATGTGCTATCTATATCTGTGGACAGCCATAGAGACAAATTACTGAGATGGCATATATTTTCCGTTATAGCTTTCTTTCAGAAGATAGAGAAAAGTCACTGCTAAATGGCAAAAGACAAATTTGCAGATTGTAACATTGCCAAGTGCGGGAAACTCTAGATTCTGTTATCTGAAGAGCTGGCCTCACACCTGACAGTTTTCAGTCGATGACAACCAATTTTGAACCTCTTGGAATTGCATTTAACTCCTTGACGCCGGCACCGCCCGGCCCTTTAAGGGGTTGCTGATGAGGGGAACCCCTTGACACCGACACCTCCCTGCCCTTTAAGGGGTTGCTGATTCCGGGAGGTGGGGTTTATGAACATGTTACCGCCGTGATTGGCTGGCACAGCGGTCACGTGATCGGAAAGCCCCCAATCGCAAGTAGCGATTGGCACAGGTTTGTTTACATTTTGGTACGCAAATATACAGCCTCTAGGCATCAAGGGATCTGTGCAATGAGTATCTCAGGAGGCTTTAGGTGGATGGACGTCTAGGCAAGAAATGTGGAATTATAGGCTGCATGAAGACAGACAGGTGGGCCCTATAGGGGTAGAGAGGTTGTTTGTCACATCCTCCATGTTTTCCCATTAACTCTTTTGGGTGTCAAGCACTGGGTCACATGAGAGGCCTACCTTTTGTATCGTCTTCATCAATGCAACAGGACAAGGCTGAGGCCACTGTGGGGGAATACTCAACCTTAAGGCAGACCTCTACTGTTAGAGATGAACGTACACCATGTACACTTTCACTACAACTCTTCTCTAGTTAATCCTCAGTTCCCCATGACAATGTACACTTCTCCGTAATCTGCATTTAGGAGGGAACCCTGTCCAGATCCACCTGTCCAGCGTTTTCCACTACTATTCCCCAGTAGTGGAGTGGGCCCCTCTGTGCACTCTGCACTAGCTCCACATGTGCACTTAATTTTACTCTTGAACTTCCGTACCTCTATAGAGGATGAGAACCTCTGTGGCACAAATCCACACCCGTTGTTTTGGGAGACAGATCACTGGTGGAAGGAGTTCCAACAACATCTCCCTCACTGCTAGAGGCCGTTCCACCTATAACAGGTACATGTTATCGACAGGCTGCTGTTTAAACTTCCGTTACTCGAGGTAACCACTTGTATCTTCACACTACTCCACTCCACACCGATGTCTTCATACCCCAAAGTGTTTAAGACCCACTCGATGTTGAACTAAATGTGTGCTGGTTACATACATTACACCCCTTTCAGTAACTTCAGACCAGGCAAGGACAAAGTTTCAAACACTTTACCTAAGAAGGGTGTAGTCCAACAGATAAAGGCATTATTATTTCCTATTCCCTAACTTTACCTACAGGCCTGAGTGCTGCCCTGGTATACCTGCTAAGGTGTAGTCAAAGCAAAGATAAGTTCTTTATAGGCATCTTCATGTAGATACAAGCCCTGCTGAGGCACAGACCAGTGCTGGTGTCTTCAGGGCAAACCCCAGGTTCCAGAAGTTCTACTTCTGGATGGCGATGGATAGCATCCTTCTCCCCTCCCTAGCTCAGACCACAGTTCCTTTTATATCACACAGGACTAGTGGGTTGGGCCCAGTGAAGTACCCACGAAAACCCACCCAGCCAGGACAGCACCTAACAACCTGCTTACATGCGCTCCACAAAACAAAAAAGGCACCCCACCTATAATAAACAAATGTGGATAATTGCAAAAAGGGGAGGGGGGAGGAAGAAGACATTTAAATAATTTATAATAAGTTAGTGATGTTTTGCTTTAAGGGTTAGAATCCCTGTTTAGTGGGGCTGCAATTCCAGCTTGTGACTAGTGTACACTGTCAGCCAATCATAAACCTGCGCTAAGCACCTTGCCCTTTGGACAGCATTCGGGGTGTCATACTAGGGCAAGTATGATCTGTTCCCATGATGCTATAGAAACTCCCTTTGGTGAGGGTACAATATCTTCCACGGTATCAGATCCTGGATCTCTTCTCTCCCATTGCAGGAAAAAGGAGGTAAAGGCATACACCATCTATATTCCATAGCAATACCAGCTGTCAGTTTTAAAACAATATCATTTTATTTTACATTGGATGGAGAATCGCCTGGAGTTCTTCAAAGTAATGAGAGTGAACTGCGAGAAATTTAATTAAATTTATTTTGCCATTTTATGGCATCAACCAATCAGTGCTCAGCAATGATTTAATCAGAAGGTGTGTCCCCAAGGAATGAAGCTGATTGCATCAGCACAGTTATTAAATTTTGACAGACTCAATACTATTACAATTTGGCTGGCGATGAGGTCTCATTAGAGAAAAGAGTTTGATGGGATCGGGGATACCAGGCGGTCCTGCCAGTTTATCATAGGTCATTTAAATGCTTTGCATCTTCAGATAAAGTCTAAAGAGGTATAATGCCCAACAGCCAGAATCATACATGGGCTTCTGCACCGGGGATGGATGGATGAATGGATAGAAGGGTTTGTGGATGGATGCATAGATTAATGGATGGGTGGTTGGGTTTGTGGATGAATGGATGGATGGATAAATGAATAGATGAATGAATGGATGGTTGGGTTTGTGGATGAATGGATGGATGGATGGATGGATGGATGAATGAATGAATGAATGAATGAATGAATGAATGAATGAATGAATGGGTTTTGGATGAATGGATGGATGATTGGGTTTGTGGATGAATGGATGGATGGATTAAGGGATGGATGGTTGGGTTTGTGGATGAATGGATGGATGGGTTGGATGGATGGGATGCATGGATGGTTGGATGATACTAGACTTAGATAACTCTCTTTAAGATAACTTTTTCTTTCAATCTTTCATTGAAATGAGAGGTTTGTTGGTGTCCAGCAACAAGTAAAATGCTAAACACGCTTTGTTTTATACATGTGCATTTGGTTTTTTTTAAGGAGCAATGTGGCTGCAATGTGGACCTTGACATCACCTAAAGGCTACACATTATATTTGGTATATGTAATACTATAGAAAACAATCAGAGGCTGAAGACATGCTACAGAAGATGGTCAGAGACTGTAGGCATGCTACAGAAGATGGTCAGAGACTGTAGACATGCTACAGGACATGGTAAGAGCAGGGGCGGACAGACCATTCTGGCACTGCCCGAGGACCCTGGGTCAGGGGGGCCCCATGAGCGGCTCAGTCTGCCCCTGGATGTGCCCACAGCTTATCATGCAGGATAGGGGAAGTTTATGCACCGCGGAGGAGGTGAGTTATGTCATCTCTGCCTACAGTTGATGAGGCTATATGAGAGAACTCGGGTGCTGGCCAGGATTACAGAGCGATCATGGACCATGAGGATGATAGCAGTGACAGGCGTCAGAGATTGCAACCGTGCTACAGCAGATGGTCAGAGATTGCAACTATGCTACAGGAGATGGTCAGAGACTTCTATCATGCTACAGGAGATGGTCAGAGACTTCTATCATGGTACAGGAGATGGTGAGAGACTTCTATCATCCTACAGGAGATGGTCAGAGACTTCTATCATGCTACAGGAGATGGTCAGAGACTTCTATCGTGGTACAGGAGATGGTCAGAGACTTCTATCATGGTACAGGAGATGGTCAGAGATTTCTATCATGGTACAGGAGATGGTCAGAGACTTCTATCATGCTACAGGAGATGGTGAGAGACTTCTATCATGCTACAGGAGATGGTCAGAGACTTCTATCATGGTACAGGAGATGGTCAGAGACTTCTATCATGGTACAGGAGATGGTCAGAGACTTCTATCGTGGTACAGGAGATGGTCAGAGACTTCTATCATGGTACAGGAGATGGTCAGAGACTTCTATCATGGTACAGGAGATGGTCAGAGACTTCTATCATGCTACAGGAGATGGTCAGAGACTTCTATCATGCTACAGGAGATGGTCAGAGACTTCTATCGTGGTACAGGAGATGGTCAGAGACTTCTATCATGGTACAGGAGATGGTCAGAAATTTCTATCATGGTACAGGAGATGGTCAGAGACTTCTATCATGCTACAGGAGATGGTCAGAGACTTCTATCATGCTACAGGAGATGGTCAGAGACTTCTATCGTGGTACAGGAGATGGTCAGAGACTTCTATCATGGTACTGGTGATGGTCAGAGACTTCTATCATGGTACAGGAGATGGTCAGAGACTTCTATCATGCTACAGGAGATGGTCAGAGACTTCTATCATGCTACAGGAGATGGTCAGAGACTTCTATCGTGGTACAGGAGATGGTCAGAGACTTCTATCATGGTACTGGAGATGGTCAGAGACTTCTATCATGGTACAGGAGATGGTCAGAGACTTCTATCATGGTACAGGAGATGGTCAGAGACTTCTATTATGGTACAGGAGATGGTCAGAGACTTATATCATGGTACAGGAGATGGTCAGAGACTTCTATCATGGTACAAGAGATGGTCAGAGACTTCTATCATTGTACAGGAGATGGTTAGAGACTTCTATCATGGTACAGGAGATGGTCAGTGATTTCTATCATGGTACAGGAGATGGTCAGAGACTTCTATCGTGGTACAGGAGATGGTCAGAGACTTCTATCATGGTACAGGATATGGTCAGAGACGTCTATTATGGTACAGGAGATGGTCAGAGACTTCTATCATGGTACAGGAGATGGTCAGAGACTTCTATTATGGTACAGGAGATGGTCAGAGACTTCTATCATGGTACAGGAGATGGTCGGAGACTTCTATTATGGTACAGGAGATGGTCAGAGATTTCTATCATGGTACAGGAGATGGTCAGAGACTTCTATCATGGTACAGGAGATGGTCAGAGACTTCTATCATGGTACAGGAGATGGTCAGAGACTTCTATCATGGTACAGGAGATGGTCAGAGACTTCTGTCATGGTACAGGAGATGGTCAGAGACTTTTGTCATGGTACAGGAGATGGTCAGAGACTTCTGTCATGGTACAGGAGATGGTAAGAGACTGCAGATATGTTGCAGGAGATGGTCAGAGGCCACAACTATTCTACAGGGGATCGACAGAGATTACAGCCATGCTTTAGGACATGGTATTCGGCTGCAGCCATGCTACAGGAGATGGTCACAGTCTGCAGTCATGCTACAGGAGAGGGTCAAAGATTGAAGACATATTATAGTAGTGGTTGGAGACTGGAGACATGCTGCTGTTTAAAACTCAGAACAAGTAACAGGAGACTGCTAGAGATTACTACTATTACAGTCCTTTTCTAAATCAGTGTTTTCCCATTTGTGCTCCCTGCAGTCTATAAAAAAAATATTGTTGGCACATGCATTGTTTCTTTTAGCAACATTCATTATAAAAGATTGGAGAAAAATATGTGATTAGAGAAAAGGGAATAGGCAGCACAGAAAAAATAAGAAAGTGTAAGTAATAAAACAAATCATTTATAGAGAAGTCTAGTATATGTGAACCCTCACCTTGCAATACAACCCATTGAGTTCAAAATAGAAATACAAGGCAAAAAGCATATAGTGATCATATAACCTCTGTTCTCAGCTGCATAACAGTTATGGGTGGAGACTGCAGGGCGTCAGCAGGTGGCAAGGAGAAAGCAGTACACTGATCTTCCCAGTGAATGGCTTGTAGGAGATGTTTCAGCACAAATCTTGGTCATTGGAGGACAGGCAGAAAACTGACCACACTAGGATGGAAGTGCTCTCATGCCTAGTCTGGTAAGTTTGAAATAGGAAAGTAGGGGGACTGGCAGGATCACCAGATATTTTACACAAAGAAAGCAATACAAAGTAAACAGGCTACTTTTTAACAAAAGTACATGTGGGCAGGCAAACATCAGAAATATGAAATGTTGGGATAACAAACACTTTAATATTAACATCAATGGCCATGAGCAAGCACCCTAGCAAAGAAAAATACTAATATGGATAAATTCACCTGCACTTTAGATACATAACATACACGTAGTAAAACCGGCTAGTACAATTTGCAGGTAACAAATATTAAACTGTATTAAAATAACATATCTATGGTTCTCATGCGTGGTGACGTCACGCCTGGAGCTACAACATGTGACGACATCATGCACGAGGACAGCGGCCATCTTGCTGGTTTGAAACGTTTCCACTTTTTGATGACATGCTCGTTTAATTGTGAACAATGTGAGTATTTTGGAGTTTTAATAAATGTTGAAGTGTTCTTTATTACTACACCATGAGGCGGTTCTGTTCTCCTTTTTGATTAGTATGGGTTGGTGGCCTGAGTTTCGGAGTGACTATCTAAGAGAGAAGAAGCTGTACAAGCCATAGCCCCTATATAATTTGCCTAAATTTGATGGTGTTTAGTGGTTACTTGAGCGTTGATTGACCGCTTATATCTTAGGTGGTCCACAATTCATGGTAAGAGACTCTTTGTGCTGAGGTGATGGTGGAGGACCTCTCTTTCTTTATGCCCCTATCCTGTGATGTTTTATATACACCTGATGTGCCTTCTCTGTTCCTGGTTTCAATAGACTCTTTATGTGATAGACCAACACAAAGTGGCACATAATTGTGAAGTGGAAGGAAAATGATAAATAGTTTTCCAAATTTTTTACAAATAAATATCTGAAAAGAGTGTCATGCAAAGCCCCATTTACTCGGATACCCCTAACTTAAATCTAGTGGAACCAATTGCCCGCAGAAGTCACCTAATTAGTAAATAGAGTCCACTCGTGTGTAATTTAATCTCAGTTTCAATACAGCTATTCTGTGAACCCCTCAGAGGTTTGTTAGAGAACCTTAGTGACACAGGCGTGCGCAGGCTATTGCATTAGGGTGTGCACCCCAAAGCTCAAACAGGCAAAAGTATTGGGACGCCTACCTTTACACACGCAGGAACTTTAATGGCATCCCAGTCTTAGTCTGTAGGGTTCAATGTTGAGTTGGCCCACCCTTTGCAGCTTCAACACTTCTGGGAAGGCTGTCCACAAGGTTTAGGAGTGTGTCTATGGGAATGTTTGACCATTCTTCCAGAAGCACATTTGTGAGGTCAGGCACTGATGTTGGATGAGAAGGCCTGGATCACCGTCTCCGCTCTAATTCATCCCAAAGGTATTCTATCGGGTTGAGGTCAGGACTCTGTGCAGGACAGTCAAGTTCCTCCACCCCAAACTCACTCATCCATGTCTTTATGGACCTTGCTTTGTGCGCTGGTCCAAATCATTTGGTGGAGGGGGAATTATGGTGTGGGGGGAGGGGGGATTATGGGGTGGGGGGTTGTTTTTCAGGGGTTGGGCTTGGCCCCTTAGTTCCAGTGAAGGGAACTCTTATGCCCCGTACACACGGTCGGATTTTCCGACGGAAAATGTGTGATAGGACCTTGTTGTCGGAAATTCCGACCGTGTGTAGGCTCCGCGTTCAGAATGATCGGATTTTCTGACAACTTTGTGTGACCGTGTGTATGCAAGACAAGTTTGAGCCAACATCCGTCGGAAAAAATCCTAGGATTTTGTTGTTGGAATGTCCGATCAATGTCCGACCGTGTGTACAGGGCATTAAGGTGTCAGTATACCAAGACATTTTGGACAATTTCATGCTAACAACTTTGTGGGAACAGTTTGGGGATGGCCCCTTCCTGTTCCATCATGACTGCGCACCAGTGCACAAAGCAAGGTCCATAAAGACATGGGTGGTGGAAAATGACCTTCAAAGTGCAAAAATTCACATTATAATAGTAACTAAACCAACTAAAAGGTTGTTTCACTTGAGATTAATCTGTATGGTAAATATCTATAGGAGAGGTTTCCACCATCCCTGCTAAGCTTATTTTTATACAATATGTCTTATTTTCAGCTTGATGTGTATTATGTGAAGTTGCATATCACAGAGATCGGTATTGTGATAATATTGAAGTTTATTGAGATTTCCATACATTACAGGATTAAATTGTTGTTAAGTTATTGATCAGTAAGTTAGCGCTGCACTTTTTTTTTTTTTTTTGTGTGGTGTGGGAACACATAACAGTGCTTAGTGGCAGGCCTTTCAATTACACTTTTTTTATTTTACCTCCAGTAGTTTATTGTAAATAGTGATGTGGTGATGACCTATTATACTAAAATCGGGATGTGGCATTAATAAACAACAGATTTCAGTTGTGCCCCACCAGGCCGGCACCCCCTTGGACAATGTGCCTGGCGGGTGAGTTCATCACCCCGATCCCTGCACTCAGTGCACTGATGGGCACTGATTAACAGCACTGATAAGCGGCACTGATTGGCACTGTCAGGTGGAACTCATTTGTACTGGTGTGGAACTGACTGGCACTGACAGGTGGCACTGATTGGAAGCACTGATTGGCACTGACAGGCAGCACTGGCACTGATTGGCACTGACAGGTAACACTGATTGGAAGTACTGATTGGCACTGCCAGATGGCACTGATTGGAAACACTGGCACGGAGAGGTGGCACTGATTGGCACTAATAATGATTGGCAATGACAGGTGGCACTGATTGGAAGCACCAATTGCCACTGACAGGTGGCACTGGCATTGATTGGCACTGACAGGTGGCAATGATTGGAAGCACTGATAGGTGGCACTCATTGGCACTGACAGGTGACACTGATTGGAAGCACTTGGCACTTATTAGCACTAACAGGTTGCACTGACTGAAAGCACTAATTGGCACTGACAGGGGGCACTGGCACTGATTGGCACTGACAGGTGGCACTGATTGGAAGCACTGATTGGGACTCATTGGCACTGACAGGTGGCACTGATTGGAAGCACTAATTGGCACTGACAGGCGGCGCTGGCACTGATTGGCACTGACAGGTGGCACTGATTGGAAGCACTGATAGGTGGCATTGATTGGAAGAACTAATTGACACTGACAAACTGACAGGCAGCACTGGCACTGATTGGCACAAACAGGTGGCATTAGTTAGAAGCACTGACAGAGGAGAGGGGGGTTTCCAGGGGCGTACCTAGAGCATTTGGCACCCAGGACAGATCCTATATCTGGCACCAACACCCCACGTTAAAATGTAAAAACACCCCACTGTGCCCCCTGCATACCTCTGCATCCTTCAATAACTTTGTCACTACTGCGTACCCCCTCTCCACAACTGCACCACTGCACCCCTTTACATTACACAGGACCCTGTATCACTGCACCCCTTTACATTACACAGGACCCTGTATCACTGCACCCCTTTACATTACACAGGACCCTGCACCAATGGACCCCTTTACATTACACAGGACCCTGCACCAATGGACCCCTTTACATTACACAGGACCCTGTATCACTGCACCCCTTTACATTACACAGCCCCCTGTATCACTGCACCCCTTTACATTACACAGCCCCCTGTATCACTGCACCCCTTTACATTACACAGGACCCTGCACCAATGGACCCCTTTACATTACACAGGACCCTGTATCACTGCACCCCTTTACATTACACAGCCCCCTTCAGCACAGACCCCCCCCCCCCCCTCAGCACAGATGGACCCCCCCCCCCCCAGCACAGATTCCCCCCTTTCAGCACAGATGGACCCCCCCCCCCCCCTCAGCACAGATTCCCCCCTTTCAGCACAGATGGACTCTCCCCTTCAGCACAGACAGATCCCCCCCATTCAGCACAGACAGATCCCCTCATCCCATTCAGTACCTCAGATCAGCGTGGCACAGGCACAGCAGGTCCCCTCCCCCTGTGTACACATAAACATTGGAGGGGGAGGCGGCTTCACTCTGCTCGCTGTGCCTGTGTAATATCCTGGCAGGACCGAGCAGCTATTGAACATCAGCCAATAATTGAGCAGCTTGAGAAAGGGGCAGGGCTACATACACGTAGCAGACCCATCCTATTGGCTGGTGTTCAGATACCTGCTTGGTCCCGCCCACCCCGACATCATACATGAAATCTGACAGCTCCTCTCTCTCTCTGCATGTAGTTACCATACAGGACAGTGTCACACTGAGCGGATCTTTCAAGCCCCAATATCGGCACAATGTTATACTGACTCACAGGCAGTGCAGGGTACACATTGCACATCGGATACAGATGGCATGGGGCTAAACACTGCTTGGGGGATTAGGGTGTGCCCAGGCACACCCGGCACACCCCGTGGGCACGCCTATGCTTAGTGAACAAACAGCATCATGAAGGCCAAGCAACACACCAGACAGGTCAAGGATAAAGTTGTGGAGAAGGTTAAAGCAGGGTTAGGTTATAAAAAATATCCCAATCTTTGAACGTCTCACGGAGCACTGTTCAATCCATCATCCGGAAATGGAAAGAGTATGGCACAACTGCAAACCTACCAAGACATGGCCGTCCACCTAAACTGACAGGCTGGGCAAGGAGAGCATTAATCAGAGAAGCAGCCAAGAGGCCCATGGTAACTCTGGAGGAGCTGCAGAGATCTACAGCTCAGGTGGGAGAATCTGTCCACAGGACAACTATTAGTCGTGCACTCCACAAATCTGGCCTTTATGGAAGAGTGGGTAGAAGAAAGCCATTGTTGAAAGAAAGCCATACAAAGTCCTATTTGCTATTTGCAAGAAGCCAAATGGGGGACACAGCAAACATGTGGAAGAAGATGCTCTGGTCAGACGAGAACAAAATTGACCTTTTTTGCCTAAAAGCAAAACTATGTGTGGCGGAAAACTAACACTGCACATCACCCTGAACACACCATCCCCACCGTGAAACAAGGTGGTGGTGGCAGCATCATGTTGTGGGGTTGCTTTTCTTCAGCAGGGACAGGGATGCTGGTCAGAGTTGATGGGAAGATGGTTGAAGCCAAATACAGGGCAACTTAGAAGAAAACCTGTTAGAGCCTGCAAAAGACTTGAGACTGGGGTGGAGGTTCACCTTCCATCAGGACAACGACCCTAAACATACAGCCAGAGCTACAATGGGATGGTTTTTGATGTGTTAGAATGGCCCAGTCAAAGTCCAGACCTAAATCCAATTGAGAATCTGTGGCAAGACTTGAAAATTGCTGTTCACAGACGCTCTCCATCCAATCTGACAGAGCTTGAGCCATTTTGCAAAGAAGAATGGGCAAAAATGTCACTTTCTAGATGTGCAAAGCTGGTAGAGACATCCCCAAAAAGACTTGCAGCTGTAATTGCAGTGAAAGGCGGTTCTACAAAGTATTGACTCAGGAGGGGCTGAATACAAAAGCACGCCATACTTTTCACATATTTATTTTTAAAAAAAAATTTTGAAAACCATTTATAATTTTCCTTCTACTTCACAATTATGTGCCACTTTGTGTTGGTCTATCACATAAAATCCCAATAAAATACATTTACGTTTTTGGTTGTAACATGACAAAATGTGGAAAATTTCAAGGGGTATAAATAGTTTAAGACATTGTGAATAAAGAAAAACATTGCATGCCAGCTGCTGGTATCTGAGGGGTGCACAATGGGTACCAGAGGGGGCACAGGTTCTGAACTTTCCGCAAATCTTAACTTGAAACTAATAGTTTATTTCCACAACTGTGGTGTCTCTGAACTTCTGCACTTCCATCGCCAATTTACAGGTTACAACTTACATCCATCAAAGAGAGGAAAAACTTTTTTTTTTCGAAAGGAAAGAACAATTTCACACAGTCATATCCTCACCCATATCGCTGGCATCAACATCCACTTGGGTTGTTTTCTTGAAATTCTGTGACATATCCAGAGCCAATTGTTCTGTGGTGTGCAGGAGTTTGGTGATACTTTTTCTCCGGCTCTCGTCTGTTAGCTTTTTCCAAACTGTAATTTTATCCTTTTCAACAAAGTTGTTCACAGTGTTAACAAAAGTCTGCCGATACACAGAGAAAGACGTTATGGTGGTATGCTTTGCCCTTTTGCTGTTCTCACTTTAAAGTGAATTTGTCACATTGGAAGAAAGATTACAGCATCAGCGAACTGATTGAAAGAATAAAGGAAATGTGTTCTCATTTTAAAATTCATATGGGTGACCCAAAGTGGAAAATCTACGGTTTATAAACTTTCTACTTAAAGGAAAACAAAATGATATTTTAATTGGCAATTAGCCATTATTGCCAAAGTTTATCTAGTTACATTTACCGGTGTGCTACCACAACGTGCGGTAAGGGCTGGTTTACATTTGCGGGTTGGGGTAAAAACATGCGGCTGATCCATATTTTTACCTCCCCTCAACCACAACCTTAAAGAGGTTGTAAAGCCTCAAGGTTTTTCCCCTTAATGCATTCTATGCATTAAGGTGGCAAACCTTCTGTGTTGCAGCTCCCCGCTTTTTTCTTACCTGCGCCCGATCCGATCCAGCGATGTGCACGAGCACAACGGCTCCAGCCACTGTCTCTCTCCTCATTTGACAGATTGATAGCAGCAGGAGCTGTGTCAATGGACTCACCAGCAGGACTCAGGAGCGAGCCTGCACAGGTGCCCCCAGGGAAAGCAGCGTTCAGTGGGTGCACCAGATGAAGAGGAGGAGCCAAGAGCAGGGGCAGCCCCAGAGGGAGAGGATCGGGGCTGCTCTGTGAAAAACGATTGCACAGAGCAAGTAAGTATATGCACGTTTGATTTTTTTATTTGAAAAAAAAAGAGGGGTTAAAACCCTTTTAACCATTTGAGCTCCAGAATATTTTACCCCCTTTGTGTCTTTATGGCCCTTGCTTTGTGCACTGGTCCAAATCATTTGGTGGAGGGGGGATTAGGATGTGGGGTTGTTTTTCAGGGGTTGGGATTGGCCCCTTAGTTCCAGTGAAGGGAACTCTTAAGGCGTCAGCATACCAAGACATTTTGGACAATTTCATGCTCCCAACTTTGTGGGAACAGTTTGGGGATGTCCCCCTCCTGTTCCAACATGACTGAGCACCAGTGCACAAAGCAAGGTCCATAAAGACAAGGATGAGGGAGTTTGGAGTGGAGGAACTTGATTGGCCTGCACAGAGTCCTGACCTCAACCCAATAGAACACCTTTAGGATGAATTCGAGTGGAGACTGCGAGCCAGGCCTTCTCGTCCAACATCAGTGCCTGACCTCACAAATGCACTTTTGGAAGAATGGTCAAACATTCCCATAGACACACTCCTAAATCTTGTGGGTAGCCTTCCCAGAAGAGTTGAAGCTGTTTTAGGTGGACCAAATCAATATTGAACCCTATGGACTAGGACTGGGATGCCATTAAAGTTCACGTGCATGTATAGGCAGGCGTTCCAATACTTTTGGTAATATAGTGTATATTTTTATAGGGGGGTGGCAGGATTGGAGTTTGGCTTACGTTATACAAATGTAGTATTCTTACTTATCTAATAGACTTCATACAAACTATCTAATTAGTGGACAACAGCTTGTAGTACTCTTTCTTTGATGACAAGCTTACATAAAACCTTAATTACGTACCGTAAGGGTGGCATTTGTCAAAGATTCCGGGTTCAGCGCTGTCTTATTTAATGTGCTTAGTTGCGGAGAGGAGGCTGCAAGTACTTCAACGTAGGTAATTACATCCACAGGTAGAATATCTTTCATCGTGCTCCTCTGAATTTCTTTAAGTATAGCAATCGGCTCTTTGATAGTGCTGACCTAAATGACAATGATGAAGAAAAGTGGTATAACATTTGGTGCACTTAACAATTGCTACTGTGTTTGTTAAAGACACGTCATACCAATGTATATCATTATTATTAATCCAGCAATCCAAAATTCACACAAGTTTCACCCGTGATTTTATATATATATATATATATATATATATATATATATATATATATATATATACACACATACACACACACACACACAATATACAATATATATATATACCGGTACTTTCCTTCCCCACTGTATATATACATACATACATAAATATAATGTAAATATTTTCTTCTATCTTTTCATGTGACAACACTGAAGAAATGACACTTTGCTACAATGTAAAGTAGTGAGTGTACAGCTTGTATAACAGTGTAAATTTACTGTCCCCTCAAAAAAACTCAACACACAGCCATTAATGTCTAAACCGCTGGCAACAAAAGTGAGTACACTCCTAAGTGAAAATGTCCAAATTGGGGCCAAAGTGTCAATATTTTGTGTGGCCACCATTATTTTCCAGCACTGCCTTAACCCTCTTGGGCATGGAGTTCACCAGAGCTTTACAGGTTGTCACTGGAGTCCTCTTCCACTCCTCCATGACCACCTCACGGAGCTGGTGGATGTTAGAGACCTTGTGCTCCTCCATCTTCCATTTGAGGATGCCCCACAGATGCTCAATAGGGTTTAGGTTTGGAGATGTGCTTGGCCAGTCCATCACCTTTACCCTCATCTTCTTTAGCAAGGCAGTGGTCGTCTTAGAGGTGTGTTTGGGTCATTATCATGTTAGAATACTGCCCTGCGGCCCAGTCTCCGAAGGGAGGGGATCATGCTCTGCTTCAGTATGTCACAGTGCATGTTGGCATTCATGGTTCCCTCAATGAACTGTAGCTCCCCAGTGCCGGCAGCACTCATGCAGCCCCAGACCATGACACTCCCACCACCATGCTTGACTGTAGGCAAGACACACTAGTCTTTGTACTCCTCACCTGGTTGCTGCCACAAACGCTTGACACCATCTGAACCAAATAAGTTTATTTTGGTCTCATAAGACCACAGGACATGGTTCCAGTAATCCACATCCTTAATCTGCTTGTCTTCAGCAAACTGTTTGTGGGCTTACTTGTGCATCATCTTTAGAAGAGGCTTCCATCTGGGATGACAGCTATGCAGACCAATTTGATGCAGTGTGCGGTGTATGTTCTGAGCACTGACAGGCTGACCCCCCACCCCTTCAACCTCTGCAACAATGCTGGCAACACTGATACATCTATTTCCCAAAGACAACCTCTGGATATGACGCTGAGCACGTGCACTCAACTTCTTTGGTCGATCATGGAGAGGCCTGTTCTGAGTGGAACCTGTCCTGGTAAACCGCTGTATGGTCTTGGCCACCATGCTGGAGCTCAGTTTCAGGGTCTTGCCAATCCTCTCATAGCCTAGGCCATCTTTATGTAGAGCAACATTTCTTTTTTTCAGATCCTCAGAGAGTTCTTCGCCATGAGGTGCCATGTTGAACTTCCAGTGACCAGTATGAGAGAGTGAGAGCGATAACACCAAATTTAACACACCTGCTCCCCATTCACACCTAAGACCTTGTAACACCGAGTCACATGACACCGGGGAGGAAAATGGCTAATTGGGCCTAATTTGGACATTTTCACTTAAGGGGTGTACTCACTTTTGTTGCCAGCGGTTTAGACATGAATGGCTGTGTGTTGAGTTATTTTGAGGGGACAGCAAATTTACACTGTTATACAAGCTGTACACTCACTACTTTACATTGTAGCAAAGTGTAATTTCTTCAGTGTTGTCACATGAAAAGATAGAAGAAAATATTTACAATGTGAGGGGTGTACTCACTTTTGTGAGATACTGTGTGTGTATGCGTGTATATATATATATATATATATATATACACACAGTATATAATCTCTTTTTTTTCAGTATTTACTTGTTGCAGGGTTCTAATTTCTATTACACATAGAGGAGAAAAGCTGTTCTCTTGACAAGGAAATATTTCCGTATAGTTGGCAGAAAAACTCACACCTCTGCTCTTGAAAATTGCGGAGCAGAGTTCAGCCTCTGTTTTTAAAAGCGCTCTTAGCACAGAGGAAGGTGTCCTTCAAACACATTATGGACAATGTGCTGAAACAGCAACATGTAGGGGTTATTTTTTTTTAAGCACTGCACATGCAGTACAGCTGTCTGTAATGTTCAACTTTAACCCTTTCATGGGCAGCAGATTTAAATACCAATAACTTTTTCTATTTATATGCTTTCTGTATTTTCAGGAAAAATACACATTTTATTGAGATAATTGTGGCTTTTCCGAACAAGGTTAAAAGCATTTTCGTATACGGTGAGCCTTTCCTTGAAAATAGAAGATTTGTTTTATTGACCCCCCACTCAACAAATACGAAAACCTTGTCAAAAATAAAGCTTTTGCAAAAAAAAATTAAAAAATCGTCCCTGACACTTCCCAAAAACGTGGACCACTTCCCCATTCGCAACTGCTGCCTTCCAAAAAAGATAGAAGCTTGAAATCCCATGGAATGTGCTCTTGTAATGTCCTTGCAGAATTTTGAGCGTTTAGCTTTGCCAGGGTGTAGTGGAGAGGCACGGTGATGACATCATCCATGTCTACAGGAGGCATTGGTAGTTGAGGCCAAGGTCAGTATTATTTTGTAAAACTTTATTTAAACGTTTTTGCTTTTTAAAGCAATATGTATATAGCAATATTTTGTAAAACTTTATTTAAACTGTATTGCTTTCATTTATTTATTTGTTAAGCGTTGTTGTTTTTATCTATTATTTCTTTTTTATTTAAACATTATTGCTTTTTAAAATACAGAGAGCGTTTTGCAAGACAAGCAAAATTTTTTTTTTTTTTTTTTTTTAATCTTTTTTATTAGAAAAAGAGAAAGTTTTCCATTACAACAAACGTATAAACAGGGAACAAGTAATATTGTCATAAATAAGAAAAAGAAAAACAAAAAACGCATAAATACCTATCCCTATCTTATCATTCTAATATACGGCAGTTTAACCTGTCCTTATACTATAAGTTTCGGGAATCATTTTCCTCCCTTTTTTCCTCCTCACTCACTCTCCCGCCCCTCATCCACTCCCCATCATACACCCTACCATACAAGTCATCCATCACCCACCCTTCCCATCACTCCAATTCTTCCAAATCCAGCCAAGCTTTCCATATTTTTTCGAATTTCTTAGGGTTACCCCTTTTTTTGTAAATATATTTCTCTCTACAGATTACCTCTCTGACTGCATTCACCCATTCTGAGACCGTCGGAGCTTCCTTTCTCTGCCAATGCTGTGCGATAAGCTTTTTGCTCTGAAACAGGCATCTAAACCTTGCTGTCTGTATATCCCTTGAGGGCACCTTATCCCCCATTAGTCCCAACAAGCACTCCCTTGCCTCTACTTTCAATGACGTCCCAAACACCAGATTTATCTTTTCCACCACCCCTTTCCAATATATATGTAATTTGGGGCATCGCCAAAACATGTGGATCAGGTCTCCATGCCCTCCCCCACACCTTTGGCACTTTGGATCGGGCCTCTTACCCCACTTAAATAGTTTCAATGGTGTGTAATATGCCCTATAGGAAAGATAAAGATGGGACATCGCCTGAGAGGAAGAGAGAGTGACCCTGGGCCCCAGCGACAGGACCTGCTTCCATTGGTCATCGGACAGTGCCCCCACATCTCCCTCCCATTGGATCCTGCTTTTGTTCTCAACCATACCCCCCTGGGCGGAAGCCTTCAGGCATCTATACATTTCAGAGATCAGCCCCTTCGTAGTGTGTGCATCAATAAGCTTTCTCAGAGAAGTCATTTCACACCACGCTGGAGCATCCTTCCCAAATTGTGCCTCTAGGGCATGCCTGAGTTGCAAATACTTGTAAAAAGATTTTTTAGAAATTGCATACTCCTCTACCAACTCCTCAAAAGATTTTAACCCCCTCTATATACCTGAGCCAGGCAATGGATACCCCGACGGTCCCATTCCACCAAGTGTCCTATTTTTTTAAGCTCATTGAGGTTATTGTTATCCCAGAGTGGGGAAAATTCCGCAAAGCCCATGTATCCCAAAGTACTTTTGGCTTGTACCCATGCCTTAACCATCAGCTTGGTAGTGGGGCATTTAGTACTAAATGAGTCTGCCTCTAATGCTTCTGCGATCGTGTCATGGCTGATATCATTCCACAAGATGCTACCACCCCCTCCTTCCTCCCATGGCCTATTACTGCCTCCCATTTGCTGTAATTGGGAGGCCAGGAAGTATCCGTATGGATCCGGTACTGCCAGGCCACCCTTCTCCTCTGGCTGTCGCAACGTCCGCAAACTGATCCTAGCCGACCCACCTTTCCAGATAAGTTCTCTAAACACGCTGTCTATTTTTTTGAACCAGTGCTTAGGAATCCACACAGGGGAATTCTGCAAGACATGTAAAAGTTGGGGTAGCCAGACCATCTTGATCAGGTTGCAGCGTCCGACGACTGAGAGGGGCAAGCGACTCCACACCCGGCACTTCTGTTTCATTTTTTTCATAAGTGGGACTAAGTTACCGGAAATATACTGTCCTGGATCATTGGTTATATTGATACCTAGATATTTCATTTGGCTGACTATTTTAACCTGGGATACCTGGCTAGGGAGGGGTTCATTCAGCGGATCTATGGGTAGGATTACTGATTTGTCCCAATTAATCAACAACCCAGAGAACACGCCGAATTCCTCCACTATCCCTATAGCTGTTTTTAATGAATTCTGCGTGTCTGCCAGGAACAGCAAGATGTCATCTGCATACATAGCTACCTTGTCCGTCCCCTTCCTTCTTTTAAATCCCTGCACCCCCTGCGCCGCTCTCAGGGCTATCGCCAAAGGCTCAATTGCCAGAGCAAAGAGCAGGGGGGACAGAGGACACCCCTGTCTCGTACCCCTGCTCAGCTGGAACCCCTCCGAGCACTGGCCATTGATCTTAACCCTGGCCCTCGGACCACTGTATAACAGCCTTAACCATTGGACAAACCCAGGGCCAAACTGGTATTCCACTAGGACCCTCCACAGGTAGTGCCATTCCAGGGAGTCGAAGGCCCTGGCCGCGTCCAATGAAAGAGCCGCTCTCCCCCCACTGTTTACCACCGGTGTTTGCATATTCAGGTACACTCGTCTTATGTTCGTACTCATAGATCTATTTGGGATAAACCCAGTCTGATCCGTATGTATTATTTTAGAAATTATCTTATTCAGCCTTGCGGCCATTACTTTTGCCAGGATTTTTACGTCCGAACATAAGAGCGAGATAGGCCTATATGATGACATATCTATTGGGTTCTTCCCTTCTTTCAACAGGGTTATTATTATGGCTTCTGACATGGACAGTGGCAGGGCCCCGTCCTCTCTGGCTCCGTTGAACACCTCCAAAAGTAGGGGCAATAGTACCTCTCCATATTTTTTAAAGACTTCTATGGGCAGGCCGTCGGGGCCTGGTGACTTCTGGCCTGCCATGTCTCCCACTGCCCTCTGCAATTCAGCGAGGGTCAGTGGGGCATCCAGCATTTCCCTATCTTCACTTGTTAATGGGGTTATCCTTAACCCCTTGAAAAAAAACTGCATTTCGGCCTCCACATTTACTCTGTGAGAGCCGTACAACTTCTCGAAATATGTCCTAAATTCATGCAGAATGTCAGGAGTGGTCTTTTTCAAAACTCCATCCCCCCCCTTGATTGCTGCTATTGTACCTGAGGGGCCGTTAGCCTTAATTATTAGAGACAGAGCCTTTCCAACTCGCTCCCCCTCTCCAGCAAAGCTCCGCCTTTGAAATAAGCTCCTCTTTTCCATCCCCTCCCGGAGCACCCTGCTGTACCTATCCTGTCTCTCCACCCAGAGCTTATAGCTGGATTGGGATGGCGTGTCTATGTACTGCGCTTCTGCTATTTCTACACTCTCTTTAGCTTTTTGTTCTTCTGCTAGCGATTGCTTTTTATTAAATGCAATTTTCTGGATTAGTACTCCCCGGAGATATGCCTTCAGGGAGTCCCAAACAACCCCCACTGAGGTCGAGCCCAGGTTTATTCTAACAAACTCCGATAAATTCTCCTTCATTCCCTCCTCATCTCCTATTAAATCAAGCCAAAAGGGATTGACCTTCCAGTTCCCCCAGGTATGGTGCTCTCCTACCTTCACCACAGTAATAACAGGTGTGTGGTCCGAGACGGCCCTTGGTTCATACATTACTTCCTCCACTACATTTAATGCTTCCTCATTTCCCAGAACCAGGTCGATTCTGGATAAAGTGGCATGGGTCCTGGAGTGGCATGAATATTGCTTCACCCCAGGATGCCTCCTCCTCCAGATGTCCACCAGTCCTATTTCATCGCAATATTGCATAAGGGGGCTCTTAGGTGCCGCTCCAGGTCTAGTTTTGGGGGGAAACCTATCTATACTGTTGTCCATTGTCATGTTGAAATCGCCCACCACTATGACCGGGGTCCCGGGGGAGTTCATTATAAAACTGGCTAAATCATCTAGTATTGTCATACTAAATGGGGGAGGGATATAGACATTAGCTAGAATAAATCTTTTATTTTCTATCAAACAGGAAAGAAAGATATACCGGCCGTATTCGTCCACCTTGCTCTGACTACAGGAGAAGGATAAACCAGTGCTTATCAGCACACTCACCCCTCTAGAATAAGAGGAGTGTGTGGAGTGATATTGTGTCTGGAATTGCGTATTATCTAAGATTTTAATTGAGTCCTTTACTAAATGGGTCTCCTGCAGGCAGAGTATTTTAACTTTCCTCCTCTTGGCTATTGAAAAAATTATCTGTTTTTTAAAATTATCCCCAATCCCCCTTACATTCCATGCGCATATGTTAACCCTTCCACCACCTCCTGGGGTTTTTTTACACCTCTTGTTGGTTATCATTAACCCTTGGGTCTAGTGACCTTGCTACACACATATCGCTAATAACCCTAATAAACCAAACCACCATCTTTTGTGAACATTGTGAGTGACCCTATTTTTAATTATGTCCCTTTGCTGTAACAAACTAAACCAACATTCATCCATCCAAAACCGTGCCCCCCCTCCCCCTCTACCCTCAATATACACCCCCCCGATCCAATCCTCCCCCCCACCCCCCAGTCTCCTCCCCCCCCTCAACACCCCCCACCCCCCCTCCCCGTCCCAGTCCCAGACCCTTGGGCCCACATTTGGGCCTACTCCTCGGGCTTCTATAGTGACCTTCAAACACTCTAAAGTTAAAGAAAAAGCCGTGCACCAAACCTAGTAGGAGGGGAACTATCCCCTAAATGTTGACCTTATTAATATTATAAATAATGTGCTAGTGATTTTTGAAATAAACTAATACCTCTAACTCACATTGATATAAATGCATTTATCACCTATATTTATATTTAATCCCCTACCATCCCCCCGCCCCCCACGCCACTCCACTCCAAAATACATTCTAATGAACCGTGAATGTAGGGCAAAAAAGCTAGAAAAAATGAAGGAAAAAAGAAAAAAAAAAAAAAAAGAAAAGAGAAAAAGGGAAAAAAGTGTCTAAGTTTCAACACCCCTTCTAATTCTCTCTTCATTCTTCTCCAACCAAGTTGACACATCCTTAGGGGTAGAAAAAAACCTAACCTCCCCCAGAGCCATGACACGCAGCCGTGCCGGGTACAATAGCGCGTAATTAACTCTTAGTTGTTGAAGCTTTCTTTTACAGTCTCCAAATTTGGCTCTTTGCCTCTGTAGCTCGGGGGAGAAATCCGGGTATATCGAGATCCTGGCACCATTATGCTGGATATTTCCCAGTTCTCTTGCCTTCTGCAGGATAGTGACCTTGTCACGAAAACATAAGAGTTTGAAAATAAAAGGCCTAGGATGGCCTCCTGGAGCTAAGGTCCTGGGAGCTATCCTATGTGCGCGCTCTATTGCAAAGGTGTTTGAAAATGAGTCCCTGCCGAATTTCTCTCTCAGCCACTCCTCCATAAATTTGATGGGATTGTTACCTTCACAGCCCTCTGGGAGCCCAAGTACCCTCAAGTTTTCCCTGCGCAGTCTGTTTTCCATATTATCCATTTGCTGCAGGCAGTCCCTCAGTTGAATTTTCATAAGTGCTACTTCTTGTTTTAAAGGAAATACCTCGTCCTCCATTTGACTGAACCTTTCCTCCAGTGCTGTTGTTCGTATGCATACTGCGCGCACATCTCCCTTAACAGTTAACAGTTCATCTCTAATGCCCTTAAGCTGCTCGGAGAGTTCATTAATTGATTGTTTACAGCTATTGACAGCCAAGTAGATGTCATTTAGGGATGGCTCTTTTTCATTGGTCAGGTCACCTTGCCCCCCCCCTATTGCCCCTTCTGGACCCAAGACCTGTTGTTTATCTGGGCCTCCTCCTGCTACTATTGGGCCTGCTGATGATATAGCTACCGTAGGCCCGTTCTCTTGGGCCTGACTTCTCCTCCCGGGGTGGCCAATTTGATGCTGGGCTACCCCTGTGCTATTCGCCTTTTTGGGGGTTTGATTCGGGGTGTGTGCAAAGCGCTCCAGTTTAGCTGCCACTTGGTTCCCCTTTTCCTTCGTACCACGAGGTCCAGGGGCCCCCGATCCCTCTTGCGCTTGTCCATCCTCCATCCCCTTCCTCCTCGTCATGTTACTATTCCCACCGCGGTACTAGATATCACTCTGGCCTGGGGATGTACTTCTTCTCCTCCACCAAGTTGTTAGCTATATATACTGTATGAGCCTCACTCCCCTCTTTTCTTCCCCCTCTCTTTGGCAAGTCTTTATAAGCTGATATACTGCAGGTGAGTAGGGATGAGCTTCGTGTTCGAGTCGAACCCATGTTCGACTCGAACATCGGCTGTTCGACCGTCCGTCGAATTGCGAACGATATGGGCCGTTCGCGCCAAATTCGTGTGGCGCGTCACGGCCCATAATTCACTGCGGCATCGCAGTGCATTGCTGGCTGATGATTGGCCAAGCATGCACTATGACCCGCATGCTTGGCCAATCACAGCGCCGTCAGTAGAGAGAGCTGTAATTGGCCAAAGCCAGGGTGGCTTTGGCCAATTATGGCTCAGGGATTTAGTACACACCCCACACTATATAAGGCCGCCTGCACGGCGGCCCTGTGTAGTGTGTGTTCCGGTGTGCTGAGCGATAGAGAGAGAGAGAGACAGTGTCATTTGATTTGAGTTAGATAGATTAGGCAGAACAGTCAGTCAGTTAGCTGCACTTACAGTGTATTGTGTATATATATGCATCCCAGGTGTTGCATATATATATATATACACTGTATTCAGTTTAGCTAGATCCGTTCCTTTTATCTTCTATCTAGACTATTTACATTCAGTGCAGTGTGTCCTGCTCACAGTGTTCAGCTAGATCCGTTCCTGCTATTTACATTCAGTACAGTGCGTCCTGCTCACAGTGTTCAGCTAGATCCGTTCCTGCTATTTACATTCAGTGCAGTGCGTGCTGCTCACAGTGTTCAGCTAGATCCGTTCCTGCTATTTACATTCAGTGCAGTGCGTCCTGCTCACAGTGTTCAGCTAGATCCGTTCCTGCTATTTACATTCAGTGCAGTGCGTCCTGCTCACAGTGTTCAGCTAGATCCGTTCCTGGTATTTACATTTAGCGCAGTGCGTCCTGCTCACAGTGTTCAGCTAGATCCGTTCCTGCTATTTACATTCAGTGCAGTGCGTCCTGCTCACAGTGTTCAGCTAGATCCGTTCCTGCTATTTACATTCAGTGCAGTGCGTGCTGCTCACAGTGTTCAGCTAGATCCGTTCCTGCTATTTACATTCAGTGCAGTGCGTCCTGCTCACAGTGTTCAGCTAGATCCGTTCCTGCTATTTACATTCAGTGCAGTGCGTCCTGCTCACAGTGTTTAGCTACATCCGTTCCTGCTGTTTACATTCAGTGCAGTGCGTCCTGCTCACAGTGTTCAGCTAGATCCGTTCCTGCTATTTACATTCAGTGCAGTGCGTCCTGCTCACAGTGTTCAGCTAGATCCGTTCCTGCTATTTACATTCAGTGCAGTGCGTCCTGCTCACAGTGTTCAGCTAGATCCGTTCCTGCTATATACATTTAGTGCAGTACGTCCTGCTCACAGTGTTCAGCTAGATCCGTTCCTGTTATCTTCCTACTGACAGGCAGGCTTGTCTGGTTACAGTATATAAAGCTACCTGAAGAAAATTACAGGTGTTCTTTTTGATCCTATTAGTACCACGGTCAGGCAGCTAGACTATTTACATTTAGTACAGTGTGTCCTGCTCACAGTGTTCAGCTAGATCCGTTCCTGTTATTTACATTCAGTGCAGTGCGTCCTGCTCACAGTGTTCAGCTAGATCCGTTCCTGCTATTTACATTCAGTGCAGTGCGTCCTGCTCACAGTGTTCAGCTAGATCCGTTCCTGCTATTTACATTCAGTGCAGTGCGTCCTGCTCACAGTGTTCAGCTAGATCCGTTCCTGCTATATACATTTAGTGCAGTACGTCCTGCTCACAGTGTTCAGCTAGATCCGTTCCTGTTATCTTCCTACTGACAGGCAGGCTTGTCTGGTTACAGTATATAAAGCTACCTGAAGAAAATTACAGGTGTTCTTTTTGATCCTATTAGTACCACGGTCAGGCAGCTAGACTATTTACATTTAGTACAGTGTGTCCTGCTCACAGTGTTCAGCTAGATCCGTTCCTGTTATTTACATTCAGTGCAGTGCGTCCTGCTCACAGTGTTCAGCTAGATCCGTTCCTGCTATTTACATTCAGTACAGTGCTTCCTGCTCACAGTGTTCAGCTAGATCCGTTCCTGCTATTTACAATTAGTGCAGTGCGTGCTGCTCACAGTGTTCAGCTAGATCCGTTCCTGCTATTTACATTCAGTGCAGTGCGTCCTGCTCACAGTGTTCAGCTAGATCCGTTCCTGCTATTTACATTCAGTGCAGTGCGTCCTGCTCACAGTGTTCAGCTAGATCCGTTCCTGGTATTTACATTTAGCGCAGTGCGTCCTGCTCACAGTGTTCAGCTAGATCCGTTCCTGCTATTTACATTCAGTGCAGTGCGTCCTGCTCACAGTGTTCAGCTAGATCCGTTCCTGCTATTTACATTCAGTGCAGTGCGTGCTGCTCACAGTGTTCAGCTAGATCCGTTCCTGCTATTTACATTCAGTGCAGTGCGTCCTGCTCACAGTGTTCAGCTAGATCCGTTCCTGCTATTTACATTCAGTGCAGTGCGTCCTGCTCACAGTGTTCAGCTAGATCCGTTCCTGCTATATACATTTAGTGCAGTACGTCCTGCTCACAGTGTTCAGCTAGATCCGTTCCTGTTATCTTCCTACTGACAGGCAGGCTTGTCTGGTTACAGTATATAAAGCTACCTGAAGAAAATTACAGGTGTTCTTTTTGATCCTATTAGTACCACGGTCAGGCAGCTAGACTATTTACATTTAGTACAGTGTGTCCTGCTCACAGTGTTCAGCTAGATCCGTTCCTGTTATTTACATTCAGTGCAGTGCGTCCTGCTCACAGTGTTCAGCTAGATCCGTTCCTGCTATTTACATTCAGTACAGTGCTTCCTGCTCACAGTGTTCAGCTAGATCCGTTCCTGCTATTTACAATTAGTGCAGTGCGTGCTGCTCACAGTGTTCAGCTAGATCCGTTCCTGCTATTTACATTCAGTGCAGTGCGTCCTGCTCACAGTGTTCAGCTAGATCCGTTCCTGCTATTTACATTCAGTGCAGTGCGTCCTGCTCACAGTGTTCAGCTAGATCCGTTCCTGGTATTTACATTTAGCGCAGTGCGTCCTGCTCACAGTGTTCAGCTAGATCCGTTCCTGCTATTTACATTCAGTGCAGTGCGTCCTGCTCACAGTGTTCAGCTAGATCCGTTCCTGCTATTTACATTCAGTGCAGTGCGTGCTGCTCACAGTGTTCAGCTAGATCCGTTCCTGCTATTTACATTCAGTGCAGTGCGTCCTGCTCACAGTGTTCAGCTAGATCCGTTCCTGCTATTTACATTCAGTGCAGTGCGTCCTGCTCACAGTGTTCAGCTAGATCCGTTCCTGCTATTTACATTCAGTGCAGTGCGTCCTGCTCACAGTGTTCAGCTAGATCCGTTCCTGCTATATACATTTAGTGCAGTACGTCCTGCTCACAGTGTTCAGCTAGATCCGTTCCTGTTATCTTCCTACTGACAGGCAGGCTTGTCTGGTTACAGTATATAAAGCTACCTGAAGAAAATTACAGGTGTTCTATCCCAGCTTAGTGCAGCTACAGGCCATTAGTATGTCTGGAAGGCCAAGAAGGAGAGGCAGACAGTCACAAGCCAATAAGAGAGGGCAAGCAGGCTCTGTGTCTAGTGCTGGTCGTGGAGACGGTGCATCCTCATCAGCACGTGGCCATGGGACACGCTTGGCCTTTTTTTCGGCAGCTGGCCGTGTTGAGCCGCAACATGCGGAAGACTTGGTCGAGTGGATGACCAAGCCGTCCTCATCCTCCTCATCCTCTCTCACCCATGCCCAGGGTGCTTTGTCTGGCAAAGCAGCGGCCTCTTCCCTCAGCTCAATGTCATCAGTGACTCCTTCCCTAGCCCCACCATGTCCTCCTGAGGATTCCCTCGAACTGTTTGACCACAGTGTTGGGTACATGCTCCAGGAGGATGCCCAGCGTTTGGAAGGCTCTGATGATGATACTGAGCTCAATGAAGGCAGTAACATGAGCACGGACAGAGGGGGTGCCCAAGAAGGACAGCAATCTGGCAGTCATGCTCCCCCTGCTGCAGCATACTGCCAGGTTTGCTCCAGTGATGAGGAGGGAGGGGATGATGAGGTCACTGACTCAACGTGGGTGCCTGATAGGAGAGAGGAGGAGGAGGAGGAGGAGGAGGAGGAGGAGGTGGCACATCACCAACTAGGCAGGATGCCCTCCAGGGGCCAGCCTAAGGGCAGCACATTGACTGCATCACACCCCAAAGCTCCACATGTGCAGGGCGCTGCAGTCTCTGCGCGTTATTCAAAAAGTTCTTTGGTGTGGGCCTTTTTTGAGACGAGTGCATCAGATCGCACCGCTGCTATTTGCAATATATGTCTCAAGCGTATCTCGCGTGGCCAAAACATCTCCCGCTTGGGTACCACATGCTTGACCAGACATATGTTGACCTGCCATGCAGTTCGTTGGCAAGCGTATCTAAAAGACCCACACCAAAGAACAAAGACGATCTCTCCTTGCTCCTCATCAGCTGAGATTTCCAACCCCACTAGACCTTCAGTCCTCTCTGCGACCTGCAGTGAGAGGAATGAAGGTGTAGAATTAGGTGTGTCACAGCCAAGTACTTATGGGCAATCTGCTTTTGGTACACCGACGTCAGATTGTACCAGGCAAATTTCCCTGCCCCAGCTGCTGCACCGCCGAAAGAAGTTTGCTCCCAGCCATCCACATGCCCAGCGGTTGAATGCTAGCTTGGCAAAATTGCTAGCACTTCAACTGCTGCCTTTTCAGTTGGTAGACTCTGCCCCCTTCCGTGAGTTTGTGGAATGTGCGGTTCCTCAGTGGCAGGTACCCAAACGCCACTTTTTCTCACGGAAGGCGATTCCGGCTCTCTACCGGCATGTGGAAGGCAATGTCCATGCCTCGCTGGACAGGGCGGTCAGCGGTAAGGTGCATATTACCGCTGACTCATGGTCCAGCAGGCATGGACAGGGACGTTACTTAAGTTTCACGGCGCATTGGGTGACTCTGCTGGCAGCTGGGAAGGATGCAGGACAAGGTGCAGTAGTGTTGGAGGTTGTTCCGCCACCACGCCTCCAAAATGCTGATTGTGACACACCTCTCTCCTCCACCCCCTCCTCTTCTTCTTCCTCCATGGCCTCTTCCTCGGAACCAGCGGTGCTCCGTAGGCGTTCAAGGGGCTACGCAAGTACGCAGGCCAAAAGATGCCATGCGGTGCTTGAGCTGGTGTGCTTGGGGGACAGGAGCCACACTGGGGCAGAGGTTCTGTCAGCTCTGCAGGGGCAGGTTCAGAGGTGGTTGACGCCACGCCAACTTAAGGCAGGAATGGTGGTTTGCGACAATGGCACCAACCTCCTCTCTGCCCTCCGACAGGGACAACTGACCCATGTGCCCTGTTTGGCTCACGTCCTTAACTTGGTGGTGCAGCGGTTCTTGGGCAGGTACCCGGGCTTACAGGATGTCCTGAGGCAGGCCAGGAAAGTCTGTGTGCATTTCCGCCGGTCATATAATGCCAGTGCTCGGCTGACGGACCTCCAAAAGGAGTTTAACCTGCCCAAGAACCGCCTAATCTGTGACATGCCCACCAGGTGGAACTCGACGTTGGCCATGCTGCAGCGGCTGCACACGCAGCAGAGGGCCATCAATGAGTACCTGTGCGACTATGGCACCAGGACAGGGTCAGGGGACCTTGGTTTTTTTTCCCCACGCCAGTGGGCCATGATCAGGGATGCATGCACTGTCCTGTCACCATTCGAGGAGGCCACGAGGATGGTGAGCACTGACAGTGCATGCATCAGTGACACTGTCCCCCTTGTCCACCTGTTGGAGCACACGCTGCGTGGAATAATGGACAGGGCACTTGAGGCAGAACAGAGGCAGGAAGAGGAGGACTTCCTTAGCTCTCAAGGCCCCCTTTATCCAGACAGTGTTCCTGCGTGCCCGCCGATCACACAGGAAGAGGACGAGGAGGAGGAGGAGGAGGAGGAGGAAGATTGTGTCAGTATGGAGGTGGAGCCTGGCACTCAGCATCAGCAGTCTTTAAGGGATCAGTCCCAAGGAACACATGGACTTGTACGTGGCTGGGAGGAGGTGGCTGCGGACGTTGTTGTCCTTAGTGACCCAGAGGACTCCGGACCGAATGCCTCAGCAAACCTACGCTGCATGGCCTCCCTGATCCTGCAAAGCCTGCGTAAGGATCCTCGTATTCGTGGTATCAAGGAGAAGGACCAATACTGGCTGGCAACCCTCCTTGATCCACGTTACAAGGGTAAGGTTGCGGACCTTATCTTGCCATCGCAGAGGGAGCAGAGGATGAAACATCTTCGGGAGGCCTTGCAGAAAGGTCTGTGCAACGCGTTCCCAGAGACTGGGAGGTTACAAACTCCTGTTTCTGGACAACGTGTTGCTGAGGCTTCGGTCAGTCAAAGAAGGAGCGGTGGAGAAGGTGGCCGTCTGACCGATGCGTTCAGACAATTTTTTGGTCCGCAGCCCCAAGGTATGATCGGTTCCAGCAACCATCGCCAGCGTCTGTTTTACATGGTGCAGGAATACCTAGGGGCAAGATCAGACTTGGACACCTTTCCCACCGAAA
Organism: Lithobates clamitans; assembly: GCA_037952925.1. NCBI lineage: Eukaryota > Metazoa > Chordata > Amphibia > Anura > Ranidae > Lithobates > Lithobates clamitans. The sequence goes on along the minus strand of JBBGZY010001079.1, from coordinate 2,724,411 downwards.
ATCCTCTGGGTTACTGGGTCTTGAGGATGGATCACTGGCCAGAGCTTGCACAGTATGCAATTGAGCTACTGGCCTGTCCTGCATCCAGCGTTCTTTCGGAACGCACATTCAGTGCTGCTGGAGGCGTGGTAACCGATCACAGGGTGCGTCTGTCCACCGACTCGGTCGATCGGCTGACCTTCATAAAAATGAATCAGTCTTGGATCACCACCAGCTACCAAGCACCTGATGCAGATGTAACCGAATAATTTTTTTTGAAATCTCAGATCCCTTCAAAGACTGCCTATGCTGATGCTGAGTGACTATCCCTGAGTAATTATCCTCTTCCTCCTCAATCATCACGCTGATAGCTTGTAAGAACATTTTTGGTTCTGGGCGCCACCACCAGTGCCTAAGGCACAATTTTTCAGCCCCTGTTTAACAGGGGCGTGTAATTACAATTTTTGATGCAATACTTTGCAGCAGGGCTTGTTCCTGCATTCCAACTAGAGTGTCTGTGAGGGGTTGCAGTGTTGTGGCACCAGCACCAGTGCCTAAGACCCAATTTTTCAGCCCCTGTCTAACAGGGGCGTGTAATTACAATTTTTGATGCAATACTTTGCAGCAGGGCTTGTTCCTGCGTTTCAACTAGAGTGTCTGTGAGGGGTTGCAGTGTTGTGGCACCAGCACCAGTGCCTAAGACCCAATTTTTCAGCCCCTGTCTAACAGGGGCGTGTAATTACAATTTTTGATGCAATACTTTGCAGCAGGGCTTGTTCCTGCGTTTCAACTAGAGTGTCTGTGAGGGGTTGCAGTGTTGTGGCACCAGCACCAGTGCCTAAGACCCAATTTTTCAGCCCCTGTCTAACAGGGGCGTGTAATTACAATTTTTGATGCAATACTTTGCAGCAGGGCTTGTTCCTGCGTTTCAACTAGAGTGTCTGTGAGGGGTTGCAGTGTTGTGGCACCAGCACCAGTGCCTAAGGCCTAATTTTTCAGCTCCTGTTCAACAGGGGCATGTAATTACAATTCTTGATCTAATATTTCACAGCAGGGCCCTGTGAGGGCTTACAGTGTTTTGGCCACAGCAACACCTAAGGCCCAAATTTCTGCTGAGTATATAGGGCAGGACCCTACTTTCAAACATCTAACTTACAAACGACTCCTACTTGCAAACGGAAGGAGACAACAGGAAGTGAGATGAAATCTACCCCTAAGGAAGGGAAATTCTCTCCTGTAAGAGTTAATATGGGAAAACAATTTTTCCTTTCCACTGATGCTTTCCAATCCTTGTTCCAAAAAAACACAAAATTTTCAAAAAACATTTTTCATTGGGACAAAAAAGTGAGGTGAAATCTTCTGAAGAGGAGGAAAGACGCAAAACAAATGTCACAGGGGTGATAACCCTTCCCCTATGTTTTCCAAAAAGCTTAGAAAAGATTTTTTGGCTGGAGCTAAACACATTAAAAATGTTCAAAATTACAAACAGATTCTACTTAACAACAAACCTACAGTCCCTGTCTTGTTTGCACCGCCTGTATACTGCTGTTCAGAGTATATAGGGACCTTTCCTTATTTTAATTTGGGTGCGGGGTTCCCCTTAATATCCATACAAGACCCAAAGGGCCTGGTAATGGACTGGGGGGTACCCATGCCGTTTGTCTCACTGATTTTCATCCATATTGCCATGACCCGACATGACATTAAACCCGCAAGCAGTTTTAAATGAGATTTTTTCCTTTAAAAATGACATTTGGTGCAGGGACTGTTCTAAACATGGGAAACACGCGTCACTTTACAGGCATACTATAGACACCCCCCAGGTACGATATTTAAAGGAATATTTCACTTTTTTTTTTTTACTTTAAGCATCATTAAAATCACTGCTCCCGAAAAAACGGCCGTTTTTAAAAGTTTTTTTTGCATTGATACATGTCCCCTGGGGTAGGACCCGGGTCCCCAAACCCTTTTTAGGACAATACCATGCAAATTAGCCTTTAAAATGAGCACTTTTGATTTCGAACGTTCGAGTCCCATAGACGTCAATGGGGTTCTAACGTTCGTGCGAACTTGCGGTCCGTTCGCGGGTTCTGGTGCGAACCGAACCGGGGGGTGTTCGGCTCATCCCTACAGGTGAGTAAGTAAATAACCACCTACTCACCAGCTCCAATGCTATAGGTGGACTCCTCTGCAGCTTGGATGGTGCTGTTCTTCAAGGGCTCTCCAACACACCAGTTCAGTCCTGGATTTCCCCTCTCTCACTGGGCTGAGTGCCGCCGATGTCCTTCTCAGGAGTGCTGTGTGCTGTGTGCAAACAGCTGGTCATAGGCACGCTGTGTGTGAATTCAGCTCCGCTCCGCCGTGGCTGCTTGTCACCAGCCCAGTGTGTGTGAGCTCAGCTCCGCTCCGTCCAGACCACGTGACAGCGTGACGCAGCGCTGTGTATCCGGGAAGTGTGCCACAGCTATTACAGCCCCCAGGTGCTTCAGGCGTTCCCCTCACCACAGCGTCCTTCCCCAGCCATACAGCGTCCTTGTCTCAGGAGCGGGAGTGCAAGCGAGGGGCGGGGGTCAGGTCCGGCTGCATCGCCTTCCCTCACCTCAGCATCCGGTCACGCCCCATCTCCCGAGGGACAGCCGACAAGCAAAATTTTTAAATAAATTGTGACTTGATAAACAAGCGATGTCTTGATATACAAATAGCGTCATGTCACAACTGAGTATAAAAGAGAAGAGAGGCGCCTCTAATTGTAGCAATATTGTTGTATTTAAAATGGGGTTCCACCCAAAAAAAAAACTACATGAAAAATTAAAAAAAAAAATACAAAAAAACATTTGGATATATATTTTTTTTTTACTTACCTCTAAATGCCTGTTGCTAGGTGGTCCCTCGTAGTCTGCCTCTTCCAGTGCCTGGGCTGGTGACATCACTTCCTCCTCGGCACAGGAAGGGCTCAGCTCTGCTCCCTCCCTCCTGTCAATCATCTGGGACCCATTACAGGTCCCAGGTGACTGAGCGGCCAATCACGGCGCGCGGCGCCGTTCGCGCATGCACAGTGGGTGCCAGGCTGTGAAGCCACAGTCCGGCGCCCACAGTTGCAATGCTGGCACCGCTGAATGGAGGGGGAGACGAGCGGGGCTTCAATCCCCCGCATCGCTGGACACTGGGACAGGTAAGTGTCCAATTAAAAGTCAGCAGCTGCAGTATTTGTAGCTGCTGACTTTTAATTTTTTTTTTTTTTTAACTGGACCTCAGGTGGAACTCCTCTTTAATGAAGGTACAACATTTAGCAACTCACATGGGTGATGATTAAAACAGGCACATCTAAGTATGCAGGGATCCGGGGTAAAGCTGTCCACATAGACCGTCCTCCGCACCGCCATCAACGTCATCCCTTCCACGCTGCGCTCCACAAGTGTTTCAAGCCTCGCTTTCAGATCGCTCTACTGCAGGGTAGTCTTCCAGGTCACAATTGCAGACTGACAGCGGTGAGAACCGGCGGTTCAGAGGACGGTCTATGTGGACAGCTTTACCCCGGATCCCTGCATACTTAGATGTGCCTCTTTTAATCATCAACCATGTGAGTTGCTAAATGTTGTACCTTCAATAAATGTAACCATATCGCTACACTAATGTCGTGTACACACGGGCGGACTTTTCAACAGCAAAGGTCCGACGGAACGAATCCGCCGGACAATTTGATCGTGTGTGGGCTTCATCGGACCTTTGCTGTCGAAAAATCAGATGTGCTTTAGATTTAGAACATGTTTCAAATCTTTCCGACGGACTCGAGTCCGGTCGAAAATAGCCATTTGTCTGTATGCTAGTCCGACGGACGAATAAACGACGCAATGCCAGCTATTGGCTACTGGCTATCAACTTCCTTATTCTAGTCCCTTCGTACGTCATCACGTTCAAACCAACGGACTTTCAAACTGACTTTAGTCAGTTCGTGTGTGGGCAAGTCCGGTCGTCCGAAAGTCCGTAGTAACTCCGTCAAAAGTCCATGGGAACGACTGTCGAACCTTTGATGCTGAAAAGTCCGCCCATGTGTACGCGGCATTAGAGGCGCCTTTCTTCTCTTTTATACTCTGGAGCTCCTGCTGGATTTTGCTTCTAATCCAGTTGTGGAGGCTTCCATTTGTGGATGGACATTTCTACATTGCTATAACCTTTTTATATGGACTATAAACTGAAGGACTTATGAATAAATGGCTGTGGAACGAATCATTTGAGTTTCCATTATTTCTTATGGGGAAATTCGCTTTGATATACAAGTGCTTTGGATGTTTCTGGAACGAATTATGCTCACAATCCAAGGTTTTACTGCAATATGTATTTTGGGGGTGGAGAGTTATCAGTAAAGTAAACCTTCCATTTTAAGTTTGTTATGCATGTACAAAACTGAAAAAATGTGAACAAAGAAATAATTTCCTTCAGTTTTTCCTGTATAATTTGGCAGCCACTTTTGTTTCAGATACAACTTTGAGCATGTTTTCCCGTATGTCCTGGATATAGACATACCATAAATGTGTATACTTTTTTTTTTTTTTAACCCTAAATCCCAGCTTGATACCCAGTAGCAGCCCAAAGGCTGGCCTTATATATGTCATGGGAATAAAAAAAATGGCAATTTTCAAAATCGTTCAGATATCTCAACTGCAGACATTTCTATCCTGGCTTCTTGCAATCAAAATCACCTTTTTATGTCATCAGTTGCTTTGTGATTTAGACAAATTTTTTTATAGAATGCTCTCTCAAATTGCTATATGTATGGCCAGCTTTCCACTTGCTGCAGCCCTTATACTAGCATTAGCCATAGGTGTGCGCAGCCTATTGCATTAGGGTGTGAACCCCATGCTCCAACACATTTGCGTTTGACATTTTTACCGGCCTCTTCCCCGCTCTCCATCCTAAAACAATGGGAGGTAAGGGGAGCAAGGGAGCACATGGGGGGACCCGGGCAACAGAAGGAAGAGGAACAGGTAAAGGAGGGGTGGCATTAATTAGTATCGATATCCTTATATTTTCCTCCTGTGGCAGCTGAATGTTAACAAAAGAGAGAGGAGGAGAAGCCTACTTTCAGCTGCTGCAGCAGGAAAGTGCAGATCGGATCCACTAAATTCCACACCGCCACCTCTCTTGTCCAGGTTCTGAGGGTGGGCAAGGCGGGATTGTGATTTACCTGTCACCTGCCCACCATTGACAGGTTGCCAACCCCAGGATTAGGGTGTGCCCAAGCACACCTGGCACACCCCTTGCGCACGCCTTTGGCATTAGAATTCTAGTCCTAGTCATAATTCTAGCCCCAAACCTAGCCCTAACTATAGTATGGGTATAAGGCTTGTGATCAAAGTTCCAAAAATGTATTTATGCATTTTAAAAATGTGTTCAATTAAAATAACAATATTCCTATATATCCATATTGGAACATTTCCTATTTGTTATGCCGCGTACACACGAGAGGACTTTACGGCAGACTTTGCCCGGCGGACTTTTCGACGGACTTTACGACGGACTTTCTGAATGAACGGACTTGCCTACACACAATCCACCAAAGTCCATCGAATTCGTATGTGATGACGTACGACCGGACTAAAATAAGGAAGTTCATAGCCAGTAGCCAATAGCTGTCCTAACGTGGCTTTTTGTCCGCCGAACTAGCATACAGACGAGCTGACTTTTCGACCGGACTCGAGTCCGTTGGATAGATTTGAAACATGTTTCAAATCTAAGTCCGTCCAACTTTTGAGAAAACAAAGTCCGCTGGAGCCCACACAGGATCGAATTGTCCGACGAAATCCCGTCCGCCGGGCAAAGTCTGCCGTAAAGTCCGCTCGTGTGTGCGCGGCATTACTGTTCGGGGGGGGGGGGGACCAAAATGTGGGATTTTCTTTCCCATGTTAAATATGACAAATGGAGAGGGTGAATCTCCCTTACAGGAACACAGAAAGCAATAAAAACATGATAGGTGTTTTAATCCCTCTCCGCTTTATTTAGAGCGTAAATAAAAAAACTTTACATCTTCTAAACTGTCACTAGACATGAAAGGTGGACACTGAAAGAACTTCAAGAACCCCTCAAAACCTAGGATAGGCTAAAAAAAATCAAGATTTTGGTCTGTCCCCTCTTGCAGCTCAGTATTGGTCAATGAGGCAATCTATCTTTGACAGGGACAAATAGTGAAGCATTAGAGGCTAGAGTTTGTGGGCCTGAGCACAGGCATTGGACAGAATTTGAAAAGAATAGCACCTCAAGTTTTAGCCCTCCTGGGGTATTCTACAAGGTATGTCAGTATGCTCTTAGACACCTCTAAATGGGTGATTCCAGCACCCATTATGGCTATACCTAGGTGCTTCCTTGTATTTTTTGTCACTGATTACAAGGCGTATGCCCTGTACACACAGTCAGATTTTCTGACGAAAAATGTGTGATAGGACCTTGTTGTCGGAAATTCTGACCGTGTGTGGGCTCCATCACACATTTTCCATCGGAATTTCCGACACACAAAGTTTGAGAGCTTGCTATAAAATTTTCCGACAACAAAATCCGTTGTCGGAAATTCCGATCGTGTGTACACAAATCCGACGCAAAGTGCCACGCATGCTCGGAATAAATTAAGAGACGAAAGCTATTGGCCACTGCCCCGTTTATAGTCCCGACGTACGTGTTTTACGTCACCACGTTCAAAACGATCGGATTTTCCGACAACTTTGTCCGACCGTGTGTATGCAAGACAAGTTTGAGCCAACATCCGTCGGAAAAAATCCATGGATTTTGTTGTCGGAATGTCCGATCAATGTCCGACCGTGTGTACTGCGGCATTCCTCTGAATAGTCGAGGTGGAGAGGTGGGTGGATGACGTGACAATCTCTATCTTGCTCAATAAGAGGAAACCTTGTATTCATTGACGAATTGCAAGTCTTCTCCTGAGTGGTGGAGATACTATAAGAGCAACTCTCTTTATATCCAGCAGCAGTGAGGAAGGGTCTCATACATACCTCCCAACTGTCCCCGATTTCAAGGGACTGTCCCTGATTCAGAACAAAGTCTCTCTGTCCCTCTTTCCTTCTCATTTGTCCCTCATATTGGTCTGATCTATATAGTTGTATATAAAATGCACTACTTATCTATCAAAAAGCATTTCCAAGTTCTAAACCTTTCATCTAAATTACAAATGGCTGAAAAATAAAGTAGTGGTAAAAAAGCACTTGAAAGTTTAACCAAACTTTTTTTTGTACAATTCTCCTTTGGGGGGGGGGGGGGGGTTTGTGGCAAGGGGTGTGTCCTATGCCTACATACAGTATTTTTGCTAATAGGTGTCCCTCATTCCCATTTCATAAAGTTGAGAGGTATGCTCATAATGGAACACAGTGCCACTTAGGCCCCATTCACACCTGAGCGTTTTATAGCTTGAAGCCTGAAGCTACAAAATGCTGGAGGGGAAAAAAAATCAATTATTCTCTATGGAGATGGTTCACGTCTCCACTCCAAAATGCCTGGCATTTTGCTCAGGCAAGTTCTGGAACTTTTTTTTTAGGCAGATTTGGGCATTTTTCTGCTTTTTACATTGGTGACCTTTTGACCTGTACAAAATCGCAGCAAAAACGTGGCAAAAATGCAGAAAAAAAAACGCTGCAAAAATTGCGGTAAAATCAAGCGACTTTCTGCCTAAAAACGCTCATGTGTGAATGGGGCCTTACCGTATGGAAACTACAGGCCATTTAAAGCAGTTGTATACCTCGCTTTGTGATTTTTACCTACAGGTAACCCTATAATAAGGCTTACCTGTAGGTAAAATAAATATCTCCTAAACGTACACCATCTAGGAGATATTCACCCTGCATGCAGCCGCTGACATCAGCGGCGCATGTGCTCTGAAGGTCCAGGTCCACCCACATCGACGGAGCCCACAAGCCCGGAAGAAACGCTGGGGGAACATGTCGGCCCCCTCAGCGGTGACCGGGCGCCACTGCGTGGGCTTCGTTCTAAGGTAAGTATTTCATAATGTGCTAGTATGCCATGCATACTAGCACATTATGCCATTGTATTGCAGGTTTTTTGGCTGTTTTTTTTTTTTCCAGTGGTTTACTACCGCTTTAACAGCGACACCGTGCAACCCATGGTGTTGCTTAGCCTCCTCATGGTATCTAGGCCTCTGACAACATCAGGAAACAGAGGAAGCATTTCATATTCAAGGTCTGCAATTAAAAGACATACAACATCAAATTCCAAAAAGTTGGGGCGCTGTGTAAAATCGACATAAAAACAGAATGCAATGATTTACAAATCTCATAAACCCATTTTTTTTTTCACAATAAAAAATAGAAAACATATCAAATGTTTAACCACTTCCGGACCACCCCACGTACATTTACTGCAGCAGGGCGGCCCAGGTGCGCAAAATCACGTACCTGTACGTGATTATGTGCACACGGTTTAGGGGGGCGCGCCGCTCCCACTGTGATTGGACACAGCAGGAGCCAATCAGCCGGTCCAGGAGCCGCGATGGCCACCGCGACCCGCTGATCATTCACAGGAGAGACGGATCTGCCTGTGTAAACAAGGCAAACGGTGGATCTGTTCAGGAGGAAAAGAGAGATCTTGTGATTCAGCTAAGCTGTATCACGGATCTCTCTTTTCCTTCAGTGTGACACTGCCCCACACAGTTAGTAAACACCTCCCTAGGGAACATTTAACCCTTTGATCGCCCCTAGTGTTAACCCCTTCCCTGCCAGTGTCATTTATACAGTAATCAGTGCATTTTTATAGCACTGATCACTGTATTGGTGTCACTGGTAACCAAAAAGTGTCAAATATCTCCACTGCAAGGTCGCAGTCTCGCTAAAAATCGCAGATCACCGCCATTACCAGTAAAAAAGTCAATAAATCGATCCCGTAGTTTGTAGACGCTATAACTTTTGCACAAACCAATCAATATACGTTTATTGGGATTTGTTTTACCAAAAATATGTTGAAGAATACATATTGGCCTAAATTGAAGACATTTGTTTTTTTACATTTTTTGGGGGGAATATGTAATATAGCAGAAAGTAAAAAATATTGTTTTTTTTTTTAAATTGTCGCTCTTTTTTTGTTTATAGTGCAAAAATTAAAAAGCGCAGAGGCGATCAAATACTAACAAAAGAATGCTCTATTTGTTGGAAAAAATGGATATCAATATAATTTGGGTACAGCATCGCACGACCGAGCAATAGTCAGTTAAAGTGACGCAGTGCCGTATCGCAAAAAATGGCCTGGTCAGGAAGTGGGTAAAACGAGCTGAAGTGGTTAAACTGAGAAAATGTACCATTTTAAGAAAATAATAAAGTCATTTTGAAATGTCTCAAAAGCTTTGGAACAGGACCATGTTTGCCACGTTGTAGCATCCCCTCTTCTTTTAACAACACTCTGTAAATGTCTGGGAACCGAGGAGACCAGTTGCTGGAGTTTTGAGAGAGGAATGTTGTCCTGTCCTTGCCTGATATAGGATTCTAACTGCTCAACAGTCCTGGGTCTTCTTTGTCATATTTGTTTGTTTTAGGATGCACCAAATATTTTCAATTGGTGAAAGGTCTGGACTGCAGGCAGGCAAGTTAAGCACCCGCACTCTCTACTATGAAGCCTTGCTGTATGCGGCTTAGCTTTGTCCTTCTGAAATATGTAAGGCCTTCACTGAAAAAGACATCTTCTGGATTTGAGCATATGCTGCTCTAAAACCCGGATATATCTTTCAGCATCGATAGTGCCTTTCCAGATGTACAAGCTGCTCATTCCATACACACTAATGCACCCCCATACCATCAGAGATGCAGTCTTTTAAACTGATTGCTGATAACAGGCCAGAAGGTCCCTTTCATCTTTGGTTTAGAGGACCCTGCACCCATGGTTGCCTAAAAAATATTCTGCTTCGTCTGACCACAAAACAGTTTTCCACTTTGCAACAGACCATTTTAATTGTAAAGTATTGGTGTCACTGGTCCACATAAAGTGTCACATAGGGTCAGATTTGTCCGCCGCAATGTGGCAGTCCCACTAAAAATCGCTGTTTGCCGCCATTACCAGTAAAAACAATAAAAAAATTTAAAAGGCCATAAATCTATCCCATAGTTTGTAAACACTATAACTTTTGCGCAAACCAATCGATATACGCTTATTGGGATTTTTTTTACTAAAAATATGTAGAATACATATTGGCCTAAATTGATGAAGAAATTTGTTTTTTTTTATATTTTTTTGGGATATGTTTTATAGCAGAAAGTAAAAAATGTATATATTTTTTTTCATAATCGTTATTTTTTTTTTGTTTATAGTACAAAAAATAAAACCGCAGAGGTGATCAAATACCACCAAAAGAAAGGTGCCCCTTCCACTGCTTTCTGGTCATTTCCCCGATTACCGGAGCCGTCGTTAAAGGGGAAAATGATCCCATACCCTGGAGCAATAGGCAGGAAGTCGAGTGAGGGCAAGATGGCCCCCACTCGACTCTATGCCCTTGGAGAACCGGCGCAACGTCAAGCGTCACTTCCACCCTCCAGCCTTAAATGACTTTTTTTTTTTTTTTTGTTAAATGTCTTTTTGACCCCCAGATCTTGCATTAAAGAGGCCCTGTCCTGCTTATTTATATTACAAGGGATATTTACATTCCTTGCAATAGGAATAACAGTGATCATTTTTTTTAAAGAGACAGTGTAAAAATAAAAAATAAGTAAAATACATAAGAAAAAAAAATACAAATTTAAAGCACCCCGTCCCTCTGAGCTTGCATGCAAAAGCGAACGCATACGCAAGTCGCACCCACATAAGTAAACAGTGTTCAAACCACACAAGTGAGGTATCACCGTGAACGTTAGAGCGAGAGCAAAAATTCTAGCACTAGACCTGCTCTGTAACTCTTAACAGGTAACCTGTAAAAAAAAATTCAAGCGTCGCCTATGGAGAATTTTTAGTACCGTAGTTTGTCGCCATTCCATGAGCGTGCGCAATTTTAAAGTGTAACATCATCTTGGCGTAACATCATCTTTCACATTATACAAAAAATAGAAACTAACTTTACTGTTTTCTTATTTTGGAATTCAAAAAAGTTTATTTTTTTCCCAAAAATTGCGTTTGTAAGACCATTGCGCAAATACGTTGTGACATAAAGTATTCCAACACTCTGCTCTTTTTTTTTTTTTAATTATCATTCTTTATTGAAAGTATTTTTGTACATAGCAACAGTCAAGACATATCTCTGGATACATAATGCCAGCGGTCACCAATAGGAGATTGGATCTAGCAAGGGGAGGCATTAAATTACCAACATATGGAATATGGGGTGGGGTGGTAAGGTGAGGGAGAAGATAGAAGATAGAACGAGGATGGGGGGATGAAATAGTGATGAAGGAAAGAGGCATATATACTGTATATATCTATATATATATCTATATATCTATATATCTATATATATATATATATATATATATATATATATATATATATATATCCTATATATATATATATATATATATATATATATATATATATATATATATATATATATATATATATATATATTTATGGTTGGAGCCCTATGTCCGGTATGTACATGGATACCACTTACAGTAAAGATAGGACTTACCATCGAAAATAGACCTGAAAGTGTGGACTTACCATATGAAATGGACCTGAAAGTGTGCCTTGGTCTAATGGCCGGTATGCCAAAATAAGGGGGCATACCCTGGTTTAAGAAATGATTATTCTGTAAGAGAAATGAATGAAATGAATAGTTTGAGAAATGCTGTGAAATGGGGATGGGAGGGTGGGTATCGCGCACAGGAAACCGACAAGCACCACAGGTGAGCGGGCTGCTTAAGTACCCCCCGGGCTCCTCCCATAAATTCAGGCCACCATACTGGCCTTCCTACTTATGGTTGGAGCCCTATGTCCGGTATGTACATGGATACCACTTACAGTAAAGATAGGACTTACCATCGAAAATAGACCTGAAAGTGTGGACTTACCATATGAAATGGACCTGAAAGTGTGCCTTGGTCTAATGGCCGGTATGCCAAAATAAGGGGGCAAAAACATTCAGGTAGGGTTATGATTTTATTGATTTTCAATTACTTATTGAGCCAATTTGGAGAATGCCTGTGCCATCTCTGTTTGTGGATTGGGGATATACCGGGCGAAGCAGGCTGACTTCCACCTGCCCAGTCTTTTAATGATGTGGTCTGGAACTCCGTGGCGGGATGCCGCGGAGGCTGCTCCGATGCGAAAAGAGTGTCCGGAATACTGACTAGGGTTAAGATGAAGATTGCGGAGAAGTATTCTTATGTGTACCACAAACTGAGAGGCGTTTAAGGGTTTAACTGGGAACGGTAGAAGGGGACTGCTGTCTGGTTGTTCAGGCAGGAGTGACAGGAGCCGGTTGAGTACGGCGACTGGACACCAGCTGTTGTCGGTTTTGTATAGATGAATGTTCGCTCCTGAGCCCGTTTGCTGGGTTTTAGAGACCTCGAGGTGCAGGATGAAGTGGTCTTGGTATCTAAGTAGGTGTCGTCTGCATAGTACTGGGTCTGTGGATTTGTTAGAGGTGAATTCTCCAGGGCGCAAGAACCCATAGTACGCTAGATATATCGCTGCTTGTAAGACGATGCTGCGGAGCAGACCGAATGGCGAGGTAGCCAGCATAGTTGACATGTCCCTGAAGATGGGTCCCGTAATGGGCAAGCGCTTAGTGCTGATGACTGGTTGGTGTTTCTGAATTCCCCTTAGAACGGCTCGTATAGCGTGAGATGAGAATAGTGAGGGTTTCGTGGGGTCTTCAAGCGCCATAAAATGTTGAATGCCGGCTAGGTATAGCCGGATGGTGTTGTAGGATAAGGCCAGCTGCGTGTGGCAGTGTGCAGTGAAGGCCAGTACCTGCTTGATACCTGTAGGTCCTTTACGGCAGGACGTGAGGAATTTGTTAAAGGCCTTCCAAGCTGTCTGGTAGGCTTTAAGTGTGTTGTAGGAGAGGGAATGATTTATAAGTTGTGTAGCTCCGTGTAAATGTTGAACTAGTCCAGGGTCAGTTGTGACCAGACAGGGATAGGGGCCGACATCGGATCGGCATCGGGAACCTGCTTGAAAAAGGAGGAATAATTGAAACGTGACAGTGCGTCAGCTGCTGAGTTGTATCTGCCGGGAATAAATGTACAGTGTATATTGAACTGATGTTGTAAAGACAGTTGTACCAACCTGCGCAGGAAGGACATGACTGCTAGGGACTTGGACCTGCCTTTGTTGATGATGTCTGCCGTGGCCTGGTTGTCGGTGCTAAAGACTACAGTTTGTCCTGTCCAGTGGTGGCCCCAGAGTTGTGCGGCTGCCACTATGGGGTAAAGCTCAAAGAGGGCAGATGTTTGGGAAAAGCCGGGTATGATTAGTATCTGTTGAGGCCATGGTCCTGAAAACCAATGATGGCCAAAAATTGCCGCGAAACCTGTGGAGGCTGCGGCGTCCGTAACCACCTGGGGTGAATGGACCGAAACTATAGGTATGAATAGAGATATGCCATTCCAGGCGGACAAGAATTCCTCCCACATGGATAGGTCCGCTATGGCTGCGGAGTCTAAATTCAAAATCTGATCAGGGTCTTGAGTTTCCGACAGAAATCTGAGTAGGCGTGATACAAATGTGCGGCCTTGTGGAATAATTCGCATAGCGAAGTTGAGCATACCCAGGAGGGACTGCAACTGTTTTTTGGTACAGTCCTTGGTGTGTGTAAACTCGTGAAGGACTGCCCTAATGCGTGTTAGTTTGTCGAGGGGGAGACTGGCTTGCATTGCGCAGGTATCCAAGCTGACCCCGAGAAAAGTGATGCTATTTGCTGGGCCATCGACTTTGTGCTCAGCGATAGGAACATTGAGGTTTCCAAAAATTACCCTAAGTTTGTCGAGATCTCCTGGGGGCTTGCTGGGTGGTTCTATCAGTAGGAAGTCATCTAGATAATGGATGACTTCATGGCATCGACCCTTGTGTAATAGTATCCAACTGAGGGACTGGGCGAACGTGTCGAAGAGCCACGGGCTACTCTTCGAACCGAAGGTGAGCTTTGTAGCAAAATAATATGTTTCCTTCCACTTGATGCCATGCCAGCACCAAAGGGATGGGTGGATGGGCAGGAGCTTAAAGGCATCCGAGATGTCGGCTTTGGAGAGCCAGGCGCCTGTGCCTGCTTTGATGATCGCCTGTATTGCCATGTCCACGGAAGAATATTTTAGGGAAAACTCCTCGGAGGGGATCAGGGAATTGAGACTGGGTATGTGGGAAGAATGAGGCGCAGACAAGTCGTACACCAAACGCAATTTATTCGAAAACTTGCCCTTGACAAGCCCAATAGGGCTGACTCTCCATGTGTTGAAAGGGGGGCAAGTGAAAGGGCCTATCACGTAACCTCGATCCACCTCTGCCTGTAAGAGCTGATCTATGGCTTGTTCGTCAATGGCTGCCGAACGAAGATTGGCACATTCGTGGGTAGTGTGGGGAAGTGAAATGAGGCCGGTGTGAAAGCCTGCTGTGAAGCCTTGGATAAGGAAGGTGGCCAGGGAAGGGGTGGGATGTGAAGTGAGATACCATCCTAACCATAAGAGGTTGATCCGGCTTAGTCACGCCTTCTTGTGTTGCTTGACTTCACACAAAATCCTGGGGTGTGCTCTATGACATAAGGTGCAGAGGTGAAGTAGACGGCACTGGCTGAAGTTGCAGGACCCCTGATTAAAGTTATTACAGATGGCTGCCCCTCCCACGGTTCGGACTGGGCGTCCGAGTTTGTCCACCTGAGGCGTTGGTTCAGGGATCGGCTGAGCCTGTACTGATCCTGAGGTAGAGGGAAACTCGAAAGGCCGTCTGTTTGCCGTATTGGCGCACCAGGTGGCAGTGTGGGTGGAAGACTGGCAAATCGCACACAGAGGTGAGCGTAAGCCGGCAAAGTGGCGGCAGAAGAGCTCTGTGTCCATGAGACTCCAATCTGTCGTGATCTGGAACTGTGTGAGTCTGGCCGCGGCCTTGGCTGAAAAGGAACGGTGGTAGTCGTAAAAGGCAAAACCACCGTACTTGTGGCCTAAGTCTACCACAGTATGGAGATACAAGTCCAGCTCTTCCCGCCTGCTAGGGGTGGCTGAGCACAGGACATCTCTGAGCATGCCAAAGGCCAGTGTAAACTCTGAGACTGTTAGCTTGCGGTTCAATCTGGGGTCTTTAGATTTAAGGACCACTGATATGTCGCCCCAGGAGTAGGCTTTATTTTCTGCCAAATCATGCACGGAAATGAGGAGAGAGGCCAGGTTGACGTCCTTGCCGTCCAAGATGTCCTTCCTGATACTGGTTGGGACCAGGTGGGAGGGGTAGACAATGTGGCTTGAGCCTGAGGTACCTGCAGGAAGAGGTGTCAAGCTTTGAGTTGCCGTTGGGTCGGGGACAGCCGTGGCCGGTCGGGCCTCCAGAAGTGCAACCCTGGTTTGGACGTCTGCAACTGAGGTGGATAGAGATGACACCATCGTGTGTAGTTGTGAAATGGCCGATGATATCGACTGAAGGGATGCCTGTTGGGTACTGGGTCCTGCTGCTGGTGGGGGAAAGAGGAGTTTGAAAAGCTCGCCTTTCCTTGCTGTGGCGGGGAAGGGGACACCTCTGCGTCTGAGCTCTGCCGTCAGTTTGGGGATAGTCCATCCCCTAAGGGATTGCACGCTGCCGCTTTCTGAAACCGGAGAAGGTGACAGAGGGGCCGCGAGGTCTTCGCTGCCGGTCTGAGACATGGTTGCTCTGGTGAGGATTATCTTGAGCTTTTATTTCCTGGTTGACTGTAACCTATTAAGGGTGAGATGAATTTCAAGTTTTTTCTTTGATCCGCTGAGTCATACTTACCCGACTTTTTCTCCCGTTCCCTTTTTTTTTTTTTTTTTTTTACCTGGGGGGATATCGTCCAACCTGGTGCAGGGTGGACCTACTGAACTTTGACTGACCTGAGAAAAACGAAAAGGTGACAATTCGTGAAGGAATTGCTGACTGGTTTTTTGAAGCAACGATTTGTATGACAATGAAATGATTCGAAATGTTTGCCTTGATTACGAATGGACTCCATGACAGAGGTCCGGCCTGGTCGTCATCATTGATTCGACCGAGAACCGGGCTCTGGAGCATGTATTGAAATGAGGCAAGTGAAAACATTGGTGCACCCGGGACGATCTGGTGCTTATTTGATGCATCTGGATTCGAATCGGAGCACCGTATGAAATGAAATGAGAGAAATGATTATTAGACCGAGGCTTGAATTGGTTGTGCCGTGTTTGCGACTGGCAACCATCCGAGCTCTGGTATAGGTATGAAATGCTGTTTGGTACCAGCAAGGCATTCCGTAAAGAATCGGTGCATGTCAGATGCGACTGGTTCCAGAACGGTGATGCGTTGTGGGAGTGAAATGGTAGTAAGCTGCATGGCAGAGACATGGATCCATCCCCCGATGTCTGCGATTTAGCTATGATCCGGACTTTGAAGCATGTATCAGAAATGAGGCCGAGCCCTGGGGTACGCCACCATGAATCGGTGCATTTCCATGCGACTGGATTCATGTGTGAACGTGATACGTGGAAATGAAATGATAACCATGACAGAAGGTACGAATTACTGATAAACGTAACTCTGGAGCATGTATAGAAATGAGGCCAGTCCTGGGGCACGCCGAGACGAATCGGTGCACTGCCATGCAACTGGATTCATGTCGGAACGTGATAGGTGGAAATGAAATGATAACCATGACAGAAGGTACGAATTACTGATAAACGTAACTCTGGAGCATGTATAGAAATGAGGCCAGTCCTGGGGCACGCCGACACGAATCGGTGCATTGCCATGCAACTGGATTCATGTCGGAACGTGATAGGTGGAAATGAAATGATAACCATGACAGAGGTATGAATGACTGAAAACGTAACTCTGGAGCATGTATAGAAATGAGGCCAATCCTGGGGCACGCCGAGACGAATCGGTGCATTGCCATGCGACTGGATTCATGTCGGAACGTGATAGGTGAAAATGAAATGATAACCATGACAGAGGTATGAATGACTGAAAACGTAACTCTGGAGCATGTATAGAAATGAGGCCAATCCTGGGGCACGCCGAGACGAATCGGTGCATTGCCATGCGACTGGATTCATGCCGGAACGTGATACGTGAGAATGAAATGATAACCATGACAGAGGTATGAATGACTGAAAACGTAACTCTGGAGCATGTATAGAAATGAGGCCAAATAACTGGGGCACACCGGAACGAATCGGTGCATCTTTTTGATGCGACTGGATTCGAATCGGAGCGCGGTAGGTGACTGAAATGAGAAATGTTTGAAATGATTTGAAAAGTCAGAAATGAGTTCTAGAATGTTTCAGAAATGAGAAATGATTGGTATCGAACTGACTTGATCCGATAACTTGCAAATTGCGACTTGCTATGGCTGTTTACTGATGCATATTTTTAACACCGACATGCTAGAAATGGAGCGACGTCTGCGTCGCGGTGCTGTCGAAATGGTAACATATCGAAAGTACGAGCGATACACATTACAATAGTGAAGTGCGAGTAACGAAATTTGAAAGTACGGTTTAGTGACATGACATGAAAACGAAAAATTCGATATACATTGCAGTTTTATGAAAAGCGAGTGAAACGAAAAATTTTTGAAATTACGGTTTAGTGACCTGATATAAAACGAAAAGTCCGACGGGACCTTACCTGCGACAGCCAAGCCAGCCGCGTGGTACAAACTACGAACGAAAAACGCAGACTTCGAAAGTTTTGAGAACGGTATCGAATACGGAATTTTGCGAGGCAAGAACTTGCGGACGCTGGTATATCGAATAGTCGGCCTAGTGACGTATATCGCGCACAGGAAACCGACAAGCACCACAGGTGAGCGGGCTGCTTAGGTACCCCCCGGGCTCCTCCCATAAATTCAGGCCACCATACTGGCCTTCCTACATATATCTATATCTATCTATATCTATCTATATCTATCTATATCTATATCTATATCTATATATATATATATATATATAGAGAGAGAGAGAGAGATAGATATATAGAGATAGATATATATAGATATATACCAACAACATGAATAAACAGTACCGTTAAGCATTGTATTAAGTCTGCATCTTGGTCATAGAGATATGTGACACAATGAAGAGGGAACATAAGAATGGCTTGTCCCATGTAGCAACAATTTCCCTTTTATTCTCTAGGGTCTCTGCTAAAAAACAATATATAATATTGTGGGGTTCTAAGTAATTTTCTAGCAAAAAATACCGATTTCAACTTGTAAACAACAAATATCAGGAATAGGCTTGGTCCTTAAGTGGTTAAACATTTGATATATTTCCTATTTTCTATTGTGAATTAAATATGAGATTTGCAAATCTTTGCATTCTGTTTTTATGTAGATTTCACGCAGTATCCCAACCACTTTTTTGGAATTGGGGTTGTAGATAGCATGGGAGGAGCGACATCATGAGTTGGATGGTGTTGCAGGTAAATGGCCTGCCAGTTTCCAGTGCTGATTGATGGACAACTGGAGAACAGATGGAAGTCAAACATAGTGCTATTTCTTGGGGGAACTTCCACTTTATATAAAGATGGGTTAAAAAATAAATAAATAAATAGAAATCATGTACATGTTAAAAAAAATGTAAGCGTGAACCTGATCTTTCAAATGCAATAAAAAGAACATGCCTATGACATAAACGACGTCAATTATCCTGTTTTGTTTTCCTCGTAATTTAAATGATGAAATAATGTAACCATTAAGTCATCTCCCAGCATATGGGTTCTTATTTTTAAACAGTGATAACACATCGGCCACAGGAAACACAGGACTCTCAAAAACCACTTACCTTGATAATTGTCTGATTAATGTTTGCTGATACACAGTTATTATCCAAATGGCATTTAATCTTTATGTTCTCTGAAAAGAAAAAAAAAAAAAGAAACATCCACAATGCACATCTGTGATTGTCATTACCGTTCCTTTCAAGAGGTTCACTTGTCATAGTGGCTTACAGCAAATAATAGCTGAAATAAATGTGCATCTATGGGTGCACAGGCGATAAGCAAATGAATGTAATTTCCTCAGAAGAACAATGCGCCGTTCTTTTAGCTGATGTACAAAACATAACGGCAACATCAACATTACTCTGAGTTGCCATGTGATAAAAGAACATTTATATTGTTTCGCTGGGGTTATCTTGACAAACATAACAATTGACAATGTTGATGGGGCAAACATTAGTCCCAGTCAAGAGCGGTAGGCTGTCAGCTCACAATGGGAATGGTGGCTGGGTAGACAGTAAAGCTGGGCGTATAAGTAGGAATTTTCAGGCAATTTCGGCTAGCTTTTAATTTCTAATACAATTGAAAGTTTACATAAGAACAAAGACAAGCTACCATTAAAGCGAAAGTATGGTCAAAACTTCCCTGTTTCCCCGAAAATAAGACCTAGCGTAATTGTCGGTGATGCCTGCAATATAAGCCCTACCCCCCAAATAAGCCCTACCCTGTTTCCCCAAAAATAAGCCCTACCCTGAAAATAAGACGTACAAGGACTTTAACTAGGGCTTATTTGGGGGGTAGGGCTTATATTGCAGCCATCACCGACAATCACGCTAGGTCTTATTTTCGGGGAAACAGGGTTGTTTCTTAGATTTGGATAGAATACGGAACAATTAAAACCCTAATCAGGTTGTTTTTTTTTGCTGTCTGTTCCCTAACAGGGAGATTACTCTTCACTTCCTGTCATAAAGACACAACAGGAAGTGACATGAACCTGTTCTATCCTACCTATGCGTGTTTTTTTCTGTTGTATTAAACAGTTTTAGGTTACTAATGTTTGAGGTATGCTGATATCTGGGGGGCAGTGGGTTGGGGGGTTGGGCAAGTACAAATTGCTTACTTATCTGATTTAGTATCTCCCTCTGCCCCTCCCACCTGGGGGATCTTCTACCCACGCCCACCCTGGAATTGTATAGTTATAGGCAAAGCAGTGAATTGATAAGCTTGTTGTTCTGCTCTCTCCTTCTAACTGCCTCATTGTACTGCTTTACTCTTCCCGATGGTGGCACCAGGGGAATGCTTGGATGTACTGTAGCACCCCCAAAATGCCTTTAAAGCAGAGTTCCACCCATAAAAAAATATCATTACTGTGCAGCAAATTATATAATAAATTACATTTGGAGATTTTTTTTTTTTTTTTACCTTTTCATACCTGCTGCTATGAGTTCCCTTCAAGTCTTCCCCTTCCTTACGTCACTTCGCTTGGCGCCTCCGCTCGCTACTGCTCCTGGGAGATGTGTGTCATCATTTCCCAGGGGTCAGTGGGCAACGCCGAGGGCTTGGTTGCCAACACAATGTGGCGGGCACTTCCGACGATGACGACGCCCGTTGTGATGGCAACCTGAGAAGTTGATGGCGCTGTGATACTGTCAAAATGCGCGTGCGTGAGAACGGGCGGTGCATGCTGGTCGCTCAGCTGCATCGTATCCCGGAACATTATGCTTGTGGGCTTCACATGCCCACAAGCAATATGGGAATTTTGGGCTTTTTGGTGGACATGGTGCTGGCCCTCATTTGAGGTGATCATTTACCTTATAAATACCCAGTGGCTGCAGTGGACCAGCACCCCAGAAGATGCCTTATTAGGACGAAATGCTTTTGATGTCTTCTCAAATGTGAGTGACCATTTTATCATTTTTCAATAAATGATTTATATTTTATGGTATTACACTATGTGGCCCTATTCTTTCTCCTTTTGCCATATGTCATATTGAGAGGAATCGCTCACGAATTCCGGTCACTATTCCTATGGTAGACAGCTACTGATGTCAAAAACGGTCACGGATCCCTATCTGGTTTGGTCTATTTTGGAAGTCGTGGTTGCTGTACCTCCTTGT
The DNA here is from genome assembly GCA_037952925.1 of Lithobates clamitans. NCBI lineage: Eukaryota > Metazoa > Chordata > Amphibia > Anura > Ranidae > Lithobates > Lithobates clamitans. The sequence continues at coordinate 2,703,466 of JBBGZY010001079.1, read as the reverse complement.
GTGTGTTACACCAAAAGCTTGGTTGACTCCTCAGGCATATGCCTAGTTGGGTTCTACCTGTCTGGTAAGCCCCTTTCCTTACGGTGGTGGATTATCTACCACACAGTCATCAACAGGGGCTTTTTTTATGCCCCTGTTGATGACTGTGTGGTTGAAACGCGTAGGGCCAGCTAATTCAGCTTCCCACATTGCCATTTTTATGTCTTTTATCTGTTCGTGATCACCTACATTTTGTACATTTTTTTGGATCATTAAACCTCATTTTTGATCTGCACTATGTGGAGTCCCTTTTTCTTTTCCTCCATGGGTCCACTAAGAACCATCTGCTTGTGATCAATCAATTCCGGCATCTGAGATCGGGTGCATTGGAGATCCATAGCCTGTCTAGGATAGCCACCCCCCCATTGGTGGCCGGGACCCGGAAGACACCATCTGGTTGGATATCCTGGAGTACAATCCCTTTTTGCCTTATTGACGCACTGCCATATGGTAGATGCGTCCCATCGATCCGGTAAGAGTACCCATCTTTTTTCTTGAAGTCTGGAGTGTCATTACAACTTGTGATTTACCCCCTCACGTTGGGTTCACAGCCCTTTCAAGACATTACTACTCCCTTGTAGGGATGAGCCGAACACCCCCCGGTTCGGTTCGCACCAGAACCCGCGAACGGACCGAAAGTTCGCACGAACGTTAGAACCCCATTGACGTCTATGGGACTCGAACGTTCGAAATCAAAAGTGCTCATTTTAAAGGCTAATTTGCATGGTATTGTCCTAAAAAGGGTTTGGGGACCCGGGTCCTACCCCAGGGGACATGTATCAATGCAAAAAAAACTTTTAAAAACGGCCGTTTTTTCGGGAGCAGTGATTTTAATGATGCTTAAAGTAAAAAAAAAAAAGTGAAATATTCCTTTAAATATCGTACCTGGGGGGTGTCTATAGTATGCCTGTAAAGTGACGCGTATTTCCCATGTTTAGAACAGTCCCTGCACCAAATGTCATTTTTAAAGGAAAAAATCTCATTTAAAACTGCTTGCGGGTTTAATGTCATGTCGGGTCATGGCAATATGGATGAAAATTAGTGAGACAAACGGCATGGGTACCCCCCAGTCCATTACCAGGCCCTTTGGGTCTTGTATGGATATTAAGGGGAACCCCGCACCCAAATTAAAATAAGGAAAGGTGTGGGGCCACCAGGCCCTATATACTCTGAACAGCAGTATACAGGCGGTGCAAACAAGACAGGGACTGTAGGTTTGTTGTTAAGTAGAATCTCTTTGTAATTTTGAACATTTTTAACGTGTTTAGCTCCAGCCAAAAAATCTTTTCTAAGCTTTTTGGAAAACATAGGGAAGGGTTATCACCCCTGTGACATTTGTTTTGCTGTCTTTCCTCCTCTTCAGAAGATTTCACCTCACTTTTTTGTCCCAATGAAAAATGTTTTTTGAAAATTTGGGTTTTTTTGTGGAACAAGGATTGGAAAGCATCAGTGGAAAGGAGAAATTGTTTTCCCATATTAACTCTTACAGGAGAGAATTTCTCTTCCTAGGGGTAGATTTCATCTCACTTCCTGTTGTCTCCTTCCGTTTTCAAGTAGGAGTCGTTTGTAAGTTAGATGTTTGAAAGTAGGGTCCTGCCCTATATACTCAGCAGAAATTTGGGCCTTAGGTGTTGCTGTGGCCACAACACTGTAAGCCCTCACAGGGCCCTGCTGTGAAATATTAGATCAAGAATTGTAATTACATGCCCCTGTTGAACAGGAGCTGAAAAATTAGGCCTTAGGCACTGGTGCTGGTGCCACAACACTGCAACCCCTCACAGACACTCTAGTTGGAACGCAGGAACGAGCCCTGCTGCAAAGTATTGCTTCAAAAATTGTAATTACACGCCCCTGTTAGACAGGGGCAGAAAAATTGGGCCTTAGGCACTGGTGCTGGTGCCACAACACTGCAACCCCTCACAGACACTCTAGTTGGAACGCAGGAACGAGCCCTGCTGCAAAGTATTACATCAAAAATTGTAATTACACTCCCCTGTTAAACAGGGGCTGAAAAATTGTGCCTTAGGCACTGGTGGTGGCGCCCAGAACCAAAAATGTTCTTACAAGCTATCAGCGTGATGATTGAGGAGGAAGAGGATAATTACTCAGGGATAGTCACTCAGCATCAGCATAGGCAGTCTTTGAAGGGATCTGAGATTTGAAAAAAAATTATTCGGTTACATCTGCATCAGGTGCTTGGTAGCTGGTGGTGATCCAAGACTGATTCATTTTTATGAAGGTCAGCCGATCGACCGAGTCGGTGGACAGACGCACCCTGTGATCGGTTACCACGCCTCCAGCAGCACTGAATGTGCGTTCCGAAAGAACGCTGGATGCAGGACAGGCCAGTAGCTCAATTGCATACTGTGCAAGCTCTGGCCAGTGATCCATCCTCAAGACCCAGTAACCCAGAGGATTTTCGGTGGGAAAGGTGCCCAAGTCTGATCTTGCCCCTAGGTATTCCTGCACCATGTAAAACAGACGCTGGCGATGGTTGCTGGAACCGATCATACCTTGGGGCTGCGGACCAAAAAATTGTCTGAACGCATCGGTCAGACGGCCACCTTCTCCACCGCTCCTTCTTTGACTGACCGAAGCCTCAGCAACACGTTGTCCAGAAACAGGAGTTTGTAACCTCCCAGTCTCTGGGAACGCGTTGCACAGACCTTTCTGCAAGGCCTCCCGAAGATGTTTCATCCTCTGCTCCCTCTGCGATGGCAAGATAAGGTCCGCGACCTTACCCTTGTAACGTGGATCAAGGAGGGTTGCCAGCCAGTATTGGTCCTTCTCCTTGATACCACGAATACGAGGATCCTTACGCAGGCTTTGCAGGATCAGGGAGGGCATGCAGCGTAGGTTTGCTGAGGCATTCGGTCCGGAGTCCTCTGGGTCACTAAGGACAACAACGTCCGCAGCCACCTCCTCCCAGCCATGTACAAGTCCATGTGTTCCTTGGGCCTGATCCCTTAAAGACTGCTGCTGATGCTGAGTGCCAGGCTCCACCTCCATACTGACACAATCTTCCTCCTCCTCCTCCTCCTCCTCGTCCTCTTCCTGTGTGATCGGCGGGCACGCAGGAACACTGTCTGGATAAAGGGGGCCTTGAAAGCTAAGGAATTCCTCCTCTTCCTGCCTCTGTTCTGCCTCAAGTGCCCTGTCCATTATTCCACGCAGTGTGTGCTCCAACAGGTGGACAAGGGGGATAGTGTCACTGATGCATGCACTGTCAGTGCTCACCATCCTCGTGGCCTCCTCGAATGGTGACAGGACAGTGCATGCATCCCTGATCATGGCCCACTGGCGTGGGGAAAAAAAAACAAGCTCCCCTGACCCTGTCCTGGTGCCATAGTCGCACAGGTACTCATTGATGGCCCTCTGCTGCGTGTGCAGCCGCTGCAGCATGGCCAACGTTGAGTTCCACCTGGTGGGCATGTCACAGATTAGGCGGTTCTTGGGCAGGTTAAACTCCTTTTGGAGGTCCGTCAGCCGAGCACTGGCATTATATGACCGGCGGAAATGCACACAGACTTTCCTGGCCTGCCTCAGGACATCCTGTAAGCCCGGGTACCTGCCCAAGAACCGCTGCACCACCAAGTTAAGGACGTGAGCCAAACAGGGCACATGGGTCATTTGTCCCTGTCGGAGGGCAGAGAGGAGGTTGGTGCCATTGTCGCAAACCACCATTCCTGCCTTAAGTTGGCGTGGCGTCAACCACCTCTGAACCTGCCCCTGCAGAGCTGACAGAACCTCTGCCCCAGTGTGGCTCCTGTCCCCCAAGCACACCAGCTCAAGCACCGCATGGCATCTTTTGGCCTGCGTACTTGCGTAGCCCCTTGAACGCCTACGGAGCACCGCTGGTTCCGAGGAAGAGGCCATGGAGGAAGAAGAAGAGGAGGGGGTGGAGGAGAGAGGTGTGTCACAATCAGCATTTTGGAGGCGTGGTGGCGGAACAACCTCCAACACTACTGCACCTTGTCCTGCATCCTTCCCAGCTGCCAGCAGAGTCACCCAATGCGCCGTGAAACTTAGGTAATGTCCCTGTCCATGCCTGCTGGACCATGAGTCAGCGGTAATATGCACCTTACCGCTGACCGCCCTGTCCAGCGAGGCATGGACATTGCCTTCCACATGCCGGTAGAGAGCCGGAATCGCCTTCCGTGAGAAAAAGTGCCGTTTGGGTACCTGCCACTGAGGAACCGCACATTCCACAAACTCACGGAAGGGGGCAGAGTCTACCAACTGAAAAGGCAGCAGTTGAAGTGCTAGCAATTTTGCCAAGCTAGCATTCAACCGCTGGGCATGTGGATGGTTGGGAGCAAACTTCTTTCGGCGGTGCAGCAGCTGGGGCAGGGAAATTTGCCTGGTACAATCTGACGTCGGTGTACCAAAAGCAGATTGCCCACAAGTACTTGGCTGTGACACACCTAATTCTACACCTTCATTCCTCTCACTGCAGGTCTCAGAGAGGACTGAAGGTCTAGTGGGGTTGGAAATCTCAGCTGATGAGGAGCAAGGAGAGATCCTCTTTGTTCTTTGGTGTGGGTCTTTTAGATACGCTTGCCAACGAACTGCATGGCAGGTCAACATATGTCTGGTCAAGCATGTGGTACCCAAGCGGGAGATGTTTTGGCCACGCGAGATACGCTTGAGACATATGTTGCAAATAGCAGCGGTGCGATCTGATGCACTCGTCTCAAAAAAGGCCCACACCAAAGATCTTTTTGAATAACGCGCAGAGACTGCAGCGCCCTGCACATGTGGAGCTTTGGGGTGTGATGCAGTCAATGTGCTGCCCTTAGGCTGGCCCCTGGAGGGCATCCTGCCTCGTTGGTGATGTGCCGCCTCCTCCTCCTCCTCCTCCTCTCTCCTATCAGGCACCCACGTTGAGTCAGTGACCTCATCATCCCCTCCCTCCTCATCACTGGAGCAAACCTGGCAGTATGCTGCAGCAGGGGGAGCATGACTGCCAGATTGCTGTCCTTCTTGGGCACCCCCTCTGTCCGTGCTGATGTTACTGCCTTCATCGAGCTCAGTATCATCATTAGAGCCTTCCAAACGCTGGGCATCCTCCTGGAGCATGTACCCAACACTGTGGTCAAACAGTTCGAGGGAATCCTCATGAGGACATGGTGGAGCTAGGGAAGGAGTCACTGATGACATTGAGCTGAGGGAAGAGGCCGCTGCTTTGCCAGACAAAGCACCCTGGGCATGGGTGAGAGAGGATGAGGAGGATGAGGACGGCTTGGTCATCCACTCGACCAAGTCTTCCGCATGTTGCGGCTCAACACGGCCAGCTGCCGAAAAAAAGGCCAAGCGTGTCCCATGGCCACGTGCTGATGAGGATGCACCGTCTCCACGACCAGCACTAGACACAGAGCCTGCTTGCCCTCTCTTATTGGCTTGTGACTGTCTGCCTCTCCTTCTTGGCCTTCCAGACATACTAATGGCCTGTAGCTGCACTAAGCTGGGATAGAACACCTGTAATTTTCTTCAGGTAGCTTTATATACTGTAACCAGACAAGCCTGCCTGTCAGTAGGAAGATAACAGGAACGGATCTAGCTGAACACTGTGAGCAGGACGCACTGTACTAAATATAAATAGTCTAGCTGCCTGACCGTGGTACTAATAGGATCAAATAGAACACCTGTAATTTTCTTCAGGTAGCTTTATATACTGTAACCAGACAAGCCTGCCTGTCAGTAGGAAGATAACAGGAACGGATCTAGCTGAACACTGTGAGCAGGACGCACTGCACTAAATGTAAATAGCAGGAACGGATCTAGCTGAACACTGTGAGCAGGACGCACTGCACTAAATGTAAATAACAGGAACGGATATAGCTGAACACTGTGAGCAGGACGCACTGCACTAAATGTAAATAGTCTAGAAGATAACAGGAACGGATCTAGCTGAACACTGTGAGCAGGACGCACTGCACTAAATGTAAATAGCAGGAACGGATCTAGCTGAACACTGTGAGCAGGACGCACTGCACTAAATGTAAATAGCAGGAACGGATCTAGCTGAACACTGTGAGCAGGACGCACTGCACTAAATGTAAATAGCAGGAACGGATCTAGCTGAACACTGTGAGCAGGACGCACTGCACTAAATGTAAATAGCAGGAACGGATCTAGCTGAACACTGTGAGCAGGACGCACTGCACTAAATGTAAATAGCAGGAACGGATCTAGCTGAACACTGTGAGCAGGACGCACTGCACTAAATGTAAATAACAGGAACGGATCTAGCTGAACACTGTGAGCAGGACGCACTGCACTAAATGTAAATAACAGGAACGGATCTAGCTGAACACTGTGAGCAGGACGCACTGCACTAAATGTAAATAACAGGAACGGATCTAGCTGAACACTGTGAGCAGGACGCACTGCACTAAATGTAAATAGTCTAGATAGAAGATAACAGGAACGGATCTAGCTAAACTGAATACAGTGTATATATATATATGCAACACCTGGGATGCATATATATACACAATACACTGTAAGTGCAGCTAACTGACTGACTGTTCTGCCTAATCTATCTAACTCAAATCAAATGACACTGTCTCTCTCTCTCTCTATCTCTCAGCACACCGGAACACACACTACACAGGGCCGCCGTGCAGGTGGCCTTATATAGTGTGGGGCGTGTACTAAATCCCCTGAGCCATAATTGGCCAAAGCCACCCTGGCTTTGGCCAATTACAGCTCTCTCTACTGACGGCGCTGTGATTGGCCAAGCATGCGGGTCATAGTGCATGCTTGGCCAATCATCAGCCAGCAATGCACTGCGATGCCGCAGTGAATTATGGGCCGTGACGCGCCACACGAATTTGGCGCGAACGGCCCATATCGTTCGCAATTCGGCGAACGAGCGAACAGCCGATGTTCGAGTCGAACATGGGTTCGACTCGAACACGAAGCTCATCCCTACTCCCTTGTCTGGGAGAGGACTTTTTATTTTCATTATATATAGACTTTTGAGATTGTCTTTTTGTCCAGAGTCACCTATTTGCACACTTTTGTAATATTAACATTCTTTGGTGTTTTTGTTACTTGATCCTTTTATACACAAAGCTATTTATTTGTTCATATTTCATTCTCACCTATCAAATAGTGCTGCACTTTTTTACTTTCATATTATCTGCGACTTGGTTTGTTGTGTGTTAGCAGCTGCAGTTGTTTTTAGTCTTTATTTGTCTCACGTGATAGCGCAGCTTTTTCTTTTGCACCATATTAGGGCTCTCTAGGGACCCTGATGTAAGTGGGGGGCTCTCTGGGGATATATATACACACACGCGTATATTACTGTATATACATGTGTATGCTCGCCCAAGCGTATGACTTTCTTTACTTTCTTTACTACGCTGCTATGGGCTCTAGTCCCAGATCTTTTGTAGACCTAGCAACGCCCCTGCCCCCAGGCCCTATTTTTGGGGAAAGGTGGCACACTACAAATCATACACCATAAAATAATAACCACGTTATTGACCATGTCTATTTTGTAACCACACAGCATCTTTTTTTCAATCCCTTCACGGTGTGTAGCGGGCAGTCCACAATAAAGCACACTACTTTTTTTTTCTCAATCCCTTTAAGGCGTCATTCCTAACTCATTTTCAATGTTGGCAGCTATGGTTTTTTTTCCACTGACACCAATTATGCAACTCATTTTATGCAATGGCTGACCAGCAAAGTACTTCCAAATACTGCACTCTGTACATTCCAATGTTCATAACCCCTGTGTGCCTAAGGGTAAAACAACGCTTAATAACTAAGCACAATTTTTCAACTTTGACCTGTGTTAGTAAAACTGTACATATCATCACAACTACTTTGTGCATCCAGGTGGATTATACTGTGTTTTTTCAGGACAAATTTCATGGTAAATGCTAATGGATGTCTCCTGATTTTTTTTTTTTTATAATCAATGGAAAACTGTCCCAAAATAGTAAAAAAATATTTTTATTTTATGTACCTGTATATTTCTTGCTAATACCATAACCTTCCACCAAAGAACAACCCAAAATAAATTTTCCTGCTCCTCCTGATGATCACAGCGATATCAAATATGTGTATGTTAGTTGTTGTATGTACCCGTAATACAACCCAAAAACAATAGTGCACATTTTGCTTTTTTTTAATCCTACCTAAAACACAATAGGGGTTATTTACGAAAGGAAAATCCACTTTGCACTGCAAGTGCACTTGGAAGTGCATTCACTCTAAATCTAAGGGGTAGATCTGAAATGAGGGGAAGCTCTGCTGATTTTATCGTCCAATCATGTGCAGGCTAAAATGCTTTTTTTATTTTCCTTGCATGTCCCTTTCGGATCTACAGCGACTTTACTTCCAAGTGCACTTGCAGTGCAAAGTGGATTTTCCTTTAGTAAATAACCCCCACTGACACTTACTGTCACTGATAATGATTAAAAAAAAAATAAAAAATCCTACCCCAAAAAATACTGACCCTGACCTTGACTCAAACTCTAACCCTGGCACTGACCTAGATCCCACCTTGATCTAGGCATTTTTTTGTATTTTTTATTTTATTATTATTATTATTTTTACATACACCTTTTTTTCTCCGCAAGGAGAGAGAGATGCAATGGGGGTTATTTACTAAAGGCAACTCCACTTTGCACTGCAAGTGCACTTGAAAGTGCACTAAAAATGCACTTAGAAATGCAGTCGCTGTAGATCTGAGGGGGACATGCAAGGAAAATAAAAAAAAGCATTTTAGCTTGCACATGATTGGATGAAAAAATCAGCTGAGCTTCCTTTTATTTCAGATCTACCCCTTAGATTTAGAGCGACTGCACTTCCAAGTGCACTTTCAGTGCAAAGTAGATTTGCCTTTCGTAAATAACTCCCAATGTGGGGGCGAGCTTCACAGTGACAGATCACTGTGCTAGCCAATCAGAAGCTAACACAGTGATCAGGTGACCTGGAATCGGGAATTTTGGGTCCCAATCTTTAGTACGGGGCCCAGGGCCCACGATGAGACCCTGGTCTCTGCGCTGGGAGTGCACTGTACTGCGCGCTCCCAGCACAAAGGGAGACATATGCAAACGGAAAAAAGCCCAGTCTAGTGGGACCGCTTACTTGTGTTAGGTCGGCGTGAAGGGAATAAAAGGGGCTAGAGTCTATGTTCTTATTACACTGTGGATGGTTTCTATAATATAACATTACATATTTCATTTTATGATTGAGTCACAATGTTATGTTTGATTTTATTATAACACGGGATTCAGGGTCAGGGACTTCGTTTGCCCACCTATACTGCCAGCACCAGCACAGCACTCCACCAAAAAATTGTATGGAGCCGTATGGTCCCTTTTCTTGTCTGTGCTCTGCTGTATAGTGGATTACAAGAGGCTGATACAAGGTCAAATAAAAGAAAATTGTATGATATTTTAAATATAACAGGGCTGCACTAATTTGCTTTTATATGCCTGGAGCTCAACTTTAAAGTAAATGAATAAATAGCATGTAAACATTTTGAAGGGTTTGTCAGCATTGCTTAGCAAAGGTCGTCAATAAACTTAGAAGGCCAACATCTGATTGGTTACTGAAGGAAACACCTCTATGTTTTGCTTCCTCTGGTTTATAGATCAGCTCCATTGTTCTCTCAGTAGAGCACCAGAGAGTCAGCTTGGCTCTGAACTGAGGCTTAGTTGGCATACCGCCAGCGTCTTTTTGATTCCTCCTTCCCTGGGCCATTCTCCAGAGTCCATGTGAGCTTTGCTGTCATCCTTTTTGCTCTACGCCTTCCAAATCATGTTTACACTGAAGAGAGCCTTCTGGAATAATGTCAAGACAATCTCGGAGGAGATACGCTGGCCGTTTTCCAAGTCACAGACATGCCTGCAGATACGCTCAACCATGTTTAGCTAAGTGAGGCCCTGGGTGCCATTTTGTGCCTTGGAAGCTTTCCTTGGTATGATATAATTTACAAGGCTCTTAAGAGCCTTTATGTAAACACTGGAGCAAAGGAAAAAAGAGAGGTTTTGGCTTTCACTTCATACGTTTGGGGCTCATTCAGATGGATCTCATCTTCTGCAGAGCTGCTGGCAGATACGTGTGCATCCACCTAGGAGCTGCATGCTGGCTACCCGTAGAAGTGGATGCACATGCAGTGGCTGCACGGACATAATCGCATGTCAAAGTTTGACATATGGACAGGAGCAGGTACACAGATCCAAATGCACAGTGTCTGCATTCGGTTCCGTGCACCCGCTCCTGTCCGCAAGTCAAACTTTCACATCCCAGATAGCAAGCAATTGTGCTGCAAGTTTAAAAATTACTTGCTATGCTATTGCTAGACTTGCCAGGCTTCACAAGTTTGCTGCACAATTACAGCAAGTCCGCATTGCATGACTCCAGATCAACTTTCTTTGCAAGCAATCTGCAAGTCTGCTGCAAGTTTTGGTTCAGTTATGTTGTGCAATACTTATCCCACCACAGGGGTCACTGTGGCTGAAATTGCATGCTGTAGACTTGTAGCGCTCTTGCTGTAGACTCACCACCGCAACTTTGCTCTTGCTAGAGACTCAACACGCAAATATGCTACAAATTGGAAAAGTGTCAACTAGAACTTGCTAGAACACTGCTAGAACACTGCTATGGGTTGCCAGCATGCAGCTCCAAGGTGGATGCACATGCACCTGCCAGTGGCTTTGCATGGAGGACGGGATTAATCGCCCACCTGAATGAACCCTAAAGTTGTTGTAAAGGGGGAGCGTGACGGGATGTGAGTCACGGCAGACATTTTTGTGAGGAGCTGCTGGCATCCTGACCTCCATGCTCCTGCATCTGAGTGCCTACAAATCTGGGGACAAAGATTTTTTTTAGCAGCAGCTCCTACGCTCTTCCCTAACTCCTTCCCCGCTATTATTTCTCAGCTGGCCAGTTCAGTGCAGGAGATTGGCGGCCTCCGGCCTCATCCAGCGGCCCGTCGCCATATTCAACAGAATCCGGTGCCACCACCGCACCTTGGGACCAACAGCTCCTCATCCTGCTTAATAGAGCCACTCCACTCTCTGCCCTTGTCTGCAGCAGACCCGGAAAGTCTTTCTTTGCAGCGGGCCTGAGCCGCGATCCGCCATCCTCCTTAGTGCAGAGACCCACCACCATCTTTCCAGCGTGGATGGCCCCATCCTTCTGCAGCTGGACAGGTGTCAGTGCTCTTGCACCCGGGGGGGGTGGGGCTCCCTGCTTCCAGCCTCGGTCCTGGTGCCCTTGGAGCTGTCCTGTGCAGTGGGCCTGGTACAGACCACCATCCCTCACAGTCCTGCAGCCAGCTGCCATTTTGTATGAGCACAGAGCCTTTCTTGGGTCCTGGATTCAGTGAGTGCATCCTCCAACCCAGCAGCACCCCATACTATGGTGCCATCATCTCAGGGTGGTACAGCTGTGATCCTAGCTGCCATTGAACATAGCAAGACTTCCTTGCTTGTGCGCATAGATCGCCTTGCAGAAGAATGCAATCTAATCAGGAATGACCTTGACAAGATCATAGGTTGGCTGACAGAAACAGAATCCAGACTATCTGCTATTGAAGACATCACAGCTGCCCATACCACCATCATAACGGATCTGCAACGCACAGTAAAAGCGCTTGTCACTAAATCAGATGACGCTGAAGATAGGTTAAGGCAAAATAACGTGTGAGTCCTTGGGCTCCCAGAGGGTGAAGAAGGTGACAAACCAGCTGAATTCGTGGAAGGGTTCTTCAAGAACCTGCTGGGTCTCATGGATGTCTCCCCAACCTATGTCGTTGAACAAGCACATCGTGTACTCACAGGTCGTGCTATCCCTGGAACCAATCCCCGACCTTTTTTGGTTCGCTTCCTCAACTACTGCGACCGAGAAAAGATCCTCTTAGAAACTCGCAAACATCCCACGCGTCAATATGGCAATACATCTATCCTACTATATCCGGATTTCTCCGCTGCTCTACAGCGCAAGAGGAAAACCTTCAATGAAGTCTGTAAGAATCTTCATGAAAGAAATATTAAATATAGCATGTTGTACCCTAGCCTTCTCAGGGTCCCATATGAGGGCTCAGTCCGTTTCTTTGACTCTTTGACTGATGCAAATGAATGGCTAAATACACTGCGATAAGCACATTCTCCTGTACTGGACACATGGTTTGTTCCTACCCAATGCACTAGGGGATGCCACTAATCTTCAGATCCTTCATTTATGTCTCCTACCAAGATTGACATGGCACCGGAGGGCTGTTCAGGGCCATCATGGAATCCGCATTCCTGTGGTTGTCTTTATCATATTACCCTACTTGTGGCTTACTCCATATTGTCCTGGGGCACATGTTGTCCCAATGGTCCTATACGCCATTTCTTAATCTCAATCCTTACCTTACTAGAACTACCTCGAACATTTGTTGACTGTTCTCCACAATTACCCCCCAAAGTTTCTGCCTTCTTGAAGAGGCCTTGGAAGTTCTGCCATTGCCACTACTTAGGAAGACTTCAAGCAAGACAGACATTCCTAGAGTTATGGGTATTAAACTGACTGGCGTAGTTGTTGGGGTTGCTAGTCGGTAGGGGTTTTTACTTTTTTTTTTTCTTTTTTCTTTCCTCTTTTTAGAATTATGTTCATTAAAGTGATTGTTAACCCACCAACGTAACTTTACATTTTCCTCTCAGTTTTTTTTACTGTAATGGCCCCCTGTGACTGTGCTTTATAAAAATAATGCTGTATATACCTTGTTTACAGAGCGCTGATCTGCGTTCATTGACCCCCCACCTATCTCCTCTATCGGCCCAACAGATGCAGTGGGCGGGCTGCCTCTCTCCTCTCCTCCTCCCCTCCTGACTGACGTCAACGGGGGAACCCCAGCACTGCTCGCTGCATCTTTCGTGCCGAAAGAGAAGATAGGCAGCAGGTCAATGAGCGCAGATCAGCGCTCTGTAAACAAGGTATATACAGCACTATTTTTATACAGCACAATCACAGGGGGGCATTACAGTAAAAAAAAGAGATTGTATTACAAATAAACAGTAATTTGAGCAGCAGGATAGGAGGGGGCGGCACCGGCACCGAGCTGACAGGCAGAGAGAGGAGGGGGGAGAGGAGGGGGACTGTGCTGTATAACATGCGTTATAGGAACAAGATCTTTATTTATTTTTTGGGTTAACAAACGCTTTAAGTTAGTGTTTTATGGCAACCAACTGTACCATACGATGTCCATCATTATCTACTGGTGCTATCTGACTCATATTCTTTCCCACAGTGTTACTACAGTTTGGAGGATTGGCGACTCCCACTGCAGGCATTATTTGTTCTTCTCCTTTGATCGATTCCTATGTACTACCCATGTTTCATTGAACACTATCCCCATGTTCATATTTTATTTCAATTTAGTGTCCCAATGGAATTTAAATTCGTTTCTTGGAATATAAGGGGTCTGAACAATAAATTTAAAGAATCACTTATGTTTAAATTCCTTAATACTCATAAACCACATATCCTTTTTATACAGGAAGCTCATCTCTTAGGGAACAAAATTTTGTCCCTCTGTAGAGCGTGGATGCAGCAGGCTTTTCACACTACCTATTTCAGCTACGCCCAGTGGGGTCGCCTTACTTCTCAACAAATCACTTGCACATAAGGTAAAACATGTATGTAATGATCCTGGAGGCTGCTTTATTATGTTAGTCCTAGAATTAGGTGATGTGAAGTATGCCTTTTTCAATGTGTATATTCCTCTGCCATTTTCCCCTGGCATACTTTATACCATCCAGGAGAAACTGGTACCGCTACAGATTGCTAGAGTCATATGGGCTGGGGACTTGAATTCTGTCCTGCAGGCAGATATGGACTCATCTAATCCTCAGAGAGCGTCTAGTGTGGACCTTGAGTCCTGGGCTCAGACCTTTAATTTGACCGAAATATGGATATTTAAGTTCCCACTAGACCATTTCTATTCGCATTACTCTGCCTCACATAAATCTGTTTCCCTATTGATTTAGCATTCAGCTCTGGACTGATGTTATCGGCTTTAAGGGTGGCTTCCTACCTGCCTGCAGGCATTTCAGACCATTCTCCCTTGGAACTTACCATAGTTGTAGGGCGCAGTAAATCCTTGGGCAGCTGGCATTTGGACTCTAAATGGCTTAATAATGAGAGGGTGCCAAAAGAGACAAATTAATCCTCTGCATCTCCCCAGGTGGTGTGGGATGCCTTTAAAACATATACTCGAGCGCAATATGTTTCGGGCATCAAATCAGCTAGAGTTGAACATAATGCCCAGTTGTCCTTGCTTGAGCGGACGGAAACCGAGGCAGCTTGTGATTTTGCTTCCTCACCCACATGGGAAAACTATTCTATCCTTGCAAAGGCCCGCAGAGATCTAGAGCTTCATCTCATGTCCCTCATGCATGCCGATGCTGCTATTCAGGCTGGGAAATTGTATGAATCCGGGGATAAGAATGGTGAACTGCTAGCCAATTTGGTTGCGGATTCCAGACACCCGACAGTTGTTTCTGAACTTATTTCAGAGGCTGGGGAATCTATCACTGACCCCTCTTGTATTCTACAGAAGTTTCAGCATTTTTAGTCTCTCTCTAGCTTCCTTATCCAATGAAATAGCCAAATCCCTAGATCAAGAAATTTCCATCTCTGAAATAGAAGGGGCAGTGAACTCATTCCCCCCAACAAAACTCCTGGGCCTGGTGGATTACCAGGGGAATGGTATAAACTACATATAAGATATGGCCCCAAGGCTCTGCAAAGTATTTGAGGAGAGTTACGAGTCACAGTCCTTACCCCCATCAATGTACCAAGCACACATTATACTATTACCTAAGCCAGGGAAAGATCCCAAATTCTGTGGGTCTTATAGAAATATTTCCCTTCTGAACTATGATTTAAAGGTCCTAACTAGGTCTTGGCTATGAGACTGATGAAACATTTACAATCCTTGGTTAGTATTGACCAAACTGGTTTTATACCAGGAAAATCAACTCACATTAACCTGCACATGGTCGTGACACACCTGAAGCTCTCCCCAAATGAGTCAGTTTCCCAGGTTCTGGTTATGCTAGATGTAGCCAAAGTTTTTGACTCAGTTGATTGGGTCTACATGTCTGCTGTGTTGGAGGTGCTAGGTTTTGGGCCACGTTTCCGTAATTGGATTAAAATACTTTATAAAGCTCCCTTAAAGCGGATTAAATTGGGAGGTGGGTTGCCGGCTGTCCCCAGCATTATTTGCTCTAATGATGGAACCCATTGCCCAAGCCATACGCATCTCCCCGCATATTAAAGGTATACCGGTTGGCTCTATTGTTAAAAAAGTGATGTTATACGCCGACAACATGATTATTTTTTTGAACAACCCAGGCCCTTCCCTTAAGGAAGTTCTGGCCTTGATTTCCTCCTATTACCCTTTAACAGGTTTTAAGATCAACTGGGACAAGTCCCTCATTTTACCCATTGATTAAGAGGCAGGGGGTTTGGCTGACCCAGAATTGCCATTGCGGTGGACTATTATTGCCAAATACTTGGGGGTGGTGATCTCCTCCGATGCATAAGGCCAAACTCGCTCATCCATAACGACATGGATGAGCGAGTTTGGGGTGGAGAAACTTGACTGGCCTGCACAGAGTCCTGACCTCAACCCGTCAAAACACCTTTGGGATGAATTCGAGCGGAAACTGTGAGCCAGGCCTTCTCGTCCAACATCAGTGCCTGACCTCACAAATGCGCTTCTGGAAGAATGGTCAAGCGTTCCCATAGACACACTCCTAAACCTTGTGGACAGACTTCCCAGAAGGGTTGAAGCTGTTATAGCTGCAAAGGGTGGGCCAACTCAATATTGAACCCTACGGGCTAAGACTGGGATGCCATTAAAGTTCATGTGTGTGTAAAGGGAGGTGTCCCAATACTTTTGGTAATATAGTGTAGGCAAGTATACAGTTTGTTGTTACACAGGTTAGTTATAACAGGTGTTAGGAGTGGAAAGGAAGCATTTTTTAGAGTAGTTAGGGTTTGCCTACAAATCTACTGTAACTGCAGTAGAAGTAAGCTAGGTTCTCAGGATGCCTGTAGAGTTTTGCAGAGCTGGGTAAGTCCCAGGAATGGATGGACAGATCCTTTGGCAGGTAAAACAGCTCTCATATACCGTATGTACTGTATTTTAGCTGTTTGCCTGGAGTTCAGCTTTAAAAAAGAAGGATAACTGAAATCTTCTGATTGGTAGCGACTCATAACTCTGCTCTGAACTTTTTATCTGTGGATTTGTTCCATCTGGTAGAATACTGTTATTTGCTTGTATTATTTTAGCAATGCTATTATAATTTAAATAATAAGAATTATAGTCACACGGGGCCTATGTTGGGAAATTGTATGGGGCAGCTAACGGCACATTATTTTATTTGCTTGTTACATACTGTTTATTTCATATATATGTACGCAGGGGTAAACCTCTAAGATAATTATTCTAGCTACTTGGAGAATGTAATTATTATCATTATTATTATAGAGCAGGATTTATATTTTTTATTTAGATTTTGTTTTGTGAAACAGGCAAAAAGTCCTTAGGGCCATGTCACATGGGCAATGCTGATGCTGTTGACACTTTGTTAGCGGCAGAATCACTGAAATGAAACTTTATTTCTCATTGCTAGAATTAATTTGGTCGCTGCCTGCAATGCTATTGAAGCTCAATGACTAATGAGAGAGCAGTGACTGGGAGACATACCAATAGTTCGGTAAATTATGAAATGTCTCTTTAGGATCAATTGAATGGGGAGGGAGGAGAGCCCAGTGTGCGGAATAATGCAAAATGATGGGAGAATAGAGTCGTTTATTGAAAGTATAAAAAACATACAGATGGGGCCAATGCGTTTCGGGGGAACTGTCTCTATGTGCAGAAGGTGGATGAGGAGGTAATAATGGTGGACTAACTTGCTGGAGATGGGTGAGCTCCGTGGACGTACCAACATTTTGGTAGAGAAAATAAATGTAATATCACATACTAGGGGTTGATTTACTAAAACTGGGGAGTGCAAAATCTGGTGCAGCTCTGCACAGAAACCAATCGGCTTCCAGATTTTTTTGTCAAAGCTTAAATTAAATAAGCTGAAGTTAGATGCTGATTGGCTACCATGCACAGCTGCACCAGATTTTGCACTCTCCAGTTTTAGTGGATCAACTCCACAGTGTGTTTAGATACAAAAAGTTGCACAACTGCTAATCCCCTAAGGTGAGCGGTGGTATTTGGAGAGGGGGTCTCTCCACCACCCAACCACCCACCCACCCATTGTTCCGGACACTGGTCGCTCCTCCCTCCCTCCGCATTCAAGTATCATTTCTGCTCAAGTCATGACACTGTTGCACCAGACCTCCAAAAAACAAAAATGGGGACCAGCACCACCATCCACTTGCAGGACCATCAAATAACTACCAGTAACCATTTAAATCCGTCCAGCATGGTGTCCAGCCTAAACTAGTCTTTAGGATTACATACCTACAGACATTGAATATTCCACCACTTTCCAGCCCTTTGCGAATAGGCTGCTTCCTGTTGCAGCAAAATATTTCAAATTTTGACTCATCAGTCCAGAGGTCTTGCTGCCCATTTTTCTGCACCCCAGTTCCTATGTCTTTTGTACATAGCTGAGTTGCTTAGCTTTGTTCCTATGTCCTATGAAGGAAAACATGGGAACTGAGGTGCAGAAAAAATGGCAGAAGGTGCTCTGGACTGATGAGCCAAAACTTGAAATACTTGACTGTAGCAGGAGGTAGTTTGTTCTCAAAGGTCTGGAGAGCAGTACAATAATGAGTTTCTGCAGGCAACAGTGAAGCATGGTGGAGGTTCCTTGCAAGTTTGAGGCTGCATTTCTGCAAACTGAGTTTGAGATTTGGTCAGGATCAATGTTGTCCTTAATGCTAAGAAATACGGGCAGATATTTGTCCATCGTGCCATACCATCAGGGAGGTGTGTGATTGGCCCTAAATCATGCAGCAGGACAATAACCAAAACATACAGTCAATGCCATTAAGAACTATCTTCAGTGTAAAGAAAAACAAGGAGTCCTGGAAGTGTTGGTTTGGTCTCCACAGAGCCCTGATCTCAACATCATTGAGTCTGTCTGGGATTACATGAAGAGACAGAAGAATTTGAGGCAGCCTACATCCACAGAAGAACTGTGGTTAGTTCTTCAAGATGTTTGGAACAACCTACCTGCCAAGTTCCTTTAAAAATGGAGTAAAGCGATGTTCCGCCCCCCCCCCCACCAAAAATTAAAAGTCAGCAGCTAAACATACTGTAGCTGCTGACTTTCAATATAAGGACACTTACCTGGAATCCAGCAATGTCAGCACCCCAATCGATATTTCCATCGGGTGCTGC
Organism: Lithobates clamitans; assembly: GCA_037952925.1. NCBI lineage: Eukaryota > Metazoa > Chordata > Amphibia > Anura > Ranidae > Lithobates > Lithobates clamitans. The sequence goes on along the minus strand of JBBGZY010001079.1, from coordinate 2,685,045 downwards.
TGTCGCCATTGTCGGTAAGGGGACCAGTCAGTGAAGCCTTGCAGCTTTACAGCCAGGTTCCTTCTGTGTTCATGTGAAGCATGCTGCGCTCTCTTACTGGCCCAGCAGCAGGGGAAGGAGGAGGGTGAACAAACTTCTGACGGACCTCGCTATGGCAAGGTCCAGCGGAAGTGGGGACAGGGTACCTATCAAAAACAGGTACCCGCTATCTCCCCCCCCCCCCCTGAAAGGTGCCAAAGGTGGCATCAGAGGGGGGGGAGGAATCAGATAAGTGAAAGTTTGACTTTTGGGTGGAACTCTGCTTTAAAGTGTACCTAGAAGAATTGATGCTGTTTTGAAGACAAAGGATTTCGATTTTATTTCTGTTCTTTAGTTTCGTTTTTGTTAATTAATAAAATAAGCTATTAACACTTCTATTTCTGAAAGCATTCTTCATTTCCAGCATTTTTTCACACCTGCCTAAGACTTTTGCACAGTAATATATACATTCCCTCAGTGTGTTCTAACTGTAGGGGGGTTGGCTCACAATAACATGCTCCCCGATGACAGGGAGCAGTAGATCCCTGTCATGTATGCTGCTAGGCAGAACAGGGAAATGCCTTGTTTACATAGGCATCTCCCCGTTCTGCCTCTCCATATCACGATTGGGGGCCACCGGCAGATATCGAGTCCGCGGGACCCGCGTGCACACTCACCCACTAGCCCGAGATTTAAAGGGGACTTACAGGTACACCCATTTGTGCAGCCCTGCCAATGTGCCGACGTATATCGTTGTGCGCTGGACGGCAAGTGGTTAATGACTTGGAGATAATTTTCAGCCCTTGAATCAGCCCTGTATATGTGGTGAGCAAATTTTACACACATAAATTGACATATATGTATATTCAAGGCAGGTGTGGTAAACAGCACATTGAATATGGATAACGTGCAAAGCAAGCAGACCATCCCACTGGTCATATATAGCAAAAATCCAAACAGGGATTGCTGTACATAACATTTAGTGAAAATCCATAATAGTGTACAAAAATGACATGGCATCCCAGTCTTAGTCCGTTGGGTTCACTATTGAGTTGGCCCACCCTTTGCAGCTATAACAGCTTCAACTCTTCTGGGAAGGCTGTGCACAAGGTTTAGGAGTGTGTCTATGGGAAGGTTTGACCATTCTTCCAGAAGTGCATTTTTGAGGTCAGGCACTGGCGTGGATGAGAAGGCCTGGCTCCCAGTCTCTGCTCTAATTAATCCCAAAGGTGTTCTATCAGGCTGAGGTCAAGACTCTGTGCATGCCAGTCAAGTTCCTCCACCCCAAATACGTTCATCCATGTCTTTATGGACCTTGCTTTGTGCACAGTCATGTTGAAACAGGAAGGGGCCATCCCCAAACTGTTCCCACAAAGTTGGGAGCATGAAATTGTCCAAAATGTCTTGGTATGCTGAGGCCAACTCAATATCCTACGCACTAAGACTTGGATGCCGTTAAAGTTCATGTGCGTGTAAAGGAAGGTGTCCCAATACTTTTGGTATTATAGTGTGTGTGTATATTTTTATATAATTATTTTATTAAATTATTTAATATCATTTTGTAAGAATTTTTTATCAACAGCTAAAATGATCTTGTACTCTTTTATTCAATTTTGGTCTGGCGCTCCTTTCTGTATTTATATGGTTTGAGTGATTGTTGAATATCCATCTAGGGAAGCCTTGCTGTGTGGGAGATGCCTTTCCAAATCTATTGAACTTGTTTGAGATTTTCCTGTGTCTGACTACACTTGTAATGCCCCGTACACACAGTCGGATTTCCCGATGGAAAATGTCCGATCGGAGCGTGTTGTCGGAAAATCCGACCGTGTGTGGGCTCCATCGGACATTTTCCATCGGATTTTCCGACACACAAAGTTGGAGAGCAGGAGATAAAATTTTCCGACAACAAAATCCATTGTCGGAAATTCCGATCGTGTGTACACAAATCCGACGGACAAAGTGCCACGCATGCTCAGAATAAATAAAGAGATGAAAGCTATTGGCCACTGCCCCGTTTATAGTCCCGACGTACGTGTTTTACGTCACCGCGTTTAGAGCGATCGGATTTTCCGACAACTTTGTGCGACCGTGTGTATGCAAGACAAGTTTGAGCCAACATCCGTCGGAAAAAATCCTAGGATTTTGTTGTCGGAGTGTCCAAACAAAGTCGGACCGTGTGTACGCCCTATAAGTCTTAAGCCTCGTACAAAAGATTGGATTTTCCATGGACAAAGTGTCGGACTTTTGTCCGAAGGGTGTTGGTCAGGAACTTGTCTTGCAGACAAACGGCACACAATTGTTGGCCAACAAACACGAACATAGTGAAGTACTACGTGGTTTTTCATCGCTTTAGAGCCACCCTTTGGGCACCTTCTGCTAATGTTGTGTTTGGTGAGCATTGATCCGGAGCATGCGTGTTTGTACTTTGGACTTTTGTCCGACGGACTTGTGTACACACGCTCAGAAAATCTGACAACACACCGTTGTCCGCGGAAAATTTATAAACCTGCCATCCAACATTTGTCCACGGAAAGTTGGCCAACAATTGTCTGATGGAGCGTACAAACGGTTGGATTTTCCACCAACAGCCATTCATCATACAATTCCCATCGGAAAATCAGATCGTGTGTACGATGCTTAAAAGTTCTCAGCGCCCCTGTTAGTATGTTATTCTGGAGTAAACTCTAATGATGTGTACACACAGGCAAACTTTTCGGCATCAAAGGTCCGACGGTCTTTCCGACGGACTTTCGACGGACTTTTGATGGACTTCCGACGGTCTTCGAACAAACGGACTTGCCTACACATGATCACAAGAAAGTCCGACCGGACTAAAATAAGGAAGTTGATAGCCAGTAGCCAATAGCTGTCCTAGCATCGGTTTTCGTCCGTCGGACTAGCACACAGACGAGCGGATTTTTCGACTGGACTCGAGTCCGTTGGGAAGATTTGAAACATGTTCCAAATCAAAAGTCCGTCTGATTTTCGGCCGAAAAAGTCGGCTGCAGGTCCGATGAAGCCCACACACGTTGGATTGTCCGATGGATTCGTCCCATCAGACCAGTCCGGTCGAAAAGTCCTCCCGTGTGTACACGGCATAAAATGTTGGATTTCCCATCACTTCCTGCCTTGGTGGTGGTGGTCTCCGAAGCAAATAGTGAATGTACACAATAGGGCCAGAGACAGCAATAAAAACCTGATTAGAGTTCTAATCCTTCCTTACTCTTTCAAAAATTAAAAAAAAAAGTACATTCACCACTTTTTTCCACACAAAAAAAAAAATGTTGAAAGTAATTAAAACTATATCGGAAACTGCAATAATACCTTTTTGTCATCCATTATATTTTTAATAAATGTAATTATGCTGGATATTACCTGGAGGCAAAATCTCTCCTTTGTAAAGCCATTGTAATTAAAGAACACAAAAAGATGTATTAATGGCACCGCAACTTACCTTGACAGTAAGTCCCGTCGTCTGGCTGAAAGTACAAGCTTCCTGAGGACGACTGATAACCTTCAAGGCACGAGCAGCTGAACCCTCCGGCAATATTTTCACACCGCGCGTGGTCTCCACACTTGTTTTTATGGCATTCATCTATATCTGCAAACACCATGTCAAATCGGAGTTTAATGACATACTTACAGAATGTAAACTTTTCCCCCTTGTTACTAAGCTTTCCAGTGGTAAAGACCCAAAATTGCAATTTAATGAGGAATACAAAAAAAAAAGAAATGTTATTCTCACAATAATTTCGTGTCAATGAGATATAGAATATTAAAAAAAAAGAAAAAAAAATGTAAAAAAAAAAAAAAAAAAAAGGAAAAAGTAGAATCATTTCCCACATCAGAAATTCCTGTTTTCAATTGGATAAGGAACATTGTGAAACATATTTAGATATCTCTGTATTCAGCTGCAGAAAAACTAATATTCTGCTCTCATAAATTACCTGAAAATGTCTCTACTTAGTCATGTTTGTAATTAGAATTATGAAAATCCATAACTTAGGCTAAGTAGGGAGTTTTTCAAATGAACTGCCACATACTGTTAACGCCGTTTAGTTGTATATTTGGCTGGCAGATCAGTCATAAACAAGGAGGCAGAGGAATTAAGAAGATAGATTGTATTTATGAGTTTAATACATACCAAAGATTTATTTATGTGAAGCTAGCTGACAAAAATGGCACTTGTTTTGCTAAGTTTATAGCGTGTCTTGTGGGTTGCTAAAGAATGTACTTTTTTAGACTTAAAGATGAACTCCAGGTAAACCGCTAAGTACATATGAAATACATATAAGGGATTTGTTGATAGGAGGAGAGAGTGAAAGGGGATGAACTCATTATTCTGCTGCTTCCCCTTTCACTGACAATTCACAGGCTGGGCGGGGGGGGGGGGGGGGGGGGTGTACAAGACCTGTGGGGTTCATTTACTAAAACTGGAGTACAAAACCTGGTGCAGCTCTGCATAGGTGGGCGACACATGGGTGGGGTGCCAGGTGTGCCTTGGCTGCAGAGAAAGAGACTGGGGAATATCTGTCCTCAATCCCTTTCTCTGTATTTCACCAAAGACCCCCCCCCCACCCCCTACGGGGCTTCTAAAGAAATTGTAAAAAATAATAAAAATCTATATTGTAAAAAATAATACAAAATTATTGGGGACGTCTGCCTTTACACGCACATGAACTTTTATGGCATCCCAGTCTTAGTCCGTAGGGTTCAATATTGAGTTGGCCCACCCTTTGCAGCTATAACGGCTTCAACTCTTCTGGGAAGGCTGTCCACAAGGTTTAGGAGTGTGTCTATGGGAATGTTTGACCATCCTTCCAGAAGCGCATTTTTGAGATCAGGCACTGAAGTGGACAAAAAGGCCTGGCTCACAGTCTCCACTCTCATTCATCCCAAAGGTGTTCTCTCGGGTTGAGGTCAATAATCTGTGCAGGCCAGTCAAGTTCCTCCACCCCAAACTCGCTCTTCCATGTCTTTATGGACCTGGTTTGTGCTCTGGCGTGCAGTCATGTTGAAACATAAAGGGACTATCCAAAATGTCTTGGTATGCTGTCTTAAGAGTTCTCTTCACTGGAACTAAGGGGCCAAGCCCAAACCCTGAAAAACAACCCCACACCATAATCCCCCCTCCACCAAATGATTTGGACCTGTGCACAAAGCAAGGTCCATAAAGACATGGATGAGCAAGTTTGGGGTGGGGGAAATTGACTGGCCTGCACAGAGTTCTGTCCTCAACTCAACAGAACACCTTTGGTAGGAATTGGAGTGGAGGCTGCGAGCCAGGTGCCTCCAACATCAGTGCCTGACCTCACAAATGTGCTTCTGGAAGAATGGTCAAACATTCCCATAGACACCCTCCTAAACCTTGTGGACAGCCTTCCCAGAAGAGTTGAAGCTGTTATAGCTGCAAAGGGTGGGCCAACTCAATATTGAATCCTACAGACTAGGGATGAGCTTCGAGTTCGAGTCGAACTCATGTTCGACTCGAGCATCGGCTGTTCGCAAGATCGCCCGACAGCGAACAATTTGGGGTGTTCGCGGCAAATTCGAATGCCGCGGAACACCCTTTAAAAGTCTATGGGAGAAATCAAAAAACTAATTTTAAAGGCTTATATTCATGGTATTGTCATAAAAAGTGTTTGGGGACTTGGGTCCTGCTCCAGGGGACATGGATCAATGCAAAAAAAAGTTTTAAAAACAGCATTTTTTTCAGGAGCAGTGATTTTAATAATGCTTAAAGTGAAACAATAAAAGTGTAATATCCCTTTAAATTTCGTACCTGGGGGTGTCTATAGTATGCCTGTAAAGGGGCGCATGTTTCCCATGTTTAGAACAGTCTGACAGCAAAATGACATTTCAAAGGAAAAAAAGTCATTTAAACTACTCGCGGATATTAATGAATTGCCGGTCCGACAATACACATAAAAGTTCATTGATAAAAACGGCATTAGAATTCCCCACAGGGGAATCCCGAACCAAAATTTAAAAAAAAAATGACGTGGGGGGTCCTTCAGGTCTGGTATGGATATTAAGGGGAACCCTGGCCAAAATAAAAAAAAATGGCGTGGGGTCCCCCAAAAATCCATACCAGACCCTTATCCAAGCACGCAACCTGGCAGTCCGCAGGAAAAGAGGGGGGGACGAGAGAGCGCCCCCCCCTCCTGAACCGTACCAGGCCACATGCCCTCAACATTGGGAGGGTGCTTTGGGGTAGCCCCCCAAAACACCTTGTCCCCATGTTGATGAGGACAAGGGCCTCATCGCCACAACCCTGGCCGGTAGTTGTGGGGGTCTGCGGGCGGGGGGCTTATCGGATTCTGGGAGCCCCCTTTAACAAGGGGGCTTCCACGCCATTTTTTAAAAAAATTTTGGCCGGGGTTCCCCTTAATATCCATACCAGACCTGAAGGGCCTGGTATGGAATTTAGGGGGACCCCCACGTCATTTTTAAAAAAAATTTTGGTTCGGGGTTGGTTGGGGAATACCCATGCCGCTTTTATCAATGAACTTGTATGTGTATTGTGGAACCGGCAATGCATTAATAGCCGCGAGTAGTTTTAAATTACTTTTTTTCCTTTGAAATGTCATTTTGCTGTCAGACCGTTCTAAACACGGGAAACATGCGCCTCTTTACAGACATACTATAGACACCCCCCAGGTACAAAATTTAAAGAGATATTACACTTTTATTGATTCACTTTAAGCATTATTAAAATCACTGCTCCCGAAAAAAGCGGCCGTTTATAAAACTTTTTTTGCATTGATCCATGTCCCCTGGGGCAGGACCCGGGTCCCCAAACACTTTTTATGACAATAACTTGCATATAAGCCTTTAAAATTAGCACTTTTGATTATTCATGTTCGTGTCCCATAGACTTTAACGGTTATCGCGTGTTCGAACAAACTTTTTGCCTGTTTGCAAGTTCTGATGCGAACCGAACAGGGGGGTGTTCGGCTCATCCCTACTACAGACTAAGGGATGCCATTAAAGTTCATGTAAAGGCAGGCATCCCAATACTTTTGGTAATATATATACACGCATGTGTGTTTGAGCATTGGGGTGCACACCCTAATGCAGGGGTCTTCAAACTACGGCCCTCCAGTTGTTCAGGAACTACAATTCCCATCATGCCTAGTCATGTCTGTGAATGTCAGAGTTTTACAATACCTCATGGGATGTGTAGTTCCGCAACAGCTGGAGAGCCGTAATTTGAATATTCCTGCCCTAATGCAATGGGCTGCGCATGCCTATGCAGCTGTGCATGGTAGCCAATCAGCTTCTAACCTTAGCTTGTTAATTTAGGCTTTAACAATAAAACCTGGAAGCTGATTGGTTTCTATGCAGAGCTGCACCAGATTTTTCACTTTCTAGTTTTAGTAAATTAACCTCACAGGTCTTAACCATCCCTCCCCCCCGCAGCCTGTGACTGGTCAATGAAAGGGGAAGCAGCAGAATGATAAGTTCACCCCCCCGTCACTCTGCCCTCTCCTCCTATCAACATATCCCTTGTCAGCACTGAAGCACAACTGGTTGGCTCCTTGTGCTGCTTATTTCTCTCCAAGGCTGAGCTTTGCTGTACAGGGACTGCAAAAGGCTGACACCAAGACAAATCCAAGTACTTATACTGCTTGCATTTAAAAATATACATGTATGTAAATGTATATCAAATTGCATTATTTGTGTCTTCTATTTCTGCCTGGCGTTCAGCTTTAAAAGAATATGATTATAATTCATATAAATAATATAAGTGGTACAGCACACAAATAGAGTCAATGTCATTTAATGTATGAAGCATAGAAGCAGCTCTATGGAACATATAACAACACGGGCCTGCTTGTTAACCCAACCAATGACCTGTTGGTATAAGAAAGTGTATACAGTCATTTTATTATCAAATATTATATTTAAAAAAAAAATCCCCAAGTATCATTACCGATTTAGTCTTCATGTTATTATTTGGAGACTATAGCAATGGTGAAATTAAGACAGGAATATTTTTAGGTTGAGCTGAAGGAATGTCAGTAATTTGGGGACTTCCTCTGTCAGGAAGTTGTGTATACAGTGAGTCACATAGAATTACAATAAGCTCAGCTTTACCGGCAAACGCCATTAACACAAGCTATTTATTCAAATTTTCCAGCCATACTGCATTAAAACAGCCAAGGAACGAAAATAACAGTCTGGGTAATTTAATTTTTATTTTTCTATGAGTTAAGTACGGGGATAGAACTAACTTATTTTCTTGCCAATTCTGCAAATGATATAATGGAGAGGGACGCATAAAAAAAAAAAAGAAAAAAAAAAAAAGTGCTATCAGGAACAGTTCTCAAAAAACGTGAAATGACATCTCTCAAACCAAGAGCGTACGCTGAGAAATTGATAAGCAGAGAGGCGAGCGATCATTACATTTTTGGAGAATGTTTAGTGTTTAAAATTGGTCCCTGAAAAGTTTTATATCTGAAAATGTCTCTGGTTTTCAGATTTGGGCAAATTTACCCAAAAAACATCAGTTTTCTGCACTATAAATTCATAACATGTATTCTGCCGCGTACACACGACTGGACTTTCCGGCAGAAAAGGTCAGACGGAATCATTTCATCGGATATTCTGATTGTGTGTGGGCTTCATCTGACTTTTTCTTTCGAAAATTCTGACGGACCTTAGAAATAGAACATGTTTTAAATCTTTCCGACTGAATCAATTCCTATCGGGAAAACCGTTTGTCTGTATGCTATTCTGACGGACCAAAAAACGACGCAAGGGCAGCTATTGGCTACTGGCTATTGAACTTCCTTTTTCTAGTCCCGTCGTACGTGTTGTACGTCACCGCGTTCTAAACTATCGGACTTTGGTGTGATCGTGTGTACGCAAGTCCAATTCAGCGGAACTCCGTCAGAAAAAACGTCAGAGTTCATTCTGACGGAAAAAAACGGTCGTGTGCACGCGGCATTACAGTAGATACAGAGGAGGATACTTTTAAGGCTGTTTCCAACTATTATGCACTTTCAATCTTGTGACAACAGTTTGGGGAAGGTCCTTCTCTGTTCCAGTATGGCTATGCCCCATGTACAAACCCTACACCATACTGCCCTGTACACACGGTCGGATTTTCCGCCGGAAAATGTGTGATAGGACCTTGTTGTCGGAAATTCCGACCGTGTGTGGGCTCCATCACACATTTTCCATCGGAATTTCCGACACACAAAGTTTGAGAGCAGGCTATAAAATTTTCCGACAACAAAATCCGTTGCCGGAAATTCAGATTGTGTGTACACAAATCCGACGCACAAAGTGCCACGCATGCTCAGAATAAATTAAGAGACAAAAGCTATTGGCTTCTGCCCCGTTTATAGTCCCGACGTACGTGTTTTACGTCACCGCGTTCAAAAACGATCAGATTTTCCAACAACTTTGTGTGACCGTGTGTATGCAAGACAAGTTTGAGCCAACATCCGTCAGAAAAAATCCTAGGATTTTGTTGTCGGAATGTCTGATCAATGTCCGACCGTGTGAACAGGGCATACAGGTTCCGTTTGACCGTTTTTTTTTTTTGGGGTGAATTTCATGAATTTGGATGAATTTCAAACCTGATTGTGAGCCAGGTCTTTTTGTCCATCATCAGTACCTGACCTTGCAAATGATCTTTTGGCTGCATGGGCGCAAATTTCCACCGACACACTGTGAAATATTGTTGAAAGCCTTCCCAAAAAGAATGGAGCTTGTCCAACAAGGTCATATTCAGAGTTGGGTGGGGACCACAGTGGACCATGTCTGCATCTTGTGCATTGAATAGGCCTCTTGTGGTCTCTATTGGGGGCAAGTGTGTCATGGACAATACAGGAGAACAGTTGAAACACAGGGACAAATAACTAACATAGCTTCCAACTATCCCATGTTTGGAGTGGCTAGTTCTCTTTTGGAACCAAATCTTATTCCTCCTCAAATAGTTCTCCTTTACCTCTGGTGAAAAATATATAAATAAATGCACTATTTAACTGTTAAAGTTATGTATATTTTACTAAAACCTCCCATCCATCTTTCAGATTATTGCATTGGTTAATTTTAAATCCTAATATAAAATAAAAGTACAGGTGCAAAGAAGCCCCATTGGGTTAAAATGATGATCACTCTTGTGCTTTAATTGGTGATGGTCCCCTTGATTTAAGGCATGGTATATGTGTATTTTAAAGAAAAATTCTAAAAATTCATGGTCCCCTCTTTTTCAACACAGACGGTTGGGTTGTCACCCAATACCAGGAGGTGCCTGAACAATTATTAAGTTAAAGCTTGAGATTTTAGTAATCGGGTTTACATATACTAAAGCCTGGGCATTTTTATTTCTCCAAATTTTTATTTTCAGTGTAAGATATAACATACATCAGTATACTGATCAGGGTTTTGTGTAATGCCCTGTACACACGATAGGATTCTCCGACAGAAAATGTGTGATAGGACCTTGTTGTCGGAAATTCCGACCGTGTGTAGGCTCCATCACACATTTTCCATCGGATTTTCCGACACACAAAGTTTGAGAGCGGGCTATAAAATTTTCCGACAACAAAATCCGTTGTCGGAATTTCCGATCATGTGTACACAAATCCGATGCACAAAGTGCCACGCATGCTCAGAATAAATAAAGAGATGAAAGCTATTGGCTACTGCCCTGTTTATAGTCCCGACGTACGTGTTTTACGTCACCGCGTTCAGAATGATCAGATTTTCCGACAACTTTGTGTGACTGTGTGTATGCAAGACAAGTTTGAGCCAACATCCATTGAAAAAAATCCTAGGATTTTGTTGTCGGAATGTCCGATCAATGTCCGACCGTGTGTACAGGGCATTACAGTGTAGGATTAACTCCGGGGGAGCGAACAATAACTCAGCAAGTTGAATACAAAAAGATATTGTGGAAACAATAGGCAAATTGTATAGTCATACAGCATGTGTCTGAACCCAGGGCATGACCCAAAAAAAAAATTTCAGGAGACTGTGTCGAGTCTCTGGGTGCTGTATAGGCAAAATAAGACGTAGAGAGATCAGAACGGACCAGGGTAGAACCCTTTGCACCCGGCACCCCCATGGGGATCAATCTGTGCCGGGCAGGGCCCAAAACTCCCGAATCCATCCCCCATCTCACCAGGTGTCTGGAATTGCAACCAGTATTATGGCTGGCCTTATGTGCAACTGAGGAACAAAATGTCTAACTTTCAGTTAAAAAAGAAAAACTTTCTGACATCCCACATATTTGAGGACTATCGAGAGAGAGCAATAGGATAGAGAAAGAAAAGTAAAGAGAGAGACAGAAGGAGAAAGAGAACATACAAGAAGATTGAACTTGTCTATCAACCTGGGTATTTTTAAACATACAGTACACTTTGGTCACATTGCTAAAGTTGTAGTGGTTAAGCCACTATAGTATAAGCATGCCATCCCCTCTGTTAAAGTGGAGGGCCAGCTGAAAAAAAAAATAAATAAAAGTCAGCAGCTACAAACACTGTAGCTGCTGACTTTTAATAAGCACACTTACCTGTCCAGGGTGCCCACAATGTCGGCCGCCCGAGGCCGACCCGTCCCTCGGCTCCTGGCACCGCCATTCGAACTAAGGAAAACAGGCACTGCCCGTTTCCTACTGCGCATGCGCGAGTCGCACAGCGCTTTGTGAATGGGGCGGGCTGTGTTGTGGGAAACACACAGTTCCCAGAACACACCGCGCCCCATTCCCCAGAAGACAACGTGAGGAGGAGAAGACTGAAGATCACCGCAGTGTAGGAAGTGGCAGATTAGGACGATCTGCCTAGCAACAGCCATTTCTGGTAACTTAAAATTTTTTTTTTCTCCAAATTTTTAGGAACATTTTCATGTAATTTTATTTTTTTTTTAGGGTGACCCTCCACTTTAAATAACATTATGTGTCCCTGTGCCTGTGCTGTATAAAAAAAAATGCAGATTATACCTTATATCAGAGCGCCTCCCAACGCTCACATGACTCCTCGGCTCTCTCCTCTCCCAGGCTGACAGCTATTGCGGGCGGGGCCAAGAACTCCCACTGATGTCAGCCGGGGAGGAGAGGGGAGAGAGAGCCGAGGAGTCATGTGAGCGCCAGGAGATGCTGTGATATAAGGTATATTCTGCATTTTTTTTTAATACAGCACAGGCACAGGGACACATATTGTTGTTTAACAGAGGGATGGCATGCTAATACTATAATAATATAGTATAATAATATATAATAATACTAATGATTGCAGCAGGAGGAAAGGATTGTGAAGTAGAAGGAGCTGACAGCAAGTGAGGGTAGGGGGAGGAGGACACAGGAGAGCAGAGAGGAGAGCTGCGGATGACGGGGGCATGTAAACTGATCATGGTGTCAGGGCTCAGCAGCCATTATATACCGTGGTCATTTTACTGGCGAGAGGGCAGAACCAGGAAGGATCAGCCAGGTTTTTTTAGGTGATTGAAGGGGCCAAATGACACAGCACAAGCACTGTGCTGTTATTCATGCTTTAAAGGGGTTGTAAACCCTCGTCGTTTTGCACCTTAATGCATTCTATGCATTAAGGTGAAAAACATTTTTTAATGCACCAGCACCCCGTGCCCCCCTTATACTTACCTGAGCCCCAAAATTTGCGTGACGGGAACGAGCACACCAGCTCCGGTCGGTGTCTCAGCTCCTGATTGGATAGATTGATAGCAGCACAGCCGTTGGCTCCCGCTGCTGTCAATCAAATGCAATGACACAGGTGTCGGGGGACGCAAATGCTTGACTCGGGAGCTCACTCGCAAGGTAACCCCCTTGGGAGAGTGCTTCTCCTAGACTAACTTTGTAATATAGTGGTTCCTGGGCATGTAAGCACCATGTCAGCTAGGACATGCAAGTTAATTTACTATAATTGGAGCTTGCAAAATCTGGCACAGCTGTGCATGGTAGCCAATCAGCGTCTAACTTCAGCTTGTCCAATTAAGCTTTGACAAAAAAAAACAAAAAAACTGGAAGCTGATTGGTTTCTACGTAGAGCTGCTCCAGATTTTGCACTCTCCAGTTTTAGTTAACCAACACCATAGTGTTCACATGCAGGCTGGAGGCTTCATTGTTAAAGGGCAAGTTCACCTTTTTTTTCTTCTAAATTCCAGCTCCCCTATGCACCAATATAGCATATAGTTGTACTTTTTTTGCAAAAATATCAAAGCTTTCCATAAAATTTACAAACACGTACCTTACTACCCTCCATCCATGTTTCCAAACATATCTATTGCTTCTGTATTACTTCCTTACAGACTTTAGGTCATGACACAGGAAGGAGTTGACCAGCTGACCTCGCTAGCACACACCCTGCATCATCCACCCCACCCATTCCCAGGTGCAAGTTTTTTTAAATGAAATGCAATCAATTAGTGATCACCCCTCTCACTAAATATATACAATCAGATTGCATAGTGTATGGCCATCTTTATACAAGTACATAGAAGGGAGTGGACAGAAACACTGAGCTGTCAAGCCCCGTTCACATTGCTGCAAAGCGGGAACTCGCATTCCCACGCGCGTTTTTCTTTTTTTTTTTTTTGCGAGTGGGGGGAGCTGTTTTGGAGCATTTTCACTCATCACACATAGGGCAGCCCATCCACCTGAATGGGCTGCCCTGCACACAGCAATTGCCCCAAAGAAGGTTTAGAACTTTTTTTAGAGCGAAGCTTGGTGCGTTTTTTTACTGCAATTTTTGGTGCAGCGCATTTCTGAAATGCAAGGAAAAGCACAGATGTGAATGGAGCCTCCTTATTCTTGTATTATTGCACCAATTTCTCTTTCAGGCCTCATTCACATCTAGCATAGTCAGAGGCTTCTTACCACATGATCAGCTGTGACCAATCACAGCTGATTATTGCGTGAATTAGGAAGTGCCGGTAAAAGACATTCCTCGGTTCACGCTGACAGGGAGAGCCGATCGGCGGCTCTCCCTGTTGAGGGTGGGGGGTCTGTGCTGATAATCAGCACATTGATTATCAGCACAGACCCCTCAAATGTAACAATCACCTGCCAATCAGTGTCCAGAAGTGCCACAACAAAAAAGTGTGCCAGTGCCCACCACAGTGCCAGTCACTGCCAACCACAGTGCCAATCACTGCCCAGAAGTAACACCTGTCAGTACTTCTCAGTACCTAATCATTAATGCTGCCCATCAGTGCCACCTGTCAGTGCCAATCAGTACCGCCTATCAGTGCCGCCTGTCAGTGCCCATCACAGCCGCCTGTCAGTGCCCATCAGTGACGCCTGTCAGTGCCCATTAGTGCCACCTATTAGTGCCCATCAGTGCCGTCTATCAGTGCCCATCAGTGCTGCATATCAGTGCTGCCTATTGGTGCCCATCAGTGCTGCATATCAGTGCCGCCTATCGGTGTTCATCAATTCTACATATCAGTGCCTACTCATCAGTGCTCCCTCATCAGTGTTGCCTCATCAGTGCCCGTCAGTGAAGGGGAAAACACACTTTTATGAAAGAAACTAAAAAAAATCTTTTTTTTTCCAAAAATGTTGGTCTTTTTTAGTTTGTTTAGCAAAAAATAGAAACCCCAGTGGTGATCAAATACCACCAAAAGAAAGCTCTATTTGTGGGGAAAAAATGATAAAAATTTAGTTTGGGTGCAGTGTTGCATGACCGTAAAATTGTCATTCAAAGTGTGACAGCGCTGAAAGCTGAAAATTGTCCTGGGCAGGAAGGGGCGGTAAGGGCCTGGTTTTGAATTGGTTAAAAAACATGCATCAGGGAATGGGTGGGTGGATGATGCAGGGTGTGTGCTAATGAGGTCAGCTGGTCAACTCCTTCCTGTGTCATCATAACCTAAAGTCTGTAAGGAAGTAAGACAGAAGCAATAGATATGTTTAGAAACATGGATGGAGGACAGTAAGGTAATTGTCTGTAAATTTTATGGAAAGCTTTGATATTTTTGCAAAAAAAAGTACCTGAATGCTATATTGGTACAAAGGGAGGCTGGAATTTAGAAAAAAAAGGTGAAATTATCCTTTAAAGTAAAACACTCGACCTGCAAATGCTAGTGAAGCCTGATGGTGGTAATGTTCATCTGTTTAATATTGTTACTGTCTGATACAATTATAGTATTAAAAAATAATATATTAATTAAAAAAAAAAAACAATAACTCCTTTTTAACATGTTTAAACATTTGTTAGCCGTTAATAAAAAAACAGGGTTTCCTTAAATTATTGTGCCTTAATTCTCCTTTAAGAAAAAAGGATCTAAATTATTTTCTTATATCTTTACACTGCTAAATGTTGGCCTGGCCATTTAGTTATTGCTATATTCTGGCCGAGAAAGTGTTAATCTTACTTTTATCCAGAGTTTATGAAAGAGTCAAGGATGGGAAAGGTAAAATTTTATTTAGTTATTGTCCACTCAAAATAATATCTGAAGTAAAATCCTGACTTATTTTGCAGAAGGGAAGTACACAAAGCATAGAAAACAATACACCATACAATGTAGAAAGCACTGCAGATAATTGCGGGCGTGCTAAGCTTAGCTGAGACAATATCCTGCAATTACTATATATTGCAAAGCTTTATTGTCCTCCTAGATGTTTAAAATACCTCTATACGAGCTGTCCTGGAAATTGAGCCTAGCCTTCTAGCAACATATTGGATTTTGATTAAACTTGGACCTGGACCCATGCGACATAAATTCACATCAAACAGCATCTATAAAGACATCCTACACAATTACAGGAACCATTCTCCTATATGTCCTAGTTTTTTTTTTCTATTTTTTTTTCTTTCTTACTGCCAAATAAGCCAACTTTTTCAGTCTCATGACATTCTAAATGAAAAGATTTTTTTTTAATGTTATCTTTTTTTTTTGCATGGCTATTAAATAAAATGTTCAAATAACAATGATCTGACCACGGGGGTATCCATAGGTATTGTTAATGCCTGAATTATTGAATAAAGTCTCGGTTTTATAAAATATGTAGCTTGGTCTTCTTTTGATGTGAAATGCGTTAGTTTGAGATCAACATGCCAACACTTCCAGACAGCAGTCTTAGCACATTAGCAAAATATAACATATCATGTAATAATAAGGATAACATATGCATTCCAGATGGCCTGATAATTCACACTTCAAAGGCATCCACTGTAAAACAGTATAAAAGAAAAACTGGCAATATATGACGGTGTCAGTTGCTAACGCTTTTCACGTGTAACTCTGCGACGGCATTGATGCAAAAGGAAAGGGGGTTTATCAAAGACACCACGAGCACCACAATAGAGAGCTTGCCTGGATTATATTAAAAAGGCTAATAAATCTAAATTACAACTCGGTTTGTATGAAAGAAAACTTAAAGGTAAATTAAAGGTATTTTTTAAAATAGATTTACGAGTTCATTTTTATATATAGTTGAATGTCATCCATTTACTTAAATATGATTTTTATCATCAAGGGGTATTTTTTTCCATAAAACTTTTTTTCACTGTATTGAATGATCAACATATTTATTTGTTTCAGGTATTTTTATACAATTTACACAGCTTTTTTACATATTGTACATTCACATCAGTCGCTGTCCTCAAGGAGATTACCATTTATGGTCACTATCTCACATACATACACACAATGTACACAAGTGCCAATTAACCTACCAGCAAAAGTGTGGGAGGAAACCCAAGCATGCACAGAAGGAACATGCAAACTCCATGCAGACGGTGTCTTAACAGGAAATCACAGACCCTAGTGCTGCAAGGTAGAAGTGCTAGCCCTCAAGCCACGGTACCCATGCATAATATATATATATATATACTCACACACACACATATATATATATATATATACATACACACAGTATATATACATACATACATAAATATAATGTAAATATTTTATTCTATCTTTTTATGTGACAACACTGAAGAAATGACACTTTGCTACAATGTAAAGTAGTGAGTGTACAGCTTGTATAACAGTGTAAATTTGCTGTCACCTCAAAATAACTCAACACACAGCCAATAATGTCTAAACCGCTGGCAACAAAAGTGAGTACACCCTTAAGTGAAAATGTCCAAATTGGGCCCAAAGTGTCAATATTTTGTGTGCCCACTATTATTTTCCAGCACTGCCTTAACCCTCTTGGGCATGGAGTTCACCAGAGCTTCACAGGTTGCCACTGAAGTCCTCTTCCATTCCTCCATGATGATATCACGGAGCTGGTGGATGTTAGAAACCTTCCGCTCCTTCACCTTCCATAGTTACATAGTACATAGTAGGTGAGGTCGAAAAAAGACACAAGTCCATGAAGTCCAACCTATGTGTGTGATTATATGTCAGTATTACATTACATATCCCTGTATGTTGCGGTCGTTCAGGTGCTTATCTAATAGTTTCTTGAAACTATCAATGACCCCCGCTGAGACCACCGCCTGTGGAAGGGAATTCCACATCCTGGTCGCTCTTACAGTAAAGAACCCTCTACGTAGTTTAAGGTTAAACCTCTTTTCTTCTAATTTTAATGAGCGGCCACGAGTCTTGGTAAACTCCCTTCATCCTCAAACCTTCCGTTTGAGGATGCCCCACAGATGCTCAATAGGGTTTAGGTCTGGAGACATGCTTGGCCAGTCCATCACCTTTACCCTCAGGTTCTTTAGCAAGGCAGTGGTCGTCTTGGAGGTGTGTTTTGAGTCGTTATCATGTTGGAATACTGCCCTGGGGCCTAGTCTCTGAAGGGAGGGGATCATGCTCTGCTTCAGTATGTCACAGTACATGTTGGCATTCATGGTTCCCTCAATGAACTGTAGCTCCCCAGCACTCATGCAGCCCCAGACCATGACACTCCCTCCACCATGCTTGACTGTAGTCAAGACACACTTGTCTTTGTACTCCTCACCTGGTTGCCACCACACAGGCTTGACACCATCTGAATCAAATAAGTTTATCTTGGTCTCATCAGACCACAGGACATGGTTCCAGTAATCCATGTCCTTAGTCTGCTTGTCTTCACCAAACTGTTTGTGGGCTTTCTTATGCATCATATTTAGAAGAGGCTTTCTTCTTGTGCGCCATATGGTCTGAGCACTGACAGGGTGACCCCCCCTTTGCAGCAATGCTGGCAGCACTCATCGGTCTATTTCCCAAAGACAATCTCTGGATATGACGCTGAGCATGTGCTCTCAACTTCTTTGGTTGACCATGGCAAGGCCTGTTGTGAGTGGAACCTGTCCTGTTAAACCGCTGTATGGTCTTGGCCACTGTGCTACAGCTCAGTTTCAGGGTCTTGGCAATCTTCTTAAAGCCTAGGCCATCTTTATGTAGAGCAACAAATCTTTTTCAGATCCTCAGAGAGTTCTTTGCCATGAGGTGCCATGTTGAACTTCCAATGACCAGTATGAGAAAGTGAGAGTGATAACACCAAATTTAACACACCTGCTCCCCATTCACACCTGAGACCTTATAACACTAACGAGTCGCATGACCCCGGGGAGGAAAAATAGCTAATTGGGCCCAATTTGGACATTTTCACTTAGGGGTGTACTCACTTTTGTTGCCAGCAGTTTAGACAGTAATGGCTGTGTGTTGAGTTATTTTGAGGGGGACAGAAAATTTACACTGTTATACAAGCTGTACACTCACTACTAATATATACTATATTATCAAAAGTATTGGGACACCTGCCTTTACACGCACATGAACATAAACTTTAATGGCATCCTGGTCTAAAGCCGGATACACACTATACAATTTTCTTTAGCTTTTTTCCTTTAGATTTACCAAAACCATATTATAAGAGGTTAAACTTAAACACGTTCAATTTGTATGTAATCAGGCAGGCCCTTGGACTACATAGTTAAAGGTAAAACTAAAGGAAATCGAACAACAAAAGTTAAAAGTGTGTATCCAGTCTTAGTCCGTAGGGTTCAATATTGAGTTGGTCACCCTTTGCAGCTATAACAGCTTCAACTCTTCTGGGAAGGCTGTCCACAAGGTTTAGGAGTGTGTCTATGGGAATGTTTGACCATTCTTCCAGAAGAGCATCGTAGATATGTGCACATTTTTCGGATCATTCGTTATGATCAGCATTCGTTAGTTCAGATCATTCGTAACTTCGGATGCATTCGTATTCATTTTGTTCCATTAGTTTAGATGTGGCATTCATTCATTTGGACATTGGTTGTATTCCTAACCTTCATTAGTTTGGATTTTTTAATTTTATTAGTTATTTCGGAGTTGGCGTGTGGCGCTGGGATTAATTTAGTAGGCCTCAGACAGCTACTAGCACATTTAAATGTTAAAGAACAAAAATGCATTCATTATTTCTTTACATTCAGCGATAACGAATAGTCGGAAAGGATGACAATACAAAAAAACTTATAGGTTGAATAATTTTTTTGTTCTTTCGGGTTTTTTTTTTTTGTTCTTTCGTATTTTCGTTCTTTCTGACAATTCGTTTTTGTACGCATTCGTCAAAGTTCATTCAGTCTTTCGTTCATTCCGAAACAACAAATATGCCAAATTATGTTCGAAAACTAATTTGTAATGTAACAAATTGCACATGTCTATTATATAGGGTTGAGGTCAGGACTCTGTACAGGTCAGTCAAGTTCCTCCACCCCAAACTCGCTCATCCATGTCTTTGTGGAACTTTCTTTGTGCACTGGTCCAAATCATTTGGTGGAGGGGGGATTATGGTGTGGGGTTGTTTTTCAGGGGTTGGGCTTGGCACCTTAGTTCAAGTGAAGGGAACACTTAAGGTGTCAGCATATCAAGACATTTTATGCTCCCAACTTTGTGGGAACAGTTTGAGGTTGGGCCTTTCTGTTCTAACATGACTGCGCACCAGTGCACAAAGCAAGGTCCATAAAGACATGGATGAGTGAGTTTGGGTGGAGGAATTTGACTGGCCTGCACAGAGTCCTGACCTCAACCCAACAGAACAGCTTTGGGATGAATTAGAGTGGAGACTATGAGCCAGGCCTTCTCGTCCAACATCAGTGCCTGGCCTCACAAATGCACTTCTGGAAGAATGGTCAAACATTCCCATAGACACACTCCTAAAGCTTGTGGACAGCCTTCCCAGAAGAGTTGAAGCTGTTATAGTTGGAAAGGGTGGGCCAACACAATATTGAACCCGACGGACTTATAGGGCGTACACACGGTCGGACTTTGTTCGGACATTCTGACAACAAAATCCTAGGATTTTTTCCGACGGATGTTGGCTCAAACTTGTCTTGCATACACACGGTCACACAAAGTTGTCGGAAAATCCGATCGTTCTGAACGCGGTGACGTAAAACACGTACGTCGGGACTATAAATGGGGCAGTGGCCAATAGCTTTCATCTCTTTATTTATTCTGAGCATGCGTGGCACTTTGTCCGTCGGATTTGTGTACACACGATCGGAATTTCCGACAACGGATTTTGTTGTCGGAAAATTTTATCTCCTGCTCTCCAACTTTGTGTGTCGGAAAATCCGATGGAAAATGTCCGATGGAGCCCACACACGGTCGGAATTTCCAACAACACGCTCCGATCGGACATTTTCCATCGCAAAATCCGACCGTGTGTACGGGGCATAAGACTGGGATGCCATGTCCTTTTTGTCCACTATTATGGATTTTCAATAAATGTTATGTACAGCAATCTCTGTTTGGATTTTTGCTATGTATGACCAGTGGGATGGTCTGCTTGTTTTGCATGTTATCTATATTCAATGTTCTGTGTACCACACCTGCCTTGACTATACAGATATGTAAATTTATGTGTGTAAAATTTGCTCACCACATATACAGGGCTGATTCCTATTCAACTCAGTGCAGTGACCTCAGTGGTCTCAATCTATGGGATAAATTTGACCTGACAAAAACGATAACTCTATAACATTAAAATTATCTCCAAAGTCATTAATCACTTGCCGTCCAGCGCACGATGATATATGTCGGCACAATGGCAGGGCTGCGCAAATGGGTGTACCTGTACGTCCCCTTTAAATTGCAGGCTAGTGGGCGCGTGCATGCCCGCCGCATGAGCGTGCCCACGGGTCCTGTGGACTTGATTTCCATCGGTGGCCCGCGATCGTGACACGGAGCGGCAGAACGGGGAGATGTAAACAAGGCATTTCCCTGTTCTGCCTAGCAACATGACAGGGATCTAATGCTCCCTGTCATCGGGAGCATTGATCTCTGTCATGTTCTAGAGAGACAATCCCCCCCACAGTTAGAACACACTGAGGGAACACAGTTAACCCCTTGATCGCCCCCTGGGTGTTTAACCCCTTCCCTGCTAGTGTCATTTACACAGTAATTAGTGCATTTTTATAGCATTGATCGCTGTATAAATGACACTGATCCCAAAAATGTGTCAAAAGTATGCGATGTGTTCGCCGCAATGTCGCAGTCGCAATAAAAATCGCAGATCGCCACCATTACTAATAAGAAAAAAATGTATAATAAAAATGCTATAAATCTATCCCCTATTTTGTAGACGCTATAACTTTTGCGCAAACCAATCAATATACGCTTATTGTGATTTTTTTTTAGCAAAAATATGTAGAAGAATACATATCGGCCTAAACTGAGGAAGAAATTCGTTTTTTTATAATTTTTTTGGGATATTTATTATCGCAAAAAGTAAAAAATATTGCTTTTTTTTTTTCCAAATTGTTGCTCTTTTTTTGTTTATAGTGCAAAAAATAAAAAAAGCAGAGGTGATCAAATACCACCAAAAGAAAGCTCTATTTGTGGGGGGAAAAAGGACATCAATTTTGTGTGGGTGCAACGCCGCAGGACCGCGCAATTGTCAGTTAAACGACGCAGTGCCATATCGCAAAAAATGCTCTGATCAGGAAGGGGGTAAATCCTTCCGGGGCTGAAGTGGTTAAAGTGCCTGGCATCACATTCAAAATGAAAAAAAATGTTTCCTGTTAAGAAAAAGAGCCACTGAGAATCTACTTTTGATAATCTTCACTCTCTTAAAGTACTACAGTGGCTGAAGAAACTCTGGTTTATTCAGCCTATCAATTAAGGGGGGTGGTTAATTGCTCACAGGTGCCTATTTAACTGGGTGTAGAACTCAGTCTGAGCGTGCTCAGTCTGAGGCTGTGGAACTCTGTGTAAGTGGAACTTGGTATAAGTGGGAGTTAAAAACTAGAGTTTAAAACAGGAGGTTATAACAGGGGTCATAGTACCTGTGTAGTGTGAGTATCTGAGTGTTGTCTGAGTAGTGTGTGTGGATCGTTAGTACTTGTGTATTGTGTACTGTATACTTGAGTATTGCGAGTGCACGTAGGTCTGCGACTGTTCTGCGATTGCACGTAGGTCTGTGAGTACCTGTGTATTGTCTTGTTGTGTACCTGTGTATTGTCTTGAGTATTAGTGCCAGGAAGCTAGCTGTTAGGTAATTTGGACAGGGTAAAATCCCCAAATCCTCACTAAATTTAATAGGTACGATGCCCGGCGGGTGTGGAGAGGCGACTCTTTGTACATCTTGCCGCATTCGCCCTCGATTATCCGATCGAGGGCGAATACTGCTGTGCAAAATGTAAGCACATTGTTTCCCTGGAAGCCCAGGTTCTGAATCTAGGGAAGCAACTGTCAGCACTGAGAAGTCCCTCCATACTAAAGGTGAGCCAGGAACGTACACGGCAGGTGCCGGCAGGGGCCAGCAAAGAGGCGGGTGGAGACAAAGAGGTGCAGGCACTAGCAAAGAGTATATGGTTGACAGTCAGGAGGGGTAGAGGGGGAAGTGCCAGAGAGGCCGATCCAGGACTGGAGCATCCCAATAAGTACGAGTGTCATTGGTGAAACCAGTCAGGGACCAGCACTGCTGGAGATGAGGGACTCTCCTAGCTGCCAGGGGAAGAACTCCTCCAGTGAGAGTGGGGGGGCAGCAAAGGGAAAGGAAAGACAGATTCTGGTGGTAGGGGACTCAATTCTTAGAAGGACAGAGAGGGCAATCTGTAACCAAGACCTGAAGTGCCGAACAGTATGTTGTCTACCGGGCGCTCGGGTTCGGCACATCACGGACCTAGTGGACAGATTACTGGGAGGGGCTGGGGAAGACCCGGCTGTCATGGTGCACGTTGGCACCAATGACAAAGTCAGAGGCAGATGGAGTGTCCTAAAGAACGATTTTAGGGACTTAGGTGCTAAATTGAGGAAAAGGACCTCCAAGGTAGTATTCTCAGGAATACTACCGGTACATCGAGCCACACCAGAAAGGCAGAGGGAGATTAGGGAAGTAAACAAGTGGCTGAAGAGCTGGTGTAGTAAGGAGGGGTTTGGGTTCCTGGAGGACTGGGCCGACTTCTCAGTCGGTAACCGGTACTATAGAAGGGACGGACTGCACCTAAATGAGGAGGGTGCAGATCTGCTGGGAATGAAGATGGCCATAAAGTTAGAGGGGTTTTTAAACTAGGCGATGGGGGGGAGGGTCCAGAGACAGTGATAGCCAGCGCGGATGATATTCCAGAGGGTAGTGTTGGGAGCATTAGTGGTAGGTTAACCAAAGCACAAAAACACAAGGTGAGTATAGTAGCAAGTCCTAGTTGCAATTTTGAAACACCCAATACGAGGACAATATGCGACCGGTCTAAACTATGTGGCATGTTCACCAATGCCAGGAGCATGGCAGACAAGATGGGTGAACTAGAGATACTGTTGTACAAAGAGGATTTGGATTTTGTGGGAATTTCAGAGACCTGGTTCAACAGCTCTCATGATTGGCTGGCAAACATTCAAGGGTATACCCTATACCGCAAGGATAGAGAGGGTAAAAAAGGGGGAGGGGTATGCCTATATATCAAGAATAATGTACAAGCGAATGTGAGAGATGACATCACTGAGGGAGCTAGAGAGGAGGTGGAATCCTTATGGGTAGAGCTCCAAAGGGATGAAGCTAAGGGGAAAATATTACTGGGAGTATGCTATAGGCCCCCTAACCTGAGGGAGGAAGTGGAGACGGATCTCCTATCACAAATTGGATTAGCAGCAAGGATGGGAAGTGTTATCATAATGGGGGATTTTAATTATCCAGACATAGACTGGGCGGAGGGAACTGCACATTCATTTAAGGCTCGCCAGTTCCTTAATGTCTTGCAGGACAATTTTATGGGTCAGATGGTAGACGCACCAACTAGAAATAAAACATTACTGGATCTACTGATTACCAACAATACAGACCTGATCACAGATGTGGAAATACGGGGCAATTTAGGTAACAGCGATCACAGGTCAATTAGTTTCAGTATAAATCACACAAATAGGAAACATAAAGGGAACACAAAGACACTGAATTTCAAAAGAGCCAACTTCCCTAAACTACAAACCTTGCTAAAAGACATAAATTGGGATAAAATATTAGGAACAAAGAATACGGAGGAGAGATAAGTTTGCTTTAAGAGCATATTAAATAAGGGCATTAGCCAATGTATCCCATTGGGTAATAAATTTAAAAGAGCGAACAAAAATCCTGGATGGCTTAACTCCAATGTAAAAATGCATATAAAAGCAAAGGAGAAGGCCTTCAAAAAAATACAAGGTTGAGGGATCATCCTCAGCATTCAGACTTTATAAAGAATGCAATAAGAAATGTAAGGGTGCAATTAGGACGGCTAAGATAGAACATGAAATACACATAGCGGAGGAGAGCAAAAAAAATCCCAAGAAATTCTTTAAGTATGTAAACAGTAAAAAAGGGAGGACAGACCATATTGGCCCCATAAAGAATGAGGAAGGACATCTGGTTACAAAGGATGGGGAGATGGCAAAGGTATTGAATTTATTCTTCTCCTCAGTCTTCACGAGTGAATCGGGGGGCTTCAGTAACCAAAACTGCAGTGTTTATCCTCATGACACAACACAGGAAGCACCTCCATGGTTAACAGAGGACGGAATTAAAATTAGACTTGAGAAACTTAACATTAATAAATCACCGGGACCAGATGGCTTGCATCCGAGGGTACTTAGGGAACTCAGTCAGGTGATTGCCAGACCATTGTTCCTAATTTTTACAGACAGTCTATTGACTGGAATGGTACCAGCTGATTGGAGAAAAGCCAATGTAGAACCAATATTTAAAAAGGCCCCAAAAAACATCCCTGGGAATTACAGACCAGTTAGCCTAACATCAATAGTATGTAAAATCTTGGAGGGGATGATAAGGGACTATATACAAGATTTTAGTAATAAGAACAATATCATTAGCAGTAATCAGCATGGATTCATGAAGAATCGTTCTTGCCAAACCAATCTATTAACCTTCTATGAGGAGGTGAGTTGCCATCTAGATAAAGGAAGGCCCGTAGACGTGGTGTATCTGGATTTTTCAAAAGCATTTGACACAGTTCCCCATAAACGTTTACTGTACAAAATAGGGTCCGTAGGCATGGACCATAGGGTGAGTACCTGGATTGAAAACTGGCTACAAGGGCGTGTTCAGAGGGTGGTGATAAATGGGGAGTACTCAGAATGGTCAGGGGTGGGTAGTGGGGTTCCCCAGGGTTCTGTGCTGGGACCAATCCTATTTAATTTGTTTATAAACGATCTGGAGGATGGGATAAACAGTTCCATCTCTGTATTTGCAGACGATACTAAGCTAAGCAGGGCAATAACTTCTCCGCAGGATGTGGAAACCTTGCAAAAAGACCTGAACAAATTAATGGGGTGGGCGACTACTTGGCAAATGAGGTTCAATGTAGAAAAATGTAAAATAATGCATTTGGGTGGCAAAAATATGAATGCAATCTATACACTGGGGGGAGAACCTCTGGGGGAATCTAGGATGGAAAAGGACCTGGGGGTCCTAGTAGATGATAGGCTCAGCAATGGCATGCAATGCCAAGCTGCTGCTAATAAGGCAAACAGAATATTGGCATGTATTAAAAGGGGGATCAACTCCAGAGATAAAACGATAATTCTCCCGCTCTACAAGACTCTGGTCCGGCCGCACCTGGAGTATGCTGTCCAGTTCTGGGCACCAGTCCTCAGGAAGGATGTACTAGAAATGGAGCGAGTACAAAGAAGGGCAACAAAGCTAATAAAGGCTCTGGAGGATCTTAGTTATGAGGAAAGGTTGCGAGCGTTGAACTTATTCTCTCTGGAGAAGAGACGCTTGAGAGGGGATATGGTTTCAATTTACAAATACTGTACTGGTGACCCCACAATAGGGATAAAACTTTTTCGCAGAAGAGAGTTTAATAAGACTCGGTGCCACTCATTACAATTAGAAGAAAAGAGGTTTAACCTTAAACTACGAAGAGGGTTCTTTACTGTAAGAGCGGTAAGGATGTGGAATTCCCTTCCACAGGCGGTGGTCTCAGCGGGGAGCATTGATAGCTTCAAGAAACTATTACATAATCACCTGAATGACTGCAACATACAGGGATATGTAAGGTAATACTGACACATAATCACACACATAGGTTGGACTTGATGGACGTGTGTCTTTTTTCAACCTCACCTACTATGTAACTATGTAACTATGTAACATCCATCACACTTCTGGGACTCAGATGCCTAGTTCCCCACTGCACGCTGTGGTTTCATCTGCTAAAACCTACATCACTATTGTGTACTATAGTAATATAGGGGTTGGTGGACAGAACCACAGCGTGCAGCAGGGGGGACAAGAATACAACATACCAGGTAGTTTTTCAGATGCTAAGGCCACCAATGTTCAGCAGTGAAGTTCGGTCCCACCAACCAAAGAGAGGGAAAGTAATGAGTCTGCTTTGCAGGGAAGTTTTTTTGTTTTTTGTTTTTTTTAGAATTTTTTCTTTATTTAAAGCAACAAAGTTGTTTTAGGCCGGGTTTACACTAGCTGGGGGTCCGGTGCATGCCTGTTCTCCGTTTCAGGTGCGAATCAGGTCCGAATTTTTGACTGAATTCGGACCTGAAATAGACCAGAAGACGCACAGGACCCTTTTCCAGTGCGCTCCGCAGCCGACCCGGAGGTGTGTGAAACCCGCATCCAATTGGCATAAGTGTAAACCCAGCCTTAGTCATGGTAAGTTCAATAGGTAACAGTTGGAGATATTTCATTAAGTTTTATCAATGAATTGCATTGCATTGTGCCTTTTTTTTAGTGCACACCACTCCAATGAGGAGGGGTGAACTGGCCTGATAGAAGACAAGGCATTTTCTTGTCTTGCAGTGGGACTGTGCTGGGCAAGACTGCCCAGTACAGTCCCACTGCACCTGTGCACCATTAGGAACCTGTCCTTTTTTTTTTTTTTTCACAACCCCAGCAATCAACCATGTACAGCCGAATGTAGGCAGGTCCCGTCTACTCCTCTCTGCAGGACCAAAGCAGCAATATAGGAGGAGAAGGATGTTGCAAGAAACTATGATTTTCTGCCTTCACAGGGGTCAGGTAGAGTCTACTTAAGACTCTGGCTCCCAGGTTTGGCGTGCTTTATGCGTGTGGCTAGTGTAGGGTCCGGTTCCCCGTCTGGCAGGGACAGAGCTTGGAGGTAGGTTAAACCTATTGTTGTAAGTATTATCAGCAACCAGATTTTGGGTAAATCTATACCACCACTAGATTTATGTTCACATCCCATATATTTGCTTATGTACAGACTTCTAGATGAAAATAACTGACTGTTACATATCTATTTTAAGAAGCAAATATACCCCATCCCCCGAGGAAGGACTATACGTCCGAAAACATGTTGGGTTGACCACTATAATTCACCTAGGCTGACCTAAAGTTGCAGATAGGTGGCTCTGTGGATGGATTAGATGGTCTATAATGGTATCTTTGTATATGTAGCCATGAGACATGTATATTTGTATGTGTTTTTTTTTCACTATGTCATTTTATAGGGTATATGTTTCCCTTTTTACTTCACGTCCTTAATAAATTTCCACAATTTTTTATACATTTATAAACTTTATCTCTGCCTCCAAAGTCCATGAGGGGTTTCTAGATGTACTCATGGCAACCTAATCATTGATGTTCTATTTTTGGATGTTGGCAGATTACACTGCACCCACCCTTAGCCCCTAGTGCTTAGAGGTAAGTGAAGTTTCCAGAGGAAGCCTTCTCTTTGGGTGTGCAACATCCAGGCCACAATCTGAACCTTGTTATAGATGCCGTCGGCATCTTCAAGTCTTCAGATCACTATCACAGTATGTAAGTTGGGTGTGCCTATCTGCCGGGCCTAAATAAGTTGTGTTAAACCTTTCTACAATATAACTTTATTGCCTAACGAGGACTCTGTGTGTTCACAGCCTGCCACACAATGCTGCACCTTGCTCACACTCATCTTCTAATTCATCTCAGTGGGCAGCTGTATGTGGCAGCTGCGGGTCCTAGGAAAGTGATTATGAAAGCTCTGCACCAGTGGCGTCGGGAGGGGGGGGCTGACGGGGGCTGGAGCCCCAACTGTGCCCCCAAAAGCCCCCGGGTCTCAAAATCCCTAAATACATCATTAGCCCTACATTATTAGCTCCTATGACGGACATCACACTCGTCCAATGCTGAGACCACGGGACGTGTGGCATCCATCATAGGCGCTGCCGGGTCCAGGGGGCGGGGGGAATGACACTACGGCCACGCTGGGCACTGGGAGATCCCCGCTGAGCCGCTTGCTCTGTGTAAATAGGCGGGCGGCTCTTCTATCCTGATTCTTGGCTCTGGCTGCCTGGTGCCTGCAGGGCTGTCTGCTGAATGCCGGGGCCCGGGATGAGTGTACTCCGACACAGGTAAGGCTGAGCAGCAACAATCTGTGTATGTCAGATAGGTCAGTCATGTATGTCAGGTAGGTCAGGTAGGTCAGTCATGTCAGTCATGTATGTCAGTCAGGTCAGTCATGTATGTCAGGTAGGTCAGTCATGTATGTCAGGTAGGTCAGTCATGTCAGTCATGTACGTCAGTCATGTCAGTCATGTATGTCAGGTAGGTCAGTCATGTATGTCAGGTAGGTCAGGTAGGTCAGTCATGTCAGTCATGTATGTCAATCAGGTCAGTCATGTATGTCAGGTAGGTCAGTCATGTCAGTCATGTACGTCAGTCATGTCAGTCATGTATGTCAGGTAGGTCAGTCATGTATGTCAGGTAGGTCAGGTAGGTCAGTCATGTCAGTCATGTACGTCAGTCATGTCAGTCATGTATGTCAGGTAGGTCAGGTAGGTCAGTCATGTCAGTCAGGTCTGTCAGGTCTGTCATGTATGTCAGTCAGGTCAGTCATGTATGTCAGGTAGGTCAGTCATGTATGTCAGGTAGGTCAGTCGTGTATGTCAGGTAGGTCAGTGTATGTCAGATAGGTCAGTGTTAAGCAAGTGAGCCAATCACCCTCCCCGAGCCCGCCCCCGACCACCCCACCTCACTCCCCATCCCCCCGGTTTACCGCCAGGCTGAAGCCCCTGGTCTTTTTCCCACCTAGAAACACCCCTGCTCTGCACATTGCATAGCCATGTAAATGAAGCCTTATAGCTCTTTGAGCAAATAAAAGACCACTTTTCTATGTATATGATCTATGGATTTAGCTTATTCTCCAGAGTTCAGCTTTAATGTCCATCACCAGCCAAAACGTAACCCCCTCCCTTCCTATACTATAGGTAATTTTTTTTTTCTATAGAATGATTACTTAGAGGGGGGTGAGGTTGGTATTTTTGCAGTAGCCTCGAGAGTAGCTTTAATCAAACGCCTTAACAGGGATTGCAGAGGTTGAGTAATAGATCTCATGTGCCCATTTGTTCCCGGAGTGCAAACATAAAACTGGAATGGACAATATTAATAATCATATTAATGCAGATGAATAATTGATTAGCTGGAATATAGATTAGAAAGGACAAACGTACTGGTAAATTATGAGTCATGCACCGTGACTTACCCTGGCAGTACGTCCCATCGTTGGTCATAAATCTCACCAGGCCGCTTGAAACATAGCCAGGGGCACACATGCAGTAATAGCTTCCATTGGTGTTTGTGCAGTTGGCATGATCTCCACAGATGTAGGTGGCGTTTTGGCATTCGTTGTCATCTGCAAAATAATATTTAGTGTGAGTTATAGAAACAGTCCATTAAGCACTATCTGTATCTACACTGGCCATGGAAAATAGACCAATGAAATATCAAAAAAATTTTCTAAAAAATCTGGTTGACATTGGACTTTAGCTAGGCTAGTTTTACACTTATAGTTGGGAGGCGGTAAAAACATGTGGTTGAGCTGTGTTTTTATTGCCTTCCAACTGCTCCCCCTTAAAGAGGAGGGCCAGTCAAAAAAAAAAAAAAAAAATTAAAAGTCAGCAGCTACAAATACTGCAGCTGCTGACTTTTAATTGGACACTTACCTGTCCCTGCGTCCAGCGATGCGGGGGATCGAAGCCCTGCTTGTCTCCCCCTCCGTTCAGCGGCGCCGGCATTGCAACTGTGGGCGCCGGGCTGTGGCTTCACAGCCTGGCACCCACTGCGCATGCGCGAGCGGCGCCAAGCGCCGTGGTTGGCAGGTCAGTCACCTGGGACCTGTAATGGGTCCCAGATGATTGACAGGAGGGGGGGAGCAGAGCTGAGCCCTTCCTGTGCCGAGACGGAAGTGATGTCACCAGTCCAGGCACTGAAAGAGGCAGACTACGAGGGACCCGCTAGCAACAGGCATTTAGAGGTGAGTAAAAAAAAAAAATATCCAAATGTTTTTTTTGTATTTTTTTTTAGGATTTTTCATGTAGTTTTTTTTTTGGGTGGAACCCCACTTTAAGCTGCAAAGAGAGTGGATGGGAGTATACACATTCCAAGGCAGTGATGCTTTACAAAGGGGCACACCAAAAATTATTCCCCATCCATGTTCAGTACTGCAATGTTTCTCAGCTCCAGTTCTCAAGGAAATTGAGGGAAATCCTGAAAACATGTCCTGTTGGGGATACTTGAGGACTGGAGTTGAGAAACTGAAAGGGGTTAAAACAGGCAGTAATGAGGCACCATAATGTCTGGGCTGCCAGCACACCAAAATGGACCAAAAAGTGGATGTGCACCATTTTTTCCAACTCAATTCACTACAATGAGCGGTAATGCATTACTGAAAGGCTGCTAGTAAGGATTAGGCAAATGTAGTTCTTGTGGCCTTGCTGTAATTAGCAGAGCAGCATGTTATTGCTTTGGTCTGCTCTGGGCTCTGCAGGCCGCAAGTATGATTGCTTCCCATTGCCTTCTGGAGACTTCCAGATTATAGTCAGCCAATCCTTGGGGGGAGGGTGCCCAGATGGTGGCTGGGAGAGTGTATAAATAGTCTGGAACCTGGGAGAGCACTTTTTTTCCCCAGGAGGAGAGGTTCCCAGCCAGAAGGGACAAAAAGGGATGGAATATGGCACAAATTATGATCACTTTGGGAAAATGACAGTTTATGTAAAAATAAATAAATGGGTAAAAACAACATAAAAGCAAGTCCATCCAGGGATGGGGGTAGGAGGATAGAAATGTCAGCAACTCATGGCAAGCCTCTTGTGGGGAGTAGAAGTGATCTCCACAGTGCAAAGAAAAGTAGAACACAGAAGTGCCTATAAATGCAGACTCTCAGTAGTTTATTAAAAAAGGATATGTAAGAACAACTCACATTTAGTGAGATAAGAACAGGCACATTAAAGTCCATCTATGGTAGAATGGGGGTCGTCACCCACGCTGTAGATGCCTACACTAATGCTCATCTGGATCCAGAAGCCAGCTGTATATAGAGGAGAGCCATGAAAGAGGGCTGGAGTGCTCGTGAAACACAGCTTCAAGTGTGATGACGTCACCAGATGTGTTGCGTTGCGTTTCTGAGCTTTACAAAGGAGCGCGCCTGACAGGTCATTGTCAGTGCGCATACTCAGCAACGCATTTCAACACGCTCTGTGACATCATCACGCCATGAGCGCTTGAGCCCTCTCTCCAGGCGCTTCTCCATACACAGCGCGCTTCCGGATCCAGATCAGTGGTAACATAGGTAAGCATCTACAACGCAGATGATGAATCCCATTCCACTGGAGATGGACTTTGAGGTTCCTGTTTTTATCTTGCTAAATGTGAGTTGTTCTTACATATTTTTGTTTTAATAAACTACTGGCAGTCTGCACTTAGAGGCACTTCTGTGTTCTCTTTCTCTTCCTGGCAGTTCAGCTTAAAATCCTTCTAGTTTCATTGAGGTCCCAGCTGCGCATAGTTGGGGGGCCTATTCTGCTGCAAGTTCCTAGAGAGCTAAAAGAGGGGTTTCACGGAGGATCCAGTCTAGGGGTTAACTGTCAAGGCTGTCTACCTGAGTCTGGAGGGAGACACCTAGGTTCCAGGGACACTGTGAGTCCACTCCCTGGTGCACTAGTTTTAAGGCTTGTCTGGCCTGGAACATTGCTTATGGTGTTTCAGTGCTGTCCACTTCATGTTCTACTGCTCTATTCTAAGAAGTAGCTACAAAGGGAAGCCCCAAATAGTATAAAAAACTTTTTGTTGAAATTTAGCTGACCATGACCCGAACCCTGATACTGACATAGATGAAGCCCTGATCTAGCATTGTTATCTTTATTTTACACCCCTTTTTTATATATATACTTCTCTTGCACTGAAAAAAAGATACAGTAGTTTTTTCTCCATTCGAGAGGAGAAAGAGTACAGGGTCAGGCTGTACAGCTTTTGATTGGCTGTAACAGCCAATCACAAGCTATCACAGTGATCATGTGATCGAGAACCGGTCTTCACAACTCCTGATTGTTAGTACAAGACCCAAAGATGACAAACACAGGTATGCACGTATGCTGCCTCACAGAAGAAGACCATGAGGTCACATATGTGCATAGGCTCGACGGGAAGGGGTTAAAGCAGATCTCCAGGCAGAGGGATTTTTTTACATTTCTGGCGCGTCAACCAAAGTTGGCTCTGATGAGGTGTATGCTGTGTCAGGATCACTTTACTGTCCTTTGAAATACACACATTTGTTTGCACCAGATGTTACAGCTATCACTGTACATCTGGCAACCATGGATATTATAGCTGTGGCTCTCATACATTGAAGAGCTATTTTAATTGCCTTCCACCCCTTGGCCATTTACCTACACCATGTCAATGGTATCATAATAATGAAAAAAAAAATCCTTCTGCCTTGAGTTCTACTTTAAAGAATAATTCCAAGCATCTCCATATTAAGGAGGGGTGGGCTCCCTCCAGGCTCACCTGCCCTCTGCCTATCTATTATAATGCATGTGCTTTTACTATGGAGGCTCCTAAAATTTAGAGTTATGACTGCAAATAATACTGGAGTGCCATGAACTGTTAGACAGGATAAATTAGTTGGTTGCAGGCTGGTTGGTAAGCTGAGCTGGGAATTTTCTTTGGTTTTGTTTGACATGCGCCACCCTTCCATGTGCTCTTTGCTGCAAAGGCCAGTTATAAATGAAGGCAGTGGCCATTTGTTTGTGCTGTTGGAATACTGGTGAGGGGGTGCACTGGACACCTTTGCTGCCATTGTGCTATATGCTGGGTGTCTAGTGTGCCCCTATACCTTTAAGGAGGGGTGGGCTGCCTCCAGGCTCACCTGCCCTCTGCCTATCTATTATAATGCATGTGCTTCTACTATGGAGGCTCTGAAAATTTAGAGTTAGGACTGCAGATAATACTGGGGTGCCGTGAAGTGGCTCTGTAGCTTACGCATGTTTTTGCAAATGTGTGCAAACTAAACCCCTGTTTTTAACGCATGCTGTTAGATAGGATAATTCAGTTGGTTGCAGGTTGGTTGGTAAGTTGAGCTGGGGATTTTCTTTGTTTTTTTTTTATCTCCATATTATACATAATTACATTGTCCAGCTTGGACAATCGTAACTATGTATATACCATACCTGGCTGATGTCCCTAAAAGCTGGAAATCACGGGTCATGCGATGAGCAGTTGGCCTGATACATGGAGGTCAGCCGCTCAGCATGGGCACCGTTCGGAGTATGCAAAGTATTCTCTGAGTGGACAAGGTGGAGAGCATAATGTCCCTGCTCCAACTGTAAGAGCGGCAAGGATGTGGAATTCCCTTCCACAGGCGGTGGTCTCAGCGGGGAGCATCGATAGTTTCAAGAAACTATTAGGTAAGCACCTCAACGACCGCAACATACAGGGATATACAAGGTAATACTGACATATAATCATACACAAAGGTTAGACTTGATGGACTTGTATCTTTTTTCGACCTCACCTACTATGTAACTATGTAACTCTCAACCTGATTCAATCAGAGAACACTTTGCATTCATTTAGAAAATGCAAAGCATTATTTAAATGGTGCCCATGCCGAGCAAGCAACTTCCTATGTTTACAATGCAAAAAAGCAGCCGTGGGACCTGGAAGCAAGTGGAGATCACTGGAGTAGGAGTGTCTATTTCAGCGATTTCCAGCTTCCAGTGGCCTTAGCCAGGTATATCATATACTGTACATTTACATCGATCCAAGCTGGCCGATACCTGCAATTATTCTTTAAACTTTGCATGGAGATTGGAAAGTGGTTGAAATAAATAAAACAAGCTAAGAAGATGACACGCAACATAAAAAGATAATCATTTCCTCATGAAAGGGGCAATCGGTTCCAATTGAGCCAAAACAGAACTCACAGGAAGTCAAGCTCTCTACAGACATAAAGTCATGACAAACACATAAAAAGTCCTTTAATGATCACTGTCGCTAATTGCGGCACATATGTTTTGCTCACATGCACCAATAACTTTTAAATTATATTATTTTAATGCAATAAAACTAAATAACAATGACCATATGTCAGTTTTGCTGTCACCATATGCTCAATAATTTCCGTACATGGGAAGATCTGTAAATTAATTCTTGACATAAAATAGAATTTTATAGCTTTGGCGACTGTAATATACATTTCTTTGTACTCAGAGAGAAGTCATCATTTCATATTGCTATTTCTAACAAAACAATAATTACAATGACGGAACGGTAAATTAAAATAGACTGTGCTGGATCCAAGAGGATAAAAAAGCAACCAAAGAAAAGTTGGATGAAAGAATTTAAAAGGTTTTTCCACTTTGCCTGTGGATATATTTCACCCCTTTTCTTCCTCTGAGCAGCTGACCTTCCACTAAAAATGCTAGTTGCCTGGCTGTCTATGGCTTTAAAACTTTCCTATTCACCGATCCAAAACTATAATAGTTAGGTAAGGGTGATGGTAGAGAGCAGGGGTGGACTGACAACTCATGGGGCCCCCGGGCAATAGGAGATTATGGGGCCCCCTGGCAATAGGAGAAGATTATCGGGCCCCGGGCAATAGGAGATTATGGGGCCCCCCAGGCAATAGGAGATTATAGGGCCCCCAGGCAATAGATTATGGTGTTAGACAGTATACACACACACACACATAAAGTATACACACAAATACACACAATATACACACACAGTATACACACACAGAATACAAATACACACATTGAAGAGGTACTGGAGAGGCGGGGCAGCTATAATCTTGGGATTTTTAAAAAAACACAGATTTTTACATAGTGTCCCTGGTTTTATTGAGGCTGGCAACCTTGATGGGGCCCCTTAGTGGCATGGGGCCCTCGGCAGTGCCCAAGTGCCCGAATGGTCATTCCGCCCCTGGTAGAGAGTGATAGGTATCCCGGAAGCCGCACATCAAGTCAAAGCCTGCTGTAATATAGTGAATGGCAGTCTCAGCCTGGACCCCCAGCAGGCCACGCCCCCAACACATTCACCCCACCCACTGGAGTTTACCCATGAGTAAACTCCTGTGGGAGGAGTGAAATATGTTGGGGGCGTGGCCTGGGGGGGGGTCCAGGCTGAGACAGCCATTCACTATCTTACAGCAGGCTTTGACTTGATGTGCAGCTTCCAGGAGACCTATCACTCTCTACCCTCCCCCTTACCTAATTATTTTAGTTTTGGATCGGTGAATCGGAAAGTTTTAAAGCCAGCACTCACAGCGGTGGGCACAGGACTTCATTCTCATGCAGCCTGAGTGGCTCACACACATATCTTGGTTCTTAGGAATGGGTAATGCCATAACACCTCAATGTTTAAAGTACTAAAGCCATTGGATCATATTGACAGCCAGGAAGGTGAACAAAGGTACAGTAGCTTCCATACTTATTTAAAGGAGAAGCATGGGATTTCATAAAAAATAAACATACATGCTCGTCACCATGTTGCAGCATCTGCGTGATTCTGCATATGTCCCACATGGATTCTAAGACTGAGAACAGAGCAATCACATCACTGCTGATCACTCAGTTCTCGGTCTGCTCCAAGTGGAGAGAAGTGAGTGTCAATCATTGCTCCATGCTCTACGCCTCCAGTGCTCACTGGAGCGTAGGGCTCGGGAGGTGGGGGGGGTGCAGCTGGCTCCACCTCTCAGCTGTGAGCTGAGAGGTGGAGCCAGCTGACAATCAGGTAGCAGGGTGGATCCCAACAATATTGTTGGGATGCTTCCTGAGCCTGGAGGGGCTCACCGTACATGTGTGTTTGAACTTTGAGGTGCACACCCTAATGCAAAAGGCTGCACACACCTATGTCTATAGATACACCCCTGGTGTGAACCAAGCTTACAAGTGTAGCTTATTTAAGCCCTGGCTGAATTTTTTGGGGCCTAAAGGGAAGGAGTTAATCACATGACCTAATTCATTTCTTGCCCTCTGCACCATCCAGGTTAGCAGTTGATAGTGGAGGAAGACATTGGCGGCAGTGTGCCTTTATTTGACAGCGATAGAGGGTGTTCATACCCTTCTGTGCAACACTCTGAAAAAAATCAGCTTTCCTTATGATAAAACAACCATCAAGATACATTAAAGAAAAAGCTGAAGCAGCAGAAAATGTCTATTTTATTGCACGCATTATAACTTTCTGGTCAGTCACCTTTGCTAGGCTGGACGCAGTCACCGAAACAATTGCCCAGTCAACTATTTTCTTTTGTGTATTACATTTGGTTGGGCAGCGTCGTTTTTCAAATGAACCAGACAAGGCTGAGTTTATCAATTACCCCTCAAAGTGTGCAAAGCAAACACAATTTCTATACATACAAATCTTCTTTTGTGCATTAGTTGCTTATTTTTAATTGTTCAAAAACAGAAAAATAAAATTATTTAGTCTTTGTTGGCATTGTCAAGCAGCAATATGCTATTTACATTCATAAACATCTGCCTGAACCCACATGAGATACTCAGTGGACTGTTGGATCGGCTTCTCACGGAGGAACCATCAAGTTTAGGGATGAGCCCATAGATTAAATTGATTTTCCACCAAAATTGCCAATTTTGACATCAGTGGCATCTCACTGAACAAATAATTTTCATTTTGCATATTGAGCTGCCTTACAGAATTTGGTTTGAAAAAAGAATATTTTATTTCTGTATTTAGAGAGTTTTTTGGTTGTAAACTTCCTGCAGAGGTAGTGAGCCAGACAACAGTAAATGGCTTCAAACACGTTTGGGACAGACATAGATTTATACTCCGACTGAAAAGGTAACAAACAAAAAAAAACGAAAAAAAAAAAAAACCTAAAATAATAGACAGACTCCATGGACTACTCTTTCTGCCATTACTCTTCACTGTTTCTATGTATGTAGAGTAGTTAAAATTACTTATATATATATATACACATATACACACACAAATACAAAATATAAAATAATAAATCCAGTGAGGACATTAGTCGACAAAAAGTCCAGCATAGGTAAAACTCTATCTATTTAATCTGTCAATTTAGTTTTGCTTACTTAGTCCACTAATTAAAGCATATCTAACAATAAAAAAAAATAATAAATTGCACAATTCCAGTCCCTTCATGTCTTTTTTTTGTTGTGATGACGGCAGCCATGGTTGTCACAGAGGTTGGACTTGAAAATGTTTGTCTTTGTTCATCTCTGTTATATGTTAGATGCATAGGCGTGCGCACAGGGTGTGCCAGGTGTGCCTGGGCACACCCTAATTGCCTTGTGTGCTGCATATTCCCCCCTGTTTTGACCACTGATATTTCATCCCCCCCAAAAAATGTTACACAAGCCCAAAAATTTGGGGAAAAGAAAATTAACTAAATTACACTGTCCACTGCCCTACTGACACCATCAGTACATATACACATGCATATGTATTTAAGCTTTGGGGTGCACACCCTAATGCAAGAGGCTGCGCACACCTATGGTTAGATGGATGGGACTGTTGTGTAGCAGGAAAGAACAGCCACTTTTTGCCCTATTCCTACCTGGACCAATGAGTAATGACCTTGCCCTAACAGCATACAATGGGCTACACAGGAGAACTATCCTACTTTTCCTTATGGTGGGGAGGCCTGCAGGACAACCCATCCTGGCTTAACCAGTATTTGTTGATTGTCCTATGCACACCTGTTTAAAGCCTAACACCAACAAGCCTCGCTCTGCCCCTTGGGCACAAGTTTCTTTTTTCAGAAGACAATTCCATATTGAGGTTAGGCGAAGGACGAGTCCGCACCAAGAATGCTTTTTTAACAAAAGAAAAATCAAAAGAAGAAAAGATATTACCATACTTCGACCATCGTTGAAGGTGGCGGCACTGAGCTTAAGTTACAAACAGTCCAGCATATTTTAGAGAGAGGAGATGCCCGCTACTCACACGGGAGGGGGGTCCCAGAGTCCGGTATCCTGAAGAAGGGGGATTCGAGTAGTGCCATAAATGTATAACCTTCTGCCACCATTCCAGGTTTCTCCCCTAAGGGGTAACCAAATGATTAAGGCCCAACTGCCTACATGTTGAACTTATCCACCCACCCACAGAGGCAACCAGTAATCACTTTCCTCATGGCAACTAATCCATGAAGCTTTTTGCCTTCCTAATTCACCCCTACCCAGGGTTCCCCTCTCCCAGGAGGGGCAGGTTGTCATAAAACCTTTACAACTCTTGAGTCTCCCTGATCTATGACTAAGGGTACATCTATTGACTTAATAGGGGCCACCTCTGTGCCCTACCCTGCAGAACTAGTAGTTTACACAATGAAAGTGGAAGTTCAGCCTAAAACTAAAATCTCTAAATCTACTTGCAGCCACAATCTAAGACTAACCTATCTAGCCCTGTAAAGCAAAAATCGCTATACCTACCTTTTCTGAAGCCATTCCAGTCCCATGCTGAGCTGTCAGCGGCGGCTTCTCTGTGTAGGCGGGTGCAGAAGAGGCAGTCTACAATGGAAGTCCCCTAGTAACTCTATGGGTGACGTCAATTCCCAGATATTTCCCAGCCGTTGTCGGCTGTCTCTTGCACAGAGCTTCCGCCGCTGGAGACCGCACCTTAGCGTCTTCAGAAAAGGTAGGTATAGCTATTTTTGCTTTACAGGGCTAGATAGGTTAGTCTTAGATTGTGGTCCTCAGTAGATTTAGAGATTTTAGTTTTAGGCTGAACTTCCACTTCCAAATTGCAAGCATACAGCATTTCTGACAAGATCAACAGGTATTTCTTATACTTGCTGAAACTGTGCTTATCCAGAAAGAGGAAAATGAATGCAGCCACCACACCTAAGGACTCCTAAGCTGCAATATATTCAATATTTGTTTTTTGTGTTTAGATACGGTTTAACCTAGTTAATTTGTTTTTTAATGGCAACTTTTAATGAGATGCATTATTTGTTTTAATTAAGTTTAATTGTGAGCCAAACAACAAACATATAATAGGAACAAGTATTACATCAATAATGAACACGCAGACGTGTTTCACACAGATGCACGGCATGTGATATATCTGGTATGTCACCGGGTTGTATTGTCACTGGGTGCAAAGGAACAAGGTGTCTTCTCATACTATGACAAAGAAGTAATGTATGCATTCTGGCAACTTTCTCATTTGTTCCTGATTACTGAAGTGACATTATTAATTAACAGTAACTAATTATAGTTTAATTAAAAACTCACATAAAGAAAAAGGCAAATTCCAAATGCTAATGACATGGTTTTCAGGTTATTATTTCCTGCTCTTGTCTGGTATAAAAATGAACATATTACCTATGACTTTATTACTAAAGTTCCCACTCCATGGTAAATGGTAGAGGTATCACAAGATGGCTGCTAGTCCATTATGGATAGGAGAGGGCTGCGATTGTTTGGCTTTGAGGGGCAAATACAACAAAGTGGCTATTTCATGACTGGTACAGGTTCACATTTGTTAGAGCCGGCTTCCTTTGCAGCTCTTGGTATTTGATGACATGACATCCCAGAACTGGATAGGAAGCAAGAAGACTTTTCTTTTGGCAGATGTTGTGTCAGACTCAGGGGCGGACTGACCATTCGGGCACTCGGGCACTGCCTGAGGGCCCCATGCCACTAAGGGGCCCCATCAGGGTTGCCAGCCTCAATAAAACCAGGGACTGTATGTAAAAATCTGTGTTTTTTTTTAAATCCCAAGATTATAGCTGCCCCGCCTCTCCAGTACCTTTTCAGTGTGTGTATGTGTATTCTGTGTGTGTATACTGTGTGTGTATATTGTGTGTCTGTGTGTGTATACTGTATGGGTGTGTGTGTATACTGTATGTGTGTGTGTGTATACTGTGTGGCCCCATAATCTTCTATTGCCTGGGGGCCTCATAATCTCCTATTGCTGGGGGTCCCCATAATCTCCTATTGCCTGGGGGCCCCATAATCTCCTATTGCCCGGG
The DNA here is from genome assembly GCA_037952925.1 of Lithobates clamitans. Taxonomy (NCBI): domain Eukaryota; kingdom Metazoa; phylum Chordata; class Amphibia; order Anura; family Ranidae; genus Lithobates; species Lithobates clamitans. Next base: position 2,644,450 of record JBBGZY010001079.1, on the reverse strand, counting down.
GGCCCCATGAGTTGTCAGTCCGCCCCGGTCAGACTAGTGAGGAATCTCAAATTAGGGCCAACAGCCCAACATACCTTATTAAGACTAGCCCATGAGGACAAATGCCCCCAAAGCCTGGTTCTTCCCTGATTATAGGGGCTGTACAAATCTGTAATCCCTCCCAAAAGCTGCTGAGCAGAGATGATTTACCCACAAGCACAGTGGAACTGCATGATAGCCTTGTTTGTGGTAACTTTATCAGTTGTGTCTCAGAACCAGTTTCATTATACTACCATGCACATGAATGCCAGGGATGACTTATATGGAAAAACTACACAGAAGATTTGAATCTCATGCTTCTGAGTTACTTAAAGAAGAAGTTTGGGGTGTGTAAAAAAACAAACATATATACTCGCCTACTTGCATCTGTCCCTAACGGCTCTAAGCCCAAGAAGTGAGTAATCACAAGATCAACGATCGCTGAGATCTCAATGATCTCTGAGCAAAGGGCAGTGAGTGTCAGTCAATGCTCTCTGCCCCTCGGGTACTCAATGGAGCACCGGGCTTGGAAGTGGGTGGGAACAGCTGGCTTTTTTGGTCATACTTTTCTTGTGGGTCGCAGGAGTAACCCAGAATCAGCCAACATAATGAACACATAAACCATCATACTCCTTTAAGGAAGGTTTCCCTTTGTCATTCCAACAACTCCACAAGTAAACTAATTACCGCAAATCTGACACCTCATAAACTACAATCTGATTATACAAGCAAACAAAATTTTGGCAGTGATTTATAAAGTGTGAGAAGAAGTCAAATCTAATTGATGTCCTCTGAGTTAAAACTGTTTACAGACTGATTTGTAGATTAACCACAGAGAGGAGGGAGGGGAACATTGGCACACTAACCAGCAAGAGGGACATATTTAAAGAGTAACTCTTGCTAAACTGCTCAATATACAGTTGAAACATGGAACGGATGGATTAGGCAGCAACCATGACTACTGAGAACATATAAGCAAAATATAGAAATAGAACACAAATCTCAATTCCAGATAAGAATATTTTTACATAGTTACATTGAACCAGGTTGGATCAATGTAACTATGTATGTACCATACCTGTGTGATCCTCTAGAATTTAGAGGTGCCCAACCTGCAGCCATTTGGTATATGATGTGCGGTCCTTGGACCAGTATGCAGTGAGAACATTAATTAGGGTTATAGCATTGATCTCTACTAGCTTCATTTAACATGTTCCCAGTTTTGTATTGTCTTCTGCAGCATATCCTCAGCCAAAAGTGTAGAATAGCCACATTCTCCGACCCTCATTTCCTCTGTTAGGTCTAAAGTTTATGACAGTCCTCTCAAGTTTTACATATATCAGGGGATGCATTGAGGCCCCCCCCCCGGTAGCTCAAAAGTTGACAACTAGTGCTCTAGATGCTGAAAATCATTGTAGTAAGTGCACCGCAATTCCAGTGATCTGGCTTCTGGGTGGCGTGCCGAGCGGCTTCCTTTCGGCATTCTGAATACAGGAGGTCGGCCACTTGGCAGGGAAGCGATTCAGAGAATGCTTTACATTTGCACAATTCCTTGATTGGACAAGGTGGAGAGGCAAGAAATTTCCCTAAAGTGACAAAACAATTGTCTTCATTGGAAGATTTCCCCTTACCTCTTGCTCTCTTGACAATGCAAACTTTTGAATTTTAGACTTTTGTTTCTGACTTAGGCCTCATTTAGACTTGCGGTTGGAGGGCGGCCAAAATGCAAGGTTGAGTTGTGTTTTCGTCACCTGCCAACTGCCCCCCCCCCCAAGCTGCAATTAATAACACAGGGGTGTTTACATGCCACGGCTGTGATGCTTCACTCCTGTGGCAAAGTTGACCCGACTTGTAGTGATTGACGGGTGGCAAGCCCTCCGAACTCTACACATTCAAGTCAATGGGGAAGCGCCGCAAATGACCTGCAACCATGTGCAACACGCATTTATTGGAAAAATTTGGGTTAAAATAGGCAGTGAGGAGGCGTCGCATTACTTCCTCACTTCCTGTCAGTATCCTCTGGAGTGTGATCCAAGAGCGGGCTGGGCTTCAAAACCAAGGGAGATTTAGAAGTGATAACAGCCACCAGGACAAACAAAGAGGATATATCTACCTACTGAGGGCACAGGCAGCATGAAAAATTCTTCACAGAGTCTAACCCTACCTCACACTGTCAAAAAGTTTTTGTTTATTGTTGTTTTTTGCTGTCACCACCCCATGGCCCTTTAAGTGTATCTCAAAGCCAGGAGCAGGAGTTCCTGATTGCATAACCACTGCAACTTGCTGTCACAATGGTTACATGATGAGGCGCTTGTCCCACTGGTTCCTACTCATAAAAGGTGATGGGGAGCTATTGGTGACAGTTTGGTCAGTGTGCTGGAATCTCAGAGCACACAGCAGCACAGCCCCATAGATCAGTGGTTGTCAACTCATGAGCTAAAAGGGGCCTCAAATGCCATCCCTGACATGACTGAAGGTCTGCAGATAAACTGCAGACCTAATAGAGGAAATGAGGGTCAGAGAGTATAGACATGCTACATTTTTGTCTGGAGATATGCTGCAGAAGACAATACGAAAATGGGAACATGTAATATGAGGCTAGTAGAGATCAACGCTATAACCCTAATCAATGTTCCCACTACAAACTGCTGAGGTCCAAGGGCCACACATCATATACCAAAGGGCCATAGGTTGGGCACCAGGTCCATAGATACTTATATAGTATATGGCACCTAAACAAACCACCCTCGTCCTCCATAGATGCATGCTGTATTTACCTTGATCTGACTTACCTGGTTCTGCAGTTTTTTACATCCAACAGTACAAGTTTTCACTCCCCTGTGTCTGCCTTTTCATTAGTGCCCCATACACTACTTTGGGAATGTGTCCCAAGGCTAGAGATAATCAGAAATGATCCCATAGACTTCTATGGGGCTGTAATGTGCAGGTGCGTCCAGGACGGTAAGGACTTGCAGCACTGGATGTAAACAAACAGCAGAACTGCAGCCATGGGATCGAGGTAAATATACATCTGTTGGAGGGGTTGGGTTGGTTTGGTTAGGTGAGTTGAAGGGGCAAGACATATATGTGCACTTTGTTTTAAAGTGCACTTATCCTTTAGGAACTAGTCCTAGAGAGTATATTTATTAGGGTCCCCTGTTCCCATTGCAGCTTAATTAGTATAATTTGATCGCTTCTGAAAGATCCACAATCACTCAGCCCTTTAATATCGCCACAGTGCACCACCAGAGAAACTTTGAAGAAAAACCGCCACTTTCTCAAACATAAAAATTAATTTGCCTTAAAAAGGATCATCAATTATTTTTTAAATAGATATGGAGTTTTAATATCTGGAGTGGCTGTGATTTACTGAATGGCAGGTCTGTCCGCCAGAGTATTTATTATCGAACGCTCAGTTTTATGGGATTTTGTCTCAGCCGAACGAGTTAGCTTAAAAATCACAATGGGAGGAAGGTATGAATAATTAATGAGATATTTACAGAAACCTTGTGTTAGTTCTTAGGCAGGAGGGTAAATCTCCCTACTCTTATTCTACAGAAGAATTAAAAAGACAAGGAGTGCCGAGCTTCTGCGCTTCAATATATAGAATGCAATCAGAATATTAACTATAGGAAAAAAAAAATAGAAATGTTAATTGTGACTTCGGAAATCTTAAACTAATGCTCCAATCTTCTCCAGGTAGCGAATAAAATCCGTCAGAAATTTGCTACTGTTTTCCAACAAAAGGGGCAACTGAGCTTAAACTCCAGGTTAGTATATAAATCAAAACAGTATTTTACCCCAAAACAAAAATGTAATATATTAAAGCTTACCAATCCTCAAAGTGTAATTAAACCAAAAACCAAATGTACTGTAGCTTACCAATCATTGGGTGTGGTGGCTGCATTTATTTTCTTTTTTTCAGGGTTTTATTCCTGTACTTTCATGTGATGATTGACCTGTAACGCACCTCCTATATTAGGGTGGCTACATTTACTCCTGCACTGTAACTAAGGAGGGGCAACGTAGCCACCCTTGGACAGCAGCATTGTCAATCAGTGGAGAGGGTAGTTGTTAAATGGACTAGCAGATTTGGATGAACTTGGCTAACAAATTAAAGCTGAACTCCAGCCTAACCCTTTTAAACAGATTTTTTTTTAAACTTTTGAGATAAAAATGTAACATCAATTAATAAAGGTGACCATTGTAAGCACTCCTGTCAGTGGTAAATAGTTTGTCTCAAACCCTTAACGGCCACTTTTGCTGGACAGCTAGGTCTGTTAAAGAAGTTGAAAAATAATAGATTTACTGGCTGAATCACCAGGTGAAAATAACATGGTAAGTTGCAATATAATAAATGTTTTTGGGTTTAATGCTGCTTTAGTCTTACCTCCAGTCATTTATTATTCAAAATACCGTAATCACTGAATGTATTTTTTAAACACAGTTAGTATGAAAGACTGGAGACCATCCAGATACTTACCTGTAATTCTAGGCCCTGATCAAAGGGCCCTTTAACCACTTCCTAACCACGCCATATCCGAAATACAGCTACATTGCGACTCTCCATGAATGTCCTCCCGAAACCATATCCCTCACAGGCTCATCAGTGCTTCCTCATCAGTGCCCATCAGTGCTGCCTATCAGTACCTATCAGTGCAGCCTATCAGTGCAGCCTATCTGTGCTCATCAGTGCAGCCTATCTTTGCTCATCAGTGCAGCCTATCAGTGCAGCCTATCTTTGCTCATCAGTGCAGCCTATCAGTGCAGCCTATCTTTGCTCATCAGTGCAGCCTATCTTTGCTCATCAGTGCAGCCTATCTGTGCTCATCAGTGCAGCCTATCAGTGCAGCCTATCTATGCTCATCAGTGCCGCCTATCAGTGCTCATCAGTGCAGCCTATCAGTGCTCATCAGTGCAGCCTATCAGTGCTCATCAGTGCAGCCTATCAGTGCTCATCAGTGCAGCCTATCCGTGCTGATCATTACAGCCTACCAGTACCCATCAGTGCTGCCTATCAGTGCTCATCAGTACAGCCTACCAGTACCCATCATTGCTGCCTTTCTGTGCTCATCAGTGCAGCCTATCAGTGCCCATCAGTACATCCTATCAGTGCCCATTAGTACATCCTATCAGTGCCCATCAGCACAGTCTCTTCGGCGGACGTAATTGAAGGAGAGAGATTACTTATTTGCAAAATTTTATAACAGAAACTAAGAAAAAGTCTTTATTTTCAAAATGTTCTGTCTTTTTTCGTTTGTTTAACAAATAATTTTTTAAAAAACAGCGGTGAATAAATACCACCAAAATAAAGCTCTAGCTGTCCCAAAAAATGTATAAAAATTTCATATGTAGTGTTGCATGGAAACATGTCATTCAAAGTGCAACAGCACTGAAAGCTAAAAATTGACCTGGTCAGGAAGGGGGTATAAGTGTCCAGTGAGCAAGTGGTTAAAATCTCCAAAAGAAGCCTTTGGATGTTTAATGATAAAATAAACTCTTCATGATGTCTCAACCTTTGGTCTGGCACTCCTGTTATTTTTAAATCTTCTATCTTGTCTGGTGAGATTTGGTGACACCATTACTGTGGTGCTCACTGTTCTCCTTGCTGGAGGCTCTGACATGAGGAAGCAAAGCCCTGCCTCTACCAAGATGGCTACCTCCACAGAGACACAGTGCAGGACAAGGCATGGGAAGTCAGTAATGGAAAAAGTTTGGTTGCATGGAGACCAAAGGCAATACCGGTGATTACTCCTTTTCTCTCTGCTTGCATTTTTTTTCGGCACGGCTTCCAGAGTCCAGTTTCTTTTTAAATGACAAGTGTATAAGGTAATACATAGCTGGCAGTTATTGTGCACAATTAAATTCAAGAGAACATGTGCGGAAAAGGCATTTCCTTGTGATCAAAGCAAGGAATGTAACAGCTTGCCGCAAACTTTCCTAGACAAGTATAATACTCTTCCTGCATGCTTTATATAAAGATCTAAAGACTCACACTCCAAGGATTATTAAAAGCTAAGACGTTAGCCTTTGTATAGGCTCCATCTACACCAGTGCATCTAAAGCCTAAGTTTAGTTAAACTTAAAAAAAAAAGATCGGGGACAGTAAAAAAAAAAAAAAGGGGGGCAATACTTACACAAGAGAGACGTGTCCCTTGTGCTAGTGGTTGCTGTCCTAGTTGAAATTCTTCGTCCCCTGCTCCCCCTATGCCCCCATCCCCCTATACCCCCACAGTGGTCTTCCAGTGATGCGGGGGTTATTACAGATGTTGGACCTGTCATAGGCACTTGTCAAAAGTGCAGACTATGCCGATCTTTTTGTCCCCGTCTTCTATTCATAGAATCCATACTATAGATTCCATGATTGAAAAATGCTTCTTGAATGGAATACGGGTGAATGAATGAAAGGTCTGCCTTTAACAAAAGTAGGCTTTAAAAACAGAGGTGGTGTGTGATTCTCATATCTTTTTCTACATGTGTATTAACCACTTCAGCCCCGGACAGGGTTGCCAACCTCCCGCAGTATTTTTTACTGACAAAACATGGGAGATTTACTGGCGGAGCACATTTTTTACTGGCAACCTGAGAAATTACAGAACTCATATTGAAAACTAACACAGTGAATATTTGAACAATATAAACATGATATGGAAACACTGACAATACCTATAACAAAGTAATTTTCTTGATTTACACTTAAAAAGTCAACACAGCATGAAATTATCAGCCCCCGATATTTACTGACAGTTGTAAAAAAAATCACAGATTTTTACAAACTGTCAGTAAATTTATTGGCGGTTGGCAACCCTGGCCCCGAAGGCTTTTCCCCCTTCCTGACCAGAGCACTTTTTGCGATTCGGCACTGCGTTGCTTTAAATGCCAATTGCGCGGTCATGCGACGTTGCACCCAAACAAAATTGACATCCTTTTTTCCCCACAAATAGAGCTTTCTTTTGGTGGTATTTGATCGCTTCTGCGGTTTTTATTTATTGCGCTATAAACAAAAAAATAGCGACAATTTTGAAAAAACCCATTATTTTTTACTTTTTGCTATAATAAATATCCCCAAAAAATATTTAAATATTTTATTCTTTACTCAGTTTAGGCCGATACGTATTCTTCTGCATAGTTTTGGTAAAAAAAAAAATCCCAATAAGTGTTTATTGATTGGTTTGCGCAAAAGTTATAGCGTTTACAAAATAGGGGATAGATTTATGGCATTTTTATTATTAATAATTTTTTATTAGTAACGGCAGTGATCTGCAATTTTTATCATGACTGCGACATTATGGTGGACACATCGGACACTTTTGACACTATTTTGGGACCATTGTCATTTATGTAGCGATCAGTGTTATAAAAATGCACTGATTACTGTGTAAATGACACTGGCAGGGAAGGGGTTAACCAATAGGGGGCAATGAAGGGGTTAAGTGTGTCCTAGGGAGTGATTCTAACTGTAGGGGGGATGGGCTTCAAGTCACATGACAGCGATCATTGCTCCTGATGACAGGAAGCAGTGATCTCTGTCATATCAATAGGCAGAACGAGGAGATGCTTTGTTTAGTGTCGAGTCCCCGGGATCTGCAGTCACGGAGAATGCGGCGTGCGCACCCGCAGTGCGGTTTCTTAATGGGGACGTACATGCCCGTGCCATTCTGCCGACGTATATCGTCGTGCAGATGTTGGGAAGCGGTTAAAGACATATTAACCACTTCAGCCTCGGACCATTTGCCTGCCCAAAGACCAGAGCACTTTTGCGATTCGGCACTGCGTCGCTTTAACTGACAATTGCGCGGATGTGCGATGATGCTCACAAACAAAATTGATGTCCTTTTTTTCCCACAAATAGAGCTTTCTTTTGGTGGTATTTGATCACCTCTGTGGTTTTTATTTTTTGCGCTATAAACAAAAAAAAGCGACAATTTTGAAAAAAACGCATTATTTTTTACTTTTTGCTCTAATAAATATCCCCAAAAAATATATAAAAAACATTTTTCCCTCAGTTTAGGCCGATACGTATTCTTCTACATATTTTTGGTAAAAAAAAAAAAAAATCGCAATAAGTAAGCGTTTATTGATTGGTTTGCACAAAAGTTATAGCGTCTACAAAATAGGGGAGGGATAGTTTTATAGCATTTTTATCAATATTTTTTTTTTATTAGTAATGGCGGCGATCAGCAATTTTTATCGTGACTGCGACATTATGGCGGACACATCGGACACTTTTTGCGCAATTTTCGGACCATTCACATTTATACAGCGATCACTGCAATTAAAAATGCATTGATTACTGTGTAAATGTGACTGGCAGTGAAGGGGTTAACCACTAGGTGGCGCTGTAGGGGTTAAGTGTGTCCTAGGGAGTGATTCTAACTGGTGGGGGGGGTGGGCTATGTGTAAATCGACACTGATCACCGCTCCTGATTACAGGGAGCTGTGATCAGTGTCCTGTCACTAGGCAGAACGGGGAAATGCTTGTTTACATCAGCATTTCCCTGTTCTTCCTCTTCGTGAGATGATCGCGGGTATCCCTGCAGACATCGGGTCCGCGGGACCCGCAATCACGCTCACGGAGGTCACACGCGCGCCTGCAAACTGCTTCTCAAAGGGCAATATACAGGTACGTTAATCTGCCTGTACGTGCCCTTCTGCCGACGTATATCGGCATGAGACGGTCGGCAAGCGTTGAAAGTGTGTGCATAGCCAAACTTCTAGGAGAAGTGTCCTCATTAAAATATTCACCTCTCGTTCTGGTGACAACTGAAAAATAACACATTTTTCATAATTTTCAGGCTCAGTGGCAATGGTCTCCAGGACACAAAGAAAGGGTGAATGTACTCAGTGGGAACGTAGATGACCTTTAAAATCAGTCAGGGGCTCTAACCCTTCCCTATTCTATTCAAAGCAAGCAGAAAAAAGTTTTGACTATCCATACACTTTAAAATAATACCCAGTGTTGATGCTGCCATGCCCCAGTCTCCCAGTTGTGCTCCTGTATTATCACCCTGTCCAACAGACTTCTGATGGAGATGACAAGTGCCTACTACACAAGCATGGTCAACTGTTGTCACCACTAAGGAAACCTGGCCTGCAAAATGGCATGATGTGCACAGGGCCGGATTTGCCACAAGGCCACCGAGGCCAGGCCTCGGGGCGGCAGTGGTGCAGGGGCGGCGCCGCTCATGCGGCGACTTTGCGCCCCCCCCCCTTTCGGGCTGCTCGTTAAAGTTGATTAAGGGCACCGGTGCCCTTAGAAAAGATGGCCGCGAGCCGCCCACTACTGCGCATGCGCAGTTCTGAAGCGGCCGGGCTCGGGAAAGCTTGTATGCGCTCGGCCGGGCGGCGCATGCGCAGTAGCGTGATTGCGCCGCCCCGCCGCCATTTTTGAAAAGATTAAGAAGCAATGTCAGCGGTGCGGCGGCGGGGGGAGAGAGATGACATCTCTCATTGCCAGCACCGCTGTTCCGCCCTCCTACATCTGGTGGCAGACAGGCAGCGTGGCAAGTGAGTCGTGACATCAACATCTGGTGGCAGCGTGGCATGTGACATCAACATCTGGTGGCAGCATGGCATGTGACATCAACATCTGGTGGCAGCATGGCAAGTGACATCCCCATCTGGTGGCAGCGTGGCAAGTGACATCAACATCTGGTGGCAGCGTGGCAAGTGACATCAACATCTGGTGGCAGCGTGGCAAGTGACATCTCCATCTGGTGGCAGTGTAGCAAGTGACGTCTCCATCTGGTGGCAGCATGGCAAGTGACATCCCCATCTGGTGGCAGCATGGCAAGTGACATCCCCATCTGGTGGCAGCATGGCAAGTGACATCCCCATCTGGTGGCAGCCAGGCAGTGTGGCAAGTGACATCTCCATCTGGTGGCAGCGTGGCAAGTGACATCCCCATCTGGTGGCAGCGTGGCAAGTGACATCTCCATCTGGTGGCAGCGTGGCAAGTGACATCCCCATCTGGTGGCAGCGTGGCAAGTGACATCCCCATCTGGTGGCAGGCAGAGTGGCAAGTGACATCTCCATCTGGTGGCAGCCAGGCAGTGTGGCAAGTGACATCTCCATCTGGTGGCAGCGTGGCAAGTGACATCCCCATCTGGTGGCAGGCAGAGTGGCAAGTGACATCTCCATCTGGTGGCAGCGTGGCAAGTGACATCCCCATCTGGTGGCAGGCAGCGTGGCAAATGACATCTCCATCTGGTGGCAGCCAGGCAGTGTGGCAAGTGACATCCCCATGTGGTGGCAGCGTGGCAAGTGACATCTCCATCTGGTGGCAGGCATAGTGTCAAGTGACAAGCGATGGTGGCACGTGACACGCTCAGGGCTCCCAATGATTCTGCATTATGGTGAGTTGAACTATTTCATCTTACATTACAATGTAATGATAGAAATAATGTGTTTCAATCATCCTGACACCATACCAACCATGGTGCCGGGGATGATTGAAGCACTAACACCAGCCATTGCCCTGAAAAATTGCCCGTGAAAAATCGTTACCCCTCGCGCGCTTACCCTGAAGTATTTTTAGTCTGTACAATTAAAGCCAGTTATTTTCAGTGTTCTCGTGTGTGGAGATATGTTTTTAATTGATCTATTGTAGCAGTCATCGAGAAGGGACGAGAATGGTGGTGTGTGTGTGTGTGTGTGGGGGGGGGGGGGCGGCGGCATTGAAGGACCCGGCCTTGGGGCGGCAAAGGGAGTAAATCCGGGCCTGGATGTGCAGAAAGTGCAGGAAATCAGTGGATGCCACAAAGGGTGAAAAATGTGAAAACAAGTATTTTACTATAAACAGAAATTGCTTTTTTTTATGGTACAGAAAAAAAATATTCATTTACAGCTACTTAGAAACTAGGATAAAATTAAGCTGGACTTTTTTGAATGTATTGTTTAGAGATTTACCATGTGGAGAGCGGCAGATTTTGGAGCTGATTTACTAAAAGCAAATACTGTAGGCTGTTCATTTTAAGTCTGTCCTGTATTTGATTTGGTTCTAAATATATATATGAATATGAAATTAGAACTTTGGTCAAGGTTTCATAGTTTCAATCAAGAAGAAAAGCCATGGAAACAATTTTGTAGTACCAAAAAAAAAAGTTTTGAAGTTGAGCTTCCAACTTCCTCCATGGAGTTTCAGTAGAAAATACAGCGTTAAAAGGGATATCCTTAATTTTCTATTGGGAGGTAAGATTCTATTATTATTATTATACAGGATTCATATCGCGCCAACAGTTTGCAGCACTTTACAACACAAGGGCAGACAGCACAGTTACAATACAATTCAATACAGAGGAATCAGAGGGCCCTGCTCATTAGAGCTTACAATCTAGAAGGGAGGGTCAAGTGATACAAAAGGTAATAACTGGGGGGATGATCAGATGGAGAAAATGAAAATACAATTATTAGGTGTGGGTAGAAAAGGCTTCTCTGAAGAGGAGAGTTTTCAGGGATCGTCATGCCAAAAAGAGCATATTATCTGATAAATCTTGGTTGATTGCTAATTACTTTGTGTCTAAAACTATTACTTAAAGTATAACAAAAGCCAAAACTTTTTTTTAGATTTGGATAGATTGGTGAGGGGTTAGAACCACTGCCAGGTTTGTATTGCTGTCTGTGCCCCGATTATGGAGACTCACTCTTTCTAACTGCCCGATCACCAGTACCACAGGAAATGAAAGTGAGGGTACGTTCAAAATTTTGAGATGCCACCAGAGCAGGAAAAGATGAGTAATCTTCCAATCAAGACACTTTTTTCTGACTGCTCTCCAACTGACATCCTCTCACTACCTGTCCACAGGAGCAGAAGTGAAGAGAAATGTCCTTAACCTCCCTGGTGGTATGATTATGTCCGATTTTTGCGCCTCAAAGCGGTACAATTATTTTGCATAGAAATTTGGCGTTTTATATTGTAGGCCTGTAATTCTTAGCAATAACACCCAGAGTCTAGTAGATATCCCGGGTATGATGAAGTTTGAAACACAAAGTCATAAATTATAATATAATAAATAAATATAAATAATTATAAAAAATAATAACATAATAATAATAAAATTAATTTCCCCACGATTCACTATCGCTCAATTCTGCAAGTGTTCTAATTTACTATCGCTGTTTTCTAGCTGGTCTAAAACCACTTTTGATGTAAAGGGACACTTTTTTGTTGCTATGGACAATCTTCAGTTTCCAGGCAGAAAGAACAGTATATATCATATAAAACTACATGCAGGGCACTGGACAAAGCACTGGGGACAAAGGGGATGTGAAATGATTTCATACAGTGTAATCTGTAAGATTACAGTGTACTGTATGTGTTATGAATTTTTACTTTTTTTAATTTGCCGCCAGGCTCCTCCCCCGTGCATTGCAACGCTCGCAAGGAACAGAGCCCAGCACACAGGACATCGGGGCGGAGGACAGAGCCCATGGACACAGCGGGGGGACATCGCAGGATCCTGGGGACAAGGTAAGTAACCTCTTCTAGGATCCTGCAATGAAATCCTGAGTGGGGCTCGGGGTTACCGCTAATGGTGCTGAAATTTAACCCCGAGCTACACCCGAGAATAGCGTCAGGGAGGCTAACACCTTCCCACCCGTCCAATAGCAAATTGAAGGCCAGGAAGGGTTAAGTTATTCTGACTGGGCGTCATATGATGTTCTGTCATGATGCGCCGATTGTGAAGCCATGGGGGCATGCAGCGGCACGAACTGTCACTGGCAGCATCCACGGGACACAGCCCATGACCGAACCAAGTACGGGCTTGCTGCTGGTACCATGTGATCGCTGTAACGTATCACAGCAGGTCACATGACAGTTGTAAACAATAAATGGCTCCCTTTCATGCCATCCATTGAATACAACTGTATTTCTAGCTGTGATTGGTCAGTGTGATCACATGGTACAAACAGGGCCAATCACAGCCCATCTGTACCACTTGATTAGCTCTGGCCAATCACAGCTGATCAAAATAAAACAGACTGAACAAACCAGTTTCATTCAGTAAAATGCTTGCTTATAGCAATGCAATCTTAATGTGAAAAAAAAAATCCTGATAGGCAGTTAGTATATCAGGATTGATCAATTTTCAGATATATCCCATAGTTTGTAGACTGTATGACTTTCCTACAGACTAAATAATCCACACCGATTTGAGTTATTTTCACCAAAGAAATGTAGCAGAATACACTTTGAGATAAATGAGAAGTTGCGCTGACCCCAAAAATAAAAAATGTGAACAGGTGATAAATAGCTGCTAGCACCCAAACAAACCAAGTCTCATCAAATATATAAAGAATACGTGCAGCGCTAAAATGTGAATGAATCAGAACCTAAATACACAAAATAGGTGATGCAAATAAGAAATGATGTTGTTCTATACACTAAACACTGGTGAGGTGTATATAAATGTCCAAACAAAATGTGTTAGATATAAAAATGTCCAGTAGCAATATGTTGAACTCCACAGACTGCAGTCATAAACTGGAGTCAATGCATGGAAGGAGTCTTCTCAGACAGAGGGGGTGCTTGGACCCATGATGTTGACTGGAGACTGGAAGGCACATCAATCATGGGCAACAGGACATAAACATCTAGAGTAAGGTACTCTTACCAGATCAAGTGGGACGTATCAGCCATATAGCAGTACGTCTATCAGAGCTTGTGGAAGTAGCCTCCCGTGCACTCTCCCCAAAGATTCTCCCTGCGATCACGATCTCCGATCAGCGAGGTTGTCACTTGGGTCACGGTCACCGATAGCCAGGACAGTCAACGGTGGAGGTGGACAGCTCTCTCACACGCTTTCAGGTTTCAGGCAGGTTCAAAGGGTCCAATCATGGAGAAAAACATGGAGAAAAAAGCGGAGAAAAAAGAAAAAAGGGGCTCCACATGGCGTAGGTCAAAAATAAAGGGATTTATTGAATAAAAAACCTTACAGAATAAAAAGTGATCACTAGATAAAAATTGGTGGCAATGTGGAAAGCTGAACTCCCTACGCGTTTCGACTAAAGAGCCTTCAACTGGGGCATGTTTTTCTCCATGATTGGACCCTTTGAACCTGCCTGAAACCTGAAAGCGTGTGAGAGAGCTGTCCACCTCCACCGTTGACTGTCCTGGCTATCGGTGACCGTGACCCAAGTGACAACCTCGCTGATCGGAGATCGTGATCGCAGGGAGAATCTTTGGGGAGAGTGCACGGGAGGCTACTTCCACAAGCTCTGATAGACGTACTGCTATATGGCTGATACGTCCCACTTGATCTGGTAAGAGTAACTTACTCTTGATGTTTATGTCCTGTTGCCCATGATTGATGTGCCTTCCAGTCTCCAGTCAACATCATGGGTCCAAGCACCCCCTCTGTCTGAGAAGACTCCTTCCATGCATTGACTCCAGTTTTTGACTGCAGTCTGTGGAGTTCAACATATTGCTACTGGACATTTTTATATCTAACACATTTTGTTTGGACATTTATATACACCTCACCAGTGTTTAGTGTATAGAACAACATCATTTCTTATTTGCATCACCTATTTTGTGTATTTAGGTTCTGATGCAGAATACACTTTGGCCTAAATTTATCAATCAAGTTTATTTTTTATCTGCAAAATTTTATAACAGAAACGAAGAAAAACACTTTTTAAAAAAATGTCAGTCTTTTATCGTTTATTTAGCAAAAAGCACAAAACCCAGTGGTGATTAAATACCACCAAAAGAAAGCTGTATTTGTGTGAACAAAATTATAAAAATTTAATTTGGATACAGTGTTACATGAAAGCTGAAAAATGGCCTGTTCAGGAAGGGGGTAAAAGTGTCCAGTATTGAAGTGGTTAATAAATCGCAAGAAAAACTGACAGTGGTTTACACCCACCCTCATCTATTGCAAAACATTTTTTTATACATAGTTACATTGGCCCAGTTTGGACCAGTCCAAGTATGTATGTGCCATACCTGTGAAATACCAATGGAAGCTGGAAATCTTTGTAGAAGGCACCAGTGATTGTCATTAGCTTCCAGGTCCCGTGCCAAACAAAGTGGAGATCATGATGTCACTGCATTGCTTTTTCACCTCGTACAATCGAGAAAGGTTTGCAATCACTGAAACATGCACAGTGTTCTCTGTATGCGACCCGTGCTGAGCAAGCGATGTCCTGTGCTCACAATGCAGCAGAGCAGGACAACCACTTGGCATAGGCACTATTCAGGAAACGTGTGGCATTTACTCAGTGGCTGAAAAGCCTTCTCTGATTGGACAAGGTGGAGAGGCAGTGCAGTAACGTAGCAGTCTCCCCCTCGTCCAAAGAGCGCTTTGCATTCATTGAGACAATGCAATATTATATGACCTAAATCTTGAACTATACTTAAGCAAATTTAAAAAATAACCTCTTTTTTCATCTCTTACTGACTTATTGCCATTCTATGAAAGCTATACCGGAGTTATCAATAATCCTCTATTAGTTCAAATTTTCTTCAGTTCCTTGAGAAACTGGTAGGGAGACACTGGGCTATGGTAAAGGTCAATGTGTAATAATATAGAAAGCATCATGGCATCCCTTTAGGTGTTCGTGGCACCTACTACTGCTACCCATTAGATTACAGGTATGAGCAAGAAATGTATACATTTGAAATGACGCAAAAGGTTGGCCTCTTCATTTCCAGCCTTTCCTCTCCCAGTTCTCCCAGTTTCCTTTTGTTTATGCTTCCAGACGGTTTACGGAGGATGTATGCTGTTTAGAAATAATGACTCAAAACCAAACTGACCTCTTAGCAGAAAACATTTTTTCAAAGGAGGCTACAAAAAAAGTTTGACTTATAAATGTCTTGTTTTTTATAATAGAAATCCATCACCGGGTGAAACTTCTCTTCCCCGTGCTGCTAGATTCAGAAATGGGCCATTGCTCTCTGTGTGGAAGCAGCAATCTCTAGGCAATGGGAAGGTGCACCCTTGCCAGAAAAGTTTACGGTCCTGCTTACTGCTGATCTCTAGCTGTTACTTAGCAGGTAGCCTGTTGGACCTCTACCAAAAGAGAGCAGTGGTGTGTCTCTGAAGCCTGTAGCCTGTGGTAGAGTCATTTCGGTTGGCACTGGGGCTCTATTATAAAGATCAAGACATATATAAGTCAGTTTCATACAGAAATAATTGAAATAAATATTTTTGTTGAGCGTTCAATTTGGTTTTAAATTTAAGGAACAACATTAATATAACAATTAAAGGAAGTATTTTAAAAAGGAGTTAAAAAGGAGTTAAATAAAAGTAACACATTTGCATGCATTATAAGTTTGGTCCATTGTTCTAAATTAGAGGGATGTGTTAAGCCTAATCGTTAAGGGTCCTTTCACACTGGGGCAGTTTGCAGGCGCTATTGCGCTAATAATAGCGCCTGCAAACCGACCCGAAACAGCCGCTGCTTTAATTCTAGTGTGAAAGCCCGAGGGCTTTCACACTGGAGCGATGCGCTGGCAGGACGATAAAAAAAGTCCTGCCAGCAGCATCTTCAGAGCGGTGAAGGAGCGGTGTGTATACCGCTCCTTTACCGCTCCTGCCCATTGAAATCAATGGGACGGCGCGGCTATACTGCCGGCAAAGCGCCTCTGCAGAGGCGCTTTGCGGTGGTTTTAACCCTTTCTCGGCCGCTAGCAGGGGGGTAGAACCGCCCCGCTAGCGGCCGCATACCGACGGTAAAGTGCCGCTTACAATAGCGGTGCTTTACTGCCGACAACGCCCCCGCCCCAGTGTGAAAGGGCTCTAAGTTTAAAGTAGCTATTAACACTTTTCTCTAGCTGTCTAACCTTATCAAAATGCTCTTCTCAAGACCTTTTCTCAAGGTACTTTGAGCAATAAGCAATATCTGCCTCTCAGATAAGTTCCCACCTGACACCACTAATCTTTTTTGCTATCTGTAAAGAGGTAATTCTTTCCAATGACCACCACACTAATGTATGTGTCATGAGTTATAAGTATAGTCATTTTTTGCAGGGGTTCCCTAAGACCGGAACATTATTACAAGGGTTCCTCTGTGTATAGAAAGGCTGCTCTAGTCCATACGGCTGCTGTAGAGAATGCCAGCCCACAGGTTGTCCAAAAGGTAATGCCACTTCAATTGTAGGTATTGGTTTCAACTATCCCTGTTAAACAGTATATTACAATTTTTTGCCAACCCACAGATCTTGGAACACCATCAGATTATAACAACTATCTCCCTCCTCCCTATATAAGCCAGCTCTGGACAATATTCAGCATTTTGTGCCTCCTCCTTTCTCCCACAGCCTAAATAAGAACTCTTATGCTACTCAAGAATTCATATTTTAGTCTGAAGCTGTGCCAGAAGAAATTGTGAGATGGTCAAATTGAGCTTGCATTATTGACTATTCTCTGATTTTTAGTGATAGCTTTATTATAGAGGAATAAGGGGTAGAAATTAAAAGAAAGAAAAGATGTAAGATATATACAGGTAGGCATGGTGACAAGGCATCCCTTCACAAAGAGTGGAAGTGAAAGTAGGTTTGAAGCGAATAAACTAGGTGTTATATGCTTGTCTGAGAAACTGGGTTTTATGGGTACCTTAAAAGGAAGGTGAATGCTAAAGAAAGAGAAATCTGATGTGTGTATTATACCACTGGACTGATAAAAGTGAAACTTGGTTCTGATGGATGTACAATAAAATGTGTTTTTTTTTCAAAGAAGCAGACGAACCATGATGAAAATACTGTATATTGTGGGTGATACTTGTTCTGATCCTAGGCTGCTACCTCTTTTATCATGATAAGGCAAGTGCTCAGCAGACTGTAGGTCCTTGGATGTGTACTGAGGAGTGCCTTGTACAAAGGTTTATTACACCTAAAGGTCTTCTTAAAATGTTAGATTTTAAACAGCATCAAATAAAATTATTGTTTTTGAGGGAAAAAGATTCCCCTCAGGAAAAGGAGAAGGAGGAGAAGGAGGAAAAGGAGGAAAAGGAGGAGAAGGAGGAAAAGGAGGAAAAGGAGGAAAAGGAGGAGAAGGAGGAGAAGGAGGAGAAGGAGGAGAAGGAGGAGAAGGAGGAGAAGGAGGAGAAGGAGGAGAAGGAGGAGAAGGAAAAGGAGGAGAAGGAAAAGAAGGAGAAGGAAAAGAAGGAGAAGGAAAAGGAGGAGAAGAAAAAGGAGGAAAATGAAAAGGAGAAAAAGGAGGAAAAGGAGAAGGAGAAGGAAAGAGAAAAGGAAAAGGAGAAGGAAAAGGAAAAAGAAAAGGAAAAAAGAGATAACAAGTGTTGAGAAAAGGAAAGAAGAGATAACAAGTGTTGAGAAAAGGAAAAGGAAAAGGAAAGAAGAGATAACAAGTGTCGAGAAGAGGAAAAGGAAAAGGAAAGAAGTGATAACAAGTGTTGAGAAGAGGAAAAGGAAAGAAGGGATAACAAGTGTTCAGAAGAGGAAAAGGAAAGAAGAGATAACAAGTGTTGAAAAGAGGAAAAGGAAAGAAGCGATAACAAGTGTTGAGAAGAGGAAAAGGAAAAGCAAAGAAGAGGTAACAAGTGTTACATGTGTACAGGTGAGGTTGAAAAAAAGACACAAGCCCATCAAGTCCAACCTATGTTGAGAAGAGGAAAAGGAAAAGGAAAGAAGAGATAACAAGTGTTGAGAAGAGGAAAAGGAAAAGGAAAAAAGAGATAACAAATGTTGAGAAGAGGAAAAGGAAAAGGAAAGAAGAGATAATAAGTGTTGAGAAGAGGAAAAGGAAAAGGAAAGTAGAGATAACAAGTGTTGAGAAGAGGAAAAGGAAAAGGAGAAGGGAAGTGAAAGAAGAAATAACAAGTGTTGAGAAGAGGAAAAGGAAGGGTGGAGAAGGGAAGTGAAAAAAGAGATAACAAGTGTTGAGAAGAGGAAAAGGAAAAGGTGGAGAAGGGAAATCAATGAAGAGAAGAAAATGGTAACAGTATTGTGGATTGTATTGTGAACTGTGAATCATATCCTGTTACCCCAACCAAGAAAAAGAAAAATCATATTTAGTCTTCATACAGACAAATGAAAGAAGAATGTTTTAATAACATACAAAAAAATGATCAATGTATCAACTGAAAAGCCTGTTGTTCCTTTGTGCTTATTGCTCCTTAATATGGAGTTGTGTGAGTAATCGTCGTCATCAACGTGGGGAAATTAACCATTCTTCAAAACAAGGGCTGTATTGAAAGTTACAAAAAAAAACCATGACAGGTTTCCTTAACTAGTACATTAGGAAAGCGCGTTTTGAAACCTTTACAGTCATAATGAGTTTTTAATTGCCACACAAGAACACATTCCATCATGACACAAGGAACAGCGATTATTTAAACTTCCTGTACTGTAGAAAGGAACATTGTTGTTCGTTTGCTCAGGAGCAATTGATTATAGCAATGATTTGCAGGGAAAGAAAAACATTACTTTAAATGACTTTGTTGCCATTTAAACTCAACTAGATACATGGCCCGATATTTCAATTAATGTCCGCTGAATCCATTTCTTATCGCTGTCAACACACAAACTGTAAATTTCATTTTCAAATTGCAATCTTTAAATTAAATCAGGAAGCCTGACTTGAAAATAAAATAAAAAAGTCAGGTAAGAAACCAATTCCTTTTTTTCCTTCTTTTCTTCCTCGGCCTTATTTTCTATATTGGATGAGTAATGTGTGGCTAGATCCTAATCATGCCAGAAATTAGATCTATTTGAAGGCATAGGTCTCAAATATCTATTTCCTTTTAATGCATCCCAGGAAAAATACAGTTTAAATAGATTTAGTTATGGATCAGGAACCAGAAGTTGGAGCTTGGCAAGTTCAGCAAATAATTAAGAAATATAAGGAAAATTATCACACAATGACCATATAGGCTGCATAACCAGTTATCAAAGATGGAAATATTTGAAATTGAAGAAAAGAAGATTTCTGAAAAAAAAAGGAACCTTTGCTGGGCACATTGGGATGATTTGCTAAAGGCAAATAGGTGGATTCACTTTTTAAGAATACCCAATCACGGGACTTGCACATGATTGGAGGATGGAAGTCAGTAACACTTCAACTTGTTCACTAAACTAAGAGAAAATTCCCTTACAAAGTGATAATTCTCTTGCACAGTGAACAGCCTATTTGCCTTTAACAAATCAACCCCGTTTTCTCTCATATATATATATATATATATATATATATATATATATATATATATATATCATATACAGTTTTATTTTTATTTATTAAAAATACCTTTTATTTTCAATCTGCAGTGCTGTAAGTTTCTGCAAAATTCAGTGCAATATGGCAACCCGAAGGTATTCTGCACACAGTTGATGTGCGGAGCACCCCCAGAAATGCCATTTACTGCTTGTGTGGTTGGCTCAGTGATTTTCCCAAAAGTCTGCACTCAGTTTAAAGTCATATTTTAGGCATCCATTAAAAAAAAAGATAACTCCCCAAGGGTTAAAGATTAAGTACACCTTTACAGAAAATCTATAAGGTGATCTTACACTGGACCTAATCCCCCCCCGGTCCTGCCGTGATCCCCCGCTGTCAACCACCGGGACGCCACATCACCGGTCTGGGTATTTGGAACCCCCTTGGCTTAACCTTCTATCTGTACCTCTCAGCATGTACGTACAAGTAGCATTGTAATTGGTCAGCGCCATCACATGGATAATGCTGACCAATCATAATCCGTCTAGCTCGTTCTCTTAGTGCTGCAAAGAGAGGAATGAAAGCTAGGAGGATTTCCAAGCCCCGGACTGGGGGAGCAGTGTTCCGATCTCTGACAGAGCAGGAACGTAGGACTACAGTACAACAGGACCCGGGGGGTGGGGAGGAAGTCCAGTGTAAGGTCACCTTACAGATTTTCTGTAAAAGTTTACCTAACCTTTAATCACTTCTATAGGTATGCGGACACTGCATCTCTTCTCATTAGAACACCAAAAATGCCAAAAGCATGGATAGGCAGGATTAATACAGGTTGAGCCTTGGCACTGGAGGCTTTGAACAAGGTATAAGGGTATAACTGTACAATGCTGGTTCTGGCAGCATAGTGCAAATTGCCACAATCTAGTTATATTTTTTTAGTACACAAGAAAAGAAAATGACCTGTCGATCTTGTTAGAAGTCCTGTATCCTTGTAACTTCCTGTCTACTGAACTGAAAGACAGTTGCATCAGCTGTCTAAAATATCTTTTCTGATTATACAATCCTTCCTTTAAAAGTATTGGAGATGAGAAGATGGAGAGAGGTTTGTAGTCCAAATCAAGAGAACCCAAAGGGCCTAGGGTGGCAATGCTTTTCCTCCATAGATACAGTATAGTAAGTGAGCATTGTTACCCTAGGGCAGGAAATATCTTAGGGTGAAGGTAACAATAAAGAAAACAAATTAAAAAGAAAACATACACCGCATCTAAAGACTGGTAAGTTTGCATTAAATTAAATTTTTGTTTTTGGGTTTAGATATGCCTTAAAGTGACACTAAACAATGTACTTATTCTTCAGAAATAATCATAAACCACTACATAAAGGTTATTTTTCATAAAATAGTTTTACTAAGTTTTTCTGCCTCCTTGTAACTTCCTTGGAATAAGCAGTGTACGTTCGTTGTGATCATGTGCACTGCTCTATGTACACTACAAATCTCATAGTCCACAGTCCATCTCTGGAGTGAGCAAGGGAGGGTGGCTGCATTCCTTCATACAGTGGGACCATGGAGAACGAATGAAGCCACCCTCTATCCTAAGGTGACCGGGTTTTCAAAATTAAATCTGGTAACACTTTACTCAATATGCTTTTATTGAGGTGAAACAGGGGTGGAGATAATAATGGCCTAAAAAGTGCACCACAGCAAATGTTTGGTGTACCGTGTAGGCAAATTGTCTAACAGTGGGAAGGGCTTAAAGGGGTATAGGTTATTAATAACTGAGCCTACCTATTCTGGGTCAAGAGTGCAGGCCCAGTCGTCAACTGCAAGTCACCATCACAAGCAAGGGTAAGGCGACAAATGATCCACATCCCTAACTCCCGCAAGAAAATCTGCACAAGCCAAGGTGAGGGACTGAGAAGACAACGTTATATCAACATGTGACATCTTTAATAACCCTGGACACAGCCAGGAGTAGGCACACGCCTTCTCCCTTCTGCTTCAGGCCAGTCACCAAAATGTTGCTAAGATCGTTCACCCTGTAGCCGCCTAAGCTGGGAACACCATAAATAAAACTGAAAAAAAAAAAATATTTTAACTAGGGACGAATTTGGGACTTTTTTTTTTTACCAGGAACATCCCCCTATAGTCAGGGATTGTCCCCAGAAACATCTGATCACCCAACTCTAAGAAGAACTAGAGAACCAAAAAGAAAAAGAGATTTGGAGGACTAGAAGGGATTTTTAGGAGTTAAAGTGGTTACAAACCTTTACCCTATTCTTTACTCCTACTCCTGGACCTCTCTGCTGCCTTTGATACGGTTGACCACCCCCTCCTCCTCAAAAAACGACACGCCTTTGGTCTCCGTGACTGTACACTTCTCTGGTTCCCTTCCTACTTATCCAACCGCACCTTTAGCGTTTCTTACAACTCTACTTCCTCCTCTCCTCTTCCTTACTCTGTTGGGGTCCCCCAGGGTTCTGTTCTTGGACCTCTCCTATTTTCAATCTACACCGCCTCCCTGGGTCAACTGATAGCCTCCCATGGCTTCCAATACCACCTCTATGCTGACGACACCCAAATCTATTTCTCTACCCCTCAGCTCACTCCCTCTGTCTCCTCACGTATCACTAATTTTACGATCAGATATATCAGTCTTGATGTCTCACCACTTCCTCAAACTCAATCTATCCAAAACCGAACTTATAATTTTTCCTCCCCCATATGCCCCTTCCCCTGATCTCTCTGTCAAAATCTATGGCACAACTATAAGCCCATCTCCACTTGTCAAGGTTTTAGGTGTAGTCCTAGACTCTGAACTCCCCTTCAAGCAACACATCCAATCACTGTACAAATCTTGCCGCCTCAACCTCCGCAACATCTCCAAAATACGCCCCTTTCTAACCAATGACACAACAAAGCTCTTAATTCAGTCGCTGGTCATCTCTCGCCTCCACTACTGCAACTCCCTTCTCATTGGCTTACCTCTACATAGTCTATCACCTCTTCAATCCATCATGAATGCCGCTGCCAGACTCATCCACCTTACCAATCGCTCTGTGTCTGCCACTCCTTTCTGTCAATCCCTCCACTGGCTTACGCTCAGCCAAAGAATTACATTCAAAATTCTAACAACTACGTACAAAGTCGTCCACAATTTCGCCCCCAGCTACATCACTAGCTTAGTCTCTAAATACCAACCTACTAGTTCTCTTCGTTCCTCTCAAGACCTCCTGCTCTCTAGCTCCCTCGTCACCTCCTCCCATGCTCGCCTCCAGGACTTTTCCAAAGCCTCTCCAATCCTATGGAATGCCCTACCCCAATCTGTCCGCTTATCTCCTACTTTCTTAGCTTTTAGACGATCCCTGAAAACCCTTCTCTTCAGAGAAGCCTACCCTACCCACACCTAACAACTCTATTTTCATTTTTTCCATCAGCTCATCCCCCACAGTTATTACCTTTTCTTTCCACTTGATGCTCCCTTCTAGATTGTAAGCTCTAATGAGCAGGGCCCTCTGATCCCTCCTGTATTGAATTGTATTGTAAGTGCCCTCATGTTGTAAAGCGCTAACTGTTGGCGCTATATAAATCCTGTATAATAATAATAATAATAACATATACCCAGTGAAGTGACTGGCCTCAGAGATTAAATAAATTATCTTACATAAGTTGTACTTGTCTCTCTGCAGCCATCTTTTCTCTACATCCATTCAAAGTGCTGAATTTATAAAGCTTTTTTGAGAGTTAAAAAAGGGGGGGGGGCAGAGAACTGAGGTTATACTCTGCAGAGATCAGTGAGGAGAGCTCTGAGAGCTGATTGGAGGGCGGTGACACACCCCCTTTCACACAGCACACAGGATTAGAGCTGAGGCTGTCAATCTGTGGTCCCTCCCCTGCCTCTATTTTTCCTTTGGTGTCAGGAAAACTTGTCAGAAGTGATTTATGCTAATAGCAGTGGAACAAAGCAGACAGAAATGATACTTAGTGCTCTGGATTGAGACATGTACACACTATAAAGAGCTATGCTTTGTTCGCAATTCATGTCTGAGGTTTACAACAACTTTAAGGCTACTTTCACACTGAGGCACTTTACAGGCGCTATTGTGCTAAAAATAGCGCCTGCAAAGCGCCTGTAGAGCCCCTCTCTTGTCACTTCAGTTTGAAAGCTCGAGAGCTAGATAGTGCTAATTTCCGTAGGTGTACATCATTCCGTGCATGTGATATAGCAGTCTGCCACAATGTCACAGTGCCACTAAAAATTGCAGTTCGCCGCCATTACCAGTAAAAACAATAATAAAAAAAAAAAAAGTCCCTAAATCTATCCCATAGTTTGTAGATGTGATAACTTTTGCTCAAACCAATCAATATACGACTATTGCAATTTTTTGTACCAAAAATATGTAGATGAATATATATCGGCTTAAACTGATGAAAACATTTGTTTTTCTATATTTTTGGGGGGGATATATATATATATATATATATATATATATATATATATATATATATATAGTAAAAAAATATAATTTATTTTTTCAAAATTGTCACTCTTTTCTTTGTTTATAGCGCAAAAAATAAAAACTGCAGAGGTGATCAGATACCACCAAAAGAAAGCTGTGGGGAAAAAAAGGACTTCAATTTTGTATGGGTACAGCATTGCATGACCGCGCAATTGTCAGTTAAATCGACGCAGTGTCGTATAGCAAAAAATGGCCTGGTCAGGAAATGGGTAAATCCTTTCGGGGCTGAAGTGGTTAAGCAGCAGTGTGGGAGGTTCATAAATCAAGCTGTGATTATATTGCCTCGCTGCTTATGTTTGCACCTCCTCACTGTGCAACAAAGTTGATGAATCTCTCCTACAGCTGAGTACATCATTAGTAGTTCTTTTACATAATAAATTCACTGGATTTTTTTTTTGTTTGCTGTCAGTGCTGTGGACCTTAAAATGTGCTAAAATTAACTCTACTGTTTGATTATGTCAGAGAGTGGCCCTTCTAAGGGTTCTCGTCTACTAAAACTTATGGTTAGTGATATTTTAATTAGTAGCTGGTAGCGAGGTAAAATATGTGTAAGCCGCAGTATCTCTACGACTTAATAAAAAGATGTTGAACTTTAGGAATAGTGTGTTGTCAGCAAAAATACATATCGCAAGTGACATCAAATGCTGGGCTGATGGTACGGTCCCTGATAACACGTTCTCTAAGTTTAGTTTGAAGATGTCACATTCTCCGGTGAAACTACAAACAATACCAGATGTTCTCAGAGAATTCTGTAGCCAATTCAAACTCCTCACTGGAACTTGTCAGGACTTTCTGTTCTGATTCAGCTTTCTGCATTGAAATTCCAGCTAATAAGTATGGCAAACCAGTAAAGTGAGCCATACAAGGACAATCGGAATCTAACCCCTGGCACCTAGGTAGGGTTCAAAGGAAACTGTCATTACTTGTGATCAATTTTATTTTTACTTTTTTTCAAGTGTTTTTAATACATTCATAGCTGAACTGCGGCAGCCTAATAGGGCGTACACACGGTCGGACTTTGTTCGGACATTCCGACAACAAAATCCTAGGATTTTTTCCGATGGATGTTGGCTCAAACTTGTTTTGTCTACAAACGGTCGCACAAAGTTGTCGGAAAATCAGATCGTTCTAAACGCGGTGACGTAAAACACGTACGTCGGGACTATAAACGGGGCAGTGGCCAATAGCTTTCATCTCTTTATTTATTCTGAGCATGCGTGGCACTTTGTCCGTCGGATTTGTGTACACACGATCGGAATTTCCGACAACGGATTTTGTTGTCTGAAAATTTTATCTCCTGCTCTCCAACTTTGTGTGTCAGAAAATCCGATGGAAAATGTCTGATGGAGCCCACACACGGTCGGAATTTCCGACAACACGCTCCGATCGGACATTTTCCATCGGAAAATCCGACCGTGTGTACGGGGCATTAGTCTTCTTATAGACAGGTGGTTTTTAATTTAATTTCCCCCTCCTAGCACAACCCCCCCCCAACATATTACCCCTCCTAGAACATCCCCCCCAAATTCCTCCCCCTAGCACAAACTCCCCCATCCCCACTCCCAGCGCAAACCCCCCCGATCCAAAATCCATTCCCCCCCCCCACCCAATCCCCCATCTTATCACAACTCCCCTGATCCCAAATCGCCACTCCTAGCACAGTCACTGCTCTAACCCTTGAAAAACAGACAAGCAGCGCCAATCTAAGTGCAGCAATATTGTAACATATTTAATTAGTGTCACTTACAACTCCATCTCCTCTACTCCTCTTCCTCTCTCTGTTGGGGTACCCCAAGGCTCTGTCCTTGGGCCCCTCCTATTATCGTTCTATACCTCTTCCCTGGGCCAGTTGATAACCTCCCATGGCTTCCAATACCACCTCTATGCAGATGACACCCAGATCTATCTCTCCACTCCTGAACTCACCCCCTCGATCTCCTCACGGATCTCAAACTTACTGAATGACATCTCGGTATGGATGTCACACCACTTTCTCAAACTCAATCTTTCTAAAACTGAGCTTGTAATATTTCCTCCTTCCCGGTCCCCCCCCATGACTTTACCATTAAGATCAACAGCACAACCATTGGTCCCTCCACACATGCCAGAGTGCTGGGTGTAATCCTTGACTCTGACCTCTCCTTGAGCCCCCACATCCAATCACTGGCTAAATCCTGCCGCCTTAACCTCCGCAACATCTTCAGAATTCGCCCCTTCCTGACTGACACCAAAAAGCAACTTATTACTCCTTGATTATTTCCCGCCTTGACTACTGCAACTCTCTCCTTAATGGCCTACCCTTACAATGGGCTATCCCCCCTTCAGTTTATTATGAATGCTGCTGCTAGACTAATACACCTCACTAACCGATACGTGACTGCTGCTCCTCTCTGCCAATCCCTTCACTGGATTCCCCTACCCCACCGAATAAAATTCAAAATGCTAACCACAACATACAAAGCCATCCACAAAATCGCCCCCAGCTACATCACTAACCTCATCTGCAGATATCGCCCAAATCGCCCCCTCCACTCCTCCCAGAATCTCCTGCTCTCTAGCTCCTTTGTTACCTCCTCTCATGCTTGTCTTCAGGACTTCTCCAGAGCCTCTCCTATCTTCTGGAAATCCCTGCCCTGGTATATCCGATCAGCCCCTACCCTGTCCACCTTTAGGAGATCCCTGAAAACTCACTTATTCAGGGAAGCCTATCCCACACCCACCTAACAACCCCATCAAATCATTCCCCGCATCTATTACCTTTTGTACCACCACCCCCTCCCTTTAGAATGTAAGCTCTACGAGCAGAGCCCTCCTGTCCCTTCTGTATTGAACTTTACTGTAATTGTGCTGTCCTCCCCTCTACATTGTAAAGTGCTGCGTAAACTGTTGGCGCTATATAAATCGTGAATAATAATATTAATAATAATTAAATAGTAATGCACTCATTGAAAACAGATAAAAGCAGGCACATCATGGTAAATGTCAGATGGACAGCAGGGTTCCAGAACGATAATCCAAGCAGCGCTGTGGTGTCTTGCTCGGCTTGCTCCCTTCTCCCAGCACAATTCCCTCAACCCCCCCCACCTAATCCCCCCTCTTAGCACAACCCCCCCCCCCCGAATCCCCCCACCTAGCACAAACACTGCTCCAACTCCCTTTTCCCAGCACTATCCCCTCAAACCCCCCCACCCAATCCCCCCTCTTAGCACAACCCCCCCCAAAATCCCCCCTCTTAGCACACACACTGCTTCAAACTCCCCCATCCCTTCTCCCAGCACAATCCCCTCAAACCACCCCCCACTACCGAATCCCCCCCCCCTCTTAGCACAAACACTGCTTCAACTCCCCCATCCCTTCTCCCAGCACAATCCTCTCAAACCCCCCCACCCAATCCCCCCTCGTAGAACAACTCCCTAAAACCCCCCTCCTAACATAAATGTGGGCTGTGCTCTTTGCCCACTGTACCCCCTCCTCCCAACTCCTCTCCCTCCTTAACATGGATTGGTCTCAGATCCATAACCTGCCCCCACCCACAATTTCTGCTGCCTGTAAAGGAGCAGTGTGGGGAGGAGATAAGGGCAGTACTCTAATCCTGCCAATTGGGATGAGAGCGCTACTCTGTAATAACTCTCTCCCATGCACTGGGACTCTGCAAGAAGAGAGAGAGAGAGAGAGAGAGCACAGCTTTCTCCTCCTCCCTGCAGCTATGTGTACCATTACTGGTTAAACACAAAGCTGTAGTGCCGCCCGACTTGTCCTTAACAACTGATGACATCTTCGGTTGGTGGGGGGCAGGCAGGCGGCCCGCACAGCTTCCTGCTTTGCTAGCTATAGTACACATAGCTGCAGGGAGGAGGAGAGAGATGTGTGGGCTCTCTCCTGGCAGAGTCACACTGCACGGGAGTTAACACCGAATAGCGCTCAGACCGGGATATGGCTGCGGAACCCCTGTTGAAATACCCTGGGTTAATGAGCTCACCCCTCTCACTCTGCTTTCTACTCCTTTTCTCTGCTTCCTGGCATTTTCAGAGAGGTCATTTATCACATCCTAACGATTGCTTTCAGAATAGATTTTCTTTCTAATAACAGGTATAATTAGATGATAATTTCTATATAATACATGTCTTCTATAGTGTGTGAAAATATGTGTTAAAAAAACCATAAAAACAAAGAGAAGTTGCAGAAAGCAAGTATAGATATTAAAACATGGCTTAGGAGTTGGAGATTAGTGTAAGGTCTGTAGGTCATCATTTAAACCCCTTCCTGTTTTGGTACCCTGTTACATATACAGCACACGCTATCATGTAGCTTAGCAAAAGTTTCTCTAATGTGAAATTTGTTTTGAGTTTGACTTCCTTTACACTAATTGGCCAAAATGAGCTTTGCTGAGTGATTTTGTCATTTAGCCATACTGGAGTCCAGCCTGGATTTTTTTCTTTCTAAGTAGATGAAAGAAAAAAATCCAATTTACTTACAGGTGCAATGAAAATCTTTGTACGTAGCGCGAATAAGAGAAGTTTTGGAGCGGAAAAGTAAATAAAGCCGCCGAGATATGTTTCTGCTAAGTTCTTGTCACGTTATAAAATATTCTCGTCTCCTAATTATTCCATTTGGACTCAGAATGAGCATTAAGTTCACATCTGATCTGGGAACAGGAATTAAGTGAATACATATATCTCTGAAATGCACAGAGAAAGCATCTAATTTGTTTACAACTTTCCCGATTCGTTCTGCAAATCCTTCAGCCACAAATCAAAATGAAAAACCTCGGGCAGGTGCGAAAAAAAGCCATTGCTTTTTTCAAGATTTGAATCAAGTTAAATGGGACTTTGGGAATTTGGAAACTTTAAGTCCCACTTCTAATGCTGCTCTAGGGAAAAGAAAAAAAATGTATTCAAAAGGTTGGTCTGCCAAAAGGTGATAGTTAAGTTGTTAGTGGAACCTGGAGAGGTGAGTCAGCCACTAGATGTGAATGAAGTACACGCTTATGAACTCTACAAAGGAGTGGAAAACCCATACCTAAAGGAATTTGTTTAGGTGATAGTTAGGTATAAGTGGAACCTAAAGAGGTAAGACAGTCAGTTGATTCTTACAGTGTATGTGAGTGAATGTACAAGGTCATGACTACTCAACGCTAACAAGAGGGGCAAGCCCATATCAAAAAGGTGTTAGTTTAGGTGATAGTTTAGGTATAAGTGGAACCTCTGGAGAGTTAAACCAGCCATGGGAATTTTATATTTTATTGAAAGTACAAGATCATGAAGGTTCCACTCTAAAAGGACAGCAAGCCCATATTTAACCAAGTTAGTTTTGGTTATAGTTTAGTTATAAATAGAACCTGGAGAGCTAAGCCAGCCATAGGATTCTTACATGTGAGTGAAAGTATGAGGTCTTGAGGGCTCCATTCTATTAAGTAGGGCAAGCCAATGTCCAACAATAGTTACTGTGAAAAGTAGTTTTAGTGTTAGTTTTGGTGATAGTTTATTTAGAAATGGAAGCTGGTAAACCAGCCACTGTATTCTTGTATGTAAGGTAAAGTACAAGGTCATGACTGCTCCACTCTAACAAAAAGAGCAAGCCCATAATCAAAGGAGTTAATTTTGGTGATAGTTAAA
Organism: Lithobates clamitans; assembly: GCA_037952925.1. Taxonomy (NCBI): domain Eukaryota; kingdom Metazoa; phylum Chordata; class Amphibia; order Anura; family Ranidae; genus Lithobates; species Lithobates clamitans. The sequence goes on along the minus strand of JBBGZY010001079.1, from coordinate 2,614,188 downwards.
AATTGGACCTGGAGATCTAAGCCAGCCAACAGGAAGAAGTTTTGGTGATAGTTTAGTTAGAAATGGAAGCCAGTAAACCAGCCACTGTATTCTTGTTTGTAAGTGAAAGCAGAAGGTCATGATTGCTCCATGCTAACAAGAGGGGCAAGCCCATTTACCAAGGAATTACAGGAAAGCCCTGGGCTTGTGATACTTTAAGTGTAACTAAACCCTTCTATCATGTTCAGCCAAGGAAGCAGCCATCTTGGCCTCTGTTTGATCTTCAGATGCCATGATGCTGCACATGTGATCATTTTTTACACCAGCTATTTGATGGTTTAACAGTTTGGTTGAGAGCACAACCAATGCCACATTCTGAGAAAAATATTTTTTTAAACTGTTAAATCGATGGGTTTAGTTCTGCTTTAAATAAAATGGAAGAAAGCACAACCAGGGAGTGGAATCAGAGGTAGGGATGTATGGCCATAGATCAATCAGTGCTATGCCAGGCTAAGCAGCCTGTTGCCTAACAACCTATATATTTAAACTGCACGACATGTGTATTTCATTACTTTGTTATGGAAAGCTTGTACAATAAAATAGAGCTCTCTGCTATGTATTGTAACCTATTTATGAAGTATGAAAAACTAAAGAATTTGCCAAAAAAATTTAAAAAGTCCATTTGCAACCATGATCAGTATATTGTGAGTGCAATGCACAGGCACCTGCAGACTCTTCCTGTAGGCCCTGGTCCATAGGGAAATACGGACCTTCAGTTATGTCGCTGAAGCAAGTAAACAATGGACTACAAATGTATTGGCCTTACTGCACTTGTGCTCCATTCATGAAAAATATGAGTCCTTCTGTCACAGTAGAAGTTGGGACTTGTAGTCTTCCATTCAGAGAAAAAAGTCTTCCATTCAGAGAAAAAAAAAAAAACTTTGTAACTATGTCGATCTGTGTGAATGGATCTATTAAAGGATGATGTGGCTGTACAGACAGCACGACGCACAGCTGCTCCAAATGAAAAAATATATTTTTTCCCAGATTTCCCAGAGCTGGGTGGAGAAGACCGGGAAGAGATGTGAGTGTGTTCCTTTCTTCAGTTAGTGTCTGCCAGAGATAGGCTGATAGAATTAAAAATTCTACACAGGATCTATCTTACCCCATGACGTTACACATGATATACTCTACTGTCCCTTCTGACTGTTGGAGGTGTGTGGTGGTCTCAGTTGACTACATTCATATTTTTTGGCGGTGTCCTCTCATTCAGAGTTGTATATATTCAAAATGTATAATGCGCTAATATTAACCTCCCAATATAACACGGTGTGATCCTCTCATTCAGACTTTCTGGGAGGCTGTATCATCTTTTATTACCTCTATATCCACTGTACAGATTCTGCTGACCATGGATGTGTGTCTGCTGGGGCTGGTGGACCTTCTGGATTTTTATAGAGCATCTAGAACCCTCCTGGGCTTATTATTGTTTTACACCAGAAAAGCATTTATACCTAGATGGAAATCCCCCAAGGCTCCCTCCCTGAATTTTTGGAAACGGCTGGCTAACTTGGCCCTCCCACTGTATAAAACCACCTATTTGTCAAGAGGTTGAACCAAAAAATTCCATAAGGTGTGGGATATATAGGTAGACACTCCATCCACAAAAGTTGACCCTGACACCTCTAATTAACCCCTTTATCAGCTATGGGTATGTATAGATATGGGCTCAGCAATCATTGCTTGAGTTGTTGATGGTCCTTCTAGTGGTGTGTAACATGGAGAGTGCCTTTTCTTCTTTAGCGATATATGGAATGAGAGCCCAATGTATTGTGGCTTGTATTTTTGGGACTACTCAAGCTTGGTGGTATGAGCAGACTTTACGTAAGGTATTATGTTAGGATTTTGCATAGATAATTTTACCTTCATATTTGTATTGTTGTAATTGACTTGAGCCCGGAAATGCCCGCAAGGCTCTGTGTTGCACTCTAACCTTGAAATGAATAAACAAAGCACCCCGCAATTCAGGTGGGGGGGGGGTTTGAGGTTGGCGAGCTGCCCAATGGCACCATATTTCATGCTATATCCTATACAGTATATGCTGTCATATAAAACAATGTCAAAAAAGTAGAATCATGCCGCGTACACACGAGTGGACTTCTCGAAGGACTGAACTTCGAATGACTTTTCGACGGAGTTCCAACGAAACGGACTTGCCTACACACGATCACACCAAAGTCCGATCGCTTCGAACGTGATGACGTACGACCAGACTAGAATAAGGAAGTTCATAGCCAGTAGCCAATAGCTGACCTTGCGTAGTTTTTGGTCCGTCGGACTAGCATACAGATAAACAAATTTTTTCGATAGGAATCGAGTCCGTCAGAAAGATTTGAAACTTGTTCTATTTCTAAGGTCCGTCAGATTTTTAGACAGAAAAGGTCCGATGAATCCCACACACGATCTAATTGTCCGACGGATTAGTTCCGTTGGACCTTTGATGCCGGAAAGTCCGGTCGTGTGTACGCGGCTTCAGCCTTTCTTTTTTTTCAACAAACTTCCATCTTATTAAAATCTTAGCAGCATTATTATAACTTTCGAAGCTTTGCAAATATGTTTTAAGGCAGATCAGATTTTAATAAGCTAGACGCTTGTTAAAATAATCATCATGCAGTATTTGGAGACACATATAATACATTGTGATCGATTTTGATTTGAGAACTTTCAGCTTATTAAAATCTGAACCTCCTTATTTGTAAAGACTTTCATATACATATATCAATCAGTTCAGATTTTAATAAGCTGGAATTTTGATAACAGTCATAATAAAATATATGTGTTTTTTGTGCAGAAAATAGCCGATAATGACAACTTTCATGAGCCGAATTGTTACTAGATCTCAATGAAACGTCTGTTTCTGAAAAGCACAAATATTGCATCGTGATTAATTTATCAAAACCCCAGCTTATTAAGAAGTGACTTTATGAAATTTAAAAAAATCACAATAACATATTTCAGAACTTAATAAGCTAGAAGGGTGGTTAAAATAATCATAATTCGGTATATGATGTTTTAAAGCAAATTGAAGTCTCACCAAAATGTAATATCGATGCCTCTTAAAGTGGTATTAAACTCTAAAACTAAAATGTTATATATTGCAGCTTACCAATCTATAAATGTTGTGGCTGCATTCGTTTTATCTTTTAGGCTTTTTTCACTTTATTTTCACCTGGTGATCCTGCCAGCAGGTCTGTTGTTTTTCAAGTTCATTTAACCACTTGCCGATTGGCCCATGTACATATACTGTGGGGCGGTGGCTCTCCTGCACGAAATCACATACCTGTAAGTGATTTCGCTCTCCCGGGTCTGTGGCACACATGCGCGCCTCCGGTGACCAGCTCTCGCTGTGATTGGACACAGCGGGAGCCAATCACCAGGACTCGCCGATTGTTCCCGAGAGAGTCAGAACAGCAGTCTGACTACATAAACAAGGCAGATCGCCGTTCTGTGACAAGGGAAGACAGAGATTGTGTGGAACACGGATCTTTGTCTTTTCACAGTTAAAGCATCCCCCACACACTTAGAAAGCGCTCCCTAGTGACACATTTAACCCTTTGATCTCCCCTGATGTTAACCCCTTCCTGGGATGGGGGGGGGGAGAATTCATGCCAGCACATTTTTTTGCACTGATCACTGTATTAGTATCACTGGTCCCCAAAAAAGTGTCAGAAGTGTCTAATTTGTCCGTCGCAATGTCGCAGTCCCACCATCCCCGCCATTACTAGTAAAGAAGGGTCGGGACAAGGGGTGGGCAGGAGGGATGGCTGCCCTGGGCACTGTAGCATCCTGCGAGGTGGAGGCACCACAAGGAGATGGGAATGGAAGAGATTTGTGGTGGGTGAAGGAATTTGGGGGGGCAACAGGGGGTAAGAATTGATCTAGGTGAGGAAATTTGGTGCTAGGAAAGGTAATCTGTAAGAAATTGTGTTGGGAGGTGGGGATGGAGAAGAGGATTTGTGCTAGAAGAAGAGATATGGTAGAGGGGATTTGTGCTAAGATGGGGGGGGGGTTTTGTTAGTAGTTAGTACAGTGACAGTGCAGATTTTTTAGCACTGATCACTGTATTAGTGTCACTGGTTCCCAAAAAAGTGTCAAAAGTGTCTGATTTGTCCGCCACAGTGTCGCGGTCCCAAAATAAGTCACTGATTGCCGTCGCCACTAGTAAAGAAATAAAAATAAAATTCCATAAAAGTATCCCATAGTTTGTAGACGCTATAACTTTTGTGCAAACCAATCAATATATGATTATTGGGATTTTTTTTACCAAAAATATGTAGCAGAATACATATTGGCCTAAATTGATGACGAAATTAGATTTTTTTACATTTTTAATTGGATATGTTTTATAGCAGAAAGTAAAATATAATATATATATATATAATAATATTGTTTTTTTTTTTTTTTTTTCAAAATTGTTTTTTTTTTGTTGTTGTTTATAGCCATGTTTTTTTTTTTTTAAATAAGGAAAAAATGTTAACAATCACTTTAATTGAACAAGCTGAAGTTAGAAGCTGATTGGCTACTATGCACAGCTGCACCAGATTTTGCACTCTGCAGTTTTAGACACTTGGTCTCTTTAAATCGATTTGCTATTGTTTTCCTTACATTCATAAGTGCCCAATATGTATACAAAAATAGCATAAGTTGCTGCACTAAACAATCAAAATAATAAAAAAAAGTGAAAACATGTATACAAACATCTCATATTAGTCTCCAAACACAAAAAAACAATGTAAGTGAACACAGTCCCTTGAAGTGAATATCCCATGTGAGTGAACAAATAATTTGTGGAATTTTCACCCAGTTGGCCCCTCCACCTTGAATCGTGTGAAATGCTTGCTTACCAGATGTCAGGAAAGACTGGCTGTGAACAGTGGTCCCTCACCTGCCTGTGCGCTCCTGGGCGTGCGCGGGAGCGCGCATGCGCACAGCTGTTGGCGCCAGGCGGGCTATTTAAACACAGCTCTTCCCTCAGACAAGTGCTGCCTGATCTACAGCGTTCCTGTGCCTTACTTGTTTGACCTGATCTGATCCAGTGTTTACCTGGCTTGACCTGTGACCTTCCATGCCTGCTGCCTGCCTCTCACTCCCGACTTGTCTACGACTCTGCTTCTGCCTTGTCCTCTGGTCCATCCGTGCCTGCCTGTTACTGACCCGGCCTGCCCTGTGACTCCGTCCCTGTCTGCTGCATCTGTACCTGCACCGTCTGTCTGGTTTGACCCGGCTTGCCTGACTCTCCTGTGCACCGCCTCCAGTGCTACTTACCTGCTCCTGTGTGTTCCTGGTTCCAGCTGGTTCCTGTCTCCTGCTGCCAAGATCTGCTGATTCAGTTACGGTTACTTGAAGGCTTCCTGATCCATCCACCGGCTGTTGATCCTGTCAGGCACTCGTGCTACCTTAGACTCCCGTGCTCCCTGTTCCCTCTATCAGGGGCCGCGAGTCAGGAAATCTTCTGCATTCCGGGCTCATCACTAGGTACGTGACACCAGAGATCTAGGCTCCAATTTATAAGAGTCTAGACAAGTGTGAGTGATACACAGAAGATCTATTCGGTTCCCTCTGTTTAGGCTGAATAGGATAGTGTCATGGCTGACAATGAAAATTGCTCCAACCCCTTCTCCCATGCCCCAGAGGACATCAATTCTGACAAAACGTGAAGGGCAGAGTCCATGTCAGTGGTTTACCATGCAGGTCGAGCCTATCTACATGTGGACTAGTTCCTGGGAACCATTGATTTTTTACATGCTGGATTTTATTTGGAGTTCTGTGAGTTCTTATAGTATTATTTTTCATTTAATAAAATATCATACAGTTTTACAATATGTGGACCATTTTTCTTTTCCTTATGGTTCGTGAGTGATTGTCAGCCATGACACTTTCCTATTCAGCCTAAACAGAGAGAACCGAATAGATATTCTGTGTATCACTCACACTTGTCTATACTCTTATCATTTGGAGTCTAGATCTCTGGTAAGAAAGCACTTTACATGATTGAAGGTGGAGGTGGACCTGGGTCAAAATTCCACAAATGATTTGTTAATTCACATTGGAGATACCCTCGGGTATCTATGCCATTTACGTAACCGGGTGACCCCGCCCCCCTCTGACACCATGGGAAAGCCATAGGGAAGTCTCAGTTATATAAGGACTGTCACAAGCACAGAAGCGTCACACGGCGGGAGCCTCCCATTGATGCGGATCGTCCGGAGGACGAAACGGGGAAGAAGAAGCCAGAGGAGGATGGAGAAGACCGGAGGAAGAACCAGAGGAAGATGGAGGAAGAAGCGGGGGAAGAAGATGGAGGAAGAAGGAGAAAACCGAAGGAAGACCAGAAGAAGATGTAGGAAGAAACGGGGGAAAGAAGACATTATTAATAAAGCAATTGTTAAAAACCGGCTATTATTGTCTTTTTTACAATTTTGACACTTTTTTTGTGAAATGGTAGGGGTACATCGTACCCCATTACCAATTCACACAGGGGGGAGGCCGGGATCTGGGGGTCCCCTTGTTAAAGGGGGCTTCCAGATTCCGATAAGCCCCCCGCCCGCATAACCCCACACCCACCGGGCAAGGGTTGTGAGGATGAGGCCCTTGTCCCCATCAACATGGGGACAAGGTGCTTTGGGGGGCTACCCCAAAGCACCCTCCCCATGTTGAGGGCATGTGGCCTGGTACGGTTCAGGAGGGGGGGTGCTCTCTCGCCCCCCCCCTCTTTTCCTGTGGCCTGCCAGGTTGCGTGCTCAGATAAGGGTCTGGTATGGATTTTGAGGGGGACCCCTACACCATTTTTTTTTTTGTGCAGGGTTTTCCTTAAAATCCATACCAGACCTAAAGGGCCTGGTATGGATTTTAGGGGGACCCCCACGCAATTTTTTTAAAAAATTTTGGTGCGGGGTTCCCCTTAATATTCACACCAGACCCAAAGGGCCTGGTAATGGACTGGGGGGGGGGGTCCCATGCTCTTTTTTTCAATGATTTTTATCTATATTGCCGAGACCCGACAATTCATTACAGCCGCGATCAGTTTTGAATGGCAATTTTTCCTTTAGAAATGTCATTTTGCTGTGGTACTGTTCTAAACACAGGAAAAATATGCCACTTTACAGACATACTATAGACATCCCCCAGGCACAATATTTAAAGGAATATTTCATTTTTATTGTTTCACTTTAAGCATTAAAAAAAAATCACTGCTCCCGAAAAAACGGACGTTTTTTAAAAAATGTTTTTCATTGATACATGTCCCCCGGGGTGCAGGACCCGGGTCCCCAAACACTTTTTATGACAATAACTTGCATATAAGCCTTTAAAATGAACACTTTTGATTTTTCATGTTAATGTCCTATAGATTTTAACGGCGTTCCGGCGGCTTTTGAATTTGCCCCGAACACAGCATATTGTTCGGTGTTCGCAGAACATCCGAACAACCAAAGTTCGGCCCAAACTCATGCTCGGGCCGAACCGTTTGCCCATCCCTAGTCTCTAATACAATCTACTTCAATAGCCCAATCACCAAGGGAAGGCATATCTGTCGACTTCCAGTGTCAGGGGATCACTGTCCGTGCCGCAGCAAGGAAGTGGTGCAGCACATCTTTTTTAACAGATTTTAGAGGGCCTGGAATTATAGATAGGAGAGATACCTCCGATGGCAATTTATGTTATATTTGTTTCTATTACCGTCTTTCCTGTTGTGTTGTTGCCAGTAGCTGATATTCATTTTTTGATTTCATTATTCATTTTCTACGTGGGCAATCATTTTCTTTTTTACAGTATATTGTACCCAATATGTATACCCCTCGCAGTGCTCATACAACCCATAACTAGTATTTGATCACTGAATCTATATAGTGGTATGGTGCTTGATCTCAGAATGCCGTAATCAGATTTTGACAAGGTCTACACTTGCTTGTCACTGTTTATCCTAAATTAATTTGCAACGACTTCAAGGACTAATTACGGTATATATGTATTTTACGTCTCTTAACATAGTAGCAGTAAAATAACACATACGCAAAATAAAAAAGAATGAACAATAACATTTACTTTAACTAAGAACAGATGGCAGGCTACAAAAATAGCAATCTCAGGTCCTAATCTCAGGTTCTGTTCATCTCAGCGAGAGGGCCAAACCTGCATACATCACTGCAGGCCTCTGAGTTTCGATGGTCTAACAGCCCTCTAAACCTGGCAGGGTGTGAAGCTAGCTGCTACTTTTATTTCTCTGTAATATGCAAGACTTTTTTTTCTGTGAATTTTATTCCTGAAATTAATGTAATCCAGGATAATAAATTTATATTTATTAATATAGCAAAATGAATCATTATTCTAGCAGTACAATCTAGTAAAGTGATGATAACATGTCATTATAGTTCCCATAAGCTGTCATTATTAGAAATGGCTCTTTTCTGTAAAATATATTAAATTAGTTAACACAACTGTAGGTCTTCTAACTTGCCCTATATCACCCCAACTTGCCATGTGCCACCCTAACTTGCCCTATACCACCCCAACCTGTCCTATACCACCCCAACCTGCCCTGTGCAACCCTAACTTGCCCTATACCACCCCAACCTGTCCTATACCACCCCAACCTGCCCTGTACCACTCTAAACTGTCCTGTACCACCTCAACCTGCCCTGTACCACCCCAACCTGCCCTGTGCCACCTAAACCTGCCCTGTGCCACCCTAACCTGCCCTATACCACCCTAACCTGCCCTGAACCACTCTACACTTCCCTGTACCACCCCAACCTGCCCTATACCACCCTAACATGCCCTATACAACCCTACCCTGTCCTGTTTCACCCTAACCTGCCCTGTACCAGTCTACACTGCCCTGTACCACCTCAACCTGCCCTGTACCACCCTACCTGGACCTGGACCACCAAATCCTGCCCTGTACCACCCAAACCTGCCCTGTGCCACCCCAACCTGCACTATACTACCTTATCCTGCCCTATAACACCCTAACCTGCCCTGTACCTCCCTAATCTGCCATATACAACCCCAACCCACTGTATACCACCTCAACCTGCCCTGTACCACTCTAAACTGTCCTGTACCACCTCAACCTGCCCTGTACCACCCCAACCTGCCCTGTGCCACCTAAACCTGCCCTGTGCCACCCTAACCTGCCCTATACCACCCTAACCTGCCCTGAACCACTCTACACTTCCCTGTACCACCCCAACCTGCCCTATACCACCCTAACATGCCCTATACAACCCTACCCTGTCCTGTTTCACCCTAACCTGCCCTGTACCAGTCTACACTGCCCTGTACCACCTCAACCTGCCCTGTACCACCCTACCTGGACCTGGACCACCAAATCCTGCCCTGTACCACCCCAACCTGCTCTGTGCCACCCCAACCTGCACTATACTACCTTATCCTGCCCTATAACACCCTAACCTGCCCTGTACCACCCTGCCCTGTACCACTCTACACTGCCCTGTACCACCCCAACCTGCCCTATACAACCCTAACCTGCCCTGTACCACCCTAACCTGCCATATACAACCCCAACCTGCCATATACCACCCCAATCTGCCATATACCACCCCAACCTGCCCTATACCACCCCAACCTGCCCTATACCACCCTAACCGGCCCTATACCACCCCAACCTTCTATATACCACCCCACTACCTTGTGACTCTACAACCACTTGAAGGTCCACTGCCCTTCAGGCAGCCCAACTGAACATTTGCCTGTGTTCACCAAGGTCCTAGCTTTTGCTGAGCTAGGGGGGCTACTTGTTGAGACTGGTTGCAGCTATACAAGAGAGTTTTCTTTTGAGTGCTAGTGCTTTCTGCTGGTGGTGCAACCCCTTGTGTACTAAGGTTAAAGTTTGGCTGGCCTGGGACATCGCATATGGTGTGGTGTGTCAGTGCTGTCCATAGCTAGGACTACTACTGAAGGGACTGGTACAGGAGTAGCTACAGAGTAAAGAGTGTTCTTTTTGCTACTACTTAGGGTTCTGGAGTATGCCACAGCTCACTATATCCTATCCCAGTTATTCAAGAATAAATTTAAAAGAAAAGCAACCCCTAAACTGTTTTTCAAGCCTTGGTGACTGTTGCCATGTGCCTGGCTCTACTGCCCTCAACTGGAAACTGGAACTGAAAAAGGAACCCAGGGCAAATCAGTGGCCCTTTCAGGGGCATTGCACTAATTACTACACAACACTATAGAGGGACTTATAAAACTGTTCTAGCTCTCGTTAGACTAGGTTATGTGATGTAACTGCCCTTAGATTTGGACATACACTATATTACCAAAAGTATTGGGACACCTGCCTTTACACGCACATGAACTTTAATAGCATCCCAGTCATAGTCCGTAGGGTTCAATATTGAGTTGGCCCACCCTTTGCAACTATAACAGCTTCAACTCTTCTGGGAAGGCTGTCCACAAGGTTTAGGAGTGTGTCTATGGGAATGTTTGACTATTCTTCCAGAAGCGCATTTGTGAGGTCAGGCATTGATGTGGACGAGAAGACCTGGCTCACAGTCCCCGCTCTAATTCATCCCAAAGGTGTTTTATATGGTTGAGGTCAGGACTCTGCATGCAAGTCAAGTTCCTCCACCCCAAAGTCGCTCATCCATGTCTTTATTTACCGTGCGTTGTGCGCTGGTCCAAATCATTTGGTGGTGGTGGTGGTGGTGGGGGGGGATTACGGTGTGGGGTTGTTTTTCAGGAGTTGGGCCTGGCCCTTTAGTTCCAGTGAAGGGAACTCTTAGGTGTCAGCATACCAAGACATTTTGGACAATTTCATGCTCCCAACTTTGTGGGAACATCTTGGGGATGGCCCCTTCCTGTTCCAACATGACTGCACAGCAGTGCACAAAGCAAGGTCCATAAAGACATGAATGAGCGAGTTTGGGGTGGAGGATTTTGACTTGCCTGCACAGAGTCCTGACCTCAACCTGGTAGAACACCTTTGGGATGAATTAGAGTGGAGACTGTGAGCCAGGCCTTCTCGTCCAACATCAGTGCCTGACCTCACAAATGCGCTTCTGGAAGAATGGTCAAACATTCCCATAGACACACTCCTAAACCTTGTGGACAGCTTTCCTAGAAGAGTTGAAGCTATAATACCTATATCTCCTGTAGTCTGTCCGCAGTCTCTGATTATCTCCTGTAGTCTGTCCGCAGTCTCTGATTATCTCCTGTAGTCTGTCCGCAGTCTCTGGTTATCTCCTGTAATCCATCCGCAGTCTTTGGTTATCTCCAAAGACATGCTGGTAGGTTAATTGGATCCTGTCTAAATTGTCCCTAGTATGTATGAATGTGAGTTAGGGACCTTAGATTGTAAGCTCCTTGAGGGTAGGGACTGATGTGAATGTACAATGTATACTGTATGTAAAGCGCTGCGTAAATTGACGGCGCTATATAAGTACCTGAAATAAATAAATAAATAAAAATAATATCTCCTGTAATCTATCTGCAGTCTGTATTAGAGCGCCCCCACTCTGGATGAAGGAGCACAGGGGGTACCTTTGGACTGCAGCATTTTCAGTCGGGGGGAGGGGAGTGTTAGATGGACTAGCAGATTTAGATATAAAAACACTTTATAAGATGTAGCGAACAGATTAAATAAAAGCAGATCATTGTAAGCACCCCTGTAAGTGGTAAATGGTTTGTCTCAACACACTAACTGCTACATCTGCAGAACAGCTTTTTCTTTTGAAAAATAACAGATGTACTGGCTGGATCATCATGTGAAAATAGAAGAAAGCCTAAAAAGAAAGAAAACGAATGCAGCCATCACATTTGGACTCTATTTAACCATGCTTCTCATGGTCACCTTAATATTAAGCACGTTTTAGCCATGCCCATTTTTGTCGCGGTGTACTTTGCATGTCTTTTCCAACTCTAGATGTTCCTCATTCCTAAGTTCCAAAGTTGGGAGGTGTGGTCTGTGTACATGTGTGTGTGTGAATATGTGTGTGTACATGTCTGTCTGTATGTGAGGGGGGGGCTGCGAGCATATAGGTGTGAGGAGGGGCTGAGAGCATACAGGGGTGAGGGGGGCTGAGAGTGTACAGATGTGATGGGGGCTGAGAGTGTACAGGTGTGAGGGCGCCTGAGAGCGTACAGGTGTGAGGAGGGGCTGAGAGCATACAGGGGTGAGGGGGGCTGAGAGTGTACAGGTGTGAGGGGGGCTGAGAGTGTACAGGTGTGAGGGGGGCTGAGAGTGTACAGGTGTGAGGGGGGCTGAGAGTGTACAGGTGTGAGGGGGGCTGAGAGTGTACAGGTGTGAGGGGGCTATGAGTGTACAGGTGTGAGGAGGGCTATGAGTGTACAGGTGTGAAGGGGGCTGAGAGCGTACAAGTGTGAGGGGGGCTGAGAGCGTACAGGTGTGAGGGGGACTGAGAGCGTACAGGTGTAAGGGGGGCTGAGAATGTACAGGTGTGAGGGGGGCTGAGAGCGTACAGGTGTGAGGGGGGCTGAGAGCGTACAGGTGTGAGGGGGCTGAGAGCGTACAGATGTGAGGGGGGCTGAGAGGGTATAGGTGTGGGGAGCTGAGAGTGTAGAGGTGTGAGGGGGGCTGAGAGTGTACAGGTGTGAGGGGGGCTGAGAGTGTACAGGTGTGAGGGGGGCTGAGAAAGTACCGGTGTGTGGGGGGCTGCGAGCGTACAGCTGCTGGATTGGTATGTCTCTTTTAGGCAAAGTATAATTAAACCTTAAAAGCACTAACGACTTATAATACACTGTGCATTTTCATATATGACATTGTATGAGTGTAAAAGTGGTTGTATACCCACAAAAAAAAAACCCTGCAAGACAAAGGAATAATGAGCTACTATGCACATCACTCCTGTCTCTGGATGGGGCATTTTATTCATTTGTAACTTATATGTTAAATAAATATTTTGCACTGTATGTTACAGATTGTTTTTGTGATTAATCACTACGCTTTAAGATGTTAAATTTGTAGGAATGAAAATACATCCTGCATATCAGATATTTATATTTCGATTCATAACAGTCGCAAAATTACAGCAATGAAATGACCAACGAAAATAATTTTACTGTTAGGGGTCCCCACAACTTGGGAAATTTTATCAAGGGGTCACGGCACTAGAAGGTTGAGAACCATTGCCCTAGGAAAAGCGCTCTCCCATGGGGGTTACCTTGTGGGTGCACTCCTGAGTCCAGCATTTGCGTCTATAGACACATGTTTACATACATGTGCTCGTCCTACATAAAGCTTTTCATATAGAGCGTGTGCGGGGGTCATGGGTGTGCTTTACTTTTTTTTTTAATAATTTTTATTTACTTTCTATAATTTTCACTGATTACCAATGTAAGGAAAATTCTACCCACTGACCACCAATGTAAGGAAATTTTTTTTCTGCTGACCACCAATGTAAGGAACATTCTTCCCAATTGTTTTTTATTAAAAGTCTTGCAATCAATAAGCAAAAAACAATATATATATATATATATATATATATATATATATATATATATATATATATATATATATATATGTATATATATATATATATATATATATAAAATATACATAAAGTATATACATATTTACATACAAATGAAAATAAAAAAATAAATATAGCAAATCTGCTCACAAACAAAGAAAGGCTTTGCAGCAAAAGCATAAAAAATCTCAAATAATCATGTCATTACTGGGGAAGATAAATCTCACTACAACTCACACCACTACACCAGACAAACCTGCGAGGTCAAGAAACAAATCCGCACCCATTATGCATGCAGCCCTTCTTCAAAAAGAAGATACTAACCAATAAAAGCTAAGAGAGTGAAAGAAACAGAAAAAGAAAAAAAGAGCTCCTCACCCAGAGATGGGCAGTTCACCAAAGGCAGGTCTGATATTCCTCCACGCCCTTTTCCAGATCTCCTGAGGCTCCCTGCCCTTCTCAAGACCCCGAATTTTCCCAACCTCACCCAGAATATCATACACCACCACCTCAACAGAGAGGACTTTCTTCCGCAGGGTAATCTAGCACCGTGCATTCCATGTGAAGTAATGGACAACTATACTAACTAGAAAAAAGTGTATCAAAATCAAAATCTCAGCGAGTCGGGAATGCCCCATACACCCACTCCGCATAACTCATGCGATAGAAAAAGGGGATGCCTAGGGCCCTCCCCACCCTTTTATACACCTCTATGTTAAAGGGACACTGCAGCAAAAAGTGGTCCATAGACTCCACTTTACTAATACACTTCGCTCAAGGACAATCCCGATCATCCACAGGGCGATGCTTCAAGTTCCTTCTCACATAGAGCCTTCCATGGAAAGTGAGCCAGGCTTGATCCCTAAACTTCAAAGGGATTCTTTCTAAATTGATTAAACGCAACCCCTCCTTCATTACAGAGCATGGGCAATCCATTAAGGCCAGTGACACACTGAAAGCAGAGCTCAAAATCCTCTTCTCCAGAAGCTTTCTGGGGAGGGACTTGATATCCTCTGCTGTCACCTGCCACTGCCGAAGTATTCTCAGACACGGGGCAACATAGGCCGGGAGCTTGCCATGTCGGACTCTCAGACTTTTCACTGGCCTGCCATCTTCCCAGCATCGCAGAAAAGGCCTAAAACAAGATTGAAATATACCCACCCACCCAAAACCTAGAATGTTACCAAGATTGTACTTTAAAAAGAGCAGAGAAAAGAAAACTATTGGGTTGACCATTCCTAGGCCACCTTCCCACCTAGACAGGTAAGTTACATTGTGTTTGATCAGCTTCAGCCTATTTCCCCATAACAGTTGGAAAAGCTGTACACCCTTGCATAGAGAGATGCTGGCAAGATACAGATGAAGCTGACATATTAAAAGATTGGGACCAGGTACGTTTTGATCAAGTCAACCCTCTCCCTCAAGGAAAGCTTCCATTTCTTCCAGTTTTCTACTTTGGCATTGGAACACACCAACCTGCTTTCCCAATTTCGATGACCAAAGTCACAAGGACCAAATTTGATGCACAACACTTTAATTTCCTGCTGGGGCTCTGGGAAAGTATCCGGAAGTTCAAAGCTTTCACCCTCCTCACCAATCCAGAAAACTTCACTCTTTTCATGGTTGACTTTACAACCAGAAGCCTCTATGTACTGCTCTATCATAGAGACCACCTCCTGCGCCTCCTCCGTTCCAGAGACAATAACAGACACATCATCGGCATAGGCCACGACCTTCAAAGGCGGCACACCAGCAATGCCCAAAGGCACCCCGCACAAAGATCCACTCTCTAGCCTTCTTATGAAGGGGTCAATTGCAAATACATATAACAGGGGGCTCAGAGGACACACACCTCCACACACTCCCTGGCGCACACCAAAGCCAACCTCAAAAGGCCGTCCAACCCAACCATTAACCAGTGGGAAGCTCTCAGCCCTTCTATATGTCTTCAGCCAATCTATAAACGTCCCCTGCAGGCCGTATCCACCAAGTAGCAAATACAGGTACTCGTGATTGACTCTATCCTGATCCAATGCCAGCAAGTACTTTCTCCATCCAGCAGCCCTGCATCATTCCAGAGCCTTCCGGACAGCTAAAACTGCTGGAAAGGTACTTCTACCTTGGACCGAGCAGTGCTGATGACTAGACAACAAATCGCCTGCCACTAACGACAAGCGCTAAAAAAGAATCTTCACCAAGATCTTTCTATCAACATTGAGAAGACTGATGGGGCACCAGTTCTTAATCATTGAGGGGTCTTTACCTTTTGACAGAAGAATCACAGCAAATTGCCTCATGGAGGGAGGGAGGGAACCCTCTTCTAGACAGCTGTTAAAAACCTCTGCTAAAAAGGGAGTCAGAATGGACTTAAAACACTTGTAGAATTCAGCTGTAAACCCATCTGGCCCAGGCGATTTTTTGGTAGCCAGCTTCTCTATAGCATGAACTACCTCATCCACTGAAATTGGTTCTGTCAAATCCATCAAAGACAACGTACCATTTCCCAATCCTGTAGTAGAATCCAGAAAGCTTTCAATCCTGTCCCGACAAAGGACCTTTCTTCTCAGAGGGTCTGCGTAATATGATCTGATGATCTCCAGGATCCCTGATCTGGACTTCACCAGGGAACCCGTACTATCCCCCAGGCCTATGACCGTCTTAACTGCTATGCCTTGCTTACAGTTCTGGTAAGGATCAGGCGAGTAATATTTTCCATAATCCCTCTCCAGAACCAAGGTGGCTTGCCGGTCATATTGACACCTCCTAAGAAGAAACTTCACCTCAGAGATCTCCCCTGGATCTCCTCTCTACGAGACAAGATGATCAAGCTTCCTCCGCAAATGCTGGTAGGCAATGTACATACCAAGCTGCTGCTTCTTACTTGACCTTGAGAAGTCCAATTGCCCTTTGTTTTACAAGTTCCCACCACTCTGACTTACTGCTGCCAAAGTCCAGAATAGAAACCTGTGCCTAAAATAAAATCCTCAAAGGATTATCTTACCTCTACATCTTCCAGGAGTGCCAAATTCAGTTTCCGGGTACCCCTTCCCCTTGGTGGAGTGTCCGAGGCATTCAGAGTCACAGACAGCATACAGTGGTCAGAGAACTCCACCGCCCTCAACTCAGGAGCCGAGAAAGCAGAGTTCTCCTTTAAAAAAAACCCTATCTATCCTAATCTGACTATTTTCTCTCTGAAATGTGAATCCCTTGCTGCCAGTGCAGTGCTTACTAAGACATCTCTAAGAAAAACACTATCGTAACCCAGCCTGTCTATAGAGTCTCTCCTGTCCTAAGGCGTAATTATGGTGTTAAAGTACCCTCCAAAGACAACCTGCTGGGACGTAAAAAGGAAGGGCTTGATCTCTGTGAGGAGGCATTTCCTGCCCCATTTTGACTGCGGTCCATAGATATTGATAAGGCGGAGGACCTGCCCCCTAACAGAGACGTCTAAGAACATATATCTCCCCATTTCTACCTCAATTACCCGCCGGTACGTTACCATATCGGTTTTAAAAAGGACTGCAACTCCGCTGCAGGGCTCAGCCGCAAGAGACCAAAAGGAGGGACCGTATCTCCACTCCCTAACATTTACAAAATTCCCTCCACCCTCCTTGGTGCGACTTCCCAGAGCAGACGCATAACTCCCCATATTCCTCCCTGCAGAGGATCCATCTGTGAGATTAGAAAGATCTAAAACAACTTTGGCAGATAACGATTGCACAGATTCAAGATTGGATTGCACACCTGATGAATCTTTCCTCTGCTGAGCAGGAGAAATGTCATTTTTACCTATAGCAGCCACATTAACCCCTTCACCACCACCCACCATCTACACATCCATCCTCAGTATTATTACTGTCATTATTTTCTGGCACATTCATAGTTCCTGCCGTGTCCTCACTCACTGCTGTCCCCATACACACTTCACCTCCAGGCAGACTCTTCTCCTCCATCAGGACAGGATTATCAGCTGAGCAGAGTGAAGGTTGTTCTAATACAGCAACAGGTGAATCATTGCAAGAGACTTCCATGGCCGTCTCCACTTCACATGCTGCACCGGGCTGATCCCCTCCCCCACCTGCATCAATCAGCCCAGGTGAAGGTGAAACAGGCTCTTTGGAGTTGGCAGCCATCTTGCTTATAGAACTACAGGTCTCAGCAGGAGCAGCAAAATCCATGTCCGGAGTGTATGATGCAGATCCATCCACATTGCTCTGGTGGTCTGATGACACCTCTGTCAGGGGTTTTCCCTCCATGTCTGCAGAGGGTTTCTCCACAGCAGAAACTCCAACAGGCAGCTGTTTGCAGAGTTCCTTCAGTTCCTTCCCTTTCTGTTCTTCAGCTGCGACACCATCCACCACAGCCAGGACACCATTCACCACAGCCGGGACACCATCCACCACAGCCAGGACTCCATTCACCACAGCTGGGACACCATTCACCACACCAGGGACACCATTCACCACAGCCGGGACACCATTCACCACAGCCGGGACACCATTCACCACAGCCGGGACACCATCCCCAACAGCCAGGACACCATTCACCACAGCCGGGACACCATTCACCACAGCCAGGACACCATTCACCACACCTGGGACACCATTCACCACAGCCGGGACACCATTCACCACAGCCGGGACACCATCCACCACAGCCAGGACACCATTCACCACAGCCGGGACACCATTCACCACAGCCGGGACACCATTCACCACAGCCGGGACACCATTCACCACAGCTGTGACACAATCCACCACAGCCAGGACACCATTCACCACAGCCGGGACACCATCCACCACAGCCAGGACACCATTCACTACAGCCGGGACACCATCTACTACAGCCAGGACACCATTCACCACAGCGGGACACCATTCACCACAGCCGTGACACCATTCACCACAGCCGGGACACCATCCACCACAGCCAGGACACCATTCACTACAGCCGGGACACCATCTACTACAGCCAGGACATCATTCACCACAGCCGGGACACCATTCACCACAGCTGTGACACCATTCACCACAGCCGGGACACCATCCACCACAGCCGGTGGGGCAGACATATTGGAAGGAGGCAGTACAGCGCACTGGGATTTCTCCACCAGTACTGGCTTTGCCGGTCTGTAACCCCTCTGCTCATCCTCAGGGACTTCTGATGCCCTTTCTGTTCTTCAGCTGCGACACCATCCACCACAGCCAGGACACCATTCACCACAGCCGGGACACCATCCACCACAGCCAGGACTCCATTCACCACAGCTGGGACACCATTCACCACACCAGGGACACCATTCACCACAGCCGGGACACCATTCACCACAGCCGGGACACCATTCACCACAGCCGGGACACCATCCCCAACAGCCAGGACACCATTCACCACAGCCGGGACACCATTCACCACAGCCAGGACACCATTCACCACACCTGGGACACCATTCACCACAGCCGGGACACCATTCACCACAGCCGGGACACCATCCACCACAGCCAGGACACCATTCACCACAGCCGGGACACCATTCACCACAGCCGGGACACCATTCACCACAGCCGGGACACCATTCACCACAGCCGGGACACCATTCACCACAGCTGTGACACAATCCACCACAGCCAGGACACCATTCACCACAGCCGGGACACCATCCACCACAGCCAGGACACCATTCACTACAGCCGGGACACCATCTACTACAGCCAGGACACCATTCACCACAGCGGGACACCATTCACCACAGCCGTGACACCATTCACCACAGCCGGGACACCATCCACCACAGCCAGGACACCATTCACTACAGCCGGGACACCATCTACTACAGCCAGGACATCATTCACCACAGCCGGGACACCATTCACCACAGCTGTGACACCATTCACCACAGCCGGGACACCATCCACCACAGCCGGTGGGGCAGACATATTGGAAGGAGGCAGTACAGCGCACTGGGATTTCTCCACCAGTACTGGCTTTGCCGGTCTGTAACCCCTCTGCTCATCCTCAGGGACTTCTGATGCTTCATCAACAGACCTGTCTGCCCTTAGGGGTGACTCCATCTGCTGGATGAACTTTAGTGTGCCATGTTCACGCTCAACCCCCTGGCGATTCCCCGGCCTGACATGGGTGGAGAGGTGTCTTAGGTGCGCCCCTCTTCCTGTGCTTGAGCTGGACTTCTATTGGTCAATGGAAAAACTCTCTGACGGGTCGGGTAATCAAGACACCATACACAGTGTGTGGATAATCAAGAATACAATGGTTTATTCCAGCTTCACAGAATATATGCAAAACACAATCGTAATTACACAAGGGGGAAGGCCCCTTGAGTCACCAGTCACAGACAAACAATAGGTTATACAATCAATAGTAAGCTAAGAGATATTCATGGTTTTTCTGCCTAGAGACAAACTCAGCGTCATCATTCTAAGAGTATTTGACCTTATCTATATTGGCTTCAGGCCAATGTTCTTAACACGCACTATATGTTCTTAGCATGCAATAGCTAAATGTCAGCTCTAACCACAGAGATATCAGTGTACCAGGGACTAGCACCTGGTAGATGGGCACTGGGGAAGAAGGAACACTCAGTCAACCTGGCTGGTGATCATAGACATGCAGTGATTACACACTGACCTGCTGCTGCACACAAGGCAGGTCAGGCGGCTGTCATCTCCGACATGGTGACTCCACTCTGTCTTCACTCGGCAGCCTCCAGCTCTCTCACTGGCTTTCCCCCGCGGCATGGATGTATACTGTGGCCCCGCGCCTCTACTGAGTTCCTCAGGAGGAGAGGTGGCCAGAGCGCTTGTCACTGCTATCATCCTCATGGTCCATGATCGCTCTGCAATCCCGGCCAGCACCCGAATCCTCTCATATAGCCTCACCAACAGCAGGCAGGGATGAAATCGCTCACTACCTCCACGGTGCATAAACTTCCCCAATCCTTCATAATAAGCTGTGGGCACATCCAGGGGCAGACTGAGCTGCTCATGGGTCCCCATGACCCCGGGGCCCTCGGTTGGTGAACGAGTGCCCAAATGGTCAGTCCGCCCCTGGTTAAACCTTATTATAGGCTTACCTGTAGTGAAAAGTGGATTGTAAGGGTTTACAACCACTTTAAAATAAAACTTTGTGAACTAAAGGACTTTTTTGGCATAACTAGTGGGCGGATTTGGTGGGACGGCCAGTGGGCAGGCCCTGTGGAATGTTGGTGGTCAGGTCCGGGGGGGGCCTAGCCTAAAGCTGTCTAAGGGGCCCCACAATTTCTGATGGCTGCCCTGACACTACTGATCAACTTTGAGATGATTTCTAATGCCGATTGTAGGCCAGAAGTTCTCTTTCCAGCATACAGTAAGCACCTGATCTCACAAATGCTGGCTGAATGGACGCAACACACAGACATATCCCAAAAATGTAAGGAGTGGAGGCTGTTATATCCACCAAGTGGGGACTCCATAATAATGCCTATGGCTTTGCAATGGGATGTTCAACAAGCTCATGTATTGTATGTGTCAATTGTCCAAAAACTTTTGGCCATATAGTGTTTATAAAGTTTGATATTTCCTTTACTTTCCTTAAAAAAACATGATATCATGATCTGAATATAATGGATTCAGACTCTCCATGAAATATTTTTCATTTTTAGGGAAAGAAAAGTTTCAGTAGACTGTTGAAGTTTTGTGTTATGCAGCTTTCCGGAAAGGTGACTCCTGTGGCTCCCGCTTCCGAGACTTTATCTCAAATATTCTTGTTAGTGTTGTATTGACCCTGCAGAAATGTCCGAAGTACTGTTCTTGCATTATTTTGGTATTAAAATGCATTAATAATGGACGTGAGTTAAATATTTTATATCTTGCTGTAAGTCTATAACCCCTTTTCCTGATCCCAATACTGAGCAGGTATCAGTATTATATATGTGGCATCTTTGGACCTCCTGAGTTGACTGAAGCATGGCTGACACCTACACCAGACCTTTTTTTATTTTGTGAAAAAAAATTTCCAGACTTTTTGGGAAATATTATGAGTTTGATTCAGTTAAAAATGACAAAGAAAGTGTTATGTGTGAATATTCACTTTTTAATTATCCCACCATTCCCCATTCCAAATCAGTTTGTTTACTCACATGTGAACACATAAGAAAATAAGTAATGCCTCATGCAATCTTACTATTAAAATGTATCTAAATACAAAACTCTTTTTTAGTTTTGTATAAATTTGAAAGGGAAGGAATCTCTGTAAGCTTTGTGTTCCCAATTGGGAGATTTATCCTAAAAGTGAGCAAATTATCAAAACATTTGAGTTGTCAACGGGTAGGATAAGAAGTATTTCTTCCATTGGAGACTTTTGTTTTGGTGACCACTGTCTATGTCTCTTCTCCGCAAAGTTAAAAGTAGTATCGGCTTTAGATACTGTCATGGCTGGACTGGGACAAAAATTTGGCCCTGGACTTCATCATGACCGGCCCACTTTAATTTTGAGTGTCCCCAACAGCATCCCCCTTACATCAGAGTCCCCATCAGAAGCCACCTTCACATCAGAGAGTCCCCATCAGCAGGCCCTTCACATCAGAGTCCCCATCAGAAGCCCCCTTCACATCAGAGAGTCCCCATAAGAAGCCCCCTTCACAACAGAGAGTCCTCCATCAGAAGCCCCCTTCACATCAGAGAGTCCCCATCAGAAGCCCCCTTCACATCAGAAAGTCCCCATCAGCAGTCCCCTTCACATCAGAGAGTCCCCATCAGCAGCCCCCTTTACATCAGCGTGTCCCCATCAGAAGCCCCCTTCATATCACTGTGTCCCCATCAGAAGCCCCCTTCACATCAGAGAGTCCCCATCAGAAGCCCCCTTCACATCAGAGAGTCCCCATCAGAATCTCCCTTCACATCAGAGAGTCCCCATGAGAAGCCCCCTTCACATCAGAGAGTCCCCATCAGAAGCCCCCTTCACATCAGAGACTCCACATCAGAAACCCCCTTCGCATCAGAGAGTCCCCATCAGAAGCCCCCTTCACATCAGAGTCCCCACCAGCAGCCCCCTTCACATCAGAGAGTCCCCACCAGCAGCCCCCTTCACATCAGAGTGTCCCCATCAGAAGCCCCTTCACATCAGAAAGTCCCCACCAGAAGCCCCCTTCACATCAGAGAGCCACATCAGAAGCACCCTTCACATCAGGGAGTCCCCATCAGCAGCCCCCCTCACATCAGAGAGTCCCCATCAGCAGCCCCCTTCACTTCAGCGTGTCCCCATCAGAAGCCCCCTTCACATCACTGTGTCCCCATCAGAAGCCCCCTTCACATCAGAGAGTCCACATCAAAAGCCCCCTTCACATCAGAGAGTCCCCATTAGAAGCCCCCTTCACATCAGAAAGTGTCCATCAGAAGCCCCCTTCACATCAGAGAGCCCCATCAGAAGCCCCCTTCATATCACAAAGTCCCCATCAGCAGCCCACTTGACATCAAGGAGTCCCCATCAGAAGCCCCTTCACATCAGAGAGTCCCCATCAGCAGCCCCATTCTCATCAGAGAGTCCCCATCAGCAGCCCCCATTCACATCAGAGTCCCCATCAGCAGTCCCCTTCACATCAGAGAGTCCCCATCAGAAGCCCCCTTCACATCAGAGAGCCCCATCAGCAGCCCCCTTCACATCAGAGAGTCCCCATCAAAAGCCCCCTTCACATCAGAGAGCCCCATCAGAAGCCTCCTTCACATCAGAGAGTCCCCATCAGCAGCCCCCTTCACATGAGAGAGTCCCCATCAGAAGCCCCCTTCACATCAGAGAGCCCCATCAGAAGCCTCCTTCACATCAGAGAGTCCCCATCAGCAGCCCCCTTCACATCAGAGAGCCCCATCAGAAGCCTCCTTCACATCAGAGTCCCCATCAGCAGCCCCCTTCACATCAGAGAGTCCCCATCAGAAGCCCCCTTCACATCAGAGAGCCCCATCAGAAGCCTCCTTCACATCAGAGAGTCCCCATCAGCAGCCCCCTTCACATCAGAGAGCCCCATCAGAAGCCTCCTTCACATCAGAGAGTCCCCATCAGCAGCCCCCTTTCACATCACAGAGTCCCCATCAGCAGCCCCCTTCACATCAGAGAGTCCCCATCAAAAGCCCCCTTCACATCAGAGAGCCCCATCAGAAGCCTCCTTCACATCAGAGAATCCCCATCAGCAGCCCCCTTCACATCAGAGAGTCCCCATCAGAAGCCCCCTTCACATCAGAGTCCCCACCAGCAGCCCCTTCACCTCAGAGTATCCTCCCTCTCCTCCCCCTCCCACATGTACTCACAGATTTGAAGGCAGCTTCTCGTTCCTCTTTCCAGTCATTTTATAAAAAGTCATAAGGGGAGAGAGGAAGGAAAGTCTGCCGGCTGTCCATCTCCCTCTGCAGGCTGGAGGTAGAAGAAAGCCTAATGCACTCTCCAGTAAGTGATGGAAGCTGTTCCTCCTGACATAAGTGAAATCGCGATCACTCACTGTCAGAGAGGAGCGGCTCCAGGACCGCACATGACCGGCCCACTGAGCCATCGGCCCACCGGGAAACTCCCGGTAGTCCCGATGGCCAGTACATGCCCGGATACTGTGTACTGTGTTTAAGTCAATATTGGCTACAAATGAATAGGAAAAAAAGGAATATTATGCATCTGTAGATTACATGTGAAGTGTATCTAAAGCTATTTATCTATTAATTATTTTTTTTGTAGCTTTCGATAGATAGGTGAGGGGTTAGAACCTCTATCTGTTGGGTTTTTTTTTGTTTTTTTTTACCTGTATTCTCATTGGGAAGATTTGTTCTCTTTATTTGTCTATGTTGTATTCCATAGAGGAAATCACCCAATGGGGACACTTGTTCCCCAACTTTATAATGTATTCATTCTCATTTTCTGACTCATGTTTTAAGCATTCACACCCAAATTTTAAAGAAAAGTTTTGGCTTTACATCTACTTTAAAGGATACAGTATCTTACATAAGTGAGTACACCCCTCACATTTTTGTAAACATTTTATTCTATCTTTTCATGTGACAACACTGAAGAAATTACACTTTGCTATAATGTAAAGTAGTGAGTGTACAGCTTGTATAACAGTGTAAATTTGCTGTTCCCTCAAAATAACTCAACACACAGCCATTAATGTCTAAACTGCTGGCACCAAAGTGAGTACACCCCTAAGTGAAAATTTCCAAATTGGGCCCAAAGTGTCAATATTTGGCCACCATCATTTTCCAGCACTGCCTTAGCTCTCTTGGGCATGGAGTTCACCAGAGCTTCACAGGTTGCCACTGGAGTCCTCTTCCACTCCTCCATGATGACATCACAGAGCTGGTGGATGTTAGAGACCTTTTGCTCCTCCACCTTCCATTTGAGGATGCCCCACAGATCCTCAATAGGGTTTAGGTCTAGAGACATGCTTGGCCAGTCTATCCCCTTTACCCTCAGCTTCTTTAGCAAGGCAGTGGTCGTCTTGGAGGTGTGTTTGGGGTCGTTATCATGTTGGAATACTGCCCTGCAGCCCAGTCTCCGAAGGGAGGGGATCATGCTCTGCTTCAGTATGTCACAGTACATGGGGGTATTCATGGTTCCCTTCCCTCAATGAACTGTAGCTCCCCAGTGCCGGCAGCACTCATGTAGCCCCAGACCATGACACTCCCACCACCATGCTTGACTGTGGGAAGGACACACTTGTCTTTGTACTCCTCACCTGGTTGCCGCCACACACGCTTGACACCATCTGAACCAAATAAGTTTATCTTGGTCACAGCAGACCACAGGACATGGTTCCAGTAATCCATGTCCTTAGTCTGCATGTCTTCAGCAAACTGTTTGCGGGGTTTCTTGTGCATCATCTTTAGAAGAGGCTTCCTTCTGGGATGACAGCCATGCAGACCAATTTGATGCAGCATGCGGCATATAGTCTGAGCACTGACAGGCTGACCCCCCCACCCCATCAACCTCTGCAGCAATACTGGCAGTACTCATACATCTATTTCCCAAAGACAACCTCTGGATATGACGCTGAGCACGTGTACTCAACTTCTTTGGACGACCATGGCGAGGCCTGTTCTGAGTAGAACCTGTCCTGTTATGGTCTTGGCCACTGTGCTGCAGCTCAGTTTCAGGGTCTTGGCAATCTTCTTATAGCCTAGGCCATCTTTATGTAGAGCAACAATTCTTTTTTTCAGATCCTCAGAGAGTTCTTTCCCATGAGGTGCCATGTTGAACTTCCAGTGACCAGTATGAGAGAGTGAGAGCGATAACACCAAATTTAACACACCTGCTCCCCATTCACACCTGAGAGCTTGTAATACGTAATGAGTCACATGACACAGGGGAGGTAAAATGGCTAATTGGGCCCAATTTGGAAATTTTCACTTAGGGGTGTACTCACCTTTGTTGCCAGCAGTTTAGACATTAATGGCTGTGTGTTGAGTTATTTTGAGGGGACAGAAAATTTACACTGTTATACAAGCTGTACACTCACTACTTTACATTGTAGCTAAGTGTCATTTCTTCAGTGTTGTCACATGAAAAGATAGAATAAAATATTTACAAAAATGTTAGTGTTAATGTTGCAGATTATGACAGCAAGTGGGGTGGTGGGGGGGGGGATCCCCCACTAGCTGTCAGCATGAGGGATCGGGGGAGCGGGGGCTGGTGCATCTGTAATCTGTTGTAACTGAATATGGGTGTAACATGTACCATGTCACAAAAGGTGAACTTATCCTTTAGGGCCAGTTCACACCATAGAAACGCAGTCCGGATGCGCTCCAGATGCTTTTTTGCATGCACGTTTTTGATGCATTCCAGTGCGTTTTTGATGCGTTTTTGGTGCGTTTTTGATACAGTCCAGTGTATTTTTCCCCCTTTTTTTTCTTAACCTTAAATAAGAACATGGGTGTTCCAGTGCGTTTTTGGTGCGTTCCGGTGCGTTCCTGTGAGTTTTTGATGCTTTTAACAGCGTTCCAGTACAGTCCAGTGCAAGAAAAATGCAGCATGTTCTACTTTTTTTTCTGGAACTGGAACGCACTGGAACTGCAAGCACTGGTGTGAACTTTGCCATTGAAAACCATATAACCTACATTTTTGATGCAAAAAAAAAAAAAACGCACTGGACTGCATGTGGTGTGAACTGGCCCTTAAAGTGTAGTTCCCTTTATTTGTTGAGAAAAAACAAAGTCTCTCTGGATGATTTATGTTAGTTTCAGGAAATGTAACAAAGTTTGTAGCAATTTCCTGCCTTTTTCTGCTCCAAAGAAATAGCTGTTTGTTTGAGCATGACCTTTGCAGACTGATTCTGAATGACAGGTTCTTGTTCTTTATAATGACCTGGTGAACTCTCGGTGTTCTGATGAGAAAATCTTCAGTGTCAGCATCCCTTTGGACATATTTAAGCCTTGGGGATTTTTTAACCAATCCAAATTTCCTATTGCGAGGGTGCCTAAATTGCGCCTTGTATCTTAGCTCAACTTCTGAGAAAAATCACGGAGCCAATTACACAAGAAGAAAATGACATTTCTGGGGGTGTTCCGTACACCACCGGTGTACAGAACTTCTCCAAGTAGCCATATTGCTTTGAATTTCACAGAAAATGACAGCGAATGCAGGTTGGAACGGTAATTTTTTAAAAACATTGTTTGCCTCCCCCCCCCCCCTTTGAGTTTTATAACTGTTTTTTTTTTTTTTTTTTTTGGGGGGGGGGGCTGTTTTTGACGATCTGAGCAGAAGTTTGCCCTCTTCTTCCCCACAGCCTTCTGGGACACATCACAGGCCCAAGAAAGCAGCGGGATCATTTATAAAGTGCAATGTGGCTTGGACATGCACAGTGGGAAGCCAGGCTGGGAAGCCGCTAGCAGTCACAGCAAGCTTTCCAAAGTAAACATGCCGACACCTGGACTCAAAGACAGCCAAAGAACCGGCTCAGGTGAATGCAGCACTGGATCCCTGGACAGGTGACTGTCCTATTATTAAAGGACTGTAGATGCTGACTTCTCATTTTTTGTTTCTAGGGTGAAGAACCGCTTTAAATTACAATATGGCTTGTATAGCTAATGTACACTATATTGGCAAAAGTATTGGGACGACTGCCTTTACACGCACATGAAATTCAATGGCATCCCAGTCTTATGCCCCGTACACACGGTCGGATTTTCAGACGGAAAATGTGTGATAGGACCTTGTTGTCGGAAATTCCGACCGTGTGTGGGCTCCATCACACATTTTCCATCGGATTTTCTGACACACAAAGTTTGAGAGCAGGCTATAAAATTTTCCAACAACAAAATCCGTTGTCGAAAATTCTGATCGTGTTTACACAAATCCGACGCACAAAGTGCCACGCATGCTCAGAATAAATAAAGAGATGAAAACTATTGGCTACTGCCCCGTTTATAGTCCCGATGTACGTGTTTTACGTCACAGCGTTCAGAATGATCGGATTTTCCGACAACTTTGGGTGACCGTGTGTATGCAAGACAAGTTTGAGCCAACATCCGTCGGAAAAAATCCTAGGATTTTGTTGTCAGAATGTCCGATCAATGTCCGACCGTGTGTACGGGGCATTAGTCCGTAGGGTTCAATATTGAGTTGGCCCACCCTTTTCAGCTATAACAGCTTCAACTCTTCTGGGAAGGCCGTCCACAAGGTTTAGGAGTGTGTCTATGGGAATGTTTGACCATTCTTCCAGAAGCCCATTTCTGGGGTCAGGCACTGATGTTGGACAAGAAGACACCTTATAAAGTGTTTTTATATCTAAATCTGCTAGTCTATCTAACACTCCCCTCCCCCCCCCCACTGAAAATGCTGCTGTCCAAAGGTGCCCCCTGTGCTCCTTCATCCAGAGTGGGGGCGCTCTAATACAGACTGTGGATGGACTATAGGAAATAACCAGAGACTGCGGATGGATTACAGGAGATAACCAGAGACTGCGGACAGACTACAGGAGATATAGCTATAACAGCTTTAACTCTTCTGGGAAGGCTGTCCGCAAGGTTTTAGGAGTGTGTCTATGGGAATGTTTGACCATTCTTCCAGAAGCGCATTTGTGAGGTCAGGCACTGATGTTGGACGAGAAGGCCTGGCTCACAGTCTCCGCTCTAATTCATCCCAAAGGTGTTCTATCGGGTTGAGGTCAGGACTCCCTCATCCATGTCTTTATGGACCTTGCTTTGTGCACTGGTGCGCAGTCATGTTGAAACAGAAAGGGGCCATCCCCAAACTGTTTGGGATTGGGAGCATGAAAAATGTCCAAAATGTCTTTGAATGCTGAAGCCTTAAGAGTTCCCTTCACTGGAACTAAGGGGCCAAACCCAACCCCTGAAATACAACCCCACACCATAATCCCCCCTCCAGCAAATGATTTGGACCAATGCACAAAGCAAGGTCCATAAAGACATGGATGAGCGAGTTTGGGGTGAAGGAACTTGACTGGCCTGTCCTGACCTCAACCCGATAGAACACCTTTGGGATGAGTTAGAGTGGAGACTGTGAGCCAGGCCTTCTTATATTTTTATTTTTATTCATAGAATAAAATGAAGTGCAAAAATATAAATACTAAACACATAAACACGCTAGCTTTGAGAGAGATTGGCAAATGTTTCTTGATCTAACATGTTAATTTATTAAAGAGAAGGCAGAAAATAATGTAGGCTACAAGCGTGTTATTTATTATTATTGTATTTACACAATAAATTAGGTAGCACATAATAGAGTAGGAAGGCCAATTACATCTATTTGCAAGCCCCCCCCCCTTAAACTACAGAGCACTGGGTTACAGCCTATTGGTCTGTACAAAAATGCAAGCTTCACAAGAATATATATATATTTTTTTTTAAGTACGGAAGTAACTGCACTGATACCCATGCATGTTTTACATTTCATCATAACATATTTGCACGGGAGCGTAAGGACATGAATAAAGTATAAGTGCGGCCTCTGCGATGTAGATGTGTCAGTGATAAATGGTAGCGGCGTGCAGAGATAAATCACATGTGACTGGAAGAACAAGACCTCTGCTTAGAAAACTCAACCTGGATCCACAGCGAAATTTCATTGTCTCCCTCTAACAAACACTCAACAACTTCTAATTAAGGGGAAGCCGTGACAACCTCTGCACCAAAGCGAATTTGTCATGCAAAATTAGCTATTAATGCAAATGAAATCAATAAATATGTGAAGCCAGGGCCGTCTCACCCAGTCCTTTTATCAGTCGAAGCTTGTCATGTTGCATAGATGCAAATGAAGTGTAAAAAAAAAAAAATATATATATATATATATATATATACAGTATATATATATATATATATATATATATATATATATATATAAATGTTAAACACATATGCATAGCGAGTGCTCGGCGAGCATTTCTTGATCTAACATGTTAATAAATTATTGGGTAGTGGAAAATTTTTAGTGTACGAGCTAGTTTATTATTATTACTACAGTTTTTTTTTTTACTTATGTATTTACTCAATGACATACAATTAACTACTTGCCGTAAAATCAGCATTGATGTGGTGCAATCACTGTTTTCATATGCATGCCGGACTTACTATGCACTTCCATGTATCTGTATGCACAGGGGAACAGGGCTGCTTTTCATTTTTTTACTTATTTTTACTCATGTTTTTATTACAAATCACATGAGCAGACTGCAGTTCCTCTTTAACCCCACATCTATCAATAACTATCAATAAACGGTGTAGTACATGATGTTCATACTCAGTCACTATGAGATTTGTTTTCTTTATTCTGCAAAAAAACTGGTTGATCTTGCTGTTTCTCCTCCTCATGTCCATGTCCTCACTGTAGTTGTGGATTTTGCAGAGCAGTGTTGGCAACTCTGCTCATGCTCAGTTTTCAGTGTATTTTCTATGCTGAACATTTCCTCCTTATCCTTATCTGAGCAGCCCATGTGACTACAGAGTCACACATGTGGGGTGTATACACAGTGGTAAATGACAGCCCACTCCCTTCCTCCTCCTTTATGCCCACTAATCAGCTAAACACAATGGGGGCGGGATATTACATCTCGATTGATGGAGGCTTCACCTCCCTGTTATTCTAATACACAGACGGGAGGAGCGTGACACAGCCTGTGACTGGCAGAAATCCGCCCACATCATGTTATTGCCAAAACATTATAAATAAATTAGTTTAAATACTGTATAAAAAATTTAAAACAGTTGAATTCTACTATTAATATTTTTTTACTATTTTTTTTTTTTTTACATGTGACCAGTAGCAGAAGCCTAGAAGCTCCCACTGCCACTGTTTCCCTAGAGACAGGCTGGGAAAGAGCTGTGTCGTGTGACATCTGTATATAGATAAGAAAAAAAGGTACTTAGATATTTTTATTGTATTAAAATAATTACAGTGCCATCATCCACATACAGAAAGAGAATGGATTTTGTAAATTAAACGGTGTGTGTTTAGCATCACTTTAAATGATGCCTGTCGTGGCCTTTCGAGCTACATGAATATGCTAATGAACACTAATGAGAATACCACTCAAGAGGAAATAGTGCAGCAACTCAGGAGTGTGCGGCCACTTTTATTGGAATAATTATAAATATTGTTATAAACCTTGTGTGCGTGGATCAGAAGATGTACAGCTCTGGAGGCATGTTGTCGTAAATTAGAATATAAGACTGTAGTTATTGATGAAACTAAGTGGATTATTTGGAACAGTCTCCTAAATTGCTACATTCAACGTAAATTGCGAGGGCTGTACTGAAAGTATTGCAAAAGTGGGCATAACTGTTTTATTAGAAGTATAAGAACAAACACCGCGCTTAGCTTGGGCAAATTAGTAAATCATAAAAAAATATGTATCAAACATGAAATTAAATAAAAAATTGGATTTGAAAAGTCCCACAGTTGTGAAAAAATAGTGTTTGTTTTCCAATTCCAAATATAAAGATCGGTGCTACACTGCTTAGTGTTCAGACAGAGTGCTCTACATGGATGTAAACTCACCCTGGATGTTGACCACCTATCTCTAGTGGGTTGGAGCACAAGCACTTTTTTTCACAACTGTGGGACTTTTCATATCCAATTTTATATTTAATGTCATGTTTGATACATATTTTTTTATGATTTACTAATTTGCACAAGCTAAGCGTGGTGTTTGCTCTTATACTTCTGATTTGCGGTGCCGCTGGTTGAGCTCTTTACACTGCTGCTGGCAATTTTTGTTTCTTATATTTGTATATTTTTTTTGGCGCTAAGTTATTATGTTTTTTCAATAACTGTTTTATTAACTTTCATAAGTTGTTCAAATTTTACATGTTGGTAGAGTAATGCCCTGTACACATGGTCGGATTTTCCGACGGAAAAAGTGCGATCAGATTGTGTTGTCAGAAATTCCGATCTTGTGTGGGCTCCATCGGACTTTTTCCGTTGGAATTTCCGACACACAAAGTTTGAGAGCAGGATATAAAATTTTCCGTCAGCAAAATCCGATCGTTTTAATTTCCGATCGTGTGTACACAAATCCGACGCACAAAGTGCCACGCATGCTCAGAATAAATTAAGAGACGAAAGCTATTGGCTACTGCCCCGTTTATAGTCCCGACGTACATGTTTTATGTCACCGCGTTCAGAGCGATTGGATTTTCAGACAACTTTGTGTGACCGTGTGTATGCAAGACAAGTTTGAGCCAACATCTGTTGGAAAAAATCAGATGGATTTTGTTGTCGGAATGTCCGATCAATGTCCGATCGTGTGTACGGGGCATAGCTCTTCTTCTATTTCATTGCAGGTAAATAATGGATTCCAAGCAGAAGCAATGCACCGTCATTGAGTTCTTGATGAAGGAGGAGAGCAGGCTATCCAACATCCACAGAAGGCTACAAAATGTTTATGGAGATGACACCATTAACAAGAGCAATGGCTTTTCACTAAAAAGTCCAGATATGCAGCGCTAATCAAATGTATATAAGACAACATTCAAATCAAAATAGGATAACAAGTAAAGTCCATGTAATTGGGATGGAGA
Source organism: Lithobates clamitans (assembly GCA_037952925.1). Lineage (NCBI taxonomy): Eukaryota > Metazoa > Chordata > Amphibia > Anura > Ranidae > Lithobates > Lithobates clamitans. The sequence continues at coordinate 2,581,700 of JBBGZY010001079.1, read as the reverse complement.
AAGCAGATGAGAGCCCCACACCAACTTCAGGGCAGCAAGAAATGCACACAACACCAATGCGCTTCAAGCAAATCTCCTTACAAGAAAGGTTGGACCCTCAAGTTATAGAGTGGTCACAGATCGTCACTGAGCATCTGGTGGAGCGGTTCCAATATCCTTCACAGGACTTTACTTATAGGCTCACAATCGTACATAAACCTCCCAATCACGTAAGGCTCACCGGGATAATAAGCAAAAAATATCTGATGTATCGTACCTCCCACCACCCTATATAATTTACTGACCCAACCAACCAAATCCGGAAGAAACAAAAAGTGTTATCAGCGATGTTGCATGTAGGGAATGTAAGTTCAGTCCACAACATGTGCTTCAGGAATGATGGCTGGTTCCTTCTCCCTCCTAAAATGTTAATGAACATTATGCTGCGTACACACGAGCGGACTTTACGGCAGACTTTGCCCGGCGGACGGGATTTCGTCGGACAATTCGATCGTGTGTGGGCTCCAGCGGACTTTGTTTTCTCAAAAGTTAGACGGACTTAGATTTGAAACATGTTTTAAATCAATCCGTCGAAATCGAGTCCGGTCCAAAAGTCCGCTCGTCTGTATGCTAGTTCGACGGACAAAAAGCCACGTTAGGGCAGCTATTGGCTACTGGCTATGAACTTCCTTGTTTTAGTCCAGTTGTACGTCATCACGTACGAATTCGATGGACTTTGGTGGATTGTGTGTAGGCAAGTCCGTTCATTCAGAAAGTTCGTCGTAAAGTCCGTCGAAAAGTCCGTCGGCCAAAGTCTGCCGTAAAGTCTGACCGTATGTACGCGGCATAACACTTTTTGTTTCTTCTGGATTTGGTTGGTTGGGTCAGTAAATTATCTGGGGTGGTGGGAGACACAATACATCAGAGTTTTTTTTGCTTATTATCCCGGTGAGCCTTACGTGATTGTGAGGTTTATGTATGATTGTGAGCCTACAAGTACAGTCCTGTGAAGGATATTGGAGATGCTCCACTGGTTGCTCAGTGACAATCTGTTACCACTCTCTAATTTGAGGGTCCAACCTCTCTGGTAAGGAGACTTGCTGGAAACACGGTGGTATTGTGTGCATTTTCCTGCTGCACTGAAGATGGTGCGGGGGGCTCATCTGCTTTCTCCATCCCAATTACATGGACTTTACAGTAAAACCTTGGATTGCAAGCATAGTTCGTTCCAGAAACATGCTTGTAATCCAAAGCATTTGTATATCAAAACAAATTTCCCCATAAGAAATAATGGAAACTCAAATGATTTGTTCCACAACCATGTATTCATAGGTCCTTCAGTTTAAAGTCCATATAAAAAGATTATAGCAATGTGACCAGGTTGTGTAACCATAAAATGTCCATCCACAAATGGAAGCCTCCACAAGGGGATAAGAAGCAAAATCCAGCAGGAGCTCCAGAGTATTAAAGAGAAGAGAGGCGCCTCTAAGTGTAGCAATATGTTACTAAATGTTGTACCTTCATTAAATGTAAGCATATTGCTCCACTTAGAGGTGCCTCTCTTCTCTTTTATACCCAGTTGTGACATGACGCTACTTGTATATCAAGACATCGCTTGTATATCAAGTCACAATGTATTTAAACATTTTGCTTGTCTTGCAAAACGCTCTCAAACCAAGTTACTCTCAAACCAAGGTTTTCCTCTACTTGTTATCCTAATTTGATTTGAATGTTGTCCTATATATTTCATTAGCGCTGCATACCTCAACTTTTTAACTAATAAGTTATGCTTGGGACTGCAAGCTTCTAACAGTTGAGATCGATGTGTATGTGTGTAGTTTGGATATGTGGATGGGGCAACATTGAGTTTTTTAATTTATTGGTGGTAGTTTAAGTTGGTACTTTTTTTGCTATATAAGACTTTTACTAAAACATTTTAAATGTAGTAATATTTTAAACTTAATAAAAAAGTTGTACATTTTGATAGCACCGTGGCAATGATTTCTGTCTTTATTTTTCTGATGATATACCGGTAATAAGGTCTTAGTATTAGCATATATTTTTCATGGACTTATTCAAGAGGGGTTGCTTTTAATGTAAATCCAGAATAATATTTAATTTACAAAGCCAGCAATATGAAATCTAAATTACATACAGCTTTGTGTGGCTAAGTCAGACGTTCTCTCTCAAATCTATTGATTAAATTAATATTATTTCCTGCCAGCTTGTAAGAGCACGGCAAATGCTGTCACCCTCTCCAGTCTGCGAGGGACTTTAATTAGTTTAATTAAATGACTGACCGCCTAAAAGCTGGAGAGTTTACGAGATCTAAAGTGGCAGCGTGAGGATGTTAAGTGAAGTTTTCGTGTCACACATCAGACTATCCATCCTGTGAGCAAGGATGTGGCTAAGACAGCTTTGGCAGCCTAAAGAATGCCTTCAGTCACCACATCTTGTTCTGTATATAGTATAAAGTGAAAGAGCTGCTATCCCTTTTTTTTTCTTAAAAGGAAATCTATCATGAGAGAAATAGGAATCCTATTATGTCTCCAACATAAAAATTAAGGCAAAAGCACATAAAAATGCCTTTGAGCAATTTTGACCACTCTGGGAAGAGTCCATTCCCTAACTTAGCCTTCTCCCTACTTGCACATCACAGCTCTTGCCTCCTTTGTCTAGGTACTCTCTGTGTTGGCCCAGCTCCTCTGGCCTTCCTCTCACCTCCCTACGTGACTTTTTATGTAGCTATTAGGGGAGGAGTGAAGAGGGATAGTATAGAACTTGACTTGAGTGCCAGCTCTGAGTCTGCTAGGGCTACTGACAAAACATACAAAATGGCAGCACCTAGCAAGAGTCCCTGGGCATTGTGATGTCTACATAAGAGAGCCTTTAACAGGTAAAAAAATGACAAAAATACATTAAATATACTTATAATCTTATGGCAAAATTGTTGTTAAAATAAGCGTTCTGGCAACTGGGTTTCTTCAAGCAAGGGTCTCCAAAATGTTTAAACAGAGGGCCAGTATGGTCAGTATGAGTAAAAGAATGCTCCACCATCGAACGTCATTGGGAGTAAAAATACCCCTGCTTCAGTGGACAATGGGAGTAAAACAAGCCCCTGTTTCAGTGGTAAGTGGGAGAAGAACATTTACTGGTGTCATTGGGCAGTGGGAATAAAAAAAATCCTAAAAGTAAAACATGCCCCTGCATCAATGTGAGGAATGATGCCCCTGTGTCAGAGGGAGGAATGGTACCCCTGTGTTGGTGGCAAATGTCCCCCTCAGTACAGCTCCTTTTGTTTAATGCATACTGGGCCTTCTCATTGCAGGGACTGGTCTACGGCAAGCAGCTGGCCCATGGGCTGCAGTTCAGGGACCATTACCATAGAGTGCCACTTCAATGACAGCTCTGAGTGCTGAGTATCTTATCTTGCCGAGTAGCTTACCTCACATCCAAGATGGTGGGGCACCCAACAGTCTCTGAGCTTTTGGATGTTTACATAAGGAAGGGTTTTAAAGGTCAACAACATGCCTAAAATGCAATAAATACAGGAACAGCTGGTCCTGCCTTGTAGGTGATGGTACTACCAGAGAAGAAGAGTGTCTTCAGGGGACCAATTGTCAATAATGGAAGTGGTGGGGAGGAAGTCTGCAGGCCAGTGCATAAACATAAGTATTATGCCTCGTACACAGGAGCGAACTTTTCGACCTGACTGGTCCGACGGACCGAGTCCGATGGACAATCCGACCGTGTGTAAGCTTCATCGACCTTCAGCGGACTTTTTCTGTCGAAAATCTGACGGACTTTAGATTTGGAACATGTTTCAAATCTTTCCGATGGACTCGAGTCCAGTCGAAAAATCCTCTCATCTGTATGCTAGTCCGACGGACGAAAACCCACGCTAGGGCAGCTATTGGCTACTGGCTATCAACTTCCTTATTTTAGTCCGGTCGTACGTCATCACGTACGAATCCGTCGGACTTTGGTGTGATCGTGTGTAGGCAAGTCCGTTAGTTAGAAAGTCCGTCGAAAGTCCGTCGGAAAGACCGTCAGACCTTTGCTGCCGAAACATCCGCCGGTGTGTACATTACATTACTCTCTGTTAGGTCTCCCTAGACAAAACGATCATTATATTCTCATGGCTCCAAATTTTTCCTCATTTAGAGAGACTGTCCCCCTTTTAGGATAAAATCTCACTTCCTCAGTTGTCCTCAGATGTGTAGACCTCTATATAAAAAAAAAGTGTTGTTTTTTCCTTAGCAGAAATGTTATACTATGTTATACCTTTTATTCAGCCTCCTTGTAAATTATGGCACCTGTGATTTTGAAAAGCTAGAACAAGGACAAAAAAATCCTAATCATTTTTGCATATCAACTCTTTAAGTGTATCGTTCTTTTATACTCGGACAAAGAAAACTCCCAAAAAAAAAAAATTAAATAGAAAAGAAAAATAAGAGGGCTTTGGATCTTCTACATATGGTGTGGTTCACTAGAGGGATTTGGATTGCCTGCAGGTCCAAATTTCGTCGAGCTTCTCCAGCCTCGCCCCTAACCTCCTGCCTTTTTTCCCCACTCTGCCTGACAGCTTTGCAAACCGCATGGTTCTCCCCTGGAAACTTAAATCCTTGTTCCAAGTTGGCAATCTTGCGGATGTACACACTAAAACATTCCTTTCTTTTGATATAGTAAAAAACAGATACAACCTGCCCTCAAAGGTCTAGTTTCTGAAATATATAAAATTTTAATGATTCCAGGACCTGATACCTTGAACTAAACACGCTTACATTCTGAAATAAGAGCAGAATTTGAATAGGGAATTTACAAAAGAAGAATGGGGCAAAATCTGGAATAATGCACGAAGATTCCATCTGTATGATTCAGTATTAAATGTTTTATTACTGTACCATAGTCCTTCCCTCCCACACTCTCTCATTCACCATTCCAGACTATTCTTGGAGATGCCTACAATGCCCATCAATTCATTGTCCTGTGATCTAGCCTTTTGTGGCTAGAAGTCTAAGGCCTTTTACATGCTCTTCTACAAGTAACAGTTTTGCTCAATCTGCCCATATTCTTGCTGGGTTTTCTTCCACTTAGTATGCTTAAGGATGTCAAAAGATTAATTCTACATGTGTTATCAGCTGCAAGATGTCTCATAGCTTTTACACTAGAGTTCCATTCCTGTATTCGAGAGATTAAACTCATGGAGTTCCTCATGTGATTTCTACTACACCTTTTCTGGTGTTCCCTCACCACCTACCCCTTATTCTCCCCTCTATCTTACTGCATCTCTTCTTTTCCTCTATTTTCTTTCTCTTTGCATTTTTTGATTTTTTTCTTTTTACTTTTTTATTTTCTGTTCTTATTGTGATTGGTTTACATGGAGTAATTACAGCCTCTGGTTTATGGTCTGCAGTGGTGTTTCACAGATTACTGCTACCTTCTTTATTATATTGTGATTTTTATGGGCTGCCTTCTACAAATATATATTCAGAATTTGGGGGGAGGTTTTGGGATATCCGCAGCTGGCCCAAAACCTAAAATACAGAAATCTGTTCCCTTATTTTTTGTGGGCTCACTTGTGAGATACTCCTCACATTCCGTGTGTTCATTGAGGCAGGAAGTGAAGAGAAATCTATGTTGGAAACATAGACATCTATAAAATCAGAATGTATTCTAACCATTTCCTTTAGCAGACTTGTCATTATTTTGTTCATAATTATTTATATTAAAAATGAAAAAACACCAATATACAAGCTAGCTACAGCCTATTAGAGTTTTGCTGTTGTTTTTGTGCGAGCAAAACATGGAATGCAGATACAATCAATGACAGTGTTACTCAACTGTAGGGATGAGCCGAACACCCCCCCAGTTCGGTTCGCAGCAGAACATGCGAACAGGCAAAAAATTTGTTCGAACACGCGAACACTGTTATAGTCTATGGGACACGAACATGAATAGTCAAAAGTGCTCATTTTAAAGGCTATGCAAGTTATTGTCATAAAAAGTGTTTGGGGACCTGTGTTCTGCCCCTGGAGACATGTATCAATGCAAAAAAAAGTTTTAAAAATACAGATAAAAGAAGTCATTGAAAAAAACAGCATGAGATCCCCCCAGTCCATTACAAGTCCCTTTGGGTCTGGTATGAATATTAAGGGGAACCTTGAACCAAAATTAAAAAAAAAAATGCGTGGGGGTCCCCCCAAATTCCATACCAGGCCCTTCAGGTCTGGTATTGATAATAAGGGGAACCCCGCGCCAAAATAAAAAAAATGGTATTGGGGGCCCCCCTCAAAACCCATACCAGACCCTTCAGGGTAAAAATTACCATTTTGACACTTTTTTTTTCTTTTTCGGTCCCTCTGCAGAGCAAGAGAAGAAGAAGAAGACTTTGTGGGATTTTTTAATTTTTTCATAAAGGACTTGTCCCAAGCCGTGTCTTGTCATTTTTACCAATTTGACACTTTTTTGGGACAATCTGCAAATGGTGGCAAGTGACGTGGCAAGTGACAATCTGCAAATGGTGGCAAGTGATGTAGCAAGTGACAATCTGCAAATGGTGGCAAGTAACAATCTGTAAATGGTGGCAGGTGACGTGGCAAGTGACAATCTGCAAATGGTGGCAGGTGACGTGGCAAGTGACAATCCACATCTAGTGGCAGGTGACGGTGGCAAATTAAAAAGCTGCATCTGGTGACAGGCGACGGTGGCAAATGACACGCCCAGGGCTCCCACTGATTCTGCATTATGATGAGTTAAACCACTTCATTATATATTAGAATGTAACAATAGAAACAATGCGTTTCGATCACCCTGACACCATATCAACCATTGTGCCATGATGACTGAAACGCCAACACCAGCATTCCTTTGCCCGCAAAAAATTGCTTACTACCAGCGTGGCCCCCCCCCCCCCAGGTTGGTGACCACTGCTATGGGCTCTAGCCCTAGATCTTTTGCAGACATAGCACCGCCCCTGGTTATTTTTATTTAAAAAAAAAAACTTAAAGGTTTAGTATCACTTTAATTTCTAGTTCAATAATGCACAGAATCCCGTTTTAATTGATTGTCAATGCAACACATGGGAACAAATTTTCAAACCAGTGAATATGTTTTTCACATTTACTGGTGGTGAACCAATCACTGCCATAGAAAACACATGCACAAGGAAGATTTACCTGCAGTGAATGTTTGTTGAATGTTAGAATCACTGCATTCTAAGTATACCTTTATGTGTAAATGTGTGAAAATTTGAAAAGATTGACAGGTTCTCTTTCAGTCATCCTCCCTCCTGTCCTGTTTGTGAATCCTCATAACATAAGAAGAAATGTGCATAGAATTTATCTAGGATGTGAGTTTTCGACATTCCCTAGTAGAGTTGGGACTGGACCCTGGAGAACGCTGTATATTAGTTTACCATGTTTAATAATGCAAATGATACTTCATCGACACTGCTAAATTCAGCTGTAATTTCTGGCACTGTGAGATGATATGAGCCCATCAATCTCCAATATGAGCCACTGACATCAAGCCCCAAAAGATGTTTCCGCGGCACCAAGAGACCTGCACATATATGAGACAACAACGATATGCCTTCCTAGACTAATCTAAAAGCTTAGCCTTATTTCTCAAGCCAGAGGTTGATAAATATGTTAATATATTTATACCGAGGACCCCTTCGGTCTCTGTGCATTAACAGATCCCAGTGTTTTCTTTTAAGTCCGCTATATGTTATTATATTATTTGCCTATATAATTAGTTCCCGTCATTTATTGCAACATGATCATTTCCCTTCTGATTACCAAAATCAACTACAAAATTAGAATAAAATGCAGGAAATTGGTTAAAAAAAAAGTTGTAAAAATCTAAAATAGAAAAGGATTTAATATTCAAGCCCAATATCTGACCCCTTGACAGATGACGGTTGGTACCCACCTGCTCTATTAAAGGCATTATAAACTCTCCTGTTTGCACCTGCATAAGATGTGCATTGATCATGTAGTTTCATGGTGTTATGTGTTGCCCTGCATGCACAGCTTATAGGAATATAAATCTTAACATTCCGGTGTCAGACATTTCTGTTTGTGTTCAAACATGCGGCATGGCACTGCATAGGTTATTGCATGACCTCTGTCTGTAGTCTAAGAACTGACACTTCCTGTGAAGAAACTAAATATCCTACAACCATGAGTCCAGTGTTCTGCAGGGGAGAGCTACATTGTAATTAGAATTGATAAAGACAAAAGTAGGCAGAACAGTGAAGGGATGAGATGTGTTTTCATCACATTAGCACGCCCACATTTCTGATGCAGCACAGAGGAAATGGAGAGGCCTGGATTGGACACTGTGTGGACCTGAACAAGAAGCTGCCTGTCCCTTTAGTGAATAGGGTCAAGCTCAGTGAATAAATACATGAACATAGGGGAATTCATCAGCCATGACTCTAAAACTGTAGCCACAATATACAAGCCCATTATTACAAGGCAAGGCAAGCGACACAGGAAATGTAACTGCACTAATACCTAGTTAAAACAACAAAAACATTTAATTAAGTGTACAATGTGTTTAAGCTTGGGATTGGCACTAGAGCTCATGCAATAGCAGAAGTGGAATAATTTCCATTGCATTATGGAGGTTGATCATGATTAGGTCTGCTCATATACAAACTCCAAGAAAGAGCCATGAGCAAGAACAGGAGCAAAAAAACGAAAATGGATATGCAGTTGGCTAAAGCATAGATACCAGAGTGAGGTTGTAAATAGGGTTCAGAACAGAAAGCAGTCACTAGTGGTGTACCACAAGGCTCTGTACTGGGTCCTGTGCAAAAACGTGCAATGGGTGCTACACGGTCCTCCCTAGGAAGGACCTTACCCTGATCCCCCAGAGCGCTAGGCTCCAGACGGGGACTGAGGTACTTCACTTGGGTCCGTCTGGCCGAAACCAGACAGACCCACCCAATTCCTCGGTGGGACTCCCCCGAAGGGAGACCCCATGAAAGAGGGCGAACCAAGCCAAAAGGCCTATGTCCACACCCTCTCAAGACTTTCAGGGCAAGTCCTTGGACCCGCACCCTACTCATCACACAGTGACAAATGTGTAACACATCAAACAAAAAAATACAAAAAAATGACAAACACGGGGTGAAATAAATAGGAAAGTGGGGAGAAGGAAGTGGGAGAAGTGAAATAGTGACCATTGTGCAATACAATGGCCAGGCCCTTCGGTCAGGAATAAAAATTTACCCTGGTTCTAGCCAAAAGGTTCGGCAGGTGTGAAAAAAGTGTGTTAGTGAAGTGACCATGGTGCCATAAATCAATGTGACTCTCACTCACAGTGATTGTCTGGCACCCCTGAACTGCCACTTCAGGGGCACATTTACCACAGGCTTTTCGTCACAACCCTGACCAACAACCCAGACCAGCGCAGCCCCCACTCCACACAGGAAGGCCTGAAGTTCTGGGAGCTTAGGGAGAGCCCTGGATGAAGACTCAACCGTCGCTCCCATCCCTCCTACCTAATTACATTCAGGAGATACTAACCACTCTCCCCCTCTAAAGGAGGAGACGGTGTTCTCTCCCGAATAACTGTCCGGAGCTAGGACTACACCAATCCAGGCCAGAAGGCCAGGGACCCGACCCTCTGGCCAGACCCAATGCAGCACCCATCCTCACCAGAAGCACCCTTCCAGACGGCTCAGGCACAAACCAGTGGTCGGCCCTCAGTAATCTGTTGGGCAGCTCGACATAATCCCTGCTGAAACCGCCCTTCCAGGCACAATTACGCCATTGGATTTGCCAGCCATCCCCTATGGGAGCAGCACAGCGCCTCCGCTGGCAACTGATAAAAACAGAGACTACACTTGATCTTAGCCAAAAGGCCGAGAAGCAAACACTGTGACTAGGCAGTGGGAAAAGTGACAAGAAATTCTAGGATGCATCACTAGAGGGATCTCCAGCAGGAGGAAGGAGGTCCCGATTCCCCTATATAGATCTTTAGTGAAACCTCATTTAGTATACTATGGGGGTTATTTACGAAAGGCAAATCCACTTTGCACTACAAGTGCACTGAAAGTGCACTTGGAAGTGCAGTCGCTGTAAATGTGAGGGGTATATCTGAAATGAGGGGAAGCTCTGCTGATTTTATCATCCAATCATGTGCAAGCTAAAATGCTGTTTTTTATTTTCCTTGCATGTCCCCCTCGGATCTACAGTGACTGCACTTCCAAGTGCACTTGAAAGTGCAAAGTGGATTTGCCTTTAGTAAATAACCCCACTATGTCCAGTTCTGGAGACCTCACTCACAGAAATATATTGATAAAATAGAACAAGTCCAGAGACGGGTAACAAAAATGGTGAAAGGTCTGGGGGATAAAACAAATTGAGTGCAACTTCAGGAGCCTAATATGTACAGTCTGGAGGAAAGAAGGGAAAGGGGAGACATAATTGAAACCTTTAAATACATCAAGGGGGTGAAAAAGGTTCAGGAGGGCAGTATTTTCAACACGAAACCAAAATCAAGAACATGGGGACATGACCTCAGACTAACTAAAGGAAAGTTCAAAACTAATCTTAGAAAGTATTATTTTACTGAAAGGTTAGTTGATGCTTTGAATAAACTTCCAGCAGAGGTAGTGAGACAGTCAACAGTAAATGGCTTCAAACATGCTTGGGACAAACATAGATCTAACAACAACGGGACAACAAAGTTAACAAAAAAGCACAACAAAGAACAAATAAAAAGTAGGCAGACTCGATGGACTGCTCTTTTTCTGCCATCACTTTTCTATGTTTCTATGAAAACTTCCTGTGCACATACTTCATGTATATGTTTCCTGTGTTGGGTTGACCATGCTGCTTCTCTATAGATACGGTACAGTGACTGGGCATTGTCACCCTAGAACCGGATGGTTGTTACTGGAGATTAACACTCCCAGAAGTGTTGGTTTAAAAGAGACTTCAGGTGACAATTCCTCTAAATTAGGGTCACATATGGCAAGATGAGCAGTGGGGAGGTAAGTATTACTGTGTTCTTAACAGGGAAAACTAAAATCAAATGGTGGGTTGCAGCACCACATTCTAAATGACGAAAAAAGAGAAAGAAAAAGATAGATTTTTCTGTGGTCAGGACACAGGTGGATCAAACCTAAAATGTATTTCAAAATATTTTATTAACAAAGTCAAATAAAAACAGTATTCGTTTAAAAATCTATTGCTGGAGCATATGCAGTACCCCCCTTTAAATTATTGCCCGTATGGGTCAAAATACCCATTCATGGATTAAAACCCCCACAATTGCAAACAGTACTTTAAAACTTCTATGCTTGCAGGGGAGGCTTTCATCATGGGCTTCATGCCTCAACGCATTTTGTGGTTAACCCCGCTTCTTCAGAAGGAAAAGGGGGCTCTTTAAAAACAACACACTCCGAGGGTCCAATCCAACCCATTTGTACCAAAACATAAATGGATAATCAAAGGTGTGAGCAGCCTATGGCTTTAGGGTGTGCACCCCAACACTCAAACACACATGCGCGTGTGTGTGCATGTATACATATCTGTCAGTAGGGCAGTGGACGTTGTCAGTAGAGCAGAGGTTGGTGTCAGTACTACAATGGACGTTGACAGTAGTTTTTTTATGTTTATCATTTTTTTTTTAATTATTATTATTTACAATTTCATTTTTTATTATTTTTTACAAAATTAGTTATTATTATTTTTAGGAGCCCCATTGGGGGGGCTTTGGTGAAATATCAGAGGTCTAAACAGACCCCTAATATCTCACTTTTGAGGAGAGAGATTCCCCACTCCCTCTCTCTGTAGCCTCAGCTGAAATGGGCAAAGAATGAATGGAAAGTGCTCTGTGATGAGCGGCTTTCTGTTCATTCATAAACTGAAGCATAGAAAATGCATCTTACTATGCTTCAGTTATCAATGAACACAGTGAGTGGTATCAATCACTCACTGCATTCATTCAGAAAAGGAAGGGGCCGGTAAATTACATATTTACCGGCCCCTTCCCCGCTCTTCATCCTGAAACATCTCCTTGTGTGCCCACAGCAGCTGGCAGAAGAGGAGGGACGCTGGCAGAGATGCTGGGGTGGGGGGGTGGTGAACGAGGGTGGAGCCCAGTCAGTAGGGGGAATCTGCACTTCATGGGGGATTAGGGTGTGCCCAGGCATATCAGGCACACCCCGTGTGCACACATATGTCAATAAAGTAAAAAATATCTATGGCCACTATACCACCATAAAAACAGGGGGCAGGGTGATGCCCCCCCCCTCCCCCATGCACTAAAAGCAAACTTGATGACCAGAAAAGTCTTGTAGAGATGATGACTTTATTTACTCCTTTACTGCCCGCCCAATGGACAAGCTGGGATCGGGGAGGTGACCTCAATGTATTCCTTAGCTCAAAAAGAGAAAATGGTGTCAACGCTCCTGACTGTACTGTGTGGCAGAGGGGTATGAATTATGAATCACACAAAGATTTTATCCAATCAGACAGTTCACATTTGTCTGTTTTATATGCAACTATAGCTGTTTTCCTGGAGAGCCACTTTAAGGAGCAATCTTGTCCCCAAAACCACTAAAACCTATGTCCATGCAGCGCCAAGTCCATCACTTACCTCCCCTCTACTCCGCCCTCCCAGCATCATATTTACCAATAAATTAGAGATTTTTTAAATTGGTGTATCAGTGTCACTCGCAACCTCCAATAAGTATCTGATTTGTGCAGAAAAGTGCGTAGGCGCTACTTTGGTTAGAGGACACGGTCTGCCATTTCAAAGACATTTGCCTTTCGTCTCACCGAGTAACATAAAAAACTCTGATAAGAGTGTGAAGGAACAAACTGACATTTCTCTCCCCAGAGAGTCAAATTATTTGTTTGCCTTTTGTTTCCACCTATCTCGCTCACTTTTGGTCTGCAAGATTCTATTGTGTAATAGTCTTTTTTGATCATAGCTGTTATCGTGGTTGATTCTGTCAGCGCTGTCGCACTGGCTAGCCTGACATGTCTGCTATTGCTGGTGTCAACATGCATTGCCATCTCACTTCTTCTTTCCTTTTCTCGGAGGAGACTTGTATTCCCTTTTTTAGTGGCTATAATTATCCGAATCTCTTTTCCCAACAGAAGCAAGTAAATAAATAAATAATATGAAATAAAAAAATAAAAAAAAGTACTAGAGGGTTTGACAGGGGAGCATGAAATCACTAGAGACAAAAGAAATCAAAGCTCATGGGAACATAATGGCTTTTAAAATGTGTATTTCTTATTTACTAGCAAATTCAAAGAATAACTTCAGGCAACAAGTAAACTGTTCACCTTCTAATTCTATCCAAGAAACAATGAAAATGGGCTAAACCTACAAAGTCCAAATAGTCTACCTTTAGGCTCCCTTCATACCTACAGTATGTGCTGCGTGTAGTAAAACATGTATTTTACATTAATTTAAAATTGCACCCTAATGCACAACTACAGTTGCGGGTAATGCTCCCGAGTCGCAGCACATAAGCGAGTACACCCCTCACATTGTTGTAAATATTTTATTCTAACTTTTCATGTGACAACACTGAAGAAATGACATTTTGCTACAATGTAAAGCAGTGAGTGTACAGCTTGTATAACAGTGTAAATTTACTGTCCCCTCAAAATAACTCAAGACACAGCCATTAATGTCTAAACTGCTGGCAATAAAAGTGAGTACACCCCCTAAGTGAAAATGTCCAAATTGGGCCCAAAGTGTCAATATTTTGTGTGGCCACCATTATTTTCCAGCACTGCCTTAACCCTCTTGGGCATGGAGGTTCACCAGAACTTCACAGGTTGCCACTGGAGTCCTCTTCCACTCCTCCATGACGACATCACGGATCTGGTGGATGTTAGAGACCTTGCGCTCCTCCACCTTCTGTTTGAGGATGCCCCACAGATGCTCAATAGGGTTTAGGTCTGGAGACATGCTTGGCCAATCCATCACCTTTACCCTCAGCTTCTTTAGCAAGGCTGTGGTAGTCTTGGAGGTGTGTTTGGGGTCGTTATCATGTTGGAATACTGCCCTGCGGTCCAGTCTCCAAAGGGAGGGGATCATGCTCTGCTTCAGTATGTCACAGTACATGTTGGCATTCATAGTTCCCTCAATGAAATGTAGCTCCCTAGTTTCGGCAGCACTCATGCAGCCCCAGACCATGACACTCCCACCACCATACTTGACTGTAGGCAAAACACACTTGTCTTTGTACTCCCCACCTGGTTGCCGCCACACACGCTTGACACCATCTGAACCAAATAAGTTTATCTTGGTCTCATCAGACCACAGAACATGGTTTCAGTAATCCATGTCCTTAGTCTGCTTATCTTCAGCCAACTGTTTGCGGGCTTTCTTGGGCATCATCTTTTGAAGAGGCTTCCTTCTGGGATGACAGCCATGCAGACCAATTTGATGCAGCGTGCGGCGTATGGTCTGAGCACTGACAGGCTGACCCCCCACCCCTTCAACCTCTGCGGCAATGCTGGCAGCACTCATACATCTATTTCCCAAAGATAACCTCTGGATATGACGGTAAGCACGTGCACTCAACCTCTTTGGTCGACCATGGCGAGGCCTGTTCTGAGTGGAACCTGTCCTGTTAAACCGCTTTATGGTCTTGGCCACCGTGTTGCAGCTCAGTTTCAGGGTCTTGGCACTTTTCTTATAGCCTAGGCCATCTTTATGTAGAGCAACAATTCTTTTTTTCAGATCCTCAGAGAGTTCTTTGCCATGAGGTGCCATGTTGCCAACTTCTAGTGACCAGTATTAGAGAGTGAGAGCTATAACACCCAAACTTAACACACCTGCTCCCCATTCACACCTGAGACCTTATAACACTAACGAGTCACATGACACCAGGGAGGGAAAATGGCTAATTGGGTCCAATTTGGACATTTTCACTTAGGGGTGTACTCACTTTTGTTGCCAGCAGTTTAGACATTAATGGCTGTGTGTTGAGATATTTTGAGGGGACAGCAAATGTACACTGTTATACAAGCTGTACGCTCACTGCTTTACATTGTAGCAAAGTGTCATTTCTTCAGTGTTGTCACATGAAAAAATATAATAAAATATTTCTAAAAATGTTAGGGGTGTATTCACTTTTGTGAGATACTGTATATATAATACCAAAGTGTAGGCCGCTAGGTCACTCAAATAATCTAATATGATGTAATAAACGAATGCCCAGAGAATTATTTACATATTTATATCCAACTTATATTGTGCATTATATTCCACCATTAGTGTCCATAACTAGTGTCTATTATACAGTATTTAACCAAACAAGTGCTCCACCAGTTCTGTGTCTCTTTATATGCCAAAGAAAGTGCTCTGTGTTTTTAATTTTGACCCCTTCCCCTGTGCACACTGAGACTCACTGGATTCTTTGACCCTATGAACATATGGGTCAAATAGCTGTAACAAAGCCTCTATTTCCAGTGCCATGCCATATCTTTTCTCACTGTCTCCGGGCTCTACAATGCTCAAAAAAGGAATGAAAGTACCACAGACAACTTCATAGTGCAAACCGTTTATTTACATGCCCCAATATGCACACCATATCCCATACAGTATATTAGACTCACTTGGTCCAGTGCCAAGACCGGGACCCAGTGTAATCCAGCAAGACTGTATAAGTCGGCCTTCCAAAGGGCGGAAGTGACATCACACTGGGATCCTAATTTGCTACCTAAAGGTGTTTTACCCTACTCTGCGTCTTCAGGTATTATTACAGATTAACCAATTTAGCCAATCATGGACTGTGAAGTTGCATTCACTGTGGGCCCAAATGGCGATGTGCAACCTGGTAGGCCCTGTAGTCACAAGATGGTGACAAGTTCCCCAGTTGTATATGAGAAGATTCTCTTGTCTCACAATCTACAGTAGACCCCCTGGAGCAGGGACTGGCTTATCAGTTACTGCTAGGGGAGTTACAAGGTTGCCGTGCTGTATATGAGAAGCAAATAGCTTTTTAAAGCAGATAGCTCCTCCGGGTTCTCCAGTTGTATACGAGAAGCAGATAGCCTGAATTCTCTTGTCTCACGATCTACAGTAGACCCCCTGGAGCAGGACCTAGCTTATCAACCCTTACTAGGGGGAGCTACAGGGTTACCCAGCTGTATATGAGAAACAGATAGCTCCTCCGAATTCCCCAATTGTATATGAGAAGCAGATAGCTCAAATTCTCTTGTCTCACGATCTACAGTAGACCCCGTGGAGCGGGAACTGGCTTATTAACCACTGCTAGGGGGGCTACATAGTTGCCCAGTTGTATATGAGAAGCAGATAGCCCAAATTCTCTTGACTCACGATCTACAGTAGACCCACTGGAGCAGGACTGGCTTATCAACAACTACTAGGGGGGGTTAAAAGTTTGCCCAGTTGTATATGAGAAGCAGATAGCTTCTCCGGGTTTACCAGTTGTATATGAGAAGCAGATAGCTTCTCCGGGTTTACCAGTTGTATATGAGAAGGAGATAGCTTCTCCGGGTTTACCAGTTGTATATGAGAAGCAGATAGCTTCTCCGGGTTTACCAGTTGTATATGAGAAGGAGATAGCTTCTCTGGGTTTCCCAGTTGTATATGAGAAGGAGATAGCTTCTCCGGGTTTACCAGTTGTATATGAGAAGGAGATAGCTTCTCTGGGGTTCCCAGTTGTATATGAGAAGGAGATGGCTTCTCCAGGTTTACCAGTTGTATATGAGAAGGAGATAGCTTCTCCAGGTTTACCAGTTGTATATGAGAAGGAGATAGCTTCTCCGGGTTTACCAGTTGTATATGAGAAGGAGATAGCTTCTCTGGGGTTCCCAGTTGTATATGAGAAGGAGATAGCTTCTCCGGGTTTACCAGTTGTATATGAGAAGGAGATAGCTTCTCCGGGTTTACCAGTTGTATATAAGAAGGAGATAGATTCTCCGGATTAAACAGTTGTATATGAGAAGGAGATAGCTTCTCTGGGGTTCCCAGTTGTATATGAGAAGCAGATAGTGCTAATTCTCTTGTCTTATAATCTACAGTAGACCCCCTGGTGCAGGAACTGGCTTATCAACCACTGCTAGGGGGGCTACAAGGTTGGATTGACATTGTTCTAAGTGCATTTTCATGCATTTATTACATGTAGCAGCAATCATCCATTTTCATGCTCTGTGGCTGTCATCAATAAATCCTATAATGCTCCTTCATGCATCAAAGATTGGACAACACCTATCAACAAAGTAAAACAAAAAAAAACATCCTCCACATTTTAAAACTCCCTTTCCTTGTGCCCGTATACAGATTATCATAAGAACAGCATTCCTATTTGAAATACATTTTTAATTTAGTTTGTTCCCATTTGGTACAACAAATGCACAAATATTTTTTTTTTCTACTGTCGAAAAGTAAATGTTTACAACATTTGGCAGATCATGCTGCAAAGCATGGTTGGTAGTCTGTCTAACCCTCACTTTGTATTTCTCTTTATTGTTATATCTCAGAATAATTGCTTACAATGAACAGGCACGCTTCCTAAGAAAGAAAGCGAGGCGTAGGAGTTTTGCTTCATAACAAGCTGCTTCAATGGCTGAATTGCAGGGTTATACTGTGCTGTGAGACATGCATATATACTAATGTATTCTATTCACCTTCTCTCGGTCCCTCACAGCAGGCTGTCGGCCTACACCTGCTGTAATCTGCTGCTTACTCTCGCAGCAAGTGGTGTCCTAGTGTGGCAGGTCCGATTAACATTGGGGTTGTGGTAGGAGGATTGACACCATCAGATCGTTAAAGGGGACCTTTCACTAGCTAAATGTGCATGAATACATTCCTGACATGTCCCAATATAGAATGGAAGTTACATTTTTCAAATTTGCTGTGTCTTAGTCATTTAAAAAATGGTTCTTGAGCTCCAGACAATGCAGAGCTTTAGCAGGCAATCCTTAGGCTCCGTCACCACGCCCAGTGGGGGCAGGGAGAGTATCCTTAACCTTGTGTAACCTTTGACCAGGGTGACTTGGAGTCAGGGG
Organism: Lithobates clamitans; assembly: GCA_037952925.1. Lineage (NCBI taxonomy): Eukaryota > Metazoa > Chordata > Amphibia > Anura > Ranidae > Lithobates > Lithobates clamitans. The sequence continues at coordinate 2,563,695 of JBBGZY010001079.1, read as the reverse complement.
CGGACTGATAATTCATGGGGCTCCCGGGCAATAGGAGATTATGGGGCCCCCAGGCAATCAGAGATTATGGGCCACACAGTATACACACACACAATATACAATCACACAGTATACACAGACAGATGTAAAAAAACACATATTTATACATACTGTCCCTGGTTTTACTGAGGCTGGCAACCCTGATCGGGCCCCCTAGTGGCCCAGGGCCCTCGGGCAGTGCCCGAGTGGCTCAATGGTCAGTCCGTCCCTGCTTGGAGCCCATACATATCTTCCTCTCCTCACTCCACTTCCGAACAAGCAACAATGATTTGTACCTGGGTGCAAGAGTTTTGCTCCCATTCACTCCACAATACTGTTATGGATGCCTTAGTGGCCAATCATCGGGACCCATCACCATGCCCCATGGGGGCAGGGAAAGAATCTTAAGCATTGTATAACCTTTGACCAGGCTGATTTGGAGCCCATACATATCTTACTCTTCTCACTCCACTTCTGAACAAGCAACATTGATTTGTACCTGGGGGGAAAGAGTTTTCCTCCCATTCACTCCACAATACTGTTATGGATGCCTTAGTGGCTAATCACCAGGACCCATCACTGTTACCTGGGGGCAGAGAGAGAATCTTCAGCCTGGTGTAAACTTTTGCCACGGTGACTTGGTGCCCATACATATTTTCCTCTTCTCACTTCGCTTTCAAAAAAACAACAATGATTTGTACCTGGGGTACAACGGTTTTATTCCCATTCACTCCACAACAATGCTTTGGGTGCCTTAGTGGCCAATCATCAAGTCCCATCAATGTTACTTGGGCGCAGGGAGAGAATCCTTAGCCTTGTGTAAACTTTGACCAGATTGACTTGGCGCCCAAGCATATCTTCCTCCCCTCACTGCACTTCCAAAAAAGCAACAATGATTTGTACCTAGAGTATAGGGTTTTGCTCCCATTCACTCCATAATGTGACTATGGATGCTTTATTTGCCAATCACCAGGCCCCATCATTGTTATGGAGTGGGGGGGGGGGGTGGGGGGGTGGAAAGAGTTCTGAGCTTTGTGTACACTTTAAACAGGGTGACTTGGAGCCTAAACATGGCTTCCTCTCATGATTCCATCTTTAGATGCAATTTTCTATTTTTGTTGGTGACGTAATTGGGGAGACTTTTCCTTACTTCCTGCTCCTGTGAGACATGGAAAGAACGATTGTCACCAGTAAAGGAAGATACAAAACAGCTGTAAAAACATTTTCAGAAGTCCCAAGCCTTTAAAAGCTACTAAAATGCATTTATGTGTCTCCATTGGAAGCATTTCCTATTACCTCCGGTCCTGAGGGACACAAAAGCTCCAATTTTATACACTATATGGCCAAAGAGACATCCTTGTGGCAACAGTCTGGAGGAGGTCATTTTCTATTCCACCATGACTATGCCCCTGTGCACAAACAAAGAAAGAGCTGCTCGCAAGCCTTAAATTGGGTCGCTTTCCCAAAAACTGAGTGCTGGACGCTAGTAGGGGCTCATCTTGTACCCAATGAAGATGCAGTAATTCAGGAAAGCCCAGCTGTGCTCTGTAAAGGATTCAAATGCTGTCAATCTTTTTGATCCAGAAAAAGCAAATTGAGGGTCCCTGCATGCTCGAAGTTCCAGGCAGGGACTCTCTTTTCACTTTGTCAAGATCAATAAAGATTGTCGGCATTTTAATTCTTTACGGAGTGCCATCCTTCCTACTATTCTCAATAAAGACATGGTTTCATGAGTTTGGGGTGAAGTGAATTGAATTGCATGCACTACAACCCTACTGAACACTTTTGGGAGGAATTAGAATGCCAAATGAGAGCTAGGCTTTCTTGGCCAACATCTGTACCTGACCTCACACATAACCTTTGGGCTGAATGGACACAAATTTCCACAGACACACTCCAAAGTCTTATGGAAAGCCTTCCCACCTTCCCTTCTTCCAATAAAAGTGGAAGCTGTTATAGCTGTAGAGATGGGGAAAAGGTAAACTCCATATCCATCCCCCATGGGTTCAATCCAGCAAGCTCATATAGGTGTGATGGTCAATGTGCTCCCATAGGTTTGCTATGCTGTAGTTTTGTTAGGCCAAAGTGCACAAGAGAGCTAAAAAAAAACATTTTACAGGGAAAAAGTAAAAACTTTTTTTCCTTACCTTCACAGAATTTAATACCATCTCCTGTGTATCCCATATTGCAGAAACATCCTCGAATTCCTTTCTCCGTTTTACACTCCGCATTTGTATGGCACGTGTGTAAACACTGCTGGCCATGGTGCAGCAGCAGGAATAAACACTCTACAAAACAAAGTCACAGGCGGTTCAAACAGCATATAGCCAAAGTAAAAAATAAAACAAACTAATAATAGCACATAACATAGATTTGTTAAAGTAATACTAAAAAAAAATGTATGCAAGTTTGCATTCTTAACCACATGCCGACCAGCGCACGATGATGAACGTCGGAACAATGGCACGGCTGGGCAAATGGGCGTACAGGTATGTCCCCTTTAAATCGCGGAATTGTGGGCGCACGCCACCTACTCTGTGACCGTGCCCACGGGTTCCGTGGACTAGATGTCTGCCGGGGGCCCGTGATCGCGTCATGGAACGGGGAGATGCCTATGTAAATAAGGCATTTCCCTGTTCTGCCTAGCAACATGACAGAGATCTATTGCTCCCTGTCATCGGGAGCAGTGATCTTTGTCATGTTCTAGTGAGGCAATCCCCCCTAGGGTTAGAATCACTCCCTTGGACACACTTAACCCCTTGATCGCCCCCTAGTGTTTAACCCCTTCACTGCTAGTGTCATTTACACAGTAATCAATGCATTTTTATAGCACTGATCGCTGTATAAATGACAATGGTCCCAAGATAGTGTCATAAGTGTCAGAGGGGTCAACCATAATGTCGCAGTCACAATAAAAATCGCAGATCGCCGCTATTACTAATAAAAAAAAAATTATAAAAATGCCATAAAACTATCCCCTATTTTGTAGATGCTATAAATTTTGAGCAAACTAATCAATATAAGCTTATTGCAATTTTTTTTACCAAAAATATGTAGAAGAATACATATCGGCCTAAACTGAGAAAGAAATGTGTTTTTTTATATATTTTTGGGGGATATTTATTATAGCAAAAAGTAAAAAATATTACTTTTTTTTTTCAAAATTGTCTTTTTTTGTTTATAGCGCAAAAAATAAAAACCGCAGAGGTGATAAAATACCACCAAAAGAAAGCTCTATTTGTGGGAGAAAAAGGACGTCAATTTTGTTTGCATGCAATGTCGCACGACTGCGCAATTGTCAGTTAAAGTAAAGCAGTGCCGTATCGCTCTGGTCGGGAAGGAGGTAATAAAAAAGTGCTCTGGTCGGGAAGGAGGTAAATCCTTCCAGGGCTGAAGTGGTTAAAGTGTTACTAAACCCACAACAGTAAAATCAGTCTGTATATGCAGTAAAGCATGCTTGTTATAATCCGGATTAACCTCCAAATGCATTGTGTAAAAAGGCAGTTTGATCCTGTCTTCTCTGATCCCCCCCTTCTTCCACTGACCCCAACCTATGTGCTGATAGAACAGAGCCTTGGGGCAAGCTGCACATGCTCAGTTTGGGGTGTATTGCTAGAGAGTTTTTTTTTTTTTGGGAGAGTGCATGTGATCAGTAATCTAAAAACCAATTAGGGGAGTATGAAAACTCCTCCTACAAGCTTTAACCAGACACTGATAGAAGTCACAAGACTGCTCTAATTGCTGATGAGAAAGGGTATTTAGCATTTCTATATTTATTAAAATAATTGCATTTCCATGTTCTGTGTACTGTGGGAGACCAGATGTATTGAATGCAGGGTCCTAGGTTTAGTAACACTTTACATTAAAGTACCTTTTATTGCTCGCAGCCACCTCTAAAACGTAAAATTCCTCTGTTTTTGCTGCTGTGATCTAACTCCCTGTTAAAGGGTGGCTACATTCTTTCCCTATGGCACCACTGTATGTAAGAACATAGCCACAATCTCTTGCTCGCTGGACTAGTGACCTATTGATTTTGGTCGCCTTCCCCTCCACTATTCACAGGAGACTTTGTATTATGTGAATGATAACACATAACACAAAGCCCTCTGTGATTGGGCAAGGGGAGAGGAGGGGAGGGTCGGGCACAGCAGCTGTGAGTGACTTTGCAGCTGCAGAGACCAGAAGGTTCAATGTTGGAGTGCTGGAAGTATAGCGAAGGCTATGCTTCGGTAGACCCAGGGGCGGACTGACCATTGAGCCACTCGGGCACTGCCCGAGAGCCCTGGGCCACTAGGGGGCCCCATCAGGGTTGCCAGCCTCAGTAAAACCAGGAAAAGTATGTATAAATCTGTGTTTTTTTTACATCTGTCTGTGTATACTGTGTGGCCCCATAATCTCTGATTGCCTGGGGGTCCCATAATCTCCTATCGCCCGGGGGCCCCATGAGTTATCAGTCCGCCCCTGGGTAGACCTGTAAAAATATAAGTTAAAGATTTAAAAAAATCCATGAGGTGGCATGCACCTCATTGGACTTAACCCCCAGTAAGCCATAATTTTGTACAAAGTGGATGAAATCCTGTAATTCAGCTTTAAAAATAATGTTTATAGCAAAAAAAGTCATACGTAAGCCAATTTAGCCAAATGTATTTTTCCTTTTAGTTTCACTTAGCATGGGAATACATTAGAACCTTTATTTACAATTTTCTGCTATCTAGAGCTCTGATTTTCTTTCCCTTCCTGTGCTGGTGGTTAGATTTTCACCAAACAGGAAGTGAGATAAATCTGGTAAATCAGCAAAAGCAACACAAAAGAAAATAAAAAAAAATGTATTTTGCAGAGAATGGAAAGGCAAGTCAGATATACAACTTTATATTTCTGTATCCTAAGCGAAAAAAAGATAGACACAAACGTTAAAGTGGTAGTAAACTCTGCATTACCACTTGTACCTACAGCCGGGGCTTTTTTTTCTCAAAAACAATAGGCGCTGGAACGCAACCACGACCCCCCAAAACCCCTCCTCCCAAACACACCCTCCAAATCACATCAAATAGTGGGTGTGGTCAGCCAAATTTCACGAACAGTAGGAGGGTCTTAAAGGGGCATTAAATACCAGGATTGCATTATATACAGTGTAGAGTTCAGGGGGGTTACACACAGAGTGCAGAGCTGTCACTTCTAAACACAGAAACCGGACTTCTGTGTTTACAAGTGATTGTAGTGAGCAGCCCCCCCCCCCCCCAAGGGTCTGAGCCAGAGGTGGTGGAACTCTGTTCCACCAAGTTCCCCCTGAAAAAAAGCCCTGCCTACAGCTAAGCCTATAATGGGGCTTACCTGTAGGTACTGTGAATATCTCCTAAACTTGCACAGTTTAGGAGATATTCAGAGTGCATACAGCTGATGACATCATCAGTGCATGCGCTCCGTAGCACCGGCTTATAGTGCCGGACCTTCAGAGCCTGTGCTGGAATCGGTGGCTCCTGCGCGCATGCATGGGAGTGATGTCATTGCACCCCTGGCCACTCATGTAGCCGGAGGCTGCAAAACCAAAAGAAAGACCGGGGGAAGACGTCAGCTGGAGTGCTCCATTCTAAGTTTCTCATAATGTGCTAGTATACCATGCATACTAGCACATTATGGCATTGCCTTATTTTTTTTATTTTTTTAACCACTAGCGGTTTACTAACGTTTTAACATCTATGCCATTATACAGTAAAGGGTTCCTATATTTAAAGTGGAACTAAACCCTCCTATCCTCTAAAGCCAAGAAACCTGTCATCTTAGCCTCTGTTTGATCTGCAGTTAACATGGTGCTGCACATGTGGTCAGTTCTGACAAGCAACTGTGACAGTTATCGGCCATGCATGCCTTGAATGTAACCGATTTGGGTAAATCGATGGATTTAGTTCCACTTTAAATTCTATTTCTTAAGGTGGAACTAAACCTTCCTATCCTTTTCAGCCAAGGAAGCTGCCATCTTTAGCCTATGTTTGATTTGCAAATGCCATGATGCTGCACATGTGATCAGTTATGACACCAGAAATTTGACAGTTTGGTTGAGAGCCCAAGCAACGTGACAGTTAACATTCCCGGCATGCGAGGAATTTAACCGATTTTTTTAAACCATTAACCTCTTTCCGTCCACGCTGTAGCTACAGCATGGGCTTCCAGTCCTTTGGACTTGGCTGATCACAGAACAGGGTAAAGGGCCTATCACAGTGGGCCCTTTACTATGTGATTAGCTGTCAGCCAATGACAGCTGATCAGGAAGTTAACAGGAGTCGGTTACAGGATTTTTTTCTCCTCATGATCAGCGTGAGGAGAAAAGAATAAAGCCGGTAACCAGCTTCTGTTACAGGGATATCGGTCCCGATCTGTGCTACCCATCAGTGCCAAAAAGTGCTGCTAATCAGTGCCCATGAGTGCCATTTATTTGTGCCCACCAGTGCCACCTTTCAGTGCCAATCAGTGCCCACGCATGCCACCATTCAGTGCCAATCATTGCCACCTTTCAGTGCCATCAGCCGTGCCCATCAGTGCCACCTATCACTGCTGCCAATCAGTGCCTCATCATCAGTGTCATCTACCTGCCTATCAGTGCCCATCAGTGCCACATATCGGTGCCAATCAGTGCCACCTATCAGTGCTCATCAGTACCGCCTATCAGTGCTCATCAGTACCGCCTATCAGTGCTCATCAGTGCAGCCTCATTGGTGCAGCTTCATTGGTGCAGCTTCATTGGTCAATATGTATTCTTCTACATATTTTTGGTAAAAAAATAAAATAAAATCGCAATAAGCCTAAATTGATTGGTTTGTACAAAAGTTATAGCGTCTACAAAATAGGGGATATATTTATGCCATTTTTATTATTATTATTTTTTTTTACTAGTAATGGCGATGATCAGCGGTTTTTAGAAAGACTAGAAAGACTGCTGGACATTGCAGCGGACAGATCGGACACTTTTGACACTTTTTTGGGACCATTATTACAGTGATCAGAGCTAAAAATAGCCACTGATCACTGTATAAATGACACTGGCAGGGAAGGGGTTAACACTAGGGGGCGATCAAGGAGTTAAGTGTTCCCTAGGGAGGTATTTCTAACTGTGGGGGGAGGAGACTGACAGGAGGAGGAGAGAGATCGCTGTTCCTGATCACTAGGAATAGACGATCTCTTGCTACTCCCCTATCAGAATGGGGATCTCTTTGTTTACATTGACAGATCCCCGTCCTGGCTCTCTGTGGAGCGATCGCAGATGGCCGCCGGCCACGCGCATCGGCTCCGGTGACACGCGCTTGCTATAGCTATTAAAGGGCCCGATGTACAGCTATGGCGATTTGCGCAGCCGAGCCAACCTGCCGCAGCATAACTGTGGCGACTGGTCGGCAAGCCGTTAAGCAAAAAATAAAAAACCCAGTGGTGATTAAATACCACCAAAAGAAAGCTCTATTTGTGTGAAAAAAAATGATAAAAATTTTGGCATTCACCATTTACAAATTTAACCACTTGCCGACCGCTGCATGCCAATATACGTTGGCAAAATGGTAAATGGGCGTACCTGTACGTCCCCTTTAATTGTCAGGGTTAGCGGGCGCACGCCCGCCACATACATTGTGACCGTGCCCGCGGGACCCGCGGACTCGATGTCCGCCGGTCCCCCGGCGATCGTGTTACGGAGCCGCAGAAACGAGGAAGTGCCTATGTAAACAAGGCATTTCCCTGTTCTGCCTAGCACCATGACAGAGATCATTGCTTCCTGTCATCGAGAGCAGTGATCGCTGCCATGTGAGTTGTAGCCCACCCCCCACACAGTTAGAATCACTTCCTAGGACACACTTAACCCCTTGATCGCCCCCTAGTGTTTAACCCCTTCCCTGCCATTGTCATTTACACAGTAATCAGTACATTTTTATAGCACTGATCGCTGTATAAATGCCAATGGTCCCAAAATAGTGTCAGATGTGTCCACCATAATGTCGCAGTCACGATAAAAAACGCAGATCGTAGATTACTAATTTAAAAAAAAAATAATAAAAATGCCATAAAACTATCCCCTATTTTGTAGACACATTTACTTTTGCGCAAACCAATCAATATACACTTATTGTGATTTTTTTTACCAAAAATATGTAGAAGAATACATATCGGTCTAAACTGAGGAAAAAATTTTTTTTTATATATTTTTTGGTGATATTTATTAGAGCAAAAAGTAAAAAATAATGAGTTTTTTTCAAAATTGTCGCTTTTTTTTGTTTATAGCGCAAAAAAGAAAAATCGCAGAGGTGATCAAATACCACCAAAAGAAAGCTCTGCTTGTGGGAAAAAAAGGATGTCAATTTTGTTTGGGTGCAACGTCGCACGTCCGCGCAATTGTCAGTTAAATCATCGCAGTGCCGAATTGCAAAAAGTGCTCTGGTCAGGAAGGGGGTAAATCTTCCAGGGTTTAAAAATAACAAACAGAAAGGTGGGTTTAAAATGTAGCGGTTGATTGCCTACATGACCAGGTCCTTCAACCAGCAGAGCAGCTGCATGCTCGCTCTCTGTGAAAACTAGGTCTGCCTGGGTCCCCCTTAGGGAGACATTCGGCTACCTATCCACCTTTAATTATTTACACCTGTGAAACTAATCTCTTCAGCTGATGCACTTAATCTCAGGATTAAAATTGAATTTGGAATTATCTCCCTATAGAGACCTACAGTGCCTTGCAAACGTTTTCACCCCCCTTGGCTTTTTACCTATTTTGTTACATTACGGCGTTTAGTTCAATGTTTTTTTAATCTGAATTATATGTGATGGATCAGAACATAATAGTCTAAGTTGGTGAAGTAAAATTTGAAAAATCAATACATAAAACTATTTTTCAGAAATATAAAAATGATAGTTGGCATGTGCGTATGTATTTACCCCTTTTGTTATGAAGCCCATAAAAAGCTCTGGTGCAACCAATTACCTTCATAAGTCACATAATTAGTGAAATGATGTCCACCTGTGTGCAATCTAAGGGTCACACGATCTGTCATTACATATAAACACCTTTTTGAAAGGCCCCAGAGGCTGCAACACCTAAGCAAGAGGCACCACTAACCAAACACTGCCATGAAGACCAAGGAATTCTCCAAACAAGTAAGGGACAATGTTGTTGAGAAGTACAAGTCAGGGTTAGGTTATAAATAAATATCCAAATCTTTGATGATCCCTAGGAGCACCATCAAATCTATCATAACCAAATGGAAAGAACATGACACAACAGCAAACCTGCCAAGAGATGGCCGCACACCAAAACTCACAGACCGGGCAAGGACTTTTTGGCCATCAAAGAAAACGTTATGTCTGGCGCAAACCCAACACATCACATCACCCCTACTGGTAATTGGAGGACATTACCTATGCTTTCTTATGTTTAAATTGTGGCTATTTCTTCAACCCCTAACCACCTCTAAACCACCTCTAAACAGAACAGTTTAGAAGGTGGTCATACGAGGCCCAGGGGTGCCGCCCCATAATCCATGTGCCCGGCCCCTAATTTACATGCAGGGCACCGGACGCATAGATTTCAATGTTTTTTTAAATTTTTTTAAGTACATGAATAGAGCCTGAGGCTCTAATTGGCTTAAAAAAGGGTGGGCTTGGGGCGCAGAGCACTGTGCCCCGAGCCCACCCGGTTGTGTGACTTTAATATTCGCTAATCTTCCTGTTTATGCTCCTGGCCAATCAGGAAGCGGGTCCTGAGACTGATTGGGAGTCCTAAGACCCGATTGGCCGTGAGTCCTAAGTCCTGATTGGCTGGGAGGAGAAGTGACTTCTGGGACTCGGAAGGAGATGCGGGACTTGGGAGGCTGCCGAAGCCGCAACCTGGATGGGGTGAGTGCGGGGCTGGCGGGGGGGCCTGGCAGGCGACAGGTGATCTAAGCGCAATCAGTCAAATGAGTGACGGGGGATGGAGGAGCGTCAATCGATCGAACGCGGGGGGTGGTTGGCTGGCTGGGGGGGTTCCGTGGGCCACCCCCCTCCCCCAAGAGAATTGAGCAGCAGCCACCACTGAAACAGAATATTGCTTCTTGCTTCCATATACATCCCTGAAGAAGATTATGAAAGTATTTTTGAAACGCGTTGGTTATGCATTGTGTGAGGCACTCTGTTGTTTTCAAGTGGGAAGTACATATATATGTCTGACTAGCCATTTTAACTATGTAATATATGTTTGTTTTTGTTTGTTTTTTTACGTTGTGATATAAATGAAGTGTTTTGTAAAAAACGTTTAAACAATACACTCTATATTGCAACAAATTTGGGTAATATTAACTGTTGCCTAAAGTGCCATGTAAAGTCCCATTCTTGAGGGTTCTTTGTTCCATGTACAAAAATAAAAACATGTTATACTTACCTGCTTTGTGCAGTGGTTTTGCATAGAGCAGCCCAGATCTTCCTCTTCTCGGGTGCACCACCAGCACTCCTGGCCCCTCCCTCCTGTTGAGTGGCCCCACAACAAACAGGTTGCTATTGGGGGTACCTGTGCTCTGTGCGTCCATTCAGACATGGAGCCGAGTCTTGGCCCTGCCCCCTCCCTCTCCTAATTGGCTCACTGACTTGAATTGACAGCAGGGGGAGCCAATAGGACCTGCTGCTGTTTCTCATTAAACGAGGGGGGAGAGTCCCAGATAGCCGAGGCTCTCATGCAACATCGCTGCATGGAGATGGGGCTCAGGTAAGTATTAAGGGGACTGAGGGGGGAGTGATGCACACATCGAATGCATTAAGATAAAAAAAACCTTCTGCCTTTAGAGCCACTTTAAAGAAGAACTAAACTCTCCTATCCTTTACAGCCGAAGAAGCTGCCATCTTAGCCTCTGTCTGATCTGCAGTTGCCATAGTGCTGCACATCTGATCACTCATGACCCCAGGCATTTGATGGCCTGACAGGTCAGTCGAGAGCACAAGCAACTGTGACAATCATCATTGATGGCATGCTTTCAATGTAACTGGTGGGTTTAGTTCCGCTTTAAGACTCAAAATGACTCACAGCCCAGTAAAATCTACAGTTCCAGGTTCATTTCACTCATCCTTTCTTGTTTTGTTGGCTTTTGAGATGATATTTACTGGAAAAAATGTTTACATGCAAAATAGTATTACATACGCCAACTTAGCACAGGTGTCACTGCTTATAAAATTATCTCCAGGCCACTTTGATGTTGGGATGATGTTTTTAACCTTATCACAACCCAATCTTGTCATAGAGGATGGTGGAGGGAAGCGTCACCATCCGGGACTTAAAGATGAATGCCTAATGATTTCTGCAGAAACTGCTAAAGACCTTATCTGTCCAAGGGGGATAACTTTAAGGCTAGAAAGGCTAGAAATCTGCTCTAGTGAAGAATATTAGAGTTTTTTTACCCTCTCAGGAACCACAGGTGAGGTACATTCGGCAATAGGAGTGAAACGGTCTAAAGTAGAGTACACGCCCTTGGCCCCATCAACATGGAGACAAGGTGCTTTGGGGTGGGGGGTGTTTGCTCGTCCCCCACCTTTCCTAGTCTGCCAGGCTGCATGCTTGAATAATGGTCTTGTATGGATTTTTTTTGGGGGGGGGCCCCCACACTGTTTTTTTTTTTATTTTGGCGTGGGGCTCCCCTTAAAATCCATACCAAACCCGGAGGGTATGGATTGGGGGGACTCCTTGCAGTTTTGTTTTTCACTTTTTTATTGCCAACAATGAATTTTTTATTTTTTTATTTAGCTGTCAGTGGGGAAGCACATTGACAGCTGATGACTCATTGGTTGCTAAGGACACGGAGGCTGGCTTTCTGGCCCCACTCCTTAACAACCAACTATTCACTGCACCCAATTGGGCAAAGCATTGCCCAATCAGGGCTTAAAATGCACTGTGCAGTGCATTGCCGGGAGTTCAGTGGGGCAAACACCCGCCGAACGCCTTGCAAATTTGGGTGTCCACCGAACGGCGAACAGGCAATGTTCGGGCCAAACTTTTGCTCGGCCCGAACCGTTCACCCAAGTCTACCCGCTACCTGTTCTACCCTGCCATCCCTAAACACTTGCCTGGCTCCATTGCACCACTCCAGCACTGTCTCTGGCTATCCCACTGCTCCCTTCACTTCCTGCTTTCACAGGCAAAACTGAGGCAGCAAAGCCACAGGCTCCTGCTGTTGTCAGTCAAACTCCTGTTGAGGAAGGAGCAGGGGCATGGCTTACCAATGCTGTGTGTGTCTATGGACACACGCAATCTGGCTCGGGACTCAGCGGTATCACACACACGTACGGGTGCCTCCTTAACAGAAGAGGAGGAAAGCAACCTGTCTGTGCAATTTTATTGCACAGAGCATGTAAGCGTAACCTCTTTTTTATTTTAAAAATTGCCTAAAGTATCACTTTAACCACTTTTTTCCCACAAATAAAGCTTTCTTTTGGTGGTATTTGATCACCTCTGCGTTTTTTATTTTTTGTGCTATAAACAAAAAAAGAGCGTCAATTTTGAAAATGTACTTTTTGCCATAATAAATATCCCCAAAAAATATATAAAAAAACTAAATTTTTCCTCAGTTTAGGCCTATATGTATTCTTCTACATATTTTTGGTAATAAAAAAAAAATTGCGCAATAAGCGTATATTGATTGGTTTGCACAAAAGTTATGGCAAAATAGGGGATATATTTATGGCATTTTTATTATAATTTTTTTTTTTTATTAGTAATGGCGGCGAGCTGCAATTTTTAGCGTGACTGCAACATTATGGCGGACACATCGGACACTTTTGACACTATTTTGGGACCGTTGTCATTTATACAGCGATCAGTGCTATAAAAATACATTGATTATTGTGTAAATGACACTGGCAGGAAAGGGGTTAAACACTAGGGGGCGATCAAGGGGTTTGGGGTGTCCTAGGGAGTGATTCTAACTGTAGGGGGGATGGGCTACCACTGACATGACAGCGATCACTGCTCCCGCGGGCACGGTCACGCTGTACGTGGCAGGCGTGCACGCACGCGCCCACTCACCCCACCGATTAAAGGGGACGTAGAGGTATGCCCATTTGTCCTTCTTCAGAGAGAATAATTTCAGTGTTCGCAACCTTTCCTCATAACTAATATCCTCCAGATCCTTTATTAGCTTAGCTGCCCTTCTCTGTACTCGCTCCATTTCCAGCACATCCTTCCTGAGGACTGGTCCCCAGAACTGGACAGCATATTCCAGGTGTGGCCGGACCAGAGTCTTGTAGTGTGGGAGAATTATCGTTTTATCTCTGGAATTAATCCCCTTTTTAATGCATGCCAATATTCTGTTTGCTTTGTTAGCAGCAGCTTGGCATTGCATGCCATTGCTGAGCCTATCATCTACTAGATCTTTAGTTATCACTAGAGGGGTCACCTGCAAGAGGAATGAAGCCCTGATTCCCCTATATCAGTGGTTCTTAACCTGGGGGTCGGGACCCCCTCGGGTTCGAATAACGATTTGCCAGGGGTCACGAATGCTGGGCTGTTCCTGAAGCCTGCACCGCTCTCTCAGACTTTTTGCGGCTGCCCAGCTGGGCTGTCCCTGGAGCCCGTGGTCGCCCACCCAGCCTCTTTGCAGCCGCCCATTCAGTTCACGGCATGGCTGGGGGTCAGAGACTAGAAGTCAGCTGAATGGTGAAGAATGTGAAGTGGGAGGGGCTGGAGGAGACCCTATCTCCTGATTTCGGCATAGGTGTCACTGCTGCGAGACACCACAAAGTCGGAGACTCAGTGAGTAACACTACCTGTGATTATAGTTGCCATTAAAAGTCCCCACTACAGTTCTGAGATCAGCAGATGACCTTGATCAAGAGCACCTAAGTTGGATGATCAAAACTCCCCCAAGCACTGCCACTGATCCCACTCCCCACCAGCATTGCCACTGATCCCACCCCTCACCAGCACTGCCACTCATCCCAACTCCCCATCAGCATTGCCACTGATCCCACCCCCCCCCCCCCACCAGCACTGCCACTCATCCCAACTCCCCACCAGCACTGCCACTCATCCAAACTCCCCCCACCAAGGAGTAAGAGAAAGAATAAAAATAGAGAATGCATGGAAAGGAGCGGAAAAGAGGGGGAGGAACAAAGAAAAAGGGAGAGAAAGAATAAGAGAAAGAACAAGAAAGACGGCTAGAGAGAGAGAGAGATGGGGGGGGGGGGATTAGGATAGTGAGGGATAAAAGGGAAAGAAAGGAGAACAAAGAGAAAGAGTGGTACATCCTAAAATGTACCATAAGGGGTTTTAATACTGTACGAGTAGAAGGGAATCGGGGAGCGCTAAATATTCGTAGGTTAAGGGCGCAAATTACTTGTCTTGCCTTGGGTGCTGACACACCCACACTACGAAAATAATTTTACTGTTAGGGGTCCCCACAACTTAGGAAATTTTTATCCAGGGGTCACGGCGCTAGTAAGGTTGAGAACCACTGCCCTATATAGATCTTTAGTTATCACTAGAGGGAACACCAGCAAGAGGAATGAGGCCCTGATTCCCCTATATAGATCTTTAGTTATCACTAGAGGGAACACCAGCAAGGGGAATGAGGTCCTGATTCCTTTATATGGATCTTTACATAGGGATCACAAAAAGGAGATCCTGATTCCCCTATATAGATCTCCTTATAGAGGGATCACCAGCAGGAGGAATGGGGTCTTGGTTCCTTTATATCAGTGGTTCTCAACTCCGGTCCTCAGGACCCACTAACAGGCCAGAATTTAAGTATTACCTTGGGGAGATACAGACTAGAATACTGCAATCACTGAGCAGCAAATGATATCACCTGTGATGTATTTCAGTTATCTTGCAAACCTGGCCTGTTAGTGGGTCCCGAGGACAGGAGTTGAGAACCACTGCTTTATATAGACCTCTACATAGAGTAATCCCCAGTTAGAGGAACACTGTTCTGATTCCTTTATTTGGATAAACAAAAGGAAAAAAGAGGCCCTGAGTCCCCTGTATGGATCTTTATATAGAGGGATCACCATGAGGAGAAAGGAGGTCCTGCTTCCTCTACATCAGTGGTTCTTCTCAACTCCTTGTGCTCAGAACCCACTAACAGGCCAGATTTTATGTATTACCTTGGAGAGATGCAGACTAGAATACTGCAATCACTGAGCAGCAAATGATATCACCTGTGATGTATTTCAGTTATCGTGCGAACCTGGCCTGTTAGTGGGTCCTGAGGACAGGTGTTGAGAACCACTGTTCTACTTGGATCTTATTTAGACCTTATTTCTGGAGCCTCCACTTACAAAAGGATATTGATAAGACCATAAAAAGTCTGAGGAATAAAACATATCAGGAGAGACAGCAGGAACTTTAAATGTGCCTTTATAAAAGAATTGAAAGGACACGATTAAAACCTTTAAACACATTAAGAGTGTGAACACAATTCAAAGGGGGCATTTTCAGTACACAACTAAGATAAAAAAATACAGATGCATGGCCTCAAACCATCAGGTTAGTTCAAAACTAACCTTGGAAAGTATTTTGCTGAAAGAGTAGTGGATGATTGGAACAAACTTACAGAGGATGTAGTAATTCAACAGTACATGGAATAAACATACATCTATACTTAGGTTAAAATAATAATAATACATGTAATAAATAAATCATAAATATAATAAATATAATAAATACATATATGAAAAACTCAAATAAAAAAATAAATGTAAAAAAATATATCACAAATTAAAAAAATAAATAAATACATGTACAAATAAAATAATAAATATAAAAAATAAAATAAATAAATGTAAAAAAAATTATAAATGAAAACAAATAATTAATTGTAAAAATAAAATAATAAATAATACATGTAAAAATAAATATATCAATGTAAAAATAAAATAATACATGTAAAAAATATAATAAATAAACAAATAAAAATAAATAAATAAACAACTGTAAAAATAAATAAACAAATCACAAATGTAAAAAAAAAAAAAAAAAAAAAAGAAAGAGCAGACTTAATGGATTTTTTTTTTCTGCTGTAACTCTAGTATGTTTCTATGTTTCACATCTCTTGTGCCAATATCATGCATGCATGGTCGATATTCCAGCTCAGCATCAAAAGGCCCCTACTCATTCTTTTATTAATGTTGGCAGCTCTATGGATGAACAATCTGAACTATCTCCTGAACCTGGCAGAAGTTCCCCCTAGAGGCACGGGTATTGCTACAAACTGCAACATGCAAGGTCTGCTGTCAAGTCTTCTAATCCCCCATATCGTCTATCACATGAAGACAAACAGAAATCAAACAAGAGAGCAGGTTGGTACTTCCTAGTACCCATCACCAAATAAGAAAAGTACCTTTTGTTGGATTTCTTACCTAATAAATAGAATATTTTCATTTGAAGTGGACGATCAGAACTCCACAGCTGAAGTTGTAGATCCAAGAGGCTTGGGAATCGCTGCCCTGTGACGTAGGCAGCTTCCTTTGGAGATTTTCCTGTTTCTTTGTTTGCTCAGGGCTTCTACTTCCTACACTTTCATCATTTCCAACAAGGAGTTCACTTCTGGAAGTGTTCAGTGTGCCGAGCTCCCTGTATCGTATGCCACTGCCATTTTCCCTACTAAATTTCAACCTTTGATGTCTAATTAAAAAGACATTTTGCATTCTAAACTGCCATATAAAACTTTAATCCACTTCAAGGAAAGCATCCATTACTGTTCACGTGGCCCCCAAAAAGGTGGCTCTGGGTATCCTTCTCTATCAGCATGCCATGCAGGTTCATGCTTGTTCCCCTGACAATGCCTTCGTCTGCTATCCTCCAGGGTCACCATCTACAGATGATGTCTTAGAGATCACAGTCATGAAAGACCAGTGCGCTTCCTGACTGTTTTCACAAATGTCTGACAGGTATCAGCCCCTGCTCCAGCCGCTCACCTTGTGTATTTGCTACAAAGATACAATGTACAGTCTGATCACTGGAGGAGAAGAGAATGAGGAAATGCTTAACTTTGCCTGTGTAGCGTCGCATATGGCGACCCATCACATTTCGCTACACGCTGTAGTGCGCATGCGCGACGCCGCCATATTCGTTCCAACACTTTTACGACCATACGCCACACCCCTCGTGGGCTTGCTTAGGCTTGCCACGCTTCGGGCACGGCCTCGCTTTGCTCGGCATAATTATATTCTAACTCTATGTCCATTGGATGGTAGGGCTTGAACCTAGACTTAGGGATGAAGTTTTGTCGTAAAAGTGTTGGAACGCATATGGCGGCGTCGCGCATACACACTCCAGCGGGTAGCAAAATGTGATGAGTCGCCATATGTGACGCTACACCTGCAGCAGACTGATGACATCTAGTCTAGGCAAAGTCTCTGGCTTGAAGTTTAAATGTGGATTTTTATTTATTAAAAGGTATAAAACAACTATACTGTTGCTGTACATTGTGACGTCAGTCAGTTTTTTATTTATTTACATTAAATATTAACAGGTCCACTTTGCATATTTTTTTATATATACTGTGATTTTAATAATGACCAAAGGTCATTACTCCGTACTCGTACTCTTGGACCTCTCCTCTGCCTTTGATACAGTTGACTACCCCCTCCTCCCCCTCCTCCTCAAAAAACTCAATTTGCTTGGAATCCATCGCTGTGCTCTCCGTTGGTTCGAATCTTACCTATCTCATCGCACCTTCAGTGTCACTTACAACTCCACTTCCTACTCTCCAACACCTCTTACCATTGGGGTCCCCCCCCCTAGGTTCTGTCCTTGGACCTCTACTATTCTATTCTATTCTACTATACTCTACTATTCAGCTGATAGCCTCCCATGGCTTCCACTACCATTTATATGCTGATGACACCCAGATCTCTCTCTCTGCCCCTCAGCTCACTCCATCAGTCCCCTCACACATCACTGATCTACTAACAGACATATCAACGCTGATGTCAAACCACTTCCTCAAACTGAATCTATCTAAAACCAATCTCATAATATTTCCTCCTCCCCTTGCCCCTTCCCCTGACTTCTCTGTCAAGATCAATGGCACATCTATCAGTCCGTCCTCACATGCCAGGGTGCTAGGGGTAACCTTAGACTCTGAACTGTCCTTTCAGGCCCACATCCAATTCCTGTCCAAATCATGCCGCCTCAACCTCCACAACATCTCTAGAATATGTCCCTTTTTAACCAATGACACCACAAAGCTTCTAATTCACTCCCTGGTCATCTCTCGCCTCGACTACTGCAACTCACTCCTCATTGGATTACCTTTACGTAGACTATCCCCTCTTCAATCCATCATGAATGCTGCTGCAAGACTCATCCACCTTACCAACCGTTCAGTGCCCTCCACCCCTCTCTGCCAATCCCTCCACTGGCTTCCACTCACCCAACGAATAAAATTCAAAGTACTAACAGTAATTTACAAAGCCTTCCACAACTCTGCCCCCAGCTACATCATTAACCTAGTCCCAAAATACCAACCAAGCCGCTCTTTTCGGTCCTCCCAAGACCTCTCTAGCTCCCTTGTCACCTTCTCCCATACTCGCCTTCAGGATTTTTCCAGAGCTTCTCCTATCCTTTGGAATTCCCTACCCCAAT
Organism: Lithobates clamitans; assembly: GCA_037952925.1. NCBI lineage: Eukaryota > Metazoa > Chordata > Amphibia > Anura > Ranidae > Lithobates > Lithobates clamitans. The sequence goes on along the minus strand of JBBGZY010001079.1, from coordinate 2,545,103 downwards.
CTGTCCGACTGTCCCCTAATCTCTCCATCTTTAGACGATCCCTGAAAACCCTTCTCTTTAAAGGAGCTTATCCTGCTTCTAACTAACACTGTTTTACTTCTTCCATCAGCTCATCCCCCCCACAGCTATTAACTTTTGTATCAATTGACCCTTCCTCCTAGATTGTAAGCTTTGGCGAGCAGGGCCCTCTGATTCCTCTTGTACCAAATTGTAATGTAACTGTAATGTCTGCCTTCATTTTGTTAAACGCTGCGCAAACTGTTGGCGCTATATAAATTCTGTATAATAATAATATTAATAATAATAATTCTGTACTTGTCAAAATATGCTGCAGAAATCTTCCTCCACTGAGTCTGGCTGCATCCATTCTAATGCCCCGTACACGCGGTCGGATTTTCCGACAGAAAATGTGTGATAGAACCTTGTTGTCGGAAATTCTGACAGTGTGTAGGCTCCATCACACATTTTCCATCGGATTTTCTGACACACAAAGTTTGAGAGCAGGCTATAAAATTTTACAACAAAATCCGTTCTCGGAATTTCCGATCGTGTGTACACAAATCTGATGCACAAAGTGCCACGCATTCTCAGAATAAATAAAGAGATGAAAGCTATTGGCTACTGCCCCGTTTATAGTCCCGACGTACGTGTTTTATGTCACCGCGTTCAGAATGATCGGATTTTCCGACAACTTTACAAATATTAGTTTTTTTTTTCAAAATTGTCACTCTTTGTTTATAGCGCAAAAAATAAAAACTGCAGAGGTGATCAAATACCACCAAAAGAAAGCTCTATTTATGAGGAAAAAGGACGTCAATTCTGTTCGAGTGCAACGTCGCACGGCCGCGCAACTGTCAGTTAAAGCGGGATTCGGGCCAGCTAATAAAAAGTTTAAAGTCAGCAGCTACAAACACTGTAGCTGCTGACTTTAAATAAGTATACTTACCTGTCCTGGGTGCCCGCGATGTCGGCCGCCCGAGGCCGACCCGTCCCTCGGCTCTCGGGTCCCGGCACCGCCATCCTAGGTAAGGGAAACAGGCAGTGGAGCCTTGCGGCGTGGTGATCTGTGAATGGCCCCGTGGTGTTCTGGGAACACACACAGTTCCCAGAAGACAACGGGGCCACTCACCGAGGAGAAGAACATGCTGCGGAATAGGAAGAGGCAGATTAGGAAGACTGCCTAGCAACAAAGGTTTAGGTAAGTACTGTATAACATCTTTTTTTTTTTTTTTTACAAATGTTTTTTTTTTTTTTTTTTTAGGATTTTTGGTGGAATTTTTTTCCCAGAGTTAAACTATTTAGTCATTCAAATATGTTCAAAAAAATTACTTTTTTTTTTTTTTGTTTCAACAGTAAGGAAACTTTTATTTATATATTTTATTTATATATTATATGGTGTATACGAAATGATGTTTATGCAATGTTTCTTAACACAAGGGGACTTTTTTTTTCACCATTGTTGGAAGCTTCTGCATGGGAATGAATCAGCACTGATTAGTCCATCAGGAGATTCCCTGACATTCGTGAGCACATTCTGTTTGCCTCATTCCGGCTTCAGGAAGTGTTAATGATTGTCAGCAATGTTTTCCAGGAGATTATAGACACAACAGTGGCCACATTCTAAGTAAATCTTAATGGAGATCAGTAAGACAAAGGAGTGACATCACAGATCCTGCCTCCTCCCTCAGCACAGGAACCATAAAAGTCTTTGCCGGTGATTTATCACTTAACTGACAATAAATAAATAACGAAACATTTATAAAAACAAATAAAATGTAATCAATTCTGAAAAACCTGAGATTTAGGCTTAATGCACACGGGACGTTTTTACAACCTCTCCTGAACAATTTAACTGCTTCAGATCTGCTTTGCCAGGAGTACGTCTATTGATGTCCTCCGCTTTGCAGTCTTGCCATGCCCCATGAAGGGCACGCACGGCACGCGCTGTGATCACCCAAGTCAATGAGACTCGGGTGATCACAGATCCGAGTAAGGGGCCAATCCTGGCCCCTTACCACGTGATCAGCTGTCAGCCAATGACAGCTGATCACATGATGTAAACAGAAGATCGGTAATCATTTTTTTTCTTCTCACGCTGACAGCGTGAGAAGGAAAGAAAGCCGATCACCGGCTTCTGTTTGAAGGGACATCGGTCCCAAAGGGAAAGAGCCTCATATGTGCCCACCAGTACCGCCTGCCAGTGCCACCTGCCAGTGCCAGCAATCAGTGCCCACAGTAAGTTCCAGCAATCAGTGCCACCAATCAGTGCCCACAAGTACCACCTATCAATGCCCACCAGTGGTGCCAATCAGTGCCTCATCAGTGCCACCTAGCAGCGCTGCTTATGAGTGTCACCTACCAGTGCAGATCATTGTCCATCACTGCCACCCATCAGTGCCCATCACTGCCAGCTATCAGTGCCACCTATTAGTGCCCTTCAGTGCCGCCTATCAATGCCCTTCAGTGCCGCCCATAATTGCCACCTCTCAGTGCCCACCAATGCCACCTATCAGTGCCCACCAGTGCCACCTCATTAGTGCCCACCAGTGCTGCCTTATCAGTGCCCATCAGTGTCGCCTTATCAGTGCCCATCAGTGTTGCCTTATCAGTGCCCATCAGTGCAGCCTATCAGTGCCCATCAGTGTAGCCTCATCAGCGTACATCAATGAAGGAGAAAAATTACCTGTTTGCAAAATTTATCAACTATATTTTATTAAATATAAAGCGGTTTTGTATTTTTTTTTTTAAAAAATTGGTCTTTTTTAATTTTTTTAACAAAAAATAAAAAAGCCAGAGGTTATCAAATACCACCAAAAGAAAGCTTTATTTGTGGGAAAAATGTTGTATGACCGCGCAATTGTCATTCAAAGCTGAAAATTGGTCTGGGCAGGAGGGGCGTTTAGGTGCCCAGTAAGCAAGTGATTAACGTGACAGATAGTAACCCATGTTTACAACATCCGTTTTGCCGCGTTTACATGCCGCGTTTGTGTTTAGAAGCGTTTGAAAAAAACTGTTTTGTTTTTTTTAATAGCCAAAAATGAAAAATGCCTGTAAATGAAACACGGTAAATGAAAAACGGTAACTCGCATTTAGCCGCGTTTAGAAGCGTTTGGCACTTGAAATGCCTCTAAACTCAGCGTCTGAACTCATTTTTTTGCTTTCGAAAAAAGGCCTCTGAGCCCATTGAGACCCTCACCCTTGTGCGTTCTGTTAACACATTCATGTTAAGGCACAATTTGTTGGCACATTTAGGCTGGGTTCAAGCTTGTACGATGCGGGAACCAGCGCAATTCCAGTGCCGGTTCCAGCATCGCATGTCACTCGTAGGCAGTTCACACTGCCCTCTGCAAGCCGCTGCTGATGTAAAGTTAATGACACCCCCAGATCAGTTCGCGTATCGCAGTGCGAACTGTGAAATGGTACAGGAATCGGATCATATAGGTGTGAACACCCATGCGATCTGATTCGAGCGCAGACCGAAAAAAGGTTCCTGCACCATTTTGGCCTTCAGCCATACAATCTGTATGACTGAATTTGCATTGCACAGACATCGCATGTGATCTGCACAGCAATGTCTGTGTTCGCACCAGTTGTGAACCCAGCCTAAAGTGGAGCTTTACCAATAACAACTTGTAAAATAATGTTCTTTACCAAGGAACATACATTATACATGAATAATCATGTTACCAAATTTAGCGTGTGCTGAAAATTGCCTCCAGCATTGCTCGTGTTTCTTCTTGCCGGAGGCTGCCATTTTTCCAAAGCCCAGAGCCCCTGAGTAGCAGTAAATCTTTAGGCTGTCAGCAGATCACTAAAGTCCCGAAAATTCTCGTAAGACAGAATAAAAATTCGGAAGTGATGATATTCCAATTAGAAAACTGTTTGAAATTGATTTGAAATAGGAATAGTGCTTGACAGGTCCTCTTTGCACTGAGATATGGGGTCAGTAAGTCCCCACATCTCACCTCTAGGCTGGGAATCCTGAAGTAATAAAAAAAAAAAAGATCCTGGCTTCCCAGCCGAGGCGGCGGCATTTTTTAAAATGCAGAGGCCGGGCGTGACATCACAACATAACCATCTGGCCCGCCGGAAATGGCAGCATCCGGGGCCGGTCGGTTCCTTCTCCCGGCTACAGATGGCAGGGGCGAGCCGGAAGAAGCACCAGAAGCCGGCGGGAGGCGGGGGTTGTCCCCTCCCACTGCCTGTAAGAACGATCAAGCAGCTGAACCGATTCAGCCGCTATGATTGTCCCTATGGTGAAGGGAATAGCCATCTCTAAAAGAAGATATCTGAATGATGCCTGTAGCTGCAGGCATCATTAAGATATCACCGCACAAAGTCCGCAACCTCACATGACGTTACGCGAGCGGAAAGTGGTTAAAGCAGAAGTAGACCAATCCAAAAAACACGTGCCGAAAATGTAACACTCCCATTGGTTGTGCTCTCAACCAAAGTGTCAAACCTTCCAATGGCTGGTGTCATAACTGATCACATGTGCAGCATTATGTCAGTTGTAGAATAAACAGAGGTAAAGATGGCAGCTTCCTGAAAAGGATAGGGGGGTTTACTTAAACTTTAAGACTCTCCATTCTTGGGTTGGAGTTAGGGTCTATTCACACCAGGTGATGTAGGACAGTGTTGGGCGGCTATTCCAGCACAGTTCCACCACAAGACAAGGAAAAGTGCTTTGTCTCCTACCTGACCAGTCCACATCTCCATGTTGTGGTGGGGTGCACAGTAAAAGGTACAGAATGCCGTATTCAGAACAAGGCAGTGTGACACCACCCACCACACTATGGCCAACAAAAGTAAACAGTGTGATGCACTGCAATTAGCACCTCGACACGGCTGTCATCCTTCTGCACACCAATGGCGTACTTACCTTATCCCTACCTCCTGTAGGCTCTTGCTCTTCATGCACCCAGTCCCCCGTATCTGCTTCTCTTTGGCGCTCTGTAGGGTGCTCTGTTGGTCGCACTCTGATTCTTCAAATACCATGGAGGACTGGCAGTAGACATGTGCACTGACAAAAAATGTGTTCGTTTTGTTTTCATTTCATTCGTTTTTTTACTTTTTTCGGAAATTCAGAAATTTGGAAATTCAGAAATTTGAAAATTCGGAATTTTCACATTTCCGAATTTCTGAATTTTCAAATTTTCGAATTCCGAATTTACGAATTTGCAAATTCCGAGTTTCCGAATTTTCAAATTTTCAAATTTCCAAATTTCCGAATTTTCACATTTTCACATTTTCACATTATCAAATTTTCAAATTTTCAAATTTTCAAATTTCCAAATTTCCGAATTTTCAAATTTTCAAATTTCCGAATTCCGAATTTCCAGATTTCAGAATTCCCGAATTTTCAAATTTCCAAACTTTCGAATTTCCAAATTTTCAAATTTTCAAAATTGCAAATTTCCAAATTGCGAATTTCCGAATTTCCAAATTTTCTAATTTCCGAGTCTTCTAATTTCCAAATTTTCGAATTTTTGAATTTCCGAATTTTCAAAATTTTCCGAATTTCCGAATTTCGAATTTCCGAAATTTCGAATTTTGAATTTCCGAATTTCCGAAATTTGAAAATATGAAACTCAAAAATTCGGAAATTTGGAAATTCGAAATTCGGAAATTTGGAAATTCGAAATTCGGAAATTTGGAAATTTGAAATTCTGATATTCGAAATTCCGAATTTTGAATTTCTGAATTTCCAAAATTCAGAAACTTGAAATTCAGAAATTCGAAATTTGGAATTTCGGTAATTGAAAAATTCAGAAATTCGGAAATGAATGAATTTGTCAAAATTTGTTAAAAAACTAATTCGGAACTAAACAAATTGCACATGTCTAACTGGAAGTCCTGCATTTTAGGCGAAGATGTCTTGGGCCCACTCATCATAACCTGGAGCAAAGGAAGAAAGGACAGCGCATTCTCTTTACATTCCATGCGAGAAAGCTAAACGTTGTATTACTACTGATAGAAATATTTGCATATGGCCCATTTTGCAATGCTTGTTTTTGCTCACAACCTATTTGGACATTTTAAAGGAGTTGTAAAGTCAGAAGTTATTTTTATATTAATACATTCTATGCATTAAGATAAAAAGCCTTCCATGTGCAGCAGTTCCCCTAATACTTACCTGAGCCCACTCTCTATCCAGCGAGGTCCATGAGTGTCTCAGCAAACTGTGATTCTCCTTCTGGATTAACTAAGACACAGCAGTGGCGCCATTGGCTCCCACTGCTGCCAATCTTACTGAGCTAGCCAATCAGGGGAAAGAGGGGGTGGGGCTGGGTCAGAGCAATTCAAAATGATTGTAATGTGGATATGACATATGATAACTATACAGTGCAAATGTAGCTGTAACTACAATACAATAATGATTTCATGTGTGATCAACACAATACATAGATGCAAACATTATGCTGTAAAGTTCAATAACATATAGAGTGCTAAATAATAAATCATTCAACAGTGCAAATGGGAAAAGTTCATTAATGGCTGGAATTCAATGAGAAAGATTCCACGGAGCGTGGATCAAATATTTAACCACGTAAAATCCCATCACCACATTGAGGTAAAAGGCTTACTGGAAAGCCAGCGACCACCCTTATTCAGGGGGGTCACAAAGCGCATGTTGGAACAGGGATCCACTGAAAGGATCTCCAGATGTCCTGAGCGTCTCCCACCAGAAGCCTCCACAGACACCAGGCGATGATCAGATATCCCCAATACCAGGAAGTGCAGATATGCAAAGAAAGAAAGATTCCAATAGTGCAATATTGTCTCTTTTAGGTATTTTAATGGTAAGTATTGCAGTGCTGTATACAAATATTCAGGCTCAAAAGCGAGTCTCCAGCAGTGTTGCCAACCCCCCGAAGTGAAATTTACTGTCAAGACACCAAAATTTACAAACACCACCATTTTTTTTGCTGGAAAAGATTAGTGAAATTTGCTGTCAAGACACCAAAATTTACAAACGCCACCAATTTTTTTACTGGCAAAGATTTGTGAAATTTACTGACAGAGCCACATTTTTTACTGTCACTGCAAAAATCCTAAAATTCTAGTTTTCAGTGCTAAACAGTGCAAATATCAATATTTAAACTATAAACATGTACCTATTGCTATTAGCAATGTGTTAAACAAAAGTCAAAAAACATATTTCTCCATTTACATGGTACAGGAGGGGGTCAGAGGCTGTGTGGTGATGGTACAGGGGTCAGAGGCTGTGCGGACATGGTACAGGGGTCAGAGGCTGTGCTAACATGGTACAGAGGGTCAGAGGCTGTGTGGACATGGTACAGGGGTCAGAGGCTGTGCGAACATGGTACAGGGGTCAGAGGCTGTGTGGACATGGTACAGGGGTCAGAGGCTGTGTGAACATGGTACAGGGGTCAGAGGCTGTGCTAACATGGTACAGGGGGTCAGAGGCTGTGCGAACATGGTACAGGGGTCAGAGGCGGTGTGGTGATGGTACAGGGGTCAGAGGCTGTGTGGACACGGTACAGGGTTCAGAGGCTGTGTGGACATGGTACAGGGGTCAGAGGCTGTGTGGACATGGTACAGGGGTCAGAGGCTGTGTGGAGATGGTACAGGGGTCAGAGGCTGTGTGGACATGGTACAGGGGTCAGAGACTGTGTGAACATGGTACAGGGGTCAGAGGCTGTGTGAACATGGTACAGGGGTCAGAGGCTGTGCGGACATACAGGGGTCAGAGGCTGTGCGGACATACAGGGGTCAGAGGCTGTGTGGACATGGTACAGGGGTCAGAGGCTGTGTGGACATGGTACAGGGGTCAGAGGCTGTGTGGACATGGTACAGGGGTGAGAGGCTGTGTGGTGATGGTACAGGGGTCAGAGGCTGTGCGGACATGGTACAGGGTCAGAGGCTGTGTGGACATGGTACAGGGGTCAGAGGCTGTGTGGACATGGTACAGGGGTCAGAGGTTGTGCGGACATGGTACAGGGGTCAGAGGCTGTGTGGACATGGTACAGGGGTCAGAGACTGTGTGAACATGGTACAGGGGTCAGAGGCTGTGTGAACATCGTACAGGGGTCAGAGGCTGTGCGGATGTTATATCCTCTGAGTTGTGAGAGACACAAGACTCTGGTCTGGAACAATGGATGTTTATTTCAGTACACACTGTACACTGCAACATGCATCTCAGGACAGGTACATCTTATATGCTTCCTTACATGTGCTCTAAGATGGTTACTATACCCCTTGACCCTTGTCATCACTCCTGGGTGGAGCCAGCCTTAAAGTAACAGTACATGTGGAACCTTTCAGGTATAACACCTTCCATCCATCCCTAAAAAAAAAAAAAATTACAACAAAACGAGAAAAGGCACAAAACATTAACTAATAACTGTCCAATAACAGTCCTCCAAACACAGGAGATGCGCCAGATATTTCCTGCATCCAGATGTGAGACCAAGCTTCCAGGGACAGTTGCGGGGATACAATGTCATCGGATCACTTTCGGCGGCCCCGTCGAAAGTCTCGTAACCGGTCTGGAAGCTGAAACCGATCAGGAGGGCGACAGTGTCGTTGAGGTCGGGCACCCAGCGACTCGGGACTGGAGGAAACAGGGCTGGCCGGAATGGGCACCGGCGGGGCCAAGAAGGGATCCACCAGCTCAGCGGGTGAACAGACCTCCGGACCAGGGCTGGAGGGCTCTGTTGGAGCTGAGTTCAAAAGTTCAGAGTCCCCCCAACCATCAGTCCCCTTGCATTCTGATCCGCTGGGAGCAGATCCTTGCGACACTGGTGGTTCAGCTGGCGTCAGGGATTCGGGCAATTGAAAACGAGGAAGCAGTTGGTCTGCATACCGTCTGCAAATGGAACCATCTTCCAGGCAGACCCTATACATCTTGGGTCCCAAAGTCTCTGCAATGACAGCAGGAAGCCACCGGCGTTGGAAGCCCCATAAGATCAGGCCCATACCTTTTGTTGGGCTGTGAATCGAGGGAGCTCACCATGTTTGACCATCTTGTCTTGCGACTGCAGTACATGTTCCTGGACTGTTTGAGGACGGAGCATGTCCAAAACAGTCCATGGCTGCCGACCCAGAAGGAGTTCTGCTGGAGTTTTCCCGGTGGTTGCATGTGGTGTGTTTCTGTAAGCAGAAAGGAAGGAGTCCAGCTGCTGGGGTGACAGGGACTGTTGTTTACTTGCAGCCACTGTAGCTTTGAAATAGCGTTTAAAAGTCTGCACAAACCGTTCTGCTTGACCATTAGTAGCCGGGTGGTAAGGTGCAGTCAACTTGTGCTTGATGTTGTGGGCAGTCAGGAAACGCTGAAACTCCTGACTGGTGAATTGTGCACCATTGTCAGTGACGATCTCTCTGGGGTATCCAAACGTAGCAGCGAGATGTAACAGTATGGAAACCGTTGCCTTAGTCGTTGGCTGAGTAACAGGAATTACCTCAGGCCACTTTGAATGGGCGTCCACTATGATCAAGAAGGTGTGTCCTCTGATCGGGCCTGCAAAGTCCAAGTGTAGGCGAAACCAAAGAACCGTGGGCCAAGTCCAGGGCTGGACACACCCTCGAGGAGGGTCTCTTGCAGTTTGTGCACATCCAGCACAAGCATTTACATATGTTGTGATATCTGAGTCTAGGCCACCACACATAGCCTCTGGCTTTTTGTTTCATACGTGTGCCCCCGGGATGACCAGTATGTAGCAAGCCCAGAATGTGTCTCCGGAGGGTCTGTGGAATGATCACTCGGTCTCCCCATAAAACACAGTTGCCAGCCACAGTTAATTCCATACGCCTACGAAAATAAGGTTCATAATCCTGTGTGACGGTTGCAGGCCAACCGGACCGTACCCAGGAGAGTATTGTTTTCAGAAAGGTATCCTTGGCTGTATGGGCTGCTATCTCCCCAGAAGACAAGAAGGACAGGCTGGTGTAACGACAACTCTTGACCGGTGGAGAAGAGTCCATCGACTTCCCTGTCAGTCGGGACATTGCGTCCGCATGCGCATTGGCATCATGACGCGATACTGGATTTTGTAGCTGTATGCACCCAAGAATAGGGCATAGCGTTGGAGGCGGGCCGCAGTAGTCTGAGAGATGCCTTTGTCAGGGCTAAAGATCTGAAGGAGTGGTTTATGGTCTGTCAGTATGGTGAATTCCCTACCATACAGGTAAAGATGAAACTTCTTAATTGCCCATATCAGCGCTAGAGCCTCTTTGTCAATGTGTGAGTAATTTTTTTCTGCTTTTGTCAAAGACCTGGAGGCAAATGCCACTGGTTTTTCTGACCCATCTGGTAAGATGTGAGATAGTACAGCACCCAGACCATAGGGTGAGGCATCACAAGCCAAGGTGAGAGGCTTCTGGAGGTCATAGTGCACGAGCATGCGTGACGCCAACAGCTTCCGCTTAGAGACTTCAAAAGCCCATTGGCATGCAGCTGACCAGTCCCATCTTGAATGTTTTTCCAAAAGCTTGTTCAGCGGAAACAAGGTGTGTGCCAGATCTGGCAGGAATTTGTGGTAATAGTTCAGCAAGCCAAGGTATGATCGCAACTGCTGGACGTTGGTTGGGGCTGGAGCTTTGACTAAAGAATCAACCTTGGCTTCCGTGGTGTGTATACCCTCTGCATCCACAAGGTGGCCACAAAACTCCAATTTAGGCACCATGAATTGGCATTTTGCTAAGTTCACTTTTAGACCCTGTTCTTGGAGTCTCGCCAACACAAGCTCCACGTTCCGCTTGTGTTCCTGCTCTGTCCGTCCTGTGATGAGCATGTCATCTAGCAGGCACTGCGTGAAAGGAATGTCCGCCAAAATCTCGTCCATTTTTCTTTGCCAAATGGCTGGGGCGGAGGCTACACCAAACACCATCCGATTGTATTCATACAGTCCCTTGTGGGTGTTGATGGTTAGAAACTTGCGGGAAGAAGGATGGACCTCAAACTGTAAATATGCTTGTCTGAGATCAAGCTTGGTGAACTTTTGGCCCCCTGCAAGAGAGGCAAAAATGTCATCTACTCTGGGTAGAGGATACTGGTCTATCTCCAGTTGGGAGTTCAGTGCCATGCGGAAATCGCCACAAATGCGTAGGTCCCCATTCGCTTTCTTTACTGGTACAACTGGTGATGCCCACTCGCTGTGCTCTACCTTGGAGATGACACCTTGTTCCTCCAGCCGACTTAGTTCTGCTTCCACTCCTGCTCGCAGTGCGAAAGGTACTGTCCGAGCTTTAATGAACTTAGGCTGAGCGTTGGGTTTCAGCTTGAGTTTTACACAGTCGTGCTTTATTTTCCCCAACTGGTCATCAAAGACCTTTGGGAAACGCTGCTTCAGGGACACCACCCATCCCTCATTATCTCCTAATGGAATTGTAACAGTGTTACAGGGATTTATGGTGATGTCTGGCATACCAAAGTGAGCAATCCAGTCCCTCCCAAAGAGAGGGGGTCCCCCATTTTCTAGGATGTATAATGGCAGTCTCTTTGTCTGACCCTTGTACAATACCTGTACTTTCGCATAACCCAGTGGGTGGAGTATCTGCTTTGAATATGTCTGCAGTTTGATTGGTGTTGGGCGGACAGTTGTTTGGGTCTGAAGTTGTCTCCATTGTTTCTGGGTGATAACTGTAACTGCTGCTCCTGTGTCTACATCCATCTTGAGTTTCTTTCCCTCCACAGTTACCTCTACAGTCATTGCGGAGGGTGCTGAATGCATATGATGTATGTCTAATCTGTGGAGCACTTCCTCATCCTCTGACTCAGATGATGTATATCTTCCCACCATATATGTCTTTGTCTTGGGGTTCAGAGGTTGTTTATCTCGCACCTTCTTGCTACGGCAAGCTCGTTTAAGATAGCCTGTCCTACCACAATTATGACAGGTCTGATCCTTAAACCGGCAGACTTTGTGGTCATGGTCTGTATTTCCACAACGGTAGCAGGCTGACTCCCGGCTTGGTGGGGGTCTGTATTTCCAGTTTGTGGCAGTTGGCTTGACTGCGGTTCTGAAAACTTCCTGTTTCACCTCTTCTTTTCTGCCCTGGGGGTTCAATTCCTCTGTATCTTTCACAGCCATTTCCATCACTGAAGCTATTTCAATTGCCTTTGTAAGGGTAAGATCTGTCTCTGTTAACAGTCTCTTTTGGCTAGACTCACAATTCAGTCCCATTACAAACTTATCTCTCAGTGCAGTAGGTAGATACTCCCCAAAAGAACAGGTAGAGGCTAGTCTGCGAAGGGCGAGCACATAAGCTTTAATTTCTTCACCTGGCTGCTGCTGCCGCTGATAACACCGAAATCTTTCTGCAATCTCTAATGGTTTAGGCTGGAAGTGATCCTCTAACAGTGTCAGGAGCTCTGCCAATGTCTTAGTTGCTGGCTTTACAGGGAAAAGGAGATCTCTAAGAGTATCATATGTCTTAGCACCAACCACTGTCAGGAATACTGCTACTTGCCTGTTGTCTGGGATGGCATTTGCACTGAAATACTGTTCCAGTCTCTCAACCCAGGAACTCCAGGATGTCTGTTCCCCATCAAATTCACCTAATGTCCCGATCAATGACATGGTACAGGGGTCAGAGGCTGTGTGGACATGGTACAGGGGTCAGAGGCTGTGTGGACATGGTACAGGGGTCAGAGGCTGTGTGGACATGGTACAGGGGTCAGAGACTGTGTGAACATGGTACAGGGGTCAGAGGCTGTGTGAACATGGTACAGGGGTCAGAGGCTGTGCGGACATACAGGGGTCAGAGGCTGTGCGGACATACAGGGGTCAGAGGCTGTGTGGACATGGTACAGGGGTCAGAGGCTGTGTGGACATGGTACAGGGGTCAGAGGCTGTGTGGACATGGTACAGGGGTCAGAGGCTGTGTGGACATGGTACAGGGGTCAGAGGTTGTGCGGACATGGTACAGGGGTCAGAGGCTGTGTGGACATGGTACAGGGGTCAGAGACTGTGTGAACGTACAGGGGTCAGAGGCTGTGCGGACATACAGGAGTCAGAGGCTGTGCGGACATGGTACAGGGGGTCAGAGGCTGTGTGGACACGGTACAGGGTTCAGAGGCTGTGTGGACATGGTACAGGGGTCAGAGGCTGTGTGGACATGGTACAGGGGTCAGAGGCTGTGTGGACATGGTACAGGGGTCAGAGGCTGTGTGGACATGGGACAGGGGTCAGAGACTGTGTGAACATGGTACAGGGGTCAGAGGCTGTGTGAACATGGTACAGGGGTCAGAGGCTGTGCGGACATACAGGGGTCAGAGGCTGTGCGGACATACAGGGGTCAGAGGCTGTGTGGACATGGTACAGGGGTCAGAGGCTGTGTGAACATGGTACAGGGGTCAGAGGCTGTGCGGACATACAGGGGTCAGAGGCTGTGTGGACATGGTACAGGGGTCAGAGGCTGTGCGGACATGGTACAGGGGTCAGAGGCTGTGCGGACATACAGGGGTCAGAGGCTGTGCGGACATACAGGGGTCAGAGGCTGTGTGGACATGGTACAGGGGTCAGAGGCTGTGCGGACATGGTACAGGGGTCAGAGGCTGTGCGGACATGGTACAGGGGTCAAAGGCTGTGCGGACATGGTACAGGGGTCAGAGGCTGTGCGGACATGGTACAGGGGTCAGAGGCTGTGCGGACATGCTACAGGGGTCAGAGGCTGTGCGGACATGGTACAGGGGTCAGAGGCTGTGCGGACATGGTACAGGGGTTAGAGGCTGTGCGGACATGGTACAGGGGTCAGAGGCTGTGCGAACATGGTACAGGGGTCAGAGGCTGTGCGAACATGGTACAGGGGTCAGAGGCTGTGCGGACATGGTACAGGGGTCAAAGGCTGTGTGGACATGGTACAGGGGTCAGAGGCTGTGTGAACATGGTACAGGGGTCAGAGTCTGTGCGGACATACAGGGGTCAGAGGCTGTGTGGACATGATACAGGGGTCAGAGGCTGTGCGGACATGGTACAGGGGTCAGAGGTAGTGTGAACATGGTACAGGGGTCAGAGGCTGTGTGAACATGGTACAGGGGTCAGAGGCTGTGTGAACATGGTACAGGGGTCAGAGGCTGTGCGGACATGGTACAGGGGTCAGAGGCTGTGTGGTGATGGTACAGGGGTCAGAGGCTGTGTGGATATGGTACAGGGGTCAGAGGCTGTGTGGATATGGTACAGGGGTCAGAGGCTGTGCGGACATGGTACAGGGGTCAGAGTCTGTGTGGTGATGGTACAGGGGTCAGAGGCTGTGTGGACATGGTACAGGGGTCAGAGGCTGTGTGAACATGGTACAGGGGTCAGAGGCTGTGCGGACATTGTACAGGGGTCAGAGGCTGTGCGAACATGGTACAGGGGTCAGAGGCTGTGCGGACATGGTACAGGGGTCAGAGGCTGTGCGGACATGGTACAGGGGTCAGAGGCTGTGCGGACATGGTACAGGGGTCAGAGGCTGTGTGAACATGGTACAGGGGTTAGAGGCTGTGCGGACATGGTACAGAGGTCAGAGGCTGTGCGGACATGGTACAGGGGTCAGAGGCTGTGCGGACATGGTACAGGGGTCAGAGGCTGTGTGGACATGGTACAGGGGTCAGAGGCTGTGTGAACATGGTACAGGGGTCAGAGGCTGTGCGGACATGGTACAGGGGTCAGAGGCTGTGCGAACATGGTACAAGGGTTAGAGGCTGTGCGGACATGGTACAGGGGTCAGAGGCTGTGTGGACATGGTACAGGGGTCAGAGGCTGTGTGAACATGGTACAGGGGTCAGAGGCTGTGCCAACATGGTACAGGGGGTCAGAGGCTGTGCGAACATGGTACAGGGGTCAGAGGCGGTGTGGTGATGGTACAGGGGTCAGAGGCTGTGTGGACACGGTACAGGGTTCAGAGGTTGTGTGGACATGGTACAGGGGTCAGAGGCTGTGTGGACATGGTACAGGGGTCAGAGGCTGTGTGGACATGGTACAGGGGTCAGAGACTGTGTGAACATGGTACAGGGGTAAGAGGCTGTGTGAACATGGTACAGGGGTCAGAGGCTGTGCGGACATACAGGGGTCAGAGGCTGTGTGAACATGGCACAGGGGTCAGAGGCTGTGCGAACATGGTACAGGGGGTCAGAGGCTGTGTGGACATGGTATAGGGTTCAGAGGCTGTGTGGACATGGTACAGGGGTCAGAGGCTGTGTGGACATGGTACAGGGGTCAGAGGCTGTGTGGACATGGTACAGGGGTCAGAGGTTGTGCGGACATGGTACTGGGGTCAGAGGCTGTGTGGACATGGTACAGGGGTCAGAGGCTGTGTGGACATGGTACAGGGGTCAGAGGCTGTGTGAACATCGTACAGGGGTCAGAGGCTGTGCGGACATACAGGAGTCAGAGGCTGTGCGAACATGGTTCAGGGGGTCAGAGGCTGTGTGGACACGGTACAGGGTTCAGAGGCTGTGTGGACATGGTACAGGGGTCAGAGGCTGTGTGGACATGGTACAGGGGTCAGAGGCTGTGTGGACATGGTACAGGGGTCAGAGGCTGTGTGGACATGGTACAGGGGTCAGAGACTGTGTGAACATGGTACAGGGGTCAGAGGCTGTGTGAACATGGTACAGGGGTCAGAGGCTGTGCGGACACACAGGGGTCAGAGGCTGTGCGGACATACAGGGGTCAGAGGCTGTGTGGACATGGTACAGTGGTCAGAGGCTGTGTGGACATGGTACAAGGGTCAGAGGCTGTGTGGACATGGTACAGGGGTCAGAGGCTGTGTGGACATGGTACAGGGGTCAGAGGTTGTGCGGACATGGTACAGGGGTCAGAGGCTGTGTGGACATGGTACAGGGGTCAGAGGCAGTGTGAACATCGTACAGGGGTCAGAGGCTGTGCGGACATACAGGAGTCAGAGGCTGTGCGAACATGGTACAGGGGGTCAGAGGCTGTGTGGACATGGTACAGGGTTCAGAGGCTGTGTGGACATGGTACAGGGGTCAGAGGCTGTGTGGACATGGTACAGGGGTCAGAGGCTGTGTGGACATGGTACAGGGGTCAGAGGCTGTGTGGACATGGTGCAGGGGTCAGAGACTGTGTGAACATGGTACAGGGGTCAGAGGCTGTGTGAACATGGTACAGGGGTCAGAGGCTGTGTGGACATACAGGGGTCAGAGGCTGTGCGGACATACAGGGGTCAGAGGCTGTGTGGACATGGTACAGGGGTCAGAGGCTGTGTGAACATGGTACAGGGGTCAGAGGCTGTGCGGACATACAGGGGTCAGAGGCTGTGCGGACATACAGGGGTCAGAGGCTGTGTGGACATGGTACAGGGGTCAGAGGCTGTGCGGACATGGTACAGGGGTCAGAGGCTGTGCGGACATGGTACAGGGGTCAGAGGCTGTGCGGACATGGTACAGGGGTCAGAGGCTGTGCGGACATGGTACAGGGGTCAGAGGCTGTGCGGACATGATACAGGGGTCAGAGGCTGTGCAGACATGGTACAGGGGTCAGAGGCTGTGCGGACATGGTACAGGGGTCAGAGGCTGTGCGGACATGGTACAGGGTTCAGAGGCTGTGTGGACATGGTACAGGGGTCAGAGGCTGTGCGAACATGGTACAGGGGTCAGAGGCTGTGCGAACATGGTACAGGGGTCAGAGGCTGTGCGAACATGGTACAGGGGTCAGAGGCTGTGCGGACATGGTACAGGGGTCAGAGGCTGTGTGGACATGGTACAGGGGTCAGAGGCTGTGTGGACATGGTACAGGGGTCAGAGGCTGTGTGAACATGGTACAGGGGTCAGAGTCTGTGCGGACATACAGGGGTCAGAGGCTGTGTGGACATGATACAGGGGTCAGAGGCTGTGCGGACATGGTACAGGGGTCAGAGGTTGTGTGAACATTGTACAGGGGTCAGAGGCTGTGTGAATATGGTACAGGCGTCAGAGGCTGTGTGAACATGGTACAGGGGTCAGAGACTGTGCGGACATGGTACAGGGGTCAGAGGCTGTGCAGACATGGTACATAGGTCAGAGGCTGTGCGGACATGGTACAGGGGTCAGAGGCTGTGTGGTGATAGTACAGGGGTCAGAGGCTGTGTGGTGATGGTACAGGGGTCAGAGGCTGTGTGGACATGGTACAGGGGTCAGAGGCTGTGCGGACATGGTACAGGGGTCAGAGGCTGTGTGGACATGGTACAGGGGTCAAAGGCTGTGTGGACATGGTACAGGGGTCAGAGGCTGTGCGGACATACAGGGGTCAGAGGCTGTGTGGACATGGTACAGGGGTCAGAGGCTGTGCGGACATGGTACAGGGGTCAGAGGCTGTGCGGACATGGT
The DNA here is from genome assembly GCA_037952925.1 of Lithobates clamitans. Lineage (NCBI taxonomy): Eukaryota > Metazoa > Chordata > Amphibia > Anura > Ranidae > Lithobates > Lithobates clamitans. Next base: position 2,527,828 of record JBBGZY010001079.1, on the reverse strand, counting down.
ACAGGGGTCAGAGGCTGTGCGGACATGGTACAGGGGTCAGAGGCTGTGCGGACATGGTACAGGGGTCAGAGGCTGTGCGGACATGGTACAGGGGTCAGAGGCTGTGTGGACATGGTACAGGGGTCAGAGGCTGTGTGAACATGGTACAGGGGTCAGAGGCTGTGCGAACATGGTACAGGGGTCAGAGGCTGTGCGGACATGGTACAGGGGTCAGAGGCTGTGCGAACATGGTACAGGGGTTAGAGGCTGTGCGGACATGGTACAGGGGTCAGAGGCTGTGCGGACATGGTACAGGGGTCAGAGGCTGTGTGGACATGGTACAGGGGTCAGAGGCTGTGTGGACATGGTACAGAGGTCAGAGGCTGTGTGAACATGGTACAGGGGTCAGAGGCTGTGTGAACATGGTACAGGGGTCAGAGGCTGTGCGGACATACAGGGGTGAGAGGCTGTGTGGACATGATACAGGGGTCAGAGGTTGTGCGAACATGGTACAGGGGTCAGAGGCTGTGCGGACATGGTACAGGGGTCAGAGGCTGTGTGGACATGGTACAGGGGTCAGAGGCTGTGCGGACATGGTACAGGGGTAAGAGGCTGTGCGGACATGATACAGGGGTCAGAGGCTGTGCAGACATGGTACAGGGGTCAGAGGCTGTGCGGACATGGTACAGGGGTCAGAGGCTGTGCGGACATGGTACAGGGTTCAGAGGCTGTGTGGACATGGTACAGGGGTCAGAGGCTGTGCGAACATGGTACAGGGGTCAGAGGCTGTGCGAACATGGTACAGGGGTCAGAGGCTGTGCGAACATGGTACAGGGGTCAGAGGCTGTGCGAACATGGTACAGGGGTCAGAGGCTGTGCGGACATGGTACAGGGGTCAGAGGCTGTGTGGACATGGTACAGGGGTCAGAGGCTGTGTGGACATGGTACAGGGGTCAGAGGCTGTGTGAACATGGTACAGGGGTCAGAGTCTGTGCGGACATACAGGGTCAGAGGCTGTGTGGACATGATACAGGGGTCAGAGGCTGTGCGGACATGGTACAGGGGTCAGAGGTTGTGTGAACATTGTACAGGGGTCAGAGGCTGTGTGAATATGGTACAGGCGTCAGAGGCTGTGTGAACATGGTACAGGGGTCAGAGACTGTGCGGACATGGTACAGGGGTCAGAGGCTGTGCGGACATGGTACAGGGGTCAGAGGCTGTGTGGTGATAGTACAGGGGTCAGAGGCTGTGTGGTGATGGTACAGGGGTCAGAGGCTGTGTGGACATGGTACAGGGGTCAGAGGCTGTGCGGACATGGTACAGGGGTCAGAGGCTGTGTGAACATGGTACAGGGGTCAGAGGCTGTGTGAACATGGTACAGGGGTCAGAGGCTGTGCGGACATACTGGGGTCAGAGGCTGTGTGGACATGGTACAGGGGTCAGAGGCTGTGCGGACATGGTACAGGGGTCAGAGGCTGTGCGAACATGGTACAGGGGTCAGAGGCTGTGCGGACATGGTACAGGGGTCAGAGGCTGTGTGGACATGGTACAGGGGTCAGAGGCTGTGTGGACATGGTACAGGGGTCAGAGGCTGTGTGGACATGGTACAGGGGTCAGAGGCTGTGCGGACATACAGGGGTCAGAGGCTGTGTGGACATGGTACAGGGGTCAGAGGCTGTGCGGACATGGTACAGGGGTCAGAGGCTGTGCGAACATGGTACAGGGGTCAGAGGCTGTGCGGACATGGTACAGGGGTCAGAGGCTGTGCGGACATGGTACAGGGGTCAGAGGCTGTGCGGACATGGTACAGGGGTCAGAGGCTGTGTGGACATGGTACAGGGGTCAGAGGCTGTGAGAACATGGTACAGGGGTCAGAGGCTGTGCGAACATGGTACAGGGGTCAGAGGCTGTGCGGACATGGTACAGGGGTCAGAGGCTGTGCGAACATGGTACAGGGGTTAGAGGCTGTGCGGACATGGTACAGGGGTCAGAGGCTGTGCGGACATGGTACAGGGGTCAGAGGCTGTGTGGACATGGTACAGGGGTCAGAGGCTGTGTGGACATGGTACAGAGGTCAGAGGCTGTGTGAACATGGTACAGGGGTCAGAGGCTGTGTGAACATGGTACAGGGGTCAGAGGCTGTGTGGACATGGTACAGAGGTCAGAGGCTGTGTGAACATGGTACAGGGGTCAGAGGCTGTGTGAACATGGTACAGGGGTCAGAGGCTGTGCGGACATACAGGGGTGAGAGGCTGTGTGGACATGATACAGGGGTCAGAGGTTGTGCGAACATGGTACAGGGGTCAGAGGCTGTGCGGACATGGTACAGGGGTCAGAGGCTGTGCGGACATGGTACAGGGGTCAGAGGCTGTGCGGACATGGTACAGGGGTAAGAGGCTGTGCGGACATGATACAGGGGTCAGAGGCTGTGCAGACATGGTACAGGGGTCAGAGGCTGTGCGGACATGGTACAGGGGTCAGAGGCTGTGCGGACATGGTACAGGGTTCAGAGGCTGTGTGGACATGGTACAGGGGTCAGAGGCTGTGCGAACATGGTACAGGGGTCAGAGGCTGTGCGAACATGGTACAGGGGTCAGAGGCTGTGCGAACATGGTACAGGGGTCAGAGGCTGTGCGGACATGGTACAGGGGTCAGAGGCTGTGTGGACATGGTACAGGGGTCAGAGGCTGTGTGGACATGGTACAGGGGTCAGAGGCTGTGTGAACATGGTACAGGGGTCAGAGTCTGTGCGGACATACAGGGTCAGAGGCTGTGTGGACATGATACAGGGGTCAGAGGCTGTGCGGACATGGTACAGGGGTCAGAGGTTGTGTGAACATTGTACAGGGGTCAGAGGCTGTGTGAATATGGTACAGGCGTCAGAGGCTGTGTGAACATGGTACAGGGGTCAGAGACTGTGCGGACATGGTACAGGGGTCAGAGGCTGTGCAGACATGGTACATAGGTCAGAGGCTGTGCGGACATGGTACAGGGGTCAGAGGCTGTGTGGTGATAGTACAGGGGTCAGAGGCTGTGTGGTGATGGTACAGGGGTCAGAGGCTGTGTGGACATGGTACAGGGGTCAGAGGCTGTGCGGACATGGCACAGGGGTCAGAGGCTGTGTGAACATGGTACAGGGGTCAGAGGCTGTGTGAACATGGTACAGGGGTCAGAGGCTGTGCGGACATACTGGGGTCAGAGGCTGTGTGGACATGGTACAGGGGTCAGAGGCTGTGCGGACATGGTACAGGGGTCAGAGGCTGTGCGAACATGGTACAGGGGTCAGAGGCTGTGCGGACATGGTACAGGGGTCAGAGGCTGTGTGGACATGGTACAGGGGTCAGAGGCTGTGTGGACATGGTACAGGGGTCAGAGGCTGTGTGGACATGGTAAAGGGGTCAGAGGCTGTGCGGACATACAGGGGTCAGAGGCTGTGTGGACATGGTACAGGGGTCAGAGGCTGTGCGGACATGGTACAGGGGTCAGAGGCTGTGCGAACATGGTACAGGGGTCAGAGGCTGTGCGGACATGGTACAGGGGTCAGAGGCTGTGCGGACATGGTACAGGGGTCAGAGGCTGTGCGGACATGGTACAGGGGTCAGAGGCTGTGTGGACATGGTACAGGGGTCAGAGGCTGTGTGAACATGGTACAGGGGTCAGAGGCTGTGCGAACATGGTACAGGGGTCAGAGGCTGTGCGGACATGGTACAGGGGTCAGAGGCTGTGCGAACATGGTACAGGGGTTAGAGGCTGTGCGGACATGGTACAGGGGTCAGAGGCTGTGCGGACATGGTACAGGGGTCAGAGGCTGTGTGGACATGGTACAGGGGTCAGAGGCTGTGTGGACATGGTACAGAGGTCAGAGGCTGTGTGAACATGGTACAGGGGTCAGAGGCTGTGTGAACATGGTACAGGGGTCAGAGGCTGTGCGGACATACAGGGGTGAGAGGCTGTGTGGACATGATACAGGGGTCAGTGGTTGTGCGGACATGGTACAGGGGTCAAAGGCTGTGTGAACATGGTACAGGGGTCAGAGGCTGTGTGAACATGCTACAGGGGTCAGAGGGTGTGTGAACATGGTACAGGGGTCAGAGGCTGTGCGGACATGGTACAGGGGTCAGAGGCTGTGCAGACATGGTACAGGGGTCAGAGGCTGTGTGGTGATGGTACAGGGGTCAGAGGCTGTGTGGACATGGTACAGGGGTCAGAGACTGTGTGAACATGGTACAGGGGTCAGAGGCTGTGTGAACATGGTACAGGGGTCAGAGGCTGTGCGGACATACAGGGGTCAGAGGCTGTGTGAACATGGTACAGAAGTCAGAGGCTGTGCGAACATGGTACAGGGGGTCAGAGGCTGTGTGGACACGGTACAGGTTTCAGAGGCTGTGTGGACATGGTACAGGGGTCAGAGGCTGTGTGGACATCGTACAGGGGTCAGAGGCTGTGTGGACATGGTACAGGGGTCAGAGGCTGTGTGGACATGGTACAGGGGTCAGAGGCTGTGCGGACATGGTACAGGGGTCAGAGGCTGTGCGAACATGGTACAGGGGTCAGAGGCTGTGCGGACATGGTACAGGGGTCAGAGGCTGTGCGGACATGGTACAGGGGTCAGAGGCTGTGCAAACATGGTACAGGGGTCAGAGGCTGTGCGGACATGGTACAGGGGTCAGAGGCTGTGCGGACATGGTACAGGGGTCAGAGGCTGTGCGGACATGGTACAGGGGTCAGAGGCTGTGTGGTGATGGTACAGGGGTCAGAGGCTGTGCGGACATGGTACAGGGTCTCAGAGACTGTGTGAACATGGTACAGGGGTCAGAGGCTGTGTGAACATGGTACAGGGGTCAGAGGCTGTGCGAACATGGTACAGGGGGTCAGAGGCTGTGTGGACACGGTACAGGGTTCAGAGGCTGTGTGGACATGATACAGGAGTCAGAGGCTGTGCGGACATGGTACAGGGGTCAGAGTCTGTGTGGTGATGGTACAGGGGTCAGAGGCTGTGTGGACATGGTACAGGGGTCAGAGGCTGTGTGAACATGGTACAGGGGTCAGAGGCTGTGCGGACATACAGGGGTCAGAGGCTGTGTGGACATGGTACAGGGGTCAGAGGCTGTGCGGACATGGTACAGGGGTCAGAGGCTGTGCGGACATGGTACAGGGGTCAGAGGCTGTGCGGACATGGTACAGGGGTCAGAGGCTGTGTGGACATGGTACAGGGGTCAGAGGCTGTGTGGACATGGTACAGGGGTCAGAGACTGTGTGAACATGGTACAGGGGTCAGAGGCTGTGTGAACATGGTACAGGGGTCAGAGGCTGTGCGGACATACAGGGGTCAGAGGCTGTGTGAACATTGTACAGGGGTCAGAGGCTGTGTGGACATGGTACAGGGGTCAGAGACTGTGTGAACATGGTACAGGGGTCAGAGGCTGTGTGAACATGGTACAGGGGTCAGAGGCTGTGCGGACATGGTACAGGGGTCAGAGGCTGTGCGGACATGGTACAGGGGTCAGAGGCTGTGCGAACATGGTACAGGGGTCAGAGGCTGTGCGGACATGGTACAGGGGTCAGAGGCTGTGCGGACATGGTACAGGGGTCAGTGGCTGTGCGGACATGGTACAGGGGTCAGAGGCTGTGCGGACATGGTACAGGGGTCAGAGGCTGTGTGGACATGGTACATGGGTCAGAGGCTGTGCGAACATGGTACAGGGGTCAGAGGCTGTGCGAACATGGTACAGGGGTCAGAGGCTGTGCGAACATGGTACAGGGGTCAGAGGCTGTGCGAACATGGTACTGGGGTCAGAGGCTGTGCGAACATGGTGCAGGGGTCAGAGGCTGTGCGGACATGGTACAGGGGTCAAAGGCTGTGTGGACATGGTACAGGGGTCAGAGGCTGTGTGGACATGGTACAGGGGTCAGAGGCTGTGTGAACATGGTACAGGGGTCAGAGGCTATGTGAACATGGTACAGGGGTCAGAGGCTGTGCGGACATACAGGGGTCAGAGGATGTGTGGACATGATACAGGGGTCAGAGGCTGTGCGGACATGGTACAGGGGTCAGAGGCTTTGTGAACATGGTACAGGGGTCAGAGGCTGTGTGAACATGGTACAGAGGTCAGAGGCTGTGCGAACATGGTACAGGGGTCAGAGGCTGTGCGGACATGGTACAGGGGTCAGAGGCTGTGCGGACATGGTACAGGGTTCAGAGGCTGTGTGGTGATGGTACAGGGGTCAGAGACTGTGTGGACATGGTACAGGGGTCAGAGGCTGTGCGGACATGGTACAGGGGTCAGAGTCTGTGTGGTGATGGTACAGGGGTCAGAGGCTGTGTGGACATGGTACAGGGGTCAGAGGCTGTGCGGACATACAGGGGTCAGAGGCTGTGTGGACATGGTACAGGGGTCAGAGGCTGTGTGGACATGGTACAGGGGTCAGAGGCTGTGTGAGCATGGTACAGGGGTCAGAAGCTGTGTGAACATGGTACAGGGGTCAGAGGCTGTGCGGACATACAGGGGTCAGAGGCTGTGTGGACATGATACAGGGGTCAGAGGCTGTGCGGACATGGTACATTGGTTAGAGACTGTGTGAACATGGTACAGGGGTCAGAGGCTGTGTGAACATGGTACAGGGGTCAGAGGCTGTGCGGACATGGTACAGGAGTCAGAGGCTGTGCAGACATGGTACATGGGTCAGAGGCTGTGTGGTGATGGTACAGGGGTCAGAGGCTGTGTGGACATGGTACAGGGGTCAGAGGCTGTGTGGACATGGTACAGGGGTCAGAGGCTGTGTGGACATGGTACAGGGGTCAGAGTCTGTGTGGTGATGGTACAGGGGTCAGAGGCTGTGTGAACATGGTACAGGGGTCAGAGGCTGTGCGGACAAGGTACAAAGGTCAGAGGCTGTGCAGACATGGTACAGGGGTCAGAGGCTGTGCAGACATGGTACATGGGTCAGAGGCTGTGTGGTGATGGTACAGGGGTCAGAGGCTGTGTGGACATGGTACAGGGGTCAGAGGCTGTGTGGACATGGTACAGGGGTCAGAGGCTGTGCGGACATGGTACAGGGGTCAGAGTCTGTGTGGTGATGGTACAGGGGTCAGAGGCTGTGTGAACATGGTACAGGGGTCAGAGGCTGTGCGGACAAGGTACAAGGGTCAGAGGCTGTGCAGACATGGTACAGGGGTCAGAGGCTGTGTGGTGATGGTACAGTGGTCAGAGGCTGTGTGGACATGGTACAGGGGTCAGAGGCTGTGTGGACATGGTACAGGTGTCAGAGGCTGTGCGGACATGGTACAGGGGTCAGAGTCTGTGTGGTGATGGTACAGGGGTCAGAGGCTGTGTGGACATGGTAGTACAGGGGTCAGAGGCTGTGTGGTGATGATGGTACAGGGGTCAGAGGCTGTGTGAACATGGTATAGGGGTCAGAGGCTGTGTGAACATGCAGGGGTCAGAGGCTGTGTGGACATGGTACAGGGTTCAGAGGCTGTGTGGACATGGTACAGGGGTCAGAGGCTGTGTGGACATGGTACAGGGGCCAGAGGCTGTGTGGACATGGTACAGGGGTCAGAGGCTGTGCGGACATGGTACAGGGGTCAGAGGCTATGTGGACATGGTACAGGGGGTCAGAGGCTGTGTGGACATGGTACAGGGGTCAGAGGCTGTGCGGACATGGTACAGGGGTCAGAGTCTGTGTGGTGATGGTACAGGGGTCAGAGGCTGTGTGGACATGGTAGTACAGGGGTCAGAGGCTGTATGGTGATGGTACAGGGGTCAGAGGCTGTGTGAACATAGTATAGGGGTCAGAGGCTGTGTGAACATGCAGGGGTCAGAGGCTGTGTGGACATGGTACAGGGGTCAGAGGCTGTGTGGACATGATACAGGGGTCATAGGTTGTGTGGACATGGTACAGGGGCGGCACATGCGCAGTTGTGCTGTCGGCCTGCAGCCATCTTTTTAACAGGCAGCCCGAAAATGAGCTGAAATTTACGGGCTGCCTGTAAATTAACTAGCGGTTGGCAACACTGGTCTCCAGTACAAAATGGATAAAAAGGAATTCCTTGCAAGTGAAAAGTCCACAAATGTGTATAAGCGATTGCGCAAGCGCAGAGCGTGTGAGCATAGCGTACCCAGGTAAGTATGATATGTTTGTTATTTTTATTGGAAAAAAAACAAGACTTTACTATCACTGTAATTGTATCCTTATTATTTCTGATCATTTAATAGAATGTGCATCAAGCTCAATATTTTTTCATTGTGCTTATATGTCTTAAACTTTGAATAAACATATTTAAAAAAAAAAAAACACACCAATTAAAGGGGTTGTTTTTTTTTTAATATAAATGTCTATACTTACCTGCTCTGTACAATCGTTTTGCACAGAGCAGCCCCAATCCTCCTCTTCTGGGGTGCCCTGCTGGCGCTTCATGCCCCTCCTCAACATTGGGTGCCTCCAGGAAAACCCGCTTTCCCTGGGGGCACCCGTGCCTGCTCACTCCCGAGTCCCGCTGCTGCTTCCCTTGTCACTGAATTTGATCGACAGCAATGGGAGCCAATGGCTCCTGCTGCTATCAATCTGTCCAATGAGGAGAGAGACAGTGGCTGGAGCTGCTGTGCTCGTGCACATCACTGGATCGGATCGGGCTCAGGTATGAAAAGGGAGGTCTGGTTGGAGCTGCAGCACAGAAGCTTTCAATTGAATGCATAGAATGAATTAGGGTGAAAAACCTTGAGGCTTTTCAACCAATTTAACCTCTGCCCGCCCAAGGTACCTCATATGACATCCTTGACTTTGATATATCTGAATGATCTCTGCAGCTACAGACATCATTCAGATATCGGCTTTTTCAGCCGGCGATTCCCTACACCATAAGAACAATCATAGCGGCCGTTCCGCCACTTGATTGTTCTTACGGGCGGCGAGATGGGACGCACCCCCCCTCCTGCCGACCTCCGGTGCTTCTATCTACTCACCGCTTCCATCGGTAAGTCTGAGACAGGATCCGCCGGCCCCGGATGGTGATGATAGAGATTTCTGGCGGACCCAATGGTTGCCGGAGTCTCTATGATCATTTGGAGGCTGGGCACGATGTTATGACATCATGCCCGGCCTCTGCATTCAAACAAATGGCGCCGCCTCGGCTGGGAAGCCGAGATCGTTTTATTTTTTATTTTTTATTTCAGGCTTTCCAGCCTAGAGATGAGATGTGGGGTCTTATTGACCCCACATCTCACTGTAAAGAGGACCTGTCATGCCATATTCCTATTACAAGGGATGTTTACATTCCTTGTAATAGGAATAAAAGTGATCAAAATTGTTATTATTTTTTTTTAAAGTGTCAAACTAAAAACTAAAAAGTAAAATTAACAATAAAAAAAAACGTAAAGCACCCCTGTCCCTGTGTGCTTGCTCGCAGAAGCGAACGCATACGTAAGTCTCGCCCACATATGAAATCGGTGTTCAAACCACACATGTGAGGTATCGCTGCAAACGTTAGAACAAGGGCAATAATTCTAGCCCTAGACCTCCTCTGTAACTCAAAATATGTAACCACTAACAAATTTGAAAGCGTCGCCTATGGGGATTTTTAAGTACCGAAGTTTGGCGCCATTCCACGAGCGTGTGCAATTTTGAAGCGTGACATGTTGGATATCTATTTACTCAGCGTAATTTCATCTTTCACATTATGTAAAAAAATTGGGCTAACTTTAAGGTTTTTTAATTTTTTTTTAAAGCATAAAACGTGTTAGAAAAATTGCTGCCCAAATACCGTGCGAGATAAAAAGTTGCAACAACCGCCATTGTATTCTCTATGGTCTTTGCTAAAAAAAAAAAATATATAATGTTTGGGGGTTTTATGTAATTTTCTAGCAAAAAAATTATGACTTTTACATTTAGGAGAGAAATGTCAGAATTGGCCTGGATGGGAAGTGGTTAAAGCGGGATTCCGGCCGTAAAAAAAAAATGTAAAAGTCAGCAGCTACAAACACTGTAGCTGCTGACTGTAAATAAGTACTTACCTGTCCTGGGTGCCCCCGATGTCATCCGCCCGAGGCCGACCCGTCCCTCGGCTCTCGGGTCCCGGCACCGCCATCCTAGGTAAGGGAGCCTTGCTAGTTCAGTGCCAGTTTCCTACTGCGCACGCGCGAGCGGCACAGCGCTCTGTGAATGGCCCCGTGGTGTTCTGGGAACACACACAGTTCCCAGAAGACAACGGGGCCACTCACCGAGGAGCAGAACACGCCATCGGAAAACGAAGAGGCAGATTAGGAAGACTGCCTGGCAACAAGGGTTTAGGTAAGTTTAATTTTTTTTTTTTTTCAAATGTTTTTTTTAATTTTTTTTAGGATTTTTGGTGACTTTTTTTTTCCACTTTAAGCATCATAAAGCAACATTTATCCATCAGGCTGGTTGTACATAATAAAAAAAAAAAAAAAAAACGTCAGGCAGCAAAAGGGTTAAAGTGGAGTTCCACCCACTTTTACAACTCTTCAGCATCCCTCACTAAACTGTGCACTGTAAACAAATTGGATGTTTTTTAATTTTTTTTTCTCAGCACTTACTGTATATCTGCTGTATTCATTTTTCACTTCCTCCTCCCTATCCGCGTCCCATTGCATCATTTCCTGTTTGCCATGCCTTCTGGGAAGGGGAAGCAACTTCCTCTGACACTGCCGTTGCTATGGAAACTGACCTGAAACCATTACATTGCTTGTGCATCCAGGAAGATCCAGGAAGAAATACAGTCTGGCTTCAGATGCCCACACTTAAGATGGCCACGGCCTGCTGTAAGTTTATAAAATAACAAACTACTGCTATAAACTAACAAAACAGACCTTAGTTTACAGACTAACTTTACTAGAATACAATAAGCTTGTGTATTATAGGGGTATTTTTATTTAAAAAGTATCATTTCGGCCGGAACACCACTTTAAGCTATATGAATGAATGCTGACCATTGAAAGCACCCTTGGAAGTGTTAATGGATAGTCCCAACCTCTGTAACTGTCCCTTTTGCCGGACAACTTCTACTAACATAAAGTGGAAAAAACATGTATCTACTGGCAGGATCAAGAGGTAATAAAATGGTAACCTCTGTGTACTTGACACACAGCGGTTTTCCTTTAAATCTATCTTTCTATACATGACTTTGAAATGTGATAGATGTATTGTATGGTTGCTTGCTATCCTGGGAAGAATAACCCTGGCCGGTAATCGCTGCTCACAGTAGGTTTATGGTAATCCTCTGAAAGTCTGCTGGATATTTGACAGGCAAATAATAGTCCTAAACTGGTATTGATTGCTCTTGAATATTAGCAGTGATTCCCACGACTGTGGCTGACAGAAGAAGTGAGGCTGTTTATAAGTTGTAATTGGTTTTCTGACATATAGGCCTGTAGATACACCTATGAGTCTTTGCCATAAATGATATTAATAATCAGGTACGTGACGTCTCATTGCCAGCACATATCACTGTGCTCCCTTTTTCTCTGTAATTCTTCATTCATTTCCACTTTGATGACCTTTAGTGGTATTCTTATAGAAAGTGTCTCATATATTTGCTGTCATGTATACATGAATGTGATTTGAAAACCTCAAGGAAATCTGGCCAGTTCCTCTCATGTTGAAGAGGTTTTTACAGAAGTGCTTCTAAAATACGACTTTTAAAGGAGAGCTCCGGGAAATATAACTGGAAAGGACAGGATAAATACAATACTAAACCAGAAAGCGAGGTAAATACAAAATATCTGGGAAGGTTCTCCTTCATCCAGTTCATGGTATAGCTATAAGTAGTTAGCACATATTTCTGTTATTGTTCTATAATATTGAAGAGAATTTTTTTTTATGGGAATTGAGTGTATGGGACTGCCAACATCCTTAAAAACATGAAGAGAGGAAACATGGTACAAGTGCAGCAGGGGCCGCCCCCTTGGACTTTAATCACTTGCCTACTGGGCACTTTCACCCCCTTCCTGCCCAGGCCAATTTTCAGCCTTCAGCGCTCTCGCACTTTGAATGACAATTGCGCGGTCATACAACACTGTACCCAAACAAATTTTTTATCATTTTCCTTACACAAATAGAGATTTCTTTCGGTGGTATTTAATCAGTGCTGGGTTATTTTAAAAAAATGAAAAAAAAAATGTTTTTTTACTTTTTTTCTGTCAGTAAATTTTGTAACTAAGTAATTTTTCACCTTCACTGTTGTGCGCTGATGAGGCGGCACTGATGGTCACTTTTAGGCTGAACTGGTGGGAATTGATGAGCTGACACTTATGGGCACCGATGAGGTGGCACTGATGAGGAGGCACTAATGTGCCGCACTTATGGGCACTGATAGGTGGCACTGATGAGCACTGATAGGCGGCACTGATGGGCACTGTTATGTGGCATAGATGTGCACTAATAGGTGGCGCTGGTGGGCACTGATAGGCGGTACTGGTGGGCACTGATAGGCGGCACTGGTGGGCACTGATAGGCAGCACGGATAGGTGGCATGGATAGGTGGTACTGATGGGCATTGATGGGTGTCACTGATGGGCGACACTGATGGGCATTGATCGACAGCAGTGATGGGCATTGATGGGCAGCACTGATAGGCAGCACTGATTGCCAGCACTGACTGGTATCTCTAATGGGCACTGATTGGTGGCACTTGTGGGCGCTGATTGCTGCCACTGGTGGGCACTGATTGCTGGCATTGGTGGGCAGTGATTGGTGACACTGTATGGCTATATTGTAATCAGGGCACTGATGATCAGTGCCCTGATTACATTCCTAGATATCCCCCTGCGTGTAGTTGTCACTGATCGTCTCTCCTCGCCACACACTCGGTCAGTATTTACGTATTTATACATGTTGATCAGATCCCCCCTTAATCTCCCCTTCTCAAGAGATAATAAATTCAGTTCCTCTAATGTTTCCTCATAGCTGAGCTCCTCCATGCCTCTTATCAGTTTGGTTGCCCTTCTCTGCACTTTCTCCAGTTCCCCAATATCCTTTTTGAGACCTGGTGCCCAAAACTGAACTGCATATTCCAGATGAGGTCTTACTAATGATTTGTACAGGGACAAAATTATATATCTCTGTCTGGAGTCAATAAAAATATTGTTTTTACTGTTTCATTTCTATGAGAATAATTTCTCATATTGCCAATGCGGCCTCTTTTATATATCTTGTATTTGATGTATTGAGGTTTTGGATTAGTATGTATTGCAATTTATATGTTTTTTAATGTTTCATCTAGCCTCCTGTCTGCTGCACCCCTTCTGAGTTTGTTACTGCCATTTGAGAATTCATTTTCTCTTTTTAATTTGTTTTTCCTTTGTTATTCATTTTGGCCACAAGATGGCGTTTTCTTTCGTTTTTTGTTTTTTCGTTTTTTCCTAAGTGTTTCCTCCGCTTCCCTAATTACCATTGGCCGGCATGTAACACGGCTTGGCCGTTTCCTAATGCCAAAATTACCTTACCAGTAGTTAAGATGGCGCCCATAGTGTATTTAATGCCCACACGCGGTGACGCTCGAGCTTGGCCAATCCCCAGACGACGTCCGCTAGTGACGAAACGCATAGGGAGGAGCCTATGACGTCACCACGTCCGTACTCTGTGTAGGGCTTACACGAACCAGGAAGGCGGAGGCAGCAGACGGAGGTGCAGATTGTCAGCTGTATGCGATATGCTGTTTTTACCACGAGATTTTGTAAGTGCAATTCTTTTAATAAAACGACTGTGCAGACTATATTATGCGATCGTTTTCCTTTCTCTCCTTGAATCCTGAGATACCATCTGTCGCCCTTTGGGAATATTGAGCTGAGGTTGTGGGGAGCCCCGAAATTCCCTGTGCTGTCTTTGACCGCTGTAATGGCGGTCAACGGGATCTGGTGAGCATATTTGATATTTCACCTCGGGTGTGAGGAACTACGGAAGATTTTTTTCTCTACTGCACCCTCATCTCTGCTATGGCCCTTATTTGCACTTTTTCTTGATTTATCACGGACTCTTTGTTTTGCCTTGGATTCTATCTGTCTATTTCATTAGTTTTGGGACATTGAATCATGTAATTTTCAATTTTCACTAATATTTTGATTATTGTATCATATTCACTATATTTGTCCTTAGCGCCGCATCTTTTTTGTATTACTATTTTGGTGGGATTTGGAGACTAGATCTCGATGCAGGCTGCTTAGTTTTTCACTACATTGTATTTTTGGTTCACCTTAAGCGCAGCTTTTATTTTTGTTTTTGCTAGCACTTTTATTGAGTTTCACTTTTAAGTTGCAGCTAAAGGATCCTCATGGATATTTTTGATTTTAGATCTCAATATACCATTAACACTGAAGGGGTTTTCAATGGGGAGGTCGAACAGGCCGATGAGGTGGGGGGCCTCTTCCTTAGATTAAAAAACCTTCTCACATCAGAATTGCATACCAGTTGGGATGTAGCTTATCTTGAGCAATACATCTCTCAGAAAATGGTACCCCGTAGTTTAAGATGGGAGGTTAACCCACAGAAAGGTGAAGTGGATTTGGAGGGTTGGTTCATTTATTTTAATGACACAGGTGTAAAATTCCTTGTTTTTCTGCTGGGGAAGAAACGAGATAAGCTGAAATATTTAAATGATGAGGTTGCTCTGGTCAGAGACAAACTGTTGCAGTTCAAGGATCAAGAAATTTATAAATCAAAATCTGATCAACTGCGACAGTTTCTTGAAAAGGAAGACTCTGACCAGAGGAACAAAAAGAAGAAAAAATATAATCGCGATTTAGCAGATTATTCCAATAAAATGGTTTTCAAGTGGCAGATTGCCACAGATGAACCAACTGAGAGTGAGATAATGGACACTCAGCACCAACTCCCATCTCTCTCTGCCCAGACCCATCTCTCTAGTGGGGTTGCACCTCTCCCTGTGACTCAAACTAATAATAGGGGCCATTCTAGTACTAAATCTAAAACCTTCAAGGGTAATACAAAACCCATTTCACAAGGGGGCTCCAGATATGGGGCCTTACGTGGCCCCCCCCCCCCCTGAGAGAAAATAATAGAGGGAATTATGCCTCTAAACCCATAAACAAGAATTTTCAACAATCTAATGAGAGGGAATATAGGGATATACCCAGAGGCCATCCCCAGAGATCCAGGGATTTTGAGAGGGACCCTAGAGATTATGCACCTATGTCACATGCTCACACCCCTAGGAGTGGGGGTATTCCTTTGTCTAATAGGTTTACCCCTCTTTCCTATCATCAGGACAACTTTGAGGGTGATGAGCATGTGATTAGCAGACACCCTAATTACTATGACGACTATTCTAATCCTGGGAGGAATACCTACCAGAATTCCCCACGGGATTTTTTAGGAGAAGGTCAAAACCATCAACGGTCCCTTCCCAGGAACAACTACAGAGGAAAAAGAGGACACGAAGAAAGAGAGGCCTTAGAGGGGGGAGGAGGATCAGGGCCAAAGAGAAGAAGACAATAAATGTTAGTGGGGTTTTTAATTTAAGTACTGTTCAACTCTCTGTGGGTGAACAAAGAGTTTTAAGCCAGGGCCTAAAATTTGCCCCCTCCCACAGATTGAACAAATTTGAAACGTTCATTGATGTTCACAAGTTCATAAGAAAACTGAGCATCAAGAGACATTTCGCTTTGAATCCGATTAACAACCATGGTTCATCTTTTGTGAATAGACCTTCCATTGTTATGAATGGAACAACTGACCCACTGTCCAGCTCACTTAATCAGATGAATGAGACTCCTATTAGACACACCAACTTATCAAACGCCTCACTATTCAACCCCCCAGGTCCCATTGCTCCCTCTATACAGGTTTTTAAAGAAATGGTAATTAAGGATTTGCTAGCATTTAATTGCCCCCCTAACCAACAAGGGGATTTCCAACACCATCTTTCTAAAATCTGTGAAAGAAATGACATCGTCATACGTCCAGCGGACAAAGGGGGAGGTGTTGTCATTCTCAATAAAGTTCAGTATTTAGAGGAAATGAATAGGCTCCTCTCTGATCGAGCCACGTACTTGCCTTTGGCCGCTAACCCTACAACTAAATTCAAAAGGGAACTCCAGACCCTGATAGATGGAGGTTTTGAAAGGGGTATTCTAAATAAAAAAGAAAGGGCATACCTGGTTCCCTCAGCTCCAAGGATTCCAGTCATGTATTTTCTACCTAAAATACATAAAAACCTTTCCAATCCTCCCGGCCGCCCGATCATCAGCGGCATTGATTCGGTTACGGCCAGGATAGGAAGATACGTGGACAATTTTTTGCAACCTCTAGTGACAGCTACCCCGGCATATTTGAGAGACACTACTCAGGTTATTAACCTTTTGGAAAACCTGGAATGGAAGGAGAGCTACATCCTGGCTACGGCGGATGTAGCTTCTCTGTATACCAATATCTCACACAAACATGGATTAGAAGCTGTCAGTTATTACCTTAACCAAGAATCTTCTTTGCCTCAGTCTCAAAAACTTTTCATTTTGTCCCTTTTGAAATTTGCGGCAGGTCACAATTATTTTTGGTTTGGTGGTGTCTTTTATTTGCAGATTTGTGGTGTGGCCATGGGCGCTAAATTTGCGCCCAGCCTGGCCAATTTATTTATGGCCAGGTGGGAGAGTGAGGTTATTGACAGGAATCCCCCAGCACAACTGCGTTTATGGAAAAGGTACATAGACGATGTCTTGCTGGTGTGGGACGGTGATCAGCCCTCACTTGAAGAATTCTTTACATCATTAAATCAGAATGATAGAGGGATTTCACTCCAGTCTGAAATTAGTGATATAGGAATCCATTTCCTTGACCTTAACATCTTGATCAGGAATGGTCGCCTTGTCACTAATACTTATTTCAAAACGACGGATAGAAACGCCTATATTCCGCTTTCTAGCTGCCATCATCCAGCTTGGTTGAGAGCTGTCCCTCGGGGACAATTCCAGCGGATTAGGCGTAATTGCACTGAGGTTATGGATTATTACCAACAAGCTCAGGTGCTTAAACAACGATTTTTGGAAAAGGGTTACTCTAAGGGCGAAGTTGAGGCCACCATTTCTCAGGTTGCCAGCATGGATAGGGCACTCATGTTGCATAGGGACGTCGGCCATGGCCCCGTAGATGATAATAGGTTTGGTTGGTCTATGATTACAGGTTATTCCAACCAACATTTTTCTGTTAAAAGAATTTTTCAAAAACATTGGAATATACTTAGGAATGACAAGGTTCTAGGACCTGTCATTCCAGATAAACCTGTAGTGATATACAGGGGTGCGCCCTCTTTGCGACACTGTATCGCTAGAAATGTGATAGATCCCCCGAGGACTATCTCCTTTTTCCACACTATGAAGGGTTTCTATCCCTGTCACAAGTGTAACACCTGTCAGATAAATTCCTTTACTGGTAGAAAACGTGAGACTTTTCTATCCTCTGTCACGAATAGGATATATGATATCCAATCCTTTATTACATGCACCACCAAATTCGTGGTCTATCTTATTCAGTGCCCGTGCTCCAAGCAGTATATTGGTCGAACCAAACGTGAGTTACATGTGCGACTATCGGAGCATATTGCCAACATTAAACGGGGTTACCCAAAGCACAACCTATCTAGGCATTATGCCAAATATCATGACAAGAAACCAGATGGGACCCTCTTTATGGCAATTGATAAATTAAATCCACACTGGAGAGGGACTAATAAGGTCAGATCATTATCTAGGCTTGAGACCAGGTGGATCTTTCATATGAGATCTTTTGTACCACATGGGTTAAACGTTGACTGGGACATTAACTGTTTTTTAAACAACTCTTGATTATTTTAAATAAAAATATTGTTTTTACTGTTTCATTTCTATGAGAATAATTTCTCATATTGCCAATGCGGCCTCTTTTATATATCTTGTATTTGATGTATTGAGGTTTTGGATTAGTATGTATTGCAATTTATATGTTTTTTAATGTTTCATCTAGCCTCCTGTCTGCTGCACCCCTTCTGAGTTTGTTACTGCCATTTGAGAATTCATTTTCTCTTTTTAATTTGTTTTTCCTTTGTTATTCATTTTGGCCACAAGATGGCGTTTTCTTTCGTTTTTTGTTTTTTCGTTTTTTCCTAAGTGTTTCCTCCGCTTCCCTAATTACCATTGGCCGGCATGTAACACGGCTTGGCCGTTTCCTAATGCCAAAATTACCTTACCAGTAGTTAAGATGGCGCCCATAGTGTATTTAATGCCCACACGCGGTGACGCTCGAGCTTGGCCAATCCCCAGACGACGTCCGCTAGTGACGAAACGCATAGGGAGGAGCCTATGACGTCACCACGTCCGTACTCTGTGTAGGGCTTACACGAACCAGGAAGGCGGAGGCAGCAGACGGAGGTGCAGATTGTCAGCTGTATGCGATATGCTGTTTTTACCACGAGATTTTGTAAGTGCAATTCTTTTAATAAAACGACTGTGCAGACTATATTATGCGATCGTTTTCCTTTCTCTCCTTGAATCCTGAGATACCATCTGTCGCCCTTTGGGAATATTGAGCTGAGGTTGTGGGGAGCTCCGAAATTCCCTGTGCTGTCTTTGACCGCTGTAATGGCGGTCAACGGGATCTGGTGAGCATATTTGATATTTCACCTCGGGTGTGAGGAACTACGGAAGATTTTTTTCTCTACTGCACCCTCATCTCTGCTATGGCCCTTATTTGCACTTTTTCTTGATTTATCACGGACTCTTTGTTTTGCCTTGGATTCTATCTGTCTATTTCATTAGTTTTGGGACATTGAATCATGTAATTTTCAATTTTCACTAATATTTTGATTATTGTATCATATTCACTATATCATATTCACTATATTTGTCCTTAGCGCCGCATCTTTTTTGTATTACTATTTTGGTGGGATTTGGAGACTAGATCTCGATGCAGGCTGCTTAGTTTTTCACTACATTGTATTTTTGGTTCACCTTAAGCGCAGCTTTTATTTTTGTTTTTTGTTTTTGCTAGTCAATACCTCTCTTAACTACCGGTACTTCAATACTGGGCACTTACACCCCCTTCCTGCCCAGGCCAATTTTCAGCTTTCAGCACTGTTGCTGTTTAAATGACAATTGCACGGTCATGCTACATTGTACCCAAACAGAATTTTTATAATTTTGTTCCCACAAATAGAGCTTTCTTTGGTGGTATTTGATCACCTCTGCGTTTTTTATCTTTTGCCACACAAATAAAATAAGACCAAAAATTTTGAAAAAAAAAAGTTTTACTTTTGTTTCTGTTATAAAATTTTGTAAATAAGTAAGTTTTCTCCTTCACTGATGGGCACTGATAAGGCAGCACTAACGGGCACTGATAAGGCGGCACGATGAGGTGGCACCAATGAGGTGGCACTGATGGGCACTGACTATGGGCACTGATCGGCGGCACTGATGGGTGCCACTGATATGCAGCACTAATGGGCATTGATAGGTGGCACTGATGGGCACTCATAAGTGGCACTGGGTGGCACTGGTAGGCGGCACTGCTGGGCACTGATAGGCGGCACTGCTGGGCACTGATACATGGCACTGATGGGCACTGATATGCAGCACTGATAGGTGGCATTGATAGGCATCACTGATGCCACTGGCACTGGCAGGCATTGGGGATGGGTACTAATTGGCAGCTGCCTGGGCACTGATTGGCAGCTGCCTGGGCACTGATTGGCAGCTGCCTGGGCACTTAGGGGTGGCATACCTGGTGGTCTAGTGTGGTGGCCATCCCTGGTGGTCCTGGTGGCATCCTTATGGTCCTGGGTGGGCACCTGAGGGGGGGCTGCACTGATAAACAATCAGCACAGACCCCCCCTGTAAGGAGAGCAGCCGATCAGCTCTCGTCTACTCGCGTCTGTCAGACGCGAGTGAGGAAAAGCTGATCAACGGCTCTTCCTGTTTACATTGTGATCAGCCGTGATTGGATACGGCTGATCACATGGTAGATCGGTATAGCGGTGTGTTAGACTGACACACCGCACCACCGATCGCCGCGATGCGCGCCCCCAGGGGGGCGCGAGAGCGGTCGTTCTGGAGGGCCGTCATATGACGTCCACCAAGAACGAGAGCCGCGCCGCCCAGCTGTCATTTGACGGCTGGCGGGCGGGAAGTGGTTAACACAGGAAAGGATTTTGCTTGGGAAAATATAAGCTTGGCATTGCATGCTATTATTAAGCTTATGATCTACCAGAACACCCAGATCCTTCTCCACTATGGAGTCCCCCAGTTGTACTCCCTCTAGTATGCATGCATATTCTTAGCCCTCAAGTGCATAACTTTACATTTATTGACATTATATCTCATTTGCCACAGAGTTGCCCTAATCCTTTACTTACCCGTTTATGTGCATACTGCTATTTACTGCAACCCCCATGAATATTTTAGATTAATTAAGCAATAACAAGTCTGATGTTTGCTTTTTGATACTGAACCTTAAAGGGGTTGTAAACCTTCAAGATTTTTCACCTCAATGCATTCTTTGCCCCAGAGCCCCCGTTTTACTTACCTGTACCCCCTCTATCTCATCCCGGGGACGAGCACACCAGCAAAAGCTGGTGTCTCAGGTCCTGATTGGATGGATTGATAGTAGCGCAGCCATTGGTTCCCGCTGCTGTCAATCAAATCCAATGACGCTGCACTGGGGGGCGGGGCCGAGTCCGGCATTCGTGTCTATGGATGCAAATGCGCGCCCGCAAGGTAACCCCCTCGGGAGAGCGCTTCTCCTAGGGGGTTATCTGATGCAGGGAGGAGCCGTGAGAGCGGCCGGGGGACTCCAGAAGAGGATGATCGGGGCCACTCTGTGCAAAATGAGCTGCACAGTGGAGGTAAGTATGATGTGTTTGATATTTTAAACAAATAAACAACAAACCTTTAGTATCACTTTAATAGTCTGCAGTTTATCTTCTGTATATTTGTGTTTCAAGTAGTGCAGTATCCATTTGCTTAATCTGGTGTGTCAGTGGGGCTGAGGTTGTTCTCTGAGTCGAGGCAGAAGAACAGATAACCCAATCTACCAAGAGGCTCCTGCTGGGGTGGTGCTGCATGAGTGTACAGTGTTGATTACATGTAGCTCCTTTCTGTTTTTTCCTAGATATGGCTGTCTGAAAAGTTTCTCGAAGTCCCACAGTACCGTTCTACTCTGTATGTTCCCTATGTTTTAGTCCCTGTTATATTAAGGTTTTAGTCTGGTCAGAGACACTTGACCCCCTAAAGTCATCCTCACACCTCTGTGACTGCTCTATTCTTTAAAAAACAAAGTTAAATGATCAAAATATTTAGCTAATACTATGTTCATGTGACACTCTGTATTTCCCAAATGTTCTTGCTTTTTGTAGAGTGAGAGGGTCCTTCTTCAGGTAACCATGTCACTGCATTGTGATGCAGTCACTTTCCATTGGGCCCATAAGCAGGGTCTTCACAGGAATCTGACTCTAGTGATGGCATGGTCATGTCAGGACAAGATGTGTGAACAAGCCAGGCAATGTTCTTGTTAACTCCGGTCCGCAGTGCTGGCAGAAAAAAGTGGCTGCATGGATCTGGCTGTCAGTTTCATTGTTTCCGTTGCTCTCCCTGCTTGTGTCTTCAGAGGGATAGGCACAGCTGTAATTGGAGACAGCTATAGTATGACAGAGCTTGTGTAGCCTGTTAAGTCCATCCACCACATCGAGGAAGAGGATATGGACTACTTGAACTGCTGTGAATGGGGGGAGGAACAGAGGATTGTGGGAAAGGTAGTTCCAAATTAACTAAGTTTGCTTTGTGCACTGAGCAAAGGAACTACAGATCCCAGCATCATTGGAGCCTTGGGGAGAGATACAGGAGCTGGTTTTTCCCTGGGTTGAGGGAAATGCAAGGAGTACATTAAGGGAGAAACTGTGTGCATCTGGTCGCTGGCAAGAAGCTCACCACCACATTTGGGATGGAGAGCTTGCAGCAGAAGATGCTCCTTGGTACCTGAGAGGGCCACTGTAGCTGATTGAGCCATCTTATCGAAGAGTATGCTGTTGATGCCCCTAACGGGGAACAGAGAGAGGTAATTTGTAGCCATAGAAGTCAGCGAGAGTCCACTGGCCAGCCCTACTTCACCATTTTAAAAGGAACAGCATTGCCTTTGTGGGTCACAGTTCAGGCACACTTACCAGTTTTTGGAGGAACTTTATCCAGAGTACTCCAGCACAGGATTTGAGCCTCAACAAGCTGGCCAGTGGGGAAAAGGGTTTAATACAGAGTACTATTAGTGTGGTACTACTCTCTTTGGCAGGGTTACCCCCAGTATAGGGTTTAAAAATGACTCTCTGTTCTACCTGTTTGTTACTAATCGTATATCTAACTTGCCAATGTTTTACATATTTGTTGAGCAATTTTCTGTTGTTATTTATTTTCTTTAAACGGCATATATTTGCAATACATTTAAATAAAAATAAATATAAATATGTTTGCAATAAATGTCCCCCTTTCAGCCCAGGTGTGTCAGAGTGCATGGTGTTACTTGCAGAGTTATGGGCACAGGAAACAGGGGACCCCGGAAATCAGCGGCTCTTTAGGGGGTAAGGCCCCATTCACACCTGACTGTAGCGTTTTCATGCAGAAAGCTGCGCGATTTTGACGCATTTTTGTCGCGATTTTGTGCAGGTCAAAAGGTCTCCAATGTAAAAAGCAGAAAAACGCCCAAATCTGCCTAAAAAAGTTCCAGAACTTGTTTGAGCTTCAGGCATTTTGGAGCTTCTGGCTTCAGGCATTTTGGAGTGGAGATGTGAACCATCTCCATAGAGAATAATTGAGTTTTTCCCCTCCAGCGTTTTGTAGCTTCAGGCTTCAAGCTACAAAACGCTCAGGTGTGAATGGGGACTAAGTGCTATATTCACAAACTACAAGTGACTAGGGCGAGGTATGATTTACAGTCATAGAGAACGATGACCATCTGGGGCAAGCATCGCTCACTTGTCTGCAGTTTAGGAACCCAGCTGATCATTTGTAAATGGATCAGCAGTGTGGGAGGCAGTGCAGACAATTGTACTTTATGTGATGAAAAAAGGATTATAAAAAGTCTCTATGACAATAGGGTCTGTTTTTTCACAGGTGGCTTTCTTGGAAGTAGCAACAACAAAAACTCAGTTGGGAGAGCCTCTGTACACACACCTTTCTGGCAGCTTCGGGTTTATTTTACCTCCAGTAAATTGGAGCCCATCTGCCTTTCTCTACATCTTCACAAGGGAGTAGCCATTCACTACTCACATTATGGCACAGTATTTCAGTCTCACTCAATGTAGAGTCCCTCCTCCTCTCTACTGCCAACCGCAACAACCTAGGGACCCCAAATACCTAGAGGTCAACAACTAAGACAGACAATGAGGGCTGCAAGACCCCTTCACCCCCCTCCCCCTGTGATAAGGGGTCCTACACCCGAGCGCACGCAATGTAATGCATTTTTAAACTTGTGCCATAGTGCAATGAGTTTTTTAACACACAAGTGGTCTTAATACTCTCTATATGGCTATCCCAGCATGAGGGTTTAAATATAAGTAAAGGTTCACTCCTCTTTTGTTACTGTATAAAATTGATATATCCTAATTTGTAATTCATGTTCCCTCTACAAATGTATGATTTTTTATGATTTTCCAAAGCTTGAAAAAAAATTAAAATTTTAAGTAGGGGAATTTTGTAAACGGAGAAGGGAAGTGATGATACACAGCTTTAAATTCTTCCAAACTGAAAGAGGCACTATGTTTTTTTTTTCCCATAGGAAGGGGGGTTGTTTCTCTGAAACCAAATGAAATAAAAGTAAGTAAAGGAATTGACAAGTCGCACTTATTTCTAACTTGTACAGCAACTTTTTCCTTTAGTCTTGTTTTTTTTTTTTCTCCTTGCTGTATTATTAAAGTTATTTTCTCCCTTTCTATTTTATTATCTGAATGCCTGAAATGTGCCTGAGATCTTCTTGTTAAATTTTCCCGATGGTGTTGGCTGTGAAAGGCGTGGAGACCATGAAAGGACGATGGCTACCGCAAGTGATATAATGAAAGTATCAAGGCAGGGTACACTGCTGATTCACTCCGAGGGATCCATATGAATGCACTTAGCTTTATTTCAAGGCATTTTGAAAATATCACCATCTTTGAAAAACATCTAGCCTGTAAAGGACTAGAGAGAATTTCATGAAATGCGTCAGACACAATGGCGGATGTCTGCTTCATTCAGGGAGAAAAAACTCCCACAGACACTACTGTTCTGTCATCTATTAGCGAGGCATTTCAGAGAGAGATAGGCTCTCTTTCTGATATTTGTTGTGTTGTACAGAGAGCATTGCAAGAATAAAGCCAGAAATCTTCAACAATTTTACAGAACCTGTGTTCTCGGCAGATGTATGAGTTAAATGAAAACCCCACTTTAAATAAAATTGGCCAGTATGCTAACATAATACCCTCAGAAAGCATGTGTACTTTATTTTACTTTACTCTATTTTAATTATCTTTAATTCTTTCTTTCTTTCTTTCTTTCTTTCTTTCTTTCTTTCTTTCTTTCTTTCTTTCTTTCTTTCTTTCTTTCTTTCTTTCTTTCTTTCTTTCTTTCTTTCTTTCTTTTTTTTCTTTCATCAAGGTGGAATGACTGTAACTGAAGTGATTAACAATAGTCAATCTAAATAAGGAATAGCGCCCATGAGCTCGCAAACTCTACAACAATCTTAAAGTAGAACAAGTTTCCTTTACAAAGTAAACCCGATCAATCCTGATACATGGATGTTGACCATGCCCATTGTGGTCAACAAGCATATCTGATGGCATAAAAGGAATGCAGGCGCTTGTGTGTGTGGACAGAGGAAGGAGAACCAAGAAAAGGACCAGGAATCACAGCACTAAAAAAAAAAAAGCAAAAACCTCCAGAAGGGTAAGCTACCAAGGACCAACCCAGAGTTGATTATCTGATGCCGGACTGTACTCCACCAACTACATGACCAATTGAACTCCCTGTTAACAATTTTATTATTTAAACTCATGTAATTCCACTTTTCTACTTTAGGTTGATTGAATTATCTAGCATTCGCTATTTTTCTGTCATTTATTTATTTTTAAGAACCCTAGGAGAACCCTAGGCTGTAACCATACACATAATACATTTTTTTTCCATTCTTTAAGCTTATTGTCATTTAAATTAGACCAGGATGATTTAAATAGTCCTAATCCCCTCTTTAATGCTGTTTAATGCTAAAGTAACTTGCCTCGCTACTTCTTAATGTCTTTTAGAACTATTATTTAAACTTTAATTTACTGATGTTTTCAGATGCTTCGACAAATTCAATATCTGCCCGCTGACTTCAAAAACAACTTTTTAAAACTATCATAAGAAAAGAAAAAAGATTAAATTTATAAAAATAAAAATAATCAGTCCACGTTATTCTCAGCATCCTTGTCTATTGACTCACTGTCAAAGTAAGTAAAAGAGGGCTATTGTTAAGAAGCTTATGAATTCAATAAAATAAAGTCATATTAAACCCTCTGTGCTGTATTCAGTTTACCTATTAGGTCCAACCAAGGAAGTGAAAGTATAAAGTATTTTGCCTCAATTTGTTCAAAAACACTTACTTTTTGATTTTCCAAAAGCTCATTGTTCAGCCTGTGGGCTGGACCCCCTGCTCTTTTTTTCCACTTGGCCGTTTCATGCAGGTGGGTGTTCATCTCATCATACCAATTACAGGGCATCACAGACTACTCTAATGTGCACAAATGTTGGTCCTAGACCACCTCTTCGTTGGTGTACCACAAAGCTCTGTACTGGGTTCTGTTCTATTTAATCTCTATGTAAATGATATAACGAAAGCTTTTTGGGCAAGGTATCTCTTTTTGCTGATAATACAAAGGTGTGTAATAGGGTTTATATCCCTGGAAGCGTCTGTAACATGGAACATGATTTGGCGTTGCTGGAAGATTGGTCAAAGCAGTGGAAACTGTAGTTCAATGTTTTTTAAATGTAAAATAATGCACCTAGGGAAAAATAATCCCTTGAGCGAGTACAAAATTGGGGGGGACAGTTTTGGTCACCACTACAGAGGAAAAAGATTTGGGGAGGAAGGAGGTTCTGATTCCCCTATATAGATCTTTATATCACTGGAGGGGTCACCAGCAGGAGGAAGGAGGTTCTGATTTCCCTATATATATCTTTATATCACTGGAGGGGTCACCAGCAGGAGGAAGGAGGTTCTGTTTCCCCTATATATATCTTTATATCACTGGAGGGGTCACCAGCAGGAGGAAGGAGGTTCTGATTCCCCTATATAGATCTTTAGTGAGACCTCATTTAGAATGTGTCCGGTTCTGGAGA
The DNA here is from genome assembly GCA_037952925.1 of Lithobates clamitans. Classification (NCBI taxonomy): domain Eukaryota; kingdom Metazoa; phylum Chordata; class Amphibia; order Anura; family Ranidae; genus Lithobates; species Lithobates clamitans. The sequence continues at coordinate 2,501,519 of JBBGZY010001079.1, read as the reverse complement.
CCTCACTTACAGAAAGAGTCCAGAGACAGGTAAGAAAATGGTGAAAGGTCTGGGGGATAAAATTCTTTTGGGAGGGACAGTTTCCTCCGCGGACTCGGACTCTGATCCACTATCCTCCACTGGCTCGTATTCCGAACGAGATGATGTGAGCTACCCGCTGCTCTCATCATCCGACATGGCAAGAATCTCATATGCCTCCTCAGGTGTGTAAACCCTTTGGGACATTATGGCAATTCTTATTGGCGGGCCTGTGTGGTGGTACAGATGGCGGTATGGGTGGTGGTACTGATGGAGGTACGGGTGATGGTGATGGTGGTGGCGGTACGGGTGGCGGTGATACCGATGGCGGTACAGGTGGTGGTGGCAGTACCGGTGGCGGTACGGGTGGTGGTGGTACCGATGGCGGTACAGGTGGTGGTGGCGGTACAGGTGGTGGTGGCGGTACAGGTGGTGATTGCGGTACCGGTGGCAGTACAGGTGGTGGTGGTACCAATGGCGGTACGGGTGGTGGTGGCGGTACAGGTGGTGATGGCGGTACAGGTGGTGATGGCGGTACAGGTGGCGGTATGGGTGGTGGTGGTACCGATGGCAGTACTGACGGTGGTACGGGTGGTAATCTTTTTAATATGAAACCAAAATCAAGAATAAAGTAACTGGAGGAAAGTTTAAGACTAATTTTAGAAAGTATTATTTTACTGAAAGGTTGGTTGATGCTTGGAATAAACTTCTAGCAGAGGTAGTGAGACAGTCAACAGTAAATGGCTTCAAACATGCTTGGGGCAAACAGAGATCTATGTTTGGGCAGACTCGATGGACTACTCATTTTTTTTCTGCCGTCACGTCTGAGAAGATCTCTGTCCCAACCCCTCTCTCTCTCTGTTTTCAGTCCTTTTAATTCTCCCATCTCTAGCTTGGTAGAGACAAACCCTCTCCAGCCCCAGGGGAGAGCACAATCACACTTGTCAGCTCCTTTCCTCACTCTGGAAGTATAAGCTCCACTCACCATATATAGGGACATTCCACCAGTAGGAGGAACAACCTTTAAGGGGAAACTCTACCTGCCAACAAGCAGGTACTCCTCTCTGATCAACAGAGTGATTTTGTAAAAATCAGACAGCCATGTCCCAACAAAACAAAATCACTCTGTGGCTGTGACATGTACTTGCATTTATTTTTGCAACATGTAAGTGTTCCTCTATATTTTCTATCTTTTCTTCATATACCTGTACTCAGATATGTTTTTAAATAACTAATCACTGTATATTCTGCATACATGTATATACACATGTTTTTCTGTACATGTTATTTATTACCATTTTTGTCTGTTTCTAAAGATAGAAACAAAATTGCTCTCCACACCCCTGAAGGAGTTTCCTGAAACGCGTTGGGTGTGGCCTGTGCAACTTGCCATAGTGACCCTATCATGGTAGTCCCTGGACCGCTCTAGAGTTTTGTTCTTCTGTTTTTTGCCATATCTATGTAATTCAGATGTCTATAGCCACCCATTGGTTCAAATTTTAATTGTTTATATTTCAATAAATTTTGTATACTCCTTTTGTATACTCTTTGTGTACTACTACTTGGGCCATTAAAGTCCCATAATGGGGAGTTCCTTCTCCACTCTACTGTCTTGTTGGTATGTAGGCCCAGCCCATCGGTCAACCATACCACTCCTCTCCACTTTGTACTCTGATCAACAGAAGCCAGTCTAATGATCGGCCTGTGACGGAAGTCACTTTGGGCGGGGGGGCTTTTGGAACCCAGCTTACCTTAGAGTGGTCAGAAAACTCCTTGTCCAGCTCCCCCTGCCCCTCTTATGTGTAAGTAACCCTGTGTCTATTAGGGACACAGGGTGACTGAGAACCCTGGGTCTGCACTAACCAGACTCCCAGTACAACCACACCGGACTCAGCATTTTATTTTACCCCTGTTATCCAGGGTTCTATATGTGTGAATTGTGTTGAAGGAATGAAGGGGCTCTTTCACTTGGGACAGTAATATTTCTGAACAATATCCCTCAAGAAATATATGAAGAAAAATAATTCCACCTTTCAGACTGCATTTATTTCTAGAGGCACATTTTTCCAACATAGAAAGGAAAAGTTACAATCTTTCTGTAGCGCTACCCCCACTGTTTCCCAAAACAGTGCAAAGGCAGCCAGGCAGACAGCAACAGTCCATTCACTCCAGTTCAGTAAGCAGTCTAAGGCAGTGTCTTTTTAGCATTTATTGCTGAAGAAACTTCGTAACAGGAGGAGGACAGAGAGGAATGGTATACCCTTGAGTACAATTCTACAGAGGACACTTCTCTCTCAAAGCTGTAACAGTTCTTCACTCTTAACTGGGGACTATGAGAGAAAGTTCATCACAAACAATGATGAACTGAAACAGTCTGAGTCCCGGCAACTGGGGGCCACAAGCTAAATTGGTAGCACAAAGAAGCAGACTGGAACAGTCCAAGTCCTTACAGCTGGGGACCTTAAGGTAAATTTGTAGAACAAGTAGACAAACTGGAACAGTCCACACATCCACTACTGAGGACCATGAATAATCTGTGGCACAGGGATTACACTCTACCCATAGATACCAGAGCAGGACAAGTCCATAGCCCCTGTCCATAGGAGAGCAGTCCAGCAGCCAGTCCAGGAGTGCTCCAGGGGCAAATAGCCCCTGGAGCTCACTGATCAGTTCCCTCTCAATGAAAGACCACCTGACCAGGGCTCCAGCCAATTTACCACCTCTCTGACCACCTACTGAGCACACCACCGCAGGGATTGGCTAGAGCATGCCAAATATCCAGCCTAGGATTTCATGGCTTGAGCTCTGGAATTTTTATCACAAAGGCAGGGAAAACAATCAAATCCACAGGCTGTGGAGCTATGAACAGACCTGACCAATTAATTTCAGCTCCGCTGATTACAGAGCAAGACAATAACTGAATTTGCCTAGCATCCTATCCTAGTAGGGTGCTGCATCTCTTTATACACACAAGAGGAAGGAGATTTACATGTCTTTTAGGCCGCTGGTCAGGGCTGACACATATGTATGCTGTGAAAAAACTTGGAAAGAAGCTAAGCCAACATACATTACATAGACATAGTTCACTACTATCACCAGAAAGCCAGTCTGGAATCATAATGTGTAGTTAATGCATGTACACAGGAAGTGAATAAAAAACACAAAACTATTTTTATCATATTCAGTACTTTAGAAAATTTTATTTTATCAAGTCGAAGTCATCATGAATGATATATAGATAGATGGGATTCCTGAGGAAAACACTACCATTTAACCTAAATTATCTAGCGTGACTAAACATAATTTCTCCACAGATCAGTAGACCAGACACATCTAATGCCATTTACTGGTGCTCATAGGCAAGGGGAGTTGTTGCCTGATTTACCCTGAACCATCTAGGTCAGGGTAGGAAACCTCAGCACCCCAGCGGTGGAAAAACTACTAATCCCATCATCCCTCTGGCAGTCAAGCCTGTGACTGTCAGAGTCTTGCAAAGTCTCATGGAATTTGTCATTTTACCACCAACTGGAGTACCAGTGCCATCATCTCATGCCTACAGGTACCTTTTCAGTAACTTTAAACCTGTTTATGAACAAGGGAATAAAATTGGAGTTTTCCTTTAATCCTAAAAAAAAAAAATCAAAATCAATTGTAACTACATGGAAACTATCTGAGATCTTAGCAACAAGAAATCAATTACTAAATCGTATTTTATGCATTAGCTGTTGATCATTTCAGTGCTGCAATTTTCCCTCTGGTTTTGCAGGTGTGGATCATCAAGCTATAAAATCAGACTGTAAACAAAGAAAGTATGAATTTTCCATTAGACAAAAAAGGAAAAAAAAGAAAAAAAGCTCTCCACTGGAGGTGGTGGTGGTGGTGGGGTATCACAGAAGGTTCTGCAGATGTAGTTCATATTCTAATTATATGCCATTTTCTCTTAACTGTAACTCCTGATCTGCATATGGCCAATTAACAATTGTAATGTAATTTATTCTCTTCTAACCCACATATGTAAACTCTAGCTCTCACCTGTCGAGGGCTTAAATGTAATAAATGTGTTTCTGTGAAATGGCAATTTATGTTACTTACCAATGTATGATGTGCACCATACATGCTAATTATGTAAGAATATGTGTGCTAATTATGTACTTTGGAAACATTAACACAGAAAGTTTTTTTTTTATGCATTCCATATTAACAAATAATTTTCTTTCTATCTTCCTTACTTCCTCTTTCCATTTCCATTCCTGTTACATTCCTAACATATCTAACACCTGAGGCTGTTCATTTTCATAGTTACATAAAACCTGAACTTATTGTATACACAGCACACATATACCACCGTCCTTGTACCCACAAAAGATGCTTTGATTATTGTGTCACTCACAAGCAAGAGCCTATTAGACACATATAAACCTCAGCATATGCTTTTCATATGCTTTTACATATGCTTTTACATATGCTTTTACATATACTTTTCTGCATACAGCCGACATTTCAAAGAACTTCAGGAGTATATAATGTACTTCAAGTGCATTGGTCAGGAATATGTCATATAGAGCCCAGTACACAGAGTGCAGTAGTCAGGGGTATGAAATTTAGAACACAAGGTTAGAGCACAAGGCTTATAAAGAACATTAGGCATGTGTTGCATGAATCAGGATTGGGTAATAAAAAAAGAGCAGGGCTCAACAGTGTTTAATGTAGAGAGTGCAAGGTTTAGGAGTGTGTAATGCAGAGGGTGCATGGCTGAAAGGTGCTTAAGACACAGGGTTTGGGAGTAGGCAATGCAGAGAGAGCAGAGGGCACAGGACACAGAGGTGCATAAAAGAAAGGGTACAGGGGTCAGAAATGGGTAATGAACAGAGAGCAGGGCTCAGAAGTGTATAATGCAGAGGGTGCATGGCTCAGAAGTGCATAAAACACAGGATTCAGAGGTGAGAAATGGGTAATGCAGAGAGAGCAGTGCTCAAGAGTGTGTAATGTAGAGCGTGCAGGGCTCAGAAGTGTGTAATGCAGAGAGTACAACGATCACAAATGTTTTAATGCAGAGGGTGCAGGGCTCAGAAGTGCAAAAGTCACAGGGTACAGGAATCAGGAGTGGGTAATGCAGAGAAAACAGGACTCAACAGTGTGTAATGCAGGGAGTGCAGGGCTCAGGAATGTGCATTATAGAGAGTGCAGGGCTCAAAAGTGCATAAGACACAGGGTGCAGGGCTCAGAAGTAGGTATTGCAGAGAGAGCACAGCTCAGGAGTGTGTAATACTCCTGTAGGGCTCAGGAGTGTGTAATGCAGAGAGTACAAAGCTCAGAAATGTGTAATGCAGAGTGTACAAGGCTCAAGAAAGTGTAATGCAGAGGGCACAGGGCTCAGAAGTGCAAAAGTCACAGGGTACGGGGAACAGGAGTGGGTAACACAAAGAAAACAAAGAAAACTCAAAAGTGTGTAATGCAGGGAATGCAAGGCTCAGGCGAGTGCAATGCAGGGAGTGCAGGGATCAGGAGTGTGCAATGTAGAGAGTGCAGGGCTCAGGAGATGGCAATACGGGGAGTGCAGGGCTTAAGAGTGTTCAATGTAGAGAGTGCAGGGCTCTGAAGTGCATAAGACACAGGATGCAGGGCTCAGAAGTGGGTATTGCAGAGAGAGCAGGGCTCAGGTGGGTATTGCAGAGAGAGCAGGGCTCAGAAGTATGTAATACAGAGGGTGCAGGGCTCAGAAGTGAGTAACACGCAGAATGCATAGGTCAAAACACAGTGTGGTGGAATAGAAGTACTGTGGGAGATAGCCCGGGATTTAATTTTTTAATTTATTTTTTACCTTCTAATAGGCTGTTTTTTTGTTGTTGTTTTTTTTGTTTAAAGTTCTGCTTTAAATATATTTTCTTTCTTCTCACCTTCCCTCCCTTGATGTATTGTATTTCCATTTTGAAATAATATTGTAAAGTTTACCCTTGTATCCTTTAAAGTTCACATTTCATTCATATATTCCTGGTTGCTCTGTCTACTGTCTATTTGTATATTGGGCAATGTAATCAGTTGCAAATCTGTGTAATCTGATGCCCACTGCTGTGAGAAAATCACAACAAGATAGACAACCTAGAGACATAAGTAAATTTAATTTTGACCAGGTTTCTCTAGGTCCATTAGTAAAATGACCAAGCAGTAAATCACAATAAATGTTCTGCAGATAGCTATATCATTACAAATTATTAATAGAAGTTTAAAAAAGTTAGTTATGGGGCATGGCTGGCATGTGGATGAGATGGCCACGTAGTGTTTAGTCTGCCTGCTCCTCTATGGCTCTTTTTCTAATACAAATGGGCCACACCTGCTAAAATGCTAATCGTATACAATGGTACCAAGCATATTGTGACATCACTCCAAGATGGCCTGCATCTTCTAAAAAGATGGGGCACCATCCCTGACTCCTCCACTTCCACACCGATCTCTAAGTACGGGAGAGGATCTTCAGGCTCACCCGATGCCTCAATGCACCAATAGATCTTGGCCTCACTAACGAGCTGTAGTGGGTATGGCCACAAGCTTGCCAACAAGTCCGGTGAGTAGCCACATTCAGCCTTTGGAACACTTTTCCCCATTTCACTTCCTACCCCTGGCACTGTGACTGGCAATTACTCAGGAAGCGTTATTTGTTTTTGTGACAGGAGTCACTTTGGGTGGGGGGTTTGTGCAACTCAGCTTACTTTGGAGAGCTTTGGAAACTCTGTGTCCAGCTTCCCCCGGACCCTCTTATGTGTAAATCACCCTGTGTCCATTAGGGGCACAGGGTGCCTGAGAACCCCACTATGATCTGTGCTAGTCAGACTCAATGTTGTATATATGTATATATTGTGTGTTGCCTCATGCTGTTGAACTCTTTTGCTGAGATCGTTTGGGATGTGGTTGTATTTCATTGTTTTATTGTCTCTGTCTGCCCTGGCTGTGGGGGGGGGGGGGGGGAATTCCTCCAACAGCTCTCCCTGTTGATAAGACTGTTTACTGATGAGAAATTTGAATACACTTGACCTGTGTGTCTATTGTGATTACACAGTTTACCCTGCCCTGAATCCAAGGGTGGGGGGAAGTGTCTCGGAGTTGTATATCTGTGGTAACATGTGCTGAAATAAAGGAGTTTAGATGTTGTTGTTCACCCTACACTGTGTTACCGCTGGTGACTGGGTGAGCTAAGGGGTCTTGGATAGTGCTGGTTCTGGACAGAGGAAGCATTTTACAGCAGACATAGACCTGGTGAGGACAGGGGTTCGTCACAGTTTTATTTTTATTTTTTGTGTTTTTGTTTGTTGTTTTGGCGTCAACCCAGGTGCGTTCAGTTCTATCTCAGCAACCCTCAAGTTTTCACCCTTTATTTGATTACCTACTGCTTTGTTATCACTCTACCTTACTGGTACTTTTCAACAAGCCTTCAGATTCAACAGCTCAAGTGCCCCCCCCCCCCATAGCGACAATCTTACGCATATCTCTGTCTAAGTGACCCTTTGAGAACCTTATAGCATACATGGTCCCCTTCCATTGACCATGCACCATAATGACCATCAAGATTATATCCATCAACGCCAAAGATCCTAACCATCTGGCCAAAAGATCGTCACTATGAAAACTAGCCACACAAACTCTCTGCAATATCCTATGCTTGCAGGAGACCCACTTTGAAAGCAGCTAACCCACATTCCTGCACTAATAAGAATTTCACCAACATATTCACAGCCAACGTTTCAAAAAAAGAAAAAGGGCATTCTGGTTGCCATCAACAAATCTCACTCATTCCAACTTCATAAATGCATCAAAGATCCTGAAGGGCGCTATCTTATTCTTTTGTGCTTTATCAAAATTGCTCCTTACACTATTATTACAGTTTATGCACAAAACATCCATCAACTGCGGTTCCTACGCAAACTTCACAAGAAAGTCATTGCAACACAACAGGGTGGTGTGGGGACTTCAATGTTGCCCTTGATCCTCATATAGACTCCTCATAAATTCCCAAAAGATGCAAACTTGCCTTGAACCCTCTTTTATCATCCTTTCACCTTTATGATGTGTGGAGGTGTCATCATGCAGAGGAGCGAGACTACTCATGCTTTTCCCCTTGTCATAACTCTTACTCCCGCATCGACCTCTTTCTTCTTGACCAATAGACCCCACAGAAGGTTTCGACTTCCACTATTCTTCCAACTACATTGTCTGACCATTCCCCAGTGTGTATCACCATAGAAGACAGTATAAACCCTTCTCCCATCTACCATCTACCAATAGAGAATCAATACCAGGATTCTGCAATCTGACCCATATGTGGATACCCTCCACAAGCATCTTGAAAATGTTTTTTTCATTGAATAAGGACTCTGTCTCTGACCCGAGTGATGTGTGGGCTGCGCATAAAGCATTTAAGCATTTAAAGCATCTTTATCCAATTTGGGGCCAGGGACAAAAAAAGCATTCATTCGATAACCTCCTAACAGATATTCAGACCACTGATTCAATTAACAAGAAACAGCCTTGTACCAATCCTAAAAACAGATTGCTTAAACTTCAACTAGAATTAAGGTCCCTCCTATAAGAACATTTTGACAAATCACAGAATTGACTTAAAATGCAATTTTATATTGCTGGAAACAAAGCAGGGAAACTTTTGGCCCACCAAATCAAAGGCTCTCAAGCCAAAACTCGCATTCCCTTTCTTTACCACCTTACTACAAACAAAAAACTGTTTAACCCGCAAGCCATAGTGGATGCATTTAGCACTTATTACAGTACCCTTTATAACCTAAAAGACAAAACTTCTGTAGTACAACCTGATAGCTACTCCATCCAGTCCTTTTTAGACTCGGCACACCTCCTGAGTTTAACCCCTGAACAACTAGTGGCCCTCAATGCCCCTTTCACCATTTTGGAAATAGGAGAAGCTATCGACTCACTCCCAAAAAACAAAGCCACAGGCCCTGATGGTTTTGTAGGGTAATATTACAAACAGTTAAACCTACCCTGGTCGAACATATTGCTCACTTTTTCAATGCTGCTGCTTCTTCGTCCTCCCTCCCTCAGGAGATGTTGAAAGCACTGGTTATAACCTTATCAAAGCCAGGGAAGGAGCCTACTGCTCCCCAAAATTTCCACCCTATTTCCTTACTCAACCACGACACAAAAGTGTATGCAAAAGTAATTGCAAACAGACTGATTGACCTACTCCCGACCCTCATCCACCCCGACCAATCTGGGTTCACGAAAAGGGCTCCAGACATCAGACGCCACCCGACAGATGATCAATATTATCCATCGTGCTGAAAGCCACGGAGTGCCTTCTCTGCTTCTATCCTTGGATGCAGAAAAGGCTTTCAAAAGTGTTAATTGGCAGTACTTAGATATGACATTGCAAAAGTTTGGGTTTCAGGGCCACATTCTTTCAGCTATATTGGCACTATATTCTTGCCCTTCCACACAAGTATATTGCTCCTTCATGTTGTCCGCACCCTTTGCCATATCCAATGGCACAAGACAGGAATGTCCACTGTCGCAGATGATGTCATCCTTATGTTGACTGATCCTGCCCCTTCCGTGGCTTCCGTACAACAGATACTGGATGAATTCAGCTATATCTCCTATTTCAAGGTGAACGCCTCCAAATCATTTATCCTGCCTCTAGAATTAATGTAAACACAACAACATACACTTAGAAATGACTATCGCTATGTATGGGCCACAGACTATATTAATTATTTGGGGATTAAACTCACTAAATCAGTATCCTCTCTTTACTAATCTAACTACACTCCTTTTTTTGGGTACTCTACCTAAGGATCTAGAGAGTTTCTCCAAGATGACACTTTCCTGGTCAGGCAGACTGGAAACATTTAAAATGCTCAAATTACCTCAGCTTTTATATCTATTTAGATCGCTTCCCATTCCAGTCCCTATATCCTTTTTCAACTCCTTACAGGCAATCTTGGGGCAGCATGTGTGGCATAATTTGAAGGCTAGAAGTTCTCAGTCCATCTTAATAAAACACAGGTCTGTGGGTGGAACATGTTATATCAACTTCAGAGATTACTATAATTCTACTATATTAGTACAGCTCAAAGCCTGGTTTATACCTACTTGTCTTTGGCACGACACTGAATCCCTCCAAGTTCCAGGTCACAACGTGTTTGGCTCCTTAGCGCACCTCAAATGAACATGGGTAATCCGGCCATTTCCTCCACCATCACAGCCACAGTGAAGACCTTTACCTATTTTATTACCAATGCCTCCAAAGGAAACAAGCCCTGTAAATTATCCCTTCCAATTTCCATACTTCCTTTACTTATCCCTAACCTATCCTTACGAACATGGCAGGACATAGGCATAGCACAGATCTCAAATCTACTGTATACTCCAATATCCTCCTGAAACCATTTACACTGTTACAAAGGATCTTTTATCAACCAACCACAGATTACTATAAGTACTGTATATTCAAGTAACCCATTGTCTATTACACAACCCCCAACTCAATAAATATATTCATGAAATGGCATGGAAATACTTATCAAATGCTTCTGCTGCTACCAAGGGTATCACTCTATTTTATAATCTGTTACAGGGCAAAACATCCTTTAGTAAACTACCACCTATGTTGAAATGGGAACGACATAGGCTGCTCCTTCGGTGACTCTCAATGGCTAACAGCTCTGAATTCTAACTTCAAAGTAACCCACTCATCTAACCTATGGGAACTTAAATTCAAATATAATCTTCAGTGGTATATTACCCTGTCCCAGATCTATATTTATGCCCCATCCACTTCAGCTAACTGCTGGAGAATCTGTGTGAAATCAGGGACCTTATATCACATTTTATGGGAATGCAACAAGATATCACCCTTTTGGGAAGAAGTGTTCCAACTTATAACTGAAGTCATTCAAATCCACATAACTCCATCTCCAGAACCGGCTCTATTGAATATTGGCATTGACAATATCCCCTACCAGCTACATAAACAACAGCATTCTTCTGGCAGCAAGGTTAGCTATCGTTCACCACTGGGAAACTCCTGACTAAATTCCAAGAAGCAAAGTGATATCATTAGTGCATACTCACTGCTCATATTTGCTATACATAAAGGGCGTATGCCCTCTGCCAAGATAAAATGATCACAATGGTTTGATTGGTATCAAGGAGTGTTCTAAAACCCAAACTGATTCAACTCAAGGGTTCTGTCATTTACTTTCTTCCTATACTTTCACGTCAAATGACATTGTTCTTTGTTTATGCACTAATATTGATTTCTATGTATATGGCAATCATAGATGTGTGCCTTACAGCTTGAATCTTTCTTTTTTTTAATCTCTCTGTTTGTCCAGTGATGTAATGTTTAAATCGTCAATAAAAATGTTTTGAAAGTAAAAAAGTTAGTTATATTTAAATTATTTAGATTACTTTAGCAGACTGCTTTGGCATAAGTAAAAAATGCACTAAAAAGTAAATAAATAGATTAAAGGAAGAAAAAACATGTTTGCAACAAAAGCAAGCACTCCCCTTAGTAACCAATCAGATATTTTTCTTTCTTAGATAATAAAAGATTAAATATGAGTGGTCACCATGGACTTGTGCTCTGAATTTGAGGTGAATGTTCTTTTCTCCAGGTTTAGTCCCGACTCCCTAGCTGTTGTTGTCTGGTCCTTTCTTTATCTCAGTAAAATTGGCAACATCACCTACCTTTTTTTTGACCGTAGCAAATGGAAAGACCTGGAAGTTTCATGAAAACTACATATTGCTATAACTTCTAATATTTATAAGAAATCACTTCATAGAAAGTTGATCCAGAGTTATCCAGGTGAATCTGTGGACCACAAAGAAAATTTATGGCAGTTAAAGGAAATTTCACCAAGATTTCTAAGGGCTTAATGCGTTCCCCTAGGACAACTTGTGGGTTTAAGGTTTGGAGTAGGGATGAATGAAATTTTGAGCTTTAGCTTTGCCAAAATTTTGGTGAAAAATCTGTACTTTTAAGTGAAATTTGCCATTTTGGAGAAATGCTTTGGAGTTAGTGAGGAAAGTAAAGTTAAGGTGATTTGTGGTGGATTTTAGGGGTGCAATTGGCTTTTCATGGTTCCTAAAGGTTAGAGAAAATCCTTTAAACAGGTTCTATCCTGGTTGTGTTCTTGTGCCAAAAATGGCTTCTCATTAGCTTAAAAAAAAGAAGAAATTTTTTTTTTTAAACTATAGGTATTATTTGACATTTGGTGTTGTCTTCTTTCAGCAGCTGGTGCTTTCATATCAACGTAGCCATGTAATAACCATCTTGGCAGTGACATTGATACACAGACATCCATTTCAGCAATGACATACTAATTATACTGCTATCAGTGATATACAAGGCCAGCCAGTCCAGTGTTGACATCAAATTACTTTGTTAAAAATAAAAACAAAAAAGCCCTGCAATTTTTTTTCAAGCATAGCCTACCATGCAGAGCCAATTTGGAGTGGTTCCTGATGAATCAGACAAAATTCAAGCCATTGATTGCACTTTCAATATCCACTTTCCTGACATCCTTCAATCTGAAAATTGAGGGAAGTGGTCAGAAAAATGTTGGCCAGACAGCGGCTGCATCCGATCAGATGCAGCCACTATTTAGGTATTCTGACAGCTATGGGTGCCACTGTCAGAAAATAGAGATATTCCTCTATCCACACTGTTTAGCATGTATTACAGTGTATGATCAGCTAAATTGTGGTTTTCCAGACCTATAACAATGTCACCTTGATGGGGCCCTAGAAGGACTACATCTTCCATTTTCAGCTTTTCTATATCCAGATTGATATATTTTCTGCTTCAGATGCTTGGGTCTTCACATCCACAGGCAGATCAATGGCAGAAAAGGTCTAGAAAGAACTCCTTGGCCAATAATGAGCCATTCATGGGAGCCATTAGAGCTAAGGAACGGAATACATTCTAACCTAGTATATAGCCATAACTTTTTCTTGTTTTGCATTTTACAAAAGAAAAATATCATACATTTCTTTAGGCAGACCTTTCCTGTACCATATGTTTGTTCTCCTAAATTCATTTTTCTCTCTGAATTAAATTGTACATTTATATGATGAACCAGTCATTTTCCTGTTCCCCTGAACACCTCAATGTTCATGTAAAACCGTATTAATCCAGGCTGCCTCTCTATTGAGTTGGATGATAAATGGAATGACAGTTTTATAATTTCTCTTGTAAAATCATTAGCTTCCCTTTCCTTAAATTAAATTATCCCCTTCCATTTATTTCAGTCTATTTATTGCCTCCGCAACTCGGCTTATCTCGCTCTTTCTGTCCTAGATTGTATTTGGTTTGGATATTTTATAACCTTATCTAATATAGTTTCTGTTTAGACATCAATCAGTCCAAAAACACTGCAAATTAACTTCTCACTCTAGCTGCCCTTTAGCCGAGGACGTCTTTAGTTAATTATAAAGTTTTGGGACGTTTTTATGACTCCAAAATAAATTCGGGAGTTAAAGCTGAAGTTGTATTTGCCTATATTTTGCCTTGCTTAGGTTTCTCTTTTTCTCTTTTTCTCCTCATCAACATGCTAATGAAAATTTGAAATAAAACTTTTCCATTTTCATTAACTACCTAGCTTTATACCCAGTGACATATCTGGTTTCTGTGCCTCTCTATGTAATGCAGGCAGATCATGGCTGGTTGGAGGGGCCAACAGAGACCTGTACATAGCTTCCAAAACACACTGCATTACCCTTTTTTAGTACTCCTCTCAAAAGCCCTCCGCCCTTATGTAAGCAGAGAGCTGCCTCTTGGTAGGAATTTTGCAAAGATCAAAATGTCCTGATGGGGTGGAGATCAGTTTGGAGAAGTGGACTTTCCTAGTCAGACTGCACATATCAATATGAATTTCACACTAATCCACGACAAGGAAGATGACTACGATGTCTTGTGGGATAATAGGTCATAGCAGTCCCTCAGCAGAGCTCTATGAAGGCTAATCTCCCTCTGGGTGGATGGTTGCTGGCTGGAAAGCCTTATATCTTTAGCTGTCAGCCTCTCTTTCTTCCAATGTGGCTGGAAAAAATTAGGGGTGAGCCTTCCCCCTTCCTTAATATGCACAGGGAGGAGGGCAAAAAACGGGAACTGAATAAACCCTTCCTTTAATTGGGCAGATTATCTAGTTTCAAAGCTACACAAGCACCTGCTTACATGCCAATTCCTCCATTGGCTTCCGCTCACTCAACAAATTTAAAATACTAACAACAACCTAAAATGCCATGCACAACTCTGCTCCCAGCTACATCATTAACCTTGCTTTAAAATGCTACTATACTGTCCTCTTCACTCTTTCCAAGACTTCTTGCTCTCTAGATCCCTTGTGACCTCCCATTCTTGCCTTCGGGACTTCTCCAGAGCCTCTCCCATCTTCCAGAACTCCTTACCTCAACCTGTCTGACTATCTCCTACTTGATCCACCTTTAGGCGATCCCTGAAAATCTATTTTAAGAAGTCAATCCTTCTTTAAACTATTAAACTATTTCTTTACTTTCTCCATCAGCTCACTCCTCCAATTATTATTTTTTGTGTCACTTGACCCTCTCTATTAGATTGCAAGTTCTAGTAAGTAGGGTCTTCTTGATTCCTGCTGTATTGAGTTGTATTGCAACTGTACTGTCTGCCTTCATTTTGTAAAGTCCTGAACAAACTGCTGACACTATATAAATCCTGTATAATTTTATGAATATGTTGTATGCTGGGCCACCCTAGGTAATGTCCACGTGTGATGCTGAGCCTCAACAGTTAAAAAAAATAATTTAAATCCAATGAATGAAAGGGGTACTCCGGGAACTATCAAGCTGGGGAGTATAGACCTGAATGAAGCTGGACATCCTCCAGCCAGGAAATGAGACAGGCTCTATTTGACCGACTATTAAATGCCACAAATGAATACTGAAAACTGGACAAACAGCTTAAAACATAGATTAAATATGAGGCCTGTACCAAACGTAGTGCAAAAGTGGGCATAACTTTTCTTTACTTTTCTTACATTGTTAGTTCAAATTTTACATGTTGGTAGAGTAACCCTTCCTCTATAGAAACTCTTTTTCTTCTTCTTTATATTTGCAGGTACAGTGCCTTGAAAAAGTATTCATACCCCTTGAAATTTTCCACATTTTGTCATGTTACAACCAAAACGTAAATGTATTTTATTGTGATTTTATGATAGACCAACACAAAGTGGCACATAATTGTGAAGTGGAAGGAAAATGATAAATGGTTTTCAACATTTTTTACAAATAAATATCTGACACAAATAAATATTCCCCCCCCCCCCCCCAATACTTTGTAGAACCACCTTTCGCTGCAATTACATCTGCAAGTCTTTTTGGGGATGTCTCTACCAGTTTTGCACATCTAGAGAGTGATATTTTTGCCCAATCTTCTTTGCAAAATAGCTCAAGCTCTCTCAGATTGGATGGTGAGCGTCTGTGAACAGCAAATCTTTGAAATCTTGCCACAGATTCTCAATTGGATTTAAGTCTGAACTTTGACTGAGCCATTCTATCAAATTAATATGCTCTAAACCAGTGGTCTTCAAACTATGGCCCTCCATTTGTTCAGGAACTACAATTCCCATCATGCCTAGTCATGTCTGTGAATGTCAGAGTTACAATTACTCATGGGATGTGTAGTACTGCAACAGCTGGAGGTCTGTAGTTTGGAGATCTGCTCCCTAAACCATTCCATTGTAGCTCTGGCTGTATGTTTAGGGTTGTTTTCCTGCTGGAAGGTGAACCTCCGCCCCACTCTCAAATCTTTTGCTGACTCTAACAGGTTTTCTTCTAAGATTGCCCTGTATTTGGCTCCATTCATCTTCCCATCAACTCTGACCAGCTTCCCTGTCCCTGCTGAAGAAAAGAATCCCCACAACATGATGCTGCCACCACCATGTTTCACAGTGAGGATGGTGTTCTCAGGGTGATGTGCAGTGTTAGTTTTCCACCACAGAATGTTTTTCATTTAGGCCAAAAAGTTCAATTTTGGTCTCATCTGACCAGAGCACCTTCTTCCACATGTTTGCTGTGTCCCCCACATGGCTTCTCGCAAACTGCAAACAGGACTTCTTATGGCTTTCTTTCAACAATGACTTTCTTCTTGCCACTCTTCCATAAAGGCCAGATTTGTGGAGAGCACAACTAATAGTTGTCCTGTGGACAGCTTCTCCCACCTGAGCTGTGGATCTCTACAGCTCCTCCAGAATTACCATGGGCCTCTTGGCTGCCTCTCTGATTAATGCTCTCCAGTTTAGGTGGATAGCCATGTCTTGGTGGTTTGCAGTTGTGCCATACTATTTCTATTTTCAGATGATGGATTGAACAGTGCTCCGTGAGATGTTCAAAGCTTGGGATATTTTATTATAACCCAACCCTGCTTTAAACTTTTCCACAACTTTATCCCTGACCTGTCTGGTGTGTTCCTTGGCCTTAATAAAACTGTTCACTAAGGTTCTCTAACAAACCTCTGAGGGCTTCGCAGAATAGCTATATTTATACTGAGAATACATTGCACACAGGTGGACTCTCTTTACTAATTAGGTGACTTCTTAAGCCAATTGGTTCTACTAGATTTTAGTTAGCAATATCAGAATAAAGGGGGCTGAATACAAATGCACGCCACGCATTTCACATATTTATTTGTAAACAAATTTGAAAACCATTTATCATTTTCCTTCCACTTCACCATTATATGCCACTTTGTGTTGGTCTATCACATAAAATCGCAATAAAATACATTTATGTTTTTGGTTGTAACATGACAAGATGTGGAAAATTTCAAGGGGTATGAATACTTTTTCAAGGCACTGTAAATAATGGATTCCCAGCAGAAGCAATGTATTGTCATTGGCTTCTTAACGAAGGAGGGCTGAAGGCTGTCCAACATCCACAGCAGGCTACAGAATGTTTGCAGAGGCGACATCAGTGACAAGAGTCACCAATATCATCACATTGCTCTTGTCAATGATGTCATCTCCATAAACATTCTGTAGCTTTGACAAAGGAGGGGTGCAGGCTGTCTGACATTCACAGAAGGCTAGAGAATGTTCATGAAGATGACACCTTTGGCAAGAGTAATGTCTTATTATTGGTGATTTTTGAATTATGTCACCTCTGTAAACATTTTGTAGAGAGGGAGAAAAGAACAGCACCTTTTAAGTGTATATGTGTGACCCGTTTTATTAAAATGATTAAAAGATACTCACAAACAAAGATAAAAAGCAGAGATATAGCCCTCAAACATCATCGCTTCATACTGCCGTGGGCTGACGTGAAGCCAGGCCCCAGAGTGTATGGGGCGCCGTTGGTGAGCGGTGCTTCCTGGATTTGCTGGAATGCAAGGATGTGATATCATTAACCGAAAGTGATGCGAGGAATAGGGCAGCAACGCATTTGCGAAGCATGAGCTCCTTCTTCAGGCCTTCATCAGTGCCCCATACACTCTGGACCCGGCTGCACACCAACCTACAGTTGTATCCAGCGATGATGCTTGAGGACCATATGTCTGCTTTTTTTATCTCCATTTGTGAGTATTTCATAATTTTAATAAAACGTGTCACACATCTACACTTAGGCTTCATGTACACTGGTGCTGGTAAACGGACGTTCAGAGGCATTTGGCTGCTTTTTTCAGCTGCCCCTGACCTCATCCAATGTTATCTTATGTGTACATGTACACAGGTTTGTTTAATGTCGTTTTTAGGCAGTTACCTTTAGAGGCTTTTCTTTGAAGGCAAAAAAATGAATCAGACGCCAAAGTTTCCGATGTTTCAGACGCTAAACGCGGCTAAGCGCGGTACCGGCATTTAGCCGCGTTTCATTTATAGGTGTTTTTCATTTTTGGCTATTTTGAAAAAAAACACATTTTTTTCAAATTATTTTAACGCAGCAAAACGCGGCATGTAAGCGAGGCAAAAACGGCCGTTTTAAATGTGGGTTTTTATCTGTCAAGTTAAATCGTTCAGGAGAGGTTGTAGGAACGTTCCGTGTACATTAAGCCTTAGAAGACGATTGTCTTTTCTCCCTCTCTGCATCCTTAGAGGCACTTCTTGCTTTTGGTATAGCAGCCACTACAGTGACTATATGTGCCGGACACCACCATTATGGACATACAACAATATGGACCTTATTGATTTTTATCATTCTGAGACCCAGTCACCAGAAGTCCCCCCATTGTCTCCTGCATTGAGCCATTTACCACCGTCTTTGGTAAACATTGTGTAGCCTCTTATGGATGTCGGACAGTCTGCACTCTTTCATCAATAACTCAATGATGGCTCATTGCTTCTGCTTGGAATTCATTATTTACCTGCAATGAAAAAGAAGAAGAGTTACTATAGAGGAAAAGTTACTATACCAACTTGTGAAATTTGAGTGACCTATGTAAGTTAAAGTTTTGCTTGCTTTTGCATTATTTTTGGTACAGTCCTGGTGACTTACATAGAATGTAGCAATTCAGGAGACTACTACAAATAATCCACTTTGTTTCTTCAATAATCACATTCTTACATTCTAATTTAAAACATTCCTTCAGAGCTGTACATCTTTTGATTCATTCACACAAGGTATATAACATAGGCGTGCGCACAGGGTGTGCCAGGTGTGCCTGGGCACACCCTAATCGCCTTGTGTGGTGCATATTGCCCCCTGTTTAGAACACTGATATTTCATCCCCCCCAAAAAATGTTACAAAATAAAATAATTTATTTAAAAATAAAATAAAACTAATGACACTGTCCACTGCCCTACTGACACCATCAGTACATATACACATGCATATGTATTTGAGCTTTGGGGTGCACACCCTAATGCAAGAGGCTGCGCACACCTATGGTATATAACAATAATTATAAGTGGCCACACACTCCTGAGTTGCTGCACTATTTTCTTGAGTGGTATGGTCTTTAGTATTCATTAGCTAATGCGTGTATTATATCGGACAGCCTGCATCCCTCTTTTGTCAAGAACTCAGTGAGGGTACATTGCTTCTGCTTGGAATCCAATATATACCTGCAAAGATTAAAAAGAGGAAGAGTTACTACAGAGGAAGAGTTATTTTACCAAAATGTGAAATTTGAATGACCTATGTAAGTTAATAAAAAAGTTATGCCAACTTTTTAGTTTCAGTGAAGGGAACTCTTAAAGCTTTGAGGTCATGACATGTGCAGTCCAGTCAAGTTCCTCCACCCCAAATTTGAACATCCATGTCTTTACGGACCTTGCTTTGTGCACTGGTGCGCAGTCATGTTGGAACAGGAAGAGACCATCCACCAAACTGTTCCCACAAATTTGGGAGCATGAAATTGTCCAAAATGTCTTGGTATGCTGATGCTATAGGAGTTCCCTTCACTGGAACTAAGGGGCCAAGTCCAACCCCTGAAAAACAACCCCACACCATAATCCCCCCTCCACCAAATGATCTGGAACAGTGCACTAAGCAGGGTTCATAAAGACATGGATGAGCGAGTTTGGAGTGGAGAAACTTGACTGACCTACACAGTCCTGACCTCAACACAATAGAATACCTTTGGAATGAGAGCGGAGAGTGTGGGCCAGGCCTTCTCGTCCACATCAGTGCCTGACCTCACCTGACCTTCTGGAAGAATGGTCAAACATTCCCATAGACATACTCCTAAACCTTGTGGACAGCTTTCCCATAAGAGTTGAAGCTGTAATAGCTGCAAAGGGTGGGCCAACTCAATATTGAACCCTACAGACTAATGCCCCGTACACACGGTCGGACTTTGTTCGGACATTCCGACAACAAAATCCTAGGATTTTTTCCGACGGATGTTGGCTCAAACTTGTCTTGCATACACACGGTCACACAAAGTTGTCGGAAAATCCGATCGTTCTAAACGCGGTGACGTAAAACACGTACGTCGGGACTATAAACGGGGCAGTGGTCAATATCTTTCATCTCTTTATTTATTCTGGGCATGCGTGGCACTTTGTCCGTCGGATTTGTGTACACACGATCGGAATTTCCGATAATGGATTTTGTTGTCGGAAAATTGTATAGCCTGCTCTCAAACTTTGTGTGTCGGAAAATCCGATGGAAAATGTGTGATGGAGCCCACACACGGTCGGAATTTTCGACAACAAGGTCCTATCACACATTTTCCGTCGGAAAATCCGACCGTGTGTACGGGGCATTAGACTGGCATGCCCCACACATGTGTGTGTGTAAAGGCAGGTGTCCCAATACTTTTGACAATATAGTTTAGGCTGGGTTAGACTGAGATCTACCCATCAAGACATGTTATATTTGCATAACTCCTCCCAAGAGTCAGCTCCCTGCTTGCATGATTGTTGAGGGCTGTTGAGAATAGAACTAAAGCATGGTTTGATGTGCTCAGGAAGCTGTACAGCACCTTGCCAACCCTTTCCACCAGCCATGATCTGCCTAAATTGCTTACAGAAGCACAGAGACCCAGGGATAATGTCAGTGGGTCCAAAAAAAGAGGTGTTTTAAAAAAAGTTTTATAAGAAAGTTTTTTTTTTTCCAGGTTTTAGTAGCATGTGGATAAGAGAGGAAAAAAAGAACCAGGGGAAGTCAAAAAATAAGTATATTTAACTTCAGCGTTTAAATTTTTTTCTATGCATCCATGGTTGAATAACAGAGGAGAGTTCAGAAAAGGACTTTATGGTCCCACAGGACCCAACTAAGTATTGCTGCTTTGAATTCTCCAAGATGAGGGTGTTTCCATTATGTAATTTTTACCCGTGTTAAAAATAAACTGAAATACAAAGAATACATTGTATCAGTAGCAGAATGCCACATCTTTTGTTCAGATAAGTTTACAGTTTCTCATAAGCGGGGCGTGAAGAGTAGTTCAGCCTAGAGGAAATGACTTATTCATCCAGTTCACCCTCCGTAAAACACTGGAGAGAAAGTACGTATTTAAAAGAAAAAAAATAGTATATTTTGTATGGTTTTTATTTTTCTGTGAGCTGTTTTCTGTATGTTTTCCTAGTGTTGTGCTATTATCTTTTCAGTTCCCATTATTATTATATTCAAAGCATGAGCTAGACTTGAGCAAGCCTCCCACACTTCAGGAAATGTTAACCCTCTAGCGTAGCACAGGGGATGTTAAATCAATTCATCATTAAAGATACACTCCAAACAAAACTAAAAACTTACATGTAATTTTCAATTAACAGAAATAATAAACATTTAATAAAAATAGACATTTCTTCAGAGAAATAAAGGGTGTGCCATTGCTGACCTTCTGAAAATTCTTGTCGCCAGACTGGTATGCTGATCCCCTGGATTCAATGGTTGTATCATCTACCTGAAATGAATATTCAGAATAGAAACGTCACCAATCGTTATTTGCATTTTTGTTCTGGGTCAACAGTTCAAAGTTTTGAAGCAAGAAGGTCCCCATTACAATCAAGACCTGGAAGCTGTTTGGTTTCTAAGAATGGGCTTGGGTGTGTTCGGATCAAACTCGCCAGGAAACCGTCACTGCACACCGCCAATCATAGGCAGTGAGGCATTTTCTGCCCGGCAGCTACACATACTATGATTGGCGGTGTGCAGTGCCAGCTCTCTGGCGGGTTTCGATCGGAACACGCCCCGAGCCCATTCTTAGAAACCAAACAGCTTCCAGGTTGTTTGTCAAAGCTTAATTGAACATAAAAACATAGAAATCGCCCTGGGACTTTGAGTGAGGTGAGAGAGGTTAGCCAATATTCATAACAAGAGTAAAAGAATCTCAATTTATTGCACAATATCATGCATATATAAGCAATAGCAATAAATATAAATTTGCCAAGCCGATAGGTGCACATACACAGTAAAAGAATAACAATCCACATACAGTTGTACAGAAATGTAAAAAAAGCAAGATACAAGCATCAATGATTCCCTACGCGTTTCACAAGACCACGTTCACTTCTTCAGGGGTGGATGCATAATTATAGTATCTGCAATATAGGTAATAAGATCAAAAGTATATGTTAACAGTGGAGGCATATGGGGTGAATGGTCAAACAGGTCCCCAGAGTATCCAGAAGCCGGTAGCAACAAACATCCAGCACGGGAGCTGAGGAGGCGGAGCAGCAAACAAAGGCCACATAGGGGGACATCCAGAAGACCAACATGGCACGCTCTCGCGCCACACCACCCGTAGATGACGTTGGGGGCAGAGCATCTGGGCTCTTCTGGGGGGCATAAACTGGAGGCCCGGCATGGCTGGGATTCTTTCACTCTTAGTTTGGCGTTCCTACACAGCATCCTCATTTTTTGATAGGTAGACCACATGTACTTGGTTTCTTCCACTCAGGTAACATCGCACACATCCCATGCACAATGCTTTTTGTTTTTTTCACCGTTCTTACATTTACATTTTAGATTCTCTCACTCTTTCAGCATTTCATATATATATATATATATATATATATATATATATATATATATATATATATATATATATACATTCAGGTCCATAAATATTGGTACATAGACACAATTCTAATCTTTTTGGCTCTATACACCACCACAATGGATTTGAAATGAAACGAACAAGATGTGCTTTAACTGCAGACTTTCAGCTTTAATTTGAGGATATTTACATCCAAATCAGGTGAATGTTGTAGGAATTACAACAGTTTGTATATGTGCCTCCCACTTTTTAAGGGACCAAAAGTAATGGGACAATTGGCTGCTCAGCTGTTCCATGGCCAGGTGTGTGTTATTTCCTCATTATCCCATTTATAAGGAGCAGATAAAAGGTCCAGAGTTAAGTTCAAGTGTGCTATTTGCATTTGGAATCTGTTGCTGTCAACTCTCAATATGAGATCCAAAGAGCTGTCACTATCAGTGAAGCAAGCCATCATTAGGCTGAAAAAGAAAAGAAAACCCATCAGAGAGATAGCAAAAACATTAGGTGTGGCCAAATCAACTGTTTGGAACATCCTTAACCACTTCAGCCCCGGAAGGATTTACCCCCTTCCTGACCAGAGCACTTTTTACAATTCGGCACTGCGTCGCTTTAACTGCTAATTGCGCGGTCATGCAATGCTGTACCCAAACGAAATTTGCGTCCTTTTCTTCCCACAAATAGAGCTTTCTTTTGATGGTATTTGATCACCTCTGCCGTTTTTATTTTTTGCGCTATACACGGAAAAAGACCGAAAATTTTGAAAAAAAATGATATTTTCTACTTTTTGTTCTAAAAAAAATCCAATAAACTCAATTTTAGTCATACATTTAGGCCAAAATGTATTCGGCCACATGTCTTTGGTAAAAAAAATGTCAATAAGTGTATATTTATTGGTTTGCGCAAAAGTTATAGCGTCTACAAACTAGGGTACATTTTCTGGAATTTACACAGCCTTTAATTTATGACTGCCTATGTCGATTCTTGAGGTGCTAAAATGGCAGGGCAGTACAAAACCCCCACAAATGACCCCATTTTGGAAAGTAGACACCCCAAGGAATTTGCTGAGAGGCATGTTGAGCCCATTGAATATTCATTTTTTTTGTCCCAAGTGATTGAATAATGACAAAAAAAAAAAAAAAAAAAAAAATTACAAAAAGTTGTCACTAAATGATATATTGCTCACACAGGCCATGGGCATATGTGGAATTGCACCCCAAAATACATTTAGCTGCTTCTCCTGAGTACGGGGATACCACATGTGTGGGACTTTTTGGGAGCCTAGCCGCGTACGGGGCCCCGAAAACCAAGCACCGCCTTCAGGATTTCTAAGGGCGTACATTTTTGATTTTACTCCTCACTACCTATCACGGTTTTGAAGGCCATAAAATGCCCAGATGACATAAACCCCCCCCAAATGACCCCATTTTGGAAAGTAGACACCCCAAGCTATTTGCTTTGAGGCATGTTGAGTCCATGGAATGTTTTATATTTTGACACAAGTTGCGGGAAAGTGACAATTTTTTTTTTTTTTTTTTGCACAAAGTTGTCACTAAATGATATATTGCTCACACAGGCCATGGGCATATGTGGAATTGCACCCCAAAATACATTTAGCTGCTTCTCCTGAGTACGGGGATACCACATGTGTGGGACTTTTTAGGAGCCTAGCCGCGTACGGGACCCCGAAAACCAAGCACCGCCTTCAGGATTTCTAAGGGCGTACATTTTTGATTTTACTCCTCACTGCCTATCACAGTTTCGGAGGCCATGGAATGCCCAGGTGGCACAAACCCCCCCCCAAATGACCCCATTTTGGAAAGTAGACACCCCAAGCTATTTGCTGAGAGGCATGGTGAGTATTTTGCAGCTCTCATTTGTTTTTGAAAATAAAGAAAGACGAGAAAAAAAAATTTTTTTTTTCTTTTTTCAATTTTCAAAACTTTGTGACAAAAAGTGAGGTCTGCAAAATACTCACTATACCTCTCATCAAATAGCTTGGGGTGTCTACTTTCCAAAATGGGGTCATTTGGGGGGTTTTTTTGCCACCTGGGCATTCCATGGCCCCCGAAACTGTGATAGGCGGTGAAGAGTGAAATCAAAAATTTACGGCCTTAGAAAGTCTGAAGGCGGTGCTTGGTTTTCGGGGTCCCGTACGCGGCTAGGCTCCCAAAAAGTCTCACACATGTGGTATCCCCGTACTCAGGAGAAGCAGCAGAATGTATTTTGGGGTGTAATTTCACATATTCCCATGGCATGTTTGAGCAATATATCATTTAGTGACAACTTTGCGCAAAAAAAAATAAAAAAAATAAAAAATTGTCTCTTTCCCGCAACTTGTGTCACAATATAAATTATTCCATGGACTCAACATGACTCTCAGCAAATAGCTTGGGGTGTCTACTTTCCAAAATGGGGTCATTTGGGGGGGGTTTGAACTGTCCTGGCATTTTATGCACAACATCTAGAAGCTTATGTCACACATCACCCACTCTTCTAACCACTTGAAGACAAAGCCCTTTCTGACACTTATTGTTTACATAAAAAAATAATTTTTTTTTGCAAGAAAATTACTTTGAACCCCCAAACATTATATATTTTTTTTAAAGCAAATGCCCTACAGATTAAAATGGTGGGTGTTTCATTTTTTTTTTTCACACAGTATTTGCGCAGCGATTTTTCAAACGCATTTTTTGGGGAAAAAACACACTTTTTTACATTTTAATGCACTAAAACACACTATATTGCCCAAATGTTTGATGAGATAAAAAAGATGATCTTAGGCCGAGTACATAGATACCAAACATGACATGCTTTAAAATTGCGCACAAACGTGCAGTGGCGACAAACTAAATACATTTTTAAAAGCCTTTAAAAGCCTTTACAGGTTACCACTTTAGATTTACAGAGGAGGTCTACTGCTAAAATTACTGCCCTCGATCTGACCTTCGCGGCGATACCTCACATGCATGGTGCAATTGCTGTTTACATTTGACGCCAGACCAACGCTTGCGTTCACCTTAGCGCGAGAGCAGGGGGGACAGGGGTGCTTTTTTTTTTTTTTTTTTTTTTTTTCTTTATTATTATTATTTTTTTATCTTATTTTTAAACTGTTCCTTTCATTTTTTTTTTTTTTAAATCATTTTTATTGTTATCTCAGGGAATGTAAATATCCCCTATGATAGCAATAGGTAGTGACAGGTACTCTTTTTTGCAAAAATTGGGGTCTATTAGACCCTAGATTTCTCCTCTGCCCTCAAAGCATCTGATCACACCAAGATCGGTGTGATAAAATGCTTTCCCAATTTCCCAATGGCGCTGTTTACATCCGGCGAAATCTACGTCATAAAATGCTCGTAGCTTCCGGTTTCTTAGGTCATAGAGATGTTTGGAGCCACTCTGGTCTCTGATCAGCTCTATGGTCAGCTGGCTGAATCACCGGCTGCATTTTCAGGTTCCCTGTTGAGACAGGAGAGCCAGAGAAAAACACGGAAGATGTTGGGGGGGGGGGGGCATTCCCTCCCACTGCTTGTAAAAGCAGTCTAGAGGCTAATTAGCCACTAGGATTGCTTTTACATGAAAGCCGACCGCTGGCTGAAAAGAATGATACCAAGATGATACCTAAACCTGCAGGCATCATTCTGGTATAACCACTCAAAGTCGTGAATGGCATACCTGAAGACAAAAAAATGGTTAACAATAAAGCACAGTAAACGGTAAGGTATAAAAAATTGCATACCTGAAAAGCAAACATGATAAAACATAATAACAATAAAACATTGCAGAATAGAATACAGTAAAAAAGAGCAGAACAATAGAGAGAGAATAGAGAGAGAGAGAACAATAAAACGACAACTATTTTTATTTTATATTTTTGTTTGTGTTTTTTTTTTTTTACACTTTTTTTTGTAACTAACTATAATAACTGTAACCGGTTCCAGGTTCGGGTCTCTCAAAATGCGATGGCATCTCGGGAGACCCTGTGAAAGTGTGCCTAGTCTGTGCAATGCTGTACCCTACGCTAATACTCAACTAGTGCATGGTAGCGTTCAAAACATTCACCAATGCAAAGACCAGGATTGTCAGGACAGGAGGGACAATAATAGCGGGTGTCACGGCTATATCCGCGCTTGCTGCAGACACAACATATTTTTTGGGGGGTTCGCTGGGTAGGGGTACTCGGGAGGACATAAAGAAAATGCCTCTCATGCAGCCGACTGCATTTGGTTGGGGATGTGAATGGGGGAAGTATGGGCGCTGCAGAAGCGGTGGGTTCCCAATTAGGATTGGCGAATGCAGCAGGAAGGGCACTATGGGCATGACGGGCCTGTGTTTGTCTTTTTGGTGGCAGCGGGACACTACTTGTGCTTGCCACCTCACCAGCTTCAACTGCACTTATGGGACTCGCCACGTCACCAAGTGTTACTGCAGTGCTGGTTTGACTACGACCGGGGTGTACTACGCTGCTGGTGCTTGCCAGTTCCCCAAAACGCTACCAAAAAAACTGTTAGCGATCGCAGGGATCAGGCCTGACTCTGCGAACGCTGCAGTTATGCGTTTAGAGTTTTGTAAGTGTCAGTGATCGATCGATACTGCACTTGGGTGGGCTGGGCCGGGCCGGGCGGAGGGGCAAAACGCAGGTGCTAGCAGGTATCTGGGCTGATCCCGCTAACACTGCGTTTTTGGGAACCCTAAACTGCTGGGGACGCTAGTATAGATCTGATCGGATCAGATATTGATCTGTTCAGATACTATACCACTAAGGGAGGCGTATGCTGCGTGCGTGGGTGTTAGCGGTACTGGCGCTAATCTGACACTGCCTGGGGCTGGTGCTTGCCAGTTCACCAAAATGCTACCAAAAAAACTGTTAGCGATCGCAGGGATCAGGCCTGACTCTGCGAACGCTGCAGTTATGCGTTTAGTGTTTTGTAAGTGACAGTGATCGATCGATACTGCACTTGGGTGGGCTGGGCTCGCCTGGGCGGAGGGGCAAAACGCAGGTGCTAGCAGGTATGTGGGCTGATCCCGCTAACACTGCATTTTTGGGAACCCTAAACTGCTGGGGACGCTAGTATAGATCTGATCGGATCAGATATTGATCCGATCAGATACTATACCACTAAGGGAGGTGTATGGTGCGTGTACGGTGCGTGCGTGGGTGTTCGCGGTACTGGCGCTAATCTGACGCTGCCTGGGGCAACGCATATCACCGCCGGGCGATCAGGGGGCTAAACCTTTATTCGGTAATAAACGGCGGGTGCCCTGACACTATAAAAAATAAACTAACTAACCAGCGTCACCCGTAACAGTTATACGGTGATCAGTGGTGAAAGGGTTAACTAGGGGGCAATCAAGGGGTTAAAACATTTATTAGATAGTATATGGGGGTCCCTGTCGCTATAAAACACTGACGGCGAACCTAAATATTTACGTCCCTAACTAGCGTCACCAGTGACACTAATACAGCGATCAGAAAAATGATCGCTTAGCGACACTGGCGACAGGGGGTGATCAAGGGGTTAAAACTTTATTAGGGGGGGTACTGGCGCTAATCTGACGCTGCCTGGGGCGACGCATATCACCGCCGGGCGATTAGGGGGCTAAACCTTTATTCGGTAATAAACGGCGGGTGCCCTGACACTATAAAAAATAAACTAACTAACCAGCGTCACCCGTAACAGTTATACGGTGATCAGTGGTGAAAGGGTTAACTAGGGGGCAATCAAGGGGTTAAAACATTTATTAGGTAGTATATGGGGGTCCCTGTCGCTATAAAACACTGACGGCGAACCTAAATATTTACGTCCCTAACTACCGTCACCAGCGACACTAATACAGCGATCAGAAAAATGATCGCTTAGCGACACTGGTGAGGGGGGGTGATCAAGGGGTTAAAACTTTATTAGGGGGGGTAAGGGGGGTACCCTAGACCTACAGGGGGGTTACAGTAACTGTCCTAACACTGCTAACTGTCACAAACTGACACTATGCAGTAATCAGGAAAAAAAAAAAAAAAAAAAAAAAAAACCTGCTTGGTGTCAGTTTGTGACAGGGGGGGGGGTGATTGGGGGGGGATCGGGGGGCGATCGGGGGGGGATCGGGGGTGTAATGTATGCCTGGCATGTTCTACTGTGTGTGTTTGTGTTGTGCACTTACTTACATGTCATCTCTCCTCGGCGCTGGAACGGAAACTGA
The DNA here is from genome assembly GCA_037952925.1 of Lithobates clamitans. Classification (NCBI taxonomy): domain Eukaryota; kingdom Metazoa; phylum Chordata; class Amphibia; order Anura; family Ranidae; genus Lithobates; species Lithobates clamitans. The sequence continues at coordinate 2,472,870 of JBBGZY010001079.1, read as the reverse complement.
CAGCCGAGGAGAGATGACATCACATCCTCTGCCTCTGTGTACTATACAGAGGCAGGGGATGTTCGTCAGTGGCTGGGAGCGATCGCGAGGGGGGGGCCACGATCGGATGGTCTCCCCCTCGTCTGTCATCGCTCCCAACCAAATGCCGACCGCAGCTGGCACCGGGGGGGGGTCCGATCGGACCCCCCACCCGCGGGAAGGCAATCACGTACTAGGTACGTGATTTTGCCTGCCCGTGCCGCTCTGCTCACGTATATAGGCGTGAGGCGGTCGGCAAGTGGTTAAAAAGAAAGAACGCACCGGTGAGCTCAGCAACACCAAAAGCTTCAGATTCTGGGCGATGGTATTCATTTTGAAGGGTCTTGAAGGCTTTCAGTGTTTTTTAAGATGTGAGGTCTATTAGGGAGTTGATTCCATAGGCATGCCAATGTTGGATTCTGAGATCTGGGATTTGGCCCATTAGTGTTCTAAAAGGGATGGAGTGGCTATGCGCAGGCCGGTTAGAGGGTTTTTATTATATTTTAGCCTACCAATCCTTAGATGTGGTGGCTGCATTAGTTATTTTCTATTAGCAGGGCCATTAAGAGAATCTACATTCTTGTCTGGGTATTTTCTCATTGCAGAACCAAAATTTCCACATATTTCATAAAGCCTGATCTGATAAAATTACATCAATAGTAAGAATATATCCAAACTTTAAAAAGAACTCTGAGATTAAATATGAGCAGGTTATATAATACAGAAGGCTTGTTCATCACAATATATCTCCTAAGGAGAATACACATAAGAATAGTATGATGTTTAGCCTTATTTAGCTCATGAGAGCAAGATTCATGAAAAATATGGGTTACTAGATTGAGGCATTCGATAAAATTGAAATATAACCATATTTAGAAAATTGACATTGTGGGAGGCTCTGTTGGAATATTATAAAACATTTGAAAACATTTCAGTACTCGCTACTTCCTAGCCCTTAACCCTTGTGATTACTTGGGGGAGCGCTTAGTGATGCCCTCAAGAAACAAGATGTTGCAACTGCAGCTTAGCTTGGCTGCTTTGTCCTGGAAATAAATGCACTGGCAAAAGTCATTTTTGATGCCTCTGAAAACCCAAACCAACTTTATACTGAAACTGTAAGGCCCCTTTCACACGGGGCTATCCGTTTTTGTGAGAGAGTCTGCTCTCCCCTATGGGGGGATCGGATGATTACGGACCGCCTGTCCGTTTTTATCCGATCCGCCAGACGGATGGAAAATAAGACATCTATCCATCTGTATTTTGCGAAGCGGATCGGATCAGGGGGGATCAGATGTCAGCGGACACCGCTGACATCTGACGCTCCATAGAGCTGTACGGAGCGACCATTCACATCCGCCTGAAAAAACTGACAGGCAGATCTGAATGGTTCGCATGTGTGAAAGGGGCCTAAGAACCCAGGACATTGGTAAAGAGGAGTTCCACCCAGGGGGTCCATTAAAAAAAAAAAAAAATTAAAAGTCAGCAGCTACAAATACTGCAGCTGCTGACTTTTAATTGGACACTTACCTGTCCCTGGGTCCAGCGATGCGGGAGATCGAAGCCCCGCTCGTCCCCCCCCTCGTCGGCGCCAGCATTTCAACTGTGGGCGCCGGGCTGTGGCTTCACAGCCTGGCACCCACTGCGCGTGCGGCGCCGCGCGCCGTGACTGGCCGCTCAATCACCTGGGACCTGTAATGGGTCCCAGATGATTGACAGGAGGGAGGGAGCAGAGCCGAGCCCTTCCTGTGCCGAGGGGGAAGTGATGTCACCAGCCCAAGCAAAGGAAGAGGCAGGCTACGAGGGACCACCTAGCAACAGGCATTTAGAGGTAAGTAAAAAAAAAAATATATCCAAATGTTTTTTTGGGGTTTTTTTTAGCATTTTTCAGGTATTTTTGGTTTTTTGGGTGGAACCCCACTTTAATTCTTAATAATTTTTGTTTTGCTGTTGTATTATTGTATCGTTCTGTTGTAATATCATTTTTTGTAAATATTTTTCTGTACTGTTTTTTTTTTTTCTTTTATTAAAAGATATATAAAAAATCTTAAGCTTATCTCTAATGCACTAAACCAGAACTTAAGGTATAATTACAGGCTAAACATAACTAGTCCATTATGCTTTTACTTTGCAGGGTTTCCAGAGAACAAAAGAGGAATTAAAACCAATCAGGGTTTACTTCCTCTTTAAAGAAATGAAAGAATAAAAATTCTACTAACAGGATCAACAGGTAATAAAGCTACATTATGGGGGGAGGACTCAGGAAAAAATAAACTGCTCTTAATAGACTTATATTTATCACTCTTGATTTGCCCTCACTTTTATTCTTAATATATAGAGTAATAACCGCAATGCTGATGTATTTCTCTAATAAGTATCAGCAGGAATATGTACTATCTTAAAAAAACTATATAAATCTGTTCACAGAAAAAAAAAGAACTATGCGTGCCAACCCTGACTATGTCTGTATTGATATATGCATACTGATATACAGTATGTTTAAATATACTCCCTTATCTTCTATCTGTAGAGATACCATTTTCTGATGCTTAATGTGTTTGTTCTATATAACAGAGTGGACTTTATATTAATATTTTGCAAGTAAAATCCTCACAGCTGGAAAAGCATTGACTATCGCCATGGCGATCACTGACAATGCAAAGGCATCTGGAAACCCAACTGCTCCCCATCTGTTCATCCCTACCTGCTGATTCCTCCAAAGCAGAATCTGCTAACAATGAAGGTTGGATTTCAATGCAATATAGTTTCAGTGGATTGTTCCCATCACAATGCACCTTCAGTCTGGGCAGAGGGAAGGAGAGAAGAAAAGGGACCTCCGCGGAAAAAAGTTAAGCTAATATTTTCATAATGCACGAGTTATAATGTCCCTCCTATCGCTCCTTGCCATCGAAGCAGCTGTTTTATTTTGTGCCAGTATTCGTGGAATTCATTTGAGTCTGTTTGCCAAAGAAACACCGACGCTTGTTTCCCACACAATGGGATGTTAGGAGCGTGATTCAGACGGTGTTGCAGACGTGTTATTTGTTATTTTTAGGTCCTATCTACAAAAATGCAAGCCTGATAGTGAAACATAGGATGGTTTTTAAGGTCATAAAAATATATGACCTTGAAGTTTAATCTGCATTTTTTCTCCCTCTAATGCAGTGGTTCTCAACCTGGGGGTCGGGACCCCCCTGGGGGTCGAATGATGATTTGCCAGGGGTCACTGAATCCTGGGCTGTTCCTGAAGCCCACACCTCTCTTTTTGTGGCTGCCCAGCAGGGCTTTCCCCGGAGCCTGTGGCCACCCAGCTAGGCTGTTCCTGGAGCCCGCAGCCACCCACCCAGCCTCTTTGCAGCCGTCCACTCAGTTCATGGCATAGCTGGGAGCAGAGACTAGAGGTGAGCTGGCTGGTGAGGACTGTGAAGTGGGAGGGGCTGGAGGAGACCCTATCTCCTGATTTTGGCATAGGTGTCACTGCTACGAGACACCACAAAGTCAGAGACACAGTGAATCTGGAGACACAGCGAATAGCACTTCCTGCAATTAGTTGCCATTAAAAGGCCCCACTACAGTTCTCAGATCAACAGATGACCTTGATCAAGAGCACCTAAGTTGGCTGATCAGAACTCTCCGCCAGCACTGCCACTCCTCCCAACTCCCCGTCAGCACTGCCACTACTCCCAACTCCCTGCCAGCACTGCTACTCCTCCCATTCCCTTTACCCTCCCAACCAAGGAGTAAGAAAAGGAATACAAATAGAGAATACATGGAAAGGAGAGGAAAAGAGGGGGAGGAACAAAGAAAAAGAGAGAAAGATTAAGAGAAAGAACAAGAAAGATGGCTAGAGAGAGGGATGGGGAAAAAAACAAGAAATTAGGATAGAGAGAGGTAAAAGGGAAAGAAAGGAGAACAAAGAGAGAGTGATACATCCTAAAATGTACCATAAGGGGTTGTAATACTGTACGAGTGGAAGGAACTCAGGGATCGGTAAATATCCATGGGTTAAGGGTGAAATTACTTGTCTTGCCTTGGGTGCTGGGGCAGAGACTAGAGGTGAGCTGACTGGTGAGGACTGTGAAGTGGGAGGGGCTGGAGGAGACCCTATCTCCTGATTTTGGCATAGGTGTCACTGCTACTCCTCCCAACTTCCTGCCAGCACCTAAAATGTTGTAATACTGTACGAGTGGAAGGAACTCAGGGAGCGCTAAATGTCCATGGGTTAAGGGTGAAATTACTTGTCTTGCCTTGGGTGCTGACAACCCAGGCTACAAAAATAATTTTACTGTTAGGGGTCCCCACAACTTGGGAAATTTTATCAAGGGGTCACGGCACTAGAAAGGTTGAGAACCACTGCTCTAATGCTAATTAAATTTTTTAAAGCGTTAACAAAAATGTAAATAAAACATTTACATTACACACTTTATTTGATCAATAGGTGCTTATCCATGTAATGCAGGCAGATAATGGCTGGTGGGAGGGGCCAGCAGAGTGCTGTACATGACCTTCTAAAAGCGAGGCTGAGTTCACACTATTGCAAATTGGATGTGGGTTTCCCCGGATCCAATTCGCATGTCAGGAGAGTGTGACCAGCTCTCTATGGAGCCGGTTCACACATCTCTGGGATGGCTGCGGAGCGAATTGAACAGGAGTCCTGTGCATCTTCTGGTCCATTTCAGGTCCAAATTCAGCCAAAAATTCGGACCGAAGTCGGACCTGAAACACTGAACAAGGATGCACCGGACCCCTGCTGAGAGCTGCTCCACACGGCAGTGTGAACCCCGCCTAAACTATATTGTCAAAAGTATTGGGACACCTGCCTTTAAACACACATGAACTGTAAATGGCATCCCAGTCTTAGTCCGTAGGATTTAATATTGAGTTGGCCCGCCCTTTGCAGCCATAACAGCTTTAACTCTTCTGGGAAGGCTGTCTACAAGGTTTAGGAGTGTGTCTATGAGAATGTGTGACCATTCTTCCAGAAGCGCATTTGTGAGGTAAGGAACCGATGTTGGACGAGAAGACCTGGCCTGCAGTCTCCGCTCTAATTCATCCCAAAGGTGTTCTATCGGGTTGAGATCAGGATTCTGTGCAGGCCAGTCAGGTTCCTCCATCCAAAACTCGCTTATCCATGTCTTTATGGACCTTGCTTTGTGCACTGGTCCAAATCATTTGGTGGAGGTGGAGATTATGGTGTGGGGTTTTTTTTTTTTCAGGGGTTGGGCTTGGCCCCTTAGTTCCAGTGAAGGGAACCCTTAAGGCATCTGCATACCAAGACATTTTGGACAATTTCATTCTCCCAACTTTGTGGGAACAGTTTAGGGACGGCCCCTTCCAGTTCCAAAATGATTGCGCACCAGGGGGAGACAGCCCATCACAGTGGTTATGTGATCAGCAGTTCTTTCTGCCCCAGCTAGGCATAATTACCCAGTTAAAGGGATGCCAGGCCTAGATGGGAAGGGGTTAAATAAATACAGGTCTATACTCAGACAAAAAGTTTAAAAAACCCCAAAATAAATGAAAAAAAAAAAACAAATGTCAAAAGAACAGACTTGATGGACCAAGTGATCTTTTACAATTATCAAATTTCTATGTTTCCAAAATTCCATTTGTAATGGTCCTGTGATTCACAAAGTGGGAAAACTCAAAGGTCAGCATAGCAGCCAATCAAATAGCATTTTCAGGATTGGGTAAGCAATGTCAGTCCCCCATGTTTCTGCCATGACAGATTTACGTGTGTGTGATGTGAGAACTTACAGGGAGGCTATAAGGAAATGGATTAGTCATGGAACTTTAGCTCAGTAGGATCTGATTATGCTTCTCCCTCCAAAACAACAAAATATTACAGGAGGGAGACTGAGAAATCTCAGCATTTTATAAGAGATGTTTAGCTGAGCTGCTGCTTGCAAAGGAAACAACTATAATTAGCAGAGAACAGCTCATTGTTTTTATAGAAAGCTAAAACGCCAGTACAAGGTGTCTATCTGCTCTGCCTAAATTCCACAGGATGCATGACTGAAGGCAAGAATTATTATCCACTGCTGAGAGCAGCAGGACCAAAATTCAAGCACTCCCATTTAAGTCGTATTTCATGGTGCAGCAAGCTTTGGCAAATGACAGTAACATATAAAAAAGAATTACATTACTCCCAACTTTAGAACTTGAGAGTGAGGGACACTTCAAAATGACCGACCTGTGGCAGCGAAGAGTGGGTGTGTTTAAATTATGAGTGTGGCCAAACTGTTAACTATGAAATTAAGGGGCACGGTTAAAAAAAATCCAGGCTTCCTTGTACCTATAAAACATGCCTTTATTGCTGTGCCACAAGCAAGAGTTTCATAGACACACATAAACCTCAGCACAATCAGTACACAAATGGGACTCTTCCATTATTTATGATTTTGCGCACACTGAAAATAGAGTTAAAGTGGCTGTAAAGGGACAAGGTTTTTTACCTTCATGCATTTTATGCAAGGTTGTGTAAGGCACAGTGTAGGGAGCAGCAGAGTGCAAAATACCCCACACAAGCAATACTCTGACCCACTTCACCCTTTCACCAAAAAGCCCCCCTGTTCAGATCAGATCTCCCTCTTACATCATGAATTCCCATCAGAATCCCCCTTACATCAGAGTTCCCTTCTACATCAGAGCCCTTCCACCCTTACATCAGGGTCCCCAGAGTTCACCAGAATCCTCCCCTAACATCAGAGTCTCCAGAGTCCCTCCTTACATCAGGGTCCCCAGAGCCACCCCCTTTACATCAGGGTCCCCAGAGTCACACTCACCTTACATCAGTGTTCTAACAGTCACCCCTTTACATCAAGGTACCTGGTGTGGTCCCCCCACTGGCTTGCATGTCAGATACCTATGGGAATCAGCAACAAAGTGGAATATTATCACATGGGCCACCAGAAAGGTAAGTATATAGCATAGTCTTTCACAGCCTGTCTTGATTTTAAGGTCATCGCAGAAGACAAGGGGGCACTTTTTGCTCCAGGAGGATAGAAGTTCAAAGCAGAACTAAACTTTCAAAAAATATATCAAGTTAAAATGTTGCTGTCTTTGACCTCAATAGCTGGCTTGCTGGTCTATTTTACAAAACTTTTGCACCCTCCTAGTTAGGCTGCTAGGTTTGTTTTTTTTTTTGGTTAGACAAATTTAGTTTTGCTCTCCTTTACTCAGCAGAGCTATGTGTGATTGCTTTGGGCTGCTCTGGGCTCTGCAGCCTGCAAGCCTGATTGCTTCCCCCTGTTTTTCCAGAACATAGTGGGTGGGAACGTCAGATGAGTTGTCTGAATATTTATGTAACTCCAGCCAGTTCCTGGCGGGATGTTCCTCAGAAGGTGGTTGGGGAGAGTGTGTACATGGTTTGGAGGCCTAGATGGTCAATATAAGCAAGGTGTTCAAGCCAACTTTGAGACAACTAACACTCTACCTTGAATTCTGATTAAAGCATCAAAAATGCTCACTGGTATATCCAGATTAGTCAAAAATGACCACTGCTCCATAGGTTGCTTACATTCATAGTCATTGTTTCCATGACAAACATCTCCTATGATCTTGGGTGCAGCTATTGTCTCTTCTACAACAATATAATCAATTTTTGTTGGAAAAATTAAATTTTATGGCTAAAAAAAGATGTAAATGGATAGACACAAGTCTAATAAGAAAGCTGATAAAAAGGGTATTCATGTTTCTTTACTTAGCAGGCTAAAAGGCTAGGGTTCCTTGTCTGTTCCAATGTTTAATGGCATGATTGCCATCTAATGCAGCCCTTCTACTTATCCTGAGTTATGACCGTGCTAGACACACCATATTTTTACGAGCTGGTAATAGTCTTTTAGCAGCGGCCCTCTTGGAGATCAGTACAATGTAGAATTATTAAATGACAGGCCTAAGTGAAACATTACGTATCTAACAAGGTAAACCGCATGCCATATCAGTGAGAAAAAAAAGACTTACAGACAAGATGCTAGTAATCGTTCTTACATAATGTAATTTCTCATAAGAATTTTTTTTATTGTATTTTTTATTTTTGTTTGTTCAATAGCCTTAAAGGCCCTGTTCGTAAATTTAACCCAGCGTTCGATAAAGTTTTGACAGATAAAATAAACTGTGATAGCAAGTTTAAGTGATAAAATATGTCTAATAAAAGACATTAAAGCGTTACTACACCCAGGACCCTGCATTCACTATATCTGGTCTCCCACAGTACACAGAACATGGAAATGCAATTATTTTAGTAAATATAAACCGCTAAATACCTTTTCTCATCAGCAGTATATAGCAATTTTGTGACTTCTATCGGTGTCTGGTTAAAGCTTTTTCATTCTCCCCTGATTGTCCTATTAGGCTGCAGGACCCCTCACCCTCTGTCTGGAGAGTGCTGATTGGCCCTGTGCTGATCACATGCACCCTCCCAAGAAAAAAAAAAAACTCTTTAGCAATAAACACCAAACTGAGCATGTGCAGATTGCCCTCAAGGCTCTGTACAATCAGCAGATAGTTTGGGGACAAACGGAAGGTTATGAGAAGACAGGATAAAACAGCTTTTTTACACAATGCAGAGTATTAACCCCTTAGGTTCTACAGTGAGTATAACAAGCATGCTTTACTGCATATACAGACTGATTTTACTGTCGTGGGATTAGTACCACTTTAACCGCTTTCGGAACGCCCCGCACATTTACTGCGGCAGGGCGGCCCTGCTGCATGAAACAACGTACCTTTACGTTGTTGTCTCTCCCTGGGTCTGCGGCACGCCACAGGCAGCCCGCTCCCGCTGTGATTGGACACAGCGGAAGCCAATCAGCGGGTCCGGTTAACAGGAGAGGCAGAACAGCACTCTGCCTATGTAAACGAGGCAGACCGCCATTCTGTCAGAGAGGAAAAAGAGATCTTGTGTTTCTACTAAGCAGGAACACAGATCTCTCTCTTCCTCCAGTTAAGCCATCGCCCACACAGTTAGAAAGGACTTCCTAGGAGCACACTTAATCCTTTGTTCCCCCCTGATGTTAACCCCTTCCCTGCCAGTGTGATTATTACAGTGACAGTGCAAATTTTTAGTACTGATCACTGTATTATTGTCACTGGTCCCCTATTTCCTATTTGTCCGCCCCAATGTCGCAATCCCGCTAAAAATCGCTGATCGCCGCCATTACTAGTAAAAATAAAAATGTCATAAAAAAAATCCCATAGATTGTAGAAACCAACTAATATATGCTTATTGGGATTTTTTTTTACCAAAAAAATATGTAGTAGAATACATATTGGCCCGAATTTAAAAAGACATTTGATTTAGTAAATTTTTTTATTGGGTATGTTTTATAGCAGTCTTTTTTTTTTTCGACCTAAACATTTTGTCAACTGCAGGACGATCGGTGTGATTTATTTGTTGTACTGTGAATGTGGCTGCTTTTATGTTGGCAAAATCAAGTTACAATTTTGGAGGCGTGGGGGGGGGGACACACTGGAACAAAGTTCTCCTCTAAATGGAACTGCGGTGGATTCATAATCTAAAAGCTACATGCTCACCAGGCCTCAATGAAGCAATATGCTTTAAACTGGTGGTTCTCAACTCCGGTCCTCAGGACCCACTAACAGGCCAGGTTTTATGCATTACCTTGGGGAGATGTAGACTAGAATACTGCAGTCACTGAGCAGCGAATGATATCATCTGTGACTGTATTTCAGTTATTTTGCAAACCTGGCCTGTTGGTGGGTCCTGGGGACCGGAGTTGAGAACCACTACTTTAAACCCTTTTTAGAGGGCTTTTCATCTGGAGGTATGGAGAAATAGGGACTTGGTCCCATATTACCATATGACAATCCTCCTGTCTATGCCTTCTACCCTGCCTCTACTATGCTCATTTGTTTTCTATCTCTGGTATATTACCTGTGAAAAACTATTACATGCTAGTCATATATACAATATGTGTCTGTTTTGCATATATTAACCTCTGTACATTTTTTTAATTTATTTTTTCATTTTGTATTGTAGTTCTTACTACGTCCTCTAGGGGGCAATGAATTGTTCCGATGTTTGGACACACAATGTATAATGGAAGTATTTATCTATAATGTGCAGTGTATTTTGCAGCCCCATACAACATTGAGTCGCCAGTCATGGCGGTTCTACTCCTCCCCCCTTTTTTGTTTTCCTCTTCTAGGCGGGCATGCAATCACCCGCCACACAAAGCCGCCTGGGTTTCCCAACCCATGGCGCATATTTGGAGTACAGGGGCTATCCGCTCGGATGTCCTCCATCTTGCTACTCCAGCGAACATGCGCAGTCCACTGGTCAGGCATTGTGTGTCAGTGGGCTGCGCGTGCAGCTTGGCGTTCCGCCACACTAGTGTCGCGCATGCGCAGTTGGGGCGGGGCGGTGCGGTGCACGTGCGGCTCAGGAGGCCAACAGAAGGCGGACCTGTAATGTGGCACAGCTGACGGCAGTCAGCTGTGCTAATTACACAATCAGCCACTAGTTATAATGCACACGGCAGCACAGTCATGGCATCCGCTCTCTGGCTGTCAGGACGCTGTGTGCTAATGATTCAACTTAAACCTTTGAACTAATGTTTCAGTAAATATAGGAAGTCTGTCTGTATACATTGATTACTATAGGCGTACTCTAGATTATATCTAGTTGCTATATGAGTGTAGGGGTTTACTTGAGTCAATCCTTGTTTATTATATAGATATTGGAAGCCTATATGACCTGTAGGAACACTTTTGTAGAAAGGAAAAATCCTGGACGCCCGCACACCGCTGAAGGCATCTTTATTGAAAGATTACAATCCAAAAACAGTCATATCTTATGCATAGAAAACAGGGGAGAACATCTAACGCTTTTCACATCACAACAGATGCTTAGTAATAGCTACATTTTTATTGTATTACTTTCTTTTTTGTTTTTTGTTTTGACTTCAGGGAGATTTACATGCATTATAAACCTTCCTACCTGCACCTTGTGTTTTTCACCTGCAAAAGATAAGGATTGATTGTGTAGTTACATGGTGTAATTTCTTGCCCTATACACACAGCCTATAATAGAGCAAATCTACACATTCTGGTGTCACCCATTTCTGTTAGTGTTCAAACAGGGCATGGTACTGCACAGTTTAATGCATGACCTCTGTCTATAGTCTAAGAACTGACACTTTCTGTGAAAATATATATCCCAGAACCCCCAGGTCTCTCAGTGTAGTGCTCTGCAGGTGAGAGCTACATGGTGATTATGTATGACACAGACACAAACAGGCAGAGCAATTAACAGAGAAATCGCCATGGTCACAAATACAATATCTCCTGCGCTTGGCAAAGTGCCCGCTCCAGATGAGAAGGCTATATCTTTATCCTGGTTCTACATGGATAGGTCACATCTTGCTCCCCTCTAGACGTGTGCAATTTGTAAGAAATTTTTCAGAATATTCGTAAATTTGAATATTCGAAAGCTCCTAAATTTGTAAATTCCAAAATTCATAAATTCCAAAATTCATAAATTCGAAATTCGATAATCCGAAAACCCAAAAATGTGAAAATCTGAAATAATAACTAACCAATAATAACTTAACTATTGCTCCTTTCAAATTTGGCTGTTAGTGATTAGTGAACGTAATGAATATGAATTTATCCAAAGTTACGAATTACCTGAAATAATGAATGCCGTATCTAAGCAAATGGAATGTAACAAATTAATAATAATAAATAACAATAATAATACAAACTTTTTATTATTATTATTTATTATAAATGTTTTCTGTTCCATTAGTTTAGATGTGGCATTCGTTATTTTGGATAATTCGTAACTTCGGATACATTTGTATTTGTTACATTCACTAATAGCCAAATTTGAAAGGAAATTCCAATACCTAAAATTGAATAGTTAGTTATTATTAGTTAGTTAGTTACAGTAGTTAGTTAGTTAGTTATTCTTTCAAGTTTTCTGATTTTCTTTCTTATTTTCGGATTTTCGAATGAGAGATGTGATCATAGCGAATGACCAAAAACAAAAAAAAAGAAGAGGATAGTCCTCCAAACGCATCAGTCTATTGGATCTTCACCTTCTGTCGCACAAGTTGATGTATTATGGACTGAACGATGCTGAATTATGTGATGAGCTTTGATGTAGTAGCCATTTTGTGAGTATAATACTTACTACTTTTTACTATAATAAAATCTTGGTCTCAGGATAATGCACTAGGTCGGTGCGCCCTTTAGTTCTTTTGTGAGGTTTCAGAGAAATCGACTTGCAGTCTTTCTTCACATTAGCACTCCCACATTTGTGATACAACACAGAGGAGCTGGGTAGGCATGGATTGGATGCTGTGTGACCCAGAACAAGCAGTCTCCAGTCCCTTTAGTGAATTGGGACAAGCTAGGTGAATTTCGGGTAATTCGTTATGATCGAAATTTGCTATTTCGAAAAAATTCGTAAACTCGAAAATTCTAAAATTTAGAAATTTGAAAATTTGGAAATAAGAAAATTCGTAAATTCGAAATACGAAAATTCAGAAATTAAAAAATTTAAAAGTCCGAAAATACTAATTTGGAAATTCAGAAATTCGGAAATTCAAAAATAAAAAAAATAAAATCCAAAAATTCTAAAGAACGAAAATCCAAAAATAAGAACGAAAATCCGAAATAATAACTACTTACTACTTATTACAAACTGCAGCCACACTATGCAAGCCCATCATTACAAGGTAACAACACAGGGACTATAGCTACATTAATACCTAGTTAAAACAACAAAAACATTTAAAAGTGTGCAATACCAGGGCGTGGCCTGACAGCGAATGGAGTAGGACGCTTTCACGAGGAGCTCCGTCCATTACTCCTGTTTTGAAGTTATACTGTGCCCATAGACGATTCTACACACGTCTGCCAGCTTCCCTCTCTAACACCCTGAGGACCTGACCACAATGTCTCCCTCGAAGGCGCAGAAATCCGCGATGGCAGTGAAGCTAGCTCAGTACCGCCGGCAGGAGGGAGAGGAGACGGAGGAAGAAGGTGCCGCGGAGAAGCCCGAGGGGGAACGAATGGCGGGAGACACAGAGCGGCTCCTTGAAGCAATCACCTTCTGCCGGACCTCACTCACGGCTCAAATAGAGGAGGTTAAGGTAGATATATCCCTCATTAGGCAGGATATGCACAAACTCCGGGACCGGGTAAAAACAGCAGAGACCAGACTCAGCAATGTGGAGGACACCATCCCACCCTTGCAGGAGGGAACAGACCGCATGCAGCGCCAGATCCAGCAACTGTTCTCCAAACAGGATGATATGGAGAACAGGCTGAGGAGATGCAACCTGTGACTCATCAGCCTCCCTGAAGGTGCAGAGGGTAAGGACCCTACCACGTTCCTGGAGCAGTTGCTTATTACCACCTATGGCAGGGAGGCCTTCTCCCCATTGCTGACCGTGGAAATCGCCCACCGCATGCCTGCTAGACCATCCCCACAGGGAGCACCCCCACGCACCTTCATAGCCAAGCTCCTCAATTACAAGGACCGGGATGCGGCCCTGAGAATGACCAGAGAAAAGGGCAATATCCAGCTGGGAAACAACAAAATTGCCATCTTCCCGGATTTCTCGGCAGAGGTCCAACGCCGCAGACAAGGGTTCATGGAGGCTAAATGCAGGCTGAGAATACATCACATCAAATATGCCATGCTGTTCCCGGCCCGTCTCAGAGTGGAACAAGATGGCCGAGTCTTTTTCTTCGAGGACCCTGAAGAGGTGATAACCTTGATGGAACGCTGAGCAGCCCCAGAGAGAGCTGACTGATGCCGCTGTAAGTACATTTATTGATACACCTTTTCACGAACACTACAGCGTGCAACATTTACTGCCTGTTACATGACTGTTTAGGGCAGGGATCCTCAAACTACGGCCCTCCAGCTGTTGCAGAACTACACGTCCCATGAGGCATTGTAAGGCTCTGACATTCACAGACATGACTAGGCATGATGGGAATTGTAGTTCCTGAACAACTGGAGGGCCGTAGTTTGAAGACCCCTGGTTTAGGGCCTCTACGCCATATCTTGAGCATTGAATTGGGCACACACAGATCCAAACCTTCTATTCAAGGGCCCTTCATATTAGCCCACTGTGTTGTAGAACATGCCTGAAGATGGAGCGGATAAGAATCTCAGACACAACTAACCTGCTACGAGACGGAGCCTCGGGACTGGTACGGTCCTACTTCCTAAATGCAAAGTGCAGCGAGACCTTCCCCCACCTAACACCAGAGAACACTGTTGTGAAGATGGGTGCTACTGCAAAGCAAAAACATGTGCCACTTACTTAATGCGGAGCTTGCTCCAACACTGCTCTGCAATGCAGTGGCTCCAAATATTCACTCTTTATTGGACTTACTTTTTTTCTCTTGTTAGGGGTTTTCAAATGGTTTGGGGATGATGCCCGCAACAGTTGGAGGGGTTGCAGAGCGGGGTGGGGGGTGGTGGGAGGGGTAGTTTATTCGTTGAATAGATTTGTATATGATGTATTCCGATTACATAAAAAGCAATATAACTTAATACTGGTTCAGGTATTAAATAATGCACTTCACTTAACATTGTATATGCTGATCATTTTATATGGGGTCTTGCGAGCCTTAATCAAGGGAGCTGACAGGCCTAGGGTAGCTAGAGCATGTTATCGTATGGGGGGAAAACCCATGGTGTCCTTGAAATTCCTTACCTGGAATGTGGGAGGTCTGCGTGAGAGGGTAAAGCGCTTGGCAGCTCTTGCATTCCTCAAAAAACAACATGCTGACATTATAGTCTTAGTAGAGATTACAGATGGCCCTCCATCGCCCTTGGGTAGGATGGGCATTCCACTCGACCTACACGTCCCACACGCGAGGAGTATCTGTACTGGTGGCCAAATCTGTACAATTTGAACTCAGTGAGGTCTCCACAGACCCACAGGGACAATATGTCTTTCTATCTGCTAAATTATATAGGGAACCTTTCCTCATTTTGGCCTTCTATATTCCCCCCCCCCCCCATTCTCCATACCTATAATCCTAGTGGGATACCCCACAGTCCAAGCAGTTTGGCTGGGGGATTTCAATACTACACTAAACCCCTCGCTAGCTAGGCTTCAACCCTCAAATCCAACTTCGGGAACCGACAGGGACACTAAATTCTCCAAACTGATCTCCTCCTTCCACCTTGTGGTTTCTTGGAGACATAACTTCCCCCACAAGCGAACATACTCTTGTTTCTCCTCTGCTCATAATTCTATGTCTAGAATTGATCTCATACTGATATCACAAAGCGTTACACCATGACTGCTAGAGACAGTATTCTCTCCAAGGTTGCTATCTGACCATAGTCCATACTGGATCACAATAAGTGTACCCACAGACAAACCAATGCGTACCTGGCGATTATCTGGGAGTCTTTTAAATCACATGTTCGCATGACACTCACATTCCACATCAACAGAATCAAATTAGACTCTGCTGGAGAGTTTGACAGAGCAGTGGTGGAATTGTGAATGATCCCTCTCCTATAAACGCGAGCACACTTAAGCTCCAGACTAGAGTAGTGACTCAACTTCAATATGAGAAAGCAAGGCAAAAAATGTTTTTCGCCAAACAAAAGTTGTTCGAGCATGGGGAGAAGGCTGGCAAGCTCCTGGCATACCTGGTCCACTGCAAGGATAAACCCCCGGTGGTAATTTCCCTACATGGCCCTGATGGACAATATATCACTGACCCCCGTACAGTGACCTCTATGTTTAGAGACTTCTTCATTGACCTCTATACATCTAAAAGTCCTGAGGACATGGGCCCGATTTACTCCTTTTTAGAGGAGACAATACTTCCTCAATTGACTGAAGACCAGTTCAACCGCCTCGAGGCACCTCTCACCGAGGAGGAAATAGCAGAGGCTATTGCCGAATTTGCCAGATCCAGGTCCCCGGGCTTGGACGGCTTACCTATAGAATTGTACTCCCAATACAGTGAAAATTTGATTCCTAAACTGTTAGCCTTATATAACCACCTATTCGAGACATTCACACTTCCCACCTCTATGAGGGAGGCGACAATAGTCCTCATACCCAAACCAGGAAAAGATCCTGGATATCCCAAATCCTATCGCCCCCATCTCCCTACTACAGGTGGACATTAAAATATTAGCCAAAGTCCTTTCTCTCTGACTCAATCAAGTTATACTCTCATTGATTCACACAGACCAGGCAGGGTTTATGCCAGGTCGCAATACCTCATTCAATCTGCGGAAATTATTTATTAATCTACAGACCACACATGAAAACGTAGGATCCTGGGTGATTGTGACGCTGGACACGGCAAAGGCATTTGATTCAGTGGAGTGGCGATACCTGTGGAGGTGCCTGGAAAGCTATGGCTTTGGCCTCAGATTCCTCAAGTGGGTTCAGTTACTCTACCAGGCTCCTACAGCTAAAGTGGTGGCGAATGGATGGCCGTCTTAGGTGTTTGACCTCAGCAGAGGCAGGAGGCAAGGATGTCCTCTCTCCCCACTTCTTTATGCCCTAGCCGCAGAACCTTTGGCCATGTCCATCCGTACAAATACTGAGATCATGGGTCTACAGATGGGACCCCTAATCGAAAAAATTAGTCTACGATACATTATTGTATCTTGCTGACTCAGGCCCTTCCCTCCAGGCTGCACTCCAGTTGATTGAACGTTTCGGAACGTTTTATGAATTGAAGATTAATTGGGGAAAGTCCCAAATTCTTCCAATAGATAGTTTTCCACCACCAGAGTCCCAGACAGAAATCCCGCTCCAAAGAGTAAACACCATCAAGTACCTAGGAATTCACATATCTAGGAACCCAGCCGACTACATCTCCCTCAATATTGAGCCCTTCTTTTCACTAGTCAGAGCCAAAATACGCGTATGGGCCCGCCTACCTTTAGGGATATGGGGCCCTATAAATTTGATAAAAATGGTCCTTCTTCCCAAAATCCTGTACGTATAATGGCACACCCCAATTTACCTTCCATTAAAATACTTTAAATCACTTGAAGCCCTCCTTAAACCCTTCGTCTGGGGAACCAGCAGGCATATACTTGCTTGGCAAGCGCTTAAAAACCCAACAGATATGGGAGGCACGGCTCTACCAGATTTTAATCTTTATTATATTGCATCTCAAATGTCACAATTATTTCACATAGACAAGACAGATAACACACGTTTCCAGGTCCTACTTTGCTCAAGAGGAGCGCAGCTCACCAGGGACTCACTGTATACAATATCGGCGGGCTTCAGGGGAACTGAGTCAAGAGGAGATGCGAAGTCCCTGGTATATCATTACAGACGCATCTGGGACCTTGCCTCTACTAAATTAGGAATACCCCAATACAACGACTACACGCCAATATGGCACAATAGAGATCTGACAGAATTTCTACATATCCCAGATCCCGAGTTGTGGGAAACTAGGGGTATATACTATCTACACCATTTGTTCTCCGACGGAACTCTCAAAACTTACAACATGCTTAAAAAGGAATTCTCACTCCAAAATTGCATGTTCTTCTGGTTTTTACAAGTAAGACATCTGGCCCAAGTGCAATTTTCACATGCTCACCCCCCACCCACCCTTCATCCTTTATGGCCATAGTCAAGAACACAGATTCACGTGGATTAATATCCACATTTCATAACATGCTTTTGGTTCCCACTTCTTCTAAAATAGCATTTGACTTGAAGCCTCGCTGGGAAAGAGAGGTGGGCCCCATGGAGAATGAAGAGTGGGAGGAGGCTCTGGAGACATGTAAAGTGGTGTCTCCAAGACTTTCAGATAGATTATCCCAGATTTACATAACACATAGGACATACAATTGATGCCAGAATTTTATCCATTGTTACCCTGATGTGACTAATTTATTAAAATCATGATTATATCTACTTGCTATGCAATCTTATTATCAGTTACTGGATATGCCATCCTTGGCACCTATAGGCCATATGTCATTTTGTACTAACATTACTTTGACCATGACTTATCCAGTGTAATTATATATTCTATTGCTTGTACTTTTCCATCTATTATGCCTATAATTTTGTGCCAATTATATATGTATGTCTGTATATACACATGAAATTCCCTTACTATATATTTACTATTATTAATAAATACTACAATGTTAATCCTCCGCATTCCAAATTGCTTCATTTAAAGTCCCAAACTCCTTGTTATATATACCTGATTTCGGGATGGAGGCGACTAGTGCGCCTCATTTAAAGTCCCAATTCCCCCCTTTTTTCTGCAAACTAAGTACCGGGATGGAAGCATTTGGAAAGTTGGATTAGCAGTGTTCCCCTGCTATCCACGCGAGAGGTTTAACACATGCCCTAATTGGGGCTGAATTTCTGGATTAGTCATATATTCTGTACATATTATGTATACCTTCATTTACTGTACACAATGTTAGCATTGATGGCATTTCCAGCACTGGTTGCTATATACAATTTTATTTGTTATCATTGTCAATATTTTCATGTTTTGTCATTTTACTACTTCCCTTTGCTCTGCCACTGCTCTGAGCCAGCATGTCCATTTGGTGTGGTTTTGCGTTGGGGCTTGTCTCTCCTCGACGCGGGAGCTGCGATGCGCCCTGTGGATCCTTCCTCCCCCTCCCCCTTAGGAGGTCTGGGCGGATACCCCTCGGCGCATCGGCGCCACGTTCCCTGCGTCTTACGCGGGACGTTGTTTATGACGTCACCGCGCCGACGTCTGGAGCGTCATCTGCGTGATTACCATTGGGGGGAGGGTTTGTGGCGCCAAACACTGAGCAGTCATTTCAGCTCAGGTGCGGACGCCGCTCCCCTCCTCCCGCAGGCTCACGCACGTGGCGTTGGCGGCATGTGTATATAGGTTCCCCAATCGGAGCCAGCTGCTTACACGGCCAGTCTCCCCTTGGGGTCTCTGCACACTAGCTGATTTCATCTCGCTAGCTGTGCATGTTATGCAGCATCAGGTAAACCCTTTCATGTCTATGCTTACCCTCACTGTCATACTTTCCGCTCCGCTGCACTTTACACTTTGTTTTTTGTACTACTTTTTTACACACCCTTTTTTTATATTTCCCCTACTCTTTAACTCATACATATCCAGATTTTCCACCATTTATTATTTTCTCTATCACATCCCCTTTTTAGTATACAACCTTCACGGCATTATCTATGAGCACTTTTCATATATGGGTATCTCTGGTACACATCATTTATATTATTTCCCAATGCAATTTGCTTCATTTTAATCAATATACAATTATACACCAATTCCAATATTTATTCCCAGATATTCTTTTCTGACAAGCTTTGCCCCATCATTATTGTCACATCCATTCCCTCAATTAGACTTCCTTCATTATATGACTTATATTGTATTACTCATCAGTAATCTTTATATACAAGTATCTTTGTATACATGATTTATACTATATAATACTCAATATAATCTACTCTGTTTTGTATGGATACTGATATACTACATTTCTTAACATTTATCCCCAGGTATTTCTACTTTTGACAATTTATTTTTATCATTGCTGCCACATGGAGATCATCTCACCACCCATACATTGTCATTTTATTACCTGATGTCATCCATACATCACATGCTGCCTCAGCTCCCGCTATGGGGTTTGTTGCCCCCGGCCCACTCCAGGCCATCTGTCACGTGCCACGCTCAGTGTCAGGGTTGGTAAGTGTTTGTCTGGCCAAAATCTTTCCAGCATTTTTTGTTCTATTCCTCTCTATACGGATTGAGGTTGACTTTTTGTATATATCCTACAGGATTACTATGCATCAGCTCCTGACGAGTGGACAATATCATCCACGAAACGCGTCGAGCTACAATTGATGCCAGAATTTTATCCATTGTTACCCTGATGTGACTAATTTATTAAAATCATGATTATATCTACTTGCTATGCAATCTTATTATCAGTTACTGGATATGCCATCCTTGGCACCTATAGGCCATATGTCATTTTGTACTAACATTACTTTGACCATGACTTATCCAGTGTAATTATATATTCTATTGCTTGTACTTTTCCATCTATTATGCCTATAATTTTGTGCCAATTATATATGTATGTCTGTATATACACATGAAATTCCCTTACTATATATTTACTATTATTAATAAATACTACAATGTTAATCCTCCGCATTCCAAATTGCTTCATTTAAAGTCCCAAACTCCTTGTTATATATACCTGATTTCGGGATGGAGGCGACTAGTGCGCCTCATTTAAAGTCCCAATTCCCCCCTTTTTTCTGCGTAACACATAGGACATACTTCACACCTATACGGGTAGCCAGATATAAACTTAATCAGTCCACCCTTTGCCTACTATGTGGGCAAGAAACTGGCACGTTCTACCATTTAATATGGACCTGCACAAAAATTCAACAGAAACAAGTTGTAACCTTTTTACATGACACCATGGGTTCTCCCATAGCGCTAGAACCAAAACAATGTCTTCTAGGGATATTCCCAGATACAGTAGACAAATTCATAAAAATATTCCTCCACGAAACTTTGTTCTCTGTCAGGAAAATAATTGCAAGAAAGTAGATGTGACCATCTCCCCCTAGTTTCGCGGAGTGGAGGACAGAAGTCAACACAACCTTGCCATACAAAAAATACGTATATATTAATAGAGGCTGCTCGGCCAAATAAAATAAGATCTGGGATCGTTGGTTATCTGATCAGTAATATAAAATTTAGATACTTACAATTAGTCTTTATTCCTACTGTATCTAGTGAATGCACATATCAAAATGTAAACCAGCATATACCATTCCACAATAATTGTTATACCTGTATTGAATGTAATATTCATTTCATGGACCTTAATATGTGCTTTATGTATACAAATGCTACGTTACTCATATATACATTATCTGTATTCAAATAAATACCATTGTTCAACGAAAAAAAAAAAAAATCTAAGAAAAATAAAATACAATTTAGCAATGAAAAAAAAAAAAAGTGTGCAATACCATTAAGGCCCCCTTTCACACTGCTGTGACTTTAAAGCTGTGAGATTTTGCTGCGATTTTACCGCAATTTTGCGTCCGCGATTTTGCCACAATTTTAGGGAATGCCTGAAAATTGGATCAACTTGCATCAAACTTGCATCAAAGTCGGACCAAAGTAGTACAGGAACTATGTTGAAGTCGGTGCGACTTGAAGTCGCACAGATATGAATGGTACTCGTTGGAAATCAAGGGGTACGACTTGTCATGTGACTTTGCAGTCCCAAGTCGCAGGACAAGTCGCACAAGTGTTAAAGGGGCCTAAGATGAGCTTCCAGTGCTGTTTGCTAAATAGATGTTTTTTCCTTTAGGGGGAAGAGTCTACTTTAAAGGTGCTTTCACACCGCCGCCCTGCGATTTGGCCACAGCGCAGGTTTAGCGCTTTCGTGTGGGTTTTGTTGAGTTTTCTGAAGGTGCACCAAAAATTCTGCATGCTGCATCTTTGGTCTATGTAAAAGACCCGCACGAAAACAGCATCTGCACCCACACCGTGGCCAAACTGCAGCGTGATAGTGTGCCCTATAACTAAAACTGGTGCACACAGAATTCGGCGCAGCTGTCCATAATAACCAATTTAGTAAATATCCCCCTTTGCATTTAGCCGCTTCCCGACCAGCCACCGCGCTTATACTGCGGCAGGTTGGCTCCACTGCGTGAGCCATCGTAGCTATATGTTGGCTCGCGGGGCCGGGATAGTAGGCGGCACAGGCAGCCCGCGCACACCCGCTGCACAGTGGGGGTGCCGATGCTCGTGGCCAACGGTCGCGATGACCGCCGGCCATGAGTGATCGCGAGGGACAGAACAGGGAAGTGTTTGTGTAAACACACAAATCCCTGTTCTATTCTGAGTGGAGTGACAGATCATGTGCTCCTATTAGCTACGAACCACGATCCGTCACTTTCTCTAGTCAGTCCCCTCCCCCTTCAGTTAGAATCACCTCCCAGGGAACACAGTTAACCCCTTGATCTCCCCCAAGTGTTAACGCCTTCACTGCCAGTGACATTTTTTACAGTAATAAATGCATTTTTTTTAGCACTGATCACTGTATAAATGCCAATGGTCCCAAAATGTGTCAAAATTGGCCGATGTGTCCGCCATAATGTCGCAGTCACAATAAAAATCGCATCACCATTACTAGTAAAAAAAAAAATAATAATAAAAATGCTATAAATCTATCCCCTATTTTGTAGACGCTATAACTTGTGCAAACCAATCAATATACGCTTATTGTGATTTTTTTTTTTTTTTTACCAAAAATATGTAGAAGAATACATATCGGCCTAAACTAAGAAAAAATTTGCTTTTTTAAAAAAAAATGGGGATATTTATTATAGCAAAAAGTACAAAATATTGAGTTTTTTTCAAAATTGTTGCTCTTTTTTGTTTATAGCACAAAAAATAAAAAACGCAGAGATGATCAAATACCACCAAAAAAAAGCTCTATTTGTGGGGAAAAAAAGGACGTAAATTTTGTTTGTGTACAACATTGTACAACCGCGCAATTGTCAGTTAAAGCGACGCAGTGCCGAATCGCAAAAAGTGCTCTGGTCTTCCGGGGCTGAATCGGTTAGTAAATTGCTGCCTTTATAGTAGCACTTGTCTTGGTGACAGAGTCCTTTGTAATGATTCACAACACATACAAGTATTTATTTTTTCTCTACAGGAAATTCTATGACTTTATTTGATTTAGCCAGAAGACTATTTCATAAGTTTTTCTTACCTGATAGGATAAATAGGCATTTAGCTTTATCAATGCAGAGTGGAGGGCATTGGGTATACATGAGCTCATCCACTCGGTTACGGAATAAAACACAATTTCTTTCAAATGAGATATTTTCAAATGTCAATTTTCACGAAAAGTTCTAAATAACATAAATGCTGGGATTCTGTCACTTGCAAAATAAAGATCGCATAGCAAAATGGACTCTGAAGTGCTTCCAGCTTTACCTGTTACATTTAATTTTCAGATTTAAATACGAATATATGGAAATATACAGTATACGGATATTTTAAAAGAGGTCTAAGGTGACCCGGCAAATTTTCAGTAACAAATACACCTAAATGAATTATAGTGCACACAAGTACAAAATTATACCCACGTCTTTGGTTAAAATATAAAAGAGGATAGTGCATTGAGTAAATAGATCTCAACTGTGTCAAGATTTAAAATTGTGCATGCCTGTGACATAAGGACAAACTATGGTACATTAAATTGGCTATAGCCGAAACTTTAACCACTTGACTTCCAGAAGATTTACCCCCCCCCCTTCACAACCAGGCCATTTTTTTGCACTACGGCACTGCATTACTTTAACTGAGAATTGCGCAGTCATGCAATGCTGTGCCCAAATAAAATGTATGTAATTTTTTTTCCCACAAATAGAGCTGTCTTTTGATGGTATTTGATCACCACTGAGTTTTTTGTTTTTTTTTGTGCTATAAAAGCAAGAAAATGCAAACACAAAAAAGGAATCGTCAAAAACTTTCTCCTGTCGTTTTTTTACTTTTTTGACACTTTTTTGGTGAATGGGTAGGGATACAATGTACCCGATACCCATTCACATGGGGGAGGGTGGGATCTGGGTGCCCCCTTGTTAAAGGGAGGTTTCCAGATTCCGATAATCCCCCCATCCGCAAACCCCAACAACCAATGGCCAGGGTTGTGGGGATGAGGCCCTGGTCCCCAGGCCTGTACTGGCCATCGGGACTACCGGGAGTTTCCCGGTGGGCCGATGGCTCAGTGGGCCAGTTGTGTCACTACCCATCTGCCATCTCTACTCTGTGTCTGTCACTGACTATGTCGGGTCGACGCTAACGTTCCGCTCCTGCACCAGGCACACAAGCACCGCCCATCATCGTGCTGCTGCCACGACTTCACTCCCGCTAAGCATACAGGCAGCCCCATCCCGGTGGCGTGACGTCACTCACGGCCGGAGGCGGGGATGGGAACATGGGAGGAGCGTAGCGAGTTGCTGCCCTGTAAGCAGCCTGCAACCAAGAGGAGCCAGCGGCGGCGCCGCCGAGGAGGAGGTCAGTGGAACCAGCAAATTCATTATACTATAAATGATCTCTGGGTATGGATAAAATCATGATCTTGATTTAGATTTTTTTTAAATGCAAACCCAATCCTGTCAAATTGCATCTCCTAATATTCTTGATGACTTATCATTCTTGTAGAATAACAAATAAAGATTTACATATAGATGTTTATATATATATTTTTAAAGAAACATTTAATTTGCAGGTTCTTGGGCTCATAAATTTTTGCTAAAGTGGCACATATACCTATACAACAATTTTGAGAGGTTTTGGTTAAAAAAAATCTGACAGCCTATATAGAAAAAAAGCTATGGTTAATAACAAAAAAAAGTGTTTAATAAACTGTTACTGTTTGTCTGTGAGTTCTGTAATATGCAGCATGGCGGGGGAGGGGGTAAGGGTAAATGTACTGCCACTGGTCATGGTAACTGATGAATAATTTAATGACACTGGTCACGGTAAGGTCTCTTGCACACTGGGGCGGTGGGTGCGTCGGTGGTAAACCGTCAATTTCGTGGCGCTATTCGGCCACTAGCAAGGCGCTTATACCCCCGCGCTAGCGGCCGATTCCCACAAGTTATTAATTGAACTGTTTCTTGTTAATATTATATTCAAAAATAAGATGTTATTTATAACTGTTTTCCTTATTTATGACACCTGTCATTGAACGGAGTGTAACTTACACATTTCATTCTAAAGGTGTCTGTAATGTTGGAATGCATCTTTTTCTCTAAGTGTCGGTTCACACTGGTGCGATGCGAGAACACTGCGAATCCACTGCGTGTTCCCGCATCGCATGTCAGTTCACACTGCCATATGCGAATCGCTGGGGAGTGTCAATACATTGTTAACGACACCCCCAGTTCAGCTTGCATATTGCACTGCGAACTGACAGTTCGGACATGAATCGGATCGCATATGTGTGAACACACATGCGATCCGATTCTGGTCCGAACAGAAAAAAGGGTCCTGTGCGCGTTTGCACCGAATGCGGTGCGATATCAGCCATACTATCTCTATGGCTGATATCGCACCACACAGACATCGCATGTACTGTGAACGGCAGTGCGCTGCGAATTACATGCGATGTGTGAACCGGCACTAAATGAAAAAACAAGTTTATACTTACAGTGGAATGTTTTTACGTTTTTTGCGCAATTGCGTATAGTTTATATACTGTTTTTGTGAGTGTTTGCAAATTTAAAGTGGGCCGGTCTGGATGAAGTCCAGGGCCAAATTTTTGTCCCAGTCCAGCCCTGCTGGTCCCCATCAACATGGGGACAAGGTGCTTTGGGGGGGACCCCAAAGCACAATCCCCATGTTGAGGGCATGTGGCTCCCTCGTCCCCCCCTTTTCCTGCGGCCTGCCAGGTTGCATGCTCGGATAAGGGTCTGATATGGATTTTGGGGGGACCCCATGCCATTTTTAAAAAAAAATTGGCGTGGGGTTCCCCTTAAAGTCCTACCAGACCTGAAGGGCCTGGTATGGATTTTGGGGGGACCCCCTTGCCATTTTTTTTAAATTGCCATGGAGTTCCCCTTAATATTCATACCAGACCCAAGGGCCTGATATGGACTGGAGAGGGGGAACTCATGTTTTTTTTTTTCCAATGATTTTTCATGTATATTGCCGGGATCCGGCAATAAATTACAGCCGCGAGCAATTTTAGTAGACATTTTTTCCTTTAGAAATGTAATTTTGCTGTGGTACTGTTATAAACATGGGAAAGATGCGCTACCTTACAGGCAGACGAAGGGGACCCCCCAGGCACGGTATTTAAAGGAATATTTCCTTTTTATTGTTTCACTTTAAGCATTATTAAAATCACTGCTCCTGAAAAAACAACCTTTTTAAAAAAAATGTTTTGCATTGATTCATGTCCCCTGGGGCAGGACCCGGGTCCCCAAACACTTTTTATGGCAATATATTGCATATAAGCCTTTCAAATTAAAACTTTTGATTTTTCACATTCGTGTCCCAAAGACTTTAACAGTGTTTGCATGTTCGCACAAATTTTTTGTCTGTTTGCATGTTCTGGTGCAAACTGAACCGGGGGGTATTCGGCTCATACCTACTAATGACACTGGCTGGGAAGGGGTTAAATATCTAGGGTGATCAAAGAGTTAAATGTGTGCCTAGCCAGTGTTTGTGTACTATATGTGGTGATTTTACTAAGGGAAGCGATTCATTTTATTCCCTGCTTTACAGAGAAAGGAAATCCATCACTTCCCCCGTCTGGAGGGAGCTCTGCCTTGTTTAAAGGCAGAGCTTAGTCCTGTGTCTCTCCTTGATGATCGGCGGGTGCCGGTGGACATCCAATGGCTGGCACCCACTGATCAGCTTCTGCTGTGATATATCACAGCAGAAGCAATGCGCACCCTACCAGGAAGTGCAGAATCACATATACAGATTCTACACAGCGAGGCCACCCTTTAGCAGTAAATCTGCTATAGGCAATCGGTTAAAAGCCTTTATCGGTTTAGAGGTTTTTTTGAATTAGGGCCCTAAAATCATTTCTCTCATGCCGACGTTCATGGCGATACCTAAAATGTGTGGTGCAATCAACATTTATGCATGTGTGCTGGATTTATGCAGGCACTTGCATTTGCCAGGGGGGCCATGATGCTTTTTTATAATTTTTTTCTTTTCTTTCTATTTTTACAATTTTTTCTTTTTTTTTTTTTTCATTTTACTTGATTGCTATAACAAGGGGGCAAACAAGGTGGTTGGCAGGTGGTGATTGATGGGGGGGCTGCTTCTGAGCGTTGCAAAAATGATCACTTGAACAAGAAAGCCAATCAGTGGCTGAAAAAAAACATGTCAGTCCCGACTTTGGGGGTGATTAAAGAGACATCTGTGCGGGTTTTACACAGAATTGCACCCCGAAGTCACCAAAAGTAGTACAGAAATTACTTTTGTGAATCGGTGTGACGCTGCATTTGCGGTGTCGCACCAAATTCGGATGGTGCCATTGCCAGCAATAGCCACCGATTTGGCATGCGATTTGACATGTCAAATCGCATGCCAAACTGCTGCAATGTGAACCAGGACTTAAGGTACATATCTTATACCCTTCCTAGAACATAATCAGTGGTTTATCAAAGATGAAGTAAACCTCACTCATAGACTTGCTGTCACGTAAGATTTTGATTATGGCCATCCTTGAGATGTTGAATTTGCTTACCTCCAGGGCTTTTTTTCTCAGAGAATAGGTGCAGGAACTCAACCACGCCCGCCACACTCACATACCTGCCAAATGGCATCAAACAGTAGCTCTTCCCTCTGCATACAACCCCTCCCTCCACTGCCCTCATCTTCTCCCCTCTCCTTAAAAGCTCCACCATCTGTCATATGTCTTACCTTTGTTGCAATATTAATCTGAAACACCTATCCGGCTGTAGTACCTCCCAGCATACTATACTATATTACAGTCACTTGCAATAGGAGCATCAACAACTGGTCACCAGGGAAAAATGGAGACCACAGAGGGTGCAGCCTACCATGCACCCTCTCGTGCCCATGAGTGCACTGAACTCTGGGCACCTGTTCTGTATCTCCCTTGTCCCTGTCCGGAACTCAGTGGGATTTACGCTAAGCTAAGTTATCACTTGTAAATGCAGAAGCTGGACTTCAGTTTTACCAAGTGATAGTGGTGAGCAGGGAGCAGAAGACCTGAGCCAGAGGTGGTGGAACTGAGTTCCCCCTAGTTCCTGCTGAAAAAAAGCCCTGCTTACCTCTAATGCACTACAACTGCTTTGGATGTCCAATCAGCAATATCTTGCTAAATAAAGATTGTAATATAAAAAGTCTTACCAAACTGAAATGAATTCAAGGTCAAGGAGAAATAATAACGGCTGTGATTCTTGCAGTCATTGCTCAGTTATTTGTGCCTCATTTTCATCTCCATGGGAAGAATTATGCAGTTTTTTTTATTCCTATGTCGGTCCAAGTCGCTCTCTATTAGGGCAAGCACAAAAATGTCTTTATGTCTTGCAGACCAAATTATGAATGGCTCACTGTACAACCGCCATATGTTAGGTCTTTATTTCAGCAGGTAGTATTAGGGAATAAAAGATGCAGATATTAACCATTAGTTATACATCAGCACGTTTTCCCAGGGTAGAGAATCTTTCCAACGTGGTGTAATTTCTTTTTGTAATCACCTTAAAAATTATAAACGCTCCGGTGCCAAGCAGCTTGACGTGCCGCAATCTTGGCACGGGCCCATCGGCAGAGCTGTTTGGAGACCTCTGTATTAGTTCTTAATTTATTTTAGTCAATTGCTTATTTTCCCCATATTCCAATAGGATTCCTGTTCATTAGCGAAGCTGCGTGTTCATTAAAACAGCTTTGCATTTTCTTCCTTTGTTGTTAGCTGACATTTATACTTCCAGGACATGGAAAAGCAAGATTTATTAAATGATATGCCAGCAGAAAATAAACATGCTTTCTCAGTGCTTCTTCCTATGTGGCCCTTTGACGGAGATCTACATGGGGGTAATAATGATACTATAATTAAAGGACAGCTCCATCTAAGATGAAACGTTGCCAATAACCTAATATTAGATGTGTGCATTTGGAACAACTCTTTTTTAATTGTCAGCTTCAGACTTGTCTGCCCTGAAGGTTACTTCTTACTAATAAGTTCCCAGCAGGTGTGCAGGTCTGCAATTAGAAGATCGGTTGGACAGTAGGAGGGGCTTAGAACTGCGATGCGTAATAAGGAGCTTCTTTTCGGCAACATTGAGAAGTAAGGCATTCTTCAAGATGGGCTTCTCTACGCAACATGAAGAAGTGAGACATTGCTAAAGACGGGCTTCTCAACAAGGAGAATGGGGACATTGCTCAAGATAGGCTTTGTTTCCTGTTGCAGGTCCAAAACATTGTAAAACATTTATCTTTAGGAAGAAAAAAAAACAGACATGGGTAAATAACTATTCCTATCACAGATTTATTACTGAAATTTGGTTTGTGACAGTGCAATGCCCTACCACTGTGTAAACTGTCATAAAAAAAGACACAGGGTTCACATGTATGCAGAGTGCAACTCTCTGGAGCAGAGGTCCTCAACCCTAAAGCCGTGGACTGCTGCTGGTCCATGGCCTGTTGAAAGCTGTGACACATGGCAGGGGGTGAGTTGCAAGAGAGCAAGGCTCGATCTGCATTGGTGGCCATTCATGTTGTCGGCTGGGCTCTGTTGGTGGCGACAGCGGGAGCCCTGCTGCGGGCTGCAAGTGACGGGGATCTGGTTCCTTGTTTGGGCCTAGTGCACTTCCCTCCTCCCACCACAAGAGGGCGCTTGCTCCCTTTCTCTCCCAGCAACTTCCACTTTTGTGAGATACTGTATATATATATATATATCTATATATAGATATATAGATATATATATAAAAATAAATATATCGATATATAGATATATCTATATCTATATACAGTATCTCACAAAAAGGAATACACCCCTCACATTTTTGTAAATATTTTCTTCTATCTTTTCATGTGACAAAACTGAAGAAATGACACTTTACTACAATGTAAAGTAGTGAATGTACAGCTTGTATAACAGCATAAATTTGCTGCCCCCTCAAAATAACTCAAAACACAGCCATTAATGTCTAAACCACTGGCAACAAAAGTGAGTACACCCCTAAGTGAAAATGTCCAAATTGGGCCCAAAGTGTCAATATTTTGTATGGCCACCATTTTTTTCCAGTACTGCCTTAACCCGTTTGGGCATGGAGTTCACCAGAGCTTCACAGGTTGCCACTGGAGTCCTCTTCCACTCCTCCATGACAACATCACAGAGCTGGTGGATACTAGAGACCTTGTACTCCTCCACCTTCCATTTGAGGATGCCCCCCAGATGCTCAATAGGGTTTAGATCTAGAGACATGCTTGGCCAGTCCATCACCTTTACCCTCAGCTTCTTTAGCAAGGCAGCGGCCATCTTGGAGGTGTGTTTGGGGTCATTATTATGTTGGAATATGGCCCTGAGGACCAGTCTCCGAGGGGAGGCGATCAGTATGTCACAGTACATGTTGGCATTCATTGTTTCATGGTTCCCTCAATGAACTGTAGCTCCCCAGTGCCGTCAGCACTCATGCAGCCCCAGACCATGACACTCCCACCACCATGCTTGACTGTAGGCAAGACACACTTGTCTTTGTACTCCTCACCTGATTGCCGCCACACACGCTTGACACCATATAAACCAATTAAGTTTATCTTGGGCTTTTAAGACCACAAGAGATGGTTCCAGTAATCTTTGTCCTTAGTTTGCATGTCTTCAGCAAACTGTTTGCAGGCTTTCTTGTGCATCATCTTTAGAAGAGGCTTCCTTCTGGGACAACAGCCATGCAGACCAATTTAATGCAGTGTGCACCATATGGTCTGAGCACTGACAGGCTAACCCCCCACCCCTTCAACCTCTGCAGCAATGCTGGTAGCACTCATACGTCTATTTCCCAAAGATAACCTCTGGATATGACGCTGGGCAGGTGCACTCAACTTCTTTGATCGACCATGGCGAGGCCTGTTCTGAGTGCAACCTGTGCTATTAAACCGCAGTATGGTCTTGGCCACCATGCTGCATCTCAGTTTCAGGGTCTTGGCAATCTTTTTATAGCCTAGGCCATCTTTATGTAGAGCAACAATTCTTTTTTTTCAGATCCTCAGAGAGTTCTTCGCCATGAGGTGCCATGTTGAACTCCCAGTGACCAGTATGAGAGAGTGAGAGCGATAACACCAAATTTAACACACCTGCTCCCCATTCACACCTGAGACTTTGTAACACTAACGAGTCACATGACACCAGGGAGGGAAAATGGCTAATTGGACCCAATTTGGACATTTTCACTTAGGGGTGTACTCCCTTATGTTGCCAGTGGTTTAGACATTAATGGCTGTGTGTTGAGTTATTTTGAGGGGACAGCAAATGTACACTGTTATACAAGCTGTACACTCACTACTTTACATTGTAGCAAAGTGTCATTTCTTCAGTGTTGTCACATGAAAAGATATGATAAAATATTTACAAAATTGTGAGGGGTGTAGTCACTTTTGTGAGAAAATGTATATAGATATATCTATATAGATATAGATATCTATATCTATCTATGGATAGATAGATCTAAAAATAGATAGGTATATATTAGAATCTTTATTTGTAACTGTTTGGTTAACCACATGAGCTCAATCTATTATTAATATTTGTATTATAATGGTAAATAATATTACTATTATAGAAAAAATATATTATTATTATGAATTATTTTTATTGTTATTAAAAAAAAATATGTTTTTAATCTTTATTTGTATCTGTTTGGCTGATTACATGAGCTCCTTTCAGTAATAATAATATTATTAAATAGGGCTCACGTGATCAGCCAAACAGATACAAATAAAGATTTAAAAACTATATATTAATACAAATAAAGATGTCAGTGACAGGTGAGGAGACTGGCTGCAAACCCCTGACAACCCACCCTCCTGGTCTGCGGAGGGGTCATCATCCATGAGGCTGGTCCCTGGAGGCGGGGAGGTTGGGGACCCTGGAGTATTATTTATGAGTCAACATTGTTTTTACTGTTTTCTCCAAATTTTGATATTGCTGAATTGGACTCCAGAGTTTGGAGATTTCAAAGTTCTTTGGAAAGGAAGAAATCTTTAATCCAGTGTCCAGGCCTTGTTGAAGACCAGCAGGGTATGTGTCCAGGTGCACACAGTATAGTGAAGGCTTTGGAATAGCTCAGGGCTCCAGTCAGATGGGAGGTGTGCTCCTGTTTGAAGACAGGTGTGTGATCCTGTCTGGAGACAGAGGTGCACTACTTGAGAGATTGCACTTCATGTTGGAGGGGTTCAATGTCCATTGAATTGAGAGAGTTGGGGTGACCAAGTGAGTCAGGGAGCCTAAGAGAGTGCTGGGAAAAGTAGTATGTGAGAAAGGGTCCCCCAAAGAGGATTGGGACTTTAAGGGCAACTGGATATTGGTACACAACCAAGTAATCGTTTATAACAAATTGTAATTTATTAAATATTGTAAAAAGCCAACATCTGCATGAACATTGCAATTGATTATTTAAAAACAATATCAGAATGTACAAAAAATACACAAATGAAATAAGTATTGTCTCATGATTGGAAATTACACCCAACGCGTTTCAGGAACTTGTCAGGGGCGGTTCCTTGTGGAAAACAATGTACATCTATAATAAAAGCATATATCAACATTGAGAAACATATATACAAAATACATGAAGTGAGCATCGTTAAGGGCAGGGGAGTGCAGAAACTCATAGTTCCAACCCATGCAAACATAACCCCATCTCCAAGAAATATAATAATAAAAAAAAAATTATATGCGAAAAAAAAAATATTAAATGATGTATATATTAAAATATAACCTGATGTAGGAAGAAAGTAACTTCACTGCTGGATAAAACCTAACTTGAAATGGAAATAGAATCCAAGACACAATGTTGAAACAATCCTGATTAGCACTGCATAGTGATAAGAACGCCACTAGGTT
Source organism: Lithobates clamitans (assembly GCA_037952925.1). Lineage (NCBI taxonomy): Eukaryota > Metazoa > Chordata > Amphibia > Anura > Ranidae > Lithobates > Lithobates clamitans. The sequence goes on along the minus strand of JBBGZY010001079.1, from coordinate 2,440,235 downwards.
GGAGAAGTAGCTGTTAAGCAGCAATCAAGCCAGAGAATGTGGCTGGAAAATGTCCGCATGTGAGCAACAAGAGTTGTCAAAGCGCGTAATAGTCGCCAGTGCAGATGCTATAAGGTAAGAATGAAAAATAAGTATAAAGAATATTATACTGATTTGATGTATATAGTTACTCTAAAGCTGCAGTATATGGCATGTGTCAACTGGCAATCCGCCAACAAAATATATAATATAATAGAAGTATGCAAAGAACAGCCTTAACCTCCCTGGCGGTATGATTATTTCCGATTTTAGGTGCTGAAAGCGGTACAATTATTTTGCATGGAAATTTGGCATTTTATATTGTAGGCCTGTAATTCTTAACAATAACACACTTAAATCTGTCCAAACAAGAGTCTAGTAGATATCCCGGGTATGATAAAGTTTGAAACACAAAAACATAAATTATAATATAATAAATAAATATAAATAATTAAAAAAAAATATATATAATAATAATAAAATAAATTTCCCCGCAATTCACTATCGATCAATTTTGCAAGTGTTCTAATTTACTATCGCTGATTTCTAGCTGATCTAAAGCCACTTTTGACATAAAGGGACACTTTTTGGTTGCTATGGACAATCTCCAGTTTCCAGGCAGAAAGAACAGTATATATCATATAAAACTGCATGCAGGGCATGGCCCAAAGCACTCGGGACAAAAGGGATGTGAAATAATTTCATACAGTACTGTAATCTGTAAGATTACAGTACTGTACTGTATGTGCTATGATTTGTAAATTTTTTTGAATTTGCCGCCAGGCGTTGCGCCGCTCGCAGGGAACGGAGCCTGGCACAGAGAGGCTTCGGAGCAGACAGAGCCCATGGACACTGCGGGGGACATCTCAGGATCCTGGGGAGAAGGTAAGTAACGCCGCACCAGGATCCTGCAATGTAATCCCGAGTGTGGCTCGGGGTTACCGCTAATGGGACTGAAATTTAACCCCGAGCCACACTCGGGATTACCATCAGGGAGGCTACGTTGCTATATAGAAAAAGTCAGTAACATAATTGCAAAGAAGCATCCAGTAAAGAGGACAAAAAAATAGTAAATCGCCTCTGTGTGTGTTGCAAAATTTCGATGTACTAAGAGTACCTAAGAAAAATTAAATTCAATCAATACCATAAATAATACAATTCAAACAGAGATGTTACTCTGAATGAATAGTAATGACATTCAAAAAATTAGTAAAATAAATTTCAACCTTGAAAGTAAAATACATTTTTCTTAGGTACTCTTAGTACATTGAAATTTTGCAACAAACACAGAGGCGATTCTCTGTCTTGATTGCCGCTTAACAGCTTCTTCTCCAACCTAGTGGCGTTCTTATCACTATGCGGTGCTAATCAGGATTGTTTCAACATTGTGCCTTGGATTCTATTTCCATTTCAAGTTAGGTTTTATCCAGCAGTGAAGTTACTTTCTTCCCACACCAGGTTATATTTTAATATATACAGAATTAAATTTTTATTTTTTTTTTCATATAATTTTTTTTTATTATATTTGTTGGAGATGGGGTTATGTTTGCATGGGTGGAAACTATGATTTACTACACTCCCCTGCCCTTAACAATGCTCACTTCATGTATTTTGTATATATGTTTTTTAATGTTGATATATGCTTTTATTATAGATGTACATTGTTTTCCACAAGGAACCGCCCCTGAAGAAAGGCCTGAAATGCATCGGGCGTAATTTCCACTCAGGAGACAATACTTATTTCATTTGTATATTTTTTGTACATTCTGATTTTGTTCTTAGTCAATTGCAATGTTCATGCAGATGTTGGCTTTTTACAATATTTAATAAATTACAATTTGTTATAAACTATTACTTGGTTGTGTACCAATATCCAGTTGCCCTTAAAGTCCCAATCCTCTTTGGGGGACCCTTTCTCACATATTAATGTATGGGATGGTGGCAACAATTTAGTCCACTTATGGTGAAATATATTCTGCTGGGAAAACTAGAGTCCAGGGAACCGAGGAAATCTGTACATCTCATTGGAGTTAGGAAGCTCGTGGAGTCAGCAGAACTCTATTAAGAGATCAGGAATGGGCCTATGCAGCGATTTGCTACAACTAAAGGCTGAGTGAGCCTGAAGAGCCCATGGTCTGGGAGACCTGAAACAAGAGCAGTGGTGAGGCTGAAAAAGTGAGGTGGTTTAGCATTTTTGGTGGTTGTTTTGCTGTGTGAAGCTGACACCTCTCCATGTAAACTTTTAGTTTAGTTGTCTCCAATAAAAGTGAGCTGCAAGCCTTTAAACCAGGCTGGCACAACTCATTAAAATGCATGAGCTAAGCCACCACCCCCATATCACAGTTTACATATAATAAACATTTGTTCAAAGCATATTAGTCAGTTGCTATGCTTTATATAATCTCAAAATGTGTGACTCAAATCATACATAAGGCATGATTAATAACGGAATTGTTGCACCTTAACAAGAGCTTCACAAATATGAGATAAATACACTAACTTCAAAAATTATCAACTGATTGTACCACCTGAACCACTTTCAGTCTTTGCTTCCATTTTCTCTGTGAATTTTTTGGTTTGTGATTCAAGTACAACCAACTGTATTTATGATATGAAAACTTAGATGGCCCATAAAGTCCTTCAATTAAACTGTGACAAGACTGAAGTCATGCTTATTGCCCCCCCCATTAATTATGTAAGGCCAGTCCCGATAGCCTATCTATAGATGGCACTGTACTTGCGTTTCAGTCTAAATTGAAAAATCTAGGGTGATATTTGATGCTAGTTGAACCTTTAATCCACATGTACAAAATGTTGTTAGAACCTCTTTTTTCCACTTGAGAAACATTGCTCGGCTGTGTCCTATGCTATCATACACTGTAGCTGAAAAGCTGATCATACATTTGTGTTCTCCTGACTTGACTACTGCAATGCTCTACTCGCTGGTGTATATAAATCCACTATTAATCTATTTCAATATGTTCAAATTTCTGCAGCCAAAATTCTTACTAAGTCCTTGCACTGGCTACCCGTCAGGTTTCGGCTAGACTTTAAGATCCTCTTGCTCACCTATAAGGCTCTTTATGGCTTGGCACCCCATTATCTGTCTGACCTTTTATCAACCTTCTCCCCCCATTGTAACCTCCACTCCTCAAATTCTGGTCTTCTGTGTGTCACCTGTACTCACCTACACTCAATCGGAGACAGAGCCTTCTCCTGCTATGCTCCAAAACTCCGGAATTCATTTCCAAAGAACATCAGAGAGTCGTCTTCTCTAAACTCATTCAAATCAAATATAAAACTTTTTTTCTTTAGAGAAGCTTTCAAATAATTGTCCCTTTTTCCTTTTTTTTCTTTTCCTGTGCATTTCTTGTGTTTTCTTTCTTTGTAAAGCGCTTTGAGACGCTGCCCTTTAAAGCTCTATATAAAATAAAGTTTATTATTATTATAACCATGGTGGTACTATGGTCCTTCGTGATATTTTACATGGTCCATTGCTATTTTATTTATTGTTTGTTACAGAGAATACTGGGAAGAGCGGAGATTGGAGCATTTGTATTGTCCATTCAGAGCTCTTATGGGGTTGATTTACTAAGACTGGAGAATGCAAAATCTGCATAGAAAGGGAAGAACTTCCAGGTTTATTGTGTCAAAGCATAATTGAATAAGCTGAAGTTAGAAGTGGATTGGATACCATGCACAGCTGCACCAGATTTTGCACGCTCTAGTTTACAAAACAATATTGTGTAGCTTTTAATGGAAAGCTTTGATATTTTTGCAAAAAAATTACATGCATGCTATATTGGTCCATAGGGGATCTGGAATTTAGAAAAGACAAAGGTGTACAAAGGTGAACTTACCATTTAATAGCGCTGGTTGTTTATTGTTAAAACACAACCAATGGGCCTTTGTATGGTAGGAAGGTTCCTGCAGGCTAAAACACGTGAACCACAGAAAGTGATTGGTAGCCATGAGAAACTTGAGAGCTGTCCAAAATAACCAGGGTTGTGGTAACACGCCTTTCCCTGGTGCTTTGCACACGGGGCAGAATGTTGCTCAGATGCACAATGTACATGGGGATTGGGATTCATGACCGACGTAATAGGTCACATGACTGGAAACCCAGAAATAGAGCTCACAAATAAATATTGCTGTTTGTAAATTATATAATCTCCAAAACATTCAAACAGGACATTCATATATGACTGCTGTATATCCCTCTTTAAAGTGTATCTAAACCACAAAACAAACATTGCAGCTCACCAATCCTTAGATGTGGTACTCTGTTCATTTTTTTCTTTTTAGGCTTTTATTCTTTATTTTAAACCAGTGATCCAGCCAATTACAAACTGATGGCTATACTCACTCCTCCACTGCATATATGGAAGAGTAACATACCCTGTTTCCCCGAAAATAAGACCTAGCGTGATTGTTGGTGATGGCTGCAATATAAGCCCCACCAACCAAATAAGCCCTAGTTATAGTCCTGGTAGGTCTTATTTTCAGGGTAGGGCTTATTTTCGGGGAAACAGGGTAGGGCTTATTTGGGGGGTAGGGCTTATATTGCAGCCATCACTGACAATCACGCTAGGTCTTAGTTTCAGGGAAACAGGGTAGCTAGCCTCCCTTGGGCAGCAACTTTATCAACCTGCGGAGGGGTAGTATTAGATATTAAGTGATTAAAATTAACTTTACACAGTAGGTGACTAACACTTTTTAGGCAGTTACAGGTTTTTTTTTCCTTCTAAATGAATAAACTGCTACTTTTGCTGGACAGTGTTAACTGTTGAAGGAAGCTGATAAATATTGGACTTACTGGCTGGATCAACAGGTAAAAATAAAAATATATAGCTCCCTTCAGAAAACAAAAACAACAACCACATTTATGGAATGGTAGGCTGCAGAATATTACATTTTTAATTTTGGATTCATATATGTTTTTAAAAGACTCTGGCGTCGAAAAAAAAGCAAAACATATACCTCTAACTAAACTTGTTCCATTTAAGCATAAGTAAAGGGAACACTTTTTCTTAGTTTTGGATAGAGAAATGGATGGTTATGTCCCCTTTCCCGACTGTTTCCCAGTTTCAATGTACTTTTTGTCCTAGAGATGCAGTAATTGACATTGTCACTGGAACAGCTGTCCCAAAATTTGCTCATATCATTTATTTCTGTGATAACTCATAAAATGTAGGATTTTCTATTACTCTCTGCACCAGAAATGATTACAAGGTCCAATAGTGAGAATGAATTTCCCACCGGGGACATAGACATGAATAAATACCTAACAGAGGTTCTAACTCTTTCCTACTCTATTCAAAAATAATAAAAAAACATGCATATAATGAGTTATTAAATATTATAGTACGATAAATGCACCTAATGCAAATGCAATTTTAAAAGAATAGATACGTGTCCACAAGGTCTAAATACTACAACAGCCAGCATATGCAATGGCAGAAAAAATGACAAATTGTCTTAAAGGGGAACTTTAGCTATTTTGTTTTTTTTAAACAATTAATAGTCAGTAACTATTTTTAGGAAACAGATACTTACTAGGCCAAAAGTCCAGCACTGTCTTCAGCAGAGCTGGTTCTTCACCAGACGTTGGATCCCTGGTGCCACCATGTTGGATGTTTGAGGCCGCTGGCTTTTCTGTTGTTTTACAGCTGGTTCCCCACTGCACATGCACAAGATCGCACGGTGCTGTCAGACTTCTCAGATTTTTTTCTGCCAGACATGCGATGTGTTCCAGGAGGTTGCAAGCTAAGCTTGGGGGGGTTGGTCCAAACAAATGTAATTTTGTATCTCACAAAAGTGAGTACACCCCTCACATTTTTGTAAATATCTTATTATATTTTTTCATGTGACAACACTGAAGAAATGACACTTTGCTACAATGTAATGTAGTGAGTGTACAGCTTGTATAACAGTGTAAATTTGCTGTCCCCTCAAAATAATTCAACACACAGCCAATAATGTCTAAGCCGCTGGCAACAAAAGTGAGTACACCCCTAAATGAAAATGTCCAAATTGGGCCCAAAGTGTCAATATTTTGTATGGTCACCATTATTTTCCAGCACTGCCTTAACCCACTTGGGCATGGAGTTCACCAGAGCTTCACAGGTTGCCACTGGAGTCCTCTTCCACTCCTCCATGACGACCTCATGGAGCTGGTGGATGTTAGAGACCTTGCTCTCCTCCACCTTTCATTTGAGGATGTCCCACAGATGCTCAATTAGGTTTAAGTCTAGAGACATGCTTGGCCAGTCCATCACCTTTACCTTCAGCTTCTTTAGCAAGGCAGTGGTCATCTTGGAGGTGTGTTTGGGTTCGTTATCATGTTGGAATACTGCCCTGCGGACCAGTCTCCGAAGGGAGGGGATCATGCTCTGCTTCAGTATGTCACAGTACATGTTGCCATTCATGGTTCCCTCAATGAACTGTAGCTCCCCAGTGCCGGTAGCATTCATGCAGCCCCAGACCATGACATTCCCACCACCATGCTTGACTGTAGGCAAGACACACTTGTCTTTTAACTCCTTACCTGGTTGCTGCCACACACACTTGACATCATCTGAACCAAATAAGTTTATCTTGGTCTCATCAGACCACAGGACATGGTTCCAGTAATCCATTTCCTTAGTCTGCTTGTCTTCAGCAAACTGTTTGTGGGCTTTCTTGTGCATCATCTTTAGAAGAGGCTTCCTTCTGGGACGACAGCCATGCAGACCAATTTGATGCAGTGTGTAACGTATGGTCTGAGTACTGACAGGCTGACCCCCCACCCCTTCAACCTCTGCAGCAATGCTGGCAGCACTCATATGTCTATTTCCCAAAGACAACCTCTGGATATGAAGCTGAGCACGTGCACTCAACTTCTTTGGTCGACCATGGCGAGGCCTGTTCTGAGTGGAACCTGTCCTGTTAAACCGCTGTATGGTCTTGGCCAGCGTGCTGCAGCTCAGTTTGAGGATCTTGGCAATCTTCTTGAAGCCTAGGTCATCTTTATGTAGAGCAACAATTCTTTTTTTATGATCCCCAGATAGTTCTTTGCCATGAGGTGTCATTTTTGTTGCCAGCGGTTTAGACTTTTATTGCCAGCGGTTTAGACATTAATGGCTGTGTGTTGAGTTATTTTGAGAGGACAGCAAATTTACACTGTTATACAATCTGTACACTCACTACTTTACATTGTAGAAAAGTGTCATTTCTTCAGTGTTGTCACATGAAAAGATATAATAAAATATTTACAAAAATGTGAAGCGTGTACTCACTTTTATGAGATACTGTATATACAGTATATATTTTTGAAGAGGGAGGAAGGGGAGTATGAGCAGTACTTTTAAGCGAAGATCCTCTTTAACATACACAATAAATAGAAAAAGAGAGGCTAAATAGTCAGTAAGGACATTCAGGAGGCAATGGGCAGAATAGGTTTTTCACTTAGCAAAGTGTTTCTACTCTTTTATATAAAAACATTGAAGCATACCCATCTCTCATTGTTTCTTGCTTATCCCTAGAATCAGTAGGTGATGATCTGGAAACCACATTCCAACCTTATAAGGAAAATGGATGTATATAGAGAAAAGGGATATTTAAGATGCCAAATACAACAAAAAAACCCATTTATTTAAAGTTAAAAATGACTTTACTGCTACCGGACTGCCCCACATACATTTACTGCAGCAGGGTGGCCCTTCAGTGTGAACCTGTACGTGATTTCGTTTGTTGGGTCTGGGGCGCACGCACGCGCCGCCGGCGAACCACTCCCGCTGTGATTGGACACATAGGGAGCCAATCAGGGGGTCCGGTGGACCCAATGTCTGGCAGGACCAGCCGATCATTCCTGAGGCAGACAGAACAGCAGTCTGCTTATGTAAACAAGGCTGATCGCTGTTCTGTCAGAGGGAAAGATGGAGATCTTGTGTTCTGCTAAGCAGGAACATAAATCTCTGTCTTTCCCCAGTCAAAGCATTCCCCCACAGTTAGCAAGCACTCCCAGGGAACACATTTAACCATTTAATCACCCCTGAAGTTAACCCCTTCCCTTCCAGTGTCATCAGTACAGTGACAGCGCATTTTTTTTAGCACTGATCACTGTATTAGTGTGACTGGTCCCCAAAAAGTGGCACTTAGTGTTCGATTTGTCTGCCGTAAGGTCGCAGTCCTGCTATAAGTCGCTGATCGCCGCCATTACTAGTAAAAAATATATATATCTATCCCATAGTTTGTAGACACAATAACTTTTGTGCAAACCAATCAATATACGCTTATTGGGATTTATTGTCCTTCCTTTTTCGTTTATAGCACAAAAAATAAAAACCACAGAGGTGATCAAATACCACCAAAAGAAAGCTCTATTTGTGGGGAAAAAAGGACGTCAATTTTATTTCGGTACAGCGTCGCACAACCGCGCAATTGTCCAAGTAATGTAAAAAATGGCCTGGTTATAAAGGGGGGGGGGGTAAACCTTCAGGAGGGCAAGTGGTTAAATCATGAATAACTGGATTAAAGTATTTCTTATATCTGCCTGAACCTTAGATTTAATAAAAGCTGTTTTTTTTGTCTTCTTTAAAGATTTTTCCGCTTCGTCTTTAGTTGTTGAAAATGTCCTATTTTTTTTTTTTTTCTTGTGCTTCTTTGAGTATATAAAAATAAACGTTTCTTTTCATGGATTTTATATTCTTCTGTAGAATATATTTTCTTTATTCAACTTACTTCTTTTCTCTTTTTGTAGCATCTCTTGCTTAAAGAATTCAGGAAGTGAATAGTAAAATGACCGTTGCTTCCTCAGCTCAGGAACAGCATGTCCAATTTCACAATCTGTTACAATGTTGTTGTTTAAAAAGAAGCCGTTTTCGGCACACAGAACTGTGTCTGCTACAAGATGTTCTTTCATATGGAGGAAACTTACTGTAGGTTATATGAGGCACGTTTGTTTGGCATACAACGGCGGCTCCGGCAGATTGTCTCAATAAAGTCACATATGAAATTTTGTTTTTCTAATACAAAACATATTAATATTTATCAGAGACCAGACAGGAGTATTGTTTTTTTTTATCTCCCCTTTAATGACACTGTTGGAGAATTCCGTCCTGATCCAGGTGGAACAGCTGCTGAACTGTGTTTCATGTTATTATTTATTTAAAATTTCAACCATGGATTTAATTTTGTTTTGAAGTCTCTAAATTGGTCTACAGATTTAAACATAACTTCTTGTACTGAAAAATCTCAAGTAATATAAGGTTTTATTTTTGAGTAACCTCTACAGGGAAATATATGAAGCATCTTTAAAGTTAATGTGTCGTGGCTTTAAAAAAGTACTGTATCCAAGGGAACAGTGATGTTGAGATGCTGGAACCTTGTAATATCTTACATTACCTGCTTTACAGTACACTAGAGATTACACAAAAGTCTCTAGCATATACAAAAAATGTTTAAAAAAAATGAAGTAGGCTGCTTCAAGGGGGAGTCTTTACTCTTTGGATCAATACTTGTATCAATGTGAAGGTCCTAGATCCTAGATCCTAGATCCTATGCCCAAGCTGTACATGATAGAAAAGAAGTTGGCAATTGATGAAAGCCTTGATGAAAAAGCGTTGACAAGGCTCCAGTATAGCTTAACCAAATTTCGAAACATAGGTAACGCTCTACCAATGGATCAATTGACCAAATGTAGACATTGCAGGCTGTACTTCTGTTCAAGTTGGCAGTAATCCCCACCCTGGTTATAAGTCTCTCCTCCTGACATTCAGAAATGACATGCCAGAACCTCTATCAGTTGCTAGGGACAGCTGGAGAAAAGATAGGGCTTAGCACCAGGATGAGTTGGAGTTTAATGAAGGGGCATCGGAGATGACCTACGCACCTCCACCACAGGAAGAAGAGGGAAAGGAATAAAGAATGTTACACCATGGTCGGTGCAAGGATTTTTGTCCACTTGGGCAAAGGTTCATTTTGCTGCCCCCCAACACGCACACACACGCTGTCCTCCCACCACCCCCTCCACAACGGCAATGTGTAATTTGAGAAAGATTCAGTGGGACTTTACATGAGGTAGTGACGTAGTCAATTACCTCCATCCCTATATTTGTATGATAAAAGGAAAGCAGAAAGGGCGGGACTTTGCATGAAGCATGTGTGGGATAAGGGTTGAGTTATTTGTATGGTAGTTAACAGATCTATAATACATAGGTTATCGTGGTTTCATGTATGTGAAACCACAATAAACTATGTATTATAGATATGTGAACTACCATACAAATAACTCAACCCTTATCCCACACATGCTTCATGCAAAGTCCCGGTAATGTGTAATGCATGGGTCCACTTAAGCCCTGGAGCCATTTTTGACATTTTTTTTTAAATGTTTTGAAAATCATTTTAAGCCTGAAGATTACTTAAAACCCCCAAAATATTATTTTAATATTTTTTAAAAGCAGACACCCTAGAGCAGTGGTCTCTAAACTATGGCCCTCCAGTTGTTCAGGAACTACAATTCCTATCATGCCTAGTCATGATTGTGAATGTCAGAGTTTTACAATGCCTTATGGGACGTGTAGTTCTACAACAACTGGAGGTACGTAGTTTGGAGATCCCTGTCCTAGAGAATAAAATGTTGGTAGTTCTAATATTTTATGTTAGACCACATTAGGTCAACTGTTTATAAAATGCAAAATATTAGTAAAAAATACAATAAGTTAATTTCTGGGCACATAAATGCAATGTATTACTTTTTTTTGGGGGGGGGGGTAAAATATAAAAGATGAATATAAAACACTTTAAAAGCCCCTACTGGTTAGTTTAGCGTTACACAGGAGCCCTGGTGCTAAAATTATTGCTCTCACGCTGGCGTGCATGCTGATATTTAACATGTGTAGGATAATCACTGTTTTCATATGTAGGTGCCCCAACACATGTATTTTTTGTTGGTGTGGGTGTGTGTAGGGGGTTCTAAAAAGTGTTGTCTCCCTAAATGCCTAAAACATTTTTTATTTCATTTTTATTTATTTATTTTTACATAACTTTTATTGCTATCACATAGGGGACCAATAGCTCCCTATCTGATAGCATAAAGGTGACAGGTTCTCTTTATAAACCTGGATGTCTCCTCTCTAATCCACTGCACATGATGGAACACACAGACCGTGTTCCATCAGCTGCTTCCCCCAGCACTGATTCCAGAGAATGACAGCTCCGATCCAGGATGTGACATCATACACACCATGTCTCAGTCTGTGTACAGGAGGGAGGCTGAGCTGACGGAGGTCCACTGAGCTCCCAACGCCCTTTCCAGCAACACCTACCATGTCTGCACCAGGCCCGCAGGTGGGACAGTGGAGCCCGGTAAACATAGCGGGGACCACGTGTGGAGGACAGATGGCACACCGCAGTGGTGGTCGTGGAAGTTATAGGTGACTTCACAGCCGCTTGTATCACTTCCACATGAAAGCCGACAGCCGGCTTTACTAAAGTACACACACCCCCTGCAGGCCGGTAAAAATCTGAATCCCCAGCAAGGGGCTAGAGATTCTAATTTTACCACCCCTCTATCCTAGCCCCCTAAGGAGGCTGCTTACCATAAGGCAGCTGCCTTGTGGTAAAGCTGGCCCTGTGTAACACCACTGGACTGAAGACAGCTCCACAAAAGTTACTTATTGCAAAACATAATTTAAAAATGCAGAAGGATGCTCCAAGTTGAGAATGTCCATTTAACCGCTTGCCGACCAGCCGCCGTCATTTTACAGCGGCAGGTCGACGCGATCACGCGGACCGTCGTAGCTATATGTCGGCTCGCGGGATCAGGATAGCCGGCGCGCACACCCACTGCACAGCGGGGGTGCTGATGCTCGTGGCTGATGGTCACAATGACCGCCAGCCACGAGCGATAGCAAACACGAGGGACAGAACGTGGAAGTGTGTATGTAAACACACAAATCCGTGTTCTGTTTGGAGAGGAGTGACAGATCATGTGTTCCTATTAGCTAGGAACCACGATCTGTCACTTCCTCTAGTCAGTCCCCTCCCCCTCCAGTTAGAATCACCTCCCAGGGAACACAATTAACCCCTTGATCGCCCCCTAGTGTTAACCCCTTCACTGCCAGTGACATTTTTACAGTAATCAATGCATTTTTATATCACTGATCGCTGTATAAAGGCCAATGGTCCTAGAAATGTGTCCGCCATAATGTCGCAGTCAGGATAAAAATCGCAGATCGCCATCATTACTAGTAAAAAAAATAATAATAAAAATGCTATAAATCTATCCCCTATTTTGGAGACGCTATAACTTTTGCGCAAACCATTCAATATACGCTTATTGCGATTTTTTTTTTTACCAAAAATATGTAGAAGAATACATATTGGCTTAAACTGAGAAAAAAATTAGCTTTTTTTTTAAAAAAATGGGGGTATTTATTATAGCAAAAAGTACAAAATATTGTGTTTTTTTTTCAAAATTGTCGCTTTTTTTTTGTTTATAGCACAAAAAATAAAAACCGCAGAGACGATCAAATACCACCAAAAGAAAGCTCTATTTGTGAGAAAAAAAAGGACGTCAATTTTGTTTGGGTACAGCATTGCACGCCCGCACAATTGTCAGTTAAAGTGACGCAGTGTCGTATCGCAAAAAATGGACCGTCATTCAGCAGCCAAATCTTCCAGTGCTGAAGTGGTTAAATTAATGCTTGTGTCCTTGGGTAGTTCTTGGATCCTATGCCCAACCTTTACATGATAGAAAAGATGTTGGTGGATGGATGATGACAAGGTGTTGGTAGAGTGCTGGACTCCAGTATAGATGTCTGACTTTCCATTGGAGTTCTGTTCTAGTCAGCACTAATCCTTACCCTGATGATAAGCATTGCCACCTGACATTCAACAATACAATGCCAGAATTTCTACCAGCTGCTAAGGTTTCCGACATTGGTTGGCTAAAGGACAGGCAGGGCTTAGCAACAAGATGAATTGGAGCCTAATGAAGAAAGGCCAGTGCCAAGCATCAAAATAAACATATTGTGAAAAACGTTTTCTTCTTTATGTTTCCTTCTTCTGGCCACCAGTGGACATTTGCCGCAAAATGTATCAAGATAACTCTAGGGGTATGGGAGTGTAGTATATGCTGTGAGGGGTCAGAAAATTATTTGTTTCATGAAATATGATGTAAGCAGTGTAGTTATCTGAATTTGACATGGTATCAGCCTGACTTAACTACAACTTTTGTCGAGACTGGTGGTGCTTGCAGGAGCATTCACAGGGTACATTTTGACAGAAATCCAAGAAGTGTATTACTAGAAAGTCCCACAAACATTCATCCCAGGTGTGGTTCTTCAGAAAAAGATGCAAGACTAGAGAGGACACATTTTTCCCACTGGGGGAAGGGCATGCCATGAAGCCTGGAGAAGACATGAGCAAGGCCTTTATTAAGTAAGTGATCACCACTCCAACACTTCCTGAATAGCATTAGCAGAAAGCTATTCTAGCCATATTTGGGGAGGTGTAAACAGTATCTGGGACTATTACTGCCACATGCAGTGGGACTGTAATTGTAATCACATTGTTCCCTTAACAACACTTTGCAATTGAATGTTTGTAAACTGTTTTAGAATGAATGAAAAGTCACTACGATGCCTCATTATTGTAATTGCATGCAAAAGAAGTCAAATAATGTGTTATAAAGGAACTGAAATGTACAGCCAAACAAAAGGGCAAGTAAAGTGCAGAGATCAGGAAATACTATGATATGTAACATGCAAGCCTGATTGACCTAAGACAGTGAGGGCGAACCTTGGCACCCCAGATGTTTTGGAACTACATTTCCCATGATGCTCATGCGCTCTGCAGTGTAGTTGATCATCATGGGAGTAGTTCCAAAACATCTGAGTTTCCAAGGTTCGCCATCACTGGCCTAGGAGCAGGTGTTGGTTAGGAGAAAGTGGTCGACCTCCTGACAGTGTGGGAATAATCCCCCCCCTCAGTGTGCCATGTACCAAGTGGCTTGAGCCACCATGTCTCATGAGCCCCATGAATTTGACTATATCTACAGAGCCCCAATCTGCAAACATGATAAATCACAGGGTCCTGTGTGAGTGTGTGCTCTAGGTATGTGCAGAGTTATGTGTAAATCCAATTTTGGAGTAAGGAGGGTCCAGGACCCCCAGATATCCCCCCAGAAAAACATTGATTTCCAAAATTTAGACTGGCCATAATCTCTTCTAGATCTCTCATTAGAGTTTTTCCAAAAGTCTCTAGTTGTTACCTTCAAGTCCCAGGCAATGCTGTCTGGACTCCTGCAGAGATCAGACTCCCTGGTGAAAGGGATTCCAGTGGTATCTCAGTCTTCACTTCCAGGAAAGGACAGTACGGAAAGGTTCTTGTCTATACCTTTCCACTTAATCAAACCTGATTATATATTCATTTGTCCTCTCTTCTTCCCACAGCTAACACCTTCAGCGGTTCCTCATAGAAGGGGAGATCCCTGCATCCAGGCCCATGACCTAAGAGAGGCTAGAGGCCTAAAGGGAAAAAACAGAACAGGAAGTGGCATAGATATGTAATAGTTCTCCCAGCATGCCTTATTATATTACCCAGGCCCACTGATTCACCAGGCTATAAGATATCCAAAATGCATAATACAGTATATCTCTCTAGCACACCATGCCTTAGCAGGTTCACAATATGAGGCAGAGAAAATGCACTCCGTAATTAGAATAACACTCCTGTTGAGGTACAGTTAAGCTGAATACAACCTACAGAACTCTACAAAAAGGTGCTTTTGGTAAAATAATACATCCCCTATGCTTGTATTATTGCCTAAGGCAAAGGCAATGGGATATTATCATAGTGGTTACTTGACTGTACTGCTGTTAATTGGTAGGTACTGTAGGTGTGTGTGTGTTGGGGGAAGATCAATACCTCAGTCCTCCTAGATGACAAAGAAGGGGCAGAAGTTCAAAGCTGTGGTTTAGCTACCCCTTTAAACAGAAATAGTTACTTAGCAAAGGTTTATTATTAAAGTACAAAAGGAAAAAGAATCCCATTAGATGCATCCTAATAAGTTGTACGAGAGAAAATAGCGAGGTTTCCTCCACAGTTCTGTCAAGATTCGGAAGAATGTCAATTTACATGACACAGGCAGCAATGTAATCATATAGTACCTCTGAAATGCCACGCTAATGGCTCAGAAAACAGCATTTAAAGGTGATTTACTTTAAATCGAAGAAATTGTTATATTTTTAAACGACCGTGTGGTGATTTTCTTTCCCTGCTCTAGCATTGCGCACATCCATTTCCTCATGTTTGTGAAATGAATTCTTTATTAGTAACCTCCTGTCTTCATTGTTTGATCTTCAATTCCTCCTTGGAAAATTGCTCAGACCCACCAAGATCACACATCTCACCGACACTTTCTATTCTGCGCAAGACATGGAAAGGAGGAAGCGGAACAGCAAATGAAAAGCAAGTACTTAACTACAGCAGATCTCCTATCCGCTGTTTTGTAGCAGGCTGAAGTCACAAAGCTAATAGACCAGGAGAAGGATCATTATTTTTTTTTTTTAAGTGACAGTTATTTTTTTGCAGTACAGTACAGTCACATGGCTAAAATAAAGATCCTTACCCTTATGTTAAAGCTTTGTAAATTAAGATGCTGCAAATGAGAGGGGGTACAGGTGTGGGGGGCAGAGAAGGCTGCCAACACTGTCATTCTAAAATAAAATTAAACTCAGAGCAAAATATTAATATAGTTGATATATTGAGGCTTAACAGTTCATAGATATGTTGGTTGCTTTATTTAAAAAAAAAATCAGGCTGTGAGCGAGCCTTAAAGTTGAACTTCACTATCCCAGTCAACATTGACTATTTTTTTTTTTTTTATTAGACATGAGCAATTCGTTTAGTTCTGAATTAGTTTTTTAACTAATTTTGACAAATTCGTTAATACCGAAATTTCCATATTTTTCAATTTCCGAAAATACAAATTTCCGAATTTTCAAAATTCAAATTTTCGAATTTCCAAAATTTTAATTTTCAAATTTCCAAAATTCAAATTTTCAAATTTCCGAAATCCAAATTTTCAAATTTCCGAAATCCAAATGTTCAAATTGCCGAAATTCAAATGTTCAAATTTCTGAATTTCAGTATTTTCGAATTTTGAATTTCAGAATTTTTAGATTTTTGGAATTCGAAAATTTGAAAATCCGAAAATTCGAAAATCTGAAAAAAAAGAAAGAAAATCAGTAAAATTCGAAATAATAACTAGCCTTTAAATTATAGGTATTGAAATGTCCTTTCAAATTTGGCTGTTTGTGAACGTAACGAGTACGAATTTATCCAAAGTTATGAATGATCTGAAAAAACGAATTCAGCGTCTAAACAAATGGAACGTAACAATCTAATAATAATAAATAACAATAATAATAAAACCTTTTTATTATTATTATTTATTTTTAATTTGTTCCATTCCATTTGTTTAGATGCGGCATTCGTTATTTTTAGATAATTCGTAACTTCACATAAATTTGTATTCGTTATGTTCACAAACAGCCACATTTGAAAGGAAATTCCGATTCCTATAATCTAATAGTTAGTTATTACTGGGAAATTATTTGGAATTCGTAAATTCGTATTTTGGAAATTCGGAAATTTGAAAATCCGAATTTTCGGAATTTCCGAATTTCCAAATTTTCGAATTTCAAATTTTCGGATTTTCCAAAAATTTGGAAATCCGGAAATCCGAATTTTCGGATTTCCGAATTTCTGAATTTTCGGATTTCCGAATTTCCGAATTTTCGAATTTTCGAATTTCCAAAAAAAGCAAAAAACCGAATTAAACAAAAATGAAAACATTTTTTGTCAGTGCACATGTCTACTTTTTATTGTCAAAGATAAAACAATTGGTACAAAAACCATAACACTCAACATGAGCATATGCAAGAATAAAGTTTTTCACATATTATAGGTACAGTTCAATACATGCACAGCTGAATATACTATAACAGTTCCAATACTTATTCTCGATAAAGCACAATCTCAGAAACATAAAGGCTAATGCCCCGTACACACTGTCGGACTTTCTGTCCTACTTGGTCCGGCACACTTTTTGCCGGACTTTGTCCGCCAGGTGCGCCTGACTTTAAAACGGACGGACTTGCCCACACACGCCCGGACTATTGCGGCGGGCTAAGTCCGCCCGTCTTTCCGACGGACTATCGCCGGACTTTCAGAATGAACAGACTTGCCCACACACGGACAAGTCCGTTCATTTTGAACGTGACTCAGGTGCGACGGGACTAGAAAAGGATGTCAATCTTGCCGCTTTTATCGGCGAGATTGACACCTTGTGAGCCCCGTCGCGGTGCATACCAGGCCCTTAGGTCTGGTATGGATTATAACGGGAACCCCCTGCGCCGAAAAAACGGCGTGGGGTCCCCCCTGAAATCCATACCAGACCCCGACCCGAGCACGCAGCCTGGCCGGTCAGGAAAGGGGGTGGGGACGAGCGAGCGCCCCCCCCCCTGAACCGTACCAAGCCGCATGCCCTCAATTTGGGGGTTGGGTGCTTTGGGGGAGGGGGGCGCCCTGCGGGCCCCCCCACCCCAAAGCACCTTGCCACCATGTTGATGAGGACAAGGGCCTCTTCCCAACAACCCTGACCGTTGGTTGTCGGGGTCTGCGGGCGGGGGGCTTATCGGAATCCGGGAGCCCCCTTTAATAAGAGGGCCCCCAGATCCCGGCCCCCCCACCCTATGTGAATGAGTATGGGGTACATGGTACCCCCACCCATTCAACTAGGGAAAAAGTGTAAATAAAACACTACACAGGTTTTTAAAATATTTTATTAAACAGCTCCGGGGGGGGGATCTTCCTCCGGATTCGGGGGTCTTCTTCCGGCTTCGGGGGTCCCTCTGGTTCATCTTCTCCCGGCGTCCGGTTGGTTCTTCTCCGCTCTCTTCTCCCGGTGTTCCAGTTCTTCGGCCGGCTCCTCCACTGTCTTCAGGTAGCTCTCTTGCCAGCGGAGGTCCGGACTTCTGGGCTTCTGGGCTTCTTGTCTTCTTCCAATGGACCAGATACGACGCGAGGGCAGGGTATTGCATTTCGTGCTCGCTGCAATAGGAAAAACAAAATTTCCTATTGCGGCGAGAGCGGGTCATACCAGGCCCTTAGGTCAGTTATATTTGCATCCAACTCTTCCACTTGTTCTGTTGTCAGAGTGGGAAATTGCAGATCAGAGAGATACTTGTCTATGTCTTGACTAGTCTACGTGAGCATGGAGTCATACATGTTAGAACATGCATCCCTAAACTAAGGGCAGATGCAGTCCAAGAAGTAAATGCTACATGAATCACCTGCCCTTACACAAGATGGCCACTGCCAAAAATGCTGGGAGGTGTTTTTCCAAGTGATTTCTCTGCAAAATAAAGCATGGAGTCATGGATGGATGGGGGAGTTTGCTTTGAATAATAAAAATGTATTTAACCTCCCTGGCGGTTTTCCCAAGTGTGGTTCGGGGTTAAATTTTAGCACCATTAGCGGTAACCCCGAGCCACACTCGGGATAACATCTCAGGATCCTGGTGCAGTGTTACTTACCTTGTCCCCAGGATCCTGCGATGTCCCCCCGCTGTGTCTGCGGGCTCAAAAAAGTGAAAATTCATAACACATACAGTACACTGTAATCTTACAGATTACAGTACTGTATGAAATCATTTCACATTCCTTTTGTCCCAGTGCTTTGTCCAGTGCCCTGCATGCAGTTTTACATGATATATACTGTTCTTTCTGCCTGGAAACTGGAGATTGTCCAAAACATGTCCCTTTACGTCAAAAGTGGTTTTAGACCAGCTAGAAAACAGCGATAGTAAATTAGAACACTTGCAGAATTGAGCGATTATTATAATATTATTTTTTTTATATAATTATTTATTTATTATATTATCACTTATGATTTTGTGTTTCAAACTTCATCATACCCGGGATATCTACTATACTCTTGGTGGACAGATTTAAGTGTGTTATTACTAAGAATTACATGTAAAACTGCACTCGCTAAAGGTTGGCACTGTGGTCATGTGAATTCAAAAATGAATGCATTAAGGCAGCACTCAAGACTTAGAAGCAATCCAGACAAATTACACAGTTAACATACTTCTTATACTGTTGTTAAAAATCACCTTCCCCCAGGTGTGCAGCATGTCTGAACTGATAACATGAAGCTTATACCTGTCTCCATCAACTCAGAAGTCCCTTTCACCTTACTCCCAGTGACAATGTTCCGTATGTTACTAATTAGAGCAGGAAACACACACTTCTCCATAACTCCATGCTTGTTCTCCTCTCAGCCCCCCCCCCCCCCCCCCATCACATCTCTCTCTCTGTGACTTTAGGCTAGGTCCCTAGGTGCTATGTTCCACGAGGTCAGTTCCAGTATGTGGGCAGTCGATCACTAGTGAAGGGGCCAAGCACATCGCTCCATAGCTACCGAAATATCTAACACCCTTACCATGCCACCCGTTTCCTGGCTGGTTGGTTACATAGCAAGTGACACAAACACAGTAGTCATTAGTAACATCAATATAGCCTCCTTAGGACAGCTTATCTGCTTGTTATAATCAGGTACTGTATCTTTTCTATATTGTTTTTATAGACAGAAAGTATGTAATTCACAGAATTGCCAAATGAAAATAAAGTACATAAAGTAAAAAAATGCCTAAATTTTTTTAAACTAAAGTAGCTACCTTTCCTCTCTTATAGGGAATAGTAACCTGCAATATATTCAATTAATATTATTATTATTATTATTATTTTTGGGGGGGGTAGATATTTTTTTAACACTTTAAAGGTTTAGTGTATTTTGCAAGACTACTATTAAGCTCATCCCTCATGTCCTCTTAATTCACACTTACACTAAATATACTTTTAAAGTGACCCTGTCATGTTAAAAAAAAGCTGCCAAAAGGTCCTCACCTCTCCAGTGGCCTGTATCTTCCACCTCCACTTGCCAGTCTCTTCAACTTTTGAAAACTCTAGGAATGCCAGATGCCTGTGTCCCCCACTTCACAGTTGGTAACATCCTTCAACCCTGAAATAATGCTGAGTCCTGAATAAGGTTTATAAGGTGGCGATGGAAGAAATGTTAAATGCTTTGGAAAACTGGTGGAGGCTACAGCAATAGAAAGGATGGAGAGGTGGCTTGCAGGGATCTTATCAGACTGGAAGTGGGATGGGCAGAACAAAAGGCCAATCAGGCGAAGGCGAAGACTCAAAGGGGCCATACTTTAGTGAAAAATAACTATGGCACTGCAAAAGGTGAACATTACTTCAATAGGAGCAAATTTATATATATATATATATATATATATATATATATATATATATATATATATATATATAAACTTTATTTTGTTTTATTTAAAGATGCTTTATTTGAACACTTAATAAAAGAAAAAAAAAGGAACTAAAGTGGTTCTAAAGGCAGAAGGTTTTTTTTTTATCCTTAAAAACCCTAATAAAAAAAATATACTTTATATCCTGTTCCTTTAAAGCGTGTTAAACAGCATAGTGCTTGTGCTGCGTAATTTGTCCCATTGTCTCATATAAAAATACATGATTGCTCCTTTTTGTTCTTGTGCCCCCCTGTCTCTGCTGACCACGGTAATCATGGCTGCTGATCCATGACACCGTGGTCAGTTTACGTGCCTCTGTCATCACGCCGTCTGCTCTACGCTCTCTGTCTCTCCCTCTCCCTCCCTGCCTATCAGTTCCGATGCCTGTGTGTAAGAGCGATCTCCACCCCGCCCCTCCTCCCTACTGCGCTTCCCTGCCACATGAAATTACCTTTAAAAGTAACTTGCACCCCCTCTGTTTTATCAAGATCTAAACTACTAGGTGACTGTTTTTTTAAACTCTAATTGTAAATACCTTCTCTCACAGTGTTCACATGAGATTCCTCTGCTGGCCAGCTGATGTCAGAGTGTTATCTCAGGCCCTCCCTCCCACTGCTGTCAATCAAAGTCAGTGAGCCAATGTGGAGAGAGAGGGGGCGGGGCTGAGCCATAGCTCCGTGTCTGAATGGACACACAGAGCAGCGGCTTGGCTCAGGTGCCCCTATAGCAAACTGCTTGCTGTGGGGGCACTCAGCGGGAGGGAGGGGCCAGGAGCTCCGGCGAGGGACCCGAGAAGAAGAGGATCTGGGCTACTCTGTGAAAAACCACTACACAGAGCAGGAAGTATAAAATGTTCATTATTTTTAAACAAAAAAAAATATATAAAACTACATATAAATGAAATGTCTAACATATTAAATGCATATAGTGCCCAATATAATATACGGTAGATAGATAGATAGATAGATAGATAGATAGATAGATAGATAGATAGATAGATAGATAGATAGATAGATAGATAGATAGATAGATAGATAGATAGATAGATAGATATCATGTTAGGATATCATTTTCTATATATTTTAGTCCTTTTATTTTTAATATTTTATACAAACAACATTACAAGGGCTTTGGGCGACAATCCTTTCCCCCTGTGGTATCGTTGACTAATAACATACACTCTCTTATCTTCTCTTTTCTACTATTTGTCATAATTACCTCTGCAATCTATTTTATATTTATACTGCTTTATTTTTAATTTTTTTGCCTTGTTGTTGATTTTTCACATGAAATGCATAGCTATTCATATACTGTATTTATTTATTTTTTCACTTTTTCATAATTGCTATGCGTCAAGAATATGTAAAAAAAAAAAAAAACATAAATATAGAAAGGATTGCAGAGGTATTTATGTCTAATAATGGCACAGGGCAAAGATATTCTCAACCAAAACACCTGCCATTATACTATAACATAGGATGCTCATTGGATTCTGCTGTGGGAGGGACTGTATCCTCTTTGATGCGAAAAGGGCCTACAGACTGCTCATAAGTGTTCATTAACATAGCTCCCAACTGTCCCTGATTTCGAGGGACTGTCCCTGATTTGGAGCAATGTCCCTCTGTCCCTCATTCCTCCTCATTTGTCCCTCATTTTTGTCTGATCTATATAGTTGTATATAAAATGCACTTTTTATCTTTCAAAAAGTGTTTCCCAGTGCTAAACCTTTCATCCAAATTCTAAATTGCTGCATTTGTAAATTTTAAAAGTCATTATAAAGGAATAGTAGTGGTAAAAAAAAAAAGCCCTTGTGGATTTAATTAACCTTTGTTTTTGGTTAATTCTCCTTTAAGGGGGTGTGGCAGGGGGCGTGTCCTATGCCTACATAAATTTGCTAGTAGGTGTCCCTCATTCCCATCACAAAACGTTGAGAGGTGTGGATTAAAACCATTTTTTTTTTTTACCAATAACCGGTTCACATCTTTGAATGTCTGTCTCGTTACTTTCTCATCTTTATTGTGTGCAAATGCGTTTCCTGTTTAAATTATGTTCATGGTAATTATAATACAAACGCTGCAGAGACACCTGAACTACTTTTTTTTTACTTGTTAAGTCCTTCAAATGTTTTCTGCCTTGGCGTTTATCATGTGACTGGCGTTGGAGAGCAGAAATTTTCAAGGTGAAAAGCTATATATTTTAAAAATACAAGGAGAAAGCTATGTAGTTAAGATGTTTCTATAGCAATTTTTTTTTGCCGATTACGGTATGGTGTGATTTGACTTGCGCAGTTTATTTTAACACTATAAGTTTTAATTCATACCTATAAGTGTCTTTTGAGCTTTTCCACCATAAGATAACCTACAATGTGAAAGGACTACGTACTTCACAAATAAACAGTTAAACTATATCAACTATATGAACTCAGATATAAGTAACAATAACTGCTAGCTAGTCTAAGGAAAATAAGAAGTCCTTGAGGCACTTGTGCCCAAACCTTTCTGAATCTTCAGCTTCATAGTTATTTTAATTTAGCAGTGAACCTTTGCACTTTCAGATACAAAGGAATCTCAGTGAAATCACATTTTAATTTCCTTTTCTAGGAATACACAAGTTTAGAAAGGAAGGTACTGAGAATAGATGGCAAAGGGGGGAAAAAAAATGAAAAGACTAACTTGTGATAAGATCGGAAGCTGACAGCAGATGAAAAACACGGCAAGAAAATTGACTTAGTTTCTGAAAATCCTGACTACTCTGCATGACAAGTCCACTTCAGTATTATCGTAGTGTACACTGTAATATTAAAGTGGGGCTGCCTCCTCGAAGAGAAGTCTTTGTCTACAATGAACCTAAAATTATAAGAAAACAGGCAAATGATCGAGTAGCAATTAGTGAAATTATAGAGCGCAATGTAGCCGACAAATGAAAACCATGGCCAGATTTTGGCATATTCACTTTGCAGTGTTAAAGTGGCGCTTCGGTCATTTTTTCATTTTTTGGTCAACTTTCCATCTATTAATCTATTAACCACTTGCCGACCGGCGCACACAGATATACGTCGGCAGAATGGCACAGGCAGGCAAATGGGCGTACAGGCACGTCCCTTTAAATTCGCCGCCTTTTCGCGCGCGCGTGCGTGCCCACCGCAGGTCCCGGGAACTCGATGTTTTCCGGCGGCCCGCGATTGCGGTGTGGAGAGGTAGAACGGGGAAGTGCCTATGTAAACAAGGCATTTCCCCGTTCTGCCTTGTGTAATGATAGAGATCCACTGCTCCCTGTGATTGGGAGCAGTAGTGATCGCTGTCATGTCTGAGGTAGCCCCTCCCCCTCACAGTTAGAATCACTCCCTAGGACACATTTAACCCATTCATCGCCCCCTAGTGGTTAACCCCTTCCCTGCCAGTGTCATTTACACAGTAATCAATGCATTTTTATAGCACTGATCGCTGCATAAATGACAACGGTCCCAAAATAGTGTCAAAAGTGTCCGATGTATCCGCCATAATGTCACAGTCATGAGAAAAATCGCAGATCGCTGCCATTACTAATAAAAAAATTTATAATAAAAATGCCATAAATCTATCCCCTATTTTGTAGACGCTATAACTTTTGCGCAAACCAATGAATATACGGTTATTGCGATTTTTTTTTACCAAAAATATATAGAAGAATACTTATCGGCCTAAACTGAGGAAAAATTAGTTTTTTTATATAATTTTGGGGGATATTTATTATAGCAAAAAGTAAAAAAAATTGCTTTTTTTTCCAAAATTGTTGCTCTTTTTTTGTTTATAGCGCAAAAAATAAAAACCGCAGAGGTGATCAAATACCACCAAAAGAAAGCTCTAAAAAAGGACGTCAATTTTGTTTGGGTACAACGTTGCATGACCGCGCAATTGTCAGTTAAGGCGACGCAGTGCTGAATCGCAAAAAATGGTCTGGTCATTCAGCAGCCAAATCTTCTTGGGCTGAAATGGTTAAATCCGCTACCCTTGTTGTTTTAACTTTGGATAGTAAAACATTTTTTTCTGCCAGTAAATACCTTATACAGCCCACTTCCTGTTTCTTGTCTGGTAAAAAGCCTAGGCTTATGTCATCATGCACAGCTCTCTCTTCCACTCTTGTGAGAGTTTGCCAAGAAGGGAGGGGGAATGGTTCTGTACATTGCTTTAAAAAAGGCCTGGATTCTTTCCTAAATGTACATACTATAACTAGATACTAACATTTCTAGGTAAAGTTGATCCAGGGAACATCCGATTGCCTCATGGGGGATCAGGAAAGATTTTTTTTCCCCCAGGTGGAGCAAATTGGTGCATACTTTGCTGTTTTTTTTTTTTTTTTTGCCTTCCTCTGGATCAACTGTGGGTATGCAACAGTGCATATAGAATGGTAAACATTTTTTTTGGATGTTTTCCCGTTTTAGTGGTTGAACTAGATGGACTTGTGTCTTTTTTCAACCATAACTAACTATGTAACTATAACTATTTTCACACACCATTCACACAACCTTCACACACTTTTTAAAAATAGATTTCAATTAGATAAATGTATGGATCGTATGTGAAAACATTTTTAGACCCCCTTAAAGTATATATTTAAGGCCATTTTTTGCATACAATAGGGAAGAGTTAAAGCTGTTGTCAGTTTATCTATGGGGTTTATTTATTAAAGGCAATTAGACTGTGCACTTTGCAAATGCAGTGGTACTCTTAGTAGATGAGATTAAGTTTCACTTGCAAAGAATACCCAATCACAAGCAAAGAAAAAAAAAGTGTTTGCACATGATTAGGTAATGGAAAAGGATGTCAGCAGAGCTTTCCCTCATTTACTAAGCTCTGGAGCAACTGCACTTGCAAAGTGCACAATCTAGTTGACTTTAGTAAATCCACCCAAACGTCTCATTAGCTAGATTTCTCTTAATTTTCTATCCTGTAGACTAAACATTAAGTGAGAGGATATCTTTACAATGTAAGGAATATCGCCTCTTAGACAGTTGTCATGGGAGCAAGTGCCTCCATTGGAAGATTTCCCGTCTATTCCTGTTCTAGTGGCGACTATAAATGTTAGATTTACTCTCACTTTCATTTAAGGACAATTAGAAAGAGTGAATCTCCATGCCAGGGACAGAGATAGCAATAAAAACCTGATAACGGTTCTATCCCTTCCCAACTCTATCCAAATCTAAAAAAGTTTTGCCATTAGTTATACTTTAGCTCTATTCTCTTTTCCTTACAACTGCCCTCAAACCAATCTTTTAACAGTTCATCTACTCCATAACGCAACGTTTCTCAACCAGGGCTCCGTGGAACCCTGCGGTTCCTCTAGTGGTGGCCATGGGTTCCTTGAGCATTAGGCAACTTCTGCCTCTCAGATTGAGCAAGCACTGCCAGCAATGATCTTTTTAGCTATCTGAGGAGGGATTCTTCCCAATGACCAGAAATGTAATCAGCATTCTACCCAGTGACCAAAAAAATAATGTATCATGAGCTGTAGATATAGTAATTATTAGCAGAAGTTCCCAGAGCCCGGAAAGTTAATTGAAAGACTTCCTTGGACCTCTACTTTCCTGGCAGACGGTGTTCCTCCATGCTCCAGTGGTGGACTGTTCCTCAGTGACCTTGCATCAGTCTTTATGACATCTGGACCTAAGACCTCTGGAGCATAGGGGAGAAGATGCTGCAGAAACAGGTCTAGCAGTGCGGAGGAGTGGAGGATCAGGTAAGTAAATCTTCTTTTGCATGCCCCCTAGACCTAAATGACTTCGCAGTGTGGGTGAGTTTCTTGACATTGGGCTTTAATCTTTAATGCTGAAATCTGAGAGTACACCTAAATACACGGATGAAATTTATAAGAGCTCTTTTGCCTGCCAAAGGATTTTTATTTCTGTCCATCTACATCTAAAATGTATACAGTTAAGCCAGACAGCACAGCCCTGTCTGGCAGGACAGAAATCTTACATGTTTTGTCCCTCCCACAGTCTGTGATTGGACAGTGAAAGGAGAAGCAGCAGACTGATATGCTCATCTTTCTGTCACTCTACTCTCTCCTTATATCAGCATGCTAATTTTAAGCACATATGCACTGGCAGCATAGTGGATTAGCGCCTTTGCTGCTTCTCTATTTCCAAGTCTATGCTCTGCTATACAGGGGATTGAATGAGGCCGATACGGAGACAAATTTGGGTGTTTTTAAGACTTGCATTAAAAAAATATGTTCATTGATGTGTTAATGATTATGACATGTATTCATTAGTGTCTTTTATGTCTACCTGTAATTGAACTTTATCCTAATCCTGTAAATTAAAGAGACTCTGTTACTACGTAAAAATGTTTTAGTTGAAAGCATAGATGAATGAAGGTTGTTTAGAGCTTACATGGACCATTTCCATTTTCCTAAAACATTAAGGCTGACCATAGATGGAGCGAATTTCTTTCCATGGGTTGCAGGAAAGAAATTTGCTCAGTTTCCCCATCAACTCAGACAGTTTTAATGGGGAATCCCTCCTGCTGGGCCATTGTCTTCTAGGGTGGGGGGTGGGGGGGCAGGGAAGAGCGGGAGAAGCTGTCCCCGCCGGGAGAAGACAGTGATTATCGCTAGCGGCTATAGGGCACTCTCCTGTGATTCCTGGTGCAGCCTTTGCAAGAGTTCACCTGGCAGCCCTGAAGCTCCATGCATTATCAGGCAGTCAAAGAGCACTGGCTCAACAGATTAGCCTTATATTCACATACAATGAATTTTCCTGGCAGATGCATGCAAATATATGTGCTATTTTACTCCCACCCACCTGCAAAATACATTGATGGCCATAAAAGACAATGTATAGAATGCTAATGTCTCTCTGTGCAGCCACTGCCTCCATAGTACTAAACAGCAGATTTACACAGTTCATAGGATTCAATGGGCAGCTTCTATTGTTAAGCTAGCCATACACATTTAGATTTCTCTCATTCAGCCCCACTAGGGATAAAATGACAAGAAGCCATCTTCATTGTGTGTTTTGTATTATCCACCACTGATAAATAAGATAGTAAAAAAAATGGAGATGTAGGCTGACCTTCTGCTTTCTTCGTTTTGGGAAAGGCCACCTTATTAAGTTGGTGAGTTTAGCCCTTCTTTTCTATCTATCCTTTACAAACACTGCTGATTCTTCCTAAACATAGAGATGTGAATTAGTGAAGGCTACATAAGCCCAGAGGTTTATTAGGAGGCAGGACTTTTGAGGCACCACCAAACTATAATTCTATTTCCATTAGCAATGTAGCTTTATCTATACAAAAGTAAAAAGAAGTTTACATAAAATGGTTTCAAAAGATAAAAAGATTTAGAGACCCCAAACTTAAATCTGACTCAGCATCTACTCAGTAGTATTACATATAAATACCCTGGGGATGGGGGTGGTGGCCCCTCTAGTTGTAACAATCATCTACTCCTATAGTGTTATGATAGATGATTCAGCTTAACGCTTTTCCTGGATTTAAACAGTCCACTTCTTCAGGAGCTAAAAGGTCAACTTGCCCTTAAATGGTGGAAACTAGAGGTGTCAATATCCCATGAACACACAGAGTAGGGTCAATACAAGGCTGAAAGGGAACTCATCACCCCAACAATGAGCATGACAATTACAGGGCATCCCAGACACAAGTTTTACTTCCTATCAAAGGATACTAGTATATATCTTCTTACACTGACTGAAGCCATTTTCAGCACAAATAGTAATCACTCTCATATGATTACCAAAGGCTTCATAGTGTCAGGCTAATTATTACAAAAATGGCAAATCCAAAGTTCATCATGGGAGACACCTACAGATACAAACAACTGGTATAGTGTCTGGAAATGGAACTCAATAAACTTCTTGCTTATGTAGAACTATTAATACTAAGGATGTGGCACAGCTAGGAAAGCCATTTTGAGTAATGACTATTAGCAAAGGCTATGCCTAGGTTTTTATGGTATGGAAAGAGACCACAAGTATCAATATCTACTGTTTATTTGCAGAAGAAATAAAATGGCCTTGGTCTTCCAAATATTAGACTTTATAATATGGCTTGTTTGTAGAGACATGCTTTGGATTGGTTAATATCTTTATCAAGATATTCTAACCTAGATATAGAGACAGAACAACCCTCTCCCTGGAATGCCTCTGCTTTAAAGTACTACTAATAATGGCAAAATTTTTTTTTTTAGTTTTAGATGGACTATAACACCTATTAGGTTTTTATTACTGTCTGTGCCCCCTCTATTTGTCCTGTTTACCATTATCATTGAAGGTGAAAGAAAAAGAAAAGTTTTGGGATGTCCACAGAAAAGTAATAGGGGGGAAATCTTCTAATGAGGAAACTCTTTCTGGTGCCTTGGGGGTTCCCTAAGGATTCCCTTATTTTGGAGGCATTTCCTCACACTTCCTGTTTTGGCTATGGGACAGGAAGTGAAGGGAATTCTCCCCAAAAGGACATAAACATAAACTGACAGGGGTTATAACCCTTCCTCACTCTATCCAAAATGGAAAAAAAATTGCCCACAGTTTTGCTTTAATACATATGAAATCGGCCTGCAAGCTTAAAAACAAATCAGCTTTATAGGGACCCTATAAAAGCATGGAGAGAGTTGAGGAAAATATAAGGAATGGCTCCCTATGTATCAAAGTACTTGTCAATTCAGGATAATCCATCATTCATACAAAATAGAGATTATGTCGTTTTTCAAACTTGGAGGCAGAATAGACTGACCACACCATGTCATCCGTACTACAGAAATTCCTATTCATTGAAGTCATTCGGAAGGATTTCTATGGAAGGTAATATTCTGATGCAACACTATCTCTGCTATTTACAAATATCTAGTTATTTGGGATCTTGTTGCAATGATAGGAATTATACTTTTATCCACTTTTTTTGATAGGCTGTAAGGAAGTGGTAGTTATTACACCTCTGATTTGTACCATGTCCTGAATAATACTTTCTCCAAATCAGTGACAAACACAAACTTAAAAAACTGTTGATTTTCCCCAAGAAAGTTTGGTGGAAAAACTATTGGAGGTATATAAAAATGTCCAGAAAATAACTATAAATGAGAATTGGAGAGAAATTTAATTTAACCACTTACAGACTGCAAGATTTTCCCCCTTAATGACCAGGCCATTATTTGCATTCGGCACTGCGTCGCTTTAACTGAAAATTGCACGGATATGCAACAATGTACTAAAATAAAATTGCTGTCCTTTTATTCCCATAAACAGATCTTTCTTTAGGTGGTATTTGATCACCTATGCAGTTTTTATTGTTTTCGCTATAAACAAACAAACAAAAAAAAAACGACAATTTTGAAACAAAAAAAACAATATTTTTTAATTTTTGCTATAATAAATATCCAAAAAAAAAAACGTAAAAAAAAAACACATTTCTTCATCAGTTTAGGCCAATATGTATTCTTCTACATATTTTTGGTAAAAAAAAAATCACAATAAGCGTATATTGAATGCTTTGCGCAAAAGTTATAGCGTCTACAAAATAGGGAATAGATTTATGGCATTTTTGTGGTATTTTTATTATTTATTTATATTTTTCTAGTAATGGGACTGCGACATTGTGGCGGACAGATTGGACACTTTTGACACTTTTTGGGGACCATTGACATTTATACAGTTATCAGTCCTATAAAAAAGCACTGATTACTGTGTAAATGTCACTGGCAGGAAAGGGGTTAACACTAGGGGGCAATCAAGGGGTTAAATGTGTTCCCTGGGAGGTGTTTCTAACTGTGGGGGGATGGGACTGACTGGAGGAGGAGAGAGATGGCTGTTCCAGATCACTAGGAACAGACGATCTCGCTCTCCTCCCCTGTCAGAATGGCGACATGTCTGTTACAGATCCCCGTTCTGGCTCTTTTTGCTTTGATGTTGTAACATGTGGAAAAATTACAAATAACCATTTTTAAAACAAAAATACAATTCACAGTTCAAGTCTTAAGATCTTCAAACTTTTGTTGGGGTAGAGAGTGTTCAAACTTAGTTTACTGATAAGGATATCAATAACTGATATTGAGATCTTCCAGCATAGCACAGACAGGGTTAATATTGTTAAACATAGCTCCACGGCCCCCATCATAAACATTACAAAGCAGGAGAAACCTAAGTCGGATTTCTAAGCAAGTAAAAAGCTGCAAGCAGGTGGACAGCAATTTTTATTATTATTTATAATAATTACGCTATGTTAACTGGAACTTGTAACAAATATAGAGTTGGTGTTATCCCAATTTGGCTGCAAAAGTGGAAATACAATTTAAATTCAAGCTATTCTGGCTGTGAAACTCTAGGATGCTGAGTGCCTACGCGGTTTGAAATCGGGAATCACTAATTTGAGAGCTTCTGAAGCTCTCAAACAAGCAAGCTCCTTGTTTCATGCTTGTTAAGCACATGTAATTAGTTTGATGTCCAAAAAAAAAAAAAAAAAACATAAAAAATTACTTTTAGTGCTTGTTATAAAAAAGAGTCTCTTCTATTGCAGAATTCATTGCTCTAGCTTTCAATCAGGTTGCCTTTGTGAGCAAGTGAGATTTGCACTGGCTAGGGCATGATAAATATTCAGTCTGGTCATTTGACACTCCCAATGCCATATTCTGAAAACTTCTTCAAAGCAGGAGGAAGCAGTCAAGCCCCTAACCTCTGCAATCCTGTACACACCAGAGAAATCCATCACTGCTCCCTGGTCTACAGAAGGAGCCAAAAACTAAATTTGCCTAGCATTCTACGCTAGGGATGTGATATTTACACAAACAAAACTTGTCACACTTATATGTGCTAAGCTCTGTCCATAAAACACTAAGTTTTTTGCGATATTCTTGCGAAAGTCTTGAAAATACCTGACACATTATGAAAGGGAATGTTTGCGATTCAACTTCAAGCTCTAAGCAAATGTCAAGGTACATTTATGAGCCAATCACAAGCAAAAACTGGAAGGAGTATTCTGGGAAATTATGTACACAGAGTACTGTTGGCATGGAGACAAGAAACAGGAATTTGAATTTGTTACATGTTTTAGAAGACCATTGCTAAATGGAGATTGATATCCCAGCTAGCTTAATAACTAATCTCTAGGTATACACAAACAACCCTTTTATCCCTCCCCCCTACCACCCTCCCACTACTCTCCAACCGCCCTTCCATCCCTCCCTATTTTTCTCTGCCACTACCCTTCCACCCTCCCATATCTGCCTCCCACTATTCTTCAATCAGCCTCTCATTCCTTCCTCTCACCACCTCCCACTACGCTGCCTTCACCCTTCCATCCCTTCCTCTCACCACCTCCTGCAAACTTCCTACTGAGCTCCCATTCCTCCTTCCCATCATCCCTCCTTGTACCCACCAATCAGCCACTCATCCTTCCCTCCCACCCACTACCCGACCACCAGCCTCCTTTCCAACACCCTGCCACCACCCTCCCTTCCTCCTGACACCCTCTTATCCCTCCCTCCAATTGTCTTCCCAACCCATGCCTCTAACCATCCTCCCACTACCTTCCAATTACTCTCTCATCCCTACCTATTTCTCCATACCCCTACCCTTCCAACCTCCCATCCACCACCCTATATTACCTTCCACTTTCCTTTCCCCACCCTTCTATTCCTCCCTCCTATCAGCCTTCCATCCCTCCCTCCTATCAGCCTTCTACTACCCTCCAACCACCCTCCCCTTCCTCCCTCTCACCACCTCCCACTAACAGGCAACCACCCTCATATCCCTCCCTCCCACCACCATCCCATCCTCCCCACCATCTTACCACTACCCTCTAATCACCCACTCATCCCTCTCTCCCACTACCCTACCACCACCCTCCCTCTGAGGCATTCTACCACCACCCTTCCATCCCTCCATCCCAATACCCTCCAACCATCCTCCTATCCCTCCCTCCCACTATCCTGACATGCTCCCACCACCCTTCCACTACCTTCCAACCATTCCTTCATCCTTCTCTCCTTCAATCCTGCCATCACCACCCTTCCTCTACCCTCCCATCCTTCCCTGCCAATACCCTCCTGCCCATTCCCTATAAAAATGAAAAAAAAGACTCTACCATTCAACACCAAGTCTATGTCCACACTAATCCGTCACCTTTTGTGATAACATAACATCTTCCCAAAATGGAACCATCCTCCTTTGCAGTGAACAAGATAGAAGACCTATAACCCAATGTATATCATGGCTAACTACAGATTTAGATATATAGTATATTGGGCTTTTAGCTTCGATTTTTTTTTTCTGACTAGCTCTAGTTCCAGCAGAGCTTTGATTACTAAATAGCTTGAGTGTAAATTCAGTACACTTTATCAGCTTTTTATTTATTTTTTTCCAACCATAGTGAAATTTTTCCATAAGGCCAAGCTCTGCATATACAGAACAATAGTCTGCCTACTTGATACAGTAGGCATTGCTTCCTGTACCATAAATATAGTCTGAGCATTTAGTCATTGTAAGTAAATGACAAAGCTATTGACCCTGAAACAGCGTAACAAATCCAGGATTTTTATTGTGCCTAAATTCTCTGTCACTACAACGTAGCTGGAATACAGCTACATTGTTATTCATCATCCTGCCATCCATTGTCATTACATGAAAAGTGATCCACAAAACAAATAGCTCTGTACTGAATGACGGTTCGATAATAACAAAATCACTTATGCGGCAACTGCAAAAGTTCAGAAAAATTCTATTTACAGACTAGCATAATGGTAACTACAATAAAGAAGTCTAAACATAATAAAAGGGCGAAATGCAATTTGAACGGAATAGGAGTTTGATTGTAGAGGAAGCTGCTTTATTTTTATCATTTAAAACGCGACTGAAAAATTAGATTTCAGTGTAACAGTTCGAAAAGCTTTAAAAGAATTGATGCTGAAAATGAGGTTAGAGGGTGACACCTATGTCCAGCATAAAGCGTGGTGTCCCGGGGGGTAAGAACACAATGTAAGTTGGAAGCACAGTGTGTTAAGGAATGATCAATAGATAAAGTGGAAAGAAACACCTCTCGGCACTCACCACCAATATAAACAATTATTGTATGTTAAGGTTTCCACCTGAAGGGTAACATTTTCATGTAAAACCCAAGGAACAACATACATTGTAATATATATATATATATAGTATCTTACAAAAGTGAGTACCCTCACATTTTTGTAAATATTTTATTCTATCTTTTCATGTGACAACACTGAAGAAATGTCAATTTTCTACAATGTAAAGTAGTGAGTGTACAGCTTGTATAACAGTGTAAATTTGCTGTCCCCTCAAAATAACTCAACACACAGCCATTCATGTCTAAACCACTGGCAACAAAAGTGAGTACACCCCTAAGTGAAAATATCCAAATTGGACCCAATTAGCCATTTTCCCTCCCCGGTGTCATGTGACTCGTTAGTGTTACAAGGTCTCAGGTGTGAATGGGGAGCAGGTGTGTTAAATTTAGTGTTATCGCTCTCACTCTCTCATACTGGTCACTGGAAGTTCAACATGGCACCTCATGGCAAAGAACTCTCTGAGAATCTGAAAAAAAAGAATTGTTGCTCTACATAAAGATGGCCTAGGATATAAGAACATTGCCAAGACCCTGAAACTGAGCTGCAGCATGGTGGCCAAGACCATACAGCGGTTTAACAGGACAGGTTCCACTCAGAACAGGGCTCGCCATGATCGATCAAGCAAGTATTAGGACTCCTGTCTTTACACGTACATGAACTTTAATGGCATCCCAGTCTTAGTCCGTAGGGTTCAATATTGAGTTGGCCCACCCTTTGCAGCTATAACAGCTTTAACTCTTCTGGGAAGGCTGTCTACAGGGTTTAGGAGTGTGTCTATGGGAATGTTTGATCATTCTTCCAGAAGCGCATTTGTGAGGTCAGTCACTGATGTTGGACGAGAAGGCCTGGCTCGCAGTCTCCGGTCGAATTCATCCCAAAGGTATTCTATCGGGTTGAGGTCAGGGCTCTGTACAGGCCAGTCAAGTTCCTCCACCCCAAACTCGCTCATCCATGTCTTCATGGACCTCGCTTTTTGCACTGGTCCAAATCATTTGGTGGAGGGGGGATTATGGTGTGGGGTTGTTTTTCAGGGGTTGGGCTTGGCTCCTTAGTTCCATTGAAGGGAACTCTTAAGATGTCAGCATACCAAGACATTTAGACAATTTCATGCTCTCAACTCTGGGAATAGTTTGGGGATGGCCCCTTTCTGTTCCAACATGACTGCGCACCAGTGCACAAAGCAGGGTCCATAAAGACATGGATGAGCAAGTTTGGGGTGGAGGAACTTGACTGGTCTGCACAGAGTCCTGACCTCAACCAGATAGAACACCTTTGGGATGAATTGTAGCGGAGACTGTGATCCAGGCTTTCTCATCCAACATCAGTCTGACCTCACAAATGCACTTCTGGAAGAATGATCAAATATTCCTATAGACACACTCCTAAACCTTGTGGACAGCCTTCCCAGAAGAGTTGAAGCTGTTACAGCTGCAAAGGGTGGGCCAACTCAATATTGATCCCTACGGACTAAGACTGGGATGCCATTAAAGTTCATGTGCGTGTAAAGGCAGGCGTCCCAATACTTCTTTGGTCGACCATGACGAGTCCTTTTCTGAGTGGATCCTGTCCTGTTAAACCGCTGTATGGTCTCGGCCACTATGCTGCAGCTCAATTTCAGGGTCTTGGCAATCTTCTTATAGCCTAGGCCATCTTTATGTAGAGCAACATTTCTTTTTTTTCAGATCTTCAGAGAGTTCTTTGCCATGAGGTGCCATGTTGAACTTCCAGGGGTCAATTTGAGAGAGTGAGAGTGATAACACCAAATTTAACACACCTTCTCCCCATTCACACCTGAGACCTTGTAACACTGACGAGTCACACGACAACGGGGAGGGAAAATGGCTAATTGGGCCCAATTTGGATATTTTCACTTAGGGGTGTACTCACTTTTGTTGCCAGCGGTTTAGACATTAATGGCTGTGTGTTGAGTTATTTTGAGGGGACAGCAAATTTACACTGTTATACAAGCTGTACACTCACTACTTTACATTGTAGCAAAGTGTCATTTCTTCAGTGTTGTCACATGAAAAGATAGAATAAAATATTTACAAAAATGTGAGGGTACTGTGCATGTAAAGGCAGGTGTCACAATACTTTTAGTAATATAAGGTATATAAATATATACAGTATGTATAAATGCTGTAAAGGTTTTCTTTTATTAAATGTCACACGCTTTCAGCACAGAAATGTTTATATTTATGTTGCCTCTCGTCAGGTGGGCTTTAACGCCTAGAGGCCACATGCATGTAAATATCTCTATGCTGAGAGCATAGGCGCATTTATGCGTACAGCAGGAAGAGGTTAAAGCGCTGGTAAACCGCATCAGAAAAAAAAATAGGGACTGGGCAGTTTAAGTCATAAGATGCAAGTATAATGTATATTATGACAGACTTATGCCGCGTACACACGAGCGGACTTTTCGACCGGACTGGTCCGACGGACCGAATCCGGCGGACAATCCGACCATGTGTGGGCTCCATTGGACCTGCAATGGACTTTTTCGGTCGAAAATCTAACGGACTTTAGATTTGGAACATGTTTCAAATTTGTCCGACGGACCCGAGTCCGGTCGAAAAATCCGCTCTTCTGTATGCTAGTCCGACGGACCAAAACCAACACTAGGGCAGCTATTGGCTACCGGCTATCAACTATCTTATTTTAGTCCGGTCGTACGTCATCACGTATGAATCCGTTGGACTTTGGTGTGATCATGTGTAGGCAAGTCCGTTCTTTCGAAAGTCCCTCTGAAGTCCGTCAAAAGTCCGTCGAAAGTCCGTTGGAAAGACTGTCGGACCTTTTTTTGCCGAAAAGTCCGCCCGTGTGTACAGGGCATTACTCGAAAACAAAGCCCTCCAGTGGCGTGCTGTCACCGCTGGAGGTACTTCCATCTTCACTCCATCTTCTTTCTGGGTTCGCAGGCTTCAGCGATATGAATGGCCGAGCTGGCAATGATTTCACTGTTTCTGGCATGGCTCTGAAGGTAAGAAAGGTTGTGCCGGTCCTTCAGACCACATAGGCTTACCTATAGGCAGCGGTGGTCGGTGGTAAATTTTAAAATTATTTTATTAACCTTAGTTATTTATTTTATTTAGGAGGGCGGCAAGCAAGCTTTTAATGGGCTAATTATTTTTATTATGTTGTTTTTGACTTGAGTTCACCTTTAATCCTCATGATCCTGTGACAGCTCTATCGCTGTGGTTGTGGATTTCCCTCCATGCTCTGCCTTGTTGATAACAGTCAACAGGACAAATAGAGAGAGCAAATCTCCTAAGCAAGGACATAGACAGTAATAAAAACTTGACAGAGGGTCTGACCCCTCAACCAACCAAGAATTAAAAAAAAAAAAAGGGTTTTGTCTTAAATTTTAGTTTTTTCAAAGGATAGGTTGATTTCAACCGGCCGAGGCTAATGGTCATATTACTAAATCAAACTTACAGACTACCTTCTGATAAAGTAATGTTGGTCTGCCAATAGCAGAATGCTAAAGTAAAGCTGCCATCAGCTGCAAAACTACCATCTACCAAAGAAATTATTTTGTCCCCTGAATAGAAATAACTCCTTTTGCTTTCTCAAGTTTCATTCCTCCAAAAAAAAAAAAAAAAAGAAAAAACATGAACGTGTTAATTAAATTTGCATACAAAATGAAGTCTTTTGAAAAGATCATCTTTCATTTGCTTAGTATTTATCTTATTTTAATTAAAACAGTTTTAATAATAATGGTAAAATTAAGCTCATTATTAAAATACTAAACGAACTGAAGACAGTTTCATTAATTGCAAAGAAATAACTGTTTTATTCTGAATATTTATTCGGCTCTGTTTGCATTGATAGTTTTGTTTCCTCACCGTGCAGAGCATGTAGTTCATGGGGCCACTTATTGAAACACATTTTTCAGGAGAATAGTAACAATGCTGTAGACATATTATTAGATCTCAATTAACAATTAGGAAAAGATTTTCATGCAAAAAAAAAATAAATAAATAAAGATAGTAGTTGTAAAATATTGGAAAGAGACAGCCATAAGCAGAAAGGTGAAAGATCCCTCTTGCTGTAACAATGTAACCATCCTCAGCCATGCATGAACCAGCCATGACTTTCATGTACTTTTTTTAATGCTTGTATACACAAGCATTAATGGGAACTGACACCCTCTCGTGCTAGCAGAAAAATTATGAGCAAAAAGTACTAATGTGTTTTAATGTTTAGATGTTATCGAAAATATAGTTGCACAATGATCATTAAAAGGGCCTCACAGGTAGGGATGGGCTGAACAGACCCCTGTTCGGTTCGCACCAGAACTTCCGAACACCGCAACATTTCGGACCTGAATAACGAACCCCATTAAAGTCAATGGGACCCAAACGTCAAAAATCAAAAGTGCCCATTTTGAAGGCTTATATGCAAGTAATTGGGCATACAATGGTTATGCCCCGTACACACGATAGGATTTTACGATGGAAAATGTGTGATAAGACCTTGTTTTCGGAAATTCCGACCATGTGTGGGCTCCATCACCCATTTTTCACCGGAATTTCCGACACACAAAGTTTGAGAGCTTGCTATAAAATTTTCCGAAAACAAAATCCGTTGTCGGAAATTCCAATCGTGTGTACACAAATCCAATGCACGAAGTGCCACGCATGCTTAGAATAAATTAAGAAATGAAAGCTATTGGCTATTGCCCCGTTTATAGTCCCGACGTACGTGTTTTACGTCACCGCGTTCAGAACGATCGGATTTTCCGACAACTTTGTGTGACCGTGTGTATGCTAGACAAGTTTGAGCCAACATCCGTCGGAAAAAATTCATGGATTTTGTTGTCGGAATGTCTGATCAATGTCCGACTGTGTGTACGGGGCATTATAGGGGTCCAGGTCCTGCCCTGGGGGATATGTCTCAATAGAAAAAAAGTTTGTAAAAAATGTCATTTTTAAATGAGCAGTGATTTTTTTTTATTTTTTTGAAGTGAAAGCATAAAAATAAAAAATTCCTTCCAATATAGTGCCTGGGGTCCCCTTAGTCTATCTGTAAAGTGGCAGATCTGTACCATGTCTAGAATCTGCTGCAGCAATAATTGCATTTATAACGCCCAAAAAATTACATTTTCCCTGAAAGCTGCCTTTTTTTTTGCTCAGCAACAGCTGGGGAGCCAGTGTGAATGATGAGGCCGCGAAGTAGTGCACTGGGAACAAGATTAGAGATTTTTTGGATACATTCTGGTGTCACTTTGACTTTGGATAGAAGTAACGGGTGCGTAAAAATTGGTCTTTGGGTGTCGTGGTGCCTTCCTACCATAACCCTATAGAGGTACTCTTGATGAAAGCAAGAATTGGCCTTGCTGTAAAAAATTGCAATGGTATGCACCTGTCAAACAGGTGCTGAAAAATTGGTCTTTGGGTGTTAATTGTGCCCATGAAACCTATATCAAAAACATTCTTCCGGATGAAATGATTGAACACCCTCAAAGCTAGACAGCCTCGAACTCCTGCAGAGATTCCACATCCCAAAAAGACTTAATCAGTGACATCGGCATCAGGGGTTTCATAGCTGGTAATCCAATATAAAAGTCAAACGGTCCACGGAGTCTGTGGATAGACGCGTTCTATGATCAGTAACAAAACCTCCTGCAGCACTGAATGGCCGTTCTGAAAGCACGCTGGATGCAAGGCAGCTCAACAACTCAATAGCATACTGGGCAAGCTCTGGCCACTGGTCTATTCTCATGACCCATTAAGTCAGTGGATCGTCAGCTAGAAAGCTCTCCATCTTGGTTTTAGCCCCGAGGTAATCGTCCACCATGTGATACAGATGCTGCCGATGGGATGTGGAAGCTGACAGCCCTGGGCAGCGAGGACTAAAATAATTCGGAAATGCCTCACTTAGGCAGACGCCTTCTCCAACACTCCTCTCTTGACCAACAGAAGACTCAAAACGACGTTTTCCACCACACTGTAACCTACTGGAGTCAGGAAAAACGTTCAATAAAATACTCTTTAACGCGTCCTCAAGAGATTTTATCTTCTGCACTCTCTGTGGGGACGGGATGAGTTCTGAGACCTTCCCCTTATAACGGTAGTCAAGGAGGGTTGCCAACCAGTTCTCATCCTTCTCCTTTATGCCGCGTATTCTTGGGTCCTTTCGCAGGCATTGAAGCATAAGGTTGCCCATGCGC
This sequence comes from Lithobates clamitans, assembly GCA_037952925.1. Taxonomy (NCBI): domain Eukaryota; kingdom Metazoa; phylum Chordata; class Amphibia; order Anura; family Ranidae; genus Lithobates; species Lithobates clamitans. The sequence continues at coordinate 2,400,597 of JBBGZY010001079.1, read as the reverse complement.
CTCAATTTTGCCGCGACTTGAGAAGCGGACCCCTCAGGGTCATTCAGAATGACAGCATCTGGAACTTCCTCCTCCTAGCTACGTACTACTCCCAAAGGTCTTCTTCGAAGCCTATGAAAGTGCCAGAATCCTCCTCCTCATCCTCCTCCCCTCTCTCCTCCTGTGTGTTTTGTGACATAGGAATGATGGTGTCTGGATAAAGTGGGCCTTGAAAGGAAAGGAATTCCTCCTCTTCCTCCTGCTGTTTTGCCTCCAGTGTCCTGTCCATACGGCCACACAGAGTCTGCTCCAGCAGGAACACAACAGGGATTGTGTCACTGATGCATGCACTGTCACTGCTCACCATCCTTGTGACCTCCTTAAATGGTGACGATACAGTGCATGTATCCTTAATGATCAGCCATTGGCATGGGGAAAAAAAAACGAGGCGGCCTGAGCCCGTCGTCGTGCCGTATTGGCACAGGTACTCGTTGACGGCCCTCTGATGCATGTATAGCCTCTAGTCTAGGACTAGGGAGTGAACCTTTTCCTATTAGCATGTTGCCTGTTAGTAAATGAGCACTGCAGCACAACTAACTGCCTTCTTGTGTGCTCCCAAACCAAGTCTACTGTACAGTAGACTGGAACTGGCTCATACCAGGTTAAATCTGGGTTCTTACACTACTTGCATTTAAAAATATATGTTCATTGATCTATAATATTATAATTTTGGGTCCTTTATATCTGTGCACCTTAACAGGAAAGGGTCAAATGCAATCCTTGAGACCACAAGCCTTGATAATGATCCCTCTGAGCCAAATGTAAATGGTAGAGTGAGAAGCTGGTTCAAAAACAGTTTTTATAACAGAAGCAGTGGCTGAGAAACAGACACACACAGAACGCACTACATTATTATTATTATTATTTACAATTTATATAGCGCCAACAGTTTGCACAGCGCTTTACAATGTAGAGGGGGGACAGCACAATTACAATACAGTTTAACACAGAAGGGACAGGAGGGCCCTGCTCATGTAGTTTACATTCTAAAGGGAGGGGGGAGGTGGTACAAAAGGTAATAGCTGGGGATGATTTTATGGGGGTGGCTCGAGTACAGTTCTTAGGTGGGTGTGGGATAGGCTTCCCTGAATAGTTTTCAGTGATTTTCTAAAGGTGGACAGGGTAGGGGGTGATCGGACATACGGGGGCAAGGAGTTCCAGAGGATGGGAGAGGCTCTAGTGAAGTCCTGTAGGCAAGCGTGGGAGGAGGTAACAAGGGAGCTAGAGAGCAGGAGGTCCTGGGAAGAGCGGAGAGGACGATTTGGGCGATATCTGCAGATGAGGTTGGTGATGTAGCTGGGGGTGATGTTGTGGATGGCCTTGTATGTTGTGGTTAGTATTTTGAATTATATACGGTGGGGTAATGGAAGCCAGTGAAGGGATTGGCAGAGAGGGGCAGCAGTCACGGATCGGCTAGTGAGGTGTATGAGTCTAGCAGCAGCATTCATAATAGACTGAATGGGGTAGCCTGTGTAAGGGTAGGCCATTAAGGAAAGAGTTGCAGTAGTCGAGGCAGGAAATAATCAAGGGGTGAATAAGTTGCTTTGTGGTGTCGTTATTCAGGAAGGGGTGAATTCTGGAGATGTTACAGAGGTTAAGGCAGCAAGATTTAGCCAGTGATTGGATGTGGGGGCTGAAGGAGAGGTTAGAGTAAAGAATTACACCCAGTACCTTGGCATGTGTGGAGGGACCAATGGTTGTGCTGTTGATCACAATGATAAAGTCATGGGGAGGGGACCGGGAAGGAGGAAATATAACAGGCTTAGTTTTAGAAAGATTGAGTTTCAGAAAGTGGTGTGCCATGCATACCGATATGTCATTCAGTAAGTTTGTGATCCGTGATCCTTTGCTCCCTGATAATAGGATGTTGAATTGTAGTGTTCTGGATAGGAACTGAGCAAATGGGACTGCCGTGAATGAGGTTACCATTAGCAAAAACAAACAAAACTTCCCAGCTCACTTACCAGCTAGCCTGCACAAAACCAAACTGACCCTGTCTAACAGTTCACATTAAAAATCCACCTACCATACCCTAGCATCTGACATGTTGACTGTCCAGGTGATCACAAAGGCTAACAGATGTCTCCCCACCTTTGAAGGTGGAAGCACATTTTCATGCTGAATAGAATCTGTCAGCTGGCTTGCAAAATTTTGAAGCCCAACTGAGTACCTTGAAAATCATCTGTAGCAACTGCACCTTGCATTCCTGCTCCACAGCCCAATATTTTGGCCAAAGAGTTCTCTGCATGTGTTCACTGACATGAGACTCATATGGGATATAAAATGAGCAATATCCACTAACCCGTCCATGTAGCAACTTAGGGATGCTGGAATTAGTACAAACTGCTACAAAAACACAGAACCCATTTGGAAGGAGGCAGGGTCTCTTCGTATAGAATTTGCTCATTCCCCTAACATTTAATAGATTAGCATCACAGTCAGGGTAGATTTCCATGCTGGGCCAGACAGAGAAAATAAAGTTTTAAAAAGAATCTCCAAGCTTTTGTGGATGGGATCCTTAAAAACAGGTGCATCTTACCATGGGATTATCAGTGGTCATTATGGTGTGAATTGCCCACTTCTTAATAAAAGACTTCTCAAGCAGGAATAATCCTGCCTAATGGATGCCTGGGAGTAGTGAGAGAGCCATCTCGTTAGTTTTAGAGCCTCAAAGGTATCCCAGCCAGGTAGCAGAACTAGTAAAGGCAGGCTGATCATCCAGTTTCAATGTAATGCACACCAAGTCAATATAAATGGAAACTCTCTAAGCCTGGGAGCAATGACAGTGGCCAGTGTTTTCTGAAAGGTAATAATATCCATTAAGAATTTCCAAGATTCAGCATCAGACAGTGTTTGTGTTACAAAAGGCTCAAAAGGCCGCAGGTAGATCAGAAACCAATTCTTCAGGGAAGGTGTGGCTGTGGAGGCAGGTTTACGAGCTCTGAGGTCAGAGTCAACAATCAAGCTTGCTATCTGGCCCATAAAATCCTGCTTTGTTGTGGCAAAATCCTCCCCGGATTTAACCAAGGAGCGGTGAGCTGCACCCTCTGTGCTTAGTTCAACACTGCCACAGTTGATGCAATAGAGACTGCTCCATGTGTACCAGCCCATCAGCCATCCATTGTACACTCTTAAAGGGACAGCTATACAATCACCACCTCACAGAAGAGCCCCAACAACAGCCAGCTAACGTTGACAATTAGGCAACAGGTACCTGTAGACACTTCCAGGGGTGTCCTTTTGTCAGGGAAGAACATTCATTTCTATGTGTTAGTTAATGCCTATATGGATAATAACGTTTGCATCAGTTAAAATTGGGTTTAGCATTATTGCAGTTCAGTTTGTGACCATCTTATGGGTCAGTGTTTACATTTTCTAGTACAGCATCTTTAAGCATGTTTAATTGCCTATTTAGGGTTTTGTGCACTATTTAACTGCCATTACATAATACATCCATTTAGTCTACCATCCAGTTGCTTGTGATCTACTTTTTGTGCATTACTGTAGAGTAGTAGCATACTAGCGTTTAAGTTACACAAGTCTGTCAGTGGAGTCTGAGCAGCTTTAATAGTCGTGGCAGAACAAAGAACCCATCATATTCAGCAGCCCCTGCTAGGGTAAGCTTTACACCAGCTTTTACCTTGCTGCCCTTCTTGTGGACAGGTACATAATTAGCTGTCTGCCAGTCATTGGGAACTTCTCCTGTTAGAAGAGATTGGTTAAAAAGATCTGGTAATGGTCTAAGAACTATACCTCAATGTTCTCTAAGAACTCCGAGATGAATACCATCTGGACCCATTGCTTTATTTAGTATTAACTGAGCCAGTTACTCTACCTCTGTTTCTACAAATCTTGAAATTAAACTGTCATTACTACAACCAAAATGATCCCCCAACTTGTTATTGTTAGTGCAATACCTTGCATCCGAGGGTACTTAGGGAACTCAGTGAAGTAATTGCCAGACCATTGTTCCTAATTTTTAATGACAGTCTACTGACTGGAATGGTACCAGTCTATTGGAGAAAAGCCAATGTAGCACCAATATTTAAAAAGGGCCCAAAATACATCCCTGGGAATTACAGACCAGTTAGTCTAACATCAATAGTATGCAAGTTCTTGGAGGGGATGATAAGGGACTATATACACAGATTGTAGTAATGAAAACGGTATCATTAGCAGTAATCAGCATGGATTCATGAAGAATTGTTCTTGCCAAACCAATATTTTAACGTTCTATGAGGAGGTGAGTTGCCATCTAGATAAAGGAAGGCCCGTAGACGTGGTGTATCTGGATTTTGCAAAAGCATTTGACACAGTTCGACATAAACGTTTACTGTACAAAATAAGGTCTGTTGGCATGGACCATAGGGTGAGTACATGGATTGAAAACTGGCTACAAGGGCGAGTTCAGAGGGTGGTGATAAATGGAATGGTCAGGGGTGGGAAGTGGGGTCCCCCAGGGTTCTGTACTGGGACCAATCCTGTTTACTTTCCAGAAAGCTCTAACTTACAAAATATACTCAGGTCTGGAAAGTGCAATAACTTGTAGCCCAGTGCCCAAAAGTCACATTCTGGGCTTGCAATTGGCCATTTCTGGATAAGTCTCCAAAGCTATTACTGAGGATATGATTCAGAAAGCTTTTCAAGTAGACTAACTCAAACAGCTTCTAGGAGAGTCTTGAAAACGAAAGTCTTGAATGTAGACATAAAAAAGTTTTTTCTATAGAGAAGAAACAACCATCTTCCTAAGACAGGAGCAAAAAGCTGAGGCATGTGGGAATTGAGAGAGTTTATAAAGGGCTGGCCATTATTTTTTTTCTTTTTGTTTGCCAGTGTTTGAATACTCATGTAGGTGGCAGTATAACCCATTTGTCTTTGAAACCCGTGTCCCTCAAGGCATGAGAAACAAATTAAGGTTATACTTCTGGGCTTTTGTGTCAGAGTAGGGCCCCATACACACTATCAGATTTTCTGCTGATAGTTGTCTTCAGATTTACCAAAACCATGTAGTGCAAGGGCCTGCCTGATTGCATACAAATTGAAACTCCTAAGGTTTGACCTCATATTATATGGTTTTGGTAAATCTGAAGGAAAAAATCAGCAGAAAATCTGATAGTGTGTATGGGGCTTAACTAAGAGTTAAAGGGTTGTATATTAAAGCTAATGAGTTAAGGTTTATAGTTTGGAGGTTATATGTTAAAGCTTAGCAGGTGGAGGGTTGATTGTAAAAAGGGTGCTTTAATGCAGGAACAATTTTTGCTGAAGTATAGTAAAAATAGTACCGTAAGTGGTACACTATTGTCACAAATTTTCCGCACCAGAAGCTCAAAGCAAATTGTTCCAGGCAGCAAGAGCAAGAATCAGTGATTACCCTGCAGGAGCAACAGTCCTCAAATAGCACCTGCCTTTTCATTCATGCCCCATGTATACATTATTACCCCCCTGTTTACATTTAATAATCACAAAGCTTGCCTTTATACAGAGAAAAGTAAATAGCTATAGATAATATATATGAAGACATGCATCACCCAAAAAAAAAACTGCCTAGGCAACAGGATGCCAGTTCCCCTCCTCCACATCATACCGCATCACACAACATTAAAGAGTAATTGAGAAAATAGTAATTAGTGTCTGTGTAATTAAAGTTACCACATCCTATCCCCCCAACTGAATTAGTGGTCCCTGGCAACTGCATTTGTAAACTACTGTTCATCATAAAGTCAAATGATGTATATCTTATCAGATGGGAATTAACAGCCTTCCATAAAATCTACAATATATGCTATGGGTCTGTCTAACTCTATTGTATTTCCATTACATGGACCTCCGATTTCAGTGCTTCAGGTTTTTATTTTGTCCTTTATTGGAAACCCCCTTATTCTGGATAATAAGAACACAAAGGGATTGAGATAAATTTGTGCTGATTATTTTATTAATTGATAGGTGATATCTTTCTAGATGGAGCTGTCCATTACTGTAACCAGTTGACAATGCACTGCTAAGTCATAGAGCGTGACCACCAAGTTAGTAAGATGAGCGTATTGAAAAACCTGGATCTTCAACTGAACACAAGGCAAATGGATAAATGACCAAATAAAATACATATGGCTGCATTTTTCATGAATTCCAAAGGATTTGTAATTTAATTCAGCCAGCCTTGTGGTTCAGGCACCCCTAGAGGACTAGGTTCTGAACACTGAAGTTGACGTGTCACAAAACAGAACCTGAAAAAGATGAAGTCTTATTTTTACCATTCCTAATTCTTGCTTTTCTGTTCTTTGCTCTGTTCAAGAGCTAAGGCTGTCTGAGGAATTTTCACATTTGACACTTCCAGGACTGTAAGATGCCTACTTTCCCCAAAGCACACTTCAGTGCCCTCTGTTGATCCCTACAAAACTATTATGTATTGTAGTAATGTAGGATCCACCATGAAGAACCACAGCATGCAGTGGGAAACCAGGCATGTGACACACCTGGAAGTGATGTGAAGAGGCCTTTGATCAGAAATAGAATGAAGATCAGAGGAACATGCAAGGGACAGGTGAGTTTTGAACCTCTTCTGCGTTTGGACCATTTTTACCTGATGCAAAAGTCACTTTAAGTAATAGAGTGCTCTAGGACTAGATCCAGCCTGCTATTGGGGAGTGAAGGAGCAGAGGCTTACTAACATGATTTACCTTCTTCTCTCTCCTTTAAGATGGTGCTGTACTAAGCAATAGAGTGTTTAATGACAGTCGGACTTTGAGGTGGAACAGATATTCTTTAGCCCTGGATGAAAATTATTCTGTGCACACATTAACTATTTCAGTTCATATTTGAACTTTATGATATTCCAGCCCTGATGAACGGCAGAATCTGAAGCACCCAAATGCATTAGCATGTTTTATGCAATGCAGCAAACCAATTGTATTCTGGATGCACATAAGTGGCTTGACATTCTATTCCTTTACTCTTTTTTTTAACTGTTCCACAAGCCACTCTTGAGACACCTGTAAGATTAGAGAGCTGCTTGTGGATTCATGCTAAGTGGTACTTTAAGTCCACAAAAAAGCCCAGCATTCCACTTTCCTACCACAGTGTATGTTTTTTTTTCAGTCTGTATCTTGTTGGGGATATTTCCCCAAAGTCCTTTCCAGGTAATGAGACAAAATTTCTCCAAAGTGAAGGGAAATCCCTCTGAGAGCATGCTCACACCATATCTGTTGAGTGTTTGTTTGCACACACCATCACACAAGAATGGTGTGGACAGGACACACAGAAAAAGACTGTTGTCTATGTCCCCTGTTCATAATATACATGTGTGGTGGTGTGCAGAAAAACTAAGCTCAGTTGCTTTGGAGTGAACAAGCCACTGGAAGATTAACCATTACTTCCTGTATGGATGATGACAGCATTTTTGGATTTCCCATCAGTTCCTGCCCCAGTGACAATGGCCACCAGGACAAACAGAGAGGGTGAATCTCCCCAGTGGGGACACAGGCAGCCACTCCCCCACTTTATCCAAAGGAAAAGAGAAAGTTTTGACTTTAATTTTTTTAATGCAATGCATGTACTAAAAAAGGGGTTCGCTATGTGTCTATGGGAAGAGTAAAGCTGGGTAAACACTAGTAGAATTTTGAATGAAAATTCATGCAAAAATTCGAAGGAAAATTGGTATGAAAATTATCAGAATATATGAATGTCATTCTAAAGTAGTTTTAGGTTTCATTTGCTTTTAACTCCTTGACACCGCCTGTACACAGATATGCGGCCTCACGGAAATGGATCTTTATTTGTGAGGCAGCATATATGCATACCTCTCTTTGTGCTGGGAGTGCAAAATAAAAATAAAGAAAACAAATAGCCAAAGGCTAGGTCAAGGTTTGATCTAGGTCAGTGCCAAGGTTTGTGTTAGGGACAAGGTAATGGTCAAAGATAAAGGTCTGGGTCAACGATCAGGGTAAACAGTCAGAGTCAGTATATTTTAGGTAGGATTTTTTTTTAAAAAAAGCATTTTTTAAATTTGTTTCAGTGTCAGTTAGTGTCAGTGTATTTTAGGTAGGATAAAAAAGCAAATTGTGCATTATTGTTTCTGGGCCCTACTATGGGTACAAACAACAACTAACATACACATATGTGGTATCATTGTGATTGTCAGGAGCTGAAGAATTTATTTTGGTTGATCTTTGGTGGTAAGTTATTGTAATTGCAAAAAAATACAGCTAAATTAAAAAAAAAAGGATTTTTTTTTTTTATTATTATTTTGGTCCAGTTTTCCTTTAATAAAAAAATCAGGGGATATCCATTATTCACATCCACTATTTACCACCAAAAGAAACTTCAGTTTGTAATAAAAAAACAAGGTACAGTATAATCCACCTGGATACACAAAGTAGTTGCGAGTACAGTTTTACTAACGCATGTTGAAGTAACAGAATTAGTGGTCAGGCATTAACATTTGTTTTACCCTCCGTCACCAAGGGGTTAACATTTGATGTTGGAATTAATTGACTTTATGAAACAAAAACCACATACACTGTTAGAGCTTTATGCAGAGAAAAAATTTCCATCCCGCTCTTTAAAATTTTCTCCCCACTGCAGCCGAAAATGAATGTCAATTTGACCCCACTAATGATTAGAAAAGTGAATATACGTTCTTCCTACAATGAAAATGTCAAGCCAAATTCTACTAGTGTATACCCAGCGTTGGAATTGTCAGGGCCCCTGGCATTGCATTGCTTGACTTGTCTATTGAGCGCTTACCAAAACAATTTTGCACAATGGTTAATATCTTGATTGCAGCGCGACTCACAATAACGAGCCAATAGAAGAGAGATATCGCACCTACATCAAAGGAAGTTATAGATCGTGTTTCTCTTCAGTGTTCCTATTAATATTTTTTTACTATATAGCTAAACAGAAGAGAATATTTTAGGCAAATATGATATCCCTAGTTGGTTGCCTTTAAACCTCAAAATATATTTTGAATGTAATATACACCATCGTTCGGGACAAAGGGAGCCTGCATTCTTCGAACATAAGTGAGGACATCTGATTGGTCGCTAGATGTAAATTGTTCTTTTTCCCTGTTTTATTTTTGTTTTTATTTTTGTTTTATTTTGGTTTTGTGTTTGGCCCATTAGCAACTCTGTAATGGCAAACACAACAAACATGTGGAAGAAGGTGCTCTGGTTAGATGAGTACAAGATTTTACTTCTTGGCCTAAAAGCATCTCGCTATGTGTGGCAGAAAACTAACACTGCACATCACCCTGAATACACCATCCCCACCGTGAAACATGGTGGTGGCAGCATCCTGTTGTGGTTATGCTTTTCTTCAGCAGGGACAGGGAAGCTGGTCAGAGTTGATGGGAAGATGCTGGTCGCTAGATGTAAATTGTTCTTTTCCCTTTTTCTTTTCCTTTTTTTATTTTTGTTTTTATTTGGTTTTGTGTTTGGCCTATTAGCAACTCTGTAATGGCAAAACTGACACACCTATTTAAATGTTTTTTGTAACGTCACAGATCTGTGACTTATTTTCATGTACAAGACTTGACTGTATTTTATGCTAGATCTGTTTTTCTATTGATCAAGCAATGTATGCTCTACCCCTTGAAATTTTCCACATTTTGTCATGTTATAACCAAAAACGTTAATGCATTTTATTGAGGTTTTATGTGATAGACCAACACAAAGTGCCACATAATTGTAAAGTGGAAGGAAAATGATAAATGGTTTTCAAAATTGTTTACAAATAAAAATATGAAAAGTGTGGCGTGCATTTGTATTCAGCCCCCTTTACTCTGATACCCCTAACTAAAATCTAGTGGAACCAATTGCCTTCAGAAGTCACCTAATTAGTAAATAGAGTCCACCTGTGTGTAATTTAATCTCAGTATACCTACATCTGTTCTGTGAAGCCCTCAGAGGTTTGTTAGAGAACCTTAGTGAACAAACAGTATCATGAAGTCCAAGGAACACACCAGATAGGTCAGGGATAACGTCGTGGAGAAGTTTAAAGCAGGGTTAGGTTATAAAAAAATATCCCAAGCTTTGAACATCTCACGGAGCACTTTTAAATCCATCATCTGAAAATGGAAAGAGTATGACACAGCTGCAAACCTACCAAGACATGGCCGTCCACCTAAACTGACAGGCCGGGCAAGGAGAGCATTAATCAGAGAAGCAGCCAAGAGGCCCATGGAAACTCTGGAGTAGCTGCAGAGATCCACGGCTCAGGTGGGAGAATCTGTCCACAGGACAACTATTAGTCATGCACTCCACAAATCTGGCCTTTATGGAAGAGTGGCAAGAAGAAAGTCATTGTTAAAAGAAAACCATTAGAAGTCCCGTTTTCAGTTTGCGAGATGCCATGTGGGGGACACAGCAAACATGTGGAAGAAGGTGCTCTGGTTAGATGAGTATAAAATTGAACTTTTTGGCCTAAAAGCAAAACACTATGTGTGGCGGAAAACTGACACTGCACATCACCCTGAATACACCCTCCCCACCGTGAAACATGGTGGTGGCAGCATCCTCTTGTGGGGATGCTTTTCTTCAGCAGGGACAGGAAAGCTGGTCAGAGTTGATGGGAAGATGGATAGAGCCAAATACAGGGCAATCTTAGAAGAAAGCCAGTTAGAGCATGTAAAAAACTTGAGCAGAATAACGACCCTAAACATACAATCAGAGCTACAATGGAATGGTTTAGATCAAAGCAATTTCATGTGTTATAGAATGGCCCAGTCAAAGTCCAGACCTAAATCCAATTGAGAATCTGTGGCAAGACTTGAACATGGCTGTTCACAGACGCTCTCCATCCAATCTGACAGAGCTTGAGATATTTTGCAAAGAAGAATGGGCAAAAATGTCACTCTCTAGATGTGGAAAGCTGGTAGAGACATCCCCAAAAAGACTTGCAGCTGTAATTGCGGCTTAAGGTGGTTCTACAAAGTATTGACTCAGGGGGCTAAATACAAATGCACGCCACAATTTTTAGACATTTTTTTGTAAAAAAATTTGAAAATCATTTATCATTTCTCTTCCACTTCACAACTATTTGCCACTTTGTGTTGGTCGATCACATAAATTCCCAATAAAATACATTTTTGTTTTTGGTTGTAACATGATGAAATGTGGAAAATTTCAAGTGTTTTGATTACATTTTCAGGGCACTGTACTGTATGTACTGTATGTTTGTTCACTTTTTGTTTCCTATGGTTGAAATCCCCAAAAACTCAATAATTAAAAAATAAAGAATTGCAAGGGCTCATTTACATTTTATGGTGCACTAAGACAGCCCAGTGGGTTGCCAATGCACCATATTTAGGGTAAAAAGAGAAATACAGTATATTTTCTGACAATCTGTATGTGTGTTGTAGTGCGATGCAGTGCGTTGCCTGCTGCTGTATTTGTGTTTTGGGTGCCATTCATAATGAAATGCACTGTAGTCTTACCACAACACATAGATCTCAATGGGCTCTTCATTTATGAAAGCGTTTCCCCTCTAAACACTTACCTATTTTGTTTGTTATTCCTGAATAGCTGTCTCGTAATCTTTCTCAGTTCTTAAAGTGGGGCGGTCTTGAACATTCCTGGAACAGTTGGGACTAGGCATCATAGGAAGTTGAAATGTTGTTTGAGCATGGCACAATATTTAAATGAAGAATATCTCATTAACATCCCCTTTTATCCCCTCCAGATCTAATTGCTGTAGCATATTTATGACGGTGCCCTCGGCTGGTGAGGAGGCCCCCCAAGGAATTAAATTAGCTTTTTCTTGCGGCATGACCCTTGATATTATTGAAGATTCCAGGGAAGGTCTAATTAGGTCTAATTTCACTGGAAAGTGATTTCATTTGTAATATTTCTAGAAGTTGTGATGGTGGGTGCTAAAAATTGCCTTTTGTTCTTTAAACAAACTGCAATTACAAAACGTTTTATGTTATACCTCAGCCCACTCGTTCTGCATTAAATTATACCTTTGTAGGTGGAAGAACTCACATTTTTTTTCTTTCTAAACATCATTAATCCTAACGTACAAATATTAATTTTATTCTTTTGATATTTTTATGTTGGAAATTAAAGGTGACTTTGTAGGTAGAACTTGCAGGATTCAATAAAGCATGCTAATTCTTAAATCAGGCCTGTAGTTGAATGGTAACATAAAGCTGTGTTAGGAATCCTACTGTGATGGATAAATTAAGAGTAATACAAAAGCTACAATTCTTTTAGGGAGCAAATGCTGCTCAGATTTTCATCAATACTTGCTTCATGTATGGAGACCTAGGGCATGTTGGAAGGATGAATCAGAGCTGAGACTGGTTAATCCTTGCTACCAGCATAGATCATTTCTCCATTCACCTAGGTCTCAGAAATGGCCAGCACTGAAGAGAGAAGCATTTTCTCCAGGGAAGGTATTTATTTTAGCTCTTCTTTCTTTTACTCTTTATTTATCTATACCAGTTATGCCGCGTACACACGGTCAGGATTTCCGACAACAAATGTTCGATGGGAGCTTGTTGTCGGAAATTCCAACCGTGTGTAGGCTCCATCGGACATTTTCCATCGGAATTTCTGACAAACAAAATTTGAGATCTGGATCTCAAATTTTACAACAACAAATTCCAATCGAGTGTACACAATTCGGACGCACAAAATTCCACGCATGCTCGGAATCAAGCAGAAAGCCGCACTGGCTATTGAACTTCATTATTCTCGGCTCGTCGTACGTGTTGTACGTCACTGCGTTCTTGACGATCGGAATTTCCGACAACATTTGAGTGACCGTGTGTATGCAAGACAAGTTTGAGCCAATATCCGTCTGAAAAAAAACATGGATTTTGTTGAATGTCCGATCGTGTGTACGCAGCATAAGACTGGTAACATGGCTTTATGGTAACATCTGAATGTGGTTCCATTTTAAGGGCCAATACCCAAATCCAGCCAAAAGGTTCTATTTACTGTACTTTTAAAAGTGTGGAAGCATTGTTAAGTTTTTATTGCCATCTGTGTACTTACTAGGATAATCTCTTAAGTCTTAACTTTGGAAATCTCTTAAATGGGGACACACACAAACATCAAGGAGAAGATTAATCCTAAATGTTAGATGTAGATGTAGGTTGCAGCACTTACAATAATATTTAACTCTATTTTTTTTTTTTCTAAACAAATCCAGCCGCTGAGCTGAGCTTTAGATCTGAGCTCTAAATGTTTTCTAAGGCTTAAAAGTTATATTTTTTGGGTATAGTAAAAAAAAAATGATTTAGGATGCAGCTGTCACCACAGCCAGAACTTGCCTTTTGTAGATCATGTAGATCACACTTGGAGTCTCTTCTAACTGCTTTGCAACAAGATCCTGATTACACTACGCTCATCCAGACCGTGAACCTCATTACACCATGCTCCTCCACACCATGACCCTCATTACACTATACTTCTCCACACCATGAGCCTCATTACAGTATGCTCTTCAATACCATGAATCTCATTACACTATGCTCCTCCATACCATGAACCTCATTACATTGCGCCCCTTCACACCATGCCCCTCATTACACTACATTTCTCCATACCATGAACCTCATTAAACTATGCTCCTCCAAACCATGGACCTCATAGCACTATGTTTCTCCACACAATGACCCTCCTTAAACTATGTTCATTTACACTATTTCTCTCATTACACTATACTCCTCCACATCTTGACCCTTGTTACACTGCACTTCTCCACACCTTGACCCTTATTACACTACACTCCTTCACACCATGACTCTCATTACACTATGCTCCTCCACACCATGAATCTCATTACACTACGCTTTTCCACACCATGACCCTCATTGCACTATGCTTCTCCACACCATGACCCTCATTACACTACGCTTCTCCACACCATGACCCTCATTACACTACGCTTTTTCAAACCATGGACCTCTTTGCACTATGCTTCTCCACACGATGGCCCTCGTTAAACTATGTTAATTCACACTATTTCTCTCATTTCACTACACTCCTCCACATCTTGACCCTTATTACACTACACTTCTCCACACCTTAACCCTCATTACAGTACACTCCTTCACACCATGAACCTCATTATACTACACCCCTCCACACATTGACCCTCAATACACTATGCTCCTTCACACATTGACCCTCATTACACTATGCTCCTCCACACCATGAACCTCATTACACTACTCTTCTTCACACCATGACCCTCATTACACTACGCTTTTCCACACCACGAACCTCTTTACACTACGCTTCTTCACACCATGACGCTCATTACACTACGCTTTTCCACACCATGAACCTCTTTACACTACGCTTCTACACACCATGACCCTCTTTACAATATGCTTTTCCATACCATGACCCTCATTACAATATGATTCTATACGTCAGTAGATCGGTCGGTCACACCCCCCCTCATCGCTTGATCGTCAGCCCACCATCCCCACACTTACCCCATCTAGGTCGCGGACAGTGCTTCCTCCTCATCTGCATCACGGCAGCTTTCCCTGCATCTTCTCCTCTTCCTCCTCTGTGGCCTATACGATTGCTTCTCCTCTCAGCCAATCGGGTCTCAGGACCCGCTTCCTGATTGGCCGGGAGGAGAATCAGGAAGACAATAGTGAATATTAGTTTGCTATTGTCACATAATTGGCTGGGCTCAGGACACAGTGCTCTGCACCCGGAGCCCACCATTTTTTGAAGCCAGTTAGAGCCTCTGCTTTTATAAATAAAAAAAAAACCATTGGAATCCTTGCCTCCGGAGAACTGCATGTAGATTAGGGGCCGAGTGCATGGATTAGGTGGCCGGTGACCCTGTGCTCCTTATGGACGGGCCACAACTGCTCCACACCATGACCCTCAATGCCTTACGCTCCTCCACACCATCACGGGCCAGACTTGGAGACCAGTAGCTCTAGCAGTAGAGAGGCTCCCACTTACCAGCTGGATAGGTACCCAAGCAGGTCCCCTTGGCAGATGAGAAGGGCTCATCCAAGGTACAGGGTCACTAATCGGTATTCACCAGAGCTCCTGATGGTGGAGATTGGTTTTGCTGCATATTATTACCATATTGCTGCCCTCTGGATCAGAAGCTGAGCAAGCCAGGGTCCAGTAGCAAATATAGCAGGTAGAGATCAGTCAGAGTCAGTAAACAAGCCAAAGGCCAATAACAAATAATTGCAGGTTGGGATCAAGCAGAAGCATAGTTGAGGAACAGGGCAAGGGTCTGTAATGAGTGGTAGTGGCAATAAGGATAGCTGCAGGTATGCAAAGGAGCAAGATATCGGCTGGAGAAAGCACAATAATCTGGTAAACAGGAAGTGCAGATACATGGCTTAAAATAAGAACATTCATGGGAGGAGCAAAGAGAGCGAGGTTCACCAAAAACAAGAGACAAGGCAAGATTGTTCTAAGAGATCAGACAGGGATCTGTCCAGCATCTCAGGTGGCTCGGCAAAAAGAGCTACTGCAGGGCGCAGCAGAGGTTGTGGGTTCAGATTCTAGTCTTGACAATGACCCTCTTTACACTACACTTCCCAACAAGATGAACCTCAATACACTATATTCCTCCACGCCAGTCCACCTACATAGATCACACTCTTCTATGCAGACAGTGGCCTATTATGAGATGGTGCAACTGTGGTTATATGATTGCTGAGCTGCTATCTGTCAAAGTGTACAGAAGGTATCCATAGTGGTAGGCTCCATTGGCACTCTCAGAGTTGGGTTTTAAACCGTGCTGCTGCAATGGAGTTCAAGGATCTGCTGTCTGGAAGGCATCTCTGAATAACAAAACTGGTTGTGCAAAATTACCTTTGACAAATAATACAATTTCATATATGTATTTCAACTGTGTGTTTCACTTCTTGCCTGGATTTCAGTTACTGACTCCACTTCTGCTTGAGGCTAAAATAAACACAAATATCACAATGACTTAAAATATTAGCCTGCCAACTAACTCACCAACTGCTAGTTGCGAAAGGGAAAGTATGTTGCATAAACTTTCATCAAATTGATTGATAAATAGCGTGTTTCGAAAGGCACATCTTCTATTTTATTTTTGTTTCTCTGAAAAATATTTAAAAAAAAAAAGGCAAGGCACTCCAGTGCTGCCTACTCGTCGATAGCAATAATAGCACAAACAAGTATAACGCAGGCACCCCAAGGTTCATACATATAAAATATAATTGGGCTTACATTGTATCCTCAGGGAGACATTGAACACAGAGTGAAATAAATTATAGCCGGATTATTTAGGGAATATGATAAAACAGAAGCTCGTAAGTAAATATAAAAGCGGAACATCTCACACTGCCTGTAACCCCAAGCTACTAACACAGTATATTCAGGATCCTATTTAAATAGATATCCATAGCTAATTACTGTCTCTCTTTCCATACATGCAGCGTAAGGCTCCCAAAGACTCCTAACGACCCATCTTGTGCAACCAAAAAAAAAAAAAAAAGCCAGATACGATGGTGTTTTACAGCATATAAGACTTTGCAGTCGAGTAACCAAGAGTACAAGGAATTGAGCTATATTTCACGTCGATAAAGTGTTTTTAGTAATTTTATAGCAATTCTCAAAACATTGCTAAAATAAAACGATGTTCTGTCTTTCTGCCCATTATTATATATGACGACACTAAAGAGCAGGATTATTAAAGCTGCAACTCCTTGAAGGGCCGAATACACTATTTTACAATGGTACTCCGAGAAGTCAGCAAAAATAAATTTCGATACCCAATGCACAGGGCTTTTTTCTCTCTGAGATTAGGTGCAGGTACCCCTCCCCCCTCCCCTGAATCACCCCTGCGCCCCCTACATACCCCCTTGTCTCTGTCCCTATTCACATCCCAGTGCATACCCTTTTAGAGAATATAGAACCAAGTATAATTTTGTACTGTTAGGAAATGTGTATGTATTGTGTTAATGATAACAAGAAAAAAAGTAAAATAGATCCCCTACAGTCAGCAAAAATAGAGCCCCTAGTAACAATAAATCTCTCCAACAACATAACCCCCCCAGCAACATAATAACCCCCAGCAACACTAGATCTCCCCGAGAAACAACATACCCTTCCAAGTAACAATAGACCCCCCCTAGCAAGAATAGGTCCCCCAGAAATACCCCCCGCAAAACAACGCCCCCACCAGTTTCAATAGATCCCCAGCAGCCAGCATCACTAGACTCTCCAGCAGCCAGCAACAATAGACCTCCCTCAACAGTAGAATCCGTCCAAAAACATAAAACCTCCCCAGCAACAATAGATCATCCACCAGCAATAGTAGACCCCCACAGCAACAATACATTCCTCCAGCAACAATTAGACTTCCACAGCAACAACAGATCACCCCAGAAACAATAGGTCTTTACTAGCAACAACAGACTCATTCCAGTAACAACAGATCCCCCAGCAACAATATATACCCCTAGCAACAATAACCCCCCCCAGAAACAAGATATCACCTCCAGCAACAATGGACCCCCCCAGCCAATGCAATTATTAGATGTTCTAATAATGATGCTGGCTAGGGGGTCCATTGTTGCTGTGGGGGGGGTCTAATATTGTTGGAAAAATCTACTGTTGAAGGGGTCTATTGTTGCTGGCGGCTGGAGGGATTATATGTGTGTGAGCAGGGCTTAAGGCGCCCTAGTGGGGACACTGTGGAACTGCACTCGCTAATGCCTAAACCTTAGGCAGGAGCTGCGGTCATATGAAATCAATATCAAGGCAGGACTCCAGACTTAGTGAGTGATACACTTGCACAGTTAACTCCTTGTAATACTTCTTACACTGTTAACAGTAAGCACTTGAAACACAACTTTTGTTACAGAACACCACTCCTCAGGTGAGCAGCACTTCTGAGCTGGTACAAGTCCCCATCAACTCAGCGATCCCATCAGCTCACGCCCAGTGACAATATTCTGTATAGTGCTGTTGGACACAGGAAATACACTTCTTCATAACTCCATAATTGTTCTCCTCGGGCCGTGACCCCAGGCTCGGTCCTTAGGTACTCTGCGCCATGGGGTCAGTCTCAGTAAGTGGGAACAGACCACTATTGAAGGGGCCAAGCATAACACCATAACATTTGCCATGTCACCCTTTTCCTGGCTGGTTGGCTGTGTCGCAAGTGACACAAATACTGTAGTCATTACCAAAGGCACTCTAACTTCCTTTGGACTTCATTCTGCTCATTAGACCTTTGTACTGTATCTTCTCTAACTTCAGTGCTTTTGATAGCCATGCATGTACTCCTTTAGAGGCTTCAGACCAGGCAATTCAGATTAACAAATAAACATCTTTTTTGAAGTAGTTGCAAGTAACAATTCTCAAAGACATATTGCACACATTTTCGTAAACAAAGCTCTCTAGTACCCCATGAAGTGACCATACCTTAGGCAGTTCCATAAAGATTCCTTCTCAAGGCAAGAGTCTATAATAGGTAGTAATCCACAAAAGGTAGCAAGCAATCCCCTAAAGTCCATGATTTGGTAATAATCCACAAAAGGCAGTAGACATGTGCAGAATGAAAAAAATAGTTTTGTTTCGATTCGCTAATTACATAAATTTGTTTAGTTAAATTTGTTTAATTAGTTTTCAGAATTTGTATCTTTTATTTGAATTCAAATCAATTCAAATTTTCCAAATTTGGTTGAATTGAACTCAATTCGACCGAATTTGAAAAATTTGAATCAATCCAAATTCGAATCCCATTCAGATTGCATTTGAATTCAAATCAAATTTCATTTGAATTGCATTTAAATCGAATTCCATTCGAAATCAAATTTATTCTTTTTGAAATTTGAATTTCAGAAGATGGTTTTATTCTTTCTATTCCATTCTATTCTATTTTTTGTATTCTATTCTATTCTTTTATTTTCTGTTCTATTATATTATCTTTGGAAATGCAAATTCAATTAGGAAACAATTCGAATTCAAAAACTATTTGAATTCAAATTTCATCCACAATTTTGTTTCGGTATTTTGTATTCGTTTAAATTCATTACTATTATAACCAGAAATTTGTCCCAATTTCAAATCGGAATGAAACAAACTGCACAGAAGGCAGTAAGTACATGACTGGCAGCTGTAAGTACATAAAGATCCAGAGGTTCCAGACCCCAGTGTGAACCCCCGACTGGGTTCCACCCCCCCCCCCACAGCTGCCAGAGTAACAACTACATTTTGGCAGTCTGTCCCCAAATTTATATGGTATGACCTGCAGGGGGCAGTAACCTTCTAAAAAGAGCAGCAAAACATGGCCAGCAGCATTACCCTTCCTTCTCAGACGCCACCAGCTCAGCAAGTCAACCTGAGGACACAGTGCAACATTTATACACTGTAATAATTTGCAACATGGTTGACATAGTTAACCCTAGAGCATAAACACAGCAAAAGAAAACCATTAACCCCTCAGAACCCTCTTCTTACCTGCTTACATTTGATGACATAGAGAGCCCACCTACATTTTGGGCTGGGAGAAAGGGAGAACAGAGCACCAGCTGCCACAGGAGTGAGGTGTATGGTAAGTATCCACCCCCATTACAACCCCTTAGAAACAATAAGAATGATATTATATAAATGGGGGGTATTATTATTTTGATTTGCCTAGAATGGGCTTTAAATGAAAATTGCATTTAGAAAGTGACCACCAGTAAGCAATTGTATTACATATCAGGGAATTTACATATTTTATGTCAAAAAGCTGAGGGTGTTATGTTGTTAAAGTAGAACTATAGGCAAACTTTTTTTTTTAATTTTGGCAAGAGCAAGGGAATCAGTCCGATTACAGAGATTTTCCTTCACTTCCTGTCCAATCGCCAAAATAGGAAGTGAGAGGAAATCCTTGCAAATTAAGGGAATTCCTTGGGGACCCCCAGGTCACCAGAACTAGTGTCTGCATTTGAAGATTTCCCCCCTATTACTTTTCTGAGGACAACCCAAAATGTGGAATTTTCTTTAATTTCACTTTCAATGATAATGGTAACAAGGACAAATAAAGAGGGTGAATCTCTTTAACAGGGGCAGAGACAGCAATACAAACTGACTAACCTTCCAATCCCTCTCTACTCTACACAAAATTAAAAGAAAAAAAAATTAGCCTTTAGTTATACTTTTTTTTTAATTATTATTATTATTATTAATATTTCTTTATTGGAGTTTCAGAAAGGTACATACCTTATAGCCATAACTTTAATAACAAAAACAGATGTCCCGACTATAAACAGGCTCTTCTAATGAGCAACACTGTGTTAAATGCAAACAGTAAGTTTCTAAATGAGGTTGGGTGAAGCTAAGGTAGTTGTTCAGGGGGAGGATCCAGCCGGAGAGGGGGGGAAGGGGGAGGTTTGATGGATAGGGGGAGGGAGGAAGGAGGAGGAAGGGAAGCAGCGGACCTGAGATAAAGTGATAGGTGTTCATTGAGTAGTTCATAGCGGAGTAGTTATTCTTGAACATTACATTTCAAATGTTGTAACCAAAGCGACCACATAGCTATAACTTTCCCTAAGTGCAAGTTTTTCCTAGCTACTATTCTTTCCATTTCACACAGGAAATTGAGATCAGCAATAGTGCTTGAAATGGAAGGGATTTCAGTAGTTTTCCATAACCTGGTAATGTTTAGTTTGGTAGCAGAGAGTAAGTGGATGACAACATATCTAGACTGAGGTGGATATTTTTCTATGCCAATATGTAGCAGGGCTAGTGCAGGAGTCGGGACAAGGGTGTCCCAGTAATGGAGGAGACTAGCGTGAATACTTGATTCCAGAAGGAACTCAAGGATTTGCAAAACCAAAGGATATGGGCGATGGAGCCTATGCTGCCGCAGTTTCTCCAGCAGGAGGGTGGGTGACCTGGGTACATTTTAGATAGTCAGTAAGGCATTAAATAATTACCATCTGTGGATGGTTTTCTGATAGGATTCCCAGTGGTTGGTACAGTGAGATGCTTTAAAGGTTTCTCTAAATGCTCCTAGCCACTGGTCTTGGGTAAAACGGACATTCAATTCTTCAGCCCATTTGTTTAAGGACTGCACTTGAGAGCAAGGTCAGGTGTCGCTAAGACAAGAGTACATCAGGAAAATACCTCTGCTAGGACAGAGAAGTAATACTGGTAAATTGGTGTGGGGATATTTACCGTGGAGGGTAATTTAGAGGAGCCCAGGGAGTGAGAGACTTGTGTGTATGTGTAAGCTTCTGAGCTTGGGAGTTGAAATTGATCTTGAAGAGCCTCAAATGTATTCAGCGAACTGTGGTTTACCATGTTGCCAATGGTTGAGATACCATCAGAGTGCCACTGGGAGAGGTCAAATCAGGGATGCAGGCAGATATGGCTCTTAGTGGTATTGGTAGTGATCTTTTAGGTGAGTTATGGGGGTACGCATTTAGATGTTTTCTCCAGGCCAACAGGGAGGCTGGGATCATTGGGTTAGTTTTCTCTAGGGTTAGGGAGTATCCAGCTGTCGTTAGTAAGAGGTAGTCTGTTAGGGTAGCAGGCTGTGGATATGAGGCTTCCATGGTGGACCATATTTTTTCGGGCATAGGATGCTACCAGAAGTAAAGTTGGTCTAATATTGAGGTGTAGTAATAATTACCGATATGGGGCAGTCCAACTCTGCCTTTCTTGTGGGGCCTAGTGAGTATGTAGCCAACACATCTAGGTGGTTTAGAGTCCCAAATAAATTTAGTTTGTTGACTCTCGATCGAGGTCAGGAGAGAGCGAGGAATAGGCAGAATTATTTTTTGAAATAAGTAGAGAAGCTTAGGCAGTATAATCATTTTGAAGATGGCGATACGACCCAGCGTAGAAAGGCCTATGCTGCGTAGTGATTTCAGTAGGGTGGGTAAGCTTTCAGAGAAGGCTTGGTAATTTAAGTCAATCAGTCGTTTTGGGTTGGGGGCAATCTAAATTCCCAAGTATTGGATAGATATCAGCCATTTGGGTCGGGAGATGTATGGAGAGGACTGCAGAGTTTGTGGTATTAGGTTTGTAATAAGATACAGAACTAAATTAGTGGAGGGTGTCTTGTATTACCTGTAGGGAATGGAGGGGGTTAGTGACCATCAAAACCACATCGTCTGCAAATAAGCTAAATTTGTGGTCCATGCTGTTGCAGGGAATGCCTGATATTTGTGGACCAGATCTAATTTTAGAGGCCAAAGGTTCCTTCAGTAGAGCAAAGATAAGTGGGGAGAGGGGGCACCCCTGTCATGTACCATTAGAGATCTCAAAAGGCGTGGATAAAGTCCCTCCGATGAGTACTTTAGCTGATGGGTTGGAGTATAAGGACAGGATTACATCTTGGAACCACCCTGTAATGTCGAATTTAGTTAGCACTGCCTGAAGGAATGTCCAGTGGACTCTATCAAACACCTTCTCTGCATCGAGGGATAGTAACAGAGAAGGCGTTTGAGTATGTGTAGCTTGGTGAATGAGGTTGAGCACACTTCTGGTTGCATCTGGGGCCTGCCTACCCAACCTGGTCAGGGTGTACCAGCTCAGGGAGGAACACCATCAGTCTGTTGGCAATAACTTTAGCAAGTAGCTTGATGTCAGTGTTCAAAGAGAGATATTGGCCTATAGTTAGAGGAAACAGAGGTATCTTTCCCAGGCTTTGGGATGGTGGATATGATAGAGCGCAACATATCTGTAGGCAAGGGACCTGAGGAGCCAGCAGCATTGAAGAGGTCCGTTAGTTTAGGGACTAAAATGTCGGCAAATTTTTTGTAAAACATCTTGGTAAAGCCATCCTCTCCTGGGGACTTCTGTAGAGGGAGAGCCTTAATTGCTCTGTGGACTTCAGCCGTAGTGAACGGTTTAGAGATATATTCTAACTGGGTCTCTGAAATCATAGGTAAATTGATGGGGGCTAGAAAGCTATAAATTTGCTATGCAGTTGGTTGGGGAGTAAGAGTGTCCTATTTGAGATTATATAGGGATGCGTAAAAGTCACTAAACGCGTTAGTAATTTATTGATGGTTGGTTAAAAGTTGCTTTGAAGTAGGGTGATGGAGGGAAAGAATTTTGGCTTGCTTTGTGCACTGGTGTGCAGTCATGTTAGAACAGGAAGGGGCCATACCCAAACTGTTCCCACAAAGTTGGATGCATGAAATTGTCCAAAATGTCTTGGTATGCTGACACCTTAAGAGTTCCCTTCACTAGGACTAAGGGGCCAAGCCCAATCCCTGAAAAACAACCCCACACCATAATCCCCCCTCCACCAAAAGATTTTATCCAGCGCACAAAGCAAGGTCCATAAAGACACGGATGGAAAAAACAAAAAAGTTCTGAGAGATGGATCCTATTCATGGATATTTAAAATCCTCGAAAAGGAACGTGCATACAATAAAAATCCATCACTCTTGAACAATTCCGAATGTGACCCTGCCACCTAAATGTTAAGAGTTTAAGCTTACCAGCTTCAAATTACCTTCTGCCTGGAGAAAGATGAACAGGGCATGTGGCCAAGTAACCCAGGCCAGGGTCTTCCTAAAGTGTACTCAATAGATCATCTCAGAGGCAGAAGATTGCAGGGTAGTAATCATCCAGATATCACTCTCAAAGTTTCAGTCCCAGCACATGAAAGAGAATGCTTCACATAGTATATCATGGACAGCAAGTTAGAATAAAGAGCAAACGTGAAATTCTGCGTGAAACTGGGCAAATCTGCCACAGAGACAATTGACATGATTCGGAAAGTTTACGGTGATGCCTCAATTTCGAGGTGTCTTGAGTGGCACGTGTGCTTCAAGTGCAAAAGAACATCACTGGAAGACAACGAGAGATCAGGAAGACCTTCAAAAAGCTCAACCCCCAAAAATGTCAAAACGATTCAGCAACTTGTGCATAATGATCATCAAAGAACAATCACACGTGCCACTCAAAACACCTTGATCAACTCATTGCAGCATCACGTCAAACGTCTCTGTGGCAGATTTCCCAAGTTTCACGCAGAATTTGCTCTTTATGACTAAGCACTGTTTGTAGTGTGAAACGCGTCAGCTCTTCTGTCCGTTCTGCTGTGGCATGTATTTTTGATCTTGCATTTAGAATAAAAGGCAAAATATTTTTTTGGAGTGCGGCAGTCCAGAACTACTTTCTATCTATTGCTCTTTGTTCTAACTTGCTGTCCATGATAAAATTGCAAATGTGATAAAGCGTGTGGTCAGTTGCACAGCTCCCGATGTACACAGGATGATGTCTTTTGGCACACTGACTTATGAAGGTCGGTGCTTCCTAGACCCGTGCATGCAGCCTTGTGCTGCCATCTGTTGGCATATTACAAAACTGGTCTTGAAACTTTTTGGTAACACCTTGTATTATATACACTATATTGTCAAAAGTATTGTGACACCTGCCTTTACACACACGTGAACTTTAATGGCATCCCAGTCTTAGTCCATAAGGTTCAATATTGCGTTGGCCCACCCTTTGCAGCTACAACAGCTTCAACTCAACAAGTGTGTCTATGGGAATGTTTGACCATTCTTCCGGAAGCTCATTTGTGAGGTCAGGCACTGATGTGGACGAGAAGGCCTGGCTCGCAGTCTCCACTCTAATTCATCCCAAAGATGTTCTATCAGTTTGAGGTAAGGCCAGTCAAATTCCTCCAACTCCAAAATGTCTTGGTATGCTGACACCTTACCACACCCAACGCCTGAAAAACAACCCCTCACCATAAGTCCCCTCCACCAAATGATTTGGACCAGTGCACAAAGCAAGATCTATAAAGACAGGGAGGAGCGCGTTTGTGGTGGAGGAACTTTACTGGTCTGCTCAGAGTCCTGACCTCAACCCAATAGAACACCTTTGGGATTTATTAGAGCAGAGACTGCGAGTCAGGCCTTCTCATCCAACATCAGTGCTTGACCTCACAAATGTGCTTCTGGAAGAATGGTCAAACATTCCCATAGACACACTCCTAAACCTTGTGGACAGCCTTGTTAAAGCTGTTATAGCTGCAAAGGGTGGGCCAACTCAATATTGAACCCTACCGACTAATGCCTTGTGCACACAATCGGACATTGATCGTACATTCCGACGACAAAATCCGTCTTACATACACACGGGCGCACAAAGTTGTCGGAAAATCCGATCATTCTGAACACGGTGACGTAAAACACGTACATCGGGACTATAAACGGGGCAGTAGCCAATAGCTTTCGTCTCTTCATTTATTCTGAGCATGCGTGGCACTTTGTGCGTCGGATTTGTCTACACACGATCGGATTTTGTTGTCGGAAAATTTTATACCCTGCTCTCAAACTTTGTGTGTCGGAAATTCTGACGGAAAAAGTCCGATGGAGCCCACACACGATCGGAATTTCCGACAACACAATCCGATCGCACTTTTTCAGTCGGAAAATCCGACCGTGTGTACAGGGCATAAGACTGGATTGCCATTAAAGTTCATGTTAATGTAAAGGCAGGTGTCCCAATACTTTTGACAATATAATGTATATATGGAGTTTTCAGGAAATTGCAGTTTACAATGGTATACCAGCTGATACACACATAAAAAAAAACCTCTACTGTATGAATTCTAAATTATCCTTCACAGTTAAATCACTGAATATTTAACAGGACCAGCTCAGTATCAGTGTATGCCTCCATGGGGAAATGTTACAAATTCATTGGCAGCCTCTTGGGAGGGGCAAGAAGGAAAGGTTAACTGTAATTTCTAGGAATATCTTTCTACAAAATTATGTAACATTGTTGTATTTGTATTCCAGCACTACATATTTTAACTCTTAAAGTTGTTCTTGCATGAAATGAAACGGTCTACTTATTGTTATTAGCTATCCCTCCACCGCCAAAATAAAACAATTAGGTTTCAAGTACATCTATGGTCAAAATGTGAACTCATATATTCATTTCCACATTGTATCTCAAATATTTCTAACCTATCCCTATTAATCTGAATGGTCTTCCTTGAATTCTGACTCATAGTCACTATGCCCTGTGAGTAGCACTGCTGTGTCACACATTTCACAGAGCCTGCCTTCTGATCTACAGAGGAGGAGTTGCAGGAGGCGGAGTCAGTACACAAATCACTGCAAGCAAGGTACAATGGGATATGTAGTCTTTAGAAATTGAAAGTAAACAGAAACTGTAATGCCCCGTACACACGGTCGGACATTGATCAGACATTCCGACAACAAAATCCTAGGATTTTTTCCGACGGATGTTGGCTCAAACTTGTCTTGCATACACACGGTCACACAAAGTTGTCGAAAAATCTGATCATTCTGAACGCGGTGACGTAAAACATGTACGTCGGGACTATAAACGGGGCAGTAGCCAATAGCTTTCATCTCTTTATTTATTCTGAGCATGTCCTTCGGATTTGGGTACACACGATCGGAATTTCCGACAACGGATTTTGTTGTCGGAAAATTTTATAGCAAGCTCCCAAACTTTGTGTGTTGGGAATTCCTATGGAAAATGTGTGATGGAGCCTACACACGGTCGGAATTTCCGACAACAAGGTCCTATCACACATTTTCCGTCGGAAAATCCAATCGTGTGTACGGGGCATAAGACACACAGGGAGGAAGTTGTGGAAAGAGACAACTAGCAGACAGGCAGAATTCACAAACACAAAAGGATTTTTTTTCAAGTAAACGTATCCGATTGTCAATATAACTACTGTTTGTGTTGCTATTACCCTGCCGATGTTAAAAAATGAATGTGTATGCCATGACCATAAATTGAAAAAAAAAAAAAATTGGAAGAAGCAAGTAAAAATAGTTACCTTAAACTTTGACTTCTGGTGCACTTGGTTGGTGTAGGATGATGTCACTGGGCCTTCTCCCATGATCCTGGGTTGGTTGGGAATCCGAAATCATTGTAAAAATGGGCTCTTGAGCAGTACAGAAAGCCCAGGGATGTCATTGGCACCAACAGATAATGACAGGAAGCTCTGATTTATCTAGACCTTTGCAGACCAAGATCCAATCCATCAGTGGGCAACCACAATTCAAAGAGCTGTGACAACTGTAAATAAGCAGAGCTGCTGGAAACTGTTTTAACTAAGGTTTTAAATGTAATATGTGTACCCATGGAACTCACATAAAGAGGCAAATACATACATTTTTATAATATGTGGACACCCCTCCAAATGATTGATATGGGGTGTTGTCAGTGAAGGGTACTGTTAATGCTAGAAAAAACATTTGAAACAATTGAGTGCTTCCAAAATTGTGCCAACAGCTTGGGCAAAGCCCCTTTCTTTTATAAAATGAGTGTGCCTATGTACACAAAGCCAGCGCCATACAGACTTGGTTTGGTGAGTTTCATATGGGGTCCAGACCACCACCCAACTGAACACCTTTGGGATGAATTGGAACACCGAATGTGAGCTGGGTCTTCTCATTCCACATCAGTAATTGACCTCACAAATGCTTATTTGGCTAAATGGGCCCATTTAGCCAAACTTGTAGAAAGTTTCCAAGAAAGGTGGAGGCTGTTGGGGGGGGGGGGGGTCGGATATTCCATATTAATGCCCAAGAGTTTGGAATGTCATTTTCAAACATGGGTTTTCAAACATGCTCATATAAGTATGACCAGATATCAACAAACTTCAGCCTTTATATTAGAATGCTGGTGATTTTTCTAGCTAGGGGATTCCATAATGCATAAAGGTCATCAATATAGTAGCCTATAAAAATAAACAGAAAAGCTTGTAACCTGGATTGGTGGTCCTGCTATGGACAGTCAATGCCAATGATGGGAGTTTGCAATTTGATAAAAAAAAATTTGCTTCTTCAGCCAGGAGCAATGCTCACTACAATTTAGGAGTAAACGCAGGTAACATTACTTCTTAAAGTACATGCACAAATCATCAATTTTGTCAATGACAAAGTCAACAATTTTGAGGGGAAATACATTTCATTTAAATTACTTTGCTCGTCCCTACTGATAACAGTTGCTGAAACAGTGGGCAAAATGTACTTTTTACAGCATGGGATTGTATTGCCAATCAAATTTGCTATGGTAGATGACTATCCCTCTGGGTCTAGTGATCTTTCCCTAAGGTAAGGCCTCCTCCTTTCCCTGTCACTTTTAAAGTGGGTATAAACCCTTACATATACCCAGTGGAGTGACTGGCCTCAGGTAGTATACAGGGATGTAACAAATCCTCCTACATAATTTGTACCTATTTACCTGCATTCTTCAATTTCTACAGCAGTTCAAATTGCATAATCTTTACAGCTTGTCTGAGATTTCAGATAGCAGGGGGCAGGGAAATGGACAGAGCTCAGTGAGAGCTGATTGGAAGGAAGGTACACCCCCCCCCGTCAACAGAAGTTGGCTTAATAGGGATGCCTCGCATTTAGCCAGGGATGCTCACACACATATGTACTCCTTGGGCTGGCCCGTGGCATTGAGGCTTTTACATGCAGGTCCCCACAGCAGTGTCTTGTCTGACAGATTATACCATGCCACGTATGCTTCTCCACATCTGCACCCATGAATCCACAGTGGCATTGCTTCATGCCGCACTAACCACCATGCAAAGTTTTATCAGTAAAGCTCTTTTACAAGATTTTCCTACTAATAGAGATGTGGACCCCTAGCTGTGACCCCTTTCAGTGATACCATACCATACTTACAATCCACAGGATGGTTTATACTCCATAGATAACCAGCTAGAAGTGAACTGGATGCTAAAGAGTATCCTTACCTGTATTAAATACATACAGCTTTTACAATGTAATATTTTTAGCCATAGTGGTCATTTAAAGATTTTAGCTCATAAAATATTTTCTAGCAAACTCTGTGGTGGTGTCAAGAAAGAGTGTGAAGTTTAAAGTTTAATTATTATATTTAAAACGATTCGGCATGCTTTTATGTCCCATGGGTGCAAGCAGCTAGCTTGGCCTTTTCGGTATAAAACAGAATATATAATGATTGCATTGCAAAGTGCAGGTTTCCAGTACGATATACAGCAGGTTTTAAATGGGCAAAATAGATGTTTTTGAAAAGATGTCAAATATATACAATACATTTCCACGTTAAAGTGGTATGGAATACTAAATTACCCTATGGAGGGAGCTATAATATGCTTTGTGTTATATCTTGCTGGAGAAGGTTTGTTTTTTAAAGCCCCACTCCAGGAAAATATGAATTAACTCCTACCCTCCTCTGTCCCACCTCCTCTACCCCATGCTACAAGGCTTTATGTTTTTCTTACCTGATGAAGCAAGATATATTCACCTAAGCCGCCATCCAAGTCTTTGCCACCACTTTTGGGTGCGGGCCAAACGCTTGCACCCAAGACTGCCGGTCCCCTACAGTCCTCTTTGCGTGTAGGCAGGTGTTGGATTGTAGCATGTCTGCTGACTACTGTTGGCACTATGCCGCTTCTCCAGGCAGGCAGGAAACCATTGAAGACTAATTTGTCCCCTATTATGGGCTCTAGCCGGCCATCTTGGATACTGAAATCCCTTGAGATTTTGGCATCAATCTTGACACAGAAGTGCTTAAATAGCCGATTCTGCATCATTCAGTCCACCCTCAGTGTGGGAGTAAGTCAGGGACAAAGCCCTGCTGGTTAGAGAGAGTATGAGCAGTGATAGGAAGAGGTACCTGATAAAGAGGGAAACTGTAGGTACAGTAGCTTCTGCAGCTTCCCGGAGTCCCCCTGCTGGCAGCCAGATAACTGCAAGGACTTTGGGGACAGCTGGGAGACCTAGTAATCTTATATAGAGATGGGTTGAACACCCCCCTGTTTGGTTTGCAGCAGAAATCCTGAACAGGGGGAAAGTTCTGACCCAAACGGCGAGCCCCATTGAAGTCTATGGGAGCCGAACAGGAAAAATCAAAAGTGCCCATTTTGAAGGCTTATATGGAAGTAATTGGCCATAAAAGGGGATTGGGGGTCCGGGTACTGCCAAGGGGGACATCAATGCAATTCTTTTTTTAAAACAATAGTTTTTTCAGGAGCAGTGATTTTAACCACTTTCGGACCACCCGCCGTAAATATACGTCGGTGCTTTGATGTTAAGTACCGTTGTTATGGCAGCAGATAGCTGTCATAACCCTGGTATGTTTCATCAATGGTGTGGGGTCCCCCCCAAAATCCATACCAGAGTTCGAGCATGCAGCCTGGCAGGTCAGGAAAGGGGGGGCAAGCAAGCATCCCCCCTCCTGAACCATACCAGGCCACCTACCCTCAACAATTGCAATACAAAAGTTATCCCCGCACTAGTTTAGGTCTCTCCAGGTGTAAAGCTGATCTTGCTCTCCAGAGATGAGAGCTATGAGTAAGCACTTGGACAAGTGTGAAACGCGTTAGCCTATGATCTGTACACTCTGTCTATGATGTCCTGTATCTGATGTGTTCCTGATTTTAAAATAAAGAAACTTGGATTATTACTTCCTGGAGTGCGGCTGTCCAGATCTTCTCATTTGCACATATACCCTCAACAATTGCCTTGGGGCAGGGGGGCTCTACAAAGTATGGAATATTTTTTATGACATTTTTATTTATTTATTTATTTTACTAGTAATGGCAGCGATCAGCGATTTTTATCATGACAGATTGGATCTAACTGACACTTTTGACACTCTTTTGGGAACCAGTGACATTATTACAGTGATCAGTGCTAAAAATATGCACTATCACTGTACAAATGTCAGACAGGGAAGGGGTTAACATCAGGGGCTATCAAAGGGTTAAGTGTGTCCCTAGGGGGTGCTTGCTAACTGTGTGGGGGATGGTCTGACTGGATGAAACCAGAGATCCGTGTTTCTGCTTAGCAGGAACACAAGATCTATATCTTCTCCCCTGTCAGAATGGTGAACTGCCTTGTTTACATGGGCAGATCGCCATTCTGTCTCGTACAAGAGCGATTGCGGGTGGCCAGCGGACATCGGGTCCGTCGAACCTGCTGATTGGCTCCCCCCTCTGTCCAATCAGCGCGCGCCCCCAGTGTCTATTGCACGAAATGACATACAGGTACGTAGTTTCGTGCAATAGAGACGACCTGCTGCAGTATATCTGCGGTCGGCAAGTGGTTAAGGATTGGTAAGCTGCCATATATGATTTTTTTGTTTTGGGGTTTGTTATCACTTTAAAAATTTACCTCCATGTTAAAAACGTTGAGAAAGGCTGGGTTAGGCATTAAAGGAATATGAAAGTTTCTTGTGTCACCGGAGCGCAGCTTTATTATAAACAAAGATTACGGGTAATTACATACAACGCAGTTTAAAAATAACTTCAGCGATTGTCTAATTAACATACATATAAACATTTGTTACATTTGCTTGAAATGATCATCATTACAAAAGTAGACCTATGTGTTATGCCAGGTCTGTGCTTGTGGGATTGCAAACAATTAGAACAGTTGGTAAGACTTTGAAATGATTATTTCAAACAGTTTACTCCTGGAAATGTAAACAGTTAGCACTTAAGTAATCTGAAGAATTCTAGTTCAGCACTAGCTGGTCTCGGCGGCCTGGATCCGGACTGACAATTTGTGCCATTCCTGCTTACTTGCCAGTTTTAATGGCTCAGCAAAACTTTTGTAAGCCAATGTTCTGTAAGGAAGACACTCGGAAGGACACAGAACGGGTGGGGGGTAGAATATGAATGACACGCACAGTATCAGCTCAGTACTAGCCTTGCTGTACCTTCTATAATTATGAAAGACAACTTTCTCCTTCTCCTCGTAGCCGAAATTTGGTTCAAGACTAAAGATCAGCAAATAAAGTGATATTGCTGCCCTAAAAATATTTAATATATTTTCATATGTAGACAGTATATTTTGGGGGTTAACATATGAAATTATAATGCAGAGAGAACTATAAGTATGATTTAGAGCAGGGTTCTCCAAACGTTTTAAACACAATAGGAGAGCCAGATTGTGGCCAGTGGGAGTGGAAAATGTTCTGGCATCAGTGGGAGTAAACAATGTCTCAGGCTTAATGGGCAGTGGCAATAAAAAAAAAAAAATACATAGAGCCTGTGATCAGTAGAAAGTAGAATAGTGCTCCATCATTGGTATGAGTTGGAGGAATAGTACGCCATCATTGGTATCAGTGGGGGACAGTGCACCATCATTAGTATCAGTGGGGATAATAGTATGCCATCATTGGTATCAGTGGCTGGTATAGTGCTACATCATTGGTATCAGTGTGAAGAATTGTACCCCTTCATTGGTATCAGTGGGAGGAATAGTGCCCCATCATTGGTGTCAGTGGAAGTAAAAGTGCCCCATCATTGGTATCAATTGGAGGAATAATGCCCCATTATTGATATCAGTGGGTGGAATAGTGCACCGTCATTGGTATCAGTGGGAGTAATAGGATATAAATAAGGACAAGGTAAGTACCTGTACCTGGATACTGTTTTTTAATCCCGAGTGTGGCTTTTGGTACTGAAAAGTAACCCTGAGCCATACTCAGGCCTTTTAACTCAGTTTTGCATGTTATAACACAGCAATATACTCCCACCATTCAGATTCAGTATGCAATTTATGGGGTCATCTTGGAGGGCCCATTCTAGTGATTATTATATAGAGAGCCACAGTTTTAACTCAGGCTGGACAATAAGGTACCGTATAACTAAAGGCAAAACTTTTTTTTTTTTAGTTTTGGATAGAGTGGAGAGGGATTAAAACCTCTGCCAGTTTTTATTACTGTCTGTGCCCCCCGTTAAGGAGATTTCCCCTCTCTGTTTGTCCTGTTTACCATTATAAGTGCCGTTCTTGCCCGATGGGGCAGTAGTCGGTGAGTGTGTCCATACAATTCGTAATTACTCCAATATTATGTTTCATGATAATGTATTATTAATATTTATATATCTTTTGCAAATTTATGTATGTAATTGTGATTGTTTTACCCTTCTAGATGCTATATTTGGACACCTCCTGAGGAAGCGGCATTGGCCGCGAAACTGTTGAGGTTAAACGTCCTTTAGTACATCAACTTGCCTTCATTTACACATGCGGGCTTTACTCACTGTCATTTTTTAATGCATGTTGTTTTGCAACAATTCCCAAATTGTCTTGTTGTCAAATTGTATATATATATTTTTTTTACTATTTGTAATTTAATAAATTTAAATTTTTATCTATACTGTATGTCTCCATTGGGTACCGCAATAGTCCATATACTTCCTTATGGGGAGGTAGGGTTTGTTTGGAGTAGCCCTTGTTATATTCCTCCCACTCCCTTCTAACCTGTTTACCATTATCATTGAAAGTGAAAGCAAAGAAAATCCCAAATTTTGGTTGACCCCAGAAAAATAATAGAGTAATCTTCCAATGGGGATAGTAATTCTGGTGACCTGGGGGTCCCCAAGGAATCTCCCTTATTAGCCTGTTTTGGCTATGGGACAGGTAGTGAAGGGAAATGTCCCCAATTAGATACAGATGGCGAAAAAAAAAAAAATCTGACATGGGGTTTCAACCCTTCTTTGCTCTATTCAAAAAAAAAAAAAAAGCCTATAATTCTACTTTAAACATGCCTGCCTTTGTGTATCTCCAATAGATGGGTAATGATGATAGAGTTTGTTTTTTTACAGAAGAAACATATGGTTGTTTTGCTTTCAGTTCATCTTATGCCGCGTACACATGAGCAGAATGTCCGACAGAAAAAGCCAGACGGAAGCTTTTCATCGTCTATTCCGATCCTGTGTGTACCTCACCTGACTTTTTTTTTCGAAAATTCTGACGGACCTAGAAATAGAACATGCTCTAAATATTTCGGACGGAACCAATACCTATCGGGAAAACCGCTCGTCTGTATGCTGTCCCGACGGACCAAAAACAACGCTTGCTCTGAAGCAAGTACGAGACGGAAGCTATTGGCTACTAGCCATTGAACTTCCTCTTTCTAGTCCCGTCATACGTGCTGTACGTCACCGCGTTCTGGACGGTCGAACTTTAGTTGGACTTTGGATTGACCATGTATAGGCAAGACCGCTTGAATGGAATTCCATTGTCAGAGTTCCGTCGGAGCAACCTTTGGAGTTTATTCCGACGGCTAAACCGGTCGCGTGTACACGGCATTAGAGGCAATAACAAGAACACTGCATTTCTGGCAAAATCCCCTGAAAGAAAAAGAAAATATGCCATTGCAAATCCTAGTTGCCTGGCTGTCATATCAAACTTTTGACTTCAATAGTTTGAGTCAGTGACCCAGAACAAGTATGCAGATAAAGATTTTTCACTTTACTTTAACTACTTTCTCCAGGTCAGTGACTATGGGGTCTATGTAACAAATATTTGCTATGCAAATGTGTCAATCATTTGTACAGGCGCTACAAATCTTTACCATAATTTCCTTAAAGCAGAACTATACTCACCTTCATTCTAAAAATGCGGTGTCCAGGAGCTCCTTCTCACTGACATCTTCAGCCGGCCTTCTTTCGGGTACAGATCTTTGTCCATTTTCATTATCAGGTCTTCTTCCAGATTATTATTATTATTAATATTATACAGGATTTATATAGCGCCAACAATTTGCACAGCGCTTAACAAAATGAAGGCAGACATTTCAGTTACATTACAATTTGGTACAATAGGAATGCGAGGGCCCTGCTCGTTAGAGCTTACAATCTAGGAGGAAGGGGCAATTGATACAAAAGGTAATAGCTGTGGGGGATGAGCTGATGGAGAAAGTAAAGCAGTGTATTAGTTTTAAGCAGGATAAGCTTCTTTAAAGAGAAGGGTTTTCAGGGATCGTCTAAAGTTGGATAGATTAGGAGTTAGTCGGACAGATTGGGGTAGGGAATTCCCAAAGGATGCGAGAAGCTCAGGGGAAATCCTGGAGGTGAGCATGGGAGGAGGTGGCAAAGGAAGCTAGAGAGCAGGAGGTCTTAGGAGGACCAAAGTGAACGGCTTGGTTGGTATTTTGAAATTAGGTTAGCGATGTAGCTGGGGGTAGAGTTATGGATAGAGATAGAGATCTTTGGCCATTTTCATTATCCGGTCTTTTACCAGGTAGAGATCTTCGGTCATTTTCATTATCCGGTCTTCTTCAAGGTACACATCTTTGGTTGTTTTTATTGGCCAGTCTTCTTCCAGTCTACAGACCTTTGGCCATTTTTAAAACCCGGTTAAGGTGATATGCCCCTCTACCCAAAAGTGAGGTGGTATCAAACCCCACTAGTGCTAAGCAAAAACCCACAAAGGGGAAAAGAAAAGG
The DNA here is from genome assembly GCA_037952925.1 of Lithobates clamitans. Lineage (NCBI taxonomy): Eukaryota > Metazoa > Chordata > Amphibia > Anura > Ranidae > Lithobates > Lithobates clamitans. The sequence goes on along the minus strand of JBBGZY010001079.1, from coordinate 2,365,402 downwards.
AGAAATCGGGACTTTCTGATACCAGAAAAAATATGTAAGTGATAATAAACAATTATTCAAACAATATGAAATATAAAGTCAAAAACACAAAATTTTATTAGACCAATATTAAAATGACCCCCTAAATAAACGGGTACAATGTGGTTCCACTAAAAAATATGAGCATATAAAATTGTGGCTATAACTGTATCTAGTAGAAGACTAAAACCAAGGCATGAATATCAATAATGGTGACAGATGTAAGGAAAGAAAAGCACTGACGTGTTTCAACTTGTGAAGTCTTCCACAGGGGGTCAACATCCATCTGTTGTTTACACAGCTTAGTCTTGTACTAGATACTGTTTTCTTCTTCTTATCTTCTTCAAGGTACAAATCTTTGGTTGTTTTCATTGGCCGGTCTTCTTCCAGGTACAGATCTTTGATTGTTTTCATTAGTCGGTCTTCTTCCAGGTACAGATCTTTGTTTGTTTTCATTAGTCGGTCTTCTTCCGGGTACAGATCTTTGATTGTTTTCATTAGTCGGTCTTCTTCCAGGTACAGATCTTTGATTGTTTTCATTAGTCGGTCTTCTTCCAGGTACAGATCTTTGGTTGTTTTCATTGGCCGGTCTTCTTCCTGGTACAGATCTTTGGCCATTTTCATTGGCTGGGCCAGGGTGAATTTACTCCAGAGCATGCGCAAAATTGTACCCTGAGATGCATAATATGTCTCTGTAATCTCTCATAATATTGTGCATTGAAATCCTACCTGATCGCAATTTTTTTCCCCTAAAGATTCACTTTTTTACACTAATTTCCTTGGAATGTCATTGCCATCTAGTGGCAAAAATGTGGTATTTTTCCTGATTGAGGAAAAAAAACTGCATTATTGCCAAAAGATGGCACTGGTGGGAAATAAAATTAGGCAAATGATGGTGAAGGTTTGTGGCACCTGTGCAAATGATTGATGTATACGCACAGCTAATGTTTTTCATAGACCCCTAAGGCCCCTTTACAATAGGTGGTTTAAAATTCTGCCAGCGATTCCAAATCACGGGAAAATGTGCAACCAAATTCAGTGCAATTCTGCTGCTATTGTCACATGACTGAATTGTGTGACAATCATGGCAAAATGAGAATTTAAAAATCGTGCTAAGCTTGTTGCCCAAACAGGAACAGAAGCTTCTTTTGGGTGACAAATGAGCTTAGGGCAGCCCATTGAAGTGAATAGGCTGTCCTATGCAGAAGATGTGGAATGCTTGCAAATCTTGCTTTTGGAATTGCAAGGTGGAATGCTCATTCCTGCAACATGATATCTGAATGCAGCCTTAGTGACTAAGAAAATATGGAAGCCAAAGGGCCAACCTAACAACCATATCAGTAAATTACGAGAAAGGTTGCATATCACTTTCATGTGTTGCATCTATTTGAAGGAATCCAGAATTTTCCTTTTTAATGGCTAAAAAACACCATTAATAAATAAACATGTGATAGGTATACTACAACTCAATGGTATAAATTGTATGCGCATGATTAACAGGCACATAAACACCACCGCTGTCTGCCAAACACGAAGGAACAAAAGTCAGATTAAACAGCTTGGCGACAAAAATGGGTGAGTCAGCATATTTGGAAAGCGCTGCGGGGTTTTGAGGATTTACATGATTATATTTGTGGAAAAGCAATGAGCACATAATGACCACTGTGTGTGGATCTTAAGTCTTTCGTCGATTTTTAATTTGTATCTTGGAATTAGCAGCAGAAAAGTAATTTGTGCATATTTAACAAAGTTTACAGCAACACGATGGAAGCGCGTACAGTGTAAAAATAACAGGTGTGTTTACAGAATGTTTAACACCTTTACGACCGCCCAACACATACAGTATGTGCTGAGTGGCCGATGTTTATGTGCTAAAAGTGTGCACCCAGCACAAAGACTGAGTTGCCAAAGCTGTCGGCTCTTGGTCCGGACTAAAGGTTTGTAACCGGCGAGACTAGCTTTTGATCATGTGATCATTGTGACAGTGGTCACATGATCGCTGATCCTTCCCACTCCATGGGCATTCAGAACTGTTTAAAGGGATGCCGGGGCAGGCAGGAAGGGGTTAAAGCTGAACTCCAGGCAGATGTAGACAGATATTTATTAATACATCATTTACCCCCTTCCTGACCAGAGCACTTTTTGCGATTCGGCACTGCATCGTTTTAACTGACAATTGCGCGGTCGTGCGACGTTGCACCCAAACAAAATTGACGTCCTTTTTTTCTCACAAATAGAGCTTTCTTTTGGTGGTATTTGATCACCTTTGCGGTTTTTATTTTTTGTGCTATAAACAAAAAAAGAGTGTCAATTTTGAAAAAAACGCAATTATTTTTTACTTTTTGCTATAATAAATATCAAAAATATATATAGAAAAATGTTTTCCTCAGTTTAGGCCGATATGTATTCTTCTACATATTTTTGGTAAAAAAAATCCCAATAAGCATATATTGATTGGTTTACGCAAAAGTGATAGCGTCTAAAAAAAATAGGGGATAGATTTATAGCATTTTTATAATAATTTTTTTATTACTAGTAATGTCGGCGATCTGCGATTTTTATCATAACTGCGACATTATGGCAGACACATCGGACAATTTTGACACATTTTTGGGACCATTGGCATTAATACAGCGATCAGTGCGATTAAAAATGCATTGATTACTGTAAAATTGTCACTGGCAGTAAAGGGGTTAAAACTAGGGGGCAGTGAAGAGGTTAATGTGTTCCCTAGTTTGTGTTCTAACTGAAGGCGGGAAGGGAGTGTGCAGGGAAGATAACAGATCGCTGTTCATACTCTGTATGAACAGACGATATGTCACTTTTCCTCTCAGAGAACCGGAAACTGTGTGTTTACACACACAGTTCCGGGTTCTCCGTGTCTCAGTGACGATCGCGGGAGCATGGTCATAGTGGCCACAGGGTGAAGCGACGTTACATAACGTCGTTTCGCCCAGCCGTGCCATTCTGCCGCAGTACAATTGCGTCGGCTGGTTGGCAAGTGGTTAAATACATTTTAAAAGTGCAGTTAGTATAAGTACCCAAACTTGACTTGATATCAGTCTTTCCTTTATACACCAGCACTTAGACTAGGAGGGGGTGGGGCAGGACCAAGAGCTGTTCAGGTATGTTGCATGCAAATATATTGATAAGGCACATGCTGGTAGAGAGGAGAGCAGGGGGAGTAGGTACAGATCTTTGCCCATTTTCATTATCCGTCTTATTCCAGGTACAGATCTATTCTTGTTTTCATTAGCCAGTCATCTTCCAGGTACAGATCTTTGGCCTTTTTTTATTACGCTGTTATATTCCAGGTACACGGAGAAAAGAGAATAACCCCTCAAGGAGTGGTGGGACTTTAAAGGCAACAAGTAAAAATAAAAACAATTTTATTGTCACAAGTATACAAAAATATACATATCAAAAAAAGGGTTTCAAATACAATCATATGGATCAGTTTAACAGTAAAAGCAAGGTTATACTGGTGAGTGAACCAAATGTGTGTTCGTATAGTCTTCCACCTGAGCCTACGCGTTTCGGGACTGCAGGAGTCCCTTCGTCAAGGGCAAATGGTAGGCAGACTTTACACCAAGCATGACCAGAAAAAGAGGCCGACCGCCGGAACACCTCGGGGGCAACTACACACAGGACGCCAGGAATCCAAAGGAAACGGGCGTGTTTCTGGCCCCGCCTTCTCCACACTGGTCCCCAATTTGCCACCCCAAGAGGAGATTCCAGGAGTGACAACGCTACCCCAAGAGGGCCCAGCAGGCGAAAAATCAGAAGGAGGGGAGAGAAAAAATTATCCCAGTATTGGTATATAAGGGATATGATGATTAAGCGTGGGTAGATATCCCTGATATGCGGGCAGGGGGAAACGGATGTGCCTGAAGCGCAAGATAGGCTGCAATTACTATCAGAAGTGGCAACTTCGTACAAAAAAATCTGTATTTCTTGCATTAAGGTTACAGTGTCATTAGTGGCTGCTATGCCGTCTCCAACCACCACCGCCGAGTCGGACAATGTTATTCCAGGTACACATCTTTGGTTGTTTTCATTAGCTAGTCTTCTTGTAGGTACAGATCTTTGGTTGTTTTTATTATCCGTTTTTTTTCCAGGTACAGATATTTGGTCATTTTCATTGGCCGGTCTACTTCCAGGTACAGATCTTTGGTTGTTTTCATTGGCCGGTCTTCCAGATACAGAACTCTGCTCATTTACATTAGCCAATCTTCTTCTAGGTATAGATCTCTGGCCAATTTCATTGGCCGGTTTTCTTCCAGGTACAGATCTCTGGCCATTTTCATTGGCCAGTCTTCTTCTAGGTACAGATCTCTGGCCATTTTCATTGGCCGGCCTTCTTCCAGGTACTAATTTTAGGTTGGTTTCATTGGCCGGTCTTCTTCCAGGTACAGATTTCTGGCCATTTTCATTGGCTGGGATAAGATAACATCACTATCGCACATGGGTAAAATTGTACTCTGAAATGCAATCCATCAGTTGGCTGGCTCTTGGGAGGAGTTATGAAAATATCAAAATGCCCTAATAGGTGGATGCCAGTCCACAGGAGTGAGAGTTTGTATGCAGACTACCCAAGGTAGTGCACCCAACACCTGACAGAGTTCCTGCTTACCAAAAATTGGATAACAAATGGTGAATCCTGCAATTGAATGAAGCTTCAACCAAACCTAAACCAGTGATAATACGAAGAGGGCACCATCACCGCACAAAGGACCTGCTTACCAGATGCCAGATCCCAGATGTGCATAATATTAGCACATTATGGATGGCAGACCTGCCTGGCAAGCAATCCCCTCCAGTGTTGCTCTGTCAGCACTCCCGTCTGTCACAGGTGCAGGCAGTCCCTGGGTTACAAACAAGATAGGGACTTTCACTGGATATGGAATAAGTAATTGGTGCAGAGAGCCAAGTAGTAGTCCACAGACTGTGAGAGACTCCTCTCGCAGTCTGTGGACTACTACTTGGCTCTCTGCACCAATTACTTATTCCATCTCCAGTGAAAGTCCCTATCTTGTTTGTAACCCAGGGACCGCCTGCACCTGTGACAGACGGGAGTGCTGACAGAGCAACACTGGAGGGGATCGCTTGCCAGGCAGGTCTGCCATCCATAATGTGCTAATATGCACATCTGGGATCTGGCATCTGGTAAGCAGGTCCTTTGTGTGGTGATGGTGCCCTCTTCGTATTATCACTGGTTTAGGTTTGGTTGAAGCTTCATTCTATTGCAGGATTCAGCATTTGTTATCCACTTTTTGGTAAGCAGGAACTCTGTCAGGTGTTGGGTGCACTATTGATCTTCTCATTTGCAGTTGAATATACTCACCTATAGGAGTTGCACCTATTAATTGTCATCTGGTAAGGAGGCCTTTCGTGTGGCATCTATGGTTATCAATCTCTATAAACACTGGGTGTTTAATTAAGATAAAAATAATTTTTCATTCACTATGTGAGTGTCACTCCTTTTTTTCATTAAATTACTCGTTTATATGTTGGTATTATGCTATGTTTTTACTTTATTTTTTGGGATAAATGAATTTCCGTGGATTCAACATACATCATATGTGAGTGCGAATCACCATTCCCCACTGTGACTGGTCTGCATTAAGGCCCAGGCTGGGTTAAGCCACCTGCCCGTCTTGGCTTGCAATCTGGTAAGCACGCCATTCATCGGTTGGGTATATACACATTTTGTTTTGGTATATTTCTGATTAGAATTGATCGGACATTTGGGATTATTTTTGGACCTTTATCAACTTACCATCACCCCAATAAGGCTTTTTATGGAGATCAATAAAAATTTGGATCTTTATTGAAATTTCACTAAATGGACGATTGATTAGGATTTGATTATTCTTCACTAATAATTTTTTCACATTGATTTTAGCGTGGCATTTATTTACTTATTATTTTGTTTTCTGTGCTTACCCCACTGATTGCTGCAGCTTTATTTTTATTATTTTTATATTTTTATGGGTATTTTTCTAGCGCTTTTTTTTTGTTTAATCTACCCAAGGTAGATGCTGAGATTTCAGAATTGAAAGAACTGAAATCCAGTGAATGAAAGTGGCGGGTCAGTAACAGTACATCTGGGGAGAAAATAACTGGATGATACTGGATGTTCTTCAGCAAGGAAAGGAGGTGGGCTCTGGCTGACTTGCTATAGCTTCTAATGCAGACTGTGAGAAGCCCACATTGTGCAGTGAAATCAGAGTAAGCATATTCAGTACAGGAGAGGAGTCTGTACAACTGTGCAAAACTGAAGGGAAGGCTGGAAGCCAGCTTTAACAAACACATAACTTTGTTTATTCTGTATGTTTGGTTTTTGTTTAGTGATTGCATTGACGTGTCACTCTGTCTTATTTGTTTTCCCCAATTATTTTTTATTTCTTGCTTTGGGCAGAAAAGGGTATTCTTGTGGGACTGTCTCACAAGTGGAATATCCAAGAGATAGAAGAATCCTGCATGGGATTTAACTCCAGCAACCACATAAAACTGAACTACATATGTTTTATATAGATGCGGCCTTAATAGGAGCTTTCCTCTTATTATAAACACAGCAAATCTCTACACTGCACAGTACAATGGAAGGGACCTTTTTTTATTACATTAGTGCTTTAATAAATGCAGGAATATCAAGCAATGGTACATACCTACTTTATGTCATTTTCTATGTCTGCTTTACTTTTCCCTGCATTTGACAGCTGTCATCACAGGCCAATGTAAACATTGCATTGCTTACATTCAGCCTGTCTGCACTGCCGACAAGGACTAAAAATGTGAAAGCAATTTAATTCACATACCTGTTTGATTCAATGATTTCAATGCTCAGAGCAGGCGCACATCTGATTCAGGGGGTGCAGTATAAAAAGTTAGGGGGTACAATGTCAGGTAGTGCAGAGGCGGTGCAGAAGTGAACAGGGGACACTAGTATGTATTAGGCTGTCATTAGATATTAAACAGAACTTATGCCTCCTTATACCAAGTGTACCTATCAGCGTCCCTCCTTACATCAGGGGTCCTCATCACAGTCCCTCTTTAGGTATCCCCATCAGAGTGCCCTCTTGCATCAGATGTCCTCATCTGAGTGCCCCCTTACAGCAGGTGTCCCAATCAGTCTGCCCTCTTGCATCAGATGTCCCTATCTGAGTGCCCCCTTACAGCAGGTATCCCCGTCAGAGTGCCCCTTACATCAATTATCCCCATCAGAGTTCCTTATGGATCAGTGGGTGCACTCCTAGAGACCTGCAGGGGCACAACTAAAATCTGAGGGGCAGAGGCCTGGTTAGGAGCCTGTAAATAATGACTGCCATGCTGCGTCTTCATTCTCTCCTCTTATTCACTCACATCATGCTCCCATGTTCCTCATGTCCTCTTATAATATCATAATTAGGGATGAGCCGAACACCCCCTGGTTTGGTTCGTGGCAGAACGTGCGAACGAACCGAAAGTTTGCACGAACATTCGAACACCGTTAAACAGTGTTGCCAACCGCCCGTGTTTTTACGGGCAGCCCGTAAAAACAGGGCTATTTTTTCATGTTAGTGAAAATCCGTAAAGAAAATTTCATGCCTGTAAAAATGACGGTCCCGGCTCGGAACTGCGCATGTGCAGTCCTGAAGCATTGCCGAGAGTCTCCGATCATCCCTGTGACTGCTGCTACTTGTCTTGTACCCTCCCCCTTCCTCCGACAGTGCGCCTGATTTGATTCTGGGAGATGCTAGGAGGGGGAGGGGAGGAGTGGAGTGGAGTGAGCCTGCAGTGGAGCGCCCGCCCGGACGGACTTCAGCCTAGCAGGGGGTAAGCTTAGCTAGCCTAGCAATAATTAGCTAAATGCAGTTGTGTCTACTTGTGTTAGTGGGCAGGAGGAGGGGGCAGAGGTGTTGATGTGTTGCAGGCTTCTGTAGCAGGCTTGTGTGCACTGTGCAGATCGTTTTTTTGTGTGTCAGATCTGCTTTTCTTCTAAAGGAAGGACGTTTTCTCCCCAATCTCCTATTACCTGCAGTGCTCACCACCAGTCCAGGCACAGCCTCCTCAGTCCTCTCCAGAGTTACCAACTCATGTGTCTGGGGCACTACAAATCCCAGCATGCCAGGAGAGGGGAGGCAGCAGCAGCAATATAATTTGGCTGGTATTTTCTGATGAAAAGTGCTGCTGTATATTGTGTTTGTACTGTATGGTCATAATATAATTGATTATGTATTGTGCTTGGTGGTCTTGAGGTGTTTATTCATATATTTCTTTTTTATCTGAGTAAGTAGTGAGCACATTTGGTCTCCTGTACCATGTCCGCAGCCTATGACCGTCTCCTGTACCATGTCCGCAGCCTATGACCGTCTCCTGTACCATGTCTGCAGCCTATGACCGTCTCCTGTAGCATGTCCGCAGCCTATGACCATCTCCTGTAGCATGTCCGCAGTCTCTGACGTCTCCTGTATCCTGTCCGCAGTCTCTGACCGTCTCCTGTAGCATGTCCGCAGTCTCTGACCGTCTCCTGTAGCATGTCCGCAGTCTCTGACCGTCTCCTGTAGCATGTCCGCAGTCTCTGACCGTCTCCTGTAGCATGTCCGCAGTCTCTGACCGTCTCTTGTAGGATAAAACCCAGAGCCACCAAGCTGGAGCCATTTGACTGAGCCCTGCACGGTGCACCTGAGAGGAGGTCAGTGACAGTGCCGCCAGGCCAATCTGAGGGGGAGTCACTGATGTAAGGGGGCACCGATATAAAGGTTTCCCCCCTATATTAGTAAACCCCCTTATCTTAGTGTATTCACTGTACGGAAGGTGGTCTCTGGTCACCAGAGTGACCCCCACATCAGAGTTCCTGGCGTTCCCCTTTACATCAGAGTCTGCAGGATTCCCCCTTACAGTGCAACAAGGAACTCAATCTGCGGACCCTGATGTAAGTGGGAACTCTGATGTAAAGAGAACAAAGTGGACTCTGATATAAGGTGGTCTCTGGTCACCAGAGCCCCCCTCTACATCAGAGTTCCACCTTAGATCATGATTTGCAGCGTTCCCCTTTACATAAGAGTTTCATTTCACTGTAAGAGGGAATCCTGCAGACTCTGATGTAAGGGGGAACTCTGTGCTGGCTGGGTTATAGTAACCTGACCTTCGTGTCAATGCAGAAATATGTTTTTTTTACTTTTGTTAAACTTATATAGCACTAGATATATGTTTATAGTTTAAATATTCATATTTGCACTGTTTAGCACTGAAAACTGTAATTTTAGGTACTTTTTTGCAGTGCCAGTAAAAAATTGGTGCCGTTTGTAAATTTTTGGCATCCTGCCAGTAAATTTTGCCTCGGAAGGTTGGTAACTCTGCCGTTAAAGTCTATGGGACCCGAACGTGAAAAATCAAAAGTGCGAATTGTAAAGGTTAATATGCAAGTTATTGTCCTAAAAAGGGTTTGGGGACCCGGGTCCTGCCCCAGGGGACATGTATCAATGCAAAAAAAAGTTTTAAAAACTGACGTTTTTTCGGGAGCAGTGATTTTAATAATGCCTAAAGTGAAAAAATAAAAGTGAAATATTCCTTTAAATATCGTACCTGGGGGGTGACTATAGTGGGCCTGTAAAGTGGCGCACGTTTCCCGTGTTTAGAATAGTCCTTGCACAAAATGACATTTCTAAAGGAATAAAAGTCATTTAAAACTGCTTGCAGCTGTAATGTAATGTCGGGTACCGGCAATATGGATGAAAATTATTGAGAAAAACGGCATGGGTACCCCTCCCCAGCCCATTACCAGGCCCTCTGGGTCTTGTATGGATATTAAGGGGAACCCCACACCCAAATTTAAAAAAGAAAAGGTGTGGGGCCCCCAGGCCCTATATACTCTGAACAGCAGTATACAGGCGGTGCAAACAAGATGGACTGTAGGTTTGTTCTTAAGTTGAATCTGTTTGTAATTTGGAACAAATACATCTGTTTGTAATTTGGAACAAATACATTTTTAAGCTTTTTGGATAACGGGGAAGGGTTATCATCACCCCTGTAACATTTGTTTTGCTGTCTGTGCCCCTGTTCAGAAGATTTCACCTCACTTTCTGTCCCAATGACAATTGGATTTTGAAAATTTGGGGTTATTAGGGAAACAAGGATTGGTGATAAAGCATCAGTGGAGACACCTTTTTCCCATATTAACTCTTATGCCCCGTACACACGGTCGGATTTTCCAACGGAAAATGTGTGATAGGACCTTGTTGTCGGAAATTCCGACCGTGAGTAGGCTCCATCACACATTTTCCATCGGATTTTCCAACACACAAAGTTTGAGAGCAGGCTATAAAATTTTCCAACAACAAAATCCGTTGCACAAAGTGCCACGCATGCTCAGAATAAATAAAGAGATGAAAGCTATTGGCTACTGCCCCGTTTATAGTCCCGACGTACGTGTTTTACGTCACTGCGTTCAGAATGATCGGATTTTCCGACAACTTTGGGTGACCGTGTGTATGCAAGACAAGTTTGAGCCAACATCCGTCGGGAAAAATCCTAGGATTTTGTTGTCGGAATGTCTGATCAATGTCCGACCGTGTGTACAAGGCATTACAGGAGAGAATTTCCCTTCCTAGGGGTAGATTTTCTCTCACTTCCTGTTGTCTCCCTCTCAGTTTCTATGTAGAGGAGTCATTTGTAAGTCGGATGTTTGAAAGTAGGAGACCGCCTGTATATACTAAACGGCCTGCCCTATATACTCTGCAGAAAATTGGTCCTTAGGTGTTGGTGGTACCAGAACACTGTAAGCCCGCACAGTTACTCTTGGTGGGCGCTGGAACAGGCCCTGCTGTGAAATATTAGATCAAAAATTGTAATTACATGCCCCTGTTAAACAGGGGCAGAAAAGTTGAGCCTTAGGCGATGGTGGTGGCACAGCACTGTAAAGCCTCACAGATACTCTTGTTGAGCACAAGAACGGGCCCTGCTGTGAAATATTAGAGGAAATATTGCAATTACATGCCCCTGTTAACAGTGTGTTGTCATATAATATTATGTACAAATTTGTTTGCATTATCTGCACTTTGGGGCATGCCCTCTTTAGCCACTGCATATTTTGTAGCTAAGCCATGCAGATCTGTCCAGCCTATGAGATCTCAGATATGCAGCCATTGAAAGTTTTAGATTGATCCCTTACCCAGATAGCAAGGATAACTTGCCACAAATTTGTGGTAGTGTTGAACAACATAACTGAACCAGAACTTGCAGAAGACTTGCAGAATGTTTGCAAAGAAAGTTGATCTGGAGTCATGCAATGTGGACTTGCTGCAATTATGCAACCAACAAACTTGTGAAGCATGGCAAGTCTAGCAATAGTCATTTTCAAACCTCATGCAAAAAAAGAAGCGCACATAAGGAACACTGGACTCTTTAATTTAAGTAAGGCCATTCTCTCTAACGAGGAGAAACATGTCTTAAATCATAGACTAAAATTTGCCCCCCCAGAAGCCCATAAATAAGTTCAAAACCTTTATAGACGTTCAAAAATTCATTCGGAAAATGAACGTCCATTTTATGACTAATCCCTCTCGCCCTAATGTAGCGGTCTCTACAGGGATTAGGCAATCCAATTTAAGGAATGCCTCATTATTTAATCCCCCGGTACAACAGGCCCCGGCCATTTCTGTTTTTAGAGAATTAGTTAACAAGGCCCTTCTAGCCTTACAAATCAAGAAGAGTGGGAGGGAATATACATTTAAGAAGGGTTTAGAACAATTCAAAGACCGTGTTGATATTATTGTGCGGCCAGCCGACAAAGGGGGTGGGGGTATTGTGATCTTGGACAAAGAGGCCTATGACAAAGAAATGTCTAGGCTACTCTCGGATCAAGATACTTACCTCCCCTTGCGAGGCAATCCAACCTCCTAGTATAAGAAGGAGTTGGTTAGGGTGGTTGATGAGGGTTTCAAACAGGGAATTATTTTGAAAAAAGAAAAAGCTTTTCTCATACCCTCAGCCCTTAGGATCCTAGTGATCTACTACTTACCCAAAGTTCACAAGGGTCCCATTTGCCCCCCTGGAAGGCTGATAGTCAGTGGCATCGACTCCAGGGTGGGCAAATATGTGGACCATTTTTTGCAGCCTCCTGTGGTTGGGACCCCCTTCTACCTAAGAGACTCCACGCAAGTGATCAATGAGTTTAAGAGTATACAGTGGAAAGATTCTTACATACTTGCAACTGCGGACGTTGCTTCGTTCTATACTATCATATCGCACCATCATGGGAAAGAAGCAGTAGAGCACTTTTTGAAGAGGGATACCCTCCAGAATAAACAGACAACCTTTATTTTGAGTTTATTGGACTATGCCATGCAACACAACTATTTTTGGCATTATGGCTCTTATTATCTGCAGAATAGGGATGTGGCCATGAGGGCTAAGTTTGCCCCAAGCATGGCCAACCTCTTTATGGCCAAGTGGGAGGAGGATGTCGTCTATCAAGAACCCAGAGCAGAGCTGGTGTTCTGGAAACGATACATAGACGACATCCTCCTCCTATGGAATGGCAGCTCTGAGTCCCTATCGGAGTTCATTGCCGGCCTAAATACCAATGATAGAGGTATTGCCCTTACATTTGAGGCCAGCACTACTGAGATACACTTTCTTGACCTTAGGATTAGAGTTAATGAAGGTAAAATTATCACTTCCACCTATTTTAAGGCCACAGATCACAACGGCTATATAGACACTAAAAGCTGTCACCATAAGGCTTGGTTGGGATCAGTACCTAAGAGCCAGTTCCTGAGGTTGAGGCGTAATTGCACCAATACTAAGGACTTTGTGTCTGAAGCCTCTATCCTTAGGCAACGATTTCTTGATAAGGGTTACTCAGTAGAGGTCTTGGATGAGGCGTTTAACGTTGCAAAAGAGAAAAATAGGGAGGACTTGTTAACTGTAAAAACTAAAGTTCAAGACACTTCTTTTAAATTCTCGTTTATTACTGCCTATTCCAATCAATATTATGAGATTCAAAAAATAATTCAAAGGCATTGGAAAGTTTTGAAAGCTGACAGGGTTTTGGGTCCCAATTTGCCCGAACTACCTCGTATGGTTTATAGGGATGCTCCCCCATTGAGGTTACAAGTAGCTCCTAATGCCATTAATCCACCCAAGCAGATTTCTTTCTTTCATGAGATGGGTTTTTTTTTCCTTGTAGAAGATGTCCGATCTGTAAGCTGAATACCAATACACGTAGGAAAATAGATTCCTTCCAATCCACTTCTACCCAGGAAACATTTAGGATAAAACCCTTCATTACATGCACTACTAAGCATGTAGTGTATATTGTTATTTGCCCTTGTGGGCTTCAGTATAAAGGGCGCACCATTCGAAAGCTGCATATCAGACTCAAAGAACATGTTGACAGTATCAAAAGGGGATTCCCCAAGCATAGTCTAACCAAGCATTATGCTTTGAAACACAATTGTAATCCAAAGGGCACCGTGTTTTTGGGAATAGACAAGTTTTCTGGTCATTGGAGGGGAAGCAACATGACTAGAGGAGTCTCTCAGCTAGAGACTAAATAGATATATCAAGCCAGGACATATTTTCCATATGGGATGAATGTGGAATGGGACTTGAACGCCTTCATTAGCAATAGCTAGGCTTTCCTCCCTTGTTTATTTTTATATTTATTTTTATATTTATTTTTGTATCTTTTGTTTTTTCCCCTTATTTCTTTCATGTATTGTATTTTTTAATGCTTAATTTTTCTTTTTCAATTTTCAGGGATATCATGTGGTGGGGTCGGTCGCTCCTCTTCACTGCATGGTACCCACTGATATGAATTGTGTACTCATTTTCCATATGTCAGTTTGCACTTCAGCCGCAAGATGCCACCACCTCCTATAACCACAATATGAATTGTGTACTCATTTTCCATATGTCATTTTGCACTTCAGCCACAAGATGCCGCCACCTCCTATAACCACCGCTGCTCCGTCTCTACATTTTGAATAATGATCACCCTTTTTAATTATTCCCTATTATCATTTGTTTAGAAGATATTTTTAATCCTACATTTAAGTCATTTGCTTTAAATTCAGTATTGTTATTAGATATACAAATCCCTTTGGAGATATATCATTTCCGGGTCAGAAGTTCACACTTCCTGTTCTCTGATTTCCGCCTGTCTAATTTTCCTGCTCCTATAAATATACGTCCGTTTGCGTCATAACCACGCCCCTGACGACGCATATTGATGACGAAACGTTGGGCGACTAGAGACTGGTAACGCAGGACGCGGTTGGACGGTGACACGGCGGTGACACGGCGGCCATCTTTGTGGTTAGAAGCGCTGGACGCTTCATACTGCTCTGTACCTTCTTACGAAATGTCAGTGACTTTTACTTTTTATACAATAAATTATCCTTTTTGATGGAATTTGCGCAATGAGCGTTTTCTCTTTACTCCCCATATACCACGATTCTTGAGGCGCATATACCCACCTGGCTCTTAATCTTGTCACAAGGAGGAGACCTAAAGCCTTCCATTTAGTTCAGAGGGTAAGGAATATGTTTATGCTACTCCACTGGAGGATCGTTGGTCTAACCCAGGAAGATTGCCTCTCGCTATCTGTTTTCTACATACGTGTATAACCCATACACTGATGGTAAGGGTCAGTTTTTTTGGGTGTTGGTGATAGTGTTTACTTCTCCTTTCTGAGTGTCCTTTCATTATGGATCCCGCTAAACAGAGTGTCACCACTTCCTTCTGATGAAGAGGACTTTGTTCAGCTATTGTTATTTTTACCTTTATGGGGACATTTAGACTCAACACTCCTAATATTTTCAAACCTGCAGCACAATTGCTTGCTATCTGGGTATGCCTTAATTACTCTCAAGGCTTGTCTGGAGACATGCAAACTCTGGTACAGGTTTCTCCAGAGCTTAATGAATGTAGTTCAATTTCACTTTGCAAAGAATACCCAATCATATGCAAGGAAGAAAAAAAAGTGTTTTGCTTGCACGTGATTGGATGATGGAGGTCATCAGAGTTTCACCTCATTCACTAAGCTCTGGGGAAAATGTTCTTGAAATGTGATTTGCCTTTAGTAAATCAACCCCTTTAAATCATACATGTATGTGGGGAGATACTGTACATGTATAATTTATTTTTAAGATACATTATACTTATTTTTGGTCTTTTGGTCTGCAGTTACAGTGCAAATACAGACAATCTGAATGCAAAGAATGCAGTGGCTTTTGATTAAATTGATAGTAAACCCTCATCTTGTAAGACAGCCTGTTCAATTTAAGATAGAAAGCCAAAACATTTGTGTATAGATACAAAAAAAAACATTATTTACCCATTTTTTCTCTTTTTTATAGGTGATTACATAATCTCTGTTTCAGCTGCATAAGAGCTGGGGGGAGGAGAAGCAGCAGCACACTGGGCTTCCCAGGAAATGGCTGTACGAGGGAGGGGGGGTTTCAGGACAAGTCTAATCATTGGAGGGGAGCTCACTGAGTTCACAGCAAAGCTAGAGAATTGACCACTGTGTGTTCTCCTGCTTAGTATGGTCAGTTTTGAATATGAAAGCAGAGGGACTGGCAGGAACACCAGGGATTTCACATAAAGGGAGCTATACAAATAGAACAGAAGACTTTTTATACAAATACATGGTACAGCAGGCACATATCAGAAATATGAAATGTTGGGTTTACCAACACTTTAAAGCTCAGAAAATCCAGGGTTAAAAAAAAAAGCAAAGGTGTGGGATTTTTTTTCCCCTGGTATCCCTAGATACATTTAAAATGGTTTCCTTCTATAACACATTATAGAGGCTGGATGTTACCCAAATAAGCATGCATGGCGAGTTGTTAATTGGTTGACAGAGGCCTTTTGGGTTACACTTTAGGAAAAGTAATATGAATGACTGAGCAACATTTTGTTGCACAATTTCATATGTTTAAAACATTTATTTTGGCTTTCTGACGCTCTGATATTCGGACATGGGGAGCACCAGTCCACTTTTTCTTGGGAACTTTCTTTTTTTTTCAATATGAACAATCTAGTAAAACAGATGTTTTTTTTTTCTCCTGATTGCTTACCTATTCCTAATCCAATCCAATGCATATAAAAACATAGGCAAAGTTGTCCATTAAGTCTGATATATATATATATATATATATATATATATATATATATATATATATATATATATATATATATATATATATATATATATATATATATATATATATATATATATATATATATATTTTATATATTTTTATTTATATATATATATTTATATTTATATATATTTTATTATTTTATTTTATTTTATTTATATATATATATTTATATATATTTTTATATTAAAATATATATATATATATATATATATATATATATATATATATATATATATATATTTTTTATATGAATATTTTTAAATAATGTATTTTTTCTAAAAATGAACAATCTAGTAAAACTGATTCTTTATTTTCTTTTATTCCTGACTACTTTTTCCTAATCCAGTTCATATAGATACATATTAGAGTGACAGCAGAAAAAAAAGACCAAGAATATAAGTATTCCAAAAGCAAAGGACTTTTCTGGAAGTCTCAGTTGGAGAGATTTGCAAACGTAATTTGAATGCTCTCAAAAGAAATGTAATGTTGTTCGTACTCCAGTCAATACAAACATAGATGTATACGCAGACAAAAAATATATTATAAAATTCATAAATAAAAAAACATGTGGAAAAAAATATATTTATAAATATTTATCATTTTTTTATAAAATTTATATATATATACATTTTTTTTTCCCACACGTCTTTTATTTTTTGTTTTTCTTTATCAATTTTTTAAATATATTTTTTGTCTGCGTATACATCCATGTTTGTATTGACTGGAGTACGAACAACATTACAAAGTTTCTTTTGAGAGCATTCAAATTACGTTTGCAAATCTCTCCAACTGAGACTTCCAGAAAAGTCCTTTGCTTTTGGAATACTTATATTCTTGGTCTTTTTTTTCTGCTGTCACTCTAATATGTTTCGTTATGAATTGGATTAGGAAAAAGTAGTCAGGAATAAAAGAAAATAAAAGAATCAGTTTTACTAGATTGTTCATTTAAAAAAAAAATACATTATTTAAAAATATTCATATTAAAAATATATATATATATATATATATATATATATATATATATATATATATATATATATATATATATACATAACAAAAAATAAAAGACGTGTGGAAAAAAAATGTATATATATATATAAATTTTATAAAAAAATGATAAATATTTATAAATATATTTTTTTCCACATGTTTTTTTATTTATCAATTTTATAATATATTTTTTGTCTAGGTATACATCTATGTTTGTATTGACTGGAGTACGAACAACATTACAAAGTTTCTTTGAGAGCATTCAAATTATATTTGCAAATCTCTTCAACTGAAACTTCCAGAAAAGTCCTCTGCTTTTGGAATACTTATATTCTGGAATATTTTATTTACATTGAGGAAAAAAAAAAAACTTTACTCAATTCTAGTATTAAAACTAAAATAGTTATTGTTGTAAAGTATAAAATCTTTTGACTTTTTATTCCAAGGAGAGCAGTAGATCTGGTATGAAAATATACCTAAATCATACAACAATTGTGTATTCTTTATGCTGCCCAATCACGTTTTGCTTTTTTCAATCTTCCTTTCAATTTCCACTAACATCCGTCCAATCATTTTTTCAATTTCCTTTTCATTCTTTCCTTGTGTTTTGTTGAGAATTTGGAATATACTGATATCGTGATGGGTTTTTTACAGAATAAAAGCAACTTTGCCATAACTTTCTGCAAACTTTGTAAAGCTTGATGTCAATAATCTTTCTTGTCTTTGCTACTTCAAAGATAAAACGGCTGTAGAACATTTACATTTTTTTTTAGTGTGCTTCATTGGACACAATTAACCTTGTATACGTATACAGTGTATACAGATTAAACATTTTTTTATTTTGGATAAATTAGGAAATGGTTTAAACCCCTGCATTTTCTTTCCTGGTTATTTACCATCGGGGAGCAATATATTGCAGTTTACCAATACTTAGATGTGGTGGCTGCATTATTATCTTACTTAGGCTTTTCCCCTTATTTTCACCTGGTGATCTTGCCAGTAACACACTTCCTGTGGCTACGCTCACTTCTCCACTGTATCTAAGGAGGAGCAACTTGAGCCACAACATTGTCAGGGAGAAGTGTTAGGGTCCATTCACACAGGGAGCTCCACTGCGTGCCCCGTTCAGGTCCATGTTTTTCCGGCACGGGGCTGCATCCCTGTGCTAGCAGTCCATAGAAATCTTTTGGGACACATGGCTTCACAGACAGAGTCCTAATATGACATATTCTATATAATAATAATAATATGTCGTGTGGGAAAACATGGACCTGCATGGGCCACACAGTCAAGCGTCCCATGAAAACAGACCCTTAGATAACCTAGTAGATCTATTTTTTTTTTCTTTGTTGGTTGAACTGGGTGGTCTTTTTTCAACCATATTAACAATGTAACTAAGTAGCTATGTAGATGGACTTTACAAACGTGACTAACAAACAAAAATGAATTTCAGCTAACACGTTTTAAGAACTTCCATAAACATTTTGTTTTCTATGTGGGATACAGATTTTACATAAATAAATGAAAGCTGGCTATTGTAAGCACCCCTGTCAGTGTTAAATGGTCTGTTCCAACCCTCTAACTACCAAGTTTGCTCTGCTTGGCCAACTAAAGGAAGTTGAAAAATAACAGCATTACTGACGGGATCAACAAGTGAAAATAAAAGGAAAAGGGCCTAAAAATAAAACAAATGCAGCCACCATATCTAAGGATTGGTAAACTGCGATATTGTAAAATATTGTTTTTTGATTTAGATACACTTAAAAAAGTTATCACCATTGAAGAATTATCCTCTGTTCATAACCTTGTGATAACTTAGAATTTTAGATTTTTACATTTATTCTGTCTTGGTAACAGTGGTCACCGGGAAGTAGAGAAAGTGAATCTCCCTAACTCCTAAGGGCTAGTTTACACTTGCTTCAAAACATGGCTTTGGACAGGTTTTGTTAAAGCCCCCTGAACGCCAGTCAAAGCTCCTGTGACTAAATAAAATGGTTAGCTTACAGTCCTGTTTACACCTGCTTTTGCTTGGTGCTTCGATGAGGCTTTGGTGGAGTTTCGATGAGGCTTTGGTGGAGTTTCGATGAGGCTTTGGTGGAGTTTCGATGAGGCTTCAAGCAAGCTTTGCCATAGACTTCTTTGGAGGCTTTGAAGATGCTTTAAAGCACCACTAAAGCTACATGGGGTATAATTTTTGAAAGCAAAACCAAAGCAAAGCAAAGGCAAAAGCAGGTGTAAAAACAGGACTGTAAGCTAACCATTTTATTTATTAACAGGAGCTTTGACTAGCGTTCAGAGAACTTTAACAAAGCCCGTCCGAAGCCTTGTTTTGAAGCAAGTATAAACTAGCCGTTAATGTATGTTGAAGACGAAGCAAGTGAAAATGAGCCCTAACAAAGATACAGAAGAAATAAAATAATTGCAGGAGTCATACATATACCCAAACATGTATCTTGAGGAAGGTGATTTGGTCCTCATTGATGAATTACGGCCATGGCCAATGACGGTCAGTGATGTCACCACCATCCCTGTCCCTTCCCTTATATACCTGATGACACCTCAGGAAGCTGTCATTGGACTAGTTGTACCATTGGGATTAGTTGTGTGTTCTGTGTCATCAGTTTTTTTTTCTTTTTTGGTGAGTCAGCGAGTGGTGGGCAGGGTGATTGATGATAGATTTACAAAAAGGACACTTTTTGGGGATTTTTATTTTTCAAATAAAATTATTTTTTTTCAAATGTTTAAAAATGTTTTTATGCAAATGTTTGGGTGTCTGTATTTCTACAAGAAGGGGAAGGAAATGAGACTTTATATGAATCATGCAGCTAAGGAGATAACATGACAGAGTGTGTCTGGTAGGTAGTACATAATTAATAAGAACCATATATGTTACATAGTAGCACAATGTATAAATAGTAGGTAAAGTACATATAATTTATTCCATACAAATAACAGGATAATGGCATAGCAAGGTAACATATAAGTTCATATTGTAGGCAAAGATAAAAACCAAACTCATTGACGTGTCTCCATGGTATAGAAATAATAAAATCTTGATTAAATTGGTACTCTCCAATAAGCCTAGCACATGTAGTAGTGGTATGATAATGATCTTAAAATGTATTCAAAACCACTACTACATATGCTAGGCTTATTGGAGAGTACCAATTTAATCAAGATTTTATTATTTCTATACCATGGAGACACACATCAATGAGTTTGGTTTTTATCTTTGCCTACAATATGAACTTATATGTTACCTTGATATGCCATTAATATGTTATTTGTATGGATTGAATTATCTGTACTTTATCTACTATTTATACATTGTGCTACTATGTAACATATGTGGTTCTTACTAATTATGTACTACCTACTAGACACACTCTGTCATGTTATCTCATTGGCTGCATGATTCAAATAAAGTCCCATTTCCTTCCCCCTCTTCCATTTATTAGGGATGGAGGCAATTGTCCTTAATTGTTTAAAGCCTCATATAAAGTCCCAACGTCTGCTTTTTTTTATCAGTCTTTATAACTAGGTTGCAATTCTTTTTTTGTGTGAATAAGTAGTATTATTTTACATAGGTGGAGAAAGGCAGTATCTAGGGGCCCCCTTAAAGTGGAGTTCCACCCAAAAGTGGAACTTCCACTCATCAGATTCCTCCCCCCCTCCGGTGACACAGTTGGCACCTTTCAGGGGGGAGGGGGGTACAGATATCTGTATATTACAGGTATCTGTACCCACTTCTGGCATAGATACCCGCAGAATCTGCGGGTATTTACGCGACTTCCTGCTCCCTCCCCGCTGCCTGCTGGGAAACACACGGGTCCCAGAGGCAGCAGGGACCATCCGTATTGCGCTGCGCGACTCGCGCATGCGCAGTAGGGAACCGGGAAGTGAAGCCGCACGGCTTCACTTCCTGATTCCCTTACCTAAGATGGAGGCGGCAGCACCCGAGGACGGAGAGACGCTTCGGCCTCGGGTGCCGACATCGCGGGCGCCCTGGACAGGTAAGTGTCCATGTTTTAAAAGTCAGCAGCTGCAGTATTTGTAGCTGCTGACTTTAAAAAAAAATTTTTTCGGTGGCGCTCCGCTTTAATATGAAATATTGCTTCCAGATTCTGATAAGCTCTCCCACCTGCCAACCCCCACAACTACTGTCCAGGGTTGTGGGGAAGAGACCCTTGTCCTCATCAACATGGCGATAAGGAACTTTGACAGAGAGGGGGTCCCCCTTGGATGGCACCCCCCCTCCATGTTGAGGACATGTATCCTGGTATGGCCAGCCAGGCTGCATGCTTAGATTACGGGTCTGGTATGGATTTTTAAGGGGACCTCTTGCATTTGTTTTGTTTTTTGTTTTTCATGAGGATCCCCTCTTAAAATCCATACTAGACCCAAAGGGTCTGGTATGTATCTTGGGGGGGGGGGGGGGACTCTATGCAATTTTTTCTTTCATTCTTGCTGTACAATGTGCTACAACAAAAGTGACATTTACAAAGAGAAAAAATGATATAGTTAAAAGCAAATGACATTTCATTGCCAGTTAAAAAAAAAAATATATATATATATATACACACAGACACTGCCAAAAGGTCCCCCAAAATACACAGCAGACTCTTGGAAAGGTCTGTGTACTTATATTCATTTATTTTAAAGATTCCAGGAATGAAATGCCATTTGCCATCAGTTCTAAACACTTTTTTTCTTTGTAAATGTCAGTGCTGCTGCAGCACTCACTACGTACATTACAGAGATGCACTCCTTCACAGGCAGGATTATGCCCCCCCCCCCCCCCCCCCAGGTACAGTGACTTGAAAAAGTATTCATACCCCTTGAAATTTTCCAAATTTTGTCACGTTAAAACCAAAAATATAAATGTATTTTTGGGGGATTTTATGTGATAGACCAATACAAAGTGGCACATAATTGTGAAGTGGAAGGAAAATGATAAATAGTTTTCAAAATTTTTTACAAATAAATATCTGAAACGTGTGGTGTGCATTTGTATTCAGCCCCCCCCCCCCCCCCCTTACTCTGAGACCTCCAACTAAAATCTTGTGGAGCCAATTGCCTTCAGAAGTCACCTATTTAGTAAATAGAGTCCACCTGTGTGTAATTTAATCTCAGTATAAATACAGCTGTTCTGTGAAGCCCTAAGAGGTTTGTTAGAGAACCTTAGAGAAGGCCAAGGAACACACCAGACAGGTCAGGGATAAAGTTGTGGAGAAGTTTTAAGCAGGGTTAGGTTAAAAAAAAAAATCCCATCTTTGAACATCTCACGGAGCACTGTTCAAGCCATCATCTGAAAATGGAAATAGTGTGGCACAATTACAAACCTACCAAGACATGGCCATCCACCCAAACTGACAGGACGGCAAGGAGAGCATTAATCAGAGAAGCAGCCAAGAGGCCCATGGTAACTCTAGAGGAGCTGCAGAGATCCACAGCTCAGGTGGGAGAATCTGTCCACAGGACAACAAATAGACGTGCACTTGACAAATCTGGCCTTTATGGAAGAGTGGCAAGAAGAAAGCCATTGTTGAAAGAAAGCCATAAGAAGTCCAGTTTGCAGTTTGCTAACTGGACTGAGACCAAAATTTTACTTTTTGGCCTAAAAGCAAAATGTTATGTGTGGCAGAAAATTAAAGTGATTGTAAAGGATCATTTTTTTTTTTTTTAAATAACAAACATGTTATACTTACCTCCACTGTGCAGCTGGTTTTGCACAGAGTGGCCCCTAACATCCTCTTCTGGGGTCCCCCAGTGGCTCTCGCGGCTCCACCCACATCAGATAACCCCCTCGGAGAAGCGCTCTCCCGAGGGGGTTACCTTGTGGGCAAGCTCCCGAGTCCAGCATTTGCGTCCACAGACATGAATGCCGGACTCTGCCCTGGCTCCCCCCAGCGGCCGCGTCATTGGATTTGATTGACAGCAGTCGGAGCCAATGGCTGCTCTGCTATCAATCTATCCAATCAGGACACGAGACACCAGCTAGAGCTGGTGTGCTCGTCCCCGGGGAGAAAAAGACCGGGTTCAGTTAAGTAAAACATGGGCTCTGGGGGCTTCAGCATGAGAGAAGGTTTTTCACCTTAATGCATGGAATGCATTAAGGTGAAAAACCATGAGGGTTTACAACCCCTTTAACGCTACATATCTGTCAGGGCTGGGCTCTCAGCAGCTCCCCTCTCTGCACTCAGGCTGCTCAGCTGTGTCACAGTCTGATTCATGGTTCCTGATAACATCACCCTGAACACACCATCCCCACCGTGAAACATGGTGATGGCAGCATCATTGTTGTGGGGTTGCTTTTCTCCAGCAGGGACAGGGAAACCTTAGTCCTCTGGGTCACTAAGGATCACATGATCCTCAATCACCTCCTCCCAGCCACGTACAACTACATGGGTTTCTGGGGACTGTAAACGATCCCTTGAAGACTGCTGATGCTGAGTGTTATCCTCCACCTTCATGCTGACACAATCCTCCTCCTCCTCCTGTTCTTCTTCCTGTCTGATCAGTAGGCCCGCAGGAATACTATCTGGAAAAAGGGGGCCTTGAGAGGTAAGGAAGTCCTCTGCCTCCGCTGTTTTGCTTCAAGTGCCCTGTCCATTATTCCATGAAACGTGTGCTCTAACAGGAAGACAAGAGGGACAGTATCACTGATGCATGAACTGTCACTGCTCACAATCCTCGTGGCCTCCTCAAATGGTGACAGGACAGTGCATGCATCCTTGATCAGTAGCCACTGGTGTGGCGAAGAAAAGCCAAGCTCCCCTGACCTTGTCCTGGTGCCATTCACACGGTACTCATTGATGGCCCTCTGCTGCATGTGCAGCCGCTGCAGCATTGCCAACGTTGAGGTCCACCTGGTGGGCATGTCACAAATGAGGTGGTTCTTGGGCAGGTTGCATTCCCTTTGAAGGTCAGCCAGCCGAGCACTGGCATTATATGACCAGCAGAAATGACCACAGACTTTCCTGACCGGCCTCAGGAGATCCTGTAAGCCGGGTACCTGCTCAAGAACCGCTGCACCACGAAATTCAGGACATGAGTGAAACAGGGAACATGGGTCTAGTGTCCCTGTCAGAGGGCGGAGAGGATGTTGGTGCCATTGTCGCATACAACCATTCCTGACTGAAGATGGCGTGGCGTCAACCACCTCTGAGCCTGTCCCTGCAGAGCTGCAAGAATCTCTGCCCCAGTGTGGCTCCTGTCCCCTAAGCAGACCAACTCAAGCACCACATGGCATCTTTTTCCCTGAGTGCTTGCATAGCCCCTTGAACACCTACAAAGCACCGCTGGTTCAGAGGTCAAATCAGAAGAGGAAGAGGCCATAGAGGAAGAAGAAGAGGAGGGGATGGAGGAGAGAGGTGTGGCAGAATCACCACTACTAGCATTTTGGAGGCGTGGTGGTGGAACAAGCTCCAACAATACTGAACCCTGTCCTGCATCCTTCCCAGCTGCCAGCAGAGTTACCCAGTGCGCCGTGAAAGAAAGGTAATGTCCCTGTCCATGCCTGCTGGACCATGAGTCAGCGGTAATATGCACCTTACTGCTGACTGCCCTGTCCAATGAGACCAAGACATTACCTTCCACATGCTGGTAGAGAACCGGAATGGCCTTCCGTGAAAAGAAATGGCGCTTGGGAACCTGCCACTGAGGTACCGCACATTCCACAAATTCATGAAAGGGGGCAGAATCTACCAGCTGAAAAGGCAGCAGTTGCAGTGCTAGCAATTTGGCCAAGCTAGCATTCAGACTCTGAGCATGTGGATGGCTGGGACCAAATTTCTTTCAATGGTTTAGCAACTGGGGTAGGAAAATGTGCCTGCTAAAATCAGATGTTGGTGTACCACTAGCAGATTGGCCGCAAGTACTTGGGACACCTATTTCTATACCTTCATTCCTCTCAGTGCAGGTTTCTGAGAAGACTGGAGGTATAGTGGGGATAGAGATCCCAGCTGATGAGGAGCAAGGAGAGGTCCACCTTGTTCTTTGATGTGCGTCTATTAAGTGCTGTTACCAACGGACTGCACGGGAGGTCGTCATATGTCTAGTCAAGCATGTGGTGCCCAAGCTGCTGTTGTTTTGGCCACGCTTGATATGCTTCAGAGATGTTGCAAACAGCAACAGTGCGATCTGCTGCACACGTGTCAAAAAAGGCCCACACCAAAGAACCTTTCAGAATATGCGGGGAGTCAGCAGCGCCCTGTACCTGCTTAGCTCTGTGGCGTGATGCAATAGGGTGGCTGCCCTTAAGCTGCCCCCTGGAGGGCATCCTGCCTCATTGGAGATGTGCCTCCTCCTCCTCCTCTCTTCTATCAGGCACCCAAGTAGAATCAGTGAACTCATCATCCCTTCCCTTGTCATCACTGGAGCAAACTTGGCAGCATGCTGGAGCTGGGGGAACATGCCAGTTTCTTGACCTTCTTGGGCACCTCCTCTCTCTGGACTCACATTACTCTCTTCCTCATCCTGGTTACTATCATCGGAGCCTTCAAATCGCTGCGCATCCTCCTGCAGCATGTACCCGACACTGTGGTCGAATAGTTCGGGGGACTCCTCTGTGCATGATGGTGGGGCTAGGGAAGGAGTGACTGTTGACATGGAGCCGATGGAATAGGCCACTTTGGCAGCTGCATTGGCAGGCAAACTACTCTGAGCCTGGGTGACAGAGGATGAGGAGGATGAGGACGGCTTTGTTATCCATTCCACCAACTCTTCTGCATGTTGTGGCTCAATAACACGGCCAGCTGCAGAAAAAAAGGACAAGCATGCCCCACGGCCACATGCTGAGGATACACCGTGTCCACGACCAGCACTGTCGACTGTAGACACAGAGCCTGCTTGCCCTCTTTTATTGGTCTGTGAGCATCTGCCTCTCCTTGGTGGCCTTCCGGACATGCTGTAAATTTTATTTAGCAAAACCACACTACACTGTATTGTGTAGTATGTACACCACCAGAAAAGTAGTAGCAACTGCACTAGGGGTACACGGTACTGTGTACACCAACAGAAGTGTAATAACAACTATGGGTGCACTGTATGTATTGAGTACACCACCAGAAAAGTAGTAGCAACTGCACTAGGGGTGCACGGTACTGTGTACACCAACAGAAGTGTAATAACAACTATGGGTGTACTGTATGTATTGCGTACACCACCAGAAAAGTAGTAGCAACTGCACTAGGGGTACATGATATTGTGTACACCACCAGAAATCTAATAGCAACCATGGGTGCACTGTATGTATTGTGTACTGTGTACACCACCAGAAAAGTAGTAGCAAATGCACTATGGGCGCACGGTACTGTGTACACCAACAGAAGTGTAATAACAACTATGGGTGTACTGTATTGTGTACACCACCAGAAAAGTAGTAGCAACTGCAATATGGGTGCACAGTACTGTGTACACCACCAGAAGTCCCGCAGTGCATTATGGGGCATTACGCGGTGCTCTAATTTGTCGCGAACGCCCCATAATGTTCGGTTTTTGACGAACGGGCGAACAGCCAATGTTCGAGTCAAACTCATATTCGACCCGAACATAAAGCTCATCCCTAGTTGGAAGCACACATCTAAAATGTCTTTGAAGGTGGCAACTTTAACGGTAGCCTTCACTGGAAACATTTGAACTCAATGATTTGGAGGGTGTCAATATGCTTTTGCATATACAGTATATATACAGCGGGGACGGAAAGTATTCAGAACCCCTTAAATTTTTCACTCTTTCACTGTTATATTGCAGCCATTTGCTAAAATCATTTAAGTTAATTTTTTTCCTCATTAATGTACACACAGCACCCCATATTGACAGAAAAACACAGAATTGTTGAAATTTTTGCAGATTTATTAAAAAAGAAAAACTGAAATATCACATGGTCATAAGTATTCAGACCCTTTGCGGTGACACTCATATATTTAACTCAGGTGCTGTCCATTTCTTCTGATCATCCTTGAGATGGTTCTACACCTTCATTTGAGTCCAGTTGTGTTTGATTATACTGATTGGACTTGATTAGGACAGCCACACACTTGTCTATATAAGACCTTACAGCTCACAGTGCATGTCAGAGCAAATGAGAATCATGAGGTCAAAGGAACTGCCTGAAGAGCTCAGAGACAGAATTGTGGCAAGGCACAGATCTGGCCAAGGTTACAAAAAAATTTCTGCTGCACTTAAGGCTCCTAAGAGCACAGTGACCTCCATAATCCTTAAATGGAAGACGTTTGGGACGACCAGAACCCTTCCTAGAACTGGCCGTCTGGCCAAACTGAGCTATCGAGGGAGAAGAGCCTTGGTGAGAGAGGTAAAGAAGAACCCAGAGATCACTGTGGCTGAGCTCCAGAAAAGCAGTCAGGAGATGGGAGAAAGTTGTAGAAAGTCAACCATCACTGCAGCCCTCCACCAGTCAGGGCTTTATGGCAGAGTGGCCCGACGGAAGGCTCTCCTCAGTCCAAGACACATGAAAGCCCGCATGGAGTTTGCTAAAAAACAACTGAAGGACTCTAAGATGATGAGAAATAAGATTCTTTGGTCTGATGAGACCAAGATAGAACTTTTTGGCCTTAATTCTAAGCGGTATGTGTGGAGAAAAACAGGCACTGCTCATCACCTGTCCAATACAGTCCTAACACAGTCCTAACAGTGAAGCATGGTTGTGGCAGCATCATGCTGTGGGGGTGTTTTTCAGCTGCAGGGACAGGACGACTGGTTGCAATCGAGGGAAAGATGAATGCGACCAAGTACAGGGATATCCTGAATGAAAACCTTCTCCAGAGTGCTCAGGACCTCAGACTAGGCCGATGGTTTACCTTCCAACAAGACAATGACCCTAAGCACACAGCTAAAATAACGAAGGAGTGGCTTCACAACAACTCCGTGACTGTTCTTGAATGGCCCAATCAGAGCCCTGACTTAAACCCAACTGAGCAGCTCTGGAGAGACCTAAAAATGGCTGTCTACCAACGTTTACCATCCAATCTGACAGAACTGGAGAAGATCTGCAAGGAGGAATGGCAGAGGATCCCCAAATCCAGGTGTGAAAAACTTGTTGCATCTTTCCCAAAAAGACTCATGGCTGTATTAGATCAAAAGGGTGCTTCTACTAAATACTGAGCAAAGGGTCTGAATACTTAGGACCATGTGATATTTCAGTTTTTCTTTTTTAATAAATCTGCAAATATGTCAACAATTCTGTGTTTTTCTGTCAATATGGGGTGCTGTGTGTACATTAATGAGAAAAAAAACGAACTTAAATGATTTTAGCAAATGGCTGCAATATAACAAAGAGTGAAAATTTTAAGAGGGTCTGAATACTTTCCGTGCCCACTGTATATATATATATATATATATATATATATATATATATATATATATATATATATATACCGTATATACTCGAGTGTAAGTCGAATTTTTCAGCACATTTTTTTGTGCTGAATGTGCCCCCCCCTTGACTTATACTCGAGTCAAGCACTTTTCTGCAGCAAAAAATTTCATTTTCCGAACCGATTTTGGGGCCCCATATCTCAGGGCCACTTGGTGCTAGAAACCCCAAAATTGGTGTGCAAACCCAGTGGAACTGGTACCATAACATATCCAAAGCTGGGGTTCCTAGCACCAAGTGGCCCTGAGATACGGGGCCCGAAATCTGGTTCGGAAAATGTCATTCTCTGCTGCAGAAAAGTTTTGGGGCCCTGTATCTCGGGGCCACTTGGTGCTAGAAACCCCAGCTTTGGAAATTTTATGGTGCTAGTTCCACTGGGTTCACAAATTTGGGGTTCTTAGCACTAAGTGGCCCCGAGATACGGGGCCCCAAATTTGGTCAACTGTGTCTATCTGCAGCAATGTCATTTCGGGACCCTTTGGGTTCAGAGACCCCAAATTTTGGCTGCAGCTAGGGGGCACCTAGGAACCCTTAACTACCGATTTTGAAGTTCAGGGGACCTATGGCTGCAAATGGGCACAGTGAGGCATGCAAATGGGCACAGTGATGCTGCAAATGGGCATTGTTGACCCTCTTTTCCACTTACAGTAGCTGTGCATTTCTCACCCTCGTCTTATACTCGGGTCAATAAGTTTTTCCCATTTTTTTTGTGTTAAATTAGGGCCTCGATTTATACTCGGAACGACTTATACTCGAGTATAAACGGTATATATATATATATATATATATATATATATATATATATATATATATATATATATATATATAATGCCCCATATGCACTGCTTCCAATATATATATACATATGTAGCACCTGCCCTAGGCTGGATACAAATAGTTTTTGGCTCTGCTGTAATCAGCTGAGCAGCAATTTTTTTTTTAGGTCTGGTCAGGTCCCCCTGAGCCTGGTTGTAGATTACTCCAGCCTGCTCCAGATTCCAGAAATAGAGTATGAGGATCAATCTTTGGGCAATGAATATTTATCTGACCTCAGCCAATCCCTGGGAGGGGGTGCTCCTAAGGTGTGGCTAGGGGGAAGATAAATGTTTAGGAGGGCCTGGTCAGAGCTCTCTTATCCTGGGACCTTTGCCCCTGGGATGCAGCCTGTGTTCCTGATGTTCTCAGGCCTCAGCATGTGCTTAATTGAGGGTCAGGAGGAATCTGGATTTAAAGAGGTTCTTCAACCTGTTAAAAAAAAATTAGTCAGCAGCTATAAATACTGTAGCTGCTGACTTTTAATAAAACAGAAGAGGAGGGGGAGGGAGGAGGGCATAACGCGATCCTACCCCTTTAGGGTGAAGTTCTGCTGGATCTGGTGGATGACATCACCTTAGGAAGAGAAAGACTGCTTTCACTATAGACTTAGGGGAGCTGTCACTGGACATTGTGAGTAGGACATTTTGTCCAGAGCTCCAGGTGTGCTTGTGCTTTGAGGGTAAGATGCCAGAGGTTGCTACAAGTACTGTGACTGATCTTACAGAGTTTCAGATTAGCTGGCTGTCCCCTCTACCTCCAGCAATACTTAGGGCTGCTATTGAAGGACTTTACTTGAGAATCTGTCCTCTGATACCCGCATGGGTTTTGGAGTTCCTGCACTCTTATCCCTCTATCCATCTGTGTTCAAGTACTGCAATACATCTTCAAAAAGATGCCCCTAGAATGTGGCAGCATTTTGCCAATGTGCTTTTGAAGTGGACTCTGGTCCTAGCTACCTATGTGTAATGGAATGAAAATAGGAGTGTGCAACCATCTGTCTTGAATTTCTGTACATATTTGGAGAAATAAATACTTCATCAGTGAGCATTGATTTGGAGTATTAGGGTCTGCATGGGCTAATTTTGTATCAGCCCCCTTTCCCTAAGTATTGGTCCCTTCACAGCAAAATAGCCAAAGCGGGCATACAATGTAAAATTTTTCAGTAAAAGGATGAGGACAAATGTTGCAAGGCATTCTGGGAGCCTCATCCCTATTGCCTTTTTTTAGCAGACAACACAAACGTTCCCTCTAATATTTTTCATACCCAAGATGAAAAGGAGTGAGATGATGTGATTTGTCTTCTCATTCCGAAGGAGCAAGTTGGCTCTTATTTCAAATGTTGATTACAATAAATACATTTATCTCATGATATGTGAAGAGCCAGCAGACATATTTTCTTTACTTTCATATTTATGAAGTCTTTGTGGCAGAATGAATTGACACTCTGTGCATTTATAGCAGGCATGAGCGCTATCCCCGGCTCCTAGCATTTATTCTCGGCGTTTGATGGAACACCAATCAAATTTTGTGATCTCAATTTACAGGCACGTTGGTCTCAGAACCATTGCAGATTACTTAAATATTCAGACATCTTTTTTTTTTTATGTATTAATGAACAATCTCAGTAGAGTAACAGAGATACTGAAAGAATATATCCTACTCATATTTGCAGTTTATTTCTGCTATATTTTTTCTGTAAATGAATGTAAAAATGTGATAAATCTTGATTTCTTTACTGGACTTTGCTGCATAAACTGTGCATGAATTTTACAGGTAGTAGGCCCAAGAGGAGAACAAAATTACGCTGGGCACAGTCCTGTACTGGAACAAGGAAACCTGCATGAAAGTGGTGCTGTTTTCAACATGAACCAATCAAATCTCATCTTTTATTTACTGGCAACCCAAAGCAAGAAATCTAATTCATGGCAATAGGTAATGGCTCCGCTCTGCTTTAGCATTCTGACTGACTTTTTGCTGACTGGCTTAAAATTAATTATGATCTTTTTTGCTTCTTGTGTTTCAGGGGCCAAAAGAAACCAGGGCTACAACAAAACCAAATATAATATAAATGTAAATATGATTGAAACAAACATAATTCTAACAACATAAGATTTAGGGGAAAATCAACTGACTGGTGCTCAAGGATCGCTCTTTAGCCACATGTTAGGATTTAGCAGCAAGGATGGCCAAATCTGCGTAGCTACACTAGAAAACTGAGAATATATATATATATATATATATATATATATATATATATATATATATATATATATATATATATATATATACCGTATATATATATTAAATGAGTTTATTAATAGTAAAACAAAAGACATCCAAACACCAGCAATCATAAAGATCAAAGTGAACTAAAAACAAATCAAAGAATGGGAACAAGGTACAGTAACGGTTAGCAGTGTCTGCCAGGAAGCAAAGCACTGGAGCAAGGTGTAACAGCAGGAGAACTAAATACCCACCCAGCAGCCAGCATTAGGTGTAGCTGATTACTAGGATCTGGGAGACACCTGCTGGTGAACACTGGAGCTACAAACTTCCCCACTGGAAAGCACAGTGCCCCCAGCTGATAACCCAGACCTTGACACCACAGTTTATTACAGGCGTGTTAATTTGAGTATACTGTGCATTAATATAACTCACTTAATGGACATGCCTTTTTTAAGCACTACATTACAACCTTATTGTCTACACAATTAAAGAGACACTGTGAGCAGCTTAAAAATGAAGATAAAAGCACAGAAATATTTTAAATGCTTGCTAGCAGTATTTTTCCATTCCATGAACTATTTGTTATTCACTTTCAATGTGCCTCTGAACTTGCATGAATGTGACCACACCATGATGACAGTTTTCAAGGTACTGATGTGAGACAAAAAAAGCAGTGATCACTATACAGTACTACTACACTTGGCCTGTGTTATCAGAGGATGGCTTCCGTTATTAGGGTGGCGGTTAGTGGTGCACTGGGATGGCACACCAGTGCTACTGGGAAGAGCCCTGCATTCCTAAACAAAATATTGGAGTGCTGTCTGAAGGCGTTTTCCCTGTACGGACCCTACTCACCAGGAACCTTTCCCTGTGCTATATCCTTTCCCTGACAAGCGGGGTCTCTGTCCCTGACCTACTAGCCCATGAACTGATGTCCCTCTATTCCTTGACAACTTCCATTGGCACCTACAGCTCTGGTCTCTACTAATGTACCAACTATGCTGACAGCTCTCTTGCTACCTCTCCCCAATATAGGCATATTTTATGTTGAGATCAGTAACAGCAAAGGGACCAGAGAGGGTGCCCCATCAACATTTTGCTTGGGGTCCCCTTGATCTGTAGTAACACCCATGAAAGTTAAAGCTTCTTTTTTTTCCAGTCAGAAATGTATTCCGGCAGACTTGTAAAGTTTCTAAAATGTCCAGCTCAAAGTGAACTGCCAACAAATCTCCAACAATACTTCAGTATAATTTTGACAAAAGTAAAATATTTGGCAAAGCCTAGCGCTGATGAAAAGCGGACTGTTTTGTGCAACTCTAGCTGCTGGCATTTAGACCAATGGACTAGGTTTCCATTAAGTCGGAGCTCTTTATCTCCTGGAGATAATTGTTCCAGTACAATACAATGCTGCGAGAAGTGTTTAATGACCGAACACAGAGTTATTCAATGACGGCTTCGATTCTGGTGCCAAATCTGCAAAATATACCTTTGCAAAAAATTGGTATTTGGTAATGGAAGGCTGCATTTAGAATTCTCATTGGCATTCAACCAAGAAGAATGAATAACCCATTTGAAAATAATTGGTCTTCATGAGGCTTAATTTGACTGGAGAAATGTTTAGCTTCAAATTAAACACGAAATGCGAATTATTTTGTTTGGGGAGAAAAAAATGCAGAATGTCTTAACTATGGAACTGCCTTTTAACCCCTCAAAAAATAGGCAAGCGGATCGGCGGAGACAACAATGATATAATTGGGCAATACAAGATAATTGGCATGCTAAAATGTGCCAGCTTCCTGTCAAATGTTTTACATCTCTATGCTGAGAAAACAGGGAGATATACACATCAGTTCTACAAATATGTTCTGACAATTTCGGTTAGATTAAAATGATTGCTCCACATTGGCTGTAATAAAAGTGAATTAGATGTGCTCACGTAAAAGGCTCATTCACACCTGGTTCAGGGCAATGCACAAGCACATTCCATATAGTTAAGCACACCTCTCATCACAATCACTGTATAGGCATGCACATACAGACATTTATTATTTTGCCAGCAAAGAAAGAGTGTACGGTACTTGCCTGTACAGGCAGAGTTAGCTTTAAAGTGATTGTAAACCTTTACACATACCTAGTAAAGGGTCTATCCTCAGGCGATACACAGAGATTAAACAAATCCCCCTACATAAGGTGTATCTATCTGCAGTCTTCTCTTCTCTACATCCCTTCAAAGTGCTGAATGTATGAAGCTTGTCTGAGAGTTCAGAAAAAAAGAGGATGGAGAGCTGAAATTACACTCTGCAGAGCTTAGTGAGGAGAGCTCTGAGAGCTGAATGGAGGGAAGGGACACACCCCCTTCACACAGCATCCAGCACACAGGAACAGAGCTGAGGCTGTCAATCAGCTCCCCTGTCACCTTTTTTCTCTTGGTGTCAGGAAACATTGTCAGAAGTGATTCATGGAGATAGCAGAGGAGCAAAACAGCAAACAGAAATGAGACCAATACACACTATAGAGGGATATGCTTTGTTTGTATTTTATGTCTAAGGTATACAATTCTAACCAGTTGTCAACCGGGCCATAGCCGAATGACAGCTACAGCACAGTCTAATAACTCTGGGCGAGCAACCGAAAATGACCGTTGGGTCCTCCGGAATCTGCGCATCACGGAACGGGGTAAAGGACCAATGGCAGCGGCCTTTTATCAGCAGCGCTGTGGGCTGGATCTGAAGTGCCCACAGCCAGTGGTGGCTGGTGGGGTTTTACCTTGAATGTGGGCAGTAAAAAGCGTGGCGGGCTCGGGGTAAGCCATTACGGTGTCCTCTCCTGGAACAGCTTCCGTGGTGTCTCCTCTCTCCTCCTCCTGGTGCTAGGCATCCAATAGGATCGCCAGAGGTTTGGCCAGTTGGGAAACAGGTTTCATACCTGCTTCCCGATTGGCCGGGAGGAGGATCAATGTTGCATCAGCGAATTTTTGTTCGCTGTTGCAACACCCCTGGGTGGGCTCCAGACGCAATGCTCTGAGTCCACCCAGGGTGAGTCCGAGTCCACCCAATTTTGAAGCCTAATAAAGCCTATGGCTCTAATCAGTTCTTTAAAAAAAAGGATAGGGGAGGTGGCGCCCCCAATAGACGGACTGTCCCTGCCCACAGTGCTGATCTCTGTCCATCCCTGGCTCTTCCATTCATCCTCATTCATGCTCCATTCATGCCCAGCCATGATCCATCCATGCTCCAGCCATGATCACATATGCTCATCCATGCTCCAGCCATGATAATCCATGCTTCAGCCATGATCATCCATACTCTAGCCATGCTCCATCCATGCTCCAGCCATGATCATCCATGCTCCAGCCATGATCATCCATGAAACAGTCATGATCATCCATGCTCTAACCATGATCATCCATGCTCCAACATGATCATCCATGCTCCAGTCATGATCACCCATACTCCAACCATGCTCATCCATGCTCCAGCCATGCTCATCCATGCTTCTTCCATGCCCAGTCATGCTCACCCATGCTCATCCATGCCCAGCCATACTCAACCTTCCTAGCCATGCTCATCCATTGCTCATCCATCCCTATCCATGCCCAGCCATGTTCATTCGTACTCATTCATGTCTCATCTATCCCCATCCATGCCTCATAGGTGCCCATCCATGGCTCAACTGTGCCCATCCGTGCTCATCCATGGCTCATCCGTGCCCATCAATGGCTGATCCATGGCTCATCCATGCTCATCCGTGCCACATTCATGCCACATCAGTACTCATCCATGCCACATCAGTACACAATGAGAGAGGCGCCTCTGGGTGTAGATATAGAACAGGTTTAATAATCATAAAAAATAGGCAACTCACATTTGAGAAGTTAAAAGGGGCATGTAGTTAGTCCCAACAGAGTGGGGGGGGGGATGTCATCAGTAAATGGTCCAATCCTGAATGGGAAGCGCAGTATTCACTCACCGTTCACTCGTTCACCACTGATATGTAGAGGTGGCCGTGGTGGGGAAGAGCTCAGAACGAGGCCATGGAACGCTGATGGTGCAGAAGGCGAGGGTGGATGACATCACTGGCATGCAACTCGTTTCCTGAACATGCGCACTGCGGGTGACACGGCAGCCGCACTTCTTTTTCAATGATATGTTTTACCTTTAGTGCAAAAGGACTTTTGACCATGTTGTACGAATTTACACATTTTGCACAGTGCATTATGACATTGGTACATACCCACCAATGGTATAAGTACCGCCACGGGTAGTGAAGTGACGGTAGATTTAAATTTGCTGGGGGGCAATTTTATTTTTCAGATTAGGGGCTTTCCGATATGTAACCCTGGGATGTGCGGGGAGGATGGTTTAACTTTAGTTTTCTATATATCTAACCACCTATATCTGCACTCCCCTCAGGTTTGGCCTTCCTTTGGGGTTGGCGGGCATTTGTAAGTAAGTATTGGTTATAAAATAGTCTAGGTAACTCCTTCCTTTTTCTCTTTCTTCCCCCTTCCCATGGTTGGCTCATTTTTAGGCTCTCCCCAGTTATCACTCTGGTGTAGTGATTTATTAACGTTTTAGTAATCCATTACCTGTGCTGTGGATGCATGTGTGTGTGCACATTTGAGAATGTGTGTATGTGCGCATTTATACATGTATTCCACATGCAATTACCAATGAGTAATGATTTTTTAATAGATTTTTTAATGAATTGATTTTTATAAAATTAGCTCTTAATAATTTGTTTTTGATTGATTAATTGATTTTATAATTGATAATAATCTTTCATAATTTACTTCATATAGAGTATGACCCCTATCATGAGTGCGTATGCTCAGGAAACGCATTGCATGCCAGTGATGTCATCCATCCTTGCCTTCTGCAACATTAGCGTTCCAGGCCTCATTCTGAGCTCTTCCCCACCACGGCTGGCTCTACACATCAGCAGTGAACGAGTAAATACTGCGCTTCCCAACCAGGATTGCACTGTTTACTGATGACAACCCCCCCCACACTCTGTTGGGACTAACTACATGCCTGTTTTAACTTCTAAAATGTGAGTTGCCTATTTTTTGTACTTATTAAACCTGTTCTATATCTACACCCAGAGGCACCTCTCCCTTTGTGTATTGCAGTGTACTGGAACATGGTTTCTGTTTCCATATGACGGTTACCCTGAGTGTTGGACCCTACATTTTCCTCATGGTCTGTGGACTTTTCTTCCATACCTGTTGGACATATTTTGCATTGTCTCCTGACATATATGCCTTGTAACTTATGGGAAAATTTGTGTTCAGTCTTTTGCGCCTATACTTGTCATATCATGCCACATCAGTGCTCATCCGTGCCACATCAGTGCTCATCCATGCCACATCAGTGCTCATCTGTGCCACATTCATGCCACAGCAGTACTCATCCATGCCACATCAGTGTTCATACGTGCCACATTCATGCCACATCAGTACTCCATCCGTGCCACATTAATGCCACATCAGTTCTCATCCATGCCACATTCATGCCACTATAGTGCCCATCACTGCCTCACAAAAGTGTAATTGGTGGTCAAATTAAATGTGTAATTTTTGCTCCTAGAACACCCGATGGCGCTCCCTGCATGTTGGGCCTCTGTATGTGGCTAGGCTGTGTAAAAGTCTCACACATGTGGTATCGCCATACTCAGGAGGAGTAGTAGAATGTGTTTTGGGGTGTCATTTGTGGTATGCATATGTTGTGTGTAAGAAATAACTTGTTATTATGACAATTTTGTGAAAAAAATAAAAAATAAATTCATTTTGCAAAGAATTGTGGGAAAAAATTACAACTTCAAAAAACTCACCATGCCTTATACTAAATAACTTGGAATACCTACTTTCCAAAAAAAGGGGTCATTTGGGGGGGTATTTGTACTTTCCTGGCTTGTTAGTGTCTCAAGAAATGAGATAGGCTGTCAGTACATCAGGTGTGATCAGGTGAGATCAATTTTCAGAGATTGGCACCATAGCTTGTAGACTCTACCTTTCACAAATACCAAATAGAGCCCTACACCACCCTCCATGTTGCCTATTTATTTTAATGCATCGTGATCACGTTTTTTATTGTTAAATGGTGTTTTTTTAGAAATAAAAATACTCCCCGTTTTTTACCTGCACCATGTGGAGGCATGTTTTTTCTTTCCACATATCCTTCCAATAAGTCAAGTGTTCACTTGAGCTTTATAAGTGACGTCTCCGTCTATCTGATTTGCATCCTGGTCTTGCTGTGAGGACTTTCCAGGTGGCCCCCGGAGTTCCAAGCAGATTGGAGCCTGGAGGATTCCAGTGAGAAGATGTCGCTTTCCATGCCCTGAGTGGCATAACGCACATGCGATTCCCTGCCGCTGACATGGGAATCAACGGGATCTGGTAAGAGTTTTCCTACATACCATCCTTTCTACCATCCTTTTTACCATTGCCTCATCCCTTTATCTTGATCGGATTTTCATGAAGTTTAATTTGGGGACAACCATCTGAACAACACCAAACTTTGGAGTCCATTCACCTCCCAGGGTTGCGGGACATTATTGTTCATTTATTGTTGACTTTATGTTTAGCACAGGCCATCAGGCTGATTTTTCTTCAATTATTTTTATTTTCTTCTTTGAAGCACTTATTTGAAATAATTCACTTGTTTCTATTTACCTACACATATATTATGCGCTGCATTTTTTAAGGTATATTTTCATGGTCTTTGTCAGATTGTATGTAGCTGCTCCCTTTTTGTTGTTTTTTTCACGTATTAGCGCAGTGTTTTTTATGCACTTCTTTCCTTATTAAAGAAAGATGTCTGACACAGACCAAATCCTGCTGCAGCCTCCTAACTTGCTTCCTGCTTCCTGCAACAGACTGATGGCATCATCTTAGCCTAGACAAAGTCACTGACTGGAGTTAAAGGATTGCTTCTCAATGTTAAAAGGTACAGCTTTTTAGAAAATGTATGCTGTTGTTGACATAGCAGGAATGTACCATGCCGACATATGAAGTCACTTAAAGTCCACTTTAATAAATGATACTCATGCTTTTTTTATGTAGCCACCCTGCCCTAAGAAGGGGTGACTATCCAATTTTGATTTGCTGGGTGGTAAACAGCCTAAGTTGATTTGTACTCTATACTCATTTGATCTTCATCTAAGCCTGGTGCCACTGGTGTTTCTCCCTGCTGTCAGTGGATATCACAGGTATCCCTGGTATTAGAGAGACAGGTCACAGTAATGCTGAGTTATGAACATTTATGTTCCTACTGGCCAACCACTAGGAGTTCTATTGCCAGTGGTGCATGCTGGGGGAGAGCATACATATTTCAGGCTGACCTTGTGAGGCTATCTACCCACAAGGCATTCTCCTAGGGAGGTGTGCTGTTAAGGTATCTTACCTGTTAGACCTGTAGCTTGTATGGTGTCCAACTTATGCTTGCTAACTTAGCCCTGAAGTTGAGTCAAAAGCTTTCCTGGAAAAGATGAAAGTTGCCTGGGATTGAGAGCCATTGATGGAGACTCTGCTGGAGGAAGGAGCTGGATCTTAGCAGTGATCTGGTGACTCTCCTGGGAGAAACCACTGAGAAGTCCATAATTCAGTTGATGGTGCTATTTACAGAGTTGCTGGTGTCAGCTTGAAGATCCTCTACAAATGGATGCAGATATGGAGCCTGTAAGTGCTGCTTTGTGTATCCACAGCACCTAACAGTCTCTCCCTGTGTGCCTGGAGCAATACAATTTTTAAAATGACAGTAAAGTGACAGACGGTCAATGTTTCTCAATCTCCTATTACTAGCCCTGGACTCAACTCTGGAGTAAATGTCAGTCCAGCCTACCACTAGGGGTCCCTCAAAAGTGGTCAGGAGGTCCATTTCTTGTACTGATGAGTACTAAAAGGGCTGAAACAGTCGAAGGCAAAGTGAAATGAATTTCTTTACATATTTAGACTGTCAACTCTGGATGAAGAGTTGGTCAGAGAAGTAAGGGCATGTATGTAGGACTATTCCCATGATTAAGGTATTAAAGATGATTTGTCTCTGATACTGCGTTTACACCACTCCACCACTCATCAATACAAGACGTAAAATCGGGAGGAAGGGACCTAGAATCAAGGGCCCTGCAATGAGATTCACTGGTATCGCATCCATCCCTTAAATACAAAATAGACAAAAATCAAAGCCTACCATAAAGAAACTATTGGGATTTTTCAGGTACCACACCCCAATTTGTTTAAAGGTTAGTAAACGTTTATTGATACATTAAACAGAAAATTGTCATCCAAACATTAAAATGCCCTACATATTGAGCATGCAAAAGTAAAGTTCAACAACATGTGAATACAAACATTACATGGTACAGCCATCAAAGAGAAGTATGATCCATAATGTTATCTCCAATTGTAGTATTGCTCCTTGATGGCTGTACCATGTAATATTTGTATTTGCATGTTGTAGAGATGCACTTTTACATGCTTGATCGATATGAAGGTCATTTTATTGTTTGGATGACAATTTCCTTTTTAATGTATCAATAAATGTTTACTAACTTTTAAATTGGGGTGTGTGGTACCTGAAAAATCCAATAGTTTCTTCATGGTAGGGTTGGGTTTTTTCTACCACCACTCATCAATACCTAAGCCACGTGGAACACTAATTGGAGTTTAATTTGCATAACAATCCTTTATTAACAAAATGTATAAATAACATAATAAAATTCCATACAATATGAATGGAGGACATCTCTACTTAACTGAATACCTGCATAGATCCATAAGTTAGGCCTCCAGCTGCAAAACACCGACTTGGAGACAACAACACCAATAAATGCAGATACAACTATAAACAATCCTTGGTTCATTGTCACTGAACTATACAAAGTAATGAAAGCCGTAACTTAATTGGGGCTCTACAATTTACATTTTCTCATAATAACCACCTTCAAGGACCTTGAACCCCACCAGCTGCTATGAAATATGAGAACCAAACCTGTAACTGTCCACAACAGATTGCAAAAAAACATCCACCAAGACTTTAGTCTTCCGACTGAAGACTTCCTAAGACCCTCATACCAACCATCCCCTAAGCCCCCCCACCGTTCCTGCCTGACCCACCAATCTGGTGAGTACCCCCTGATTCCTTATTTACTTTTAACCTAAAAAAAAAACCCTCCTATGTCAAACTGCTTTTACCCCATTTATGTAGGCCATGCATCTATGTTTCTCTTTCCTTCTCAGGGCCTGAATTTACCTGTAAATGAGAAAAAAAGATAATAATATTTTTGAAGTTTTATAATGGAAACAATGAGACAGTAAAGAAGACATTGCTCTATATCACATCAGATGTAGTGAAATGTTGTTTGGATGTTGTTTTTTGACATCTCACCAAAAGCTGACTGCTTGTATTGCTCAGAGCCATGTCTCTCACCTCCAGTTCTCAGCAGTCACACAGCACAGGTTATTCAGACCTCAAGGTTTTGGAAGCACATTTAAGTTAGTAAACAAAGCACATTATTTAGATCACCGGTGGGTCTGTGAAGACAGCTAGAAAATATGCACTGTTGGAGATCCCCAAGGAGTAGAACTGAAGTTGAACTCCAGACAATACACAGATGAAATGCATATACAGTACTTTGCCTGCTGAAATGTTTTTCATTCTTTTCATAGAATTTTGTGATCTGGGTAACCTTACATCACAGAATAGCAGGCTCAGTGACCACACTTTTCCCCACTACAGCTGAACAACAGAGGAGCATCATCATGCTGTTCAAGTTTAATAAAGCTATTTCTCCACTCACTTTGCATTATCCTCCTGTCTACAAGATTCCAGTGTTATAGGGCGTACACACGGTCGGACTTTGTTCGGACATTCCGACAACAAAATCCTAGGATTTTTTCCGACGGATGTTGGCTCAAACTTGTTTTGTCTACACACGGTCGCACAAAGTTGTCGGAATATCCGATCGTTCTAAACGCGGTGACGTAAAACACGTACGTCGGGACTATAAACGGGGCAGTGGCCAATAGCTTTCATCTCTTTATTTATTCTGAGCATGCGTGGCACTTTGTCCGTCGGATTTGTGTACACACGATCGGAATTTCCGACAACAGATTTTGTTGTCGGAAAATTTTATCTCCTGCTCTCCAACTTTGTGTGTTGGAAAATCCGATGGAAAATGTCCGATGGAGCCCACACACGGTCGGAATTTCCGACAACACGCTCCGATCGGACATTTTCCATTGGAAAATCCGACCGTGTGTACGGGGCATTAGATTGACAGCACTGTGCAAAGCAGAAGAGTCTGACAATCTCCCATGGGGAGAGTTTGGGAGCTCTCTGCAAAGCAGGGCGGCACCAAGTAATCTGAGGCACATGAATTCAGAAGTCCAGTTGTGCCAAAACACCAAACAAAGCACCAAACAAATGGTTTAGGAGTACAGAGAGCTTTATTATTACAAGTGACAACAGGAAAGCAAAAGACATCCAACACATTTTGGGGGCCAGAAGATCCTTCTTCATTAGGGCTACAAACGATACCCCAGATCTCCCAGTGCAGGCCCTTCTTCTCCTAATCTGAGTGCTACTGCCCTACTACCTTCTGTATTGGACTGTAATGTAATTGTATCATCCCCCTACATAGTGTAAAGTGCTGCGTAAACTGTTGACACTATATAAATCGCGTATAATAATAATAATACTGTGCAGGAGATTATATAACTGGCTGTCGACTAATTCTGGGACATTGTTTTAGAAAATTCTCAAGCCAGCTCAGTGCACAGTTTTGGAATTCCATGGTGCTGAGATTAGTAAACCCCCAGGAGCATGTGTAGTCGTTACATAATTTTTGGCCAGACAGTCAAGACAACAGAAGATGCTGAAACTGGAAGCTTTTGGATGTTGGAGCAGTAGAGTGGTGTTAAAGTGTTACTAAAGCCACAACAGTAAAATCTGTCTGTATATGCAGCATAGAATGCTTGTTATACTCACTGTGGAACTTAAGGGGTTAATCCTCTGCATTGTGTAAAAAGGCTGTTTGATCCTGTATGCACAGATCCTTCCCTCCTACACTGTCTATCTGGGGAAGGGCAGCTAAAACAGGCAGGGTAGCCGATCTGCACATGCTCAGTTGTGTCTTTTATGCTGGAGGGAACATTTACTTGTTCTCAGTGCTAGCCAGGTCACATGATATTGGCATCACACATGTGGGTGTGTATACAGGCTGTAGTGGAAATCTCCTCCTACCTGAACTTTCAGCACTGGAGAAACTGTGCAGTTTATCATGTAACCATGGTATACAGATCATCCAAAAATGTATATAGTGGCAGTATTTTAGGGTCAAAAGAAGATTTATAAGCTGTGGGCACTGTGTGTGGGAGGGGGGGGATGGGGGCGGGTGAACTATTTTCATATTACAGGCATACCCCACTTTTAAGTACACAATGGGGTTTATTTACTAAAGCTGGAAAGTGCAAAATCAGGCTCCCTTCTGCATAGAAACCAATGAGCTTCTAACCTCAGCTTGTTCAATTAAGCTTTGGTAATAAAACCTGGAAGCTCATTGGTTTCAATGCAGAAGGGAGCCTGATTTTGCACTTTCCAGCTTTAGTAAATAAACCCCATTGTGTACTTAAAAGTGGGGTATGCCTGTACTAGGTTTAGTAACACTTTAAAGAAGAACTTCTAGAGTTAATATTTGAAATCTGGGCAATAGATTTAAAAAACAAAACAAAATGTAAATCTGGAATTTGGCTTTATTTTTTTCCCAGTACATACAGTACACCCATGTTTAAAAGGTTTGGCAAAAAGTTGTTGTTTTTTTGGCCTTTGAATTTCAAATTTCCCAATATGAAGCTGTAACTCAATCAGCAGGAATAGTATTGTATCTCTTCTCTTACAGTAAAAATGAGACTATATCAAGAAGAAAGTCTGATCCTCCGTGACAAATGATTTATCACAGGATACAAATCTTTTATCTGCCAGCATATTCCTGGATAACAGAGAAGCATCTGAATCAATTGTCAGGAGGAATGCAGACTTCCATTCTATAATAAAGGCTAAAGAGCTGAGTGGCTGATGTAGGAAGGTGAGAAAATGTTTTTTTTCTTTTTCTATAGGCCAAAATGTCCTATTTCATCCTTCACCGCCTGTGTCACATATGAAATATTGGAACGCTGTAAATCCTTACTCTTACAGGAAATAAATTGTAGTCCATTAGATCTATATATTGTGAAATGTTAGACAGACACATAGCACAACCACATGAAAAGCGACAAATCTGAAAG
This sequence comes from Lithobates clamitans, assembly GCA_037952925.1. Classification (NCBI taxonomy): domain Eukaryota; kingdom Metazoa; phylum Chordata; class Amphibia; order Anura; family Ranidae; genus Lithobates; species Lithobates clamitans. The sequence goes on along the minus strand of JBBGZY010001079.1, from coordinate 2,321,517 downwards.
TTTTATTAAAGCAGACTGTTCAACCATTAGAGAGTTTAGAGCTATTACTAACCCAGACAGCACAAAAAAATATATATACTGTATATATAAATATTATATATTATACAAGATTTATATAGCACCAGCAGTTTGTGCAGCGCTTTACAATATAAAGAGAGAGGGTACAGTTTCAATACAATTAAATAGAAGAGGGTTAAGATGGCCCTGCTGTCAGGTCACCTGAGGTCAGGTGACAGATGCACACCGTTGGGATCAGGAGTGCACTGCAAAGGTAGTGGACCCTATGGCTGACTGCTGTGGATGGCAGTCTGGGTGGTAAAGGAAGGCAGGCCCGCTGGAACACCAAGACGGATCCCACAGGGGCTAGAGGGTAAGATTCCCTAGGGCGCGCAGTCAAAGAGCCAGCAGGTGTTCACCAGAGCCTCTAGTGGTGGGGATGGACTGGGCTGCAACTGGCTCCAGGTCGCGACCCCTAGGGTCTCCCAGCTCATGCCCACAGTAGGCTACAGGAGGATAGAGATAGTAAGCCAAAGGTCAGGGTGACTAGCAGACAACGATAAACATAGAACACGCCAAAGGTCAGGGTCACAAGCAGACAGGGATAGTCGAGAACAAGCCAAGATCGGTAACTGGAATCAGACGTAGAAGACACAGCAAGATGCACACGGAAGCTAAACACACAAAGTTGAGCAGCAGGGTTGGCTTGCAGTGCACAGGTTAATATAGAATTCTCTGATAGGGGCTGGGGTGGAGCCATGCTAGAGGAGAGATTATAAAAGCAGTCAGGTGAGAGTGGCTGGTCTCTAGAGGTGAACACATGGAGGAAAGGTAAGCTGGCAGACAAACACTACTGCATAACCATGACACCTGCTCATAGCAGCTTACAATCTAATAGGGTGGTACAAAACTGTGGGGGATGAGCTGATGGAAGTGATAAAAGTTCAGTTAGTTGGATGCGTGATAGGCTTCCCTAAAGAGATGAGTTTTCAGGAATTGCCTAAAGGCAAACAGAGTAGATCTAAGCCAGCCAGACTGAGGTAGAGCGTCCTAGAGATGAACATGGGAGGAGGAGACAAGGGAGCTTGAGAGCAGGAGGTCTTGAGAGGAGTGGAGAGGATGGCGTGGGTGATATTTGGAGACAGGATGTGGATGGCTTTGTATGTTGTTTTTAAAATTTTTAATGTAATTCACTGGGCAATTGTAAGCCAGTGGAGGGATTGGCAGAGAGGGATGGCAGACACTGAGTGGTTAGTAAGGTGGATACGTCTGCTAGCAGAATTCATAATAGACTGAAGAGGAGATAGCCCATAGAGAGCTAGGCCTATGAGAAGAGAGTTGCAGTAGTCTTAGTGGTTTCATTAGTTAAAAAGGGGCAAATTTTGGAGATGTTACAGAGGTGAAATCTACAAGCTTTTAACAGCGATTGGATTTGAGGCTGAAAGGACAGGTTAGAGTCTAGGATTATACATGGTACCCTGGGGTGTATTATTGATCTTGATGGAAAAGTAATGAAGGAGGGTATGAGCAGGAGGGAATATTATCAGCTCGGTTTTAAAGATATTTTGTTTAAGGAATAGGTGCCAATATGTCAGTTAGTAATTTAGTAATGTGAGAGGAGACTGAAGGAGTGAGGTGAGGAGTAGAGAGATAGATTTGGGTGTCTTCGGCATAGAGATGGTATTGGAAGCCATGGGAGGTTATCAAGTGACCAAGAGAGGAGGTATAGATAGAGACAAGAAGGGGTCAAAGAACAGAGCATTGGGGGACCCCTACAAGAAGAGGAAGTGGAGAGGAGGAGACAGAGTTATAGGTAACACTGAAGGAGTGCTGTGATAAATAGGAAGAGAACCAGGAAAAAGCTGAATTTTGAAGGTCAAGGGACTGGAGTTTTTTTTTAGAAGGAGCAGGTGGTCAACAGTATCAAAGGCTGCAGAGAGGTCTAGTAATAAAAGTATGGAGTAGTGACCATTGGTTTTAGCAGTTAGTAAATCATTAGTACCTTTTAGTAGGGCAAATTGTGTGGAGTGGTAGGAACGAAAGTCAGACTGTAAATGGTCAAGAAGGTTGCTTTCAAAACCAAAAATGTAATATATTGCAACTTGCCAATCCTTAAATGTGGTGGCTACATTTGTTTTTTTTTTTTTTTTGGAGGGGTTCTTTTTATCTTTATTTTCACTTATCGATCTGGTCAGTAATGGTCCTGTCTTCAGGTGTCTCCACTCTGGATGGAGGAGGACTGGAGATAACTTTGGACAGCAGCAAAATTTTAGAATCAAGAAACTGCATTACATAGCATTTTTGTTTTTAATGTTTAATACTGCTTTGAAGTGGTTGCGAAGACTGAACGTTTTTTTACCTTCATGCGTTCTATAGTGAGCAGAGAGTGGGGGGTGGGGCCGAGCCATGCTCTGTGTGTCTTATGGAAACACAGAGGAGGCTCGGGTGCGATCATGCACAAGTGCCTCCAGAGCAAGCAGCATGCTCTGGAGGCACTTGGCAGGAGGGGGGAAACCAGGAGCACCAGAAGGGGACCCAAAGAGAGAAGGCTTGGGGCTGCTTTGTGCAAAACTATTGCACAGAGCAGGTAAGTTTTTAAAATAAAAAATTATAAACATGTCATACTTACCTGCTCTGTGCAATAGTTTTGCACAGAGCAGGTAAGTATGACATGTTTGTAATTTTTTTATTTTTTTTCTGTTTCATTGTTTTTATTCAGAATTTCAATACAAACTACATTGAAGTTACATTAACAACTATTATGTACAAATACATTGTAGAAACAGGTTAGGGTGACTATAAGTCAAATCAACTTAAGTTCACAAATTTCTAAAATTATCCAATAAAATATCGATGGGTATGAATATGTCATCCTAATATGAAAAATAGGTGTCACATTGGGTCCAATTGAGGCCCTATTATTCTATAACGAAAGAAAGAAATAGGAAAGGAAAAAAGTGTAATTCCACTTTTGCAGCCAAATTAGGATAACACCTACTTTATACTTGTTACATATGCCCAGTCACATAGCATAACTTAAAAAAATATTTAAAAAATTGCAACTTACCTTTTTTAGATGCTCTGTTCTGGACCTTCCAGCAAGAAAAAATCTACTATTTCTCTTTGTTTGTGAGCTGGCTGGGCAGCTGTGTCTGTCAAATTTAACCCTGTCTGCAGAGTGCAAACAGAATTTCATCAATTGTAACTAGATTTGAACACTGTCCATCCTAGCAAAGTGTAGGGACTGGGCTTCTTACATTTTATGTTAATGAGGACACCCCTTCTTTAGAAACATCTAAAAGGTAAAGCTGGGCATAGATGGATTGAAATTCTGACCGTTCAGCAGGGACCGGCTAAATTTTGATCTATTTGTGGGCAAGTTGGTTGTGCAGACGTCAATCTCTCAATTGACTTCTGTAAAATCAGTCTGGGTTTTTTTTTTTTGCCCGATCAGTGCTGCCAGCTATAGCATGCAACACTGATCGTTGTATAGTAAAATACAGTACAGTGGGGTTTTCTCAAATTTGACTGCAAAGTTTAAATACGCTTTAAAGCAGATCCGAACCCTAACTGGACTGTTATTGAAAGTTACAGGGTTTAATATGATTGAAAACAGCTTCTGAAATCACATTACCATGTTAAAGTTTAGAGATTTTAGAGATTGGCTTAATTTATAATATTTTTAATAATATATTTAATAAACTACTGTGATGGTTTTGAATTGTGAGGAATCCGTACTTTACTCTTGTTTTATCAAGATTTTTTTTTATGCTTCTTACATTGTTTTCATGGCTGATAGACTTTTGCAATGTGTACAGGAGCACAGCCCAACTGCCAAGACTTTATGTTTTTTCTTGGCATTGCTAAGTACATCAAGCCACTTTACACTTACATCATTGATCGCAGTACAAGAAGCAGTGATTGTGAGAGGTGAATGTGGTAAACCATAACAATCTATCAGATATCAGTTTACTAAAATAGGATATATGAAAGCTTATTTTTGATTGGTTGGTTATAGGCTAAATATTACTGGAAGTTAGACATAAAAGAATATATAACTATTCCCCATCCCGTGCTGTGTAAGATTAAATCACACTTTTTCTACCCCAACTGTTGCATTAAAAACCTGTAAAAACTATATGCACTAAGTTTTTTTTAAAATAAAAAATATATTTATGAGTGTACTCCATTTTGAAATGGAGCAACGATTGATCCCCTGTCAAGTCTTTATTAAGGTTCTGAGGATTAATGAGGAAATCCCACTCCAGCATGAAGGCCAAATTTGCAGGAAGCTAAGGATGAATTTGTCATGGTTTTGACTAGATCCCCAACTGGGTGGCAGCCTGGCAGGTAAGACTTAAAGTGGATGTAAACCCAATGTCATCCTTTCTAAACTACTGCCATAGGGGTTATCTATAAGGATATACATGCCTCCTGCATGTATCTTTACCTGTCAAATGTCTCCCCTCTGTCTGTTATGAGAACCGAAAAACTGCAGATTTTGTGGGTGGGTCTGTTGTCTGGAGCTCGGTGGGTGGAGTCGTGATGTCAGTAGACTCCCCGCCCACCTCTACACTCCCCTTGTCAATATGCATTTTCTCCTGTGTATTTCTAACTGAACTTCTGCTATGATCTCTAACATCCAGTGAAAAGACAGGAAAGTAACCACATGACTTCAGCATGCCAAATCATGGTGAGGTGTGGAACAGCCAATCCTTGCAGAGCTGCTGAAGAAAGGAGTGGGGGTGGGAATTAAAAAATAATACATGTCTTAGGCTAGTGCACGAGATATGTAAATCACCTGTCACTCACAGCAAGGGGGAGGATTTGACAAAGTTTTTCTCTTTTTTCAAGTTTTATCTCACTGAACAATAAAAGAGGATTGCTCAGAGCTGGATTAACTCTTTGTGGCAAGACTGGGCTCAAATGATAGGAAATCTTATACTCTACATTATGACATAAAAAAAAAAACTAATTTCGGATTTACATCCACTTTAAATATGGATTGAGTCTTGTGCCTCATCAGCCAAGATGGAAAAATATATCAAAATATTTGCCCAGTTCAGGAAAATTCATAGTATCTGTGTAAAACCCACCCCTTGACCACAGTTACTGACTTCTTATGAGTTCTTAAGGATTCCATGAGGTTGTTTGTTTGTCAGAGGCTAGGAAGAACAACTAAATCATGACCTACATTATGTAATGTATCTAAATTATGTAAATCACATGCCACCCCCCTTAACGCACGCACATTTATTTGGAATTACTGAGTAAAGATAGATGCAGGATCGCTGCCGCTGGTAAGATATCAGTGGGTCGAGGAGATATGGCAGCTTTACAGGTTGATAGTGTCTTTTTGTATTGACTCCTTTAACCCTATGGTGCAGTGGCATAGATTAGTGATCCATAATAACCAGCCACAGTCCAGTTTTAAGCAGTACGATGATGATGCAGGGCAAAGCAATATATTCTCTTTAATGCCACCCCCCCCCCCCCCTCAGTTTTGCTCAACTTTCTCAGCTTTCCTATTCTCCTTCATTTTTCTGTTCAGTTCTTGGGAGTGAGAAAAGAAGTCCCTCTATTAGCACTAGTAGCCTAAACACGGGTATAAGAAGTCTCCCAACCCCCATGTCGCAGCACTGGGCCAATCACCATGCAACAGTGTCACATAAGAGGAAGGAAAGTAGATCACATGTACTTCCATACTTGTAAGTACTGTTTATTTTTTTTTTCAATTCTGGAGGTTCAATCAAGCAACGAGGGAGCAAGTGAGATGTGTGTGCTGCCATGAACGGTGGCATTACATAAATCTGTTGACCTGCATGGGCAAAGCACAGTGTGACAATAGTGAAGGCTTATGAACCCTGAGTGTGGGAGAATAAGGGAGTCATACTAAACACCATGCAACCTTCATTGTCTCCTAAATTCTCAAGTCAGTAACAAATAATGTCAGATTTAAATCTCTTCTCTGTGATGGGCATTCATGGGAGTGGACAGCTTTGATAGAACACATCCCAGTTTAACCACTTCAGACCCGGAAGAATTTACCCCCTTCCTGACCAGAGCACTTTTTGCGATTCGGCACTGCGTCACTTTAACTGACAATTGCGCGGTCGTGCGATGTGGATCCCAAACAAAATTGATATACTTTTTTTCCCACAAATAGAGCTGTCTTTTGGTGGTATTTGATCACCTCTGCAGTTTTTATTTTTTGCGCTATAAACAAAAAAATAGCGACAATTTTGAAAAAACACATTATTTTTTACTTTTTGCTATAATAAATATTCCCAAAAAATAATTAAAAAAATGTTTTTTCCCTCAGTTTAGGCCGATACGTATTCTTCTACATTTTTGGTAAAAGAAACCGCAATAAGTGATTATTGATTGGTTTGCGCAAAAGTTATAGCGTTTACAAAATAAGCGATAGTTTTATGGCATTTTTATTAATAATTTTTTTTTACTAGTAATGGCGGCGATCAGTGATTTTTACCGGGACTGCGACATTATGGCGGACACATCGGACATTTTTGACAAATGTTTGGGACCATTGTCATTTATACAGCAATCAGTGCTATAAAAATGCACTGATTCCTGTGTAAATGACACTGGCAGTGAAGTGGTTAACCACTAGGGGGAGGGGAGGGGTTAAGTCAGTACTAGGGAGTGTTTTCTAACTGTAGGGGGGATGGGCTAGCTGTGACACGTCACTGATCTCTGCTCCTGATGACAGGGAGCAGAGATCAGTGACACTGTCACTAGGCAGAATGGGGAGATGCTTGTTTACATCAGCATCTCCCCGTTCATCCTCTCCGTGAGGTGATCGTGGGTATTCACCGCGGCAATGGAGTCCACGGAGCTCCCCACCGGCGCGCACGCAATGGCATGGCGGGGAATTCAAATGGGACTTACAGGTACGCCCATTTACCCAGCCGTGCCATTCTGCCAACGTACATCGGCGTGCGCTGGTCGGGAAGTGGTTAAGACACATTTGACATATAGCAGAGAATGTTAGATGAAATGCAAAGGTGTCATAATTCCTGTTTTGTGGATTTGCCTAGGGTAAAAGATTTATCTCCTGTCATCGCTTTTGGATTGAACCAATGTCCTTGTCTTTGGACCGAGGAAGATTGTACCCATGTAATGGCATACTATGCGTTACTTAAATAAAGCCAATTTTTTTTTCAATTTTAAATTTTTATTGGTTTTAAACAAGTACAAGGTCATAAAAAAAATTGTTTCGTATACAGATCAAGACATAATCCAGGAATTAGGTATATTGCTTTTCTCATACATAAACCTGTTTTTTAGACAACAGTCTGACCTAAATGTATGTATCTTGACCTTATAGTAAACAAACTACATCTAATAAAAGAGTAAACAAAAGAATAAACAAATGTCATAACATTGAACAGAAACCAGTAGCCATGTAACTACAGCCGTAGTAACCCTTAACTGCTATTAGACATCTTCTATCTGTAATTTGCTTGCTGTGTATTACCTGACATTATGTTCTAGTACCTTAAAAGAAATTAGTTAGTTTGTAAGTTTTAAACCATATTTCCCTATTCTTGTTGAAGCTATCTCTATTCCAAATAAAGCCATTTTTAAGGACTTTACACTATTGGCGTTTATTTTTATATTGACACATCCCACTGGACATCTGCTTCGTGACCGCAGGAGTAGCGCTCAGAGGTGACTGCTGGATGATTCCTCTTATTTGATGTGGAACAGAAAGCATGGATGGAACATATGAGATACACAAGCCTTTTTTGACCCCCTGTGATAGGTGGTAAATACACTCTGTTAAGAACATCCTCTATTATGGTGGTGATTATCACAATGTGGAGGAATTGAATGAACAATTGTTTGTGCAGTTTTTATCAAAGTAAAGGCATTACACTGATGTCAGTTGAAAGACATATTGACTCATTGTTTTACATTTATATTTATATGTATATTTATATTTTTGTTTAGCACAACACTTTTGCTAAACATTCATTATTTATGTGATCATAGCTCACGTCAGTAGTGCTGCTATATATAAATTGAACATGTTTGCACAAATGGAGTTCACACTTGACATAACAAAGTTCCATGACCTTTCACCTGGTAGCTATTGTCTAGGTAAGGGTCTGTCGTTAAATTGAAGTCCCCACAGATCAACAGTTGCCCATGTTTACAGAAGCAATGCGTTTAAACAGTGCTTGAAGAAACCGAAGTTGGTGAGAGTTTAGTGCATATTGCCACCAGGGTATATGGTTGTGCATTAATTTCACAGATGATAATAATGTACCTGCCTTCAAGCAAGAGAGTTACAGATAGCCAGAAGAACCGCTTTTTCTCGGGTACATGCTAGATATATGTAGGGGTAGTCTTTGTGTGAGCATTTGGGTATGTTGGAAGCTTGGAAATTAGTTTCGTGGATGCTGAGTATGTCGGCTTTGTGATTGCATGCTTCCTTTCACATAGAAAAGCATTTAGCGGGGTGATTTAGACCCCTGGCATTAAGCGAGAGGCAAGTGAAGGCCATGTTGTAAGATCATGGGCATATTTGGTGATGCAGCTTTTCTACTCATATTTGCAGTGAGTTGGTAATGTTCGAAGAGGATCTTGCCTGTTCTTGATGTCATCTTTGGGTGACAATCATATCTGTCATTGGTGCGTTGTTCTGGAGGTCTCGTTTGTCTGCCAAAAATTGGAGGGTGTGCTGTTGGGTTAAGAGTCTCAGAGGCGGTTAGCGGGTGTTTTCTTTTTTTTTTTCTTTTTTTTTTCTTTAAACATCCATTTTTCTGTATATTTCTTAGTTTTCTTAAACTCTATCCATTTTAAATCTTTCTGCCAGACCCTCTTCTCTACTACTAAGATATTCCATTTTATAGATATAATCTATTCCTTCAAACCATTCTTTTATTGTGGGTTTTTTGAGGTCTAACCATTGGGTATTATTCCTTTCGCTGCATTCAATAAATATGGAATCATTGTTCTCATATATTGTTTTTTTGTGCTGCTTGTTTTATGGAATAAAATGTATAGTTTTGTATCTCTTGCCAGAACTCTTTTATTTTTGTACATTCCCAAGATATGTGGGCCAAGGTGCCTATCTCTTTGCAACCTCTCCAACATAGTGGGAAATTCCATGTTTCGCTGTTGATTGTGCACTACATAATAATTCTAGTAGATTCAAATTCTCCTCTGTTCTAATTGGCTGTGGTAGTGTTGTTACAAAGTGTTTCCACTGTAAATACCTCCATTCATTTATCCTTAATAAGTCACTTTTATTTTTTAGTTCCTGGAGAGTTCTAATTTTATCTTTATTTATTATATCTTTTAATTGTACCTTCTCTATCCAAGCTCCAAACTGTGCCCCTTGGCCTGGTAAAAAAAAATTGTCCCTGAAAGTGCAATTAGTGTGGAATTACCGTATATTCCCATTTTCCGTGCCTATATATCGCATCCCACACTTTAAAAATGTTTCTAGTCAAGTCGTGTGTATCTTTATCAAATGGTCTATATTTTTTTGGTATCCATATGTTTTTATCTAAAAGTGTTTTACTCCATGTGTTTTCCATATAAACCCATTATTTTGCATTTTTTGTGTTTGTCTATTCTATCATTCGTGCTATTATTGCATTATAATATCTTTTTATGTCATGTGCTGCTAATCCCCCGTGCATTTTATCCCGAGTTAATATTGCGTACCGTATCCTTGGCTTCTTGTCTTGCCATAGGTATTTTACTATCATTTTTTTTTTTACATTCTAAAGAAGATCTGAGGGAGTGCTATTGGTATCATTTAGAATTTATATACAAATTTTGGGAGTATTACCATGTTTAACATGTGTATCCTTCCCATCCAAGACAGTGGACCTGTTAATATTTTCTTTATCTCTGTTTTAATTTTGTTGAGCAGTGGAATATAATTTGCTCGATACATTTTCCCCAGAGAGGCTGTTAGTTTTATTCCAAGGTATTTTAGTTCTTTCGCCACCCATGTAAATGGGAATTCATTTTGTAGTGCTGTTACTTTCTCCTTACTTAATCCTAAATTTAAAATTTCCGATTTTATAGGATTAATCTTAATATTTGATAGTTCCCCATATTTTTCAGTTCTTTTATTAAGTTTGGGAGTTACAGTCTAGGCTCGGATATATAAAACAAATATCATCGGCATATGCCGCAACCTTATGTTCTACTTCCTCCATCTTTGCCCCCTCTACATCCACACTGTTCCATATGATAGCTAGCAGGGGTTCCAGTGATAATACATATAGAAGGGGCAACGGTGAGCATCCTTGTCTTGTTCCATTGAACATCTCAAAGGGAAGGACATTTCTCCATTTACTTTAACTGATAATGCGTGATTATAAAGATTTTTAATCCATTGAAGCATTTTGGGTCCTAATCCCAGGTTTTCTATTGTATCCATCATGAATCCCCAGTTTACCCTGTTAAATTATTTTTCTGCATCTATAGACAGGAATAGAGCTGGGGATTCCCCACCTCTTTTTTTTTTAACAATAGCAATTTTCTTATACCGTCATCTTTACTTTCCCTTCCCGGAATGAAACCCATTTGGTCTTCCTGGATCCACTCAGGCATCAGCTTCTTTAGTCTTGTTGCTAGTACTTTAGCAAATGGTTTTGTATCGGAATTTAACAATGATATTGGTCTATAGCTGGAACATAATGTAGCATCTTTTCCCTCTTTGGGTATAACCATAACTTATGCCCTTAGAGAGTCTCTCCTCATCTCATCCCCATCACCCAGGCCATTTAGATATTTGCATAATTTTGAGAATAATTGTTCTTTAAATTTTTTGTAATATTTAATTGTAAATCCATCCGGCCCTGGACTCTTCCCTACTGCTGTACTATTTATTGCTATTCTAATCTCCTCTTGTGTTATTGGGTCTTCCAGGAATTGTAATTTTTCTTTTGGGACTTTCGGTAACTTTGCTTCGCTTAAATATTCCAGAATTTTTTCCCTCCTATTTTTTTTCCCTCCATGTCTCCTCTTTTACTGAATAGAGGGCGCTGTAATAGCTTTGGAATACCTTTGCGATTTCTGTTGTTTAGCATACCATCTCCCCTTTAGTGTTTTTCATCTTTTCTATATAGTTTAGTGAATTTTTATATTTTTAAGTGTTTGCAAGGTATTTTCCTGGTTTATTTTACCATTTATATCTGTCTTTGATACTTTATTAAAGACTTTTCTAGTTTCCTGTTCCATCAGATCTTTTAGATGTTGTCTTTTTATTATTAATTTTTGGTGTGTTTCAGCGTCCGGGCTTTTTTTATGTAACTGTACAGATCATATATTATGGGGTGTTTTCCAACGTGGTTTGTACCATATCGGGGGAGAGAAGAACAAAATAGAACAAATAATAGTAACTTCAACATAGGCAAACTGTAAAAAGGGGCTCTGTGGTCAGACCCGAGTGCAGTAAAAGCAACTGATGTGGTATGGAGAAATAGGAAGGTATGTGTAACATTCCTCTAACTGGGCTTCTTGGGACCACTCTTGTGTGATACCAGCTGCCATTCTGGTTCTACAGCTAGCGGTGGTTTTGGCAAGGTTGGTGCAGATGTAGATTCAGGAAATATGGCCAATTGGCGTAGGGTGGCTAGACCCTCTTCTAGTGTGGACACCGTGGTTGTTGCTCCATTATGGGTAATGGAAAGTGTGGCAGGTTATTTCCACTCATGCAGAATCCAATGGTTTCTGAGTGCTTTGGTTATAGTCGCCAGGTTGCAGCGGCGTTGAAGGGTATGTCTGGATATATCCAATAGGAGCTGGATTGTCGTATACAGATCTGGTAGCTGCTCAGCTCGCCTGAATGATGTCCTTGGTAATTATTTCACTTGGTAGAAATTAACTTTTAATAGGACATCTCTTGACACTTCTAAAGCTAGAAAGGGTGGTTTTGGTAATCTATGGAACTGATCGATCGTTAGATCGTGTGCCGACAGTGATGGTGCAAAGGAGGAGAATAGGCTCTGTACAAATTGCTGTAGTTGGGGGGCACAGATTCAGAGATACCCCTGATTTTTATGTTATTTCTCCTGAATCTGTCTTCTAGGTCAGCAATTGTGTCCTTTAGCCAAGTCATTTCCTTATTATGTGCATTGTGGGATTCCATCAAAGTGTTAAAGGATGCAGAGTAATCCCCCATGGTGCATTCTACATGGTCTACTCTGTCTCCCAAAACTTGCACCTCCACCTGACACTGTTTAACACTTGACACTAGGTCAGCCTACAGGGATGCCATGAGTGACAGCATCATTTCTTTTAGCATTGTGTCTGACACAGGCTGCCCTGTAGTGGGGAAAGCAGCTACTGGATCTGTCACTTCTCTTCTGAGGTGTTTCCTTTACATGTCGGGGGTCCACTCACCTCCATGTCTTGGACCATGTCTGGGCAGAGAGTGCTTGCGGGCTTTGGATTTCACTGGGCTCCGAATGGTCAGGCTAGAGCTGCTGGAAGTGCAGCTGTGCCCCCCTGTGTGTTCCTTGCTGTCTTTATGCTGGCCACGGGCCGTTGTTACATATTCGGGCTGCTCGTGGTGCTGTGAGGAACGGGCATTGCTGCCATTTTGTTGTGGCCTTGGAAGAATCCGGGAATCTTGTGCATCCGTGTCAGTTTCTTTCCTGCGAGTTCTCCCGAGGCTTATTGGGGGTTAGGATGGATGCGGATTCCCCCCAGTGGCAGAGCGGAGCTCGTGGATCAGGCGTCCATCTTACAGCTCGGTCACCATGCCCCCCATTATTCTTTTTTTTATTCCAAACAATATTTAAAAATCATCAAGCTAAGTCTATGAATGCTGTAGCAAACATTAAAGAAATTTGCCTCTGTAAGGAGCTACTGTAGTGTAAACTCTGTTACATTCCTCTCCAAACGTGGCAGCAAATGATGTGGACATTTTCTTTTAAACGTCAGTGATACAACAGCAGATGCTGTGAATGGTTTGTGCTTCCGTTGAAACACATGGTGAGGCTCAGAACACAATCATTACATGCTGGTGGTAGTAGTGAGATCTGACAGTGTAACATAAAAAGGGTTACATTTTTAATTAAAAAATGTTAGGCTTCTGATATAGAGTTGGACTGCTGTCATAGGTGCTGTCTTCTAGGGATGAGCTTTATGTTCGGGTCAAACATGAGTTCGACTCGAACATTCGCTGTTCGATCGTTCGTCAAAATACGAACATTATGGGGCATTCACGCCAAATTCAAGTTGGGGGGCACAGATTCAGCTGTAGTTGGGGGGCACAGATTCAGAGATACCCCTGATTTTGATGTTGTTTCTCCTGGATCTGCCTTCTAGGTCAGCAATTTTGTCCTTTAGCCAAGTAATTTCCTCATTATGTGCATTGTGGGATTCTACCAAAGTGTTGAAGAATACAGAGTAATCCCCCATGGTGCATTCTACATGGTCTACTCTGTCTCCCAAAATTTGCACCTCCACCTGACACTGTTTAACACTTGACACTAGGTCAGCCTGCAAGGATGCCCTGAGTGACAGCATCATTTCTTTTAGCATTGTGGCTGACACAGGCTGCCCTGTAGTGGGTAAAGCAGCTATTGGATCTGTCACTTCTCTTCTGAGGTGTTTCCTTCACATGTCGGGGTCCACTCACCTCCATGTCTTGGACCATGTCTGGGCAGAGAGTGATTGTGGGCTTTGGATTTCACTGGGCTCCGAATGGTCGGGCTGGAGCTGCTAGAAGTGCTGCTGTGTCACCCTGTGTGTTCGTTGCTGTCTTTATGCTAGCCACGGGCCATTGTTACATATTCAGGCCGCTCGTGGTGCTTTGAGGAACGGACATTGCTGCCATTTTGTTGTGGCCTTGGAAGAATCCCAGAATCTTCTGCATCTGTGGCGGTTCCTTTCCTGCGAGTTCTCCCGAGGCTAATGGAGGGTTAGGATGGATGCTGATCCCCCCCAGTGGCAGAGCGGAGCTCGTGGATCAGGAATCCATCTTACAGCTCGGTCGCCATGCCCCCCATTATTCTTTTTTTATTCCAAACAATATTTAAAAATCATCAAGCTGAGTCTATGAATGCTGTAGCAAAAATTAAAGAAATTTGCCTCTGTAAGGAGCTACTGTAGTGTAAACTCTGTTACATTCCTCTCCAAACGTGGCAGCAAATGATGTGGACATTTTCTTTTAAACGTCAGCGATGCAACAGCAGATGCTGTGAATGGTTTGTGCTTCCATTGAAACACATGGTGAGGCTCAGAACACAATCATTACATGCTGGTGGTAGTAGTGAGATCTGACAGTGTAACATAAAAAAGGGTTACATTTTTATTTAAAAAATGTTAGGCTTCTGATATAGAGTTGGACTGCTGTCATAGGGCTGTCTTCTAGGAATGAGCTTTATGTTCAGGTCAAACATGAGTTCGACTCGAACATTGGCTGTTCGTTCGTTCGTCAAAATACGAACATTATGGGGCGTTCACGCCAAATTCAAGTTGGGGGGCACAGATTCAGCTGTAGTTGGGGGGCACAGATTCAGAGATACCCCTGATTTTGATGTTGTTTCTCCTGGGTCTGTCTTCTAGATCAGCAATTTTGTCCTTTAGCCAAGTAATTTCCTCATTATGTGCATTGTGGGATTCTACCAAAGTGTTGAAGAATGCAGAGTAATCCCCCGTGGTGCATTCTACAAGGTCTACTCTGTCTCCCAAAACTTGCACCTCCACCTGACACTGTTTAACACTTGACACTAGGTCAGCCTGCAGGGATGCCCTGAGTGACAGCATCATTTCTTTTAGCATTGTGTCTGACACAGGCTGCCCTGTAGTGGGGAAAGCAGCTATTGGATTTGTCACTTCTCTTTGAAGGTGTTTCCTTTACATGTTGGGGGTCCACTCACCTCCATGTCTTGGACCATGTCTGGGCAAAGAGTGCTTGCGGGCTTTGTATTTCACTGGGCTCTGAATGGTCGGGCTGGAGCTGCTAGAAGTGCTGTTGTGCCCCCCTGTGTGTTCATTGCTGTCTTTATGCTGGCCACGGGCCATTGTTACATATTCTGGCCGCTCGTGGTGCTGTGAGGAACCTGCATTGCTGTTATTTTGTTGTGGCCTGGTAAGAATCCAGGCATCTTGTGCATCTGTGGTGGTTCCTTTCCTGCGAGTTCTCCCGAGGCTTATTGGGGGTTAGGATGGATGCGGATCCCCCCCAGTGGCAAAGCGGAGCTCGTGGATAAGGCGTCCATCTTGCAGCTCTGTCACCACGCCCGCATTATTCTTTTTTTCATTCCAAACAATATTTCAAAATCATCAAGCTGAGTCTATGAATGCTGTAGCAAAATTTAAGAAATTTGCCTCTGTAAGGAGCTACTCTAGTGTAAACTCTGTTACATTCTTCTCCAAACGTGGCAGCAAATGATGTGGAGATTTTCTTTTAAATGTCAGAGATGCAACAGCAGATGCTGTGAACAGTTTGTGCTTCCGTTGAAACACATGGTGAGGCTCAGAACACAATCATTACATGCTGGTGGTAGCAGTGATATCTGACAGTGTAACATAAAAAGGTTACATTTTTATTTAAAAAATGCTAGGCTCCTGATATAGAGTTGGACTGCTGTCATGGGGCTGTCTACTAGGGATGAGCTTTATGTTTGGGTCAAACATGAGTTCGACTTGAACATTGGCTGTTCGATCATTTGTCGAAATACGAACATTATGGGGCGTTCGCGCCAAATTCGAGCAGCACGTCACGCCCCATAATGCACTGCGACATCGCAGTGCATTGCTGTCTGATGATTGGCCAAGCATGCACTATGACCCACATGCTTTGGCCAATCACAGCGCCGTCAGCAAAGAGAGCCATAGTTGGCCAAAGGCAGGGTGCCTTTGGCCAATTATGGCTCGGGGGTTCACGCCCCACCCTATATAAGGCCGCCTGCACGTCGGCCCTGTGTGGTGTGTTGCTGGCGTTGACCGAGAGAGAGTGTCATTTCATTTAGCTTGAGCAGGCAAGCGATTCAGTTAGCTGCAGTGTATTTAGTATATATACAGTGGGGACAGAAAGTATTCAGACCCCCTTAAGTTTTTCACTCTTTGTTATATTGCAGCCATTTGCTAAAATCATTTAAATTCTTTTTTTTTCCTCATTAATGTACACACAGCACCCCATATTGATAGAAAAACACAGAATTGTTGACATTTTTGCAGATTTATTAAAAAATAAAAACTGAAATATCACATGGTCCTAAGTATTCAGACCCTTTGCTTTGACAATCATATATTTAACTCAGGTGCTATCCATTTCGTCTGATCATCCTTAAGATGGTTCTATGCCTTCATTTGAGTCCAGCTGTGTTTAATTATACTGATTGGACTTGATTAGGAAAGCCACACACCTGTCTATATAAGACCTTACAGCTCACAGAGCATGTCAGTGCAAATGAGAATCATGAGGTCAAAGGAACTGCCTGAAGAGCTCAGAGACAGAATTGTGACAAGGCACAGATCTGGCCAAGGTTACAAAAAAATTATGCTGCACTTAAGGTTCCTAAGAGCACAGTGGCCTCCATAATCCTTAAATGGAAGATGTTTGGGACGACCAGAACCCTTCCTAGAGCTGGCCGTCTGGCCAAACTGAGCTATCAGGGGAGAAGAGCCTTGGTGAGAGAGGTAAAGAAGAACCCTAAGATCACTGTGGCTGAGCTCCAGAGATGCAGTCGGGAGATGGGAGAGGGTTGTAGAAAGTCAACCATCACTGCAGCCCTCCACAAGTCAGGGTTTTATGGCAGAGTAGCCTCTCCTCAGTGCAAGACACATGAAAGCCCACATGGAGTTTGCTAAAAAACACCTGAAGGACTCCAAGATGGTGAGAAATAAGATTCTTTGGTCTGACGAGACCAAAATAAAACTTTTTGGCCTTAATTCTACGCCGTATGTGTGGAGAAAACCAGGCACTGCTCATCACCTGTCCAATACAGTTCCAACAGTGAAGCATGGTGGTGGCAGCATCATGCTGTGGGGGTGTTTTTCAGCTGCAGGGACAGGACTACTGGTTGAAATCGAGGGAAAGATGAATGCGGCCAAGGACTGGGATATCCTGGACGAAAAGTTTCTCCAGAGTGCTCAGGACCTCAGACTGGGCCGGAGGTTTACCTTCCAACAAGACAATGACCCTAAGCACACAGCTAAAATAACGAAGGAGTGGCTTCACAACAACTCCATGACTGTTCTTGAATGGCCCTGCCAGAGCCCTGACTTAAACCCAATTGAGCATCTCTGGAGAGACCTAAAAATGGCTTTCCACCAACGTTTACCATCCAACCTGACGGGACTGGAGAGGATCTGCAAGGAGGAATGAAAGAGGATCCCCCAATCCAGGTGTGAAAAACTTGTTGCATCTTTCCCAAAAAGACTCATGGCTGTATTAGATCAAAAGGGTGCTTCTACTAAATACTGAGCAAAGGGTCCGAATACTTAGGACCATGTGATATTTCAGTTTTTTCTTTTTTAATAAATCTGCAAAAAATGTCAACAATTCTATGTTTTTCTGACAATATGGGGTGCTGTGTGTACATTAATGAGGAAAAAAATGAACTTAAATGATTTTAGCAAAGGGCTGCAATATAACAAAGAGTGAAAAATTTAAGGGGGTCTGAAAACTTTCCGTCCCCTCTGTACATCCAGGCTTGTATATATATATATATATATATATATATATATATATATATATATATATGTGTGTGTAGCACTAACTCACAGTGGAGCTGCTGATTGAAAGCGGGCTGTTACGGTCACCTTTTTACCTGTAATTTCACCAACACCGAACTTAGAGTCCACGTTAAACTTTTTATCAGACAATGTAGGCACCAGTCACTTGAGTACTTTTCCAATGCTTTAATGGGAGATAACTGGAAGAAGTAGCAGGAAAGAGGTAGAAGAAGAGTTGCAGGGAAGTTCAAATACTGTACCTTTTCTTGGTGTAGCACTAAGGAATTGAAATCTCAAGGGTGAATATATCCTCCGTTCAGGATTAAATCTTTGCCGGATAGGTCTTTCTCACTAACCTAGCAGCCGGAACGTAGCACGAACAAAAAGTCTCTGCCACAGACTTGAGTGAAGCAAAACTGTACGATCCTCTGCCACAGGATTTAGTAGTTTTCA
The DNA here is from genome assembly GCA_037952925.1 of Lithobates clamitans. Classification (NCBI taxonomy): domain Eukaryota; kingdom Metazoa; phylum Chordata; class Amphibia; order Anura; family Ranidae; genus Lithobates; species Lithobates clamitans. Next base: position 2,303,385 of record JBBGZY010001079.1, on the reverse strand, counting down.
ATGAACAGCCAAACACAGTACCAGAACCTTTAAGCTGACCCGGCAGTACTTGTGCTGTAGATTAGTTTAAGATGCGTCCTCCAATCGAGTCACCAGGCCCTTCTTAAGACCAGCCTTGCATGGTCCCTTCCAAGATGGGTCCTCCCCTGGATCTTCCCAATTGTCCGGCTTCTTCCCACAGGACAGACAGCACAGGAGCATCCCGGCGATAGCAGGCCCCAGACAGGCTTCTGGCCCTACCCGCACGGCTGGAGGGCCGCGAGGTAGAGCTCACTAACACATACCTGTAGGCCAGGAGGGCCATGACGTAAAGCTCTCAGAAACATGGCGTCTGTCCCATAAATACTCTCTCCCAGAATGCAACCCGGAGGACCACCTCCGCCGAGTTGTCTACGGGACAGAAGAGCACTCATATACTTCAGCTTGTTGCTTTCTAACACCGACCCATGGCGACAACGACACCCACAGGCAGAATGTGGAACTGCATGCAACACAGCCAAACTGGAACAGAGGCTAAATTAACAATAAATTGAATCTGAACTATGTACAGCCCAGATGACCCACTAAATTTACATATAAGCGGTAGCTTGGAAAAACTACCAGCGCTATATATATATATATATATATATATATATATATATATAAATATCCACTGTATCCAGTTTAGCTAGATCTGACTGCAGTCCGTTCCTGGTGTACTGTTTCTAATATACTTCAGGCAGGCAGGTGATTCAGTTAGCTGCAGTGTATTTAATATTAATACATATACAGTCAGTCTCGTATATATATATATATATATATATATATATATATATATATATATATCCACTGCATACAGTTGCTATATCTCACTGCAGGCCGTTCCTGGTGTACTGTTTCTAATATACTTCTGGCAGGTAGGTGATTCAGTGAGCTGCAGTGCACAAAATATATATACAGTCTCCTACATATATATATCCACTGCATTCCAGTCTAGCAAAGCCTATATCTGACTACAGGCCATTCCTGGTGTACGTTTTCAAATATACTTTCAACCAGACAGGCAGGTTATTCAGTGATCTGCAGTGCATTAAATATATATACAATCTCCTTTCTATATATATATCCACTGCATTCTAGTCTAGCCAAGACTATATCTAATTGCAGGCCATTCCTGGTGTAGTTTTTCTAGTAAACTTCAGGCGGTGTTTTGCTAATAAAATTTTACAGCATGTCTGGAAGGCCACCAAGGCGAGGCAGATGCTCACAGGCCACTAAAAGAGGGCAAGTAGGCTCTGTGTCTACAGCCAACAGTGCTGGTCATGGACACGGTGCTTCCTTAGCACGTGGCCATGGGGCACACTTGTCCTTTTTTTCGGCAGCTGGCTGTGATGATCCACAACCTGCAGAAGAGTCGGTAGAGTGGATAACTAAGCAGTCCTCATCCTCCTCATCCTCTGTTACCCTGGCTCAGAGTAATTTGCCTGCCAATGCAGCTGCCAAAGCCTATTCCATCGGCTCAATGTCATCAGTCACTCCTTCCCTAGCCCTACCATCATGCACGGAGGAGTCCCCTGAACTGTTTGACAACAGTGTTGGGTACATACTGCAAGAGGATGCGCAGCGTTTTTAAGGCTCCGATAATGGTGCCCAGGTTGAGGAAGGCAGTAATGTGAGCCCAGAGAGAGGGGGTGCCCAAGAAGGACAAGAAACTGGTAGTCATGTTCCCCCAGCTGCAGCATACTGTCAGGTTTGCTCCAGTGATGAGGAGGGAGGGGATGATGAAGTCACTGACTCTTTGTGGGTGCCTGATAGAAGAGAGGAGGAGGAGGAGGAGGCACATCTCCAACGAGGCAGGATGCCCTCCAGGGGCCAGCTTAAGGGCAGCCACCCGACTGCATCACATCGCAGAGCTCTGCATGTGCCAGTGATCCATCCTCAAGACCCAGTAACCCAGTGGATTTTCAGTTGGAAAGGTCTCCAAGTCTGATCTTGCCCCTAGCTATTCCTGCACCATGTAAATCAGACGCTGGGGATGGTTGCTGGAACCGATCAGACCTTGGGGCTGCGGACTAAAGAATTGTCTGAACGCATCAGTCAGACGAAAACCTTCTCCACCACTCCTTCTGTGACTGACCGAAGCCTCAGGAACACGTTGTCTACGAGGACCAGGAAATTTTAACCTCCCAGGCTCTGGAAATGCATTGTACAAACCTTTCTGCAAGGCCTCCCGAAGATGTTTCATCTTCTGCTATGCAGCGAAGGTTTGCTGAGGCATTCGATCCGGAGTTTGCACAATATGCAATTGAGCTACTGGCCTGTCCTGCATCCAGCGTTCTTTCTGAATGCACATTCAGTGCTGCTGGAGGCTTTGTAGCCGATCACAGAGTGTGCCTGTCCATAGACTCAGTTGATCGGCTCACCTTCATAAAAATGAATCAGTCTTGGATCATTAGCTACCAAGCACCTGATGCTGATGTAACCGATTCATTTTTCTATGAATGTGAGATCCCTTGACCAAAAAGAAAGAAAAATCTGCCCAGATCGGCCTCCATGGGAGGCTCCCGCCATGTGATGATTCATCGCCTTAGACAGTTCTTATATAACTGAGGGCGGGGCCACCCGGTGATGTACCCGGGTGACCCCACCCCCTCTGACACCACGAGGACTTTCCCATGGCTTCCCCAGGGCGTCAGAAGGGGGCAGGGTTACCCATTAACGTAATCGGGTGGCCCCACCCCCCTCTGACAACACAGAAAAGCCATGGGGAAGTCACCATGCATCAGAGGGGTCACCCGGGTACGGCACTGGGTGGCGCCGCCCTCAGTTATATAAGAACTGTCAAAGGCGATAAAGCGTCACATGGCGGGAGCCTCCCATGGAGACGGATGAGTGGCCGATTTTATTTCTTTTTCGGTCCGTTGGCGGAGCGATATAAGAAGATGAATGGACATTGTGGGACATTTTTATTTCTTTATTTTTTAATAAAGGACTTGTCCCGGGCTATATCTTGTTTTTTTTAACATTTTGACACTTTTTTTGTGAAATGGTAGGGGTACATTTGTACCCGTTACCATTTCACATGGGGGTAAGCCGGGATCTGGGGGTCCCCTTGATAAGCCCTCCGCCCACAGACCCCCACAACCACCGGGCAAGGGTTGTGGGGATGAGGCCCTTGTCCCCATTAACATGGGGACATGGGGACAAGGTGCTTTGTGGGCTACTCCAAAGCACCCTCCCCATGTTGAGGGCATGTGGCCTGGTACGGTTCAGGAGGGGGGGCACTCTCTCATTCCCCCCTCTTTTCCTGCGGCCTGCCAGGTTGCATGCTCAGATAAGGCTCTGGTATGGATTTTGGGGGGGACCCCTACACCATTTAAAAAAAAAAATTGGCGCAGGGTTCCCCTTAATTTTCATATCAGACCTGAAGGGCCTGGTATGGATTTTAGGGGGACCCCCACGCTATTTTTTTTTTAAATTTTGGTTCAGGGTTCCCCTTAATATTCATACCAGACCCAAAGGGCCTAGTAATGGACTGGGGGGAGGGGAATCCCATGTTCTTTTTTTCAATGAGTTTTATCTATATTGTGTTTACACACACAAATCCCTGTTCTGGCTCTTGTGCCCGCGATCACGGGTGGCCGGCGAACATCGGGTCCCCCGCTGTGCAGCGGGTATGGCTCTTAAAGGAGCTGCTGTACAGCTAAGGCGATTTGTGGGAAAGTGCCAACCTGCCGCCGTAGCGGCTGGGCGGCTGGTCAGCAAGTGGTTAAAGAGTCATTGTAATCATTTGATGAAGATTTTTCTTTTGTTTGTTCACTTTGCCACATTTGAATCGAAAAAATATCGCTAAATTCGAAGAAAATTAGAAAAACTCTGAATACAATTCCTGAATACGAATCAAACAAATCAACCGAATTTAACAAAACAAAATAACTAGATTAACTAATCTAAACAAAACAAAACAAATGTTATCGTTATGCACATGTCGAGCCTTTACATCCGCTCAGCCTTAAAAGTGGACTACATAGATCCAAGACTAAATTATATTAATGGAATTTCTGACTTCAGCACAGTTGCATTTGCTGGATAGCATTAGTAACTTGTTGATTGATTTTACTTGTTGTCTAAATATACTATATATGTATATATATATATATATATATATATATATATACACACATATATACACACACACATACACATCACTTGTTTTATTAATAAATTAAATAAAATAAAAGCCAAAATAATTGGAATTTGTGATTACCTATTACATTTTTATTGGGGTAGAGGATACAAAATAAGCAAACTGATGAATACATACTAAATATTAATATTTGGATGGGAAAAAAGAGATATAGAAAAACAAAAACAAAAAAAAAACAACACTAATATTCAAGGTACTCTAAAAAAAAGTTTTATTGGCAGTATAAAGAGCAGAGATAAATTCTAACTTCACATCGTAAAGTTTATAACTTAAGAATGCCACGATAAACTTGCTAATGAGGTATAGAGGCATCAATACCGATTTACAGCTCCACTCAAGTATTCCGAATCCTACAGCAGCAGGAGTTGAAAAAAGAAATAAAATCAAAACAGTTCGCAAAGTTCTGGCAAGTTGCAAAGATGATAAGGGTTAGCTTCAATAATGTATGCTACATTTCCACTGCAGTGTCAAAACATCTTACATTTCCATAAACTAATTGAGGGCAATGATGACATCACTGGATGAGAAATTAGAGAAGTTAGGCTGGCAGGTGACAGACACAGAATTAAGTGAATATAACATTTGAATAAGGCAGCAGGGGTCAATTATAAACCAGAATAACGAAGGCCAGATATTTGACTTTGTGTATGCCAGTGGGAAACTTACCCTGCTTATTCCAAAAAAACAAAGATATTATTCTGGATACTTCTAGGAAAACTAAATACTGTAGGGCTTGTAAAACTGTCTACTATTGGCCTGTGGGCATGGATAGATTAAGGCAGAAGGGGCCCCAGGCAAAGTAATAGCTATGATACCCCCATCTTGTCAATTGACATTGATAAAAATTGCAGTAGGCACAAGGAGGCTGTCCTTTCCGAATTGCATGTACTCAAATAAACCCAACTGCCCAACTGGACCCCCTGGATATCTACAGTACCCTATCTTCCTGCTGGTTGATCTAGCTCTGCCTGCGGGGGATAAAATTGTGTATCCCTTGGTACAACAACCAACAGTTCCACATTTATAAGAATTGTGAGAAAAGAGCAATAGTTACGAGGGATGGATGGAGTGACTTTGGCAAAGGTGATAATTTCCTTGAAAAATCACATCTTTTTTATTTATTATTTAAACCTTTTTTTTACATTTTATTTAGGGGAGGAAGGGTTGTTTTTAGGGTCGTTTGGTCCATTTGGATTTTTTCTGCATGTATTTTATTTTTTGTTGCATTAGTTTTTTATTTTACTTGTTGTCTGTGCTTTTCTCCTGTAGAAATAAAAATAAAATAATAAGGCTAATTAAGGGTTGTTTTTTTATAGGTATGAGTTCAGGATAGTTGAAAGGAGTTCCTTCTCCTTCCCCATTATTTTAATGCATTTTTCTGAGAATTTTAACTAAATTTCCTGTGCTTTCTGGGGATCCTGATGTAAGGGGGTGGGGGCTCTCTGGGGACCCTGATGTAAGGGGGGGGCTCTCTGGGGATTTATACACACATAAACATATATATATATATATATATATATATATATATATATATATATATATATATATATACATCTATATATACCCGCCCAAGTGTTTGACTTTCTTTACTCTGCTGCTTTGGGCTCTAGCCCCAGATCTTTTGTAGACCTAGCAACGCCACTGCGCTGGCGGTATCCATTCTGGAGCTTTTGCTCCATTGTTGTATACATGTGGCACATTGTGCACTGCACAAAACCTTCAATCTTGCTAGCATACATTTTCCCAATTACACTAATGATATTACTAACAGAAAATTTACGATTTTATTTACAGGTTTGTAGACACCTGTTTTTAACTCGCCACTTAGTCAAGTTTCACTTGGTCAGAGTTCCAGCAAGCAAAACATGCATGCTCAAGGATAAGCAAGCTCATAAATGATGAGTTCTATAGGAAGTTATATAGGACCTGAAGCACCTGTGACGAATTGACCACTTCCCTTAACTAGTAGTAGTAGTAATTAGTAGTAGTAGCATGTAAACAGCATCATTCTCGGGAGCCACAACAACAATCATTGTTTACATTGTATGGCCGTATGCCTAATAAATGGCCATTTGTAAGAGCTCTAAGAAGGACGAGTCCACTTTAAGAGACAAAAACAGACTTTGCTATTTCAATATACACTGAATTTTGTGGGGTCATTAGTTATTATGTCTTCCAGCAAGACAGTATACAAGTCCCCACCTGCGCTGTGTGAAGATCTGTATAAACCTTTGCCGGGTTTCATAGAAGCAGAGTTGTTCAGCCATCCGTCTGGTGTGAAATCACTGCTCGGTGAAATAGTATCAGGAGCAGCAAATAAAACTCTTTTTACTGAACCATCTTTTCATTCTGTAACTCAAAACTTCACGTTTGGGAAGGTGCAAGATTTAGCTCTGCTCTAGCACTTTCACATGCGTAGTATGTCTGGATTCCATAAAACACATCATATATTTTAGGACAGGTCCAACTTTTGAAACTGATAAAAGGTCTGCTGATTTGGCAATTTCTCCAGCCGAGTGATGGAAAATATACAGCATTTGGTTTAAACCTTTAAAGGAAATGTACAGTGATATATATTATATACTTTGTAGTGTATTATATATTGGATGTTTATTTGTAAAAAAACTATATAAATAATGATGAATTGATATGAAGCCTCAGTTTATAAACTTTTAACTTTCAAAAAAAAAAATATCAAAAAGTTTGGCAAAAAACATGACTGATGGATTTGTTCCGTTCCCTTGTTGAAGTTCCCAATAAACACACAGAGTGCACAACATGGATTTTAATTGCCACAGCTGCCTTTTAATTTAAGCGGTATTAAACCAAAAAAGCAAACATTTATTATATTGCAGCTTACCATGTCTTAGATGTGATGGCTGTTTTCCTTTTCCTTTCTTCTATTTTCATCTGGTGATCCAGCCAGCAAGTCTTTTATTCTTCAAGAGTACAAGCTCTCCAGCAGAATGTAATGCCGCGTACACATGGTCGGACTTTTCCTCTACAAAAGTCCGACAGCCTGTCCGACAGACTTTCGACTGACTTTTGTCAGACTTTTGGCGGACTTTTGGCGGACTTTTGGCGGACTTGCGGCAGACTTTCTTACGAACGGACTTGCCTACATACGATCACATAAAAGTCCGACGGATTAGTACGTGATGACGTACACCGGACTAAAATAAGGAAGTTGATAGCCAGTAGCCAATAGCTGCCCTAGCGTGGGTTTTTGTCCGTTGGACTAGCACACAGACGAGCGGATTTCCGTGTCCGGCGTAGTTACGACGTAAAAATTTGAAGCATGTTTCAAATCTAAAGTCCGTCAGATTTGAGGCTGGAAAAGTCCGCTGAAAGTCCGCTGAAAGTCCGGGGAAGCCCACACACGATCGGATTGTCAGCCAGCTTTAGTCTGTCGGCGTCCGTCGGACTTTTGTAGACGAAAAGTCCGACCGTGTGTACGCAGCATAACAGTTTACATGGATGAGACAAACCATTTACCACAGGCAGAGGTGATTAAAATGATCAGCTTTTATTTATTCATGTAACAACTTTATCCCAAAGGGAAAAAAATCGGTTGCTGTAAATTATAATAAAGTGTGAGCTAAAGTTTTGCTTCAATCTGTTAGTGTATTTAACCACTTGTCGCCTGCCATATAGCAAAATGACGGCGGCAAAGTGGTTGCAATATCCTGACCGGACGTCATATGATGTCGCCAGGATATCAAGCCGCTGCGCGCCCCCCCGGGGGTGCGCATCACGGCGATCGTTGTTGTGGTGTGTCAGTCTGACACACCTCAACACCGATCTAGGTAAAGAGTCCCTGACGGAGACTCTTTACCAGGTGATCAGCCATGTCCAATTACGGCTGATCACAGTGTAAACAGGAAAAGCTTTTGATCAGCTTTTTCTCACTCTCGTTTGTCAGACGCGAGAAGAGGAGAGCCGATCGCATGCTCCTCTGACAGGGCGGGTCTGTGCTGATTGATTATCAGCGCAGGCCCTCAAGGATGCCAACGCTGGACCACCAGGGACGCCATCAGGACCACCAGGGATGCCCACCACTAGTCACCACCAGATATGCCACCCATGGCCACCAGGGATGTCAATCAGTGCCCACAATGGATGGCAATCAGTGCCCACAATGCCTGCCAATCATTGCCCACAATGGATGCCTGCCAATCAGTGATGCCCATCAGTACCATCCATTAGTGTACATCAGTGCCACCTATCAGTGCCCATCCGTGCCGCCTATCAGTGCCCATCAGTGCTGCCTTTCAGTGCCCAACAGTGCCGCCTTTCAGTGCCCATCAGTGCCGCCTATGTGTACCCATCAGTGCTGCATATCAGTGCCACCTATCAGTGCTGCCTATCAGTGCCCCATCAGTGCCGCATATTAGTGCCCATCATCGGTGCCCATCAGTGCCACCTCATCGGTGCCCATCAGTGCCGCCTTATAAGTGCCCATCAGTGCAGCCCCATTATTGCCCATCAGTGAAGGAGAAAACGTACTTATTTACAAAGTTTTGTAAAAGAAACAAAAAAAAACTTTTTAAAAAAAAAATTCTGTCTTTTTTTTATTTGTTTAGCAGCAAATAAAAATCCCAGAGGTGATCAAATACCACCAAAGGAAAGCTCTATTTGTGGGAACAAAATGATAAAAATTTAGTTTGGTTACAGTGTAGCATGACCGCGCAATTGTCATTGAAAATGTGACAGCGCTGAAAGCTGAAAATTGGTCTGAGCAGGAAGGTGCATAAGTGCCCTGTATTGAAGTGGTTAAATTAAAAATGGAGCTTAGAGCAGGAGCATTACCCTAATGCCCATTGCATATAGCACTCAAAAACAAATGTAGCCAGCAACTCCAGAGTCCTGGGGGGGGGGGGGGGGGCTGTGTAAGTTCACTTTACAGATTTTACTGTAAAGGTGAACTTACATTTTAAACTTCTTCATCATCTGTGCACATTGTTAATGTGTCATCTCCCTAACATTCTGTAGCTCTCTGTAAATGTCAGATAGCCTGCCCCTCTACTTCATCAAGATCTCAATGATGGTACATGGCTTCTGCTTGGAATCCATTGTTTACATGCAATGAAAAAGAAGAAGTGGAAGAGTTAGAGGAAGTGGTGCTCTATCAACTGTGAAATTTAAATGACTTATGTAAGTTAATAAAAAAAAAAGGTATGCCCACGTTTGCATTACTTTTGGTACAGCTATCAACATGGCAAAGGTTCAAACACAAATCCTATTAAAGACTATGGGACCCGAAATTGAAAAATCAAAAGTCCCCATTTTGAAGGCTTATATGCAAGTTATTGGCCATGAAAATGGTATGGGGCGTGCATACTGCCCTGGGGGACATATATCAATGCAAATTATTATTTACTTATTTTTTTAAAGATCATTTTTACAGGAGCGGTGATTTTAAAGTGATTGTAAAGGCTCATTTTTTTCCTCTAAAAATAACAAACATGTATACTTAGGAATGCAAAAAAATAAAAAACATGTATACTTAAGAATGCAAAACTTTAAACGAGATGCTCCCATGATATCAATGGAAATGATGATAAAAATAAACAACTGCTGCAAGCACCAACGGGTGAATTTGTGACCAAAGATATATAAGTAAGTAACGAGTGGTGCTGCGCTGTTAAAGAACTGAAAAGAGTGACTGATACAGGTGTATTCTAATCACGAATAATAAATCAGAAATCAGACAACAGCTCAAACAAAAATGCAAATCAGTGACTCAAATTCTTCTAATTTACAAACTCCTCATAGGGGTGTGTAGAAAAAACAATCTTCCATAGCAAATGGATTCCATACATAATCTACAAATGGGTGATCAATCAGTGCTCATGATAAATTATAAAGATACCATAGCTTATAAGTAAACATGAATATGGTATAAGTGAAAACGTGAAAAAATTGAATAAGTCTCTAAAAAAGTTATATGTGAGGAGTGGATAAATATGCTGTAATCTTTCTCCGTGCAAAATAAGATATATAGCAGGTGTCTCTTCTTTCTATGCAGTGACACCTCTATGCAAGATGGCCTCTCACCTTACCGCTGTAAGGTAACAGAGTGTGTGAATATATTCCAATTTCCTCTGTGGGTCCTCCTATAGAAGGATGATGGCTCTCAGGTGTTGCTAATAGCAGCTGCCTGTAGGGGTCCTCCATTCATTTCCCAGAGGTTATACTTACCTGCTCTGTTGCAGTGAATTTGCACAGAGCAACTCCCATCCTCTTTTTCTTGGGTTCCTCTTCTGGGGTCCTGGCCCCTCCCCCCTGTTAAGTGCCCCCACAGCAAGCTGCTTGCTATAGGGGCACCTGAGCTGAGTCACATCTCTCTGTGTTCATTCAGTCACGGAGCATCAACTGGGCCCTCTCTCTCCCCTTATTGGCTTGCTGACTTTGATTGACTGCACCGGGAGCCAATGGCACTGCTGCTGTGTCTCAGCCAATCAGGAAGGAGAATTTCGGACGGCTTAGACATTCATAGACATCGCTGGAACTAGAGGGACCTCAAGTAGGTGTTGGGGGGGCTGAGGGGGGCTGCTGCACACAGAAGGCTTTCAAAAAATATTCTGCCTTTACAATTCTTTTAATGATGCTTAAAGTGAAACAATAAAAGTATTTAAATAGTATTTAAACAATAAAATTCCTTTAAATATAGTGCCTAGGGGAGTCCCCTTAGTCTGCCTGTAAATTTGCGCATCTGTACCATGTATAGAACCTGCTGCAGCAAAACTGACATTTTTTAAAGAAAACAAATTACATTTAAATTGCCGGCAATGCAAAATAAAAATGTTTTTAAAAAACGGTGTAGGGGTTCCCCCCAATCAGGACCAGGCCCTTCGGGTCTGGTATGGATTTTAAGGAGAGCCCCACGCAAAGCTTTGCCCAGTCAGGGCTTAGAATGCACTGTGCAGTGTGCAATGCATACCAGACCCGAAGAGTCTGGTATGGATTTTAAGGGGAACCCCGCACAAAGCTTTGCCCAATCAGGGCTTAGCACGCACTGTGCAATGTGCAATGCATTGTGGGGAGCTCTGCATTTGCCCCGCAAATTCGGGTGTTCGCCAAACAGGCAATGTTCAGGCCGTACTTTTGCTCGGCTTAAACTGTTTGCCCAACTCTATTTATAGGTTAAAGTCAGCTTTAGGATTTGGGTCATTATAAAAGGTTGGTGTAGTGGTCGGGTTGTAATTACAGTTTTTAGTTTGCGGCTTAACATACAACTCCTGTCTATTTTTTTTTTCATGTCCCCCAGCGTCACACAATCCAGAAGACTAATGCCCCGTACAAACGGTCGGACTTTTCATCTACAAAAGTCCGACAGCCTGTCCGACAGACTTCCGGCGGACTTTCGGCGGACTTGCGGCGGACTTGCGGCAGACTTTCTAACGAACAGACTTGCCTACACACGACCACACAAAAGTCCGACGGATTCGTATGTGATGACGTACACCGGACTAAAATAAGGAAGTTGATAGCCAGTAGCCAATAGCTGCCCTAGCATGGGTTTTTGTCCGTCGGACTAGCACACAGACGAGCGGATTTCGGGGTCCGTCGTAGTTACGACGTAAAGATTTGAAGCATGTTTCAAATCTAAAGTCCGTCGGATTTGAGGCTGAAAAAGTCCGCTGAAAGTCCGGGGAAGCCCACACACGATCGGATTACCAGCCAGCTTTAGTCCGTCGGCGTCCGTTGGACTTTTGTAGACTAAAAGTCCGACCGTGTGTACGCCCCATTAGAAAAGACCAGGAGTGCATAGGATTATTGGTTAGACTAAGGAAAATATATAAAGTTTTCTACCATTGTTTTGCATAGAGTTGACCTAGAGTTTTCTTTTCTCTCAGCAAAATTAGAGTTTCCTTTTAAAAGCGATTTGCCGTACATACACTTCTAGCTTTGATAATTTTTTTTTTTTTTTTTTTGTTAACACTGTGAATAATTACTGCGTCCCTCGGACATTTAATCCTAACAAGAACAAGTGAATGACTTTCTCTTTGTGCTCTGTTTCTTTTTCTTTATTTCAATAAGTACTTTGGATGGATCCCGCAGGTCGGAAATGGCAGCTCCGTCCCTATTAAAGCACACTATTATTTTTATTTACGAAATTAGCATTTAAAAATAAAATTCTTCTAAAGGAAAATGTAAAGTGCTCCTTTTGATATGATATTGTTATAAGTCCAATACCAGCACAAAGAAATCACTTAGAATAAAAGAGACTAATCTACTGTGAAAATGTCATTATATAAGCTGTCTTTTTCAGTTTTACAAACTATATAAACTGTACTTATCTTTAAGTGTACCTGTCATAGATATGTATTAAAGATAACGATACTGTACTCTGAACAAATGTTCAGCTTAAGTAATGCATATATCTATGGCATCAAGTATTCTGATGTATTTATTGTTTTACTGCAAGCTATAGTGCTTGTGACAAAGATATTGGGTACTATTGCCAAAGTCGGGGTGACCCAAGAAGAACTCATGGACAATCACTTTTATGGAAATACTTCTTTTTCCAATAAACCAAGATACTTTTACCATTACAAGTTCAGCAGGTTCACTACACAGATCTCCAATAGTTAGAGTAATTGGAAAAGCCAGAGGTTGCCACCCCTTTCTAATTTTCAAAGTAATTTTTGAGAAACCCCAAATAAATGTTTGTTATTTGTCCCCAATTCACACAACATGCCTAAACAATATATATATTTCTTATCTTTTAGATGTTTCTTATGGGGAGATGTCATGGGGGATTCTAATTTTTTTTTGCACAATGTCAGAGTGAGTCTGTCCCAAGTCTGTCCTCACTAACATACAATGCAAGAAATCCAGCCTCTACATCTTTAAATCTTTGTTAGGACAGAAGGACAGACAGTGTTCAAATTGAGTTAGAATTGATAATGAAGATCTGCCTGCATTTTACAGCCAGGGCCAGATTAGGAGCATCATGTGCTTGGTGCTGAGGATTTTGGTGAACCTTTTACTGGGCACCCTTCTGTGTTTCTAAGAGCCTGTGTTGGCATGTGCCCAAACTCTAAAGGGTGCATGCCAACTAGGGAAGCCTGGCATTTGATTTGCCAGGTTGCAGTAAGGGCCGTGCATTGGCATGCACTCTGAGCTGAAATATTGCAGCCGAGCAGGCCTAACACTATGGAAGCCCCAGAATTCGGCAAAAGCCCTGCATTGGCGTGCCCCTGGCTTCCGTTAGGAATGCTCATGTGGCACCCATTATCAGTCCCACCACCCTGCCCAGGCGGTGCATGTGGAATGCAGGACCCTCAGGGGAGAACTCTGTTGGCCCATTGCTTTTCATGAGCAGTGTGCTCTTTTTGGGTGTCTGGGCCTATATTAAGGAAGGGGCCTGGAGCTGCAGCTCCAATAGCCCCTTTGTTAATCCAGCTCTGAGTACAGTCAGGGTTAATTATGGCAAACACAACTGCCCATCCTCTCATAAACAAAGAGAACTACCTAGGATTTTTCCTTGCTGGAGGGGTCACAATAGATCATTCCTGCATTAAGGTAAAAAATGTTTAGGTAGCAGTATGCCCCCTCACTTTTATACTTACCTGAGCCCTCACTCAATCCAGTACTGTGCCCATCTGTAGTGTCTCTCTTCTCGCTGCTGTCAGTCAAACCCTGTGACAAGAAAGCTGGAGGCAGGGCCGAGCCACACTGCCTGTATCTATAGATGTCAGCTCAGGATCAAGCCCGCAGGTGTGCTACTATAGAAAGTAGCTTCTTATTGGTGGCACACCAAGAAGAGGAGGAACCAGGAGCGCCAGTGGGGGACAAAGGAGCATCGGGGCTGCTCTGTGCAATTCCATTGCACAGAGCATTTAAGTATAAGCCTGTTCTGGAAGATTTACCCCCCTTCATGACCAGGCCACTTTGGCATAACTTTTACTGACAATTGCGCGGTCATGCAAGTCATTTTTTTCCCCACAAATAAAGCTTTCTTTTGGTCGTATTTGATCACCTCTGCACTTTTTTTTTGTGCGCTATAAACACGGACAATTAAAAAAAAAAATATATTTTTTTACTTTCTGTTATAAAACATATTCAATATTTTTTTTTTTTTTTGGAAATCAAATTTCTGTATAAATTCAGGCCAATATGTATTCTGCTACATGTTTTTTGTAAAAAAAAAACCCAATAAGTGTATATTGATCGGTTACGCAAAGGCTATAGCGTCAACAAAATATGGCGATATATACTGGAGATTTTATAGATTTTTTTTCATACTAGCAATGGCGGCAAGCAGTGACTTATAGAGGTACAATCGAACACTAACTGACACTTTTGACAATTTGCAGGAGCCAGTGACACTAATACAGTGATCAGTGCTAAAAATATGCACTGTCACTGTACTAATGACACTGGCTGGGAAGGGGATAAACATCTAGGGTGATCAAAGAGTTAACTGTGTGCCTAGCCAGTGTTTGTGTTTACTATGTGTGCTTCTTTTACTAGGGGAAGAGATGGATTTTCCCTCCCTCTTCTTTGTTTTCATAGGCAGATTTCTGTTCTGAATCTCTGCCTGACAATCAGCGGGTGCTGGCAGACCTCGAGTGCCCGACACCCGCAAATCAGCTTCTGCTGTGAATAATCACAGCAGAAAGGGTAGGCATGCCCCCTGCAGGCGGAAGTGCAGGATCACGTATATAAATGTGGTCTGGCACACAGCTGCCACCCTGTAATAGTTTGACTCCTTTCACACTAAGGCAGTTTTCAGGCATTTTAGCACTAGAAATACCGACTTTAAAGCGCCTGAAAACTGCCTCCCATTCATTGCAATGGGTGCTTTCACACCCAGGCGGTGCACTTGCGGGACATTAGAAAAAGGCCTGCAAGCAGCATCTTTGGGGCGGTTTGGGAGCGATTCGGAAGAGCAGCAACAGGAGTTTTTAACACCTTTTATTGGGGTTAAAAGTGCCCCACTAGTGGCCGAAAAGTGGCACAAAAGCGCTGCTTAAACACCGGTAAATCGCCGCTAAAACGAGCGGCACTTTGCCGCAAAAGGCCGATATGTATTCTTCTACATATTTTTATTTTAAAAAAATCGCAATAAGCGTATATTGATTGGTTTGCGCAAAAGTTATAGCGTCTACAAAATAGAGGATAGATTTATAGCATTTTTATTATTTTTCATTTTTTTTACTGGTAATGTCGGCGATCTGCGATTTTTATCATGACTGCAATATTGGGCAGACATATCGGACACTTTTGACACATTTTTGGGACCATTCACATTTATACAGCGATCCGTGCTATAAAAATCCACTGATTACTGTATAAATGTGACTGGCAGGGAAGGGGTTAACACTAGGGGGTGATCGAGGGGATAATTATGTTCCTAGGGAGTGTTTCTAACTGAAGGGGGAGGGGACTCACAAGGGGAGGAGACCGATCGGTGTTGCTCTATGCTGAGAACACACATCGGTCTCCTCTCTGACAGGACTTGGATCTGTGTGTTTTTACAAACACAGATCCACGGTCCTGCCGTGTTACCGGGCAATCGTGGGTGCACGGCGGACATTGCGGCCCTCGGGCACACGCAACGGGTGCCCAGTGACATGGCGGGCGCACGCGACTGCCGCCGCCGGTGCGCGCGTGCCCCCATATGACGCCCTCCCAGAACGAGAGTCGCGCCGCCTGGTCGTCATATGACAGCCGGTGGGCGGCAAGCGATTAATAGGGATGAGCCAAACACCCTCGGTTCGGTTCGCACCAGAACTTGTACGAACATGCGAAAAACGTTAAAGTCTATGGGAAACGAACATGAAAAATCAAAAGTGCTCATTTTAAAGACTTATATGCATGGTATTGTCTTAAAAAGTGTTTGGGGACCCGGGTCCTGCCCCAGGGGAAATGTATCAATGCAAAAAGAAGTTTTAAAAACTGCATTTTTTTCGGGAGCAGTGATTTTAATAATGAAACAATAAAAATGAAATATTCCTTTATCGTGCCTGGGGGGGTGCCCTTAGTATGCCTGTAAAATAGCGCATTTTTCCCCTGTTTATAACAATACCACAGCAAAATGACATTTCTAAGGAAAAAATGTCATTTAAAACTGCTCGCGGCTGTAATGTATCATTGGGTCCCGGCAATATAGACGAAAATCATTGAAATAAACGCACCCAAATTTAAAAAATAAATTGTGTGGGGGTCCCCCCAAAATCCATACCAGGCCCTTCAGGTCTGTTATGGATATTAAGGGGAACCCTGTGCCAAAATTTTAAAAAAATAGCATAGGGCTCCCCCCAAAATCCATACCAGGTCCTTCAGGTCTGGTATGGATATTAAGGTGAACCCTGTGCCAAAATGTAAAAAAAATGGTGTAGGGGTCCCCCCAAAATCCATAACAGGCCCTTTAGGTCTGGTATGGATTTTAAGGGGAACCCTGTGACAAAATTTAAAAAAATTGCCTAGGGCCCACCCCAAAATCCATACCAGACCCTTTTGTATGTATATAAGTATAGAAAATGGAAATTACTGCGCTGAAAAAAACCCCCACAATAACTAAATAAAATAAAGCAGCTACTAAAACTGTGAGATACACACATGTACAGATAAGAAATTCAATAAAATAACACAAAAAATACTCTAATCCAAACAGTAAATATTTGTGAATATTTGTGAACTACAACACACAGCAACATGTGTAAAAATATGAAAATTGATAAAACAGTCCACAAATATTAAAATTGTACTTACAGGAGTGTAGTTATAATAATCAAAAGAAACAGTCGACTTGCGAACACCCGTCCACTGAGTACAGCGAGATGACGTCAGCACATCAACCTCCCTACGCACGTTTCGTCACAAACTGACGTAGTCTAGGGGGTTGTGTTGTAGTTCACAAATATTCACTGTTTGGATTAGGGGTTTTTTTGTGTTATTTTAATTGTTTAATTGTTTTTACTTTTATAGCGATGTATATAAGTATGCAGATTTGCAAATTGGGAGGACAGTCTATATCTGCACACCTGTTCCAAGTTAGAGACTCACAGTATTAAGGAAAGAAGGTCAGCGTGACAGCCAAGCAACAAGCATTTTCAGAAGAAGGAGGTGAGCAGTGGCATATTTTTTGTTTTTTTAATGCCAGGTTTATTTAATGCAGGCAATGATCTTTCAAGCCGTAGTCAGTAGTTTCCAATATCTACTATAAACACGTTGAAAATCGGTCCGTGACAAACTACAAAAAAGCTCTACCAGCTGACACTTATTCAATAGATGAGAATGTCGCTGTCTAGAATATTAGCAAGCAATTTAATGTAATATTTTGCATCAAATTCTATAGCTACATAAAAGCCACAAGCAGGCTTGTTATATCACTACACATTTTTCTTAAGATACCCCGACAACAAGAAGGTTCATATCTGCAAAGCAGCTGTAGGGAAAAAAGAGATCTTTCTACATCTTCCTTTAATTAACGTTGAGCTCTAATTTATCATGGCTTCATGAGAGTCAACAATACATAGAGCAAGTGAATAAGGAAAAACAATTCAAAGTGAGAAGGAGCAGTTACCTAGGAAACCGCTTTTAAAGAAGTAAGTGATCGAAACAATCTCTTTCACAAGTTAGAAGTATGTTATTTTATTTTATCTTTCTTGTTGAAAAAGGGTGGAAAAAAATGCCCCTAAAAAAAAAGGATTGGATTCATTATTTTACGGATTTGCTGTGTAGCGCTGCCCTCTTGAGGGTCGCAAGATAAATCAATACCCCTCTGGTTGCCCTGACCCTGTGAGTCCTCTGCCACCTTTGACCACACCTGGGTTCAAACATTTGTCCTTTAAATAACAGCAGCAATAAGGAAATAAAAGGAGAATTAGTTAAATCAGGAATAGTTTACTCAATTAGATAAATAGTGAATAAGTCAAAGAACAAACCTGAATGTAACCCCAAAAAGGTTGTCTTACAAAGGATATTATTGGTAGCAAAATAACTATCACCTTTATGATTTAAACATTCATGCCCCTGATGGGTTTTACTTCCTCTTTGTTCCTTGCAAAGTAAAAGCATAATGGGCTAGTATGCATCGCATACTAGCCCATTATGTGCCACTTACCTGCAAACGAAGCCTGCAATGTCCCCGAGGTCCCTGCTGGTGGCCGCGTCCCTCTTCACCCCTCTTCCTTCCGGGGCCGTGGACTCCGGCTCTGCTACTGGCTGCAGTCGCATGACGTCACTCCCTCGCATTGCACGCAGGAGCTGACGGTCACGGCACGGGCACTATAGAAACGGCGCTATTGTGCCCTTTCTTCAGTGTGCATGCACCGATTATATAGTTAATATCTCCTAAACCGTACAGGTTTTGGAGATATTTCCAGTACCTAAAGGTAAGCCTTAGTATAGGCTTACCTGTCTGTAAAAGTGGTGTGTAAGGGTTTACAAACCACTTTAACAGCTTCAGCAAACAATTCCCTGAAGTAAGGGGGGAAGTGAAAGTAGTCCAGTGTTGCTGTGTGGCAATCCAGTTAATGTCCGCTAGCTCTCAGGTGTTTAATTGCATGCAAAGTATATTGATTGGTAAGGCAGAATAGCTGATCCAATAGATGGTGTATAGTCAGGAGACAATATTCATGTGCAAATCAGAACTGTAGTTGAATTCACAGTGATCACTGACTTCTGTGAAACTACAAGCAACAGCAGAACAATGGATGGCATAGATGTCTGTGTCGGACAATGTCGCTCGGACAATGTCTGTGTCTATGATATGCTGGAACAGATCTTTAGACTAAAGATGGTAATGGGTGCAGAAAACAATGATGTCTATACACAGTGTCTATCAGACTGGACTATCGCCCACTCACCACACTGGAGCAGAAGAGATTGATGATGATGATAAGTATGATGATGATGAGGACGATGATCTCTCTGAAATGTGGCTCAAGGGATGACCTCCGGCCTCCGCCACCGCTGCACCGCACCACGGCTCACACCAATCTGATATCCCTGCAGGGTAGATGGAAGAGGAGCGGCCTCCAGGCTGACAGTGAAGGTTAGCTGTCCACAGGTGTCCTTTCAGATATCCACTGGGTAAATCCACCAGAGCAGGCCACAAAACAGCTGCAACTCCCCCTATAACAGATTCCCTGCATGCAGATCCACGCCGGTCCCAAGAGAGCGAGCCAGGCCCCAAGCCTGTTCTCTTATAGTCCCTCCCAGTGGTCTGCTTTTCTCCATCACCCAGCTTGTAGTTGTAGTTTCTCATAATTCAGCCAGAGGGCGAATCCTATCCGTATGGACTACATGTCCCAAGATGCTTTGCTCTGTCTTGTCTCTGATTTAGAAAGTAACAGGACATCCCACACTGGAACACTAGAGGGAAACAGCTTCCTCTGAAAGAATGCCACAATTCGTCTTCTGATTGCAGGAATAAACAGAGATCCAGCTCCGGGCTACAGCTGTTTTTAAGACCACACAGTACCATAAGGCAGGGGTAAGCGATCTAAGGCATGGGTTCCATGACAGGCACACAAAAGCCATTTTCATGGGTACTCGGACAATCAATAGTCACGCGTCTACAAAATATTTTATTATTACTCCTTAAAACCTGACTGGAGTAAAGTTTATTAAATATTACGTGTATGTAGTTGTTAGGAGTGTAATATGCGCTCCTATGCAGGCCGCTGTTCAACCGCTCTCCGATGGCTGGCAGAGACCTTGTTGGTAGGCAGCAGGCTGTTCCTCCCACTCAGTTCTGATTGGCTAGTGGATCTGTGGTGTTCTCCTTGCTTTGTAGCAGCTCTATGCCCTGATTTGCCGGCAGGGTTTGGACATTTTATTTCTGCTTTTGGGTTCTGTACCCGTGCCTTGCCTAGCTGCATTTTTTCATGGATTTTCCTGTTGCTGACCCCTTGCTTGGATAATAAATCATTGTCTAGTTTTCACTTAACCTGACTTATGTTTGGATAACAGATTACTCTCTGATTGCTGCCTGCCCTGACTCTCACTGCCCTGACTCTCACTGCCCTGACTCTCTCTGCCCTGACTCTCACTGCCCTGACTCTCTCTGCCCTGACTTTCACTGCCCTAACTCTCTCTGCCCTGACTCTCTCTGCCCTGACTCTCACTGCCCTGACTCTCTGGTTGCTGCCTGCCCTGACCCTCATTTGGATAACAGATTACTTTCTTTTTGCTGCCTGCCCTGACCCTCACTTTGATAATGATCCACTCTCTGGTTGCTGCTTGCCCTGTCCCAGGCTTGGATTACAAATTACTCTCTGCTTGTTGCCTGCCCTAACCTCTGCTTTGATAACAGATTACTTTCTGGTTGCTGCCTGCTCTGACCCTCACTTGGATAATGATCTTCTCTCTGGATGCTGCTTGCCTTGTCCCAGGTTTGGATAACAGATTACTCTCTTATTTCTGCCTGCCCTGACCTCTGCATGGATAACGGATTACTCGAGACCCTTGTTTGAATATAGGCTGTGTCTCTGCTTGCTGCAAGCCAGCCCAGGCCCTTGCATGCTTGACGTGCAGCCAGTCACTAGTCCTGGTTGCCTGCATTGTGTACCAGCCTTGAGTCTTTTGTACATTTTGAAACCATCTGACATGGTATGTTACTCCTCTTTCTTGAGTTCCTGGGAAGTATTTTTCTAGTTTGGTGAGTAGATCTCCTTGTCTTAAGACCCCTTTCACACCGAGCTGCCTAGGGCATCAGCGTGCTGCACGCTAAACACGAGGCAGAGGAAGATGGTGGAGGGTGATCGGAGGGTGCCCGCTGTGCAGCGACTACCAGATAAGCAGGACTGGATGTTAATTGACACCAGCATCCGATAAGAACTTTGTGGGGGACTCGCCTTAGGAGTGATCGGAGGAGTGGAGCCATAGGTGTGTGCAGCCTATTGCATTAGGGTGTGCACCCCAAAGTTCAAGCACACATGCCTTTCCCTGTAGCCTCAGCTGCAGTGGACAGTGAATGAATGGGAAGTGCTCTGTGCTGAGCGGTTCCCTGTTCATTCACAAACGGAAGCATAGTAAACCAGTTTATTATGTTTCAGTTATAAATGAACAGATTGAGTGAATGTGTTCACTGTGTTCATTTAGAAAAGGAAAGCGCCGGTAAAGGATATGTCTACTAGCCCCTTCCACCACTCTTGATCCTAAATCATCCCCTGCAGAAGCTGGGGGGAGAGGAGGAAAGCCAGCAGTACTGTGGAGCAGAAGGGCCAACATATGGAAAGCCCGGGCAGTAGGGGGAATTGGCACTGCTTGTAGTGATTAGGGTGTGCCCAGGCACACCTGGCACACCCCCTGCGCACGCCTATGAGTGGAGCGGCTGTGTATGCTGTGCTCCAGATGCCATTTACCGACGATCAAAGTCAGTGCCTGGGCCCGCTGCGGTCACTGTGGGGATCCACTAACCCGCTTAAGGCCGGTGCAGCAGGAATCAAGGTATTATACTATTCATATGCTCACAGGACTTTGCACGCCGCAGGACACTAGGAGGTCCGGAGAGGGCAGAGGATCACTCGCCAGTGATAGAGAGGAGCGTCCAACAGGTGCGTCCACCCCAGAGTTCCGGGACATAAGAGGAGCAGAGTCTGCTGTGAAGACCCGCGGCCTGGCCAGGGGCCCAGAGGCTGCAGGAGTCAGTGTGCAGCCTCCGGTTGATATCCCTGAACAGGCGGCCTCCAATAAGACCCTTTCTGTGCCCATCTAGAGGGAGCCCATGTTGCAGGAGGAAGTAACTACAGATGAGTTGGATGTGGTAAGCGAGGGCCGGGTCATAGATTGGGGTTCACCCAGAGTGTTGGAGCGGTTCGGGTCAGTGGAGAAGCTGTTCTCTTTCTCATGAAGATTTATTTAGTCAAATTTGCACATTCAATCTTCAGGCTCTAACTTTGTTCAAAGTATGTTGAATTCTGTAAATAAATATGATGGCAATGATTAATTCCATGGGCATCCCGTATCCCAATCCCTATCCAAGTTGTACCCCCCAATAAAACAACAAAAACAAAGCTTGCAAAAGACTGTTCATTGTCTCCGGAAAGGATGCATAAAGTCTGGCAGTGGGTTAATTTGGCGGATCGTTTGTCAGTAGTGCTAACACCATGGCTACACTTGGAGGTCCCACTGAGATCTGCCTTCACGGTTAACCTGCTGAACGTCGCCCTTAGCAACCGCAAAAGCCAAGGGAGGCTTTTCGTGTTTTGCCAAGTTTTGGGGTACAACTAGGGAAAAAGACTATGTTTGCTCTAAAATTGACTTTGCCACATGCCTTTGCCCATAGCAACCAAATTCAGAATTGTTGCTTAGTGTCATTGTCCATAGCAACAATCCAGGATCAGCGCTGAAAAGCCGGCTTCCAATAAGACCCTTGCTGTGCCCATGCTGCAGGAGGACGTAACTACAGATGAGCTGGATGTGGTAAGCGAGGGCCGGGTCATAGATTGGGGTTCACCCAGAGTGTTGGAGCAGTTTGGGTCAGTGGAGAAGCTGTTCTCTTGGTTTTCTCCTGAAGAGGACTCCAGTGAGGAAGAGTGGGAGACCGGGGATTCCCCTTCTGTTGATACCTCACCTGATACACTGGAGGAACCACAGTCCCCAGCATGGATCCCAGTGCATTCCAGCAGAACTTTTTATAATTAGCCATCCACAACCCAGACCAGGGCACCCGCCTACACACAATGGGTTATTAAGGCCCCAGATGCCTGTGTCCTGCCAGGAAGAGGGAAAGTTACAGAGCTACCCCGGCTCTCAAGGTTCCAGGGGGAAATGCAAAGGAGGGTTGCCTTGGAGTGGGGCTTTGATTATCCTTATGTCCCAACCCAGACCATGAACATCACTGATAGTTCACGGGGACAGTAGGAGGATGACATGGTTTGGGATTTTCTGCATGTCCCCAAGCCACTCCGGGTGTCAGAAAGTGAAGTCTGGTCTGGGTTTAAGCACATTAAGCAAGAGTGGAGCTTGGGATGTGCAATCCACAGAGTCTGATTGTGAAGGCGGGATGGCCTACTAGGAGCCATTCGGTCTAAGTCAGAGGGGAGGGGGATGTTCGGAGGAGGTTGCCTGATCCCCGGTTCTATGTGTGAGTGAGGCCTGCTGTGTTGTGCAGCCCACATGGAGCCAGCCACCAGGACTGCAAGGACAGTGCAGGGTTTGGGTGGTTTTCCCCAATGACACTTACAAATTTTTACAGGGACAGCCTTTGCCTGCCACCCAGGGTGCCTGATGGAAGGAGATATATCATGGACACTAGGGTGCACTGTCCCTGTCAAACCTTCATGCTACCTGACATTCGGGAGGGGTTCCTCCAATTAGGAGCAACCAGAAGGTTTAATTTCCTTTGTTTTGATATTGGCATGTCTGTTTAGGCTGCACTCTGCAGGAGGTCTCTTAAACTCCTTTTGAGGGAGTGACAGTACTAACAGGCAATTACATGCCACTTCTGATATTTTGAAAAAAATGTGTGTGTTTTATTCACCAAGTGGAGGATTATAACCCCCTCTATCTGGTGAATAGTGTATAGTTAGTGTATAGTTAGACTGTGTGTGTGTGTTTTGTCTTCTCTTTGGCTGTCCATCTCCATCGTGGGATAACGGATGAAGACCTGTGGTAGGCAGAGTATTCCTCCCATGGGAGCAGTGCTCTGTCTCCACTGGTATGGAGATAGCTACAGGGACCTGTAGGCTAGGAGGTGTGTATAAAATGTACAATGTAAATATATGAACAGAGTGTATATACTATATTTTTTTACTTTTATACCAAATTTCCCGTCCAACCAAATTTATATGGCATGCCCTTTATTCCTGGGCCCTATAACAAAGGTTGTAGATCGGCGGTTAACTGCAAGGTTGTGCCACATCCTAAATTGAATATATATATAAAGAAAATTCCCCTAGTGGTGGATTTTAAGGGCACATGTAAGAAGGCGTAAAAAGGAGTATGTACAGTATATACTGTACATACTCCTTTTACGCCTTCTTACATGTGCCCCTAAAATCCACCACTAGGGGAATTTTCTTTCTATATTTATTCCTGGGCTCAGGTGGTATTTTTGTAAATTGTTTTCCACAGCTGAGGGCAGCTGTGATTTTGGTGGGGGGTGAATGTCGCACCCTGTGCCAGAAGGTAGGTGTTAGTAAGGGTTATTTACTAGGTTGTTCAGCACAGGCAAATTTAGGCAGGCTTATGCTGCAAGCTAGGCCTGTCTGTTTTGATCTAGGGTCTGGGAGTGGTCAGAGTAGCAGTGGGTGTGATCACTTGGGCTCCAGTTTTGAGGCACCTCCCCTGCTTCCAGGGAGAATGTTCTGGAAGAGGAGGCTGGGCCTAGAGCTGGAGTAGAAGGCAACTCATGTGGGAGCCCTGACCAATCCCTAACTGGTGTTGGCAGGGGGTGGGCCTCTTATAAAAGTTGAGGTCACATGCTGCTGGGGAGGAGTAGTTGGCTGGGTGACGTGAGGAATGGAGTGCTAGACAGCCGCAGGAGTACACCCCCATCTGGGGGGGTGTAGCGATTGCAGGAGGAGGTCCGGGGAGAACTGCAAGTTAACATTGCCTCTACATGGTCATTAGCAATGTCTCTGTCACCACATGGCCAGTGGCAGGGAACTCCTGGAGCAGAGGGGCAGAAGAAGCTGTTGGAACGCATGGTCCGGACAAGGATCATCAAGGACTCAGGGCTGGAAGGTCGGTGAGTGTTACCACAGTGGATGGCTGGAGGTGACAGGGAATCTGTGAGGGAACTCTGCTTCTACACGGTCACCAGTAGAGTCTTTATCATGCACATGGTGGATGGTGAAGAGTCTTGGATCAGAGAAGAGATTATCGGGATGTGTGTCAAATCAGTGTGGGCAGCTGGCACATGGTTTGCAAGTTGGACTGGCTGGGAGCAGTAGTCAATTTCCTAGAAGATAGACTTTAACCTACTAGGTCTTCGGGGAAAGGTTCTGCAGGCCTCAGGCTTAGTAGCAGCGAGTCACCAGAGCCAGTAGAGGGGCTTATTCAGAGTGAGTTTATACTACCCAATAGAAGAGGATGTGTCATACTTCAATTAGCAATTACAAGATTGTGCAGGAGGTGAAGAGATCTAAGACCATTGCTTTTACACGGTCAAAAGTGATGTTTCTGGCCCTCACGTGGTGACGGATGGAGAATTCTTAGGAACTGTAGTCTGCATGGAGATGCAGGGAGGAACAGTCTGCATGGAGATGCAGAGGGTAGTAACAGTCTGCAGGGAGCTGCAGGAGAAGATTTATACTTAGTCAAATATGCACATTCAATCTTCAGGCTCTAACTTTGTTCTAAATATGTTAAATTCTGTAAATATGATGTCAATGATTAATTCCACGGGCATCCCCAATCCCAATCCCTATCCAAGTTGTACCCCCCAATAAAACAACAAAAACAAAGCTTGCAAAAGACTGTTCATTGTCTCTGGAAAGGATGCAAGAAATTTGGCAGCGGGGTGATTTGGCGGATCGTTTGTCAGTAGTGCTAACACCATGGCTACATAGGTTTATTATATTAAAGATGCTGTAATGGAGAAACTGTGCAACTGTGCATTAATCAGAATAGGATTCAAGCCAGTAAACCTTACACTAGTCTGCCGTGTATTGAGTTTACCAGATAAATCCAGATGGCCTTTGCCTCTGTCTCTGCATTTAGATTCACATCCATGTGCGAACAGATTTTTCACACCTGAGGACAATGTTACAATAAGTTCATCTTGAAGCCAACTTACAACAGATAATTCAGAACCATGCGTATGGATGAAATTGGCATCCTGCTGGTCAGACATAGCACAACTAAACTTAGAAAAAGACAGGAGCAGCGGTCACACTGAAACCGTAATTCTGGTTTACTGTTCAGTACACATTACCAGTAAATATGAATGTGTTTTGTGTGTGCATATGTTATTATAGAAGTAACATAATTTATAGTTTAACTTGCTATTAGCAGTACAACAATGAGAGCAAATACTGAAAATAAACTGTATGGCTACACCATGCTATTTTGCACAGGCAATTTAAAGTTAAAATAATATTCAGCGCAGATCAACAAATATCCCCAAATAACTAAACTGCAAGCTGACACTAAAGGTAATTCAAAATAACCCTTCACATAGACAGAAAAAAGAATCAAAACGTGCAGCGCAATAAAATGGTACTAATAAACCATAATGCATTAATTATATAAAATAAATCCGGAAATGATAACAGTAAAGGCACTGAAAAAAAAGTCCAATAACAACAGTTCTCCAGGTGAATCAGGAAGACAAAACAATGCAGCAGTGATTGAGGTCCCTCCACCACAGGTAGTCCAAGCCTCTCACCTCATATATTCGACCTGTAACAGGTTACAAAGCCTTGTACCCACTCCTGGGGTGATGGTAATATATGAGTGAAGCCATTGATCCTCACAGTATAAAATCATATAAAAGAGAAGAATGGAACAATCTAGTGCTCTCTGTGTACAATCATTTATTAGCAGCATATAAAATACAAAATTCCTACTTACAAAGATTGCACTCCAAAACTGAGTGCTGGTAACACAGACATAGTCTCATGAGCGGTTGTTTACAACCTACAAGATGGCCACGGGTGACGTCAGACATGACTCCTCCCCCCGTACACGTTACGTCCTTTAGGCGAGGACTTCATCAGCGTGGGGTCGGATTTATTTTGTATGATTAATGCATTATGGTTTATTAGTTTCATTTTATTGCGCTGCACATTTTGATTCTTTTTTCATTGTGCACAGGCACCCTATTGCTGGTAAATTGACACTCAATGTGGAAAAGGTTGCCGACCCCTGCCAATAAGTTGACCATACATACAGATATTTTTTAGATTGTGACAAAAGATCTGAGAACTACCCATTGTCAGAAACTCTTAGAATGATGAAATAAAACATCATCCTTTGGTGCTCCGGCCATAATATGAGAACATTACCTGTACCCATGGTGTCACAAGAGGCCTTTGTTGTGGCAAGATCTGAGCACTCTGATCTAAGCCAATGACTTGAGAGGTGGAACCCTGGAAGTATCTGTACATTGGAACCAGAGGGACAGATTTAGGGTTTCGGCCCGCTGTCCATGAAAACATGTACATCAGGTGGGGTCCCTTTAGATAAAAGAACTGGCTTAACAGCTGGGTGCTAGGGGGGCACGCTCTTACAAGTGTATCTTAAAGTGTAAGTAAGCCCCCCTATCGTTTTCAGCCAAGGAAGCTGCCATCTTGGCCTATGTTTAATCTACAACTGCCATGATTCTGCACATGTGATCAGTTATGACACCAGCCATTGGATGATTTGACAGTTTGGTTGAGAGCACAACTAATGGGAGTGTTACATTTCCGGCACGTGCCGGAAACAAAACAGTTTTTTGAAACTGGTAAATGGATGGGTTTACTTATGTTTTAGGAAAAAAGTTTTTTTTTTGGATAGAGTAGGGAAAAAGGGTTCTCAACCTTTTTTCACTCAGGGCACCCTTTAAAATTATGCAATCAAGGCACCACATTCTAAAGTTTAAAAAACAAAACTAATATTTTTACATATTGCAGCATGCACATAGGACACCCAAAATTAGAGGTGATTTATTATTACAAGCAAATACACCTTTGCACACTGAGAATGACTAGTATTTAGTGTTTTCTCTTCTTCACTTAGCTAACTTGACCCCAGGACTGAAAGAGAGGAGCAGAGGAAGGGCAAATAAGGGTGTCCTTAGGCACCTGATGCCCACCTTATCACCTATATTACCTATGATATCTTTGGTTATTCTTAGACACTGCCATTTGGCCCACACAGTGCCCACGGTTCTAGGGCTGCACAATAAAAACCTGTAGCTTTGTTTAGCAAGAAGGCTAACCTGATCCATCCACTTGTTGACAATATTTGGTCAGTTTGGAGCAATTTTTTAGGCATTTTCCTACAAGGCACCCCTGAAGAACTCAGAAGGCACCCTGGTTGAAAAAGGCTGCTCTAAAGTAGGGAGGAACCCTGTAAGGCAGGGGTATCCAACCTGCATCCCACAGGCTGCATGCAGCCCAAGACAGCTATAGATGCTGCTCAACACAAAATAGTAAACTTACATAACTACGTCCAGTACGGACCTTTTTTGGGGTTTTTGAACGCTTTCAATTTTTCAATAGTGGTGGAGATGGTTTGGGAGTAAAATGGAAGGGATGTCATGTCATCGCGTCTGGGTTACTATTATGAACAGCCGATCAAAGCCAATCCCAGCTTTGCTTGGCTGTCCAGCCAGCCGGTGGATGCGCAGGCTGGTCACTCAGATCTCCCGGTGAGATGGGAGAGCCTGGGAGAACCCTAGAAGGCAGTCAGAGAGGAGCATTATCCTGGTATAACCACCGAAAGTCTAGTGACGTACGTTTACACTTAGCGAACACATGCCGCCAAAGCAAAAATTGACAGCGTCTCTTTACTGGACTGTTATAAGTTTTATCTTATAAAAAATATTAACAAAGAATGAAGTTTTATAACTCAGATAGGTACATTATCTATATCAGTGATCGTTAACTTGTCTGTTCTTTCTCTGCCCGATATGCCTGACTTTTACTGCTCACCAGCTATCCTTATTGTTAGTGTATTTTATGTGTGACCCAAGACTATTCCTCTTCTTCCAATGTGGCCTAGGAAGGTCAAAAGGCTGGACACCCCTGCTGTAAGGTTTTTATTGCTGACTCTGTCCCCAATGGGGCGATTCACTCCTCTATATTTTTTCTGGTGGAAATTGTCACTGGGAATTAAAGTGAGGAAAATACCATATATACCATATATAATCCATATATACTGTTTTACCTATCTAAGAGGGGATTTCCTTCACTTTGAAAAGATTTCCTCTCACTTCCTGTTGTGTTTTGAACAGAAAACATAGGGGGATCTTTCCAATGAGACAAAGAAGACAAACAAAAAAACAGTAGCTTAGTCATTAGTTATCCAATGCATTGGTCTTATTAGCTTACTTTGTTCGCTGATGCAGCTTTTTGCATTTCAAAGGATTTTCAGTATCAGATACCTTACTGAAGGCAGGCTGTATATACATATAAAGAAAGCCAAGCAGCATTGCTGGCAGTCTTGGATCAAAGTACCTGATCTGTAGGGGATTCCAAGTGGGACATCTGAAAGGTTAAATAGAGAGGCAGGGTGTTGGGGTTTTCCACTTTCTTTCTTTCTTTAAGCAGAAAACCTAATTTATATTCAATCTCATAAATTATATCCAACTAAAGAGAAATGAATACTATTAAGAGTTTAACTATAGCCATAGCAGACCATGTGATTACTATGGGGTCTAGAAACACAGGGGACCCAGCACTTTCTGCCTACCCAGCAATTTATACAAATAGTTAAAAGCATATGGAAAATA
Organism: Lithobates clamitans; assembly: GCA_037952925.1. Lineage (NCBI taxonomy): Eukaryota > Metazoa > Chordata > Amphibia > Anura > Ranidae > Lithobates > Lithobates clamitans. The sequence continues at coordinate 2,273,851 of JBBGZY010001079.1, read as the reverse complement.
CATTTGTTTAAATTATTGTTTGATATGAATATAGTTTAGGGATCTCTATATAATTACCATAAAAACAACTAGTATTCCGCATCAGCAGAGGAAATGCTTTTAGGGCCAGTTCACACCAAAACACAGTGCGGAAAAGGTACATTCCGTGTATGTTTCCCAAACCACAGTAAATGTTCTGCCCTTGCAATCTGCATGCAGGTGCCAATGTATCTTTAATGGCCCTCCGGACACAGTTAGCAAATGCAGCGCACAGTACCATGCAGTTCGGTGCAGTGTGTCTTGAAAAAGTAGTAATTGCACTACTTTTTTCATGTTCCAGTGCAATTTGTATCTCATCAAAATGAATAGACTGTCAAATGTCAAAGTTGCGCCACACCGCAACGCGTGGGATTGTACTGTTGTAAACTGGCCCTTAGAAAGGAGAATAGAGAGACAAGAGCCATTAATGGGTTTGCTAGGGGCCACATCACTCATACTTACAGCATTATTGTTTGTTGTGTAGAGTGTAGGTATTCATTTATATTAGAGAAAAGATATTTCCTGTGTTAGCACAGAGCATAAAGAGAAGGGGCATGCTTGCTTAAAGACCGTCAACCTGTATATAAATAAAGCCCCCTTTCAAAAAAAAAAGGGGGGCTACTTCAAGAATTTGCAAGAGTATAAGGGAAACTGACTAGCAGTCAATACTGTTTACAACATGAAAGATTTTTCTCTCTTGCTTTACAGCATCAAATTTGTTCCAAAGTGCCGGCCTTGAAAATATAGTCAACTTTAAAAGTACATTCTATACTGATACTTAACTAATAGCAGCTAGAATCCCTGTAAAAGCTTTTTATAAATGGTTTTATCTGACTGACCTGTGCTTTTTCAAACTCTAGAATCATGTAACAGCCATTTGATAGTGAGCACACAATGTAATCGTGGCAACCTTTAACAACAATTACCTATATGTTGTGACATTGGTTAAAAAAAAATGCTTTTTACTTGTGGCAGCAAAGCAAACCCTTGATAGCAAACTTGTCATAATGTTAACAGAATGCTGTCAGAGAATAGACTTTATAGTTCATTTTGTCTAAAAGTTTTTTTTTATTAAACAGCACTTTTCTCTTGTTCCTTCCTATTCCTTCTGCTTGATTGCCTGCCATGTAAAACGTTGGTAAAATCAGCAGGTAGAGTGGCACCCCCATAACTGATACAACAAGTGGTTGTAACTGGGAGGCAGCACTCTCATGCAAAATGCATTAAAGCACCTTGTGGATAACCCTACTGTATGTAGCTAGTAGTAATTTGTCACATTCGACTAGACTTGCTTTAAAACATTGAAGACTTTTAGCTGCTTATCTGAACTCTCGTAAGCAGTGGCGACCGTTCCATAAGGAGCGCCCCCCTAATTCATGCACCCGACCCCTAACCTACATGCAAGGCGCTGGACGCATGGATTTCAAGGGTTTTTTTTTTTTTTTTGAAGCACATAATTGGAGCCTGAGACTCTAATTGGCTTCAAAAAAGGGTGGGCATGGGGTGCAGAGAACTGCACCCTGAGCCCACTCAGTTGTGTGACATTAGCAAATTAATATGTGGGGTGGTGGGCTGGAGTGACGGGGGGTAGATGTCTCAGGTTTGTTTGACACCCCTTCCCCGACCGATGGAGCACTAGCCGCCACTACTCCTAATGCCCCGTACACACGATCGGACTTTCCAGCAGACTTGGTCCGACGGTCTTTCCACCAGACTTTCCGGCGGACTACCTGAATGGACGGACTTGCCTACACACGACTGGACTTTCCGGCAGGCTAGGTCCGCCCATCTTTCCAATGGACTTTCGCCGGAGTTACGGCGGACTTTCAGAATGAATGGATTTGCCCACACACGGACAAGTCAGTTCACTTTGAACGTGACTCGGGTACGACGGGACTAGAAAAGGAAGTGAATCTCGCCGCTTTTATCAGCGAGATTGACACCTTGCAATTCCCGTCGTGGGGCATACCAGGCCCTTAAGTCTGGTATGAATTTTAAAGGGAATCCCCTACACCAAAAAAACGTCGTGGGGTCCCCCCTAGAATCCATACCAGACCCCGATCCAAGCACGCAGCCCGGCCGGTCAGGAAAGGGGGTGGGGACTAGCGAGCGCCCCCCTCCTGAACCGTACTAGGCCACATGCCCTTAACATGGGGGGTGGGTGCTTTGGGCGAGGGGGCGCCACGCGGGGCCCCCCCACCACAAAGCACCTTGTCCCCATGTTGATGAGGACAAGGGCCTCTTCCCGACAACCCTGGCCGTTGGTTGTCGGGGTCTGCGGGCGGGGGGCTTATCGGAATCCGGGAGCCCCCTTTAATAAGAGGGCCCCCAGATCCCGGCCCCCACCCTATGTGAATGAGTATGGGGTACATGGTACCCCTACCCATTTACCTAGGGAAAAAGTGTCAATAATAAAAACACACTACACAAGTTTTTGAAGTAATTTATTAGACAGCTGCGGGGGGGTCTTCTTCCGGCTTTGGGGGTCATCTTCTGACTTCGGGGGTCATGGGACATGGGAAGAAGAGAAGAAGCCCAGAAGTCCGGGCCTCCGCTGGCAAAAGAGCAGCATGAAGACAGCGGAGGAGCCGGCAGAAGAACTGGAACACCGAGAGAAGAGGCCAGAGAAAGCGGAGAAGAACCAACCGGACGCCGGGAGAAGAGGAACCGGAGGGACCCCCGAAGTCGGAAGAAGACCCCCGAAGCCGGAAGAAGACCCCCCCCCGGAGCTGTCTAATAAATTACTTCAAAAACTTGTGTAGTGTGTTTTTATTATTCACACTTTTTCTCTAGGTAAATGGGTAGGGTGGGGGGCTGCGATCTGGGGGCCCTCTTATTAAAGGGGGCTCCCGGATTCCGATAAGCCCCCCGCCCGCAGATCCCCACAACCAATGGCCAGGGTTGTTGGGAAGAGGCCCTTGTCCTCATCAACATGGGGACAAAGTGCTTTGTGGTGGGGCCCCGCAGGGTGCCCCCTCCCCCAAAGCGCCCACCCCCCATGTTGAGGGCATGCGGCCTAGTACAGTTCAGGAGGGGGGTGCTCGCTCGTCCCCACCCCCTTTCCTGACCGGCCGGGCTGCGTGCTCGGACCGGGGTCTGGTATGGATTCTAGGGGGGACCCCACGCTTTTTTTTGGCGTAGGGGGTTCCCTTTAAAATCCATACCAGACTTAAGGGCCTGGTATGCTCCACACTCGCCGCAATAGGAAAATATGTTTTTCCTATTGCAGCGAGCGCGAGATGCAATACCCTGCCCTTGCGTCGTATCTGGTCAGTCGGACCAGCATACAGACGACCGAGACGAACGGGCTTTCCATCAGGAACTGAGTCCGGCGGTACAAGATTTGAAACATGTTTCAAATCTAGGTACGGCAGACTTTTGGGGAAAAAAAGTCCGCCGGAGCCTACACACGATCGGATTGTGCGGCGGACTCTGGCCTGCCGGACCAAGTATGCCGGAAAGTCCGCTCGTGTGTACGCGGCATAAGTATCACAAACATACCCCAGAAATTATAACCACATGAATGCGTAGAGAACAGTAGCACAGATTATCCATGTTGATGGAAGTTTTTCAACTATTGAAAACCCCCCATCCAATCATTCCCCACATCTATTACCTTTTGTCCCACCACCCCCTCCCTTTAGAATGTAAGCTCTACAAGCAGGGCCTTCCTGTCCCTTCTGTATTGAACTGTACTGTAATTGTGCTGTCCCTCCTCTACATTGTAAAGTGCTGCGTAAACTGTTGGCACTATATAAATTGTGTATAATAATAATAATAATACTTATTGTTTCAATATTGTATACTTATACACTCTTACTGTTGGTAAATATATTTGACAGTATGTTTTTAAATATATGTAATATTTTTGTTTTTGGAATAATACATTTTCTTATATTTTATACTTCTGGGGTATGACTCGTTAAAGTCCCGTGGGCAATGAAATTTTGATTGTACAAATTGGGACTGAGACATGCCCCTTCCCATTTCTATACCAGCTCCCTTTGTGCTAAAAAATCTACAGGTTCTCAATGTCCAGTACCACCCCTTTTTAATAGCCCCACCCACACACCACATTTCTGAATATCTTCCCACCCACCTGGATCCAGTCACTGTCCTATGCTTTGAGCCCCTGGGATGAAGACACAAAGCTAAGAAGATACAGAGCTTGAATAAGGTAAATTAAAAATAATAACAGAGGAATGCTCTTCAGAAAGGGGGAAGGAAGGTTGAGATTTACTTCTGGACCTGCTTGAAGATGGGCTTCAAATTAACATTTGAGTAGTGGTCCTCTTTAAAAAAAAAAAAAAAAGATAAATAGCCTTTTTCAGTTTTAACCTTAATACTGAACAATGCCATTAAATCATATGCATTATTCACTTAATCAGATATAGCAACTATTAATTAAGGCATTACATAGACAGCATTTGCAGCTGTGTCTAGAATCAGATAGATTACCCATTACATCATGTCAGTTCCGACTTAAATATATTCCATGTTAGAGAAATACATCATGACCTACTGTACTCAACGAAGATCTATCGCCTGACATTAAAAATTTACTCTGAGCCAAACAGTTTATTTTAAATTGAACATGTCAACTCTTGAACCTATTTTTGAGTGTTCTAAAGGAAATACATAAATCTTGTTAGTTACATTCGATAAATAAGAGATTGCATTGTAGAAGCTATCTTCATTTAATGAGCCAGTCAGACAAAAGAACAAAAAAAGTATTAGTAAATTAGTTACGGTGATGAAAGTAATAGACTGATAACTTTATAGACTATTACAATAAGAGGAAGGCTGGCGCCGGGAAGACCAGAGAGTACTGAAGCTCAAATATGGTTTTACATATCAATAAGAGGTTAATTTACTTTTGCACTTTCTTATCCTTGAGTCATGAAAGTGTGGATAATTAGGTCAGATTATAATTAAAAATGGATATAAGATGGCACTCTGATACTTATGGAGGTCAGCAGAACTTCATCTATGTCTACAGGGTCTAAATTGAGAAGTGGAGAATGATGACATGAGAATAATAGAGTCCATAAGTTATCCAATTAGATTCAGTCAATACTTTGGCTTAGTTCTGATTACATTCCAAATTCTCCTGGCTTATATTTATGAAGAACATGCTTGAATTCAAGTATGAAGCTGGAGGAACTGTCCATAGGAAGTGCTAGTGGATTACATAGTGGTCAAATTTGCCTCTTAAGGGGAATAAAATCTTGATCCCACAAAGGCAGGCAGATGGAGTATGAAAAATTGACTCTTTTGTTGCTGTAGGCAACAGTTCCACACTTTTCTCTACTGTCACCAGCAAAAATTTTTTTAGGAGAAGTACAAATATTTGACGGGAGAGTCAGATGTTAGTCATAAGGAGCTACAGTTTAGGAGGTGTTCCAAAATGCAATATGATGGTCAGTGATAGACCAAGGATCCCTAAAGTGGAATCTAAAGGCTCAAGGTTTACCTTCATGCATTTTATGCAATGTGTTTCAAATGTCGCTTTGTGCAAAAGGCATACCTCCCATAACCCTAGTTTGTGCAAACAGAATGGCAACTGGCAGTGTCACCAAGAAGACTCAGAGTGAAATCCAATGTAGTTTATTCCAGGCTAGCAGTTTACAAAGGATGTTTTATGGATTTTTAGAGGCATTGTCAAGGCTTTTTTTTACATATGTGTCGCTCTGTGAAAGGCTAACAGGCATGTAGCAGGCGATGCCGCCTCCTGACTGCCTGTTTTGTTTTTTGTTTTTTTTGACAGCGGAACAGGCAAGACTTTGACTCTGACACTTGTTCATTTTTCCTTGTCTACTTAGCGATCCACCACCACAAGACCATTTGACAGTTGAATGCAGTTCAAGGGTCACACATACTGGAAGGTTTATGATCCAGAAAATGCACGTTACTCTTTTCACACTATGTTTATTTTATTTTTATTTTTTTCTGCCGTATATATTCCTCCCTTTCTTTCTCTTTTTCTCACCCACACATTAAATTATTGTCACTGAACTATACATTTTTTGTCATTCTGAATAATGAACTCTTTATGGTTTATGACATTTTTCAATTGACAAATTGTTTTGTAAGTGTTTAAATTTGGTATTTATTAATTTTCCTGTCACTATATGCCATTAGCTTGCTATTTCCCTAGCTGAGATATTATTATTTTGGAAGACAAATTCATTTTTGAATTACAAAATTAAAGAAAGGTTTAAAAAATCCCATCTTCTTTATTTTAATTCAATAACAGTAAACTGTTGAATTAAGATAGGTACTGTTTATCACGGCAGAAATAAAGGGAACATTTTTAATTAAAATAATGAATACATAAATACATAATGATAATTCCGGCAATTCAACTGTGTTTACCTAGGTATGCTTAAAGAGCTAAATTGTAACTTGATGACTATTTGGGGTTGATTTACTAAAGGCTGTGCACTTTGCAAAGTGCAATTGCTCCAGAGCTTAGTAAATGAGGGGGAGCTCTGCTGACTTCCATTATCCAATCATGTGCAAGCAAATATTCAGCTTTTTTATGTTCCCTGCATGCAGGGGTGGACTGACCATTCGGGCACTCGGGCACTGCCCGAGGGCCTCATGCCACTAAGGGGCCCCATCAGGGTTGCCAGCCAATAAAACAAGGGACAGTATGTAAAAATCTGTGTTTTTTAAAGATCCCAAGATTATAGCTGCCCTGCCTCTCCAGTACCTTTTCAGTGTGTGTATGTGTATTCTGTGTGTGTATATTGTGTGTCTGTGTGTGTATACTGTATGTGAGTGTGTGTATACTGTGTGACCCCATATTCTATTGCCTGGGGGCCCTATAATTTCCTATTGCCTGGGGGCCCCATAAGCTCCTATTGCCTGGGGGCCCCATAATCTCCTATTGCCCGGGGCCCCATAATCTTCTCCTATTGCCCGGGGGCCCCATAATCTCCTATTGCCTGGGGACCCCATGAGTTGTGAGTCTGCCCCTGCTTGCATGTGATTGGCTATTCTTTGAAAAGTGTAGCTTCTACTCACTTACTAAGATCTGGAGCAACTGCACTTGCAGAGAGCCCAGTCTTTTTGCCTTTAGTAGATCAACCCCTTAGTTTGTTAAATAACAGTGCTCCACCGGGCTTCTGCGATCGCTTGTGACAGAGCGAGAACCGGGAACACACAGATCTTGGTTCTTTCAGGTGAGAGGAGGAAGATCATGTGTTCATACTATGTATGAACACTGATCTCTCTCTCCTCCTAGAGAGTCCCATCCCCCCACAGTTAGAAACACACATAGGGAACACAGTTAACCCCTTGATTGCCCCTAGTGTTAACCCCTTCCCTGTGAATGGTTTCAAAAATGTGTCAAAAGTGTCCGATGTGACCACAATAATGTCGCAGTCCCAATAAAAATTGCAGATCGCCACCATTACTAGTAAAAAAAAATAAATAAATAAAAATGCCATAAATTTATCCCCTAGTTTGTAGATGCTATAACTTTCGCGCAAACCAATCAATATACGCTTATTGTGATTTTTGTTACCAAAAATATGTAGAAGAATACATATCGGCCTAAACTGAGGAAAAATTTAGTTTTTTTGATAAAAAATGTGGGATATTTATCATAGCAAAAAGTAAAAGATATTGTGTTTTTTTCAAAATTGTCGATCTTCTTTTGTTTGTAAAAAAATAAAAAGCGCAGAGGTGATCAAATACGACCAAAAGAAATCTCTATTTGTGGGGGAAAAAAAAGGACAACACTTTTGTTTGGGTACAGCGTCGCACAAGAGCACAATTGTCAGTTAAAACAACTTAGTGCCGAATAGTAAAAAATGGCCTGGTCATCGAGCAGCCAAATTTTCCAGGGCTGAAGCTGTTAAATGCAGCCCAGTGGCACTGACAAAATAAGTGTAGCAAGGAATTTTTTTCTCTTCTTCTATCCCCTTTAATGAGCAGCTGCAGGAAAAGAGAAGGCTGGACTCTGCAGGTGAAGAAGACCCACCCCTAGCAGCAGGGGAAGAGGGGGACTGTTATTGACAGCCTTGAACAAGATGGATTCTGAATGGTTGTTGAGTTTTTAGAGCAGGACAGTGTGGAGCAGTGTCCCCTTATGTTGACCAGACCTTAAGGTATGCAGCGGGGGGAGATAGCATGTAGTGAACCAAAGAAGAGGGCTTAGAGTTTCAAGAGACCCACAAGCAACTGGAATTCTGTATAGGGCTGCAAAGAATTGCGTACCATACCACATCCTGCTGGCTTATAGATTTCGGCAGGGTTGAGTATTGAGGGCTGCCTGCACAGAGATTTTGCTACTGACTACTGTGAGTACTGTACTACTGTGTACAGAAAAGGTTTCTGTTGCTGTTGCTGCTGCTGAGTGAGCCTGAGAGTCCTATGTTGCTTCATAGAGACTGTCTGCTTCTGATCAGTGCCAGGACCATGTGCTGAGCTACTCTTCCAGAGCTGATCCAGCTTCCTGAGAGTTCCAGGTACCACTGCCTATTACAGCTAAAGAATGCTGGCTCGAGAGGGAGGAATCCTTTCACTGGAAAATGAAGGACTGCTGGGGGCAAGAATCTGAGACATCAGATAGACCTTCGGCCACCATTTTGACTATACAACTGAGTGCTCCAACACAAGACCCCCATCACCGGCAGGACTGAAATAGTCAAAGCAGAAAGACCATTGCATGCCCACCCTGATCCTTGTAGTACATGTATATGTAGCAGCCTCAGTCAGCACTGCTCTGCAAACCACGCCCCCTGATGCATTTTTCCCTGCCCATCGGGGGCCTAGCCTTAGAGGGCTGAAATAGTGTTCCACTGGCCAAGGGTTAGACCGGGCCTGTGCATACAGTGCCTTAAAGAAGTATTCGTATCATTTGAAATTTTCCACAATTTGTCATGTTACAACAAAAAATTCAAATGCATTTTATTGGGACTTTTCTGATAGAACAACACAAAGTGGCACATAATTGTGAAGTGGAAGGAAAATTATAATTTATTTTCAAAATCTTTTACAAATAAATATTTGAAAAGTGTGGCGTGCATTTGTATTCAGCCCCCCCCCCCCCCCCGAGTCAATAATTTGTAGGACCACCCTTCGCTGCAATTACAGCTGCAAGTCTTTTTGGGGATGTCTCTACCAGCTTTGCACATCTAGAGAGTGACATTTTTACCCATTCTTCTTTGCAAAATTTCTCAAGCTCTGTCAGATTGGATGGAGAGCATCTGTGAACAGCAATTTTCAAATCTTGCCAGAGATTCTCAATTGGATTCATATTTCATATGAATATGCTTTGATCTAAACCATTCCATTGTAGTTCTGGCTGTTTGTTTAGGGTTGTTGTCCTGCTGGAAGGTGAACCTCTGCCCCAGTCTCAAGTCTTTTGCAGACTCTAACAGGTTTTTTTCTAAGATTGTCCTGTATTTGGCTCCATTCATCTTCTAATCAACTCTGACCAGCTTCCCTGTCCCTGCTATAGAAAAGCAACCCCACAACATGATGCTACCATCACCATGTTTCACGGTGGGGATGGTGTGTTCAGAGAGATGCGCAGTGTTAGTTTTCTGCCACACATAGCGTTTTGCTTTTAGGCCAAAAAGTTTAATTTTGGTCTCATCTGACCAGGACACCTTCTTCCACTTTTTTGCCCGGTGAATATATTTGCACATCGCACTTCTCGCACACTGCTCCAAGATCACTTGAATTTTGTACGTTTAACTTGTAAGGGTGGTTCTTTGGTTTTTTAAAACTTTTATGCAGTATTACACTATGTGGACAATTTATTTTTTCATATGGTTTTACTGGAGCCCTGTATAGCATGACTAGTGTTCGTTGGAAGCTTTGGTTGGAGCGGTGAAGAAACAATTTTTAACTAAAGGCGCATTATAACTGTATTTTTGGTGAGTGCACCCCGAAGGGGGAGAATTCCTCACGTGGTGAGGTGTCTGGTGGATGGTGTTTTGGACAAATCACAGTACAAGTTATAATTGATTTCCTTCGCTTTTATTGACTCATATATAAACTGTATATGCAAGCTTGTAATTTGACTTTATCTGACAAGAGCGCTGCTACAATATTGGAACGGACTCCAAAATGTAGAGTGTTTTTGATATAATCGGTTTGCATAACTAAAGGGTTTCTGCACAAACTGTCAAAAACCGTCTCTGGAAAGCACATCCGCATGCTCGTCGTCCTCATCGGGTTCTCGGCCTGACTGCAGTTCGTCATCGTAAACCGACTTGAGTGGGCAAATGCTCACATTCGATGATGTCTGGCACTTTGGAGAGGTGTTCTCTTCACGGATGAATCCCAGTTTTCACTGTACAGGGCAGATGGCAGACAGCGTGTATGTCGTTGTGTATGTGTGCAGTTTACTGATGTCAATGTTGTGGATCGAGTGGCCCATGGTGGTGTTGAGGTTATGGTATGGGCAGGCATATGCTATGAACAACGAACAGAGGTGCATTTTATTGATGGCATTTTGAATGCACAGAGATACCGTGATGAGATCCTGAGGCCCATTGTTGTGCCATTCATTAACGACCATCACCTCATGTTGCAGCATGATAATGCAGGGCCCATGTTGCAAGGATCTGTACACAATTCCTGGAAGCTGAAAACATCCAAGTTCTTACATGACCAGCATACTCATCGGACATATCACCCATTGAGCATGTTTGGGATGCTCTGGATCGACGTATACGACAGCGTGTTCCAGTTCCTGCCAATATCCAGCAACTTCACACAGCCATTGAAGAGGAATGGAGCAACATTCCACAGGCCACAATCAACATCCTGATCAACTCTATGCAATGGAGATGTGCTGCACTGTGTGAGGCAAATGGTGGTCACACCAGAGACTGACTGGTTTTCGGACCTCCCAGACCTCCCCAATACAGTAAAACTGCAGATTTTAGAGTGGCCTTTTATTGTGTCCAGCCTAAGACACACCTGTGCAATAATCATGCTGTCTAATCAGCATCTGGATATGCCACACCTGTGAGGTGGATGGATTATCTCGGCAAAGGAGAAGTGCTCACTAACACAGATTTATTTGTGAACAATATTTGAGAGAAAAAGGCTTTTTGTGTACATAGAAAAAGTTGTAGATCTTTAAGTTCAGCTTATGATAAATAGGGGGAAACACAAAAGGGTTGCGTTAATAATTTTGCTCAGTGTATATATATATATATATATATATATATATATATATATATATAAATATATATAAATACAGTGCATTCAGTGTAGACTATATAGACAGTGCAGTCAGTGCAGAGTATATAATACAGTGCTACGCTCCAAAACAAATGCTATCGTGGTCAAATAAAGTGCTGGATATAAAGCATGACACTAGATATCATAAATTGCAACAGTAAGTAAAGTGCACAAAATATACATATAATGTCCAAATGTAAATTGACTGTAAGTGAAATTCACTGTGCAAACTTGCATATGTAAACCATAAAAATGTCCATGAATAAAGTGCAAAAAAAAAATTTAAAACATCAATAATGTAGCAAAAATGTATACATTTGTAAACAAATGACAGTTCAAAATAGATGAATGGTGTCTTCAGAGAAGAACATTTTCTGGTGAATTAAAGTGCTGAAAATTGCATCTAGAAGCAGTGACAAAGTGACTTTGCATTTAGCAAAAAGTGACAGAGTGACTGCGATGGTTAAATCTACAATGCTATTACACCTATGGGTGTGATGGTCCCTTACCTTACTGCTGTAAGGTAAACAGCATAAAACAAATAGCCAGGGATGGCCCAAGTGTTATATCCTACAGGCGATCTCTCTGGGTATTGTGTCCTTATTGGTTCCGGACTACCTATAGCCCAATATGGATGTCCTATATACTTGTGATTTATCTTCCTCTCAGGATAATGCACAGTAAACTGCGGTACTGACATAGAAGCAGGTGAAGTAAAATACAAACGAGTGGCGAGCTCGTGATGAAACGTATTTTACTTCACCTGCTTCTATGTCAGTACCGCAGTTTACTCTGCTGTCTATTAAATAAAATATTTGAACATACTTCACTATTGGAGCCTTCCCTGTCTCTCCTTCTCCCTTTACTGGCCCACAACATTATCCTGAGAGGAAGATAAATCACAAGTATATAGGACATCCATATTGGGCTATCCATCTTCAATCACGCCCTCCGATGGACTCAAAAAATAGAAAGAAAAAAAACTCTGCCTCGATGGGGGGCCTCCCTGCGACTACTGTCTCTTGGCTGTGACAGTTGTTATATAGGCAAGGGCGGGGTGATTCCGCCCCTTCTGATGTCACGTGATGGGGGCGGGGTCATCCGTTTATGCCGGAGGTCTCCCATGGAGGCAGAGTTTTTTCATTTAGTTTTTCTATTTTTCAGGTCTGTCGGGCGGCGTGATTGAAGATGGATGGACATCGCGGGACACTTTTTTTTTTTAATAAAAGAATTGTCAAAAACTACTCTATTGTCTATTGTGGATTTTACTTTTTGACACTTTTTTGGTGAATGGGTAGGGGTACAATGTACCCGATACCCATTCACATGGGGGGGCAGGATCTGGGGGCCCCCTTGTTAAAGGGATATTCCAGATTCCGATAAGCCCCGCACCTGCAGACCCTGACAACCAATGGCCAGGGCTGTCGGGAAGACGTCCTTGCCTCCATCAACATGGGGATAAGGTGCTTTGGGGGGGACCCCAAATACCAGGCCACATGTTGAGGGCATGTGGCCTGGTAGCTCAGGAGGGGGCGCTCGCCTGCCCCCTTCCCACCCTGTCCTCCCCAGGCTGCTCGGATAAGGGTCTGGTATGGATTTTGGGGGGACCCCCACGCCAATTTTTTAAAAAGTTTTTTTCCTTGATTTTTTTATCTGTATTGTCGGGAGCTGGCAATACATTACAGCCGCAAGCAAGTTTGGATTAAATTTTTTCCTTTAGAAATGTAATTTTGCCGCGGAACTGTTCTACACATTGCACAGATGTGCCACTTTACAGGCAGACAAAGAGGACCCCCAGGCACGATATTTAAAGGAATATTTCATTTTTATTGTTTCACTTTAAAGTGTGAGTTCACCTTTACAGAAAAATCTGTAAGGTGAAATTACACACGACCTCCACCTCGCCCCCCCCCCGTTCCCACTGACCTGTATGGCGGCGATCACCCGTTCTGAGCCCTGGTATAGCTGCCTCATGGCTCAGGAGCTTAAAAATCCTCTCATCTTTCTCATGGGCTACACGGCTTCTCCCATGTGATGGCGCCGACCAATTACAATGCTTCTAACGTACCTCCTGATAGGGTAAGTTTAGGAGATTAAGCTCCGGGGATTTCTAAGCCCCTGAGCCATGAGACGGCTATACTGGGGCTCAGAACAGGCAATTGCCACCATACAGGTAAGTGGGACTGGGGGGGCGAGGTAGGGGTCCTGTGTAAGTTCACCTTACAGATTTTTCTGTAACGGTGAACTTACCCTTTAAGCCGTATTAAAATCACTGCTCCTGAAAAAAACTTTGTTTTAAAAACTTTTTTTGCATTGATACATGTCTGCTAGGGCAGGACCCGGGTCCCCATACACTTTTTATGGCAATAACTTGCATATAACCCTTTAAAATGAGCACTTTTGATTTTTCTTGTTCGTGTCCCATAAACTTTAATAGGGTTCAAATGTTCACTCAAACATTTTGCCTGTTCTCATGTTCTGGTGCAAACCGAACCAGGGGGGGGTTCGACTCATCCCTAGTGCACAACTAATAGTTGTCCTGTGGACAGATTCTCCCACCCGACCTACCTGAGCTGTGGATCTCTGCAGCTCCTCCAGAGTTGCCACCTCTTGGCTGCTTCTCTGATTAATGCTCTCCTTGGCTGGCCTGTCAGTTTAGGTGGACGGCCATATCTTGGTAGGTTTGAAGTTGTGCCATACTCTTTCCATTTTTAGATGATGGATTGAACAGTGCTCCCTGAGATGTTCAAAGCTTGGGATATTTTTTTTTTCTTTTAAAATATTTTATTATGTTTTTCAAAATATAACAATTATCATACAATAATATCATACCTGATAATACAATACAATAAGAATATAAAGTAATAGTAAAGCTTCTCTGGTGAAAAGTATCATCTTACGAAGCAATATTTCCTTTAACGTATATAACAGAAGCTATGATTTCAGTTATTACTAGTATAGCAAACGTAAAGAGTCAAGATAAGAAGATAAGTGTAACTAAAAGTATTACGTCAGAGTTTGAGGGAGATCAAGATTTGTATGAAATAGTGGGTCGAAAATGATACAGGATAGTTAGAAGGAGTTCCTCGGCCTTTATGATGCTGTTGGTTCATTAAGGTTCTCTAACAAACCTCTAAAGGCTTCATAGAACAGCTGTATTTATACTGAGAATAGATTACACACAGATGGACTCTATTTAAGAATTAGGTGACTTCTGAAGGTAATTGGTTCCACTAGATTTTAGTTAGGGGTATCAGAGTATAGAGGGGCTGAATACAAATGCACGTCACACTTTTCAGATATTTATTTGTAAAAAATGTTGAAAACCATGTATCATTTTCCTTCCACTTCACAATTATGTGCCACTTTGTGTTGGTATATCACATAAAATCCCAATAAAATGCATATACGTTTTTGCTTGTAACATGACAAAATGTGGAACATTTCAAGGGATATGAATACTTTTGCAAGGCACTGTAGTAGCTTCAGTAGGTGTTAGTATTGTTCTTGGCTTTAACATTATCTATGTTAGTATTGGTGGTATCATCGTCCCTCCGCACCGGCTTAGTGGGTTCTGGCTGGGCCATGTCAAGTGAGGCTGTGGGGAAGGAACAGTGATAAACTCTATTTGTTTTACTGGTATTCTACTTGTTTAACTCACCATTTCTTTCTACAGGGCCACTGAAACCTTTTAACGTGTGCCTGGTGTATTCTCAGTTCCAGGTAAGGGCGGGTGATTACGGGTGCAGGAAAAAAAAGGCTCCATTAGATCTAGGGTTGCCACCTGTACGGTTTTCTCCAAGACAGTCTGGTTTTTGAAAGATGTGTTCAGGTTTACTTCTACCCCAGACCTGGACACTCATTCACACGGACTGTACTGAAAGTGACATGTCTCCCCTCTCCCTGGCAGCAGCTTGGTTCAGCAGAGCAGGGCAGAGTGACCGTGTATCAAAGCTCCTCCCCTCCTCCTCCTTCTCCGTTCTGTATACACCCCGATTGGCTGAGAGGAAAAGCAATCATACTGGCCACCAAGGAGGAAGCTGCAAAGAAGGAGGAGATGCAGGGTGAAGCCGCCGAGGAAGAGGAGAGGCAGGAAGTAGCTGTCCGCGACCTAGATGGGCTAAGTGCGGGGCTGGTGGGTGGACTAGTGAGTGAAGGGGGGGTTTGACTGATCGACCGACCGAATCTGGGAGGGAGGGGCGTGGAGGCTGGTTTATTTGCTGCCTACCCAAAAATGGAGCACCAGCCGCCACTGTTAGGCAGGCTATGTGAAATGTGTGACATAGCAGTGCTACTCATAGGGCATATTGAAAAAGTATAAGACCCCTTTCACATCGAGGCATTTTTCAGGCACTAAAGGGATAAAAATAGCGCCTGAAAAACACCTCCCCTGCCACCCCAATGTGAAAGCCCGAGTGCTTTCACACTGGGGCGATGCGCTGGTGTGACATTAAAAAAGTCCTGCAAGCAGCATCTTTGGCGCGGAGGAGGAGCGGTGTATACACCGCTCCTCCACCGCCCCTGCCCATTGAAATAAATGGGCATCACTGCCGAAGCACCTACATAGTGCTTCGGCAGTGGCGCTACACGGGCGCATTTAACCCTTTCTTCGGCCGCTAGCAGGGGTTAAAAGCGCCCTGCTAGCAGCCGAATAGCGCAGTTAAAACGGCGGTAAAGTGCCGCTGAAACTAGCGGCGCTTTACCGATAATGCTGCCCGTGGGTCAGTGTGAAAGGGCTCTTACATAATTCAAGGAAAATGTGTGGGGATTGTCACAAGGTAAGTTTACAAGATCATTCAGATTAATAGGGATAGGTTAGAAATAATTGAAATACAATGTGGAAATGAATATATGATTTTACATTTTGACCATAGAAATGCTTTAGGCAAGTTTTATTTTACTTTTTTTTTTATATATTAAATAGAAAAAAATATGAATGCACTGGCAGAAATAATCTTAGATGTCACATATCCCCAACAAAAAGAGACCTAAGAACTCACTTGTGATGCAGTCCTTTTTCTCCATCTTGTCGTCTGCATTCAAAGTAATTGCTATCTCCCGAAAATGAATGTATCTTATTGTTATACATGTTTACAGAAGTTTCCAGCTTGGCCTCAGCAGGGAGCACACTTTAGTTCATAACTGCCTTTAGGGTAAAGAAAAAGATATATTCAGTAGAAAAGATTGAATCTCTCTCCTTTTTTAAGATTTAAAGGATCATCTTGTAAAATACTGATAGCTTTAGGAGTAAAAAAAAAAAAAACTCCCCGCTAATTCTTTTATCACTATCGCGTTTTTCTGGCAAAACATCATACGCTGCTTTTTAAATCTACATCTGTTAATATGTGGCCCCTAGAGTGTGGAAAATCTCTGAATGGAAAAAAAAAAAAAAACTGCCTGCAAAAAACAATATTTTTGTTAAATTATTTCTTCTTCTTTGTAGACTCTCTTTAAGCTTTATAAAGGCTTTACATATACTGTCACTAAACTAAGGAGGAGTTCTAACACAATTAGCACAATAGCGGAAGACTTGCCGTAATTTTAATTAATAAGTTTGTGATCCCGTCTTTATCTTAGCTGGTGATGAGCCGGCTTGGCGGGACAGATAGTTACCGCTCAGTACGGGAAGGAACGGGCCATTTCAAACCAGTAATTATTTTCGCTATGTCTGTTATTGGGAGGATGGTGCTGGCAGGAGAACTGAGGGGATTATCAATTAAGCAGCAGGTTGAGAAAATGCTCTGAGATCGAAGATGCTTCAAAAGATATTGTGAAATAAAGAAAATAAACTGGATGTTGAGTTGGGTAAATACCTATCCCATGTGAAGTGCATGGAACATGGGTAAAAGCAAGGAATACTTATGGGGTTTATTTACTAAAGGCAAATAAGCAGTTTACTTTGCAAGGGAAGTTGCAATTTGCAAGTGAATTTTCCACAAAGCTTAGTGAATGAGGTTGAAACTTTTCTGACTTCCATCATCCAATCGTGCAAGCAAATTGCTGTGTTTTTTTTTTTTATTTCCCTTGCACGTGATTGGGTATTCTTTGCAAAGTTAAATTTCACCACATTCACTAAGGTCTGGGGATAATTCAAAATGCAACTTTGTAGCAAAGTGCACATCCTATTTGTCTGTAGTAAATCAACCCTAACCACATGACGGTTAATCAAAAGCACCCCAAAAAGGTTGTATGTAGCACCCTCTGTAATTGGGTCAGGGTTACTAAGGTTCAGGACAGCATGACTCACACAGACAGCTCTCTGGTGCTTTCCCCTGGTTCTAGAATGTTGGAGAATGTTCTGGAAGCTGGAGGGCGAAGGCTAGGAGGGGTTGTTATGCATATTTAGGGACCCTGAGCCAACCCCCAGAAAGTGGGCCTGGTAGGGGACTTAGTGATCCCTTAAATATGGATGAGTCATGTTGGCAAGGGAGTCGGATAGAAGATGGAGATGCAGTGCTGAGAAGACTGTTGTGAACCTTGGGCCAGGCATCAGGTGGCTGATCTGGAAGGATCCTACCACAGAAGAAGTTGGAAGGAGGCTTTCCTGAGAGGCAGCAGGAGCAGGGAGAGGACAGTAAGTGTACAACAGCATGGTGCAGGAACTTACAAGGGGATAGACTGCCACATGTAGCAGGTCTCTCTTTGAAGACGGCAGTGTGCTTAAGTCTTCTATAGCCTTGCCCTGGAAGATCTCCAGAGTGTCAGTCAGGTAGACTGGTGAGGAAAATCAGCCAGGTGGGCTGGTGAAGAGGAAGCCAGGTGGGCTAGCATTTCCTGTAGAGTAGAGCTGGGACCAGTGTCTACAGCAGAGTTGGAGGTACTCCATAATGCAGTTCACAACACATTGTGCTTTCTAAAAGGGCCTGAAAGGTCCTAGCCTGTAAGGGGCTGTTGCTAATCTAACAGAGGCTGTTAGCCTGTACAGAGGAATCAATTGGAGCTAAAGAGAGGAGTCAATTGGAGCTATACAGAGGGCTATCAACCAGAGTTGTACAAAGGGAGGACGTTGTCCCTGGTTTTGTCACTTTCGAGTTGGACAACCCATAATTCTTAACCCCATTGAAGTTATTAACCCCTAATAAAAAACACAAAAACAATGCTCAAGGACTGTTCATTGTGTCTGGATGGAAGCAGAAAATATGTGTTTGGTTGTGCAGCAATGGGGAACCCTGTTACCTGCAACTCCTACAGGGTAATGCTACACGTATATATAGCCCAAACCTTTGTTTTAGCTTTGAAGTAGGGAACAGTTTAAACCCATATTACTTTTTTTGCTGTCTGTGTCCCGTAGAGGGGACTTCCCTTAACCTTTTGCCCCGTAGATGCAGCAGGAAATAGCTGGCAATCCCCTCCAAGTGAAAGAAATTCCCATCTCTTAGAGTTAACAGAACAAATGGTGTCACCATTTGGGAGATTTCCCCTATTCCTGTTCTTGCTACAACTTTAATGTTAGTTTTTCCCTTACTTTCTGTTGGGATGACAATTATAATCAGGACAAATAGAGAGGGTGAATTTCCCCAACAGTGACATAGGTAGCAATGAAAACTTGACATAAGTTTTAACCCTTCCCCACCCTATCCATAACATTGCTCTACATGCTGGGGGTATAAGGGAGTTTAAACCTTGTGCATTTTTATGAATGCTTTAAGAGATTTCCCTTCACTTTGTTTCCCGATAAGCACACAGGAAGTAAGAGGAAATCTTTCTAATAGGGACCCAGACAGCAAAAAACCCTCCTCACTCTATTACAAAAAGTATGCCTATCGAATACCTGGCTGATCCCTGTGGAAGCAGAGAATCACAGTTGTCTACCGCAGTGATCTCTGCTGTCTTCCAGATACCATATTGAGCCTCTATCCAATTACATAGAGTAAACCTGGGGGTTTCAATCTCAGCATGAACACTCTTCAGAGAATACTTTGCATTTTCTCAATGAATTCAAAGTTTTCTCAGATCGAACAAGGCGGGGTGGGGCCCACTGCGATCCTTGCTGTTTTCCTTCTAGCGTGTTGAGCAGCTGCTCTAATACATACAGTGCCTTGAAAAAGTATTCACACCCCTTGATATTTTCCACATTTTGTCATGTTACAACCAAAAATGTAAATTTATTTTTTTGGGATTTTATGTGATAGACCAACACAAAGTGGCACATAACTGTAAAGTGGAAGGAAAATGATAAATATTTTTTTATAATTTTATACAAATAAATATCTTAAAAGTGTGGCATGCATTTGTATTCAGCCCCCCTGAGTCAATGCTTTGTAGAACCATCTTTCGCCTCAATTACAGCTGCAAGTCTTTTTAGGAATGTCTCTTCCAGCTTTGCACCTCTAGAGAGTGACATTTTTGCCCATTCTTCTTTCCGCCACAGATAACATTTTGCTTTTAGGCCAAAAAGTTCACTTTTTTATTGTTACTGTTTTTTAGATGTATCATGGACTCATGATGAATAAAGTTGTACTTTTATTCAACACACCTACACAATGTTGACTGCCTCATTCAAAGTCCCAACTTCCCCCTCTTTTCCAAGTTCTCGCATTAGGGATGGAGGCACACTGCATATGAGCCTCATTTAAAGTCCCAACTCTCTTTTTTCTGACAATAGGGATGGAGGTAGCCATACAGGGTCAGTAATGTTTCCTTACTACCCAGTGTTAGGTTCAGAGTCCGGGACTGACCATGCATCATGTCTTGGCCTGATTGGAAACTCTGAACACAACTATGTTGTGTTTGGGCTTTTGCCCAGCAGTTTTGCCGCATGACATGGGTCTGTGTTTGCTACGTGGCTGGCTGTCATCTATGGCCGTTATTTGTTCACCATTGGGAGCTGCGATGCGCTCTGCGTGCCTTCCCCCCATTGTCCCTCCCTCCGCCCCATCTCTGGGCGGGTGTCAGGATATCGGGG
The DNA here is from genome assembly GCA_037952925.1 of Lithobates clamitans. Lineage (NCBI taxonomy): Eukaryota > Metazoa > Chordata > Amphibia > Anura > Ranidae > Lithobates > Lithobates clamitans. The sequence continues at coordinate 2,253,717 of JBBGZY010001079.1, read as the reverse complement.
GGGTTGTTCTTGGTGCACACAGTGCATCGGCGCCACGCCTCCCGCTTCACGCGTGACGTCATTTGCGGCGTCACTTGCGTGATGCGTGTGTCCTACCATCCTCGGTCTGGCAGTGGGGTTACGTGGGCGTTCCCCGCGGGCGGCGTGCGCCGCCTACGTCGGGATGCCGTTCCCCCCTTCTCTGCCAGATCTAGCGTGACGCTGGTGGCGTTCGGTGTGCGCACGCCGTGGGCGGCTATAAACGGGCCCCCCCATTTACAGTCCAGACGCCACACTCTTTGCAGGGACAGATGTCTGCCTCATACCTTTGCCAGAACTTTAGGACGCCACTCGCAGGTTAATATAGACTCTTACTCTGAGTACCCTCTATCCGCCTGGATTAATCATTCCTGGCGGATTTGCTACATGTTATTATGACACTTAAAATATATATATATATTCTCTTCTAGATCCCTCGTGGCTACCCACTTCTATGCATTTTTTGGTCCTACTAAGTACTTCAGCTATCTGTGTCTGGTGTCTGTATGTGGGGAGGTTCTGTGTGTGCGCCCCGCCAGCGTGCAGCCCCACGCCACCTCAGCTCCCATGATGGGCAAAGATTTGCGACCTCGGGTGCACACCTGTCACGTTTTTCCCGCAGTATCTCCATGTAAGTATGTAAAGGGGGCTCCATTTGCCCCACCATGAACTTTAAGATATCGCACTATGAATAGACCCCTCAAGTCATTATATTTATATATTTTGTTTTTTGTAGATGTCCCACTAGCACACGCCCCTGATGAGTGTTCCTATTACACGAAACACGTCGGGCAACAGGGATAGAGATACAAGTGTTAATTTTTTACTTTTCTACTTCAACTTTATCCATCATGGTCTTTATGGTTTTAGATATTTATTGCTGCAATGCTGTTCAGACTGTTCATGTATATATATTGATTCATTGGATGCCATGACCTCTTTATTCAGACCACTATGTGGCGCTTGTTTGGTATGCACTGCTGTACCCTTGATGCCTGTATTGTAAGCGCGCATATTTATGTGCGGATCAATATGTTGAGAATCACATTTTTCATAATGTCTTTCCTGTATGTGGTTACTGTTTTTTAGATGTATCATGGACTCATGATTAATAAAGTTGTACTTTTATTCAACACACCTACACAATGTTGACTGCCTCATTCAAAGTCCCAACTTCCCCCTCTTTTCCAAGTTCTCGCATTAGGGATGGAGGCACACTGCATATGAGCCTCATTTAAAGTCCCAACTCTCTTTTTTTTTTTCCAAAAAGTTCACTTTTGGTCTCGTCTGACCAGAGCACCTTTTTACACATGTGTGCTGTGTCCTCCACATGGCTTACTGCAAATGGGACTTGTTATGGCTTTTCTTCGACAATGGCTTTCTTCTTGCCACTCTTCCATAAAGGCCAGATTTGTGAAGTGCATGACTAATAGTTGTCCTGTGGACCGATTCTCCACCCTGAGCTGTGGATCTCTGCGGCTTCTCCAGAGGTACCATGGGCCTCTTGGCTGCTTCTCTGATTAATGCTCTCTTTGCCCGGGCTGTCAGTTTAGGTGGAAGGCCATGTCTTTGCAGGTTTGCAGTTGTGCCATACTCTTTCCATTTTTAGGTGATGGATTGAACAGTGCTCCGTCAGATGTTCAAAGCTTGGGATATTTTTTTAAAACCTAACCCTGCTATAAACTTCTTCACAACTTTATCTCTGACCTGTCTGGTGTGTTCCTTGGCCTTCATAGGCCTGCTGTTTGTTCACTAAGTTTCTCTTACAAACTTCTGAGGGCTTCACAGAACAGCTATATTTATACTGAGATTAAATTACACACAGGTGGACTCTATTTACTAATTAGGTGACTTCTGAAGGCAATTGGTTCCACTTTATTTTAGTTAGGGGTATCAGAATAAAAGAGGCTAAATACAAATACACGTCACACTTTTCAGATATTTATTTGTAAAAAAATTCTGAAAACCATTTTTCAGTTTACTTCCACTTCACAATTATGTGCCACCTTGTGTTGGTCTATCACATAAAATCCCAATAAAATACATTTATGTTTTTTGGTTGTAACATGACAAAATGTGGAAAATGTCAAGGGGTATTAATACTTTTTCAAGGCACTGTAGTGTATATTTGAAGTTTCTCATCTGTGCTCAGCACAAATGCTATTCATAGAACACTTTGCATTTTCTCAATGAATGCAAAGTGCTTTCTGATTGAATGAGGTAGAAGGGCAGGGTGGTGACATCACAATTTTCACTTCATCCAATCACAGGATGCTTTGAATACATTAAGGAAAATGCAGAGTGTTCTCTGAACAGCAGCTGTGTGGAAGCAGTGGCTACTACAGTGATCCTTGCTGTAGTCCAACCTGTGCCAAGAGGCTGTTCTGTTGCATAGTAACCACAGGGGGTCTCCCACCATTCAGAGAATGCCTTGCATTTCTATCAAAGAATGAAAAGCATTTTCCAATTGGATGAGGTGCAGATTGTGACATCTCCACCCTGTCCAATCAGAGAATGCTATGTATTCATTGAAAAAATGTAGCGTGTTCCCTGAACGGTGCCCATGTCAGGCAGCAGGTCAGCCACTCGGCATAGGACCCGGAAGACAGGAAGGGTCGCTGTAATAGCAATGGTCACTGTAGTACAGTGATTCTCCTCTTCCTCAGGGATTGGTCAGGTATATAATATGTATACTTACTGGTCCAAGCTAGACCAATTCAACTATGCAAAAACATTCATAGCTGGGATTCAGCTTTAAAGTTGGAGTTCTGCTTGGAGTTCTTGAAATGCATTATACACTGAACAGTTTCAGTGACACAAGGTCATGTTATTTTTATCAGGAATTAAAGCCATTGATATGATCTCATCTCTGCAGTCCTCAAGCAAGTTTTCTCCTTTCATGTTGACTTCTTGTAACCCTTGCCATTTGCAAAGTTCAGTAGGCTAACAGCTCCTCTTCACAAGACATTTCAGCTAAGCGTGATGCTCTTCCATTGCTGTGACTCTCAGTCTGGATTACCTGGTACGCAGTGGGTGATAATGACTTGCCTTCGCACAGCCCTTTCACAACTAGGAACACAATTCCTTATCCAGTCTCCCGCTGTGCTAACCCAATGTGACACGAGAAAAATTCAGTGTGACAATGTCTGGGAGCAAACACCTAACCATATGACTAATGAGCGTGCCAATAGACAATAGCATAGTACAGGACAAATATCTTTTATCCAAAAACTTTTCATTAATCAAACAATGGTTCTTCTAAATGACAGCACCTTGAATGTGCAAGACAACATTTCATTTTAAACAAATTAAAATTATTGCGCTATCAAAAATCAAGGTGAAAATGTGAAACCAAGCTGCAACTTCTTGTGAGATACACACAAAATATACACCTTTCAATAATTAAGTTGCGCTAGACTCCTGAATCATTGATAGATAAATATAATGACAAAATTGAAAAATTTTAAATGAAAAATGAATGTCACAAATAAAGTCCATCCAATGAAAGATGAAAAATTGACGTGAAACTGACACACGATGCACCCAATGAATGTGATAGCTTACCAACTCCCAATGATTTCCAATCATGGGAGATCACAAGCACTTTCGACTTAATACCCAGCCCGGGCCTTTGATGGACACAGCAATGGTCACAGCGTTTTCCTGGATTGCAACACTCAAAGGGACATATTGCCACACAATCCCCATAAAGAAATAAAGGCTTCCGAAGTGTAAAATCTTTGTGGTAATTTAATAGGTAAAAAAAGTATTGCAATTACAATTAGGTAGAATAGATAAAGCATAAAAATCAAGCTGGCCAGCCCTTCCAATGCAGTCCAATGTGCGTTTTGTCAGAACTGACGTCGTCCAGGGGCACGAGCGGCGTGCTGACTCACCGCCTTCTATTCATCTCCATAACAAAAAGAAACCACACCTCGCCCTGAGCTTTGAGTAGCGGCCTCACTAACCCCTCCATTTTGGAGAAGGGCAAATGCCCTTACTAAAGGGGAACAGACGGCTCACAACCTATTGACAGTCAGAACGATCCTTCTCATCTAAAGTCAAAAGGAAATATAAAAAATATCCTGACTATATTAAGTTAAACGCTATTGTGTAATATTTAAGATACCAATGGAATAGGTTTACCGATCACAGGATATTTTTTATATTTCCTTTTGACTTTAGATGAGAAGAATCGCTCTGACTGTCAATATTTGAGTGGCAGAAGAAACTGCAAAAACTGACTCAAAGATGGAGGCTATAACCCAGGGTGATAACTCTGGGTTGGGTGCTGCTTCAGAGGTCTGACATTTCCCTATACAGGGTGAACCACACAGATCATCTATGAGGGCACCTCAGAACCCTGGAAAATCCCAGAAAAAGGGTAGATGCCCTTTGCACCAATCACCATATAGAACAACAGGGGGGAACAGAGGAGGACAATATCCAAGGAATCCCCTCCCAGACAGGATTCAAATAACAATCGAGGTTACAATTATCCACCCAATCAGGGCCAGTATCAATTCCAGGTAAGGGACCCCTCCCTTGCATCGGGAGGATCGGGTCCGATGATATATGCCAGTAACAGTTATGAATCACAGTACACTTATGGTCCAAATCAGTACAATAGGAACTTCTATGATAATGGTAGAAAAAACCCAGAATATGATTATAATATTGATACCCAGAACCTATTTTTTCCTCTCCGGGATAGAGAGGGTCCTAACAGTTTTGGCCCGACTGAATATGGCCACATATCATGAGGCTTATGGCCCAAGGGAAGGGCCAGTGAGAGACCAGGCCAACAGATCGAGTGATAGGAATCATGAACAAGGGAATTGGAGTTTTCCCTGGTCCAATCAGGGAATAAAAAGCCCCGTCGAAGACAAAGAAGAACTAGAGGGGGAGGAGAGTTCAGTCAAAAAAGGAAAAGAATGTGAAAGGTGTTGGAGTTTTTAATTTGCGCTCAAGGGCCTTGTCAGACTCAGAGAAATCTTTGCTAGATAAGGGCTTAAAATTCGCTCCGCCCAAGAAGCTTAATAAATTCCAAACCTATATGGATGTACACAAGTACGTACGTAGAATAAATATGAAATGTCATTTTGCATCAGCTCCCACCAGGGAGACAGGGTCTATTCAACCAGAATATTAGCATTCTGGACTCTCGAATGCCTCCCTCTTTAACCTCCCAGGTTCCCTCGCCCCATCTCTGAGAGTTTTCAGATATGTGGTTTTGAGGGACTTGGAATCCATGAAAGTTAAGAACTCCAGAATGACCAAAGGTTTAGAGGATGGGTTAGACTCTCCTTGTAACAATAAGGACCTAGTCATCCGCCCTGCGGATAAGGGTGGGTGGATAGTCGTATTGGATAGATACGACTACTTTAAAGAAATGCATAAAATAGTTGATGACAATGAAACCTATATTCTTTTGAATGGTAATCCGGCCAATAAATATAAGAAAACATTGGATGTGCTGGTCCAAAAAGTCTTTGACTCCAATATCCTTAATAAGAAAGAGAAAGCATTCCTGGTATCTAAGGCCCCACGTACACCAATTCTGTATTATTTGCCCAAAATAAGAGCCTTCTTGCCCCCCGGGTCGTCCCATTGTTAGTGGCATTGACTCAGTTACGTGCTGGGTGGGCAAGTATATTGATCTCTTCTTACAGTCCCTCGTTCAAAAGATGTCATTGTATCTTAAGGATACACGGCATTTTATTAATCTACTCTCACGGTTCAGTCCCAAAAAGGATATGTGGTTGGTGACAGCAGATGTCACATCCTTATATGCCATCATACCTCATAATTTAGGTATAGCAGCTGTAAGATACTATCTAGAAACATTAACAGAGTGCCACCCAATCAACAGGGATTCATTATGGAATTGTTAGAATTTGAGGCTAACCATAACTATTTTTGATTCAACATAGAAAATAACATAAAAACGGTCAAAGGAGCTATACCACAATAGTGTGAAAAAGCTGAAGAGGAATATTCAACTGTAATTCCTCAATTCAGCAGCAAAACACCATCACCTCATTAGTGAATGGCCATGAGGTGTGTCTCTCTAGATGAAAAAGCAACATATATAGAACGCGGATAAGAATCCAAAGTGAATCTTCAAATTCAACAATTAGATAAAATTGCACCTCCACCACGTTCGTTTAAAATTTGACAATGTTGTCAAGATACAGGTAGCTACCACATTCATTCAAACTTCACACACCCATCCTAAACAACTTGACAGAAATAGACTTATATGGTAAAGTTGATATCTGTTATGTTGCAGGAGCGACCGCTCAAATAGATAGGGCGCAGCCCAGTATGTTATAATACATAGTCCATCTTAAGTCTTCAGTCTTCATACACATTAGGAGGATCCCATATTGCCTCAGCACAGGGACTTTGCTCTGAGAAACAACCTAACCTCAGATTGATCAAAATGTCCATTACTGGATCACACTTCTCTATCCACCATATAAGTCTATTTCTATCTAGTTGTTTAGGATGAGTGTGTGAAGTTTGAATAAATGTGGTAGCTACCTGTAACTTGACAACATTGTCAAATTTTAAACGAATGTGGTGGAGGTGCAATTTTATCTAATTGGTAAATTTGAATTAGGTTTTTTCAATAAAGTGTTTTTTTCTATCACCGTCTGTTTCTCTTTGAAGACTCACTTTGGATTCTTATCCACGTTCTATATTTTTTTGGTTCAACAACCAATTTTTTTGCCAACAAGGAGGATTTGCTATGGGGGCTAAATACACCCCCAGTCTGGCCAATCTTTTTATGGCCAAGTGGGAGGAGGACATTATCTATTCTGAATGGAACCCCCATTTGGTCCTTTGGGCCAGGTATATAGATGACGTCCTCCTGTGGGATGGCACTGGCCCGCAATTAGACAAATTCTTTGCCTCCATTAATATTAACAACAGGGGAATTAGGTTTGTTCATGAGGCCAAATTTATGAATAGGAGGACTGATATTTTTGTAACATCAAGAACATCTGTCGAACATCAAATTGAACCATTCATTACTTGTTCCACGACAGGTGTAGCCTACCTGCTTCAATGCCCATGTTGGTTGCAGTATGTGGGCAGGACCAAGCGTGCCTTGCAGGTATGTCTTGGTGAACATTTAAATAACATCAAAAGGGGCTTTAGGTACCATTCAGTTTCCAAACACTATGCCATACATCATAATAGGAATCCTGCTAATACCCTCTTTTTGGGCATAGATAGATTCAGTGCCCATTGGAGGGGCAGCTCCTTGGTGAGGGAAGAATAGTGGTGGATACATAGGGTACGTTATTATACACCTTTCGGCCTTAACGTAGATGTGGATGTTAACGCGTTCATAGATAATTCTTGAATACTGAAAGATGTATATAACATTGTTAACACGATCTGAGCTTTGGGATGGCAGTATCAGTTGCTTTTGATCTAGAATTTTTGGTATGGGGGGAGGTTCACGCTGTACTTAGTAGAGTTTCCCCTACATCCGCAATAGTCACTCCTCCATAATCTTTATGATTATTGTTAATTTTTCATGTAAGTTATCACTAAAAATTATTTTGATGTTCGGTTTCTTGTCATATTTTTTTATGAGACCTTTAGTCCTCCACACCAGATGAATTTCTGGTTGGTTGGATTGACCTTTAATAAACAACCAATTCCAGCTTTAAATTATATAATCTTTTGTCCGAAACATAATTCTCCGGAGATCTGCATATTTTCACCTTTGGGTAATCACCACATTAGACATAGGTGATTATTGCAACTCTTGCCTGGAGAAATCACCACTAGAGGTCGCTAGGCCCTTCTGGGTGGGTTTCATCTCTCCATTTTTCATGACCGGATTCTTTTCCAGTTGGCTGGTGGAAAAAAACCTTTTCTTTTCTTTTAAATTATGTTTATATCCCTTTAAAGGAGTTACACAATATTTAATTGTGCCTTTAACCTCCTTGGCGGTAATCCCGAGCGTGACTCGGGTCTGACTTTTACTGTCAGGAGCGGTAACCCCGAGTCACGCTCGGGGTAACATTGCAGAGCATCCAGCGGAGCCCTTACCTTCTCCTGGGTTCCAGCGATGCCCTCCACTGTCCTCAGCTGTGCTCCGCTGTGATCGCCAGCGCGATCACAGCATCTCACTTCCTAGTTCCGTTCCCTGCGAGCAGCAGCGGCGCACGGGAGCGGAACTAGGCAGGAAATTCAAAAGTTCAAAAGTTCAAACACAAAACACACATATAAAAAGAGGTGATACCATGTAATCTGAGAGGATTACATTGTATCATCTCAGATCTCACTGATACAGTGCCCCTTGCCTGAGTGCCCATTGCCTCCAATAAAATATTGAGAAGATGGAATCCAAAAAGCGCCATTTCGCTACAAAATCGCCTTTGGAGCAGTTGAATGACAGCGACAGCGACAGCGACATGGAGTTGCTCCCAGAACTCAGCGATAGCGAGTCGTGGGGAGATTTGTCGTCTGACACTGAGCTGACAAGTGACAGCGATGACAGCGGTGATGATCCTGCACCTGACATCAGCGATGTGCGCACTTGGTGCCCTATTGAGTGCGATACGGACCAGGTAGCGCCCCCAAGATTTCCCTTCACTGGATCACCTGGGATGAAGGTCGAAGTTGAGCGTGGCAAACCTCTGGCATACCTGCAATTATTTCTCACAGAGGAGGTAATTGAAAAAATTGTCATAGAGACAAATCGCTACCAACAGCAGCAATCCGCTACGCTGCATGCCAGGTTTTCCCAAAGCAGAAGGTGGGAACCGGTGACTAAAGAGGACATCTGGCTGTTTCTCTGACTCATTATTCTTCAGGGGGTGGTGGGGAAACCACGCCAGAAATGGTACTGAACCACCAACAAGTTATTGGCCACTCCGTTTTTTGGTACTGTGATGTCCGAATACCGTTTTTCCCTCATCATGAAATATTTTCACTTCACTAACAATGAAGAGTTTGATGAGGCCACGCATCCTGCGCCCAAGCTAAAAAAAATCTGGGAGGTATGCCAAATTATTGGGATCAATTTCCAGCGGGCCTACGTGCCAGAAAAGGACGTCAGCATGGATGAGAGTTTGATGGCCTACAAAGGACGCCTAAGCTGGATCCAGTATATTGCATCCAAAAGAGCGCGGTTTGGCATCAAATCATACATGCTCTGCGAGTCATCCACCGGGTACATATGGAACTCGGTCATTTACACCGGTAAAGGCACGAAGTTCAACCCCAGGTACAGCAATTATGGGATGGCCACATCATCTGTCCTTACACTGCTGGAGCCATTACTGAACCAGGGATGTTGTGTGACCATGGACAATTTCTATACGTCGCCGGAACTGTTTGAGGTTTTGATCCAAAACAAGACGGATGCCTATGGTACAGTTAGGCCTAACAGACGTGACATGCCATCAATGTTTGGGAAAAAAAAACTAAAACCCGGAGAAATGGTTGCCTGGCAGAAGGGTAAGATGATGGCAATACGTTGGCGAGACAAGAAGGACGTGTGTCTCATGAGCACTGTGCACAATACCTCCACTGCCACGGTCCACACAAAAGGTGGGAAAGATGTGCTGAAGCCGCAAGTCGTCATAGACTATAATTGCACTATGGGAGGTGTCAACCGAGCCGATCAGGCAATGACCTTTTACCCGACTATGCGGAAACAGCATAAAAAATATTATAAAAAGATTTTCAGGCATCTTCTGGAACAATGCCTTTGGAACACTTACATCTTGTACCGAGCAGGGAGTGACAGGCCTTTTGTTCATTCAGATTTTATCTGGAAGGTGGCTGAGCAGATTTTTGCCAAACACCAGATGCCATCAGTTGATGCGAACAGACCTGGACGACGTGCTGTTGGTGTTGCCAACCCAGAACGCCTAACAGGTCGGCACTTTATGGACTACATACCGCCAACCGCAAAAAAGGCAGCACCTACCAGGATGTGTGTGGTTTGCTGTTCACACAGAGATGACAAGGGAAAAAAAATCCGAAAAGAAAGCAGGTTCTTTTGTCCGGATTGTGACGTGGGACTGTGTGCTGTACCTTGCTTTAAAATTTATCACACTCAGGATGTTTACTGAATTTTCTTTGTCTGACAAATTTCTTTAGTTTGTATTACATTATTGAATAAAATTATATTATTTAAAAATTTAAAATCATGATTTTGTGTTTCAAACTTTATCACATCTGGGATGTCTACTAGAGTCTTGTTTGATCAGGTTTAAGTAAGTAATTACTAAGAATTGCAGGCCTATAATACATAGCATCAAATTTCCATGCAAAATAATTGTACCGCTTTCAGCACAAAATTCCAGACAGAATCATACCGCCAGGGAGGTTAACTAGTGGTTAGACCTATACCAGATCCAAATTGGTGTGGCAGGAGTAAAAGGTCATTCTATGAAGTCCCATTGAGGGTTGCACAGTGAGCGGTGAACCTATTCCATTGGTATCATAAATATTACACAATAGCGCCATCTGTTCCCCTTTAGTGAGGGCATTTGCCCTTTCCCAAAATGGAGGGGTTAGTGGGGCCGCTACTCAAAGCCCAGAGCGAGGTGTGGTTTCTTTTTGTTATGGAGATGAATATAAGGCGGTGAGTCAGCACGCCGCCTGTGCCGCTTGACGACGTCAGTTCTGACGAAACACGTAGAGGGGAGCAATGTGCTGACGTCACCACATTGATGCAGGTCCTGGAGTGAAGGGCTGCATTAGAAGAGCCGGCCGGCTTGATTTTTATGCTTTATATATTCTACCTAATTGTAAGTACAATACTTTTTTACCTATTAAATGACCACAGAGATTTTACACTATGGAAGCCTTTATTTCTTTATGGGGATAATGTGGCAATATGTTCTATTGAGTGGTGCAATTCAGGAAGACGCATTGATCATTGCTGTGTTCTTTAAAGGCCCAGGCTGGGTATTAAGCCGAAAACGCTTGTGTCAGAAACCATGAAATCAGACCGCGACAGAAGTACAGTTAAATCACACTTGTTTAATAATAAAAGTAAAAAGAACAAACGTAGTCAAAACATAGCCAAAGTTCAGTAACCGTAACGGATAGTCAGCCAAGCCAGGAGTCACGGATTAAAGTAGTGGAACAGCAAGCAGGATCCAGAGCCAGAAGGGATGTCAGCAAAGCCAGTCTTTAAACAGGAACACAGGAGATGTTTCTTGTGATGTTGACCAAGGTGAAGGCAGAGCTCCTCTGGACTGGACAGCTAAAGTAGGCAGGACTGATGAGCAGAATATCAACAACAGCTGAGTAACTGTGGAGGGAGATGGGAGCTGGCAATTAGCCAGCTCAGAGAAGGAAGGGCTAAGCCCAGCCCTGGCAGCTTGTGATCTCCCGTGATAGGAGATCATTGGAAGTCGGTAAGCGGCAGTGTGTTTAGTGGTGGAAGTCATCTTTCTCCTATCACATTCTTTGGGTGCATCGTGTGTCAGTTTCACATGAATTTTTCATCTTTCATTGGATGGACTTTATTTGTTATATTCATTTTTGAATTTTTCACTATATTTATCAATGAATTAGGAGTATAGCTCAACCTAATTATTGAAACATTTCACTATATAGTACCACAGCACCAGAGGTTTTAAACCTCTGAAATGAAATCTCATCCACGCCTATAAACTTTGTCCTCCACTCAGTCACCGGAAGGTCACAGAAACAAAAGTGCCCAACTCCTCCTCACAGTGTACTCAGATAGAAGACAGACCAGGGGAGTATCATTATGTACCATTTTTTTTTTGATTAAAAGGATCCCATATGATAAAAAAGTACTGCACTCACATTTGAGTGTGCCACCTCGGCATCCGGAATGACCAGCCAACCAATACAGAGGAAGAGCTGCTGCTCTGCAATGTCCTGGAGACAACATGCACTCCAAACAGTAGAAGTAATGTCACTGACTAGAAGTCCTGTCTTTTGTCACTTCTGGTTCTATCCAAAGCACTTAGTGTGATTTCTGTCGACTTTCTCATTACTCTGCTATCTGCATGATTCACTTCTGACAGTCTATGCTGACACTAGACAATCCTAGGAGACAGCCCCCCCCCCAACACACAGCAGAGGATTGACAGCCTCAGCTGTGAATGTGCTCCTATGATACTATGTAGAAGAGGCCCATTCTCCCCACTCAGGTCTCAGATTACACTCAACTCCCTGCTCTATACTGTGCAGTGTAACATCAGATCCCCATCTCCTGCCTTCTAGAGCTGAGAAATCTTGTGTAAATTCTGTACTTTAAATGGATGTAGAGAATATAGGGCTGTAGATAAACAGGTACTTAAATAGGAGGATTCTTTATCACCTGAGGCTTTCTCTTTTATGTATTAAAGGTATAGCACCATGATTTATGCAGCACTTTACATATACAGTATATTGCTGTCAGAGCTCGGCTCCTACAATTTATGAGCAGCTCCTTTCTTTCAGTGCACAGTAGCATCTGGGTCCCATTACCTGTCTCATTAGTTCAGCATACAGCCAGCTCCATTTTGGTCATTTAAACAGCTTTGCTCATTTCCTCCTTGCCCTTGCATGGTCTGTGATCTCTGGTGTGTTCCTGTGTATGACTTGGCCTGGCTGACTTCTTTCCTGATACCTGTTACTGTTTTTGCTCCTTACTATGCTGACTTCCGGCCTCTGGCTTCTGGCTGACCCCGGCTTGTCTGATTACGCAATCTGGCTTACAAACCCTGGCTTCAGTTTTTGTCTACGTTCCTGAACTGTGTAATTTTTTGCTTTTTCATTAAAGGTGTGATTTTAACTGCATTTTCTACCTTCACCTGGTTTTTGGTTCCTGACAATTGTACTTTCACATCAGTCCCAATTTTTCAGCCCCTGTTCAACAGGGACATGTAATTAGAATTCTTGATCTAATATTTCACAGCAGGGCCCATTTCTGCGCCCACCAAGATTAACTGTGAGGACTTACAGTGTTGTGGCACCAGGGACATGTAATTACAATTCTTGATCTAATATTTCACAGCAGGGCCCTGTGAGGGCTTACAATGTTGAGGCCACAACAACACTTAAGGCCCAAATTTCTGCTGAGTATATAGGGCAGGCCCCTACTTTCAAACATCCAACTTACAAATGACTCCTACTTGCAAACGGAAGGGGACAACAGGAAGTGAGATTAAATCTACCCCATAGGAAGGGAAATTCTCTCCTGTAAGAGTTAATATGGGAAAAACTTTTCTCCTTTCCACTGATGCTTTATCACCAATCCTTGTTTCACTAAAAACCCCTAATTTTCAAAAAACATTTGTCATTGGGACAAAAAGTGAGGTGAAATCTTCTGAAGAGGAGCACAGACAGCAAAACAAATGTCACAGGGGTGATAACCCTTCCCTATGTTTTCAAAAAAGCTTAAAAACAGATTTTTTGGCTGGAGCTACACTTTAAAAATTTACCAGTTCAAAATTACAAACAGATTATACTTAACAACAAACCTACAGTCCCTGTCTTGTTTGCACCGCCTGTATACTGCTGTTTAGAGTATATAGGGCCTGGGGGCCCCACGCCTTTCCTTTTTTTAATTTGGGTGCGGGGTTCCCCTTAATATCCATACAGGATCCAAAGGGCCTGGTAATGGACTGGAGGGTACCCATGCCGTTCGTCTCACTGATTTTCATCCATATTGCCAGGACCCGACATTACATTAAAGCCGCAAGCAGTTTTAAATGACTTTTTTCCTTTAAAAAAGGAATTTTGTGCAGGGACTGTTCTAAGCACGGTAAACTTTACAGGCATACTATAGACACCCCCCAGGTACGATATTTAAAGGAATATTTCACTTTTTTTAAAGTCACTGCTCCTGAAAAAGGTCCGTTTTTAAAAGTTTTTTTTGCATTGATACATGTCCCCTGGGGCAGGACCCGGGTCCCCAAACCCTTTTTAGGACAATACCATGCAAATTAGCCTTTAAAATGAGCACTTTTGATTTTGAACGTTCAAGTCCCATAGACGTCAATGGGGTTCTAAGGTTCGTGTGAGTTTTTGGTCCGTTCGCAGGTTCTGGTGCAAACCGAACCGGGGGGGTATTCGGCTCAACCCTAGTCACTGACCTTTATTAACTGCAGCATTATCATGCTACCGCTATACATATTGTAATATAATTGGAACAATGTGAGAACAAATAGTTAAACTTCCTCTGCAGCTACAACATAATTCTTCCAGCAAACTTGACAATAAGTGGCAAGCCAGCGCTGGTCTATGTAAAACACTGGGAAATTACATGTAAGTGGGTCAAGTAATTATATATGAGTCCTTCTCAATGTATCCGTAGCAGCACAGTTTTGGGTTGAGAGAAAAAAAAATACATATATTTAGTGCCAAGGGCGGTCGCACGCAACCTTTAGCGCAAAACGTCATCAATTTATCGATATAATGAAGACAAGCTCTTTGGAAAAATTAATTCTTTATTTTACAAGGGGAATTAGGAGAGGAAAAAGTTACAAGGTGATTCTTTGGTTCTACGTCTTCACCTGCGCTGTTAAACTGCGTATCCATCATGCAAACGCCTTTCGCTCATATCTGTCATTTTCGTTTTAATGAGCTGTTTGGGGCAGTCAGCAAATTTTTAATACTATAGTTCAAAGCAAGCATATATTATCTGAATAATTCATTGCCGAAGTGGTACTGTATATACTGGTTAGAAGTTAAATTGGAAACTGTTCCTAAGCAAGACCCAAGTGTGTCTTCTGTAAAAATCATGAAATTATGTAACTTGATTTCCTGTAGCTGCCTCTCCTTCTCCCTCTGCTTCCATCTCTGTTTTTTTTCCTCTGTCCTTCTGTCTTATTTTATCCTACACTTTCGGGCTTATTCAAAAGAGCAAGGAGAAGAATGATGACGTACAGAATGTTTTTACCTCTATATAGTTCCCACCTCTCTCTCTTCATCCTTTTCTTCTCTCTCTTCTTTTTCCTATATCATCATCTCTTCTTTTCCTATTGATATCTTACACGTATCCCTTCTCCTTCCACTATCGCTCTATCTCTTTCTCTTCTCTCTCTCTTTATCATCTTTCCATCTCTTCCACTTCTCTTCCCCCTCTCTCTCTCTCCCTCTCCCCCCCTCTCTCTCTCTCTCCCCGCTCTTTCCCCTCTCTCTCTCTCCCTCCCTCTCTTCCTCCCTCTCTCTTCCTCGCTATCTCTCTCTCTCTCCCTCTCTTTATCTCTCTCTCCCTCCCTCTCCCTTCTCCCTCTCTCCCCCTCTCTCACCTCCCACTCCTCTTTCTCTCCCCTTCTCTTTCTCTCCCCCTCTCTTTCGCTCTCTCTGCCCCTCTCTCCTCCCCTCTCTCCCCCCCTCTCTCTCTCCCCCCTCTCTCCCCCCTCTCTCCCCCCTCTCTCTCCCCTCTTTCTCTTTTCCCCCTCTCTCTCTCTCCCCGTCTCTCTCTCCCCCTCTTCCCCCCTCTCTCTCTCCCCCTCTCTATTCCTCTCTCTCACTCTCATCCTTTCATCTCTCATTCTCTTCCTCCCTCTCTCTCCATCTGTAATCTCTTATTGCTGTCTGTCTAATCACGCCATTTCTCCACCCAACCCCATCTCTCTTTCTGTAATCTTTTTCTCTTTTATCTTTCCATCTCTCCCTCTCCTCCTTCTTTCTGTTCATCTCTCTTTCTCTTCCTCTCCTCCTCCCTCTTTCTCTCTCTCACCTCCTCCCTCTCACCTTTCCATCTCTCCCTATCCTTCTACTCTGTCTCTCCTATTCTTTCTCTAATCTATCTCTAATCTATCTCACTCCTCTTTCTCTATCTCTCACCTCTCCCTCTCTCTCTAATAGGGATGAGCCGAACACCCCCCTGTTCGGTTCGCACCAGAACATGCGAACAGGCAAATAATTTGTTCGAACACGCAAACACCGTTAAAGTCTATGGGACTTGAACATGAATAATCAAAAGTGCTCATTTTAAAGGCTTATATGCAAGTTATTGTCATAAAAAGTGTTTGGGGACCTGGGTCCTGCCCCAGGGGACATGGATCAATGCAAAAAAAAGTTTTTTTAAAAATGGCCGTTTTTCAGGAGCAGTGATTTTAATAATGCTTAAAGTGAAACAATAAAAGTGTAATATTCCTTTAAATTTCATACCTGGGGGGTGTCTATAGTATGCCTGTAAAGGGGCGCATGTTTCCCGTGTTTAGAACAGTCTGACAGCAAAATGACATTTCTAAAGGAAAAAAAGTCATTTAAAACTACTTGCGGCTATTAATGAATTGTCGGTCCGACAATACACATAAAAGTTCATTGATAAAAACGGCATGGGATTTCCCCACAGGGGAACCCAGAACCATAATTAAAAAAAAAAAAGGGGTGGGGATCTCCCTAAATTCCATACCAGGCCCTTCAGGTCTGGTATGGATATTAAGGGGAACCCCGTGCCAAAATTTAAAAAAAAAATGGCATGGGGTCTCCCCAAAAATCCTTACCACTCCTTATCCGAGCACGCAACCTGGCAGGCTGCAGGAAAAGAGGGGGGACGAGAGAGTGCCCCCTTCCTGAACCGTACCAGGCCACATGCCCTCAACATAGGGAGGATGCTTTGGGGTAGCCCTCCCAAAGCACCTTGTCCCCATGTTGATGGGGACAAGAGCCTCATCCCCACAACCCTTGCCTGGTGGTTGTGGGGGTCTGTGGGCAGGGGGCTTATTGGAATCTGGAAGCCCCCCTTTAATAAGGGGACCCCCAGATCCCACCCCCCCTGTGTGAAAATGGTAAGGGGGTACAAAAGTACCCCTACCATTTCACAAAAAAGTGTCAAAAATTTTAAAAATGACAAGAGACAGTTTTTGACAATTCCTTTATTTAAAGTCTTCTTCTTTTCCATCTTCCTTCTTCCATTTTCTTTTCTTCCTTCAGTTTCTTCCTCCATCTTCTTCTTCCTCTGGTTCTTCCTCCGATCCTCTGCTTCTTGCTCCGGTGTTCTCGTCCGGCATCTTCCTCTGCGGCGTCTTCTTCCCTTCTTCGTTCTCGGGCCGCTCCGCATCCATGATGAGAGGCTCCAGCTGTGTGACGCTTCTTGTCTTCTGACACTTCTTAAATAACGGAGGGCGGGGCCACCCGGTGACCCGCCCCCCTTTTGCCACACGGGGACTTGACGGGGATTTTCCTGTGGCATTCTCTGTGACGTCAGAGGGGGGCGGGTCACCCGTTACATAAGCAGAGGATCGGAGGAAGAACCAGAGGAAGAAGAAGATGGAGGAAGAAACCGAAGGAAGATAAAAGAAAGAAGATAGAAGAAAGAAGATGGAAAAGAAGAAGACTTTAAATAAAGGAATTGTCATAAACTGTCTCTTGTCATTTTTAACATCTCTGACACTTTTTTGTGAAATGGTAATTGAAATGTGTGTACCATTTCACACAGGGGGGGCGTGATCGGGGGGTCCCCTTGTTAAAGGAGGCTTCCAGATTCCGATAAGCCCGCTGCCCGCAGACCCCCACAACCACTGGGCAAGGGTTGTGGGGATGAGGCCCTTGTCCCCATTAACATGGGGATAAGGTGCTTTGGGGGAACCCCAAAGCACCCTTCCAATGTTGAGGGCATGTGGCCTGGTACGGTTCAGGAGGGGGGGGGCGCTTTCTCGTCCCCCCTCTTTTCCTGCGGCCTGCCAGGTTGTGTGCTCGGATAAGGGTCTGGTATGGATTTTTGGGGGTACCCCACACCATTTAAAAAAAAAAATTTTGGCGCGGGGTTCCCCTTAAAATTCATACCAGACCTGAAGGGTCTGGTATGGATTTTAAGGGGACCCCCACGCCATTGTTTTTTTTTAAATTTTGGCCAGGGTTCCCCTTAATATCCGTACCAGACCTGAAGGGCCTGGTATGGAATTTAGGGGGACCCCCATGCCATTTTTTTTTTAATTTTGGTTCGGGGTTCCCCTGTGGGGAAATCCCATGCCGTTTTATCAATGAACTTTTATGTGTTTTGACGCACCGACAATTCATTAATAGCCGCGAGTAGTTTTAAATGACTTTTTTTCCTTGAAATGTCATTTTGCTGTCAGACTGTTCTAACACGGGAAACATGCGCCGCTTTTACAGGCATACTAAGACACCCCCCAGGTACGAAATTTAAAGGAATATTACACTTTTATTGTTTCAATTTAAGCATTATTAAAATCACTGCTCCCGAAAAAACGGCCGTTTTTAAAACTTTTTTTGCATTGATCCATGTCCTCTGGGGCAGGACCCAGGTCCCCAAACACTTTTCATGACAATACCATGCATATAAGCTTTTAAAATTAGCACTTTTGATTTCTCCCATAGACTTTTAAAGGGTGTTCCGCGGCTTTCGAATTTGCCGTGAACACCCCAAATTGTTCGCTGTTTGGCGAACTGGCGAACAGCCGATGTTCGAGTCGAACATAAGTTCGACTCGAACTCGAAGCTCATCCCTACTCTATAATCTCTCATCTCTCCTAAGCTCTCTTTCATCCCTCTCTCTCTCCCTCATCTTTCCATCTCTCCCATTCTCTCCCTCCCTCTCTAATCTCTCTCTCATCTTGAAGGGCTCATTCACACTATGTGCAGTTACATGCATTTTCCTTATGAATAAACGCAGGTAACTGCAATGACACATAAAAAAAATCAGTCGTTTTCCGTGTGTCATGTTCACACTCCTTACATCATGTGTGACTAGCGGAGTCCCTCTGCTCCTTACATCAGGTGTGCCTAGCGGAGTCCCTCCACTCCTTACATCAGGTGTGTCAAGGAGAGTCCCTCTGCTCCTTACATCAGGTGTGCCTAGCAAAGTCCCTCCATTCCTTACATCAGGTGTGCCTAGCGGAGTCCCTCTGGTCTTTACATCAGGCAGCTCCATTTGCAAGTCTCGTTCCCCTGTGTTCAGTGGAGAGGGGAGGGGCCTCCGATCCGTGCAGCTAACCGGTTTCAGTGTACAAGTAAATTGTCCACTTGTACACTGAAGAGAGAAGCCCATTGGCTGCCCAGATCTGAGGCCCCTCCCCTTTCCACTGAACACACGGGGAAAGAGACCTGCTTAGATCTGAGTAGCGGCCATGTTTTTGTAGCCTGCTGCTGTGCCAAAAACAGTCCTGATTCCCGGGACAAAAGCAAAATCCTGGGATTTTGATCAGGGCGAGCTCCGATCGGGACGAGGGTCCAATTATCGGGTTTGTCCTGGGAAAATCCGGACTGTTGGCAAGTATACTAGTACAGAGGCAGAATGGGGAACTGCTTATGTAAACAAAGGGAGAAATAATTGGGAACAGTGATCTCTGTTATGTCCAAGTGAGCCCATCCCCCCAGTTAGAACACGCTGAGGGAACACACTTTACCCCTTGATCACCCCCTAGTGTTAACCCCTTCCCTGCCAGTGTAATTTTTACATTGATCAGTGCATTTTTATAGCACTGTTCCCCAAAAGGTGTCATTTGGGGACAGATTTGTCCGCCGCAATGTTGCAGTCCCGCTAAAAATCGCAGATCACTGCCAGCAGTAGCCACTAGTAAAACAATAAAAAAAAATAAAAGTTCCTAAATCTTTCTCTCATAGTTTGTAGACGTGATAACTTTTGCGCAAACCAATCAATATACGCCTATTGTGATTTTATTTTACCAAAAATATGTAGAAGAATACATATCGGCCTAAACTGATTAATAAATGTCTTTTTTTATATATTTTTTTAGGATATGTATTATAGCAAAAAGTTAAAACATTTTTTTTTTTTAATTGTTGCTCTTTGTATGTTTATAGCGCAAAGAATAAAAAGCGCAGAGGTAATTAAATACCACCAAAAGAAAGCTCTATTTGTGGGAAAAAAAGGACGTCAATTTTGTTTGGGTACAGCGTTGCACAACCGTGCAATTGTCAGTTAAAGCGTCGCAGTGCCGTATCGCAAAAAATGACCTTGTCATTTAGGGGGCAAATCCTTTGGGGCTGAAGTGGTTAAAAAAACAGTTACACATGCACGGGCAAGTGCTCTTAACCAAACTGTCAAACCATCCAATGGCTAGGGTCAGAACTGATCACATGTGCAGCATCATGGCAGTTGAAGATTAAACAGAGGCCAAGATGGCAGCTTCCTTGGCTGAAAAAGATCAAAGGGTTTACTTTATTTGAACAAGCTGAAGTTAGAAGCTGATTGGCTACCATGCACAGCCACCCCGGATTTTGTACCAGTTTTAGTAAATCAAGCCCACTGTGATCGACCTGCTTGGAGTTAGTTGCGCTGCATTTATTTAGACACAGCATGCCCTCTATTGGCACAATTTGACATGCAATTTGACATGTCAAATTGCATGCCCAATTGCAGCCTATTGCTGGCAACAACACTGTCCTAATCGCTGCAACGCCGACTTTGCAATGTCGCACCATTTTCCAAAAGTGGTTCCTGCACTACATTTGGCGACTTCGGGGGGTGATTTCAATAGACATCTGTGCATGCACCCATATAGATGTCTTTCAAATCACCCCCCTCCCCCCCACCCTGAAACTCTTAACCCCCCTGGCGGTATGATTATTTTAGATTTTTGATGCTCAAAGTGGCACATTGTTTTGCATGGAAATTTGACGTTTTATATGGTAGGCCTGTAATTCTTAGGAATAACTCACTTAAATCTGTCCAAACAAGAGACCAGTAGACATCCCGGGTATGATAAAGATTGAAACACAAAATCATAAATTATAATATAATAAATAAGTATAAATAATTATAACACATAATAATAATATAATAATAATAATAATAATAATAATAATAAAATTTATTCAATAATGTAATCAAATCAAAAACACACAAATGTGCTCAGTTGCAGAATTGTCGCTGTCATTATGTTCAGTGTTTGATGACGAATTTCCCCACAAATCACTATCGCTCAATTCTGTAAGTCATTCTTATTTACTATCGCTGTTTTCTAGATGGTCTAAAACCACTTTTGACGTAAAAAGGGACACTTTTTGGTTGCTATGGACAATCTCAAGTTTCCAGGCAGAAAGAACAGTATATATAATATAAAACTGCATGCAGGGCACTGGACAAAGTACTAGGGACAAAAGGGAGGTGAAATAATTTGATACAATTTGACTCACTCCCCTAGGCCTAAGGGACGCAAGGGAGGTTGAGTAGGATTCCTCCTATCCCCCCAGAGCACCTTCCAGGTTATTCACTCTCCTCCCTTTTTTTCCCTCTCATCATTTGAAGCCCACTGTATACGTCTATTCTCTCCAACTTCCCTAAGAATTGCTGTGATCTACCGCCCCCCTGGACCATTATCGACTTTCCTTGATGAGTTTTCTGCCTGGCTACCCTACTTTCTCTCTTCGGAAATTCCCACAATCCTTCTTGGTGATTTCAACATCCCTGCTAATACAAACACTCCTGCTACTTCTACACTTCTTAGTCTAACCTCTTCATTTGACCTGAAGCAATGGGTACAGGCTTCTACTCACTCTGATGGCAACACCCTTGACCTTGTATTCTCCTACCTATGCACTCCATGCAACTTCTCAAACAATCCTTTTCCTCTCTCCGACCACTACCTTATTAGTTTCTCTCTCCCCCTGTCTTCCACCACCTTTCCCTCCAATCGCCTAACCATCACCCATAGAAACTTTCGCAACTTCAATTCCTCTCTCCTCTATTCTGCTACTGACCACCTCTATGACAAAACCTCTCCCTTGTCCTGCCTCAACCAAGCCACGTCCATCTACAATAAATCCTTGTCCTCCACCCTGGACAAGCTCACTCCCCTCACTACATGCAGAATCAGGCCTCGACCCCTACAACCCTGGCAAACAGATGACACTAAAATTCTCAAAAAACATAGTCATGCTCTTGAGTGTGGCACAAGACTAAGTCTCTCAAAGACTTCAACCAATACAAATCTGCCCTCCAAAAATACTATTCTTTCCTCCGCACTGCCAAGCAAACCTATTTTAGAACTCTTATTAACACCTTATATAATGATGAGGGCAGAAATAGTCAACAGAGAGCACCACATCCCATATTCAAATATGTGTAAAAAGGCAAATTACCAGGGGGAGGGGTTTGAAACAAATACCCCAGGGACTTTTAAGGTGCTTTTAAGTATATAGTAGACACAGAAAGTAGATAAATCTGTACAATCATTTTATAAAACATCTATAATTTTTATTAGAAACTCATTTTTTAAAAACCATGTCTCCAACAAATGAGACATCACCATAAAAATTAGTACAAAAATGGATCAACAAATTAACCCATTCAAGGGCACATAAAGACAGATGGTTGTTGGAGACATATGGTTTTTAAAAAATGAGTTTCTAATAAAAATTATAGATCTTTTATAAAATGATTGTACAGATTTGTCTACTTTCTGTGTCTACTATATACGTAAAAGCACCCTAAAAGTCCCTGGGGTATTTGTTTAAAACCCCTCCCCCTGGTAATTTGCCTTTTTACACATCTTATTAACACCTTCTCATCCAGTCCCCTTCTCTACCTTCAACTCTCTACTTCGTCCTCCACTGCCTCCACCCACTGACTCACTCACTGCCCAGGAGATCGCTAATCACTTCAAAAACAAGATTGATACAATCCGTGATGAAATCTCCACTCTACAGGTATCTCCCTCAGTTAAGACCCCATGTCAACAGGTACAACTGACACTCCCCTTATTCAAATCTGCTACTACAGACGAAGTTGCTAAACTCCTTTCTATCACCCACCTAACCACCTGTCCCCTATTCCCTCTCAAATGCTACGGTCGCCCTCTGACTCCATCCTACACTTTCTAACCCACATCTTCAATTTCTCTCTCACCTCTGGCATTTTCCCCAATGCTCTAAAACTTGCACTGGTCACCCCCATACTTAAAAAGCCGTCCTTGGACCCTACCAATTTTAACAACCTATGCCCTATCTGCTTGCTTCCCTTTTCCTCTAAACTCCTTAAACGCCTGGTTTACAACCAACTGAGTGACCACCTCATTAAGAACAACCTTCTTGATCCCCTTCAATCTGGATTTTGCCCTCAACAGTCCACAGAAACTGCTCTTTTAAAACTCACAAATGACCTACTAACTGCAAAAACCAACGGACACTATTCTGTACTCCTACTTCTGGGCCTTTCAGTTGCCTTTGACATGGGTGACCACCCCCTCCTAAAAAAAAAACTTTACTCCCTCGGTTTCCGTGACTGTGCTCTTCAGTGGCTTTCAGCCTACCTATCCCAATGCACCTTCATCGTCACTTACAATTCTACTTCCTCTACTCCTCTTCCATTCTCTACTGGGGTCCCCCAAGGTTCTGTTCTAGGACCTCTTTTATTTTCAACCTACACCTCTTACCTGGGTCAGCTGATAGCCTCTCATGGCTTTCAATATCATTTCTACGCTGACGACACATAAATCTATCTCTCCACCCCTCAACTCACTCCATCAGTCTCCTTATGCATCACTAATTTACTAACTGACTTATCTGTATGTATGTCACACCACTTCCTCAAACTCAACTTGTCCAAAACCGAGCTTATAATATTTCCTCCCCCACGTGCCTCTTCCCCTGACTTGTCTGTCAAGAGCAATGGCACAACCATCCACCCATCCCCACATGTCAGGGTGCTAGGTGTTATCCTGGATTCTGAACTCTCCTTTCGGCCCCACATCCAATCACTTTCCAAAGCTTGCCGCCTCAACCTCCGCAACATCTCTAAACTACGTCCCTTTCTCACCAATGAAACCACAAAGCTCCTGATTCACTCCCTGGTTATCTCTTGCCTCGACTACTGTAACTCCCTCCTTATTGGCTTACCTTTAAATAGACTATCCCTCCTTCAGTCCATCATGAATGCTGCTGCCAGACTCATCCACCTTACAAACCGCTCAATGTCTGCTACCCCTCTCTGCCAATCCCCCCATTGGCTGCCACTCACCCAACAAATTAAATTCAAAATACTAACAATAAGTTACAAAGCCATCCACAACCCTTCCCCCTAGCTACATCACTAGCCTTGTCTCAAAATACCAACCTAATCGCCCTCTCTGCTCCTCCCAAGACCTCCTGTTCTCTAGCTCCCTCATCACCTCCTCCTATATCCGCCTCCAAGACTTCTCGCCCATCCTCTGGAATTCCCTACCCTAATCTGTCAGACTGTCTCCAAATGTATCCACTTTTAGGCGATCCCTGAAAACTTTCCTCTTCAGAGAAGCTTATCCTGCCTCCATCTAACAACTGCACTATTTTCTCCATTAGCTCATCCCCCACAGCTATTACCCTTTTGTATAACTTGACCCTCCCTCCTAGATTGTAAGCTCTAACGAGCAGGGCCCTCTGATTCCTCCTGTATTGAATTGTATTGTACTTGTACTGTCTGCCCTAATGTTGTAAAGCATTGCATAAACTGTTGGCGCTATATAAATCCTGTATAGTAATAATAATAATAATACATTAATGTAATCTGAACGATTACAGTGTACTGTATGTTTTTCATTTTTTGAATTTGGCGCTTGCGACGCTTGCAGGGAACGGAGTCCGGCACATTGATAGATTGAGCGGAGTACACAGCCCGCGGACACAGCAGGGAGACATTGCAGGATCCTGGGGACAAGGTAAGAAACTTTGCCTGGATCCTGCTCTGCGATCCCGAGTGTGGCTCGGGGTTACCGCTCTTGGTTATGAAAATTTACCACGAGCCACACTCAGGATCAGGGTCGGATCCGGGGGGGGGCAACAGGGCAATTGCACCCCCCGAGAAAATATTGCTGACTCTGAGGCTGAGCGCGCCCCGAGAATGTCCCACGGTCGGGACAACTCACAGCTATTCTCAGCATTAGGAATTACTGCACACACACTCGGAACTGCACTCTCCGCCCCCTGTACCTCCCCCAGCAGCTTTCCAGCCTCTCTCCTGCAGGCTTCTGCTTGAGTGGGAGGGAAGGGGATGTGCCTGACCCCTTGAGACCGCGCCCGCCTGGAAGAGGGAGGTGTGAGCAGCTGAGAAGAGGGAACCGAGTGACTGTGAACTTCCTGGAGGTGAGCTCAGCTAGCAGTATATCCTGGATTAGTTTACAGGCACCTCTATGCTAAGTCTGCTGAGTTATTGCAGCTTAGCATGGAGGAGCTGTTACTGACAAATGGAACTGCATCTTTTCATGTGGCACAGTGAGAAATTGGGCTCAATAAAGCATTGTGACTGCCCCCTGCTGTGTGCCCTTCTGATCCCCCCAGTGTGTGCCCTCCTGACTCCCCCCCAGTGTGTGCCCTCCTGACTCCCCCCAGTGTGTGCCCTCCTGATCCCCCCAGTGTGTGCCCTCCTGACTCCCCCCAGTGTGTGCCCTCCTGACTCCCCCCAGTGTCTGCCCTCCTGACTCCCCCCAGTGTGTGCCCTCCTGGTCCCCCCAGTGTGTGCGCTCCTGACTCCCCCCAGTGTGTGCCCTCCTGATCCCCCCAGTGTGTGCCCTCCTGACTCCCCTCAGTGTGTGCCCTCCTGATCCCCCCAGTGTGTGCCCTCCTGACTTCCCCCAGTGTGTGCCCTCCTGACTCCCCCCAGTGTGTGCCCTCCTGACTCCCCCCAGTGTGTGCCCTCCTGATCCCCCCAGTGTGTGCCCTCCTGATCCCCCCAGTGTGCCCCCTCCTAAATCACTCCAGTGTGTGCCCTCCTGGCTCACCCCAGTGTGTGCCCTCCTGATCCCCCCAGTGTGTGCCCTCCTGATCCTCCCAGTGTGTGCCCTCCTGATCCCAGCAGTGTGTGCCCTCCTGACTCCCTCAATGTGTGCCCTTCTGCCCCCCCCCACAGTGTGTGCCCTTCCAACCACTCCCCCAGTGTATGCCCTCCTCATCTCCCTGGTGTGTGCTCTCCTGACCTCCCCAGTGTGTGCCCTCCTGACCCCGTACTGTGCTCTCCTGACCTCCCCAGTGTGTGCCCTCCTGACCCCGTACTGTGCTCTCCTGACCTCCCCAGTGTGTGCCCTCCTGACCCCGTACTGTGCTCTCCTGACCTCCCTGGTGTGTGCCCTCCTGACCCAGTACTGTACCCTCATGACCTCCCCGGTGTGTGCCCTACTGACCCCATACTGTGCTGTCCTGACCTCCCACCGGTGTGTGCCCTCCTGACCCTGTACTGTGCCCTCCTGACCTCCCTTGTGTGTGCCATCCTGACCTCACTGTTGTGTGCTCTCCTGACCTTCCCCCTTCTCAGTTCTGTAAGCAACACCTTATTTTCTGGCAGTGCCCCTCCCGAGACTAGACTCTGGATCCGCCCCTGCTCGGGATTACTGCCAGGGAGGTTAAAGCAGAGTTCCACCCAAAAGTGGAAGCTCTGCTTATCGGACTCCTCACGCCCTCCGGTGCCACATTTGACACCTTTCAGGGAGGAGGGATGGAACGGGTACCTTTTTTTGACAGGTACCTGTCCTCACTTCTGGGAGATCGCGCCGCAGCACTATCACTCGGAAGTTCGGCCCCCCTCCTCCTTTCCCTGACATCATGCCATTCATTAAGGGCAGCACGATTTGTGCATGTGCAGTAGGGAACAGGCTGTGAAGCCGCAAGGTTTTACTGCCGGGTTCCCTTACTACAAATGGCAGTGGCAGCACCCAAGAGCAAATGGGAACATTGGCTGGGGGGCCGACATCGACATGTGGCATGTCATTATTTTGGGGGTGGGTACCCAGTTTTGACAGGCACCCAGCTCCCTCTTCCTCTCCTGGTGCCGTGGTGCCAAGTGGAAGTTCATCTCTCCCCCCTCCCTCCCTTCAATCTCCTGAGACACGTCACAGGTCCCAGAAGATTGCCCGGCCATTCACAACATGCGACAGTGCGAAGACACAGCTGGGCGCCCAAAGTTACAATGCAGGCGCCGCAGAGAGGAGAGGAAGAGGAGCGAGGCTTCGGGCGGCCGCAGGTGAGTGTCTGTTTATTAAAAGTCAGCCGCTAAACTTTTTGTTGATGCTTACTTTTAAATCAGTGGAACTCTGCTGTAAGGTGCTTTAATTATAACAGGTACTTACAGTATATAGTACTGACAATTTTTCCAGCGCTTTACATACTGTACATCAGCGGTAGGCAACCTTAAAGAGGTGGAGATCCACCTGAACAACATGAGAGAAGTCAAAGACCACCAGGCACAGTGTTGCCTCCTCACACCTGACTTAACCACTTAAGCCCCGGAATGATTTACCCCCTTAATGACCAGGCCATTTTTTTGAGATAGGGCACTGTGTCGCTTAAACTGACAATTGTGTGGTTGTGCGATGTTGTACCCAAACAAAATTGATGTCCTTTTTTCCCACAATCAGACCTTTCTTTTGGTGGTATTTGATCACCTCTATGGTTTTTATTTTTTGCGCTATAAAAAAAAAGACTGACAATTTTGAAAAAAAAAAATTTTTTTACTTTCTGCTATAATACATGTCCAAAAAAAATAAATATAAAAAAAAAAATGCATTCATCAGTTTAGGCCGATATGTATTCTGCTACATATTTTTGGTAAAAAAAAATCGCTATAAGCGTATATTGATTGGTTTGCACAAAAGTTATAGCATCTACAAAATAGGGGAAAGATTTAGGGACTTTTTATCAGCAATTTTTAGCAGGACTGCAACATTGCAGCGGACAAATCTGACCCTAAGTGACACTTTTTGGTGACCACTTTTTGGTGCTATAAAAATGCACTGATTACTGTATAAATAGCACTGGCAAGGAAGCAGTTAACACTAGGGGGCGATTGAGGGGTTAAGTGTTCCCTAGGGAGGTGTTTCTAACTGTCAGGGGGACAGACTGACTGGGAGTAGAGAGAGATCACTGTTCCTTAACACTAGGAACAGCTGATCTCTCTCTCCTCCCCTGTCAGAATAGGGATCCACCTAGTTTACATAGGCAGATCCCCGTTCTGCCTGTCATCACCGCGATTGCATGTGCCCGGCAGGCATTGAGTCCACTGGACCCGCGGGCGAGCTCCCGCGGCGTGCAACGGGAGCGCGCGTACCCGCAGTACCACATGCACAGACCGACGTACAGATACGTCGCTTTGCACAGCAGAGCCGCCTTGCCGCAGTATATATGCGGAAGGCGGTCAGCAAGTGGTTAAACCTCGAATTGCCGTACTACCATGTCACAATTGAGTGCATTGCATGGCAATCATGGGTTTAAATCAGGTGGTTAGTAGGCAACATATCGCTTCTTCACCTCCTGTCAAACACACTCGGATCACTTTTCAGAGGAGAAGCAGTGCCTGTCGCACTTGTGAATGAGCCCTTGATCAGTAGCAGCACCCTTAGGGCTTGTTCACACGTAAAGTTGGGGGGTGGTAAAACCCTGTGGTTGAGTCACAGTGTTATTGCCCCCAATCCATACCCCCTTTAGCTGTTGAGGCAGCAGCCAAGGGTGTACACATGCCACAGCAGGAATTAAGCCCCCTATTGCTTTAGTTGGGTGCTAAAGCCTACCAATCATGACCCATTAAAAGAAATTGGGCCACTCTGCAAGTGCCCTGCAACTAAATGCTAAATGCTTATGTGGGATCTAAGGGGTTAAAGCAGGTGGTGAGAAAGCAACACAATGCTGCTATTATGTCCAGCATTGCCTCACACTAACCTGAAGATCTCTTCTTTACTGTTGCTTGCACCCCTATGGAGTCCGCTAACCGGGATAAGAGGTGGTGTGCAGTTGGTATCACATGGGACAGGAGCCGGCACTACAGAGGAGGCAAGTAGTCCCTCTGCATTGCACTCTGCTGCTCTGGGATGGTGGGTCAGCAAGCCCAGACCATGATCTACAGGTTGCAAATCCCCGCTGTACATTCACATCAGTTCCTGCCCTTGAGGAACTTACAGTCTAAGGTCTCTATCTCACATGCATACCTACACATACTAAAAGCCCATACAGACGATCAGAAAATCGTATGATAACCACGTTTTTAAAGTGATCATATGATAATCAAATTAGTAGTACACAGCATTCGAAAGCCAATCAGGCCAGGCTGTGCAAAATTATCCGATGGGACGCGAATATACAAACACCAGATCGTACGATTTCCATTTAATCGGTACAGTTTTCGTCAGAAAAATACAATACAAATACAATACATTACATAACATTACATAGTAGGTGAGTTTGAAAAAAGACACAAGTCCATCAAGTCCAACTTATGTGTGTGATTATGTGTCAGTATGACATTGTATATCCCTGTATGTTGCGGTCGTTCAGGTGCTTATCTAATAGTTTCTTGAAACTATCGATGCCCCCCACTGAGACCACCGCCTGTGGAAGGGAATTCCACATCCTTGCCGCTCTTACAGTAAAGAACCCTCTACGCAGTTTAAGGTTTAACCTCCTTTCTTCTAATTTTAATGAGTGGCCACGTGTCTTATTAAACTCCCTTCCGTGAAAAAGTTTTATCCCTATTGTGGGGTCACCAGTACGGTATTTGTAAATTGAAATCATATCCCCTTCTCAAGCATCTCTTCTCCAGAGAGAATAAGTTCAGTGCTCACAACCTTTCCTCATAACTAATATCCTCCAGACCCTTTATTAGCTTTGTTGCCCTTCTTTGTACTCGCTCCATTTCCAGTAATTCTTCCTGAGGACTGGTGCCCAGAACTGGACAACATACTCCAGGTGCGGCCGGACCAGAGTCTTGTAGAGTGGGAGAATTATCACTTTATCTCTGGAGTTGATCCCCTTTTTAATGCATGCCAATATTCTGTTTGCTTTGTTAGCAGCAGCTTGGCATTGCATGCCATTGCTGAGCCTCTCATCTACTAGGACCCCCAGGTCCTTTTCCATCCTAGATTCCCCCAGAGGTTCTATCCCCAGTGTATAGATTGAATTCATATTTTTGCCACCCAGAACATTATTTTACATGTTTCTACATTAAACCTCATTTGCCATGTAGTTGCCCACCCCATTAATTTGTTCAAATCTACTTGCAAGGTTTCCACATCCTGCAGAGAAGTTATTGCCCTGCTTAGTTTAGTATCTTTCAGGGATTGATTTCAGGGACAGGGATTGAACAAATTAAATAGGATTGGTCCCAGCACAGAACCCTGAAGGACCCCACTTTCCCCCCTGACCATTCTGAGTATTCCCCATTTATCACCACCCTCTGAACTCGTCATTGTAGCCAGTTTTTAATCCATGTACTCTACCCTATGGTCCATGCCAATGGACCTTATTTTGTTTCAAAATTCAGATACACCACGTCTGCGGGCCTTCCTTTATGTAGATGGCAGCTCACCTCCTCATAGAAAGTTAATAGATTGGTTTGGCAAGAACTATTGTTCATAAATCCATGCTAATTACTGCTAATGATACCGTTTTCATTACTAAAATCTTGTATATAGTCCCTTATCATCCCCTCCAAGAGTTTTCATACTATTTAAACTGGTCTGTAATTCCCAGGTATGTATTTTGGCCCTTTTTTAAATATTGGTGCTATATTGGCTTTGCTTCAATCAGCTGGTACCATTGCAGTCAGTAGACTGTCAGTAAAAATTAGGAACAATAGTCTGGCAATTACTTGCAAGCCACCTCCACCTGGTCCCGGTGATTTATCAATGTTAAGTTTCCCAAGTCTATTTGTAATTCTGTCCTCTGTTAACCATGAGGGTGCTTCCTGTGATGTGTCATGAGGATAAACACTGCAGTTTTGGTTACTGAAGCCCCCTGATTACCTTGCGAAGACTGAGGAGAAAAATAAATTCAATACCTTTGCTATCTCCCCATCCTTTGTAACCGGATGTCCTTCCTCATTCTTTATGGGGCAAATATGGTCTGTCCTCCCTTTTTTACTGTTTATATACTTAAAGAATTTCTTGGGATTTTTTTTTGCTCTCCTCCGACCAGAAAGCCCATGCAAGCTCCATGCAGGTATTGTCCCGGTTGCCATTTAAATCAAGGACCCTAGTGCTGCAAGGCAGAAGTGCAAACCACTAAACCACTGTACTTTACGAAACCGTGTGGTTGCATGTGTGAATGGTTGTTGGTCAAATGGATATGAAATGTTTTTAGCCTTTGCTACTTTGTTGCAATAAAGAGAATAGTAAAGAGAATAGTTAATTCTTTAAGTATATAAACAGTAAAAAAGGGAGGACAGACCATATTTGCCCCATAAAGAATGAGGAAGGACATCCGGTTACAAAGGATGGGGAGATAGCAAAGGTATTGAATTTATTTTTCTCCTCAGTCTTCGCAAGGTAATCAGGGGGCTTCAGTAACCAAAACTGCAGTGTTTATCCTCATGACACATCACAGGAAGCACCCTCATGGTTAACAGAGGACAGAATTACAAATACTCTTTTGTGAATTTTTTTTTTACTATTTACTACAAGAGAGCACCGAGACCCACTGACATTAAGGTTACTTTCACACTGAAAGTGCTGACATGTTTTAGCGGCACTTTGGCGCTGTTTTGGCGCTTTTCGGACATTAGTGGGGTGGTTTTTACCCAAAAAAAGGGTAAAGATTCCTGTTTCATTCCAATGGGCAGGGTGTTTTGGGAGCACTAAATACAGTGTTTCCACCCCCCCCCCAGAGCTGCTGCTTGCACGTCTTTTCGGAACGAAGCGCACCGCCTCAGTGTGAAAAGACAGACTGGAATGAATGGGAGGCAGTTTTCAGGCATTTTGCAGAGGCTATTTCTAGCACTAAAGTGCCTGAAAACCCCCCCCCCCCCCTTATGAAAGGGGTCTAAGTCACCAAAAACATGCTTAGAGGTGTCTAATTTGTCACTGTTCTTTGAATGTAATTACTAACATCTTCTTCTCACTCTGGAATATTATTTGTGACTGCCATGTATTGTTGCAATCTTCCTGCGGTGCATCTAAACTGCAAGCAATGCAAGTCAAACAGTCTTTTCTTGTCAAATGCTGTATTTGTCATTTTAATGCATCCATTTATGTTCAAACAGACAATGCAACATTTGACAAGAACAACAACTGACATGGGCCGTAAGGAGGATAGAAAATGAGTGCAGTAATATTATCAAGGCACTGGATAATATAATGGGGATGGAAGGTGGAATTCGGAATTTTACCAGTAACCAACAATATAAAGGGGATGAGAGATGAGTTCAGGGGGTAGAGGATATTTACAGTAAGTCCAGGATTTCTGATAACTCATTGTACAACCATTGTAGGCCCCTAGCTTCTCTTCTCCCAGTAAAATGAGAAGCTTTCTCACTTATACTATGGAATCAAAGTCTGAGATGAGAGTAAAGTGAACAATACCTGTCAATGGTTTATTTGGTCATAGAAGGGTCAAAGTCAACACAAATAATTAAAAAAACATTTATTGGTAAAGCCCAAAAGATGGATTTTGTGGCTGATATGTCACTTCATCAGGTTATGCCTTTTTTGCAGAGGTATGTAATTGGCAAATCCCATAAAAGCATGAGGGATATAGTCCTTCACTTTCATCAGAGTTTGTAAAAACATGTCTGTAGCGTTTGTTCACATGACCAAGAGCGCTTCTACTGTATAATCCATTAATGGGAATTTATTTCTACCTACGCGTTTCATCTACCATCCTAGCATCCTTCCTCAGGACCTTGTGTTCTCCTTAGGCATCAAGTGACTGCATTCTTCCTGCAAGGAGACAGGGGTTTTCTCCATAAGTCTAAAGATTGCGTTTACCTTCGGTTTTGGCTACTCATGACCTCACCAATCTTTGTTAAATCATCACATATTATTATTATTATTATTTAGGATTTATATAGCACCAAGTGTTTTAACAGCACATTACAATATAAAGGGGGATAGTACAATTACAATACAGTTCAATACAGAAGGAATAGGAGGACCCAGCTCATGGAGCTTACAGCTTGGTACAAAAGGTAATAGCTGCAGGGGGTAATCTGATGGAGGTTACTCAAGTACAGTTTGTAGATGGAGGTGGGTTAGGCTTCTCTGAATAAATGAGTTTTCAATAAACGCCTAATGAAGGACAGGGTAGGAGCTAATCGGACATACAGGGGAAGGGAGTTCCAGAGGATGGGAGAGGTTCTGGAGAAGTCCTGTAGGAGAGCATGAGAGGTAACAAGGAAGCTAGGAAGCAACATGTCCTGGGAGGAGCAGAGAGGACAATTTGGGCAATATCTTGAGATGAGGTTGGCGATGTAGATAGGGGCAGTGTTGAAGATGGCCTTGTATGTTGTGGTTAGTATTTTGAATTCATTACATACAACAATACTGCATACTTACTACACCATAAGGGCTCTTCAGTCTTTGCTCTTATGTTCTTTTTTCGGTAAACATTGTTGAGTTTTTTTCCCCCACTGCAGTTCCCACAGAGGACCACCAACCTACAAAATATGTTGTAGTGAGTGTCCCTCACTGCAGAGTATTCATAGAAGGAAGTGGGCCTCATCCTCCAGGCCGCCCCTGGTCACACCATTGGCACATTCCATTCTGTAAGTTCTTGAAAGTCTGTCTGTGCTGCTTGGACACTCCACACTCCCTCTCCCTCCCCATTTCTCTCCCTCACCCTCCTCTGCTCCTTTATTCCTTTTTTCTTTGTGTCTAAGTTCCTGTCCAGTTAGTCTAGCTGCTTTTATTAAGACTTGTTCATAGGACATACGAACGCCTTTGTTTTAATCGGTTACTCCTAGAATGTAATACGTTTTCATTTTTTTTTCTGTAGCCATTTTTTTCCCCTAATTAGAAATCTTTTAGGGTTTTGCAAGTTACTGTACATAAAAGACTCACAGTAAAAGACAAGATGACATTGAATACTTAATAAAATGTCACTTTGTGCCAAAGTAGCAACAGTACAATTCTGAAATAAGCAGCATGTGTATGACCTGAATAGTAAAAAGTGTCTTAAAACTCAAAAATGTAAAATCTTGCATATCAATTATTCTATTAGAAAATCAAATGCATCCTCTATACAAGGCTGGCTCATAATCAGATGGTAGAAAGAACACAGGGAGAACAGATCCGATGGCAGAGATCTGTAATATGGGCAATGTGATGGCCGGTACTGAGGAGAGATGGGAGGGGGGATATTTTTGGCAGCTTTAATTCTTTAATAGGAGAATGAAGTCAGGGTGGCTTAAAGCTGAACTCCAGGATAAGAAAATAATGGAATACAAGAAGCATGTATATTCTTACCTAAATCTTGGTCTGCTTTGTGTATTTCTTCCAGATCTGTGCAGTATTCAAGTGCAGCAATGTCTGGTCCATAAGGGGCGCAGGGCACCACCACCTAATCTCTGTGCGCTGCCTCCTAATCTCAATGCTGGGCGCCGGACTCATAGGTTTCTTTCTTTTTTTTTTAAGCACATGAGCCCAACTTATTTTACATGAAAAAAGTTGGGCTCGGGGCGCAGAGCACTGCACCCCGAACCCACCCACTTGTGACACCTTAGCAAATCAATATTCACTATTGTCTTCCGGCTTCTCCTCCCGGCCAATCAGGACAGGAGGCTGATCTTAAGACTGGATTAGCTGGGAGGAGAAGCCGCGACCTGGATAGGGCAAGTGCGGACCTGGCGGGGGAGGGGCACCCGCCGCCACTGTTTCCCCTGTGTAGGAGCTTCCTGTAATAATGACTGCTCACTGCTGCTTTTCTGCTTGTGCAAGGTGACTGGTCTTGTCTCTGCCCCCTTAAGTGTGACCAAACCCCCGTATTCTTTGAATATGTTCAGATGTTTTTAACTAGCCCTGCAGGAAATGTCATTCTTGAATGTGTGCACTGTAAAATATTTTGTACTTATTTTGGTCTTATAGCAGCACCATCTTGAATTTAAACGCATTGTATGGTGTGCCCCCCAAATATGTTCTTGTATATTGTAATAGGCCCTGACCAGGTTTTTTGGGCTGGAGCACCCCTCCCCCTCCTCATTACCTCTTATTTAGTGGCCACCAGTGCATAGGATGTATCCCCTTCATTTCTCCCACATAGAGGAGTTTAGCTCCCATGGTTAAGACAAAGGATCTTCCATTCTATTACTAGAGTAGGACCCACTAATTCGGGATACTTTGTCGCAGTAAGTGGGCTTAGCACTATATGACCATATAGTGTGACCAAACCCCCGTATTTTTTGAATATGTTCAGGTGTTTTTAACTAGCCCTGCAGGAAATGTCATTCTTGTATGTGTGCGCTGTAAAATATTTTGTATTGTCTCTGCCCCCTTCTGCAGTTTTCTGTAGGCATCTTGTTGTGTGTGGAGCCTGTGAGGTTACTCCCACAGCTTTGCTCTTTGTGCCACTGCAAAGCTTACATGGTAAGCGTGGTTAATGATTCTTACTCTGAATGGTCTAAGGTTATCAGTGGTGTACTCCAAGGTTCAGTGCTGGGACCCTTACTTTTTAATAACTTTATAAATGATATTGGGTCTGGGATCAAAAGTAACATTTCTCTTTTTGCAGATGACACCAAGCTATGCAGTGGAATAACGTCCTTACAGGATGTCTCCAATTTACAAGCCGACCTCAATGCACTGTCTAATTGGGTGACTATGTGGCAGATGAGGTTTAATGTTCAGAAATGTAAAGTGATGCACTTGGGGGCTAAGAATATGCATGCATGATACATCCTAGGGGGAGTACAACTGGGGGAATCCGTGGTGGAGAAGGATCTGGGGGTTTTGGTAGATCATAAGCTCAATAATAGCATGCAATGCCAAGCTGCGTTTTCCAAAGCAAGCAAAGTTCTTTCTTGTAATAAGAGAGGTATGGACTCCAGAGAGAGAGAGATAATTTTGTCCCTGTTCAAATCATTAGTAAGGAATATGCAGTTCAGTTTTGGGCACAAGTTCTCAAAAAGGATATCGGGGAACTGGAGAAAGTGCAGAGAAGGGCAACCAAACTGATTTTCCCTAGTGAGAAGAGGAGCATAAGGGGGGATATGATCAACATGTTCAAATATATAAGGGGTCCATATAGTGAACTTGATGTTGAGTTATTCTCTTTATGGTCATCACAGAGGACAAGGGGGGACTCTTTACGTGTAGAGGAAAAGAGATTTCATCTCCAAATATGGAAAGGTTTCTTCACAGTAAGATCTGTGAAAATGTGGAATAGACTCCTGCCAGAGGTGGTTCTGGCCAGCTCAGTAGATTGCTTTAAGAAAGACCTGGATACTTTCCTAAAAGTACATAATATAACTGGGTACTAACATTTATAGGTAAAGTTGATCCAGGGAAAATCCGATTGCCTCTTGGGGGATCAGGAAGGATTTTTTTCCCCTGCTGTAGCAAATTGGAGCATGCTCTGCTGGGGTTTTTTGCCTTCTTCTGGATCAACTGTGGATATAGAATTGGGTATATTGGATTGTACGATATTTTTTATTTTATTTATTTTTTTTTTTTATGGTTGAACTGGATGGACTTGTGTCTTTTTTCAACCTGACTAACTATGTAACTATGTAATATATGGGTTTGGTGCATACAAAGTGGTTACTAAAAAATAAAGTCAAATGAATATGTTTGTGCTCAGAGTTCAGCTTAAAAATAAAGAATGTGAGAGTTTCTTTCTCTTTTCAGTGTGTTAGTGCTTTTCTGATACAGTATATGACACTGCTCTAGTTCACTAAGGGCCACATTATAACAGAGGGTTGTGCTCTTCCATAGAAGAAAAACTCAGCTCTCTGCAAGGGCACAAAGAAAACAGTGGTTTTCTGTGCGCCTGTTCACACTTCCCCACAGCTGTCACCAGCTGTGGAGCAGAGCGGTGCCGAAAATTGCAACACCACTGCAGTTTTCCATACCGTTTCGTAGATGAACTAAAGAGCTGGAGATCTGGGCTATTGCTCCCACACAGAGCATATTGGTCTGGGTTTTACAGAAGCCAGATACACCTTTAGCAAGGTCATTCCTACATTTTTATTGATACAAAAATAATTAAAAGCATCAAATAAAACATTATCTTAAAATCAAACCACAATACATGACAATTTACAATCGTTATTTGTATAGTACATAGAGTCCTGACACATTTTAACCCAAATAGAGTATTCTTCAGGGAACAAACAACATGATGTATTCTAAAATACAAACAGAAATTCAATTGTAATAATAAGATACACATAGGTTTCTCACATTACTCCATAGTATCCTTGATAAATATACATGAAAAAATATAAAACAATGAACGATAAAAGCTAATAAGAAATTGACTAACATCAAAAAATGGTTGATATTAAGCTATATCACCTCTTGAAGTTCCAGCACTAGGATCGCTGGTATGCACTGCGCATGTGCATCAGCGACAATGCCCACGCCGGATATGACATATGGGGCCGTCAATGACCCGGTCATATCTGGTGGGACTGTGCATATAAGAGGGGATGGGGAGCACTGCGGATGCGCTTGGCTCCAGCGGTGGCTCTGGTACACAGCTTCTTTGTATACAGACCAACGCTGTTATTGAATTGTAATGTAAGTTGTTGGTCTGTTATTTTGGAGGGCATTCTGGTTGGGAGGTCTGTGTGGATGCTCATAGGAGATGTGGATTGGGCTGATGTGGGTGTATGTAGGTATGGGGGGATGTTGCCTCTTTCTGGTCATCTTTGGTGGTGTCCCCTGTTGACTTATGGTGTTGCGGTGACCTTATGTGGGGTCCTGGTTGTTGAGGATAAATGTAATGAGTCTGAGGTGGGATGCTGTAGGCAGTATGCTAGCATTATTGGGATAGTGGTTTTGTGGTTGTGTGGGGGGCATGACGTGGGCAGTTGTGTGGAGATAGGCAGGTATTATGTTGGTCAAGGTGAGGTGGGTTGGGGGTGATGGGAGGGGCTAGCCGTGCATCGTTCAGATGTGGGCTACATTAGGCTTGAGCTGTGCACGTACTCATGGAGAGGAGGCGTTAGTTTGCTTGGATAGGTTATGTTTGTGTGTTAGTGAGTTGAGCAGGTTCGGAGGTGGTGTGTGTGGAGGGGGTGGTTAGGGTGGGGGAGGGTATGTGAATAAGTGTATGTCGTGGGGGGGTTGAGTTTGTGTGGATAGGTGTGCACTTGGGGTGTATTAGTGACATATTAGTGATATTTGGTTGGTTTCTTGCAGTTGGACAATTGGTGATGTATGTTGGGGTATGACAATGTATACATGTTAGACCAAGTTATGTGGTTGTGGTTATATCTCCCCCAGTTAGGATGAATGGAATTGGTATATATGAGGATGGTGCCTGTCCTCATCCCCTTTCTTTCCTCCCCTCCCTTTAGTGTTTAGTGAGCGAAGACAATATGTGTTCAGATCCAACAATATATATCTCATATTATATTGTAGCGCGTGGATGTTGCAGTCCTCAACAATATATATTCCATCCGGTGTTCATCCAGCATAGCCCTGGCCATTACCGGGGAGAAGTGGTTACCTCACAATCCTCTCTTTCTCGCATATTGGGAGATCCACATATATACCTTATTGTTACAATGGGTGAGCACACCGATTTAACTATTGGTTTTAGTTCAATGTAGTTCAATGTATTATGTAATAAAAATGATTGAGTATATTATAATTGTCTCATCTTTGAAATTTGATAATTCTGTAGACGCATATAAAAATATCCCTGAAGAAGCAGAAAAATTCAGCGAAACGCGTTGGTTAATATGTACAATATGAAGCAAACACTGGTCTCATGACAAACTTTCAAGTTGTAACATTGAGCGGGGTCAAACATATGTTTGTATAAATGAAATGTTTTTACATAATTTGTTTTTTTTTCTTTTTTTTACTATTTGTACAATAAAATATATTCTTTATGATAATATTGTGTATGTGTTCACCTCAGTGACAGTTCTACATCCCTAAAAGTTCTATTGCCTCTTGACCCTTGAGAGGCTTTTATCTGTTCTGATTTGATGCATCAATATTAGAAAGTGGATGTGGATAGCTGTCCCTGGAACTGGTCAGATTTAATTTGTTTGGCTATATCACCTCTTGCTCACTCAAGGCCCCCATTGAACCCCAAAAGCCTCCCCATACCTACCTGTGCTTCATTATAGCATGGAGAAAGCTTACAACCCAAACCCTTCAGGGTCCTAATCAACACCTTATACGTAACCCTTTAAGGGTGTTAGAACTTCTCGAACCCTTGTATTTCCTTTAATCAATGGGAGGAAGCAGGCATCCTCTGGGTGGATCAGCTTTTCTACAACAATCACCCAAAACCCT
Source organism: Lithobates clamitans (assembly GCA_037952925.1). Classification (NCBI taxonomy): domain Eukaryota; kingdom Metazoa; phylum Chordata; class Amphibia; order Anura; family Ranidae; genus Lithobates; species Lithobates clamitans. The sequence goes on along the minus strand of JBBGZY010001079.1, from coordinate 2,214,619 downwards.
TAGAATCTCTAGTGACTGAGTTCAACCTACCCAAATCTGCTCTCTTTACATACACCAGGATTTCCACCTTCCTATCCAAATATCCCCCTCCTCGAATGAAGCTCCCCGAATATGTTTGGCATTCAGTATCATCCCCAACACCTGCACACAAGGGGATCTCTCTGTTTTACAACACATTACAAAATAAAACAATATTTGTTAAAACACCCCATATGCTAAAGTGGGAAGAAGACCTCCATCTAACCTTCTCTGATACCCAATGGACATTGTAATTTTTCAATGTTCCACTGTATAGCACATTGGGAACAAACGCAAAAACTTCCCCAATGGTACCTGACACCTTACCAGCTTTCCACATTTTCTACGATCCAATCCCCCCTCGGTTGGAGGGGATGTGGACAAGTAGGCAACCATCTCCATACATTAAGGACTTGTAAGAATCTCATGAGTTACTTACTGGAGGAAAATCTTCTCTATCTTCTCAGAAATCACAGGGGTCCTGACAAAGCCTGATCCTGCCCTTGCCATACTCCATCTAGGCATAGAGAGATTCCCTCACAACCTTAGAACAGTCATCTTTCACTTGTTAGTGGCTGTTAAAACAGTGATAGCCAGGCATTGGACAAAAAACAAACCACCCAACTCTTCTGAAACCATAGATCTAATCAATATGCAATTTTCTTATGAAAAAATGCATTTGCAGAAGAATTCCTCATGTGCATTGTTTGACAGTATGTGGAAACCATGGGTGGATATCAAATACTTTACCAATGTCTTTTGAATAATTACAGTATTCCTTTGTATGCTTTTTGTTATGCATTCTGGATCATTTATGTACAGTGCATCTTATTGTATTAGCCTCTTTATCGACATTATGCCCTTGCTTATTTGTAACTGTGTTATAATTTGTAAAACTCAATAAAAATTATTGAACAAAAAAAAAAATGGTTGAAAGACCAAGAGAGATGTGCCAACCGCCAATGATGGATTCAGGTCAATAAACAAAGTTTCTTTCTATTTAATTTTTATTTATTGTCACTTGCAGAAGAATGTACGCTTAGGGGTCTATTTATTTAATTTTCTTTACAAGATTTACACAATTTTTACCAAGGATTCACACTTTTTTTTTTAACTGACTCCGAATAAAAATGTGTGAAGCATGGGGAAAGATTGTGTAAAACAAGTGTGAAAATATAAATAGATCAATTAAAGTTGATCAGTTAAATTGTACACATTTCCCGGTGTTTTGTCTCTTTAAAATATTTGGAAAAAACAGGAAAAAACCCCAAAAATTAATGCAGCCACCACATCCAAGGTCAACTGCAATATATTGCATTTTTTTCAACTTTAAAGTAGACCTCTCCTGGTAAAAATAGAAATTAAATTACACGATGAACCTTCCTCTGAAGATGCTAACTGCCTGGCGTTTTGGGGCCTATGGCTTCAATAGTATGCATGCTTGTTCCAATCAGTGACTCAAGCTGAAGCTAAAAGTTCAGTATGATAGCCTGGAACCTAGCAATTTCAGAATGAGAAGTCAGAAAATAAAGCCTCGCTCTGTAAATGTTTTGTTGGGTTGCTACATTAGCTGTTTTTTTACCGGGTCATGGCATGGCTAGTAGTGATCGGTTAAATTTGCTAAAGACATTTCACCACTCTTTCATTTGAACTGAGGAAGCCATCTGGATTACCTTTGAAATGTCGTCAGAATATTAAAATAAGTGCACTTAAGCATGGCCAAGCTCAGGTTATCTTACTCAAAGAGATCATCTTAGAAGCAGAGTCTTTTATACCTTATAGACTAGGCAAGGTCTTTCAATGTACATTTTAAACAATATACTCAGCTGCAGAGTTTATTCAGTTATTCAATGTTAAGATATCAAGCCCTACATTCAGGGGATACAGGAGAAGTAAGATGAAACATGCCTACAACTTGAAATTCAAGGGGCTATTCCCTCTTTAGTACAAGGATTTAGAAGGTGTAAGGTTACTAATTGTTAATCAATTTAATTAAAGAAAGCAAATCAATGTATTGCGGATCCTCACCATTAGGGCTAAAATAGAAACATATAAATACAAGTTCAGACCCACAATAAAACTATATCAATACAGAGTCAGTTCACAATACACATAGAGTACTGTACAAAAGTCTTAGGCAGGTGTGAAAAATGCTGTAAATAAGGAATGATTTAATAAATAGAAGTGTTAATAGTTTATTTTTATCAATTAAAAATGGAAGGTAAATGAACAGAAGAGAAATCCAAATCAAATCAACATTTGGTGTGACCACCCTTTGCATTCAAAACAGCATCAATTCTTAAATTTGTCTAGGTACACTTGCACAAAGTTTTTAAAGGATCTTGGCAGGTAGCTTGTTCCAAACATCTTGGAGAACTAACCACAGATCTTCTGTGGATGTAGGCTGCCTCAAATCCTTCTGTCTTTTCCTGTAATCCCTGAAAGACTCCATGATGCTGAGATCATGACTCTGTGGGGGCCAAACCATCACTTCCAGGACTCCTCTTTCTTCCTTACATTGAAGATAGTTCTCAAAGTGGAGTTTCACCCAAAAGGGGAAGCTCTACTTGTCTGCCCCCCCCCCCTGCCACATTTGTCACCTTTTTGGGAGATAGGGGAACGGGTACCTGGTTTTTGCAAACTGAACCGAAAGTTTGTTCCCCCCTCCTTCCCCCCACAGCCATCTGAGACACTTCACAGGTCCCAGAAGACTACAGCCCATTCACAAAGAGCGTCTTGAGCATGCGCAGTAGGAAACCGGCAGTGAAGCCACAAGGCTTCACTGCCAGTTTCCCTTAGTCAGGATAGCGGTGCCAGCACCCAATAGCGAATTGAAGAATCAGCTTGGGTGAAGACACTGCTGGATGCTTGACAGGTAAGTGCCATAATATTAAAAGTCAGCAGCTCCAGTATTTGTAGCTGCTGACTTTTCAGGGGGTTGTTTTTTTGGGGGGGAGGAGCCTGGTGGTCCTTTTTAATTGCATTGGTTGTATGTTTTGGGTTGTTGTACTACTGCAGAATAAATCTGGGGCCAATTACACGCCTCTATGATGGCATGGAATGATGAATAAGTATCTGCCTGTAGTTCTCAGCATTGAGGACACCATTGATCCTGGCCAAATCTCCAACTCTCTTTGCAGAAATGCAGCCCCAAACTTGCAAGTAACCTCCATTAGGCTTCACTGTTGCCCGCAGACACTCATTATTGTACTGATCTCCAGCCCTTTGTGAACAAACTGCCTCCTGCTACAGCCAAGTATTTCATATCTCGACTCATCAGTCCAGAGCACCTGCTGCCATTTTTCTACACTCCAGTTCCAACCCAGATAGCAAGGATAACTTGCCACAAATTCGTGGCAGTGTTGAATTGTAAGTCTGCAGAGCACTTGAAGCACAAGTTCTATTTGACACTTTTCCAATTGGTAGCAAATTTGCGTGGCAAGTCGCTAGCAAGAGCAAAGTTGCAGTGGTGAGTCTACAGCAAGAGCTCTGCAAGTCTACAGCATGAAAATTCAGCCATAGTGACCCCTGTGTTAGGATGACTATTGCACAAAATATGTGGATGAAAAATGAGTGGTGCTTCGCTGTTATAAAGCTGTAAAATGTAACCAATATGACAAAAAAAAATATGCTCCAATCACACACGATGAAATAAATAAGGAAAATAAATCAGATGACAGTACAAACAAAAGTGTAAATAAGTAACCGAAATCATTCAAATTTGCAAACTCCTCACAGAGATGTGTGTAAAAACAATCTCCATAGCAAAGAGAATTCAAGCATAACATACAAATATTCAATCAGTGCTCATATTGATAAAAAATGCCGTGGTTGATGCATACATACAATAAAGTACACATGAAGTAACATATAATATTAGTGAAAATGGAAAAACAACTAATAAGTCTCTAAGAAAATTTGAATGGGGAGGGTGAAATGGAAGTGCTGGGATCTTTCACCGTTCAAGTAAGAAGAGTGCAGTAAGTGTCTCTTCTTTCCATTCAGTGACACCTCTGTGCAAGATGGCTTCTCACCTTACTGCTGTAAGGTAACAGAATGGGTGAATGAGTATTCCAATATCCTCTATGGGTCCCCCTATAGATGGCTGATGGCTCTCAGGTATTGGTAATCCCAGCTACTTTTAGGGGTCCTCTTCTCCTAGCCCCAGTGGTTAATGCTCTATGGTGGATGGTGGCTCCTCTATGGTAGTAAAGTAATCCTCTCACGCTCGCCAGTTGGAGGTAGGAGGAAAGAAGGGGAATGCCCAAATAGTGTAGTAATGTTTAAAAAATGTATTTAAAAAAAGCTGGCAATAAAAACACTCACATTTCGCAAAATCAAACACTGCATATAATCCACGAGCAGCGAGCTCGTACTCCCGCGTCACTTCCGATGTGCCTGTCAATCAATCCTGACGAGTATCACCACGTGACTTCTAGCTAAGCTAAGCCTCCAGCACTGAGCTCATCTCCAGCCTGAACGTCCTAAAGCTGTACCCAAATAAAATTGATGCCCTTTTTTTCAACAAATAGAGCTTTCTTTTGGTAGTATTTGATCACCTCTGCGTTTTTTATTTTTTGCGCTACAAAAAAAGTTTCTACAATTTAGAAAAAAAAAATATTATTTTTTTACTTTCTGCTATAAAACACATCCAGTAAAAAAATTAAAACATCTCATTTCAATCAATTTAGGTCAATATGAATTCTGCTACATATTTTTGGTAAAAAAATCCCAACAAGCGTATATTGATTGGTTTGCGCAAAATTTATAGCGTCTACAGCAAACTATGGGTTACATTTATGGACTTTTAATTTTTTTTTACTAGTAATGACGGAGATCAGCAATTTTTAGTGGGACTGCAACATTGTGGCGGACAAATCTGACACTAACTGACACTTTATGGGGATCAGTGACACCAATACAGTGATCAATGCTAAAAACAATGCACTGTCACTGTATAAATGATACTGGCAGGGAAGGGGTTAACATCATGGGTGATCAAAGGGTTAAGTGTGTTCCTAGGGAATGCTTTCCAACTGTGGAGGGTAATGCTGTGACTGGAGGAAAACAGAGATCTGTGTTTCTGCTTAGGCAGAAGCACAAGATCTTAATTTTCCTCCCTCACAGAATGGGGGTCTGCCTTGTTTACCACCGTTCTGTCTCTCCTCTGAACGAACGCCGGAACCACTGATTGGCTCCTGCTGTGTCCAATCACAGCGGGAGCACCGCTTCTTCGCTGCGTGCACCGCGCCCCAGAGCCAACAACAGTGATCACATACAGGTATGTGATTTTGCGCTTAAGAGCCACCATTCTGCCGTAAATGTATGTTGGACATCCTTAAGTGGCTAATCAATAAATACATATGAACCGTATTATTATTAATAAACAATAATGTAAAATAATATATTTTATATTTATTCATACTTTAAACATTTCTATAAAAACTGGTCTTCACTGCAAATCACAAGTCAATCCACAACTGAAGTCGTTCAAAACCCCAAGCCAACACTTCCTATCCGTTAAGTGTTTAAAAACTGATGTAAAAGCTTATGTTCACAAGTTCATAAATTGGTATTATTTTTCATTGTCAATTAAGCCAAGAGATTTTATTAGGTTTTCTACCATAATACAAGTGGTATACAAGTCCCAGATTAGTACTCCACGCATTGTAAACATAAATAGGAAACACAATAAATTTCCGGCGGCTTACAAAGTTATTTGTGTAAACAGAATTTAGCTTGTCAATTCAGTCTGTAAAATAATATTCAAAAACCCAAAATGGGATTTTATTTCAAGAAGTTAAAAGGGATAATTTTTCAAACTAAGCCGGATGTTGGGAAAGTTACCCCGAGACATAATTTAAGTTTGACAGGAAAATATTACAGTTCTTTCCGCTTCGCTTTACAAATATTTCAGCTGTCTCTGGCTGTAATATACGGCAACTCAATATTTAAATAAAAAGAAACATTATTAAATCACAAGCAGAACAAACTCCATCAAGGTGCTTATAAATCTCGAAATATTGTGATGTATATCCTTAATTTGTTTTTTGTTTTGGTAGACGTATAATGTTCCAAAAAAAAAAAAAAAAATGTGATGAGGCATTAATGTGCCCCAGTTCCATGTTAATGCTTTTTGGGAGTACGGAGAGACTTCGAGTGCTTGTTCCAATGCGCCAAAGGCATTTCTCTTGTCTAAGTAGGAAGACGCATACCAATGAGGAGATATTAGTGATTATAAAACTATTAAAAATACAATGTTAGGTCAACAAAGAAACTTTTCTTCCACTTCCTCTAAGGTTCTTAAAATTAAGCTATTAAAAAAAAAAAGAGAGCGAGGAAAAAAAAAAAATATACGTTCAACGGGCTTAAAAAATACAGAAAATGACCAAAGTTGCATGGATTTGCATACCAGACAACCCAATCTGTTCGAAGGATTTACTGTTGTTTCTCTTTTTTGAACATTATAATTCGAAAAGGGATGAATTACATGTCAAAACGACATTCTATTTAGTGTAAAGGGATTTAGAGGATTAGGGAAAAGTACTTTGTTTTATGTTTTGTCATGCTTTTTGAATATGTATACAAAAGTTGGCATTGTTTCATGTATTTTTTTCTCCTAAAAATAATGCAGCGTTTATATTGTGGGTATTACATATGTAAACAGAATACTTGGTTGAATTTCTACACTGAGAATTTAAATTGAACCTGTGAGAATTAGGTAGTTGCAGCTGATGAATTTTTGCTTTTGTTAGTACAGGTTATGGGGACGGCAACCCAATCTGAATCTTGCATACAGGGGGGGGGGGGGGGGGGGGGGTGTATTAAAGCTTGAATGGATGGGCACCCTTACCATGAAAAAAAAATAATAGGACCACTGTATGAAGGATATGTAAGAGGACACAATACCATTCTAATGCCTCCCCACTAGTGTTGGGCAAATTTTTCAGGCCGAGCAAAAGTTCGGATCGAGCATTGCCTGTTCGCTTATTCGGCAAACACCCAAATTTACAAAGCTCTGTGCCTGGCGACCCCCCCCCCCCCACAATGCACCGTGCACTGCACAGTGCATTCTAGGGCCCTAATTGGATGAAGCTTTGCACCAGACCAGCGCTTTGCCAATTAGGGCACAGAACACTGTCAGAGCCCTGATTGGAAAAAAGCGATGATGACTTTGTCCAATCACGGCTTAGTGCTCATAGTCCCATCCTACACTATAAAAGGTTTCTTCCCATAAGAACCTTCTGCAGTGCTGTTGGATAAAGCAGGGCTCAGTTTGCTAGAAGCGAGTTAGTGTGTTCAATTATGCCACGTACACATGGGCAGACTTTTCGACCGGACTGGTCCGACGGACTTTTCGACATACTTTTCGACAGACTTTCCGACGGACTTTCCGACGGACTTTCGAATGAACAGACTTTCCTACACACGATCAACCAAAGTCCGACAGATTCGTACGTGATGACGTACGACCAGACTAAAATAAGGAAGTTGATAGCCAGTAGCCAATAGCTGCCCTAGCGTCGGTTTTTGTCCGTCGGACTAGCATACAGACGAGCGGATTTTTCCACTGGACTCGAGTCCGTCGGAAAGATTTGAAACATGTTTTATTTCTAGGTCCGTCGGACTTTTGGGAAAAAAAAGTCAGCTGGAGCCCACACACGATCGAATTGTCCGACGGAGTCTGGTAAGCCAAGTATGCCGGAAAGTCTGCTCGTGTGTATGCAGCATTACTGTGACTCTGAGTATAGAGTGTTAGTGTTAGTATAGTGTGAGTATAGTGTGTCAGTATAGTGTGTCAGTATAGTGTAGTGTCAGAGTAATGTGTTAGTGTAGTGCAGTGTTTAAAGTGGAAGTAAACCCTTTACAACCACTTTTTTGCTACAGATAAGCCTATAATAAGGCTTACCTGTAGCTACACTGGATATCTCCTAAACCTGCACAGTTCAGGAGATATACCCTGTATTCGCATGTGCCAACGTCATCGGCACATGCGCTCTGAAGCAATGGCAGTACGTGCTGTTGCTTCAGTTAGACTGTGCGGTTACCGGCAGCTCCCACGCACATGCGGGATCGATGCCGCTGGCCGGAGCGGTGTACGAGGACCGCTGTGGGGGCTTCGATCTCAGGTAAGTAATTCATAATGAGCTAGTATGCTGTGCATACTAGCTCATTATGCCTTTGTCTTGCAGGTTTTTTTTTTGTTTTTTTGTTTTGGGGTTTACAACCACTTTAACACAGCAGTACATACATTTAGTGCTGTATACCCCCTTTTTTTGGGCTGCTGCATGTTTTTTGTTTGTTTTTTTGTAGGGTTTTTTGTCTTTTTTTTGTCCCCTGTCTGCCCCCTTTTTTAAATTGTTAGCCGCAGTTTTTCTGACTGCGACGCTGGTATTCCCCCTTTTTAATTTTTTAATATTTTTTATAGACTTTACATTTCTGTCAGCGTCAGTTCTCAATTTAAAGTGCACCAAACATCACTTTTCATTCAATATAGTGCATCCAATCACACATTTTCCAATTTCTATTAATTTTGGGTAATAGGCCCACCCCCCCATTATGTCTGGGAGGCCAACAAGGAGCGGCAGACGTTCCCATGCCACTATAAGGGCCAGCAGCATCTGTGTCTACAGGCAAGGTGGACGTAGTCCATCCTTAGGCAGGGCACATTTGTCTCTCTTTAGTGATGTTGCCCATGCCATCCAGCCACAGCATGCAGAGGAGGTGATGAACTGGTTTAATAAACCATCCTCATCCTGTATCACCCAAGCTGAGACTAGTGTGCAGTCCACCACAGCTGCCAGAGGGGCTTATTCTGCCTCCTCATCCACAGCCACTCCTGCCATAGCCCCAGCATCATGCATGGAGGAGTCAGCTGAATTATTTGAACACAGAGTTAGCCACCTGCTTCTTGACTATGCACAGCCATTACTTGATTCTAATGTTGGTTCTGCGGGTTGAGGAAGGGAGTAACATGAGCCTACAGAGAGGGGAGAACACTAATAAACAACAAATTGTCAGTCATGTCCCCCCCATCCACAGCGTATTAGCAAGTTGGCTCCAGTGATGATGAGGATGGAGGGGAAGATGATAATGAGGTCATTGACTTCATTAAAAAAAAAATGGTAATCTTGGCCTGAGTGTACTATAATTTGGCTTCTTCACATAAGGCTTGCTCACTGTGGTGCAAACATTAATTATTTCCATCCAAAATCTGTCAAAGAGACACCAGAATTTATCCAAAAAATCTCTAATCTTGGTCATACTCCAGTTGAAGTCTTTTAAGATGAAACGCGTAGGGTTAATACGCTGGCCCCAGCCACCTTATACTGCGTTGTTTTTATTTGTTGAATTGAACTGTTTTTATCAATACTTTTTTTTGTCTGGATATCCATTTTTTATTGCAAATAAATCCCATCATACGGATTCACACAATGTGAAGATTCTTTTATCTCCCATATGTCCTGAATACCATACATCCTATACGGAGGAGAAGTTATTAGTGAGTTGATACCTGCTTCGTGTTGGAGGTTTCCACCTATCTCCATTTAAATTGGCGCTTTGGATTTCCATTTGACTACAGAGGTGGTTATCGTGCAGCCCACTCTGGCAGCTTGACTTCACATCTCCGTTTCCATGCCTGATAGATCCACCACCGTACGGTGAGTTGGGTCCATCACTCTTGGTAAGAGTAGCTTTTTCTCTCCTCTCTCCCTGGATGGTGAAGGCACTTCCGGGTGTACATCCACCATTGAATATTATGTGCCCCAGAGACTGTCCTATATTTGCAGCAGTTGCATTTTTACAACACCACTGTTTATCTTTATCACCTTTGGGACTCATATTTATTTATCATTTATTTTATATTTTTTGATTTTAGTTGTTACAGCACCGTGTCTTTGACCTACATAAGATCCATCACGGGTCTTTTGTTTGTATGCATATTACTGTGTGCCCACTTTATTAGTCACCATTATCATATGTTGAGGCTCTTTATTCTACTGTATTTATATACACTGTTTGGCACATCAAGGTGCACTGTACTTTTCACCTACACTACCTGTGTTTTAATTTTAATGTTTTAAACTGTTTTTAGTTGCGTTTTTTTGTGACTTATTGTCGCATGACGCTTTTTTCACTTTTTATATGTTGTGAGTTACACATTATGTATAGATAGACGTCCTTACTTTTTCTAACATAAGAGACTAACTTTTGGATACATTTCAGATAGCCTCTTTGTCTACACCTGTTTTTGTTCATTTATTCCTAGCGCTACACTTGTTTGTGTAAAGCTTAAGATACTGAGCTCTGTAAGCACCAGACCAACCGAGCAGCTAAGGTGAGCTTTGAAAACCTGTTTAAATGGGCCAAGCACTCCACCTTGTGGCTAGATATGGGTAATGAAGCTAAATAATAAGCAAAACTTTAAATGTAACATATTAAACATTTTTACAATTCTTTTTGTCCTATCTATGATAAATAGAGAACACATATAAACAATGCATAATCTCTAAGAACCCTTTCTGGTGTCTAAAGGTTTCTGTTGCTATATGATGACTGTGGCATGGTACCTGCATCCATATGTAAAGAGTTCACACCTTCACTTTACATTCCTTACTGTATAAATCTCACCTATTTTATTACAGTTCTTCCATAAGGGTCTGCGTATTTCTGTGAACTTTTGAGTGCAGTAAAATGGCTGTCTGGCTGAACCACAGATGGAAGGTTGATAAGATGGTCTTGGATACTGTGTCAGTGGCTTGTTTCATCTGCCCCCATCTCTCCCTATCAGCAGTTTAGACTGGAAAACATTTCCCAATCTTTACAGATCTTTTTCAGCAGACTTTAAATTGCTTCAGTGCATGGTTAACAGCCTGCCACAGCAACAGTTTTATTGCAGCTTTCTGAAAGATTATAATTATTATGTCAGCTCTAACCTCCAGTCTAACTTTGTAAGCATGTGGCGGACGGTTTCATGTTGATTTTGCGGTTGTGATATTGAAAGTAATTGTCCTTGAAGCACATTTTTTTTTTTTTTTCACGCTGTTGAGGCTGGAGTCTGTATGACTCGACTTTGGCTTTTATAGAGTACTCTTAAAGTATATTTCTAAAGTTTAGGAAGAAATTGCTAAAGTTTGACTTTTTTCTCTTTTCTTTTATAGTTAATTTTTAAATGGGCAACAAAACAAGGGACAAGTACACAAAATGATAATTTAGTTTTTTTTTTAATCTCCACTCATAATCTGGTGCAGCTGTGCATGGTAGCTGATCGGCTTCTAACTTCAGCTTGTTCAATTAAGCTTTGGCAATAGAAACCTGGAAGCTGATTGTGTTCAATGCAGAGCTGCACCAGATTTTGCACGCTCCAGTTTTAGTAAATCAACCCCATTGTGTTTTTTTTTATATATATACTAATATTAATAACAGCAGTATTAATAATAATAATAATAATAATAATAATAATAATAATATTACATACAGCAAACACATTTTTGAAAGCTGCATCCGGTCTTTAGATGCCCATCTTTACATTTAGATGCCCATCCAAGCAGCATTAATAGCTAGAAATGAATGAACTGAATAGAGATTATTTTGCAGGAGGTTTCAGGAGCCCAGTGGGAAGTCTGCAAACCCCAAACATAGCGCTGCACCTAATGAGGTCTATAGCAGGTGAATCATTTTTTTTTGCCTTTTTTCAATTTTATTTTCAAGTTTTTTGTTAAAAAAGCCACTGTTATAGGGCGCATGTACCAATGCACAAAAAAAGAAAAAGTTAAAAAGTACCAGATTGTAAGCTCTAACGAGCAGGGCCCTCTGATTCCTCCTGTATTGAATTGTATTGTACTTGTACTGTCCTCCCTAATGTTGTAAAGCGCTGCGTAAACTGTTGGTGCTATATAAATACTGTATAATAATAATAATAACAAAAGTACCATACAGCAGGGAGAGGGCCTTAATGGCAACAATAAAAATACACAACTGCGTGCAGTAATGCCTTTTGGTAGTATTAAACCCAAAGCATTTTTAAATGGTTGTCCTGTTTATAGATAGATATATGGAGATAGATAGATAGATGGCCCACCCTTTGCAGCTTCAACTCTTCTGGGAAGTCTGTCCACAAGGTTTAGGAGTGTGTCTATGGGAATGTTTTACCATTCTTACAGAAGCGCATTTGTGAGAGCAGACACTGATGTTGGACGAGAAGGCCTGGCTTGCAGTCAACGCTATAATAATTATTATTATATCGGATTTATATAGCGCCAACAATTTACGTAGTGCTTTACAACTTGAGGGTAGACAGTACAAATACAATACACTTTAATACAGTAGGAATCAAAGGGCTATCAGGTGTTCTATCAGGTTGAGGTCTGTGTTGGCAATGTTTGCGCCTCACTTAAATGATTAACGATAGATAAAATAAGTGATTAAAACCTTTTGTCTACATAAGAAGCAACCAATGGAGTTGCAGCTATTATGGATAGAATTAAAAACAAATGATAACTGTGCGAAAAGAATAACGATCAAATTTATTTATACAGAAAAGAAATGTTAGAATAAATATAACATAGCGATGTTACAAATACAGTGTTGCCAGTCTACAAAGATAATGAATGCAAAAAGGAGATATGGTTACAATTGACATAAACATTCTATCAAGGTATTAAGGCGAATCCTAGGCTAGAAAAAGTTAGAGAAAAGAAAAGAGAAATAAGATAATATGGATAGATTACATAGACAGCCCTTACGTGACCATGCTTCGCCGAGACCGTGAGCCTAAGAGAGAGCATCCCTGGCAGCTTTGATTTTTATGTTCCCTCTCTACTCATCCCCACCAATCACACAAATGGACTACTTTAATTGGTTTAGAGTTGGTATTGAATCCTGATTGGCTGATATTCAATCCTAGTTGGCCATCATGCTTCTCACATAAGCATTAGACTATCTTCGGTGCCTCTCTGGCTACCATGTTTATGGTTGTTAGGTAAGCAACCCTCTTTGATCCTAGCATAACCAGTTCTGACATTAGCATGTCACAGACCCCTGACCAGGTGGTGCCACAAGGTCTGACATGGTTCTCTACAAACAAAAGGGTAACTGTTATCCCCTGCTTATTGAGGACATTAAACAGCTTTTAGGAAACAGGAAAAAAAGTCTTGTAAGCCGGGCCCATATCTCATCATGATATCATAAAATATATTATGTACATCATCCTCCTGCACATATATATATATATATATATATATATATATATATATATATATATATACACATATACACACATCCAATGGGACATGGTAATTTAATTAGAAAGTCCTCACAATGGTTCCCTTGAAACAACTTGATATAAATATGAAGCTCAATATTTCCACATCAGGTCAGGACTCTGTGCAGACTAGTCAAATTCCTCCACCCCAAACTCTCTCATCCATGTCTTTATGGACCTTGCTTTGTGCACTGGTGCGCAGTCATGTTGGAACAGAAAGGGGCCATCCCCAAACTGTTCCCACAAAGTTGGGAGCATGAAATTGTCCAAAATGTCTTAATTGGCTGATGCCTTAAGAGTTCCCTTCACTGGAACTAAGGGGCCAAGTCTAACCCTGAAAACCTACCCCACACTATAACCCCCCCTTCATCAAATGATTTGGACCAGTGCACAAACAGGGTTCATAAAGACATGGATTAACGAGTTTGGGATGGAAGAACTTGACTGACCTGCACAGAGTCCTGACCTCAACCTGAAAGAAAACCTTCTCGTTCACATCAGTGCCTGACCTCAAAGATGCGGTTCTGGAAGAATGGTCAAACATTCCCATAGACACTCCTAAACCTTGTGGACAGCCTTCCCAGAAGAAGTGAAGCTGTTATAGCTGCAATGGGTGGGCCAACGCAATATTGAACCCTGCGAGCTAAGACTGGGGTGCCATTAAAGTTCATGTGTGTGTAAAGGCAGATGTCCCAAAACTTTTGACAATATAGTGTCTGTTATGTTTGTGTAATAAATTACTTAACCACTTCAGCCCTGGAAGAATTTACCCCCTTCCTGTCCAGAGCACTTTTTGCGATTCGACACTGCATTGTTTTAACTGACAATTGCGCGGTCGTGCGACGTGGCTCCCAAACAAAATCAACGTACTTTTTTTCCCACAAATAGAGCTTTCTTTTGGTGGTATTTGATCACCTCTGCGGTTTTTCTTTTTTGCACTATAAACAAAAAAAGAGAATCAATTTTGACTTTTTGCTATAATAAATATCCCCATTTTTTATTAAAAAAAGCATTTTTTTTCTCAGTTTAGGCCGATACGTATTCTTCTACACATTTTTGGTAAAGAAAAAATCCCAATAAGCGTATATTGATTGGTTTGCGCATAAGTTATAGCATCTACAAAATAGGGGATAGTTTTATGGCATTTTTATTAGTATATTTTTTTTTTACTAGTAATGGCGGCGATCAGCAATTTTTATCGTGACTGCGACATTATGGCTGACACATTTTTGACACATTTTTGGGACCATTGTCATTTATACAGCAATCAGTGCTATACAAATGCACTGATTCCTATGTAAATGACACTTGCAGTGAAGGGGTTAACCACTAGGTGGCGCAGTAGGGGTTAAGTGTGTCCTGGGGAGTGTTTCTAACTGTGGTGGGGAGGGGCTGTGTGAGGCACGTCACTGATCTCTGCTCCCGAACACAGGCAGCAAAAATCAGTGACACTGTCACTAGGCAGAACGGGGAGATGCTTGTTTACATTAGCATGTCCCTGTTCTTTCTCTCCGTGAGACAATCGCGGGTATCCCCGCGGACATCGAGTTTGCAACCCGACTCACGGAGCTTGCCGCGGGCGAGCGCACACCGCAGGCGGCGTGCGCATGCCCGCAGGCTACCTCTTAAAGGTCAACGTACAGGTACGTGATTCTGCCTGTACGTGCCCTTCTGCCGCAGTATATCTGTGTGAGGCGGTCTGCAAGAGGTTAACAATTGTTTATTTATGTACATTATTACAGTACTCTACAGTAAGATCCGAGGCCCTGATGAAGCAGGACTGCCCACGAAATGCGTCGGCCTGATAAACGGATCTCAAGGCCAGATAATGAATTACCTTGGATAGCTAATCAATGTATATGGTTTTAATCTATTTTAACATTTGCTATATGTTCAATAATGTCAATTTTTTTTTTCATAAACAGTTTGTCTATATTTCACCCAGGGAGGTATACACAAAAGTGCCATACTATTGAAACTTCACATATGTCCTGCAGAAGAGGTTTGAGACAAAACACTGACAGGGGTGCTTACAATAGCCAGTCTGTTATTTATTTGTTTAAAACCTTTATCCCAAAAGTTAAATAACAACTGTTGCTTTATTTGCTTAAAATGCGTTTGATAGTGTTAGTGGAATTCAGCTTCAATGTGGTATTGCAGCTAAATCTGCTAGAAAATCTAACGCTCCTCTCTCCCCAGATTAACAATGCTGCTGTCCAAAGGTGTCTCTGTGCTCCTTCATCCAGAGTGGGGGCGTTCTAATACAGGAGGTGTGTTACTGGCCAGGCAACAGGTTACAACAGAGGGGAAAAGCCTTAAAAAACTAATGCAGCCACCACAGCTAAGGATTAGTAAACTGTAATGTATTGCATTTTTTTGGTTTTGGGATTAATACTGATTTATATTAAATTAATTTTTTTTTTTTTTAAGGAATTTAATTAAAAAATTAAAATAAAATTGAATTAAGAAAATTAACCGTGTATGGCCAGGTTTATGGAGGCTGCAGTGCCTGAACAGAGGAAAGGTAGGAAGTTATTGTATTACCTCTTCTATTAGAGGGACCTGGAATTTCTTAGACCCGACATGGTCGCTATAAATCATTTGAAAGATTTAAATGAAGTTATATTCCTTTTTTTTATTTTAATAAATCATATTAGATATTTTGCAAAGAACATATTTTTAAAGCAAAGCCTAAATATGCACACTTCAAGATTTAGCTGCTACTGGCAGCAACAAGCCATCCCTACGTGGTAGGATGCTGAGTAGATTTAATCTGTCTCAGCCTCCATAATGCAATGTAATTATAATACATGATTACAACTTATTATAATCAATCAGCATAGTCTTAAGTGTAATTTATTTTCCAGCAGATGTGGATGCATTAAATCATACCGTAAAATGGACTTTCTTTCCAAAAAGAGGAATTACTGTATTACAATAAAAACCATACACCGATACAGTAAACCGCTTAATGCCTTAGAATGCATCGTAAATTACAGCAATTACCCAATGATCTATGAACCCTGCCTTTGTTTTGCTTTGGGGCCAGAATTCAATTATTAAGTAAATAACTACTGTAATTCGCATGATCTTACCTGTCCTTCTGGACCGTTGCTGATCCCTTATTAAAGACAACGACACTTAAAACTTATATTTCTGGCTTGCTTGGCTGCTCACAAGCTAAATTGCATGCGGTCTTCTTCATTGGTGTGATGTCCCTACCAGAAATCCTCCACAGTCATTACACAGCCGATTCCTGGTGTCACCAGATTCTGTTGGATACCTAAAATGTAGAAAAAGCGAACAGTTAAAAACCAACTGAACCTGCAGTTTAAATCAGTTAATTACATTCCAGGTGCATCAATACTAAATGTACTATATTACCAAAAGTATTTGGACAACTGCCTTTAAACGCACATAAACTTTAATAGCATCCCAGTCTTATGCCCTGTATACACGATTGGACATTCCGACAACAAAATCCTAGGATTTTTTTTCCGACGGATGTTGGCTCAAACTTGTCTTGCATACACACTGTCACACAAAGTTGTCGGAAAATCCGATCATTCTGAACGCGGTGACGTAAAACACGTACGTCGGGACTATAAACGGGACAGTGGCCAATAGCTTTCATCTCTTTATTTATTCTGAGCGTGCGTGGCACTTTGTGCGTCGGATTTGTGTACACACGATCGGAATTTCCGACAACGGATTTTGTTGTCGGAAAATTTTATAGCAAGCTCCCAAACTTTGTGTGGAAAATGTGTGATGGAGCCTACACACGGTCGGAATTTCCGACAACAAGGTCCTATCACACATTTTCCGGCGGAAAATCCGACCGTGTGTACGGGGCATTAGTCTGTAGGGTTCAATATTGAGTTGGCCCACCACCTTTGCAGCTATAACAGCTTCAACTCTTCTGGGAAGGCTGTCCACAAGGTTTAGGAGTGTGTCTATGGTAATGTTTACCATTCTTCCAGAAGTGCATTTGTGAGGTCAGGCACTGATGTGGATGCTCATCCATGTCTTTATAGGCCTTGCTTTGTGCACTGGTACAAATCATTTGGTGAAGGGGTGATTATGGTGTGGGGTTGTTTTTCAGGGTTGAGCTTGGCTATGACTCCCTCTTGAGGATTGGCGGAGCTTATGATTTCCTGGATGTCGGATCCTTACTGTTGTGTATCCTGTATGCTGGTTCAGGTGATGTCTGGATGTTAGACCTGTGCGGGTGCCCTTTCTACATATTGGTTCCGGAGACGCTCAAAATTTCCAGTTCTGCATGTTTGGCTCCTTGCTGCTGGCAGGTAGCCCACACCATCTGGTAAGAGTACCCTAATATCTTTGCTGGTGGTGGCCGCACATCCATATGAATGATCTTTCTTCAAAGGCTGAACATTATTTTTTTCACTTTATATGAACTCTCATTCCAAGTTCATTCACACGTGTTTGGATTGTTTCACGTTTTTCTTCAATTCAGTTTGATGGACATTATGTGTTTTTGTTTACAGGTGCCAGACACTGGCTCTTAACTTAATATTGTATTAGTATATTTATTGTTTGCATATCTGCACATTTACACTAACACTTAGTGCTGCACTTTACCCCACATTCCCTTACACAATTTGTCTAATTTTAGTGTCAGCAGCTTATACAATTTATTGGGCGGCGCTGTAATTTTTAAAACCTTGCACTCTTATGCAGACTGTAGCTTGAGAATCAGCATGTGGCCACACCGAGTCCTGCCCACCTAATGCAGCTTCCTGGGATGCGGTGGCAACGATGCTGCACTGCTTCTGAATTCAGAGCAGAGTTGCCATTCTCATGTAGACTGCATGTACATGTGTACAGTTGGATGAGAAGGTGTTTCGAGGAGTATCTATCAGCTGAATCATGTGTTATTTTTAAAGATAAATGTGTACTAGTGGTATTCACGCTATGTGGGGCCTATGTTCCTTTTGCTCTAGGGCGGCTGTCTGAGTTGGATCCGAAGTTGTGGTGTTGGTATTGGGGAATATCATATGTTGAAACCCAGTGGACCATACTAATCCTATTTAGGGACACCCAGACGGGTCCATTATTTCTCATGTGTGTTTGATTTCTGTAATTGGGGATCACAACTATCTGGTATGAGGCTTGATTACGGTGGGGGGCACGTGTGTATGATGGAATTCCTAACCAATTCATGTGGTTTGCTACCTAATGGGATATACAGTGCCTTGCAAAAGTATGTACCCCCTTGGCTTTTTAACTATTTTGTTACATTACAGCCTTTAGTTCAATTTCTTTTAACCTGAATTATATGTGATAGATCAGAACACAATAGTGTAAGTTGGTGAAATAAAATTAGAAAAATATATCCATAAAACTATTTTTCAGAAATAAAAAACTGATAATTGGCATGAGCCTATGTATTCACCCCCTTTTTCATGAAGCCCATAAAAAACTCTGGTGCAACCATTTACCTTCAGAAGTCACATTAATCAATTAGTGAAATGATGTCCACCTGTGTGCAATCTAAGTGTCACATGATCTGTCATTACATATACACACCTTTTTGAAAGGCCCCAGAGGCTGCAACACCTAAGCAAGAGGCACCACTAACCAAACACTGCCATGAAGACCAAGGAACACGCCAAACAAGTAAGGGACAATGTTGTTGAGAAGTACAAGTCAGGGTTAGGTTCTAAAAAAAATTCAAATCTTTGATAAACCTTAGGAGCACCATCAAATCTATCATAACCAAATGGAAAGAACATGGCACAACAGCAAACCTGCCAAGAGACGGCCGCACACCAAAACTCACGGACCGGGCAAGGAGGGCATTAATCAGAGAGGCAACACAGAGACCCTGGAGGAGCTGCAGAGTTCCACAGCATAGATTGGAGTATCTGTACATAGGAGGACAATAAGCCACACACTCCATAGAGTTGGGCTTTATGGCAGAGTGGCCAGAAGAAATCCATTACTTTCAGCAAAAAACAAACTGTCACATTTTGAGTTTGCGAAAAGGCATTTGGAAGACTCCCAAAATGTATGGAGGAAGGTGTTCTGGTCTGATGAAACTAAAATTGAACCTTTTTGGCCATCAAAGAAAATGCTATGTCTGGCGCAAACCCAACACATCACATCAACCAAAGAACACCATCACCACAGTGATACATGGTGGTGGCAGTATCATGCTATGGGGATGTTTTTCAGTAGGCGGGACTGGGAAACTGGTCAGAGTTGAGGGAAAGATGGATGGTGCTAAGTACAGGAATATTCTTGAGCAAAACCTGTACCACTCTGTGTGTGATTTGAGGCTAGGATGGAGGTTCACCCTCCAGCAGGACAATGACCCCAAACACACTGCTAAAGTAACACTTGAGTGGTTTAACCACTTGCCGACCGATGCACGAACATTTACGTCTGCAGAATGGCACGGACAGGCAAATGGGCGTACAGGTACGTCCCTTTAAATGTACACGCCGCCGGCAGTGCGCGTGCGTCCCTTTCACCAGCTCCGTGAGTGTGATCGCGGGTCCCGCGGACTCGATGTCTGCGGGGATACCCGCGATCATCTCACGGAGAGGAAGAACGGGGAAATGCTGATGTAAACAAGCATTTCCCCGTTCTGCCTAGTGACACTGACACTGATCACGGCTCCCTGTGATCGGGAGCGGTGATCAGTGTCATGTCACACGTAGCCAATCCCCCCCACAGTTAGAATCACTCCCTAGGACACACTTAACCCCTGCAGCGCCCCCTAGTGGTTAACCCCTTCACTGCCAGTCACATTTACAAAGTAATCATATTTAATCGCACTGATCGCTGTATAAAGGAATATGGTCTCAAAATAGCGGCAAAAGTGTCCGATGTGTCCGCTATAATGTCGCAGTCATGATAAAAATCGCAGATTGCTGCCATTACTAATAAAACAAAAAATTATTAATAAAAATGCCATAAAACTATCCCCTATTTTGTAGACGCTATAACTTTTACGCAAACTAATCAATAAACACTTATTGCTATTTTTTTTACCAAAAATATGTAGAAGAATACGTATCGGCCTAAACTGAGTAAAAAATATTTTTTTAATATATTTTTTGGGGATATTTATTATAGCCAAAAGTAAAAAAAATTTGTCAAAATTGTCGCTTTTTTTTGTTTAGAGGGCAAAAAATAAAAACCGCAGAGGTGATCAAATACCACCAAAAGAAAGCTCTATTTGTGGGGAAAAAAGGACATCAATTTTGTTTGGGAGCCACGTCGCACGACCGCGCAATTGTCAGTTAAAGTGACGCAGTGCCAAATCGCAAAAAAACAATCTGGTCTTTGGGCAGCCAAATGCACTGGGGCTGAAGTGGTTAAGGGGAAACATGTAAGTGTTGGAACGGCCTAGTCAAAGCCCAGACCTCAATCCAATAGAAAATCTGTGGTCAGACTTAAAGATTGCTGTTCACAAGCACCAACCATCCAACTTGAAGGACCTGGAGCAGTTTTGCAAGGAGGAATGGGCAAAAATCCCAGTGGTAAGATGTGGCAAGCTCAAAGAGACTTATCCAAAGCAACTTGGAGCTATGATAGCCGCAATAGGTGGCTCTACAAAGTATTGACTTTAGGGGGGTCAACAGTTATGCACATTGACTTTTTCTGTAGTGGGTATGTTCTGTAAATTAAATGATGCAAATCCTCAAACAATCCATGTTAATTCCAGGTTGTGAGGCAACAAAACACGAAAAATGCCAAGGGGAGGGGGGTGAACACTTTTGCAAGGCACTGTATCATTATTTTGAGAAGAATTAGATATACCTTTATTCCACTATATGCTTTTATTGCTATTGGCACATTGACTTTTTTCCATACTGAGCCTTATGGACTATTCAATTTACTGTTTGATTGTACATTGATATAATTTCAGCATTTAATTTCTTGCATAGAACCAATCAACTCACTAATCTTAGGGAGAACCTGAAGATCCCAAAAAAACCTAAACAAGCTAAGAATATGCTAAAAGTATGCATGCGTCTTACATACTAGGGGGAGTACAACTGGGGGGATTCATAGTGGAGAAGGATCTGGTGGTTTCAGTAGATCATAAACTGTAGCATGCAATGCCAAGCTGCGGTTTCCAAAGCAAGCAAATTCCTTTCTTGTATTAAGAGAGGTATGGACTCCAGAAAGAAAGATATCATTTTGCCCCTGTACAAATCATTAGTAAGACCTCATCTGGAATATGCAGTTCAGTTTTGGGCACTAGTTCACAGAAAGGATATTGGGGAACTGGGGAAAGTGCAGAGAAGGGCAACCAAACTGATAAGAGGTATGGAGGAACTCAGCTATGAGGAAAGATTAGAGGAACTGAATTTATTCTCTCTTGAGAAAAGGAGATTAAGGGGGTATGTGATCAACATGTACAAATATATTAGGGGTACATATAGTGTACTTGGTGTTGAGTTATTCACTTTACGGTCAACACAGAGGACAAGGGGGCACTCTCGATACCTAGAAGAAAAGAGATTTCATCTCCAAATACGGAAAGGTTTCTACACAGTAAGAGCTGTGAAAATGTGGAATAGATTCCCTCCATAGGTGGTTCTGGCCAACTCAGTAGATTTCTTTAAGAAAGGCCTGGATTATTTCCTAAATATACATAATATAGCTGGGTACTAACATTTATAGGTAAAGTTGATTCAGGGAAAATCCAATTGCCTCTCTGGGGATCAGGAAGGAATTTTTTACCCTGCTGTAGCAAATTGGATCATGCTTTGATGGGGTTTTTCGCCTCCTCTGGATCTACTATGGGTATAGGATTGGGTATATGGGATTGTATGATAATATTTTTTATTTTTTTTTTTGGTTGAACTAGGTGGACTTGTTTCTTTTTTCAACCTGCCTACCTATGTAACTATGTAACTAAGTGCTCAGGCTGACCACAGACTAGCAACAACATACACTAAATTCAACTAGGAACACAAAAACATGGGACACAACCCCTATATTTTATCATACGTAAATGGAATTCCTCTTGTTAAGAGCAAGATTGCATAAAAATGTTGTTTATATAATTTTATTTATAGTTCTTTATTGGTATAGTCTATCTTTTATCAGTAATAATTTAAGAGTTATTAGTTAGAAAAGGATAGAAAAATATCAACAAGAAATCAACACAATATTCCCTCAGTAACAACCCTGAAATTCTTAAAATAGTTTATTTTTGCTATAAACAAACTACCCAACAACGGGAAAATTGTAAGTGACAAAGTTTACAATAATACTGACGTGCAAGAACAATAAATCATCCTATTGGCAAAAGAGATATTGCATTATGAAATGGCCTTTGCAGGTACATTATTTCATATCAAATGTAGCGCGGTGCTCTTCTGTAAAACATTATAAATCATGTAATAGAACTCTAATCTTAAGCCCTATTCTCTGAGCATTAATGTGTTCACATCTACTCCACAGCTTCCCAATGACCACCCTTTTTTTTACACCACAAATAGATCCAAATCCTTGAACCACAGGGTTAAATGAAAAGTGCATTAATATGAAATACTGTATATGTAAAACCAAATCAAGCAGTAATGTGAACACACAATGTTAAAGTAGATGAAAACTCATTCAGTAAAATCTCATTTATGATGAGATTTTTGCTAACACAACATCAAAAATACATTTCAATATGATTAAATTTTAGCTTTCTTTAAAATAACACCAATCATGCCATGTAAGTCCTTGTTCAGGTAGATTTTTTTATAGGTTGACAACATTCTGTTCTTGTCTGCTGATTATGCTTGTGGATTGCAACCCTGTTACATGGGCTTCAGATTGGCAACAATTGGCTATTGTAACGCAACTTATGTAGGCATGGTCTGCTGCTGTCACCATGCCCACAAAAAGATGCGGATCTGAACAGCATATATCTCTAGTCCCAGCTGGAAGCACATATTCAAAAATGTCTCCTTAGAAGCCTGCTGGGTGGTGGAGACACTCCCGAACGAGATCTGGAGCAGTGATTTGGGGATTTTTTATTGTAAAAAAAATAAACAGGGTTTAATATGACTTTATATATCAATAAAAGTCCCATGCCTGTTGTGTGAACAAATGTCAAGGCCAGGATTCTGGTATCACCGTCCCCCAGTTTATTAGTATACAGAAAGAATGCAGTCCATAGAAAGGGATCAGAAAGTATAGCTTACAACATTGCCTTGTCTATTACATCAGGACCAAGGGGGTTCCTCAGAAGATCATGAGTTGAGAGTGGTATTAAATCATTGGCCAAACTGTCTACCCCAAAAAAATAACCAAAAACAGTCTTGCGGACTTTGTGCTTTAAATGAAGCATAAACCCTTCAACTTTTTTGTATTGGAATTAAAGGAATGACCAACCTTTCAAAATCAAGCAACCTTTTAAAAAATGTGTCAAGCAATTCTTTGAGTCCTTTTTTTTTGTCTTACCCCAACCATATTATCCCCCACCAGGTTTGACCTTTTTGCTTGGCCAGAACATTTCCTTCCTCTTCTGCCATCGTACATCATGAACTGATCCTTGAAGCACTTTAAGCAGACTCCAGTGTCTTCGTTCTCCGTAAAATGATAAAGAGGAAGTCTTTTCCACCCAGACAGGTCCTTATCAATCAACAAGCACGAAGAGAAAAATTGACATTGTCATGATCAGTCTCTTAAAGGAATAGCTATAACTTCAGGATAAACTATGGCACCTACAGCATACCTAATTTATTCATTATCCACCCAGAAAAAATAATTAAGTCATGCTTTCTTTCCTGACGCTTCATTATGGACCCCTTTTTTTTCCCTGTCTAAACCAGTGACTGAATGCTTATTAAAATAAATTAGATGCTAAACTTTTAACTCTGGCTTAAAGAAAAAAAAAAAAAAACTAATCCACTTTTCTAGTAGAAGCAATATTGATTAAATACATCTAGTTTCTTGCCGTGCAGACTAATTCCTTTAGCTACAGTTTCCGATTTTAAATCATGTTGTATCTGTATTACAGAGGTTTGAGCGGTACATAATGAGCTGTAGAGTTTATAATTGGTATTAACCTCTTTAGACATGTGCCATTTCAATATAACTTTCGTTGCTTAGTTTTTTTCCCAAGTTGCAATAGATTAAGTTGTGCAAGTTGCTGATTTGCAGCTGGGACTGAAGCAATGGCTTTTTACTTTTATAATGATGGTTCCAGGAAACTAGTGGTCACCAGAGGTGTAACTAGAATCTTCAGGGCCCTGGTGCAAGAAACCATAAAGGGCCCCCACCAAAGGCATTGCTAGGTCTACAAAAGATATCGGGCTAGAGCCCATAGCAGCGAAGTAAAGAAAGTCAAACGCTTGGGTGGGCATACACATGTATATAATATACATATGTGTGTGTGTGTCTGTATATATATATATATATATATATATATATATATATATATATATATATATATATATATAAAATATCACTACATAGTGCGGATCCCCCTTACATCAGGTTCCCCAGAGAGCCTCCCCTAACATCAGGATACTCAAAGAGCCTCCCTACTTTCATTAGGATTCCCAGAGAGTCCCCCCCCCCTTACATCAGGGTCCTCAGAGAGCCCCTTCCTTAGATCAGGGTCTCCAGAGAGCTCCCCCTTACATCAGGGCCCCAGAGAGCCTGCCTTTGCATCAAGGTCCCCAGAGAGCCCCTTCCTTACATCAGGGTCCCCAGAGAACCCCTTCTTACATCAAGGTCCCCAGAGAGCCCCTACCTTACATCAGGGTCCCCAGAGAACCTCCCCTTACATCAGTGCAGCCGTAGTACAGTCTCTAATACTTTTCTGGTGGTGTACACAGTATCTAATACAATGTGTACAGTTTTTACTACACTTCTGATGGTGTACACAGTACACAGTACAGTGCAGCCGTAGTACAATTTCTAATACAGTGCAGGCAGTGTACACAGTATCTAATACAGTGTTTACGGTTTCTACTACACTTATGGTGGTGTACACAGTACACAATACAGTGCAGCTGTAGTACAGTTTCTAATACAGTGCAGGCGGTGTACACATTATCTAATACAGTGTGTACAGTTTCTACTACACTTCTGGTAGTGTACAAAGTACACAATAGAGTCCAGCTGTAATTCAGTTTCTACTACTTTTCTGGTGGTTTACACAGTATATAATATAGTGTGTACAGTTTCTACTACACTTCTGGTGGTGTACACATTATACAATACAGTGCAGCCATTGTACAGTTGCTAATACAGTGCAGGCGCTGTACACAGTATCTAATACAGTGTGTACAGTTTCTACTACACTTCTTGTGATGTGCACAGTACACAATACAGTGCAGCTGTAGTACAGGTTCTACTACTTTTCTGGTGGTGTACACAGTATCTAAAACAGTGTGTACAGTTTCTACTACACTTCTGATGGTGTACACAGTACACAATACAGTGCAGCCAAAGTAAAGTTTCTAATACAGTGCAGGCAGTTTACACAGTATCTAATACAGTGTGTACAGTTTCTACTGCACTTCTGGTGGTGTACACAGTATACAATACAATGCAGCCGTTGTACAGTTGCTAATACAGTGCAGGCAGTGTACACAGTATCTAACACAGTGTGTACAGTTTCTAATACACTTCAGGCGGTGTACACAGTATCTAATATATTGTAGTGTGTTGTTGCAAAACAAAAAATACATCTTGTCCAGAAGGCCACCAATGAGAGGCAGACGCTCACAGGCCACTAAAAGAAGTCAAGCAGCCTCTGTGTCTACAGTCAACAGTGTTGGTCATGGACATGGTGCATCCTCTGCAGGTGGCCGTGGGGCACACTTGTCCATTTTTTCTGCTGCTGGCCGTGTTATTGAGCCAGAACATGCAGAAGAGTTGGTGGAGTGGATAATGAAGCCATCCTCATCCTCCTCATCTTCTGTCACCCAGGCTCAGAGTAGTTAGCCTTCTAACACAGCTGCCAAAGCGGCCTATTCCACCGGCTCCTTGCCCACAGTTATTCCTTCCTTAGCCCCACCATCATGCATGGAGGAGTCCTCAGAATTATTTGACCACAGTGTCAGGTACATGCTGCTGGAGGATGCGCAGAGATTTGAACGCTCCAATGTTGGTTTCCAGGTTGAGGAAGGGAGTAACATGAGCCTAGAGAGAGGGGGTGCCTAAGAAGGACAAGGAACTGGCTGTCATGTTCCCCAAGCTGCAGCATACTGCCAAGTTTGCTCCAGTGATGAGGAGGGAGGGGATGATGAGGTCACTGACTGCACTTGGGTGCCTGGGAGAAGAGAGGAGGATGAGGAGGAGGCACAACTCCAACGAGGCAGGATGTCCTCTAGGGGGCAGCTTAAGGGCAGCCACCCTATTGCATCACACTGCAGAGCTCTGCAGGTGCAGGTCGCTGCTGGCTCCCCGCTGACTTTTAAAAGTTCCTTGGTGTGATCCTTTCTCGACACGTGTGCAGCAGATCGCACTGTTGCTGTTTGCAGCCTATGTCTGAAGCGGATCAAGCGTGGCCAGAACAGAAGCCACTTGGGCACCGCATGCCCACATGCTCATCAGACATATGACGACCTGCCATGCAGTCCGTTGGCAACAGCACTTGAAAGACCCACATCAAAGAAAAAGGCGGACTTCTCCTTGCTCCTCATCTGGGATCTCCAACCCTACTATACTATTATTATTATTCATGATTTATATAGCGCCAACAGTTTACGAAGCGCTTTACAATGTATAGGGGGGACAACACAATTACAGTACAGTTCAATACAAAAGGTACAGGTACTATACCTCCAGTCCCCTCAAAAACCTGCACTGAGAGGAATGAAGGTATAGAAATAGGTGTGCCAAGTACTTGCAGCCAATCTGCTAGCAGTACACCACTATCTGGTTTTAGCAGGCAAATTTCCCTACCCCAGTTGCTGAACCGTAAAAAGAAATTTGGTCCCAGTCATCCAAATGCTCAGCGCCTAAATGCTAGCTTGGCCAAATTGCTAGCACTGCAACTGCTGCCTTTTCAGCTGGTAGACTCTGCCCCCTTTCGTGAATTTGTGGAATGTGCTGTACCTCAGCAGAAGGTTCCAAAATGCCATTTCTTTTCACGGAAGGCCATTTGGGCTCTCTACCGGCATGTGGAAGGCAATGTTTTGGTCTTGTTGGACAGGGCGGTCAGCAGTAAGTTTCATATTACTGCTGACTCATGGTCCAGCAGGCATGGGCAGGGAAGTTACCTTTCCTTCACGGCGCACTGGGTAACTGCTGGCAGCTGGGAAGGATGCAGGACAGGGTTCAGTGTTGTTGGAGCTTGTTCCGCCACCACACCTCCAAAATGCTAGTGGTGATTCTGCCACAGCTCTCTCCTCCACCCCCTCCCTTCTTCTTCCTCTATGGTCTCTTCTTCAGATTTGTCCTCTGAACCAGCGGTGCTCCGTAAGTGTTCAAGGGACTACGCAAGCAGTCAGGCTAAAAGATGCCATGCGGTGCTTGAGTTGGTCTGCCTAGGGGACAGGAGCCACACTGGGGTAGAGAGTCTGTCAGATCTGCAGGGGCAGGCTCAGAGGTGGTTGACGCCAGCTTCACCCAAGAATCGTTGTATGTGACAATGGCACCAACCTTCTCTCCGCCCTCCAACAGGGACACTTGACCCATGTCCCATGTTTGGCACATGTCCTGAATTTGGTGGTGCAGTGTTATTGAGCAGGTACCCAGGTTTACAGGATCTCCTGAGGCAGGCCAGAAAAGTCTGTGGTCATTTCCGCCTTTCATACAATACCAGTGCTCGGCTGGCTGACAAAGGGAATGCAACCTGCCCACCAATTGCCCCATTTGTGACATGCCTACCAGGTGGAACTCAACATTGGCAATGCTGCAGCAGTGCGAGTATGGCACCAGGACAGGGTCAGGGGAGCTTGGCTTCTTTTTGCCACGCCAGTGGCTACTGATCAAGGATGCATGCACTGTCTTGTCACCATTTGAGGAGGCCACAAGGATGGTGAACTGCGACAATGCATGCATCAGAGACACTGTCCCTCTAGTTTTCCTGTTGGAGCACACGCTTGGTGGAATCATGGACAGGACACTTGAGGGAGAACAGTGGGAGGAAGAGGAGGACTTCATTACCTTTCAAGGTCCCCTTTATCCAGATAGCATTCCAGCGGGCCTGCCAAACACACAGAAAGAAGAGGAGGATTGTGTCAGCATGGATGTAGAGGATAACACTCAGCAGCAGTCTTCAAGGGGTGGTTTTCAGTCCCTAGTAATCCAAGGAGTTGTACTCAGAGTCAGAGGAAGAGCAGTGGAGAAGTTGGCCAGCTGACCGATACCTTTAAACAATTTTTCAGTCCTGAGTGCCAAGGTTTCATCTGTTCAAGCAACCATCACCAGAATCTGCATTACATGGTGCAAGAATATCTAAGGGCAAGAGCAGACTTGGAGACCTTTACAATAGAGCATCTACTGGGTTACTGGGTCTTGAGGATGGACCACTGGCCAGAACTTGCTCAATATGCAAATGCTCTACTGGCCTGTCCTGCATCCAGCATGCTTTCTGAACGCACATTCAGTGCTGCTGGAGGGTTTGTAATGGATCAACGAGTGCGCCTGTCCACAGACTCCGTTGATAGGCTCACATTCATAAAAATGGTGGATCAGCAGCTATCAAGCACTTGATGCTGATGTAACTGATTGAATTTGCTATGGGTGTGGGATCCCTTGAAGACTGCCTATGCTGACTATCCTATTCCTCCTCAGTCTTGATGATGCTAGCTTCCAACAATATTTTTGTTTTAGGGCACCACCACCACTACCCAAGGCCCAATTTTTCTGCCCCTGTTTAACAGGGACATGCGATTACAATTTTTATTCTAATATTTCATAGCAGGGCCTGTTCCTTCACCCAACAAGAGTATCTGTGAGGGTTTACAGTGTTGTGGCACCACCACTACCGCCCAAGGCCCAAAATTTCTGCCCCTGTTTAGCCACTTCAGCCCCGGAAGACTTTACCCCCTTCCTGACCAGAGTGTTTTTTGCGATTCGGCACTGCGTCGCTTTAACTGACAATTGCGCGGCCCAATTTTCTGCAGAGTATATAGGGCAGGCCATATAGTATATACTGCTGTTCAGAGCATATAGTGCCTGGAGGCCTGGGGGGCCCCCACGCTATTTTTTTAAAATTTGGGTGCCGGGTTCCCCTTAATAGCCAAACCAGACCTGAAGGTCCTGGTATGGATTCTAAGGGTGATATCCACGCCATTTTTTTTGGTAAGTTTGGTATTTTTATCTATATTGCCGGGATCCGACAATACATTACAGCTGCGAGCAGTTTTGGATGACATTTTTTCCTTTAGAAATGTAATTTTGCTGTGACACCATTATGAATATGGGAAAGATGCTCTAATTTACAGGCATACTAAGGACACCCCCCAGGCACGATATTTAAAGGAATATGTCATTTTTATTGTTTCACTTTAAGCATTATTAAAATCACTGCTCCCGATAAAACTGATGTTTTTAAAACTTTTTTTTGCATTGATACTGTACATGTTGTCATATACCAGATAAGACCAGAACTGCGTGGACTGCAACAGAGTGAACCAGACAAATAGGTGAAAGTAAGTTTATTAAGGTAAATGCATATACATGTGAACACACCACCAATACAGAGTGAACAAACCAAACAACCAAACAGTGATAATACACAACCAGCATATGTAGCAAAAGGGAGTACCGGAATCATAGTCAAGCCAGGCCAGGGTCATAAACAGGAGATTAGTAGCTGGGAAGGGAAACAAACAGGACAAGATAGGATGGTTTGATCACAGGAGGGATGGGTCAGGTACAAGGCTCAGGGTCCAGGGTTCAGGTAACAGACAGGAAACAGGATCAACAGGTTCTAGGAATCAGGCTTCAGGTTCAGGAATCAGGTTTCAGGATCAGAATAACAGGATGCAGGCTGCAGGTCAGGGCTCAAGGACAATACCAGGGCAAGATGAGTGTGCACTTGCCGGGTATTTATACTGCAGCTGCTAATAAAGGTCAGGTGACACCTGTCTGCAGAGGGGAATACCTGCTCCATACTGCCAGGATTCCTCCGCTGGTGGGCACCAGTACTGCGACCCAAAGGTGACAGAATACCAGCAGGAAAAAGCTCTTATGACAGCTTCAAACTGCCAGGAGACACCTGCTGGTGGACCTCAGTACTGCACGCCAAATGATCGATATTACCAGCAGAGGAGACCTTTCCTGACAGTACCCCCCCTCGAAGGAACAACCTCCAGACGCTCGAACTAGCCGTTGCTGGGGAAAGTCCATGGTGTCCAGACAGGCAGCGGCACCTCAAGCTGGGCAGCAAGCAGTGGCACATCAGGCTGGGTAGCGGGCAGGAACACACCAGGCTGGGCAGCGGACAGGAACACACCAGGCTGGGCAGCAGACAGGAACACACCAGGCTGGGCAGCGGACAGGAACACACCAGACTGGGCAGCGGACAGGAACACACCAGACTGGGCAGCGGACAGGAACACACCAAGCTGGGCAGCAGGCACGGGCACTTCAAGCTGGGCAGCAGGCATGGGCACTTCAAGCTGGGCAGCAGGCACATCAAGCGGAGCAGCAGGCACAGGCACTTCAAGCTGGGCAGCAGGCACGGGCACTTCAAGCTGGGCAGCAGGCACGGGCACTTCAAGCTGGGCAGCAGGCACATCAGGCTGGGCAGCAGGCATGGGCACCTCAAGCTGGGCAGCAGGCACTTCAAGCTGGGCAGCAGGCACAGACACTTCAAGCTGGGCAGCAGGCACTTCAAGCTGGAATAGCAGGCACATCAAGCTGGGCATCGGGCATGGGCACAGGCTGGGCAGAAAGCTTTGGATCATCAGGCTGGGCAGCAGACAGTGGCACATCAGGCTTGAAGGCAGACACATCAGGCTGGAAAGCAGGCACATCAGGCTGGAAGGCAGGCACATCAGGCTGGAAGGCGGGAACATCAGGCTGGAAGGCGGGAACATCAGGCTGGAAGGCAGGCACATTAGGCTGGAAGGTGGGCACATCAGGCCGGAAGGCAGGAACATCAGGCTGGAAAGCGGGCACATCAGGCTGGAAAGCAGGCACATCAGGCTGGAGAGCGGGCACATCAGGCTGGAGAGCGGGCACTGGCCCCTCAAATCAAAATGGTTCCCCTGTGCAGCCACTTCCGGTCAGGGATGGCCCTGGTATTCTGTCATATACCAGATAAGACCAGAACTGTGTGGACTGCAACAGAGTGAATCAGACATAAATAGGTGAAAGTAAGTTTATTAAGGTAAATGCATATACATGTGAACATACCACCAATACAGAGTGAACAAACCAAACAACCAAACAGTGATAATACACAACCAGCATATGTAGCAAAAGGGAGTACCAGAATCATAGCCAAGCCAGGCCAGGGTCATAAACAGGAGATCAGTAGCTGGGAAGGGAAACAAACAGGACAAGAGAGGATGAATGGATCACAGGAGGGACAGGTCAGGTACAAGGCTCAGGGTTCAGGTAACAGACAGGAATTAGGATCAACAGGTTCCAGGAATCAGGCTTCAGGTTCAGGAATCGGGTTTCAGGATCAGAGTAACAGGATGCAGGCTGCAGGTCAGGGCTCAAGGACAATACCAGGGCAAGATGAGTGTGCACTTGCCGGGTATTTATACTGCAGCTGCTAATTAAGGTCAGGTGACACCTGTCTGCAGAGGGGAATACCTGCTCCATACTGCCAGGATTCCTCCGCTGGTGGACACCAGTACTGCGGCCCAAAGGTGACAGAATACCAGCAGGAAAAAGTTCTTCTGACAGCTCCAAACTGCCAGGAGACACCTGCTGGTGGACCTCAGTACTGCACGCCAAATGATCGATATTACCAGCGGAGGAGACCTTTCCTGACACATGTCCCCTGGGGCAGGACTCGGGTCCCCAAACACTTTTTATGGCAATAACTTGCACATAAGCCTTTAAAATTACCACTTTAGATTTTTCACATTTGTGTCCCATAGACTTTAACCGTGTTTGTGTGTTCGAACAAATGTTTTGCCTGTTTGTATGTACTGCTGCAAACCGAACCAGGGGGTGTTGGGCTCATCCGTATATATTAACAATGGGAATAACGCAATTTAGAATACAAAGTGTTTGACAGTAAGGACTAGGCATAAGATGACATTTGGCGTTCAGATCAGCATAAATAGTAGCAAGGCTACCTCAAGTGCAGAAGTGAGCAGCAGTAAAGTTTAATTTACCAAGTGCTGGAACTATACTGCCAGAGTGCTTTTATGGCAGCAATGCTAGTCTTATGCTGCGTACACACGGCCGGACTTCCCGACAGAAAAAGTCCGATGGGAGCTTTTGGTTGGACATTCCGACCGTGTGTATGCCCCATCGGACTTTTTCTGTCGGGAAGTCCGGCCGTGTGTACGTGAGCAGTGATTTTAACCACTTCCCGCCCGGCCTATAGCAGATTGACGTCCGGGAAGTTGTTCCATTATCCTGACTGGGCGTCATATGACGTCCAGCAGGATAACATGCCGGCGCGCGCCCGCTGGGGCGTGCATCGCGGCGATCGGTGGAGCGGTGTGTCAGTCTGACACACCGCTCCGCCGATCTTGGTAAAGAGCCTCAGGCTCTTTACCACGTGATCAGCCGTGTCCAATCACGGCTGATCACGATGTCAATAGGAAGAGCCATTGATCGGCTTTTCCTCACTCGCGTCTGACAGACGCGAGTAGAGTAGAGTCGATTGGCGGCTCTCCTGACAGGAGGGGTCTGCGCTGATTGTTTATTAGCGCAGCCCCCCCTCAGATGACCACACTGGACCACCAGGGATTGCCACTAGGACCACCAGGGAAGGGACAACATGTGGATGGCCAGGTATGTACCCCATGGCCATCCACTTGTGCCCAATGTGCCCAGTCAGTGCCCAATCTGTGCCAATCAGTGCCCACAAATGGGCACTGATTGGCACCATAATATTGCCTAGATGCCATGCAATGCCAACCTTAGGAGCATCAGTGCCACCAATCAGTGTCATCAGTGCCACCCATCAGTGTCCATCAGTGCCACCTGTCAGTGCCCATCTGTGCCCATCAGTGCCCACCCGTGCCCATCAGTGCCCACCTATCAGTGCCCATCAGTGCCCATCCATACCACCTATCAGTGCCACCCATAATTACCCATCAGTGCCACCCATGAGTACCCATCAATGCCACCTACGAGTGCCCATCAGTGCCGCCTATGAATGCCCATCGGTGCCACCTATGAGTGCCCATCAGTGCCACATACCAGTGCCACCTATCAGTGCCCATCAGTCCCACCTATCAGTGCCCATCAGTGCCGCCTATTAGTGCCCATTATCAGTGCCCGTCAGTGCCACCTCATCAGTGCCACCTCATTGGTGTCACCTCATCTGTGCCCATCAGTGCCGCAGTATCAGTGCCCGTCAGTGCAGTCATATCATTGCCCATCATTGAAGAAGAAAACTTACTTATTTACAAAAAAATTTAACAGAAACAAGGAAAAACTTGTTTTTTTTCAAAATTTTCGGTCTTTTTTTATTTGTTGCGCAAAAAATAAAAACCGCAGAGGTGATCAAATACCACCAAAAGAAAGCTCTATTTGTGGGAACAAAATGATAAAAAAATTGTTTGAGTACAGTATAGCACGACCGCGCAATTGTGCTTCAAATTGTGACAGCGCTGAAAGCTGAAAATTGGCCTGGGCGGGAAGGTGTCTAAGTGTCTAAGTGCCTGGTATTCCTTCCCAGGCCAATTTTTAGTTTTCAGCGCTGTCGCACTTTAAACATCAATTGCGCGGTCGTGCGACGTTGTACCCAAACAAAATTGACGTCCTTTTTTCCCCACAAATAGAGCTTTCTTTTGGTGGTATTTGATCACCTCTGCGTTTTTTATTTTTTGCGCTATAAACAAAAGAAGAGCGACAATTTTGAAAAAAACACAATATTTTTTACTTTTTGCTATAATAAATATCCCATTTTTTTTTTTAAAAAACACATTTTTTCCTTACTTTCGGCCGATACGTATTCTTCTACATATTTTTGGTAAAAAAAATCACAATAAGCGTATATTGATTGGTTTGCGCAAAAGTTATAGCGTCTACAAAATACGGGATAGATTTATGGCATTTAAAAAAAAAAAATTATTTATTTTTTTAGCGGCGATCGCGATTTTTTTTCATGACTGCGACATTATGGCGGACACATCGGACACTTTTGACACATTTTTGGGACCATTCACATTTATACAGCGATCAATGCTATAAAATTGAATTGATTACTGTGTAAATGTGACAGGCAGTGAAGGGGTTAACCACTAGGGGGCGGGGAGGGGTTAAGTATGTTTCCTAGGGAGTGATTACTAACTGTAGGGGGAGGGGACGCTCAAGGGGAGGAGACCGATCAGTGTTCCTCCGTTCTGGGAACACAGATCGCTCTCCTCAGAGCTGACAGGCTGTGGATCTGTGTGTTTACACACACAGATCCACATGCCGGCCCGGTTAACGGGCAATCGCAGGTGCCCGGCAGACATCGCGGCCGCCAGGCACACGCACCGGGTCCCGAGCAACGCGGCGGGCGCGCGCGCTCCCGGCGGCACGCGCGCGCCCCCTAGACGGCCGGGAATCCCAGGACGTCATATGACGCCCACCCAGGATGGGAGATCCCATCTGTGAACGTCATATGACTATGGGCGGGTAGGGAAGTGGTTAAAGTGAAAAAAAAAAAATGAAATATTCCTTTAAATATCGTACCTGGGGGGTGTCTATAGTATGCCTGTAAAGTGACGTGTGTTTCCCCTGCTTAGAACAGTCCCTGCACAAAATGACATTTGTAAAGGAATAAAAGTCATTTAAAATTGCTTGAGGCTTTATTGTAATGTCGGGTCCCAGCAATATGGATGAAAATCAGTGAGATAAACAGCATGGATACCCCCCTCCAGTCCATTACCAGGCCCTTTGGGTCTTGTATGGATATTAAGGGGAACCCTGCACCCAAATTAAAAAAAGGAAAGGTGTGGGGCCCCCAGGCCCTATATACTCTAAACAGCAGTATACAGGCGGTGCAAACAAGACAGGGACTGTAGGTTTGTTGTTAAGTAGAATCTGTTTGTAATTTTGAACTGGTACATTTTTAAAGTGTAGCTCCAGCCAAAAAATATATTTTTAAGCTTTTTGGAAGGGTTATCAATCCTGTAACATTTGTTTTGCTGTCTGTGCACCTCTTCAGAAGATTTCACCTCACTTTCTGTCCCAATGACAAATGTTTTTTGAAAATTTGGGGTTTTTAGTGAAACAAGGATCGGTGATAAAGCATCAGTGGAGAGGAGACACATTTTTCCCATATTAACTCTTACAGGAGAGAATTTCCCTTCCTAGGGATAGATTTCATCTTACTTCCTGTTGTCTCCTTCCGTTTGCAAGTAGGAGTTGTTTGTAAGTTGGACGTTTGAAAGTAGGGGTCTGCCCTATATACTCTGCAGAAATTGGGGCCTTAGGTGTTGGTTAGGGATGAGCCGAACACCCCCCTGTTCGGTTCGCACCAGAACATGCGAACAGAAAAAAAGTTTGTTCGAACACGCGAACACCGTTAAAGTCTATGGGACACGAACATGAATAATTAAAAGTGCTAATTTTGAAGGCTTATATGCAAGTTATTGTCATAAAAAGTGTTTGGGGACCTGGGTCCTGCCCCAGGGGACATGGATCAATGCAAAAAAAAGTTTTACAAACGGAGCAGTGATTTTAATAATGCTTAAAGTCAAACAATAAAAGTGTAATATTCCTTTAAATTTTATAGCTGGGGGGTGTCTATAGTATGCCTGTAAAGGGGCGCATATTTCCCGTGTTTAGAACAGTCTGACAGCAAAATGACATTTCAAAGAAAAAAAGTCATTTAAAACTACACGCGGCTATTGCATTGCCAGTGTTCTGCCAAGAAAGTTCCGCTCGGCGCATAAGGACCCCCCTCTACTGCGCAGGCGCTACACCTGAGCAGTAGGATGCGGCAGAAATAGCCGAAGGTGAAAAGGGGAAAATCAGCTGTACACGGCGCCTGTAAGAGGGCCCCTCACGGGCTCGCTTCGCTCGCCACGCTTCAGGCACGAGCTCGCTTCGCTCGCCTCTTTTTTTTTCCCCCTCTAGGTCCACTTGGATGTTGGGGAAGGAACCTGGACCCCGGGCGCAGGCGCCGTGTACAGCTGATTGAACATTTTGAGCTTCGGCTATCTCTGGCGGCTGATAGTAGTTCGTACTGCGCAGTACAGGGGGGGTCCTTATCCGCCGAGGGAACTTTCTCGGCAAGACACCGGTCCGACAATACACATAAAAGTTCATTGATAAAAACGGCATGGGAATTCCCCACAGGGGAACCCCGAACCAAAATTTTTAAAAAAATGATGTGGGGGTCACCATAAATTTCATACCAGGCCCTTCAGGTCTGGTATGGATATTAAGGGGAACCCCGGCCAATATTTAAAAAAATGACGTGGGGGTCCCCCTAAATTCCATACCAGACCCTTCATGTCTGTTATGGATTTTAAGGGGAACCCCGCGCCAAAATTAAAAAAAACGGCGTGGGGTCCCCCAAAAAATCCATACCAGACCCTTATCCGAGCACGCAACTTGGCAGGCCGCAGGAAAAGAGGGGGGGATTAGAGAGCGCCCCCCCTTCTGGGATCTGGGGGTCCCCTTGTTAAAGGGGGCTTCCAGATTCCGATAAGCCCCCCACCCGCAGACCCCCACAACCACCGGCCAGGGTTGTGGGGATGAGGCCCTTGTCCTCATCAACATGGGGACAAGGTGTTTTGGGGGCTACCCCAAATCACCCTCCCAATGTTAAGGGCATGTGGCCTGGTACGGTACAGTAGGGGGGGTGCTCTCTTGTCCCCCCTCTTTTCCTGCAGCCTGCAAGGTTGCGTGCTCGGATAAGGGTCTGGTATGGATTTTTGGGGGGACCCCACGCCGTTTGTTTTTTTTTATTTTGGCGCGGGGTTCCCCTTAAAATCCATACCAGACCTGAAGGGTCTGGTATGGAATTTAGGGGGACCCCCATGGCATTTTTGTAAAAATTTTGGCCGGGGTTCCCCTTAATATCCATACCAGACCTGAAGGGCCTGGTATGGAATTTAGGGGGACCCCCACGTCATTTTAAAAAAAAATTTTGGTTCGGGGTTCCCCTGTGGGGAATTCCCATGCCGTTTTTATCAATGAACTTTTAGGTGTATTGTCGGACCGGCAATGCAATAGCCGCGAGTAG
This sequence comes from Lithobates clamitans, assembly GCA_037952925.1. NCBI lineage: Eukaryota > Metazoa > Chordata > Amphibia > Anura > Ranidae > Lithobates > Lithobates clamitans. The sequence continues at coordinate 2,177,069 of JBBGZY010001079.1, read as the reverse complement.
TTTTAAATGACTTTTTTCCTTTGAAATGTCATTTTGCTGTCAGACTGTTCTAAACATGGGAAACATGCGCCCCTTTACAGGCATACTATAGACACCCCCCAGCTACAAAATTTAAAGGGATATTACACTTTTATTGTTTGACTTTAAGCATTATTAAAATCACTGCTCCTGAAAAAACGGCCATTTTTAAAACTTTTTTTTGCATTGATCCATGTCCCCTGGGGCAGGAGCCAGGTCCCCAAACACTTTTTATGACAATAACTTGCATATAAGCCTTTAAAATTAGCACTTTTGATTTCTCCCATAGACTTTTAAAGGGTGTTCCGCGGCATTCGAATTTGCCGCGAACACCCCAAATTGTTCACTGTTCGGCGAACTTGCAAACAGCCGATGTTCGAGGCAAACATGAGTTCCACTCGGACTCGAAGCTCATCCCTAGTGTTGGTGTTGCCACAACACTGTAAGCCCTCACAGTTACACTTAGTGGGCGCAGGAACGGGCACTGCTGTGAAATTTTAGATCAAGAATTGTAATTACATGCTATAGTTGAACAGTGGTAGAAAAATTGGGCCTTTGGTGGTGGTGATGCCACAACACTGTAAGCCCTCACAGTTACTCTTGGTGGGCGCAGGAATGGGCCCTGCTGTGAAATATTAGAATAAGAATTGTAATTACATGTCCCTGTTTAACAGGGGCAGAAAAAATGGGCCTTAGGCACTGGTGCCACAACACTGCAACCCCTCACAGATACTATAGTTGGAGCGCAGGAATGAGCCCTGCTGCAAAGTATTGCATCAAAAATTGTAATTATATGCCCTTGTTAAACAGAGGCTGAAAAATTGGGCCTTAGGCACTGGTGTTGGTGCCACAACACTGCAACCCTTCACAGATACTCTAGTTGGAGCACAGGAATGAGTCCTGCTGCAAAGTATTGCATCAAAAATTGTAATTACACGCCCCTGTTAAACAGGGGCAGAAAATGTGGCCTTAGGCACTGCTGCCACAACACTGCAACCCCTCACAGATACTATAGTTGGAGCGCAGGAATGAGCCCTGCTTCAAAGTATTGCATCAAAAATTGTAATTACACGCCCCTGTTAAACAGGGGCAGAAAAATTGGACCTTAGCCACTGGTGGTAGTGCCCAGAACCAAAAATGTTCTTACAAGCTATCTGCATGAAAATTGAGAAGGAAGAGGATTGTCACTCAGCATAACAGGATAGTCACTCAGCATCAGCATAGGCAGTCTTGAAGGGATCCCACATTTAAAAAAAAAAATTATTCGGTTACATCAGCATCAGGTGCTTGGTAGCTGGTGATCCAAGACTGATTCATTTTTATGAAGGTCAGCCGATCGACCGATGCGGTGGACAGGCGCATCCTGTGATCAGTTACCAAGCCTCCAGCAGCACTGAATGTGCGTTCCAAAAGAACGCTGGATGCAGGACAAGCCAGTAGCTCAATTGCATACTGTGCAAGCTCTGGCCAGTGATCCATCCTCAAGACCCAGTAACCCAGAGGATTTTCGTTGGGAAAGCTGTCCAAGTCTGATCTTGCCCCTAGGTAATCCTGCACCATGTGAATCAGACGCTGGTGATGGTTGCTGGAACTGATCATATCTTGGGGCTGCAGACTAAAAAATTGTCTGAACGCATCGGTCAGATGGCCACCTTCTCCACCGCTCCTTCTATGACTGACCGAAGCCTCAGCAACACGTTGTCCAGGAGGACCAGGAAATTGTAACCTCCCAGGCTCTGGAAACGCGTTGCACAAACCTTTCTGCAAGGCCTCCAGAAGATGTTTCATCCTCTGCTCCCTCTGCGACGCCAAGACAACCTTACCCTTGTAATGTGGATCAAGGAGGGTTGCCAGCCAGTAATCATCCCTCCCCTTGATACCACGAATACGAGGATCCTTCGGCAGGCTTTGCAGGATCAGGGAGGCCATGCAGCGTAGGTTTGCTGAGGCATTTGGTCCAGAGTCCTCTGGGTCACTAAGGACGACATGATCCGCAGCCACCTCCTCCCAGCCACGTACAAGCCCATGGGTTTCTTCGCACTTTAAATGATCCCTTAAAGACTGCTGCTGATGCTGAGTGCCAGGCTCCACCTCCATGCTGACACAATCCTCCTCCTCCTCTTCCTGTGTGATCGGCGGGCATGCAGAAACACTGTCTGGATAAAGGGGACCCTGAGAGGTAAGGAAGTCCTCCTCTTCCTCCCTCTGTTCTGCCTCAAGTGCCCTGTCTATTATTCCATGCAGCGTGTGCTCCAAGAGGTGGACAAGAGGGACAGTGTCACTGATGCATGCACTGTCACTGCTCACCATCCTCGTGGCCTCCTCAAATGGTGACAGGACAGTGCATGCATCCCTAATCATAGCCCACTGGCGTAGGGAAAAAAAACAAGGTCCCCTGACCCTGTCCTGGTGCCATAGTCGCATAGGTACTCATTGATGGCCCTCTGCTGCATATGCAGCTGCTGCAGCATGGCCAACGTTGAGTTCCACCTGGTGGGCATGTCACAGATTAGGCGGTTCTTGGGCAGGTTAAATTCCTTTTGGAGGTCAGCCAGCTGAGCACTGGCATTATATGACCTGCGGAAATGCACGCAGACTTTCCTGGCCTGCCTCAGGACATCCTGTAAACCCGAGTACCTGCCCAAGAACTGCTGCACCACCAAGTTAAAATAGGGCACATGGGTCAGTTGTCCCTGTCGGAGAGCGGAGAGGAGGTTGGTGCCATTGTCTCAAACCACCATTACTGGCTTAAGCTGGCGTGGCGTCAACCACCTCTGAACCTGCCCCTGCAGAGCTGACAGAATCTATTCCCCAGTGTGGCTCCTGTCCCCCAAGGACACCAGCTCAAGCACCGCATGGCATCTTTTTGCCTGCATGCTTGCATAGCCCCTTGAATGCCTATGGAGCACCGCTGGTTCAAATCAGCACAGGAAGAGGCCATGGAGGAACAAGAAGAGGAGGCGGTGGAGGAGAGAGGTGTGGCAGAATCACCACTAGTGGAATTTTGGAGGCGAGGTGGCAGAACAACCTCCAACACTACTGCACCCTATCCTGAATCCTTCCCAGCTGCCAGAAGAGTCACCCAGTGCACGGTGAAAGATAGGTAATGTCCCTGTCCATGCCTGCTGGACCATGAGTCAGCGGTAATATGCACCTTACCGCTGACTGCCCTGTCCAGGGAGGCCAAGACATTGCCTTCCACATGCCTGTAGAGAGCCGGAATCGCCTTCCGTGAGAAAAAGTGTCGTTTGGGAAACTGCCATTGAGGAACCACACATTCCACAAACTCACGGAAGGGGGCAGAGACTACCAACTGAAAAGGCAGCAGTTGAAGTGCTAGCAATTTAGCCAAGCTAGCATTCAACCGCTGGGCATGTGGATGGCTGGGAGTGAACTTCTTTCGGTGGTGCAGCAGCTGGGGCAGGGAAATTTGCCTGGTACAATCTGACGTTGGTGTACCGATAGCAGATTGCCTGCAAGTACTTGGCTCTGTCACACCTAATTCTACACCTTCATTCCTCTCAGTGCAGGTTTCAGAGAGGACTGAAGGTATAGTGGGGTTGGAGATCCCAGCTGATGAGGAGCATGGAGAGATCCGCTTTGTTCTTTGGTGTGGGTCTTTTAGGTACGCTTGCCACCGAACTGCATGGCAGGTTGAAATATGTCTGGTCAAGCATGTGGTGCTCAAGCGGGTGATGTTTTGTCCACGAGAAATACGCTTGAGACATATGTTGCAAATAGCAGCTGTGCAATGTGATGCACTCGTCTCAAAAAAGGCCCACACCCAAGAAGTTTTGGAATATAGTGCAGAGACAGCTGCGCCCTGCACATGCGGAGCTCTGCGGTGTGATGCAGTCGGTGTGCTGCCCTTAGGCTGGCCCCTGGAGGGCATCCTGCCTTGTTTGAGATGTGCCTCCTCCTCTCTCCTATCAGAGACCCCATGTGGAGTCAGTGACTTCCTCATCATCCTCTACCTCCTCATCACTGGCGCAAAGCTGGCAGTATGCTGCAGCTCGGGGAACATGACTGTCAGATTGCTGTCCTTCTTGGGCACCCCCTCACTCTGGACTCACGTTACTGCCTTCCTCTAGCTGGGTACCATCATCGGAGCCTTCAAAACACTGGGCATCCTCCTGGAGCATGTACCCAACACTGTGGTCAAACAGTTCAGGGGACTCCTCAGGAGGACATGGTGGGGCTAGGGAAGGAATGATTAATGCCATTGAGCTGAAGGAAGAGTTCGTGTTGGCAGCTGCTTTGCCAGACAAAGTACCCTGAGCCTGGGTGAGAGAGGATGAGGAGGATGAGGATAGCTTGGTCATACACTGTACCAAATCTTCCGCATGTTGCGGCTCAACACGACTAGCTGCCGAAAAAAAGGACAAGCGTGTCCCACGGCCACGTGCTGATGAGGATGCACCGTCTCCACGACCAGCACTGTTGCCTCTAGACCCAGAGCCTGCTTGCCCTCTTTTTTGGCTTGTGACTGTCTGCCTCTCCTTGTTGGCCTTCCAGACATACTAATGGCCTGCAGTGAGATATAGCTGCACAAAGCTGGGATGTATATATATATATATACTGCAGCTAGCAGAATCAACTTTCTGTCTGTGGTATTAATAGGATCAAAACACTAGGAATTGTCTTCAGGTAGCTTTAGGTGCACACTGTGCAAAGGACACAGTACACTAACTGTATATACTGTAAAAACACCTGTCAGTCTATTAGGAAGAGAATAACAGGAACGGATCTAGCTAAACTGAATACAGTGTGTATATATATATATAGATATATATACATATATCTATATATACAACATCTAGGATGCATATATATACACAATACACTGTAAGTGCAGCTAAATGACTCGCCTGCCTACTCTATCTAACTTAAATCAAATGACACTGTCTCTCTGTCTATCTCTCTCCGCCACCGCAACACACTACACAAGGCCGCCATGCAGGCGGCCTTATATAGTGTGGGGCATGTACCATACCCCCTGAGCCATCCTGGCTTTGGCCAATTACGGCTCTCTGTACAGACGGCGCTGTGATTGGCCAAGCATGCGGGTCATAGTACATTAGGGTGACCAGACATCCCCGGTTTCTGGGGACAGTCCCCAGGTTGAGGACACTGTCCCAGGACCAAGTCAGTCCCCAGTTTTGTCCCCGGATTGGATCTGAACAGGGGCTGGGGCAATTTCAAAGACAGCCCATGCAGAATAAAAAGTGAATTGCAACCCCCCTCCTCTGCCGCTCCTACTAGCTTATGGGGCTTTTTTTTTTCCATTATCTGTGCCCCTTTCTGATGATCATGTGCTGGTGGGAGCGGAGGGACTATTTCTTCAGTTTCGGGCACATGCTCATTCAGCTCCACTCTCATGATCTTCTGCTTTGGCTCAAGTCCCGGCCAGCTGCCTGCCTGCTTATCTCCTACCCTTCCCTGGTGGAGTGATCTTCCTCTGCTCCCCACCCAGAAGTAGCCGGGGCCCAAAGAGTAAAGCCCGGTACACACTATCAGATTTTTTGCTTATTTTTGTCTTCAGATTTACCAAAACCATGTAGTGCAATGCCTGATTGCATACAAATTGAAACTCCTAAGGTTTGACCTCATATTATATGGTTTTGGTAAATCTAAAGGAAAAAATCAGCAGAAAATCTGATAGTGTGTATGGGGCTTTAGACTTGACAGGCTGTGAGGCGGGCGGCGGCGGTGGAGACGGGCAAAGAGTCATCGATTGCTGCCATTACTAGTAAAAAAAAAAAAAATATGTCCCCGGATTTCATTTTAAAAATCTGGTCACCTTATAGTACATGCTTGGCCAATCATCAGCCAGCAATGCACTGCGATGCTGCAGTGAATTATGGGCCATGACGCGCCACTCGAATTTGGCGCAAACGGCCCATAATGTTCGCAATTCGACAAACAATTAAACAGGCGATGTTCGAGTCGAACATGGGTTCGACTCGAACTCGAAGCTCATCCCTACGCACAAACTGACAGACGAACAGAAAAAAAAACCGATGGAAACCTCTGGAGATTTCATTATGTGTGATCCATCCTTTCTGCAAACCATCATCACAGACCTTGTGCTACCAGTGCTCAGCCCGGCATAGCTGTTCGTGATCATCCACCGTACTCCCCTGATCTGGCACCTGCAGACTTCTTTCTAATTCCCCATCTAAAGAAAGTAATGAAAGGCACTTGTTTTGTGGACATCCAAGAATGTGTAACAATGGTTCTGCAATTGATTCCTTTGCTGACAGTATCCAGAAGCTTTATGAACGTGATGTGAAGATGGTAACTATTTTGAAGGCCAATAAAGGTAATTTGGTTGTACCTTCTGTTTTGTTTGTTTTCTGATACCAATTTACCAAACTTTTTAGACACACCCCATATGTAAAACCTTTATCCAAAAATAATAAAAATAAACTAATGCTGTAACTGCTTAAAAAAAGTTAGCTAGAGTTGGGCTTTACATTGTTAGTCACTAATGTAAGGTCCATCTGAATCTACTAGTCCATCCAACACTGATTGACAATGCTGCTGTCCAAGGGTACCTGGCTGTTCAATAGATGGAGTGGGGGAGTGAAGGTAGCCACCCTAAGATGGGAGGCATGCTACTGGCCAATCACCAAGTGAAAATAAAAGAATAAAAGTCTAAAAACCACATCCAATGATTAGTAAGGTACACTATATAACATTTTTGTTGTTAATTAGGCTTTAAATTCCACTTTAAATTCAGCCCTCTGTCAGCGAATGGAAACTACCCCAGAAACTGTATCAATGGAAACAGATTAAACAAGAAAATTTGAGTGAGCAACATTTCAGAATGTTCATCTTTACAAATGGTAATCATTTCTGTCTGCCATTGCTAAATGTAAAATCATCTCTACACAGGCAGATAAATAGGAGACTTGATGCTTTGAAGTGGATCTCTGTGTCATTTCTTCCATGACTTGGAGCAGGTTGTGTTGTTCCTGAACTTGTCAGTATAGTTACAATATTTTCTGCAGCTATCATAGCTTTTTAATAAAAAATAAATAAATAATCAAAAGGCCAGGCTTTGTTCGTTACTCAGTTTAGTAACAGCATAACAAGCTGTAGCCTCTATTACAAGGCAAGCGTGATACTTAGTTGCAGTGACTAGATCAAAGATCCTTAAATCTAGGGAATGTAATTGTTGCTGTCGAAGTTCTTGCTGATACCGAAAAACGTTGTTTTGTGTAGACATAGAACTGTTGGATGATGATGTTCTTGTTGTCTCTTCCCATATCATAACACCGGATTATAACAGCCTATACCTAATACTATTCAGTATGTGCATTTTAATAGATGTACCGCTGTCAAAGTCAGTCATTTAGATTGTAAACTGTAAAACTGAATTGGAGGAAAACACCAACCCTAATATGAACCCTCATTCCAAAATAGCAATACCAAAAGGAAATTGAGAGAATGTGTAACAAGAGTATTAAAGAGTAAAAAATATCCAATTTTATTATTCACATATACAGTTTAAAAATATAAAATACCATAAAAACAATGGCTGTAACATATAGAGACCGTGTATCACCTGCCTTCAGATGGGCTGAACAATCTAGTTAAAGACCCCCTAGGTTCTACAGGGGGGAAAACCATGGGGGCGATGAACTCAACGCGTTTCAAGGAAACAATGTTGTCCTTTTCTTCAGGGTGTATCACTGTCTCGAATCTATAAAGCAATCAAAAACAAATAAAGTAACAAACACACACATATAGATATATATATATATATATATATATATATATATATATATATATATATATATATATATATATATAATTAAACTGCCTCAGGCATGATTTTCTGAGGAAGGGCACAAGCTACAATAGCCTGAAAATAAATTTTGTGCAGCAATCGCTTTTGAATTTTTTCTATATTGAAGCCTGTGGGAAGCCTTGACTTCTAAACACGACCATCTGTGACTGAAGTGCACCTCACCCTTTGGATTGTATATATATATATATATATATATATATATATATATATATATATATACAGTATCTCACATCACAAAAGTGAGTACACCCCTCACATGTTTGAAAATATTTTATTATATCTTTTCACGTGACAACACTGAAGAAATGACACTTTGTTACAATGTAAAGTAGTGAGTGTACAGCTTGTATAACAGTGTAAATTTGCTGTCCCCTCAAAATAACTCAACACAATAATGTCTAAACCACTGGCAACAAAAGTGAGTATACCCCTAAGTGAAAATGTCCAAATTGGGCCCAGTTAGCCATTTTCCCTCCCCGGTGTCATGTGACTTGTTAGTGTTACAAGGTCTCAGGTGTGAATGGGGAGCAGGTGTGGTAAATTTGGTGTTATCGCTCTCACTCTCTCATACTGGTCATTGGAAGTTCAACATGGCACCTCATGGCAAAGAACTCTCTGAGGATCTGAAAAAAAAAGAATTGTAACTGTACATAAAGATGGCTTAGGCTATAAGAAGATTGCCAAGACCCTTAAACTGTTGGCCAAAACTATACAGTGATTTACCAGGACAGGTTCCACTCAGAACAGGTCTCGCCATGGTCGACCAAAGAAGTTTAGTGCACGTGCTCAGCGTCATGTCCAGAGGTTATCTTTGGGATATAGACGTATGAGTGCTGCCAGCATTGCTGCAGAGGTTGAAGGGGTAGGGGTCAGCCTGTCAGTTCTCCGACCATACGCTGCACAATGCATTGGATTGGTCTGCATGGCTGTCATCCCAGAAGGAAGCCTCTTCTAAAGATGATACACAAGAAAACCTTCAAACTGTTTGCTGAAGACAAGCAGACTAAGGACATGGATTACTGGAACCATATCCTGTGGTCTGATGCGACCAAGATGAATTTATTTGGTTCAGCGTGTGCGGCAGCAACCAGGTGAGGAGTACACAGACAAGTGTATCTTGCCTACAGTCAAGCATGGTGGTGGGAGTGTCATGGTCTGGTGCTACATGAGTGCTGCCGGCACTGGGGAGCTACAGTTCATTGAGAGAACCATGAATGCCAACATGTACTGTGACATACTGAAGCAGAGCATGATCCCCTCCCTTCGGAGACTGGGTCGCAGTATTCCAACATAACGACCCCAAACACACCTCCAAGATGACCACTGCCCTGCTAAGAAGCTGAGGGTAAAGGTGATGGACTGGCCAAGCATGTCTCCAGACCTAAACCCTACTGAGCATCTGTGGGGCATCCTCAAATGGAAGGTGGAGGAGGGCAAGGTCTCTAACATCCACCAGCTCTGTGATGTCATCATGGAGGAGTGGAAGAGGACTCCAGTGGCAACCTGTGAAGCTCTGGTGAACTCCATGCCCAAGAGGGTTAAGGCAGTGCTGGAAAATAATGGTGACCACACAAAATATTGACACTTTGGTCCTAATTTGGACATTTCACTTTTCACTTAAAGGTGTACTCACTTTTGTTGCCAGCGGTTTAGACATTAATGGCTGTGTGTTGAGTTATTTTGAGGGGACAGCAAATTTACACTGTTATCCCTTTCATGACTAAGCCTATTTTTGACATTTGGTGTTTACAAGTAAAAATCCGTATTTTTTGCTAGAAAATTACTTAGAGCCCCCAAACATTATATATATTTTTTTAGCAGAGAATCTCGAGAATAAAATGGCAATTGTTGCAATATTTTATATCACACGGTATTTGTGCAGCGGTGTTTTAAACGCAACTTTTTGGGAAAAGGGACACTTTCATGAATTTTAAAAAAACCAAACAGTAAATTTAGCCCAATTTTTTTGTATAATGTGAAAGATGATGTTACGCTGAGTAAATAGATACCAAACATGTCACGCTTTATAATTGCACGCACTCGTAAAATGGCCATAAACTACAGTACTTAAAAATCTCCATAGGCGACGCTTTCAATTTTTTTTACGGTTACCAGGTTAAAGTTACAGAGGAGGTCTAGTACTAGAATTATTGCTCTCGCTCTGACGATCGCGGCGATACCTCACATGTGTGATTTAAACACCGTTTACATATGCGGGCACGACTTCTGTATGCCTTTTCTTTGCTGCGTGAGCTCGCGGGGACGGGGGCGCTTTAAAAAAAAAAATTCTTATTTATTTTATTTATTTTTATATTTATAAATTGTGTTTAAAAAAAAAAAAAATTGATCACTTTTATTGCTGTCACAAGGAATGTAAACATCCCTTGTGACAGTAATAGGTGGTGACAGTTACTTTTTATGGAGGGATCGGGGGTCTAAAAGACCCCTGATCCCTCCGTTGCACTTCAAAGTATTCAGATCACCATTTTCTGCGATTCTGAATACTGTATTTTTTTAAAAACCGGCGGCATTGGCAGCCGAGTAAACGGAAAGTGACGTCATGACGTTGCTTCCGTGTTTACAATTAGAAGGCTGGAACGAAGCCACCTACGGCTTCGTTCCAGACCGTAACTAGCCGCCGGAGGCGGTGGATTGGTGATCGGCCCTCCCGGTGGATGCCCGGTAAGAGCGGCGGGAGGCGGCGGGAGGGGGGACATCCCCTCCCGCTCCTCCGGTATAACAGCCGAGCGGCTTTTAGCCGCATCGTTTGTTGTACCTGGAAAGCCGATCGCTGGCTCTAAAAAAAAGTACCGGAAAGATGCCTACAGCTGCGGGCATCATCCCAGTAAAACCCCCGAAAGCCGAGTACGCACATCTGCGTACGCTCGGCGGGAAGGGGTTATACAAGCTGTACACTAACTACTTTACATTGTAGCAAAGTGTCATTTTTTCAGTGTTCTCACATGAAAAGATAGAATAAAATGTGAGGGGTGTACTCACTTTTGTGAGATACTGTATATATATATATATATATATATCTATATATATCTATATCTATATATCTATATATAGATATCTATCTATCTATCTTTTTATATATATATATATATATATATATATATATATATATACACACACACAGTATATACTTCATATAAACACAAACACACACAAACTGATTTATTCTATAATACTATTGACTCTTAATCAACACATACTTTCAACTCCTGATTGTACAGATGCAGCATAAAAAAATAGAAATTGAAGATGAAATCAATATTTTAATAAACGGCTTTCTCTACATAACACCTTCTTAATTTAATTCCCCGTACTTCCTATTCCTTGATGCAATTTTTATTCCAACAGTTACCAAACCCAGATCGATGGCGGAATAAATACTAAGAGCATAGGCTTTTAATTAAGACATTGATTGAAGCGGAACAATTAATTACAAAACAATGAAGTGGGAAAGAAGATTTATAGACTGCGTCCCCTTTTCTTAAGGTTTTTTTTTGGTCTTTATAAATGTGCAGAATTGCCGCCTTCACACTTCTTTCTCCTCGGACACCAATCGCCTCTGTGGAAAGACAGGGGAAATGTATTCCAGATGGGACAATTCAGGCCGAAGACCTCAAACACACATTCATTTACCCGTACATAAACCCACGTTTTTCATTTCCTCCTTTTTAATTAAACCAGTTGGAAGGAAAGCTCGTTTTAGATGGAGTACTAATACGTTTGAAGCATTTCCTTTTATCTAATAAATAATTGTAACTATATTGACCTTTGGTGGTTTACTTCGTCCTACAAATATACTTTTGTCTAAGAGCAGATTAGAACATTATGAAAAAAATAAAAATAAAAGGCAACTTTAGTCAAATAAGAGAAATGCGTTTTTCAAGCAGATATAATTATCACTGTCTGGCTATGAAATCTCTCTCTATAGTTAGTCGTGAGCTCTAACAGTACTGCTATTATTACATAGTGCCAACATCTTTTGGCAATGCTGAAGATAAGGAGGACAGGGCTATTACAATAAAATTAAAGTGTGTCTAATACCGTGTACACACGGGCGGACTTTTCGACATCAAAGGTCCGACGGTCTTTCCGACAGACTTTTGACGGACTTGCGACCGACTTTCAAGCGAACGGACTTGCCTACACACAATCACACCAAAGTCCGATGGATTCGTACGTGATGACGTACGACCGGACTAAAATAAGGAAGTTGATAGCCAGTAGCCAATAGCTGCCCTAGCGTCGGTTTTCGTCCGTTGGACTAGCATACAGACGAGTGGATTTTTCGATCAGACTCAAATCCGTCGGAAAGATTTGAAACATGTTCCAAATCTAAAGTCCGTCTGATTTTCAACCGAAAAAGTCTGCTGCAGGTCCAATGAAGCCCACACATGGTCGGATTGTCCAACGGATTCGTCCCGTCGGACCAGGCCAGTCGAAAAATCCGCCCGTGTGTACGCGGCATAAAGCTTATTTTTTTCATTTTGGATAAAGTAGAAAAGGGTTAGGAAAGGGTCAGGTTTATAATGCTGCCTATGTTTGGAAAATTTACCTCTTTATTTGGCCTGATGACCATAGACTAGGGTTGCACCAATGCCAATACTAAGCATTTGCAAGAGTAACAGTACTCATGGGATTGAAAGTGAGGGTGAATCCAAATTTTTGAGTTGCCACCAAAGCAGGAACAGATCAATCAATATGTCAGCTATGACATCACATTAGGACTTTATAGACAAAATAAGTCTTCCTTCTACAGATAGCACTGAACATGCCACTGTCACCTGAAGGTGGCAGTGTTCATCTTTTTAATACCATACCTGTTAAATACGGCAGTTACAGTATTAAAAAAACAATATTTATGTTAAAAAATAGAAAAAATGTAAAAGTTTGTTGCACATTTTTTGGACTATAATAATAAAAAGAGCCGGGTTTTCAATAAAACAGTGCACCAATTAAAACCCTTTCAGGTATGCAAATTAGTAAGAGAGTTATTGTCAAGTTAATCAATGCATGCTGACTCTGGTAAAACTGACCTGGGCATCTAGACATCCATTACTTCCAAAAGGGTTTAATACGTGGACATTAGAGCATGTGGAAGTAAACTGGACTGTGAAACAGATCATTTACCCTAGCTGGGGAAGAGTCTTAAATATTGGGTTACCTATCAATCTGCTCAGTCTGGAACCCAAAGTCAAAGCCATTTTATCTCTGCTAGTGTGGAAAGGAAAATAGTTCAAACATCTGCCCCATTTTGACTCTATGAACTACTCACATTCTTAATTTGGTTTATAATCTAACTCTTCAGGGAGGCCATTCCATTGTTTTTTGTTTTTTTTTAACTTATTTTTGCTTCTGTACAGCCTTACCGTCTTTAGATTCTATAATCGGAATGTTCTTATTTTTCTAACCCTTCATAATCGACCATCTCTCTGCTCTGCTGTCTATGGAATAACCTGATATGTTTTTCTTCCTTCTCCTGTGTGTTATTGTAGAAATGATTTATCTCATTCTGCACGTTCAGTCTCCTCCACCGTGTTTTCTTTTGCTTCATCCTGTCTTCGACATTCTCATCTCCGCTATTTTCCTACAAGCCACAAATAATGACTGCCCTGCTGTAATTGTACCTGTTTTTTTTTTTTACCTTTCTGCTCTTTCCCTATTATTTGTAATAAGTAAATGGTCTAATTATCTTGTAGAGGTGACTTTTTCATCTGAAGACAGTTTGAAAGGATTTTCCACCTACAAATGATGTTAAATTATTGGCTTGTAGAGGTGGAACGCTTTTAGATTAGACAGGTGACTCCAAAAGCCTTTACATATCCACAGGACTTGCCTACACTTATCCTAATCAATGGTCAAAGAAGAGACTATTTCAAAACACATGATTTAACCACTTCCGGACCAGCCGGCGCAGTTTTACTGCTGCAGGTTGGCTCGGCTGGGCATATCGACTTTAGCTTAAGTCGCTTTGCCTTTTGGCCACTAGGGGCGGGCACCCGCAGCGTGTGCCCCAAGCCTATGCGGGTGCATTAAGGTGAAAAAACACCTGTCAGTGACCGGCCCCCAGCCCCCCCGTTTTACTTGTGGACAAGGTATGGTGAGAAATACTCCTGCGCTAGTGAGGCCGTTTGTTGTAAGAGAAGGGTAGTATTGTAAAAAGTGAGAGGACTGGAGGAGATAGTGAAGCATGTCCCGCTGCCTTAACTGACATGGGGTGGTCTGGAAAAGACTGCTTAGTAGGAGGTGGATGGAGGGCGCGTGATCAGACGCTCACATCAAAACAGGTTAGGTTTAATCATGTATATGGAATACAAACATATACAAATTAGATCATACAATTACTATGTAGCATAAAAACAGGTAACAAAAAGGTTAAAATTGGGGTATGCCCATGTTGAGACAGGTAATTAAAAAAGGCTGACGCGTTTCGAGGGTAACCTCTTCATCAGAGCCAGGAGAACAGGAGCACAGTCTGTATGGGCCGGTAGGCCGACATGTGTACATGGGAAGAAGTGGCTAGTTGGAGGGTATGTCCTGTAATGGATATTTAGTTATTCTAAGTTCCATACCAGTCCCCGTCCAGGTGTTCTACAAATGTATTAGGTATGTGTATAGTTGTAATTTCCTTTGCAGTGGTGCTTGGCTGTTGGATGTGCCTGTCTCCAGTAGGTATGGAGGAGCAGCTGCAGCCTCTATGTGTCTGGGAAGCCATTTGATCCTGGAAGTTGGAAGGAAGGAGGTGTCCTTTAAGGTAGCTGGAGCCGTGGATGCCTGAAAGTAGTGTATCTTTCTGCCTGGGATAGGCAAGTGTTCAGGAGGGCATCCATGGACGCATTGGAAGCCCACGCTTTGGCCATCTTTCAACTATAGTATATGTGGCAAGCGGTTATAAAAACTAATTGATTGGAATGGTGCCAATTGTTTTTTAGCTTGCTGGATTTGGGGGGTCTTCAGCTGCTATTGTGCCGTGCTAGGCTTCAGGTGTGTCCCTGAGGCTTTAAGGAAGAATGGGCTACATCCAGGCATACCTGCCATAAATGTATTCATTGTTATACAGTATATGCTTCAAGATGGATGCTTTCATGGACTAGAGTAGGGAACTACATGTCAAAGAGGGGTCTTCACAAGGCAATGTCTTCCATATTTATTTGCAAATATGTGCAACTAAAACATCTGTTTTACTTTTTAATAAATGCTAATTATAAATGAATTGGAGAGGTTTACATTTTTATTCATTATGATAGGTTAACCTTACTGAAGTTAAGTCTGATGTCCAGCAGTGTGACCTGGAGCCGCTAAAGCCGTATTTACATTTTGCTTCAATGTGAACTAGCTGCTCCCAAAAGACAGGCTGGTTATTCAAATTAAAGCAGAAGAAAACCCATCCATAAAACAGTTTTATTTCCGGCACGTGCCGGAAATGTAACACTCCCATTGGTTGTGCTCTCAACCAAACTGTCAAACCATCCAATGGCTGGTGTCATAACTTATCACATAACCACTTAAAGACCGGGCCTATTTTTCAAACTTGTTGTTTACAAGTTAAAATCATCTTTCTTTGCTGGAAAATTACTTAGAACCCCCAAACATTATATATATTTTTTTTTCTAATACCCTATAGAATAAAATGGGGGGCGTGGCTTGGAGCCGAACGAGAATGGCTGCCTAATCTCCTCGCTCTGTCCCACGGAGGTCCTGCAAACAGCCTAAAGGAGCCCTTACCTGCTAATAATATGGGGAAATCGAAGGATAAACCTTCCCAATCCCGGTCTCGATCCCCCAGGGGCATGGATTCGCTTTCCGGACACAACATCCCGGAAATCTTCCGGCCGCGATCACGCGAGGCCCCGGCTTCATCTCCGGCCTACTCCGGAACACGCGCCTCAAGCCCCAGCCCTGCCAGGAGAAGCTCACAACGTGCAGAGAGCCCATCCACTGCCCGTCCACTTACCATGGATGATCTCAGGTCAGTGGCCACAGACATCAAAGAATCCTTTGCTGCTGCCTTTACAGATCTCAGGAGGGAGATTCAATCGATGCACATGAAGATCGATGACATAGAAACAACCACTATCCGCCATGATGCCTCTCTACAACAGCTACAGCGTTCATCTCAGAGTTACAACAGCCAGCTCAGAGATCTACACAGACATATGGAAGATCTGGACAATCGCGGACGCCGCCATAATGTGAGGGTAAGAGGAATACCTGAGTCCGTCGAACAAAACCACATAACACAGGCCACAATCCAAATTTTTAATGACTTACTAGGGAGACCCCCCGAGACCCCCATTGAATACGAGCGTCTCCACAGAGCTCTCAAACCCAGAGGCAGAGAATCAGACCCTCCCAGAGACGTGATATGCTGCCTGGTGAATTTCAGATTGAAAGAAAACATATTAAGAAGAGCCAGAGAGCGCCGCAGCTTAATGTACCAAGGGGCAGAAATCAAGATTTTCCAAGATTTATCCCCCATAACCCTACAAAACAGAAGAGACCTATGCCCGCTGCTCGACCTACTGCGCCAAAAAGAGATCCAATATCGATGGAAATTTCCCTTCTGCCTGTCTGCAACAAATGCTGGACGCACTGCCAATCTGAAAGTCCCGGAAGATCTCAGGGGGTTCTGCAATACTCTGCAGATACCACTCATTGAACTCCCGGATTGGTATAAAGACTTTCGCTTCACCCAGCTCCAAAGAACCAACTCCATGGAGGCCATACCGGTAAGAGATGAATTCCACATCAGAAGGCGCAGATCATCCTCCCCAAGACCACTTCCTCAGAGGGATCAGCTGGACAGAGACCGACAAAGCCCAACAGCATCACCAGCCCACAGGCGGGCTCGGCCAGATCAGCTTTGATCAAACATAACCAAACGTTTGATAACATTACAACTCTTATTCAGAGTTGCAGTTTCTCTTAGGTCGCCACCCCAACCCAAGTTCCAGGACTATAGAACCAAGACAGAACAGCAATCCATTTGAAGCCCACAGCTCACCTGACAGAAACATACATCAAACCCGGCCTATACTGGATCCACCAGATACAGTCAGACAATAACACATACCCACAAGCTGAGAAACCCATGAAGATCCCACGCTACACGACTCCACATCAACCCATCTACAAGACATTTTTTCAGAGAAAATGCCACCCATCTACAGATCCCAACGGAAATCAAACAACTCCACTAAGTGCCTGAACCTAAGCCGTATACATCAACAGTGGAAGTCTGCCTGATTGAGCAACAAGACACCACACCAGCCACCAACATTTTCACACAACTATTAACCTTCACTGAATTCACGAATGACAGCTCAAGATGGACCCCCACCCTTCAAGATGGTGTCATCCACCACAGCTCACAACCCCACTGCTGCACCCCCCGCCGTCCCCCCTTCTCCCCTTCCCCCCCCACCCCCCTGCCCGCCCCAACCCTCCCCCCAACCCTTCTTTTCAGATACCTTCTCCAGATTGAAGACGACGCGACGAAGAAATGAACTGAACCCGAGAAATCAAAACAAGTCAGATGCTGAATATACAGTATTCCACCGCGCTCTGAGATACATGTAGAGCTCTCCCCCCCCCCTTCCCCCCCCCCCTTTTTTTTTTCTTTCCTTCTCCTCTCTCTCTCCCTCTCTTTACTGCTCTTAAATATGTTTATTTTGAATGTCTTGATATGCTTATGGGGGGGGGGGGATGGGGAGGAGGCACACCCCGCATGGACAAGGGATCTTTCCCTTCCTGATGCACTCCTATTCGCTATTCATTTGCCAGAGGTGTCCATGGGGGGTGGGCTTCCTAATGATGGGTAGAGTGTATTCAACCAACCATGCCAAGGCCACAGTGGCCGAATACTGCACAGTCTGTTAGATACCCAATAAAGATCACTTCATACCTAACTCAATGCTAAACTATGCTAGGAACTACCATAGACAGCTTTGGGATTGAACAACTGCTCGAGTTACAGCCCTATCCTAACTCAATGTCTAGACCACACTCAGACTAACCCCTATACATAAGCATCAATGGATCCTTATTTTATTTTTTCTTCCCCCAGAGTCAATTACTCCCCCAAATTATAGTGAGCTAACCGCTCAGAGGCTACGCCACCTTACGCCCCCTCACAGCCTCAATACTTACATCAAGCTCATAATTTACACCGAACTCAACTTAGCCCTACAATGATTGCTGCTACCTATTTCAGTATTATATCTAAGATATATGTATAGTTGGTTTAACTTTGCCACTTCTCCTAGGCCTCTATGTAGACTGTCCAGGTGGCGACCTCCACATGTTCCTCATCGTGGCTGGTTTATTCCTAAGACCACAGTTTAATGTTCAATGTTTTGAATATCTATGTTATTGATTGTTTCTATCTTCACATCATCAATCTGAGATCTGTAACCACAATCTCTCCCCTTGATATGTAAGCAGGCTCCCTACATACCAGTCGAATAGACCCAAGTTGACCTCCAACGGACAGAACGTCTCTCGAACTCCTTTTCGAGCTCCTTCCACTCCTCCACACAACAGGACAGTGACTATCCTAGTTGACCCATACCGAACGTTTCAACCCACTACAGGGTAAGGTAGCTGGACTACATTTACCTCCGGTAAGTACATCTCACTCCCCGTTACTAACCCCCTCCTGACTTATCACCCCCCTCCTACCCTCTATCTCCCCCCCTTTTCTATTCTCTCTCCCTCCCCCCCCCCCTTTATATATCTGGGTTTCTCCCCCTCCCTGGTCTCCACCGGAGCTTCTCCTACTACATCGCTCAAACACCTTTGAAAAGCCTGCGACCCCCCACAGATCACACCCACCCATATCGGCCGCACCGGCAAATTGCACTCCCTCCCCATATCTATTACACCATTTAGACTCTACCCAACGATCATGGACCCCCTACATTCCACTGTGCAACACAACACGCTTAAAATAGTCTCTCAAAATGTCAAAGGACTAAACATCCCAGAGAAACGTAGTCAAATACTCAACATGATGAATAAATTAAAAGCAGATGTGATATTTCTGCAAGAAACCCACTTTCGCACGGACATTACCCCTAAACTAGCAAGCCACAGATACCCTACATCCTTCCATGCTACAAACCCTCTAGCCAAAACAAAAGGAGTTTCAATCTTGCTCTCCAAAAATCTTCCATGGCAACTGATAGATTCCTTAATAGACCCAGAGGGCCGCTATGTGTTCTTGAAGGGAACCGTCCATAACCGGACGTTTACCTTGGCAAACATATACAGCCCCAATACTGCCCAGGTCAGCTTCTTCCGTTCTATCGCTGCCCTCCTCGCAAATTTTCAAGAGGGGACTACGATTCTTGGAGGCGATTTCAATGTAACACTTCAGCCCATCCTAGATTCCTCTTCGGGATCTTCCACACTTCCCTATAGAGCACTGAGACAAGTTAAGATACAATTACAGGAACTCCTTTTACACGACACATGGCGCACCCTACACCCGAATGGGAAAGATTACTCCTTTTTCTCCGCACCTCACAATAGATACTCTAGGCTAGACTACCTCTTTCTCTCCCAAAAAGACCTCCCCTTCCTGAAATCTGCCACCATTGAACCCCTACTCATCTCAGACCACCACCCGATCACCCTCTCCCTCTCCTTCCCGGAAAAAACCTTAGTCACAAAGATATGGCGTCTTGACCCATCTCTCCTCACCTCAGAAATTGACACTAACCGCATCCGCACCAGCTTAAGCAACTACTTCAGGGAAAATGATAACTCCGAAACAGCACCCCTGTCCCTCTGGGAGGCACATAAATGTGTCATCCGAGGGGAATTTCTCACAATTCAGGCCAACCGGAAAAAAACACAACAGACAACCTTTCAGGAACTCACTAACAAAATAAAGAGACTGGAAATACTCCACAAACAGTCCCAATCACAAGACACATACTTAGAACTCACTCAAACCAGGAAACTTCTTTTGGAAATCCTCAACCGTAAAACCCGACGCAAATTCACATTGAACCAAAAGCTATTTTATGAGCAAGGGAACAAGTGTGGAAAGCTATTAGCCAGAGCAATACAATCCAAGAAAGCTAGCACCAACATCCACACCATTAAAGACCCGCTAGGTAATTCAAGCTCAAACTCCGCAGACATAGCATCTCACTTCGAACGCTACTACACAGAACTCTATAACATACCACAGCAACCCGAAAAGACCGCAGGCCACACCTCCAGAAAAACCCTTATCACAAATTTTCTCCAAAAATTCAGCCCCAAACCCATACCCCGAGAAGAGGCTCGCGATTTAGACAATCCTATTTCCGAAGAGGAACTTAAGAAAGCGATTAAACAACTAAAAACTGGCAAAAGCCCAGGCCCCGATGGTTTTTCAGCGCCATATTATAAGACCTTCATAGACATCCTTTCAGCTCCGTTCCTAAAGACTTTCAACTCCTTAAACTCCTCCAAACTACCCTTTCACAGACTGCTTGAAGCACATATCACGGTCATTCCGAAGGAGGGGAAGGACGCCACTTCAGTCACTAGTTATAGACCAATATCCCTACTCAACGTAGACATCAAATTATTCGCAAAAATACTAGCAAACCGACTCCTTCCCCTCCTTCCTACAATAATAGGGAAAGACCAGGTTGGATTTGTTCCTGGCAGAGAGGCCAGGGACAACACCATCAAAGCTATCAACATAAACCATTGGCTAACTTCCCAAAAACAAAAACAAAGGGGCTTCTTTCTATCCCTGGATGCTGAGAAGGCGTTTGACAGGCTGGCCTGGGACTACCTGGGGGCGGTTTTACGCCACCTAGGTTTACACAACCGAATGTTTAATCTAATTATGTCCCTATACACCACACCAACAGCAAAAGTCAAAGTCAACGGCCACCTGTCAGACGCCTTCTCCATCAGTAATGGAACAAGACAAGGATGCCCACTGTCCCCCATCCTTTTTATCTTAACTCTAGAACCCCTACTACGCTGCCTACGATCGAACGAGAACATCAAAGGTATTCCCATTGCAGGACACACATATAAAATAGCGGCTTTTGCCGATGATATTCTGCTATTTCTAAGTGACCCACTTACCTCGATCCCAAACCTCCTCAAAGATTTTGACTTATTTCGGCAAATATCCAACCTAAAGATTAACTTCTCAAAATCCCATGCCCTCAACATTTCCCTCCCGACAGACTTAGTCTCCCAATGCCAAGATAACTTTCCCTTTATCTGGAAACAAAACGCCATTACCTACCTGGGAATCCAACTGACCACACACCTATCAGACCTATACGCTAAAAACTTCACTCCGCTGATTCGCACTATCTCCGAAGACCTACGTAGATGGGACAAACCCCATTTTTCTTGGTTCGGCCGTGCGGCCATCCTGAAGATGAACGTGCTCCCACGTATCCTCTATCTGCTACAAACAATGCCCATCAAACTCCCTGTAGCCTTCTTTCACACGATCAAACAACAATTTCTGCAGTTTCTTTGGAAACACAAGCGTCCTAGGATAAGCTACTCCCACCTCTCGAAACCCAAAAATAAAGGGGGTATTGGGCTACCAGATTTGCAGAACTATTACAGAGCTTGCCATCTGGGTAGAATTGTAGACTGGGCAGTACATGAAGGAGTTAAAGACTGGGTGAAACTAGAAGACTCATTCTCCCACTTGCCCATTAAAAGCACCCCATGGATTCTCCAACGCCACATCCCCAAAACCCTAAAAGACCACCCCCTTATAGAGGCTACCCTCAGGAGCTTTAGGGAAGTTTGTAAGAAATTTCAAATCTCCTCTAACCCAGGACCCCTCACACCTATCCGCCACAACCCAGCCTTTACACCAGGGATGTTCGACAACTTCCTTAAAGATACCTGGCCACACAAAGACATACTAGCCCAACACTTTTTTAGAGATGGTAATTTCACAAACCGTGACACACTCCCCATAAACACAAGGGGCGAACCCTTCCCGCTATGGACCTACTTCCAGATTCGCCACTTTCTTACAACAACTCACCGAAATGCGTCTGTGTCCAGAAACTTAACCCCATTTGAAAACCTATGCTCCCAAACTACACCGCAACAGCACTTGATTGCAAATACACATTCCATGCTCTTTGCCTTGACATCCCCCAAAGACACCAAAGCTTGCCAAGCTTGGGAGAGGGAACTTCAAATAGACCTAACAGAAGAGAACTGGGAACGAATTTTTACAATAGCACACAAGGGCTCCCTCAATGTCACGATACAAGAGAACAACTACAAAACCCTATCCCGATGGTACCGTACCCCGGAACTACTAAACAAATTTAATCCTGATATGCCAAACAACTGTTGGAGGTGCTCCAATGAAATAGGTACATTCTTACACATTTGGTGGTCCTGCCCTCTTCTCCAGATTTTCTGGAAATCGGTTCATGACATCACTTCTCAGGTAACCACATACCCCCTAGACTATACTCCTACCAGACTCCTTCTCCACCATTCCTCCACTTCAGCCCACACGTACAGAAAATCTCTGGGAATACATATGATCAATGCAGCCAAACTATGCATCTCAGCCAAATGGAGATCCTCCTGTAGCCCAACTTTATTTGAATGGTTCTCCCGTATAGACAAAATTGCTGAAATGGAGGAATTAATCCACATTGCAAAAGACACGCCTTCAAAATACTCCCGAACGTGGGCTTGCTGGACCCACTTTTGCACCACAGAGAGATATTCCTCCATTATGAAGCCAAACCGTCCCGATTCCTCCCACAACGAATGACCGAATAAGCCGAAAACCCCTCTTGAGACATACACTAACCCATCAAAACTCACTGTTTCACTCAATTCTGCTTTAATGCGGATCCCGGGGGGAGTCCCCCTTCAGACAGGGATCCGCACACGAAAACATCCTTACTCCGGAGACCCGGTGGAGACTGGGGAGGAGTTACCCCTATCCCCTACCTCTCACACATACCCCTATCCTCTACCCCATCCCTTTATCCCCTTCTTGCCTATGACTACTACCCCCCCCCCCTCCTTATCCATACCCAAACTGAACTGACAATGACAACCAACTACCCACTCCCATGACTACCCTAACTTGGATGTTTAATCCGCCACCCACTTGTCACATTTCAAAAACCGACGAGACTAACCTACCTCACAGACTGACCCTACGTAACAAGCCCGACACATTGTCACGTGTTCAGGGACAAACCTACGGACCCATAGATGACTACTCTCGTACATTCCCCCATTTAACCCAAAACTCCTAACACCTTACTCTAGGTGATGCTCATACCTAATATGGTTCCTGATCTCAGTTGATGTGGTAAACCTCGAGTTCGAGGCTTTCTTACTCTGTTATAAGTCTGTATGACCTACAGTTGAATACATAAATGACTCATTATATTGTAGTGACATATGTCATGTTAATATGATTCATGTTGTCTACCCATATTCTGGTTGTAAAAACTGTGTAACTTCTTTTATTCATAATAAAAATTTTAATGGAAAAAAAAAAAGAATAAAATGGCGGCCGTTGCAATACTTTTTGTCACACCGTATTTGGGCAGTGGTCTTACAGGCGCACATTTTTTGGAAAAAAATTCACCTTTTTGGATAAAAATAAAAGTTAAAAAAAAGATTGATAAAAAATAAGACAACAGTAAAGTTAGCCCAATTTTTTTTTTTTATATTGTGAAAGATGATGTTACGCAGAGTAAATTGATACCCAACATGTCACGCTTCTAAGTCACGCTTTTAAGTCGCTCCTGGAATGGCGACAAATTTTTACCCTTAAAAATCTCCATATGCAATGTTTAAAAGACGTCCGGATGTGGTTAAACAGAGACAAAGATGGCAGCTACCTTGGCTGAAAACGATAGGGGGGTTTACTTACACTTTATAATTAAGTAGGTCTCCCATCTTCCAATAGCACCCCCTAATGGTGATCAAGAACATTCAGCTTTTAGAAGAACATGATGTAAATACAACTCGAGTCTCAGACAATTCAGCAGGGACTGGCTGAGATTCGAACCATGTATGGGCAGACTGATTGTACCCAAGTTGATCCATCAATTGACTTGGGTACAACCAACATGTCAGATTTTTAGGTGCGATTATTGCCAATGGTTATAGCTCATTGCAATGATCACTGTATTCTCCTGGTAGGGACAGCTCCTCAGTCCTCCCTCTGGGAGAACACAACAGCTCTGTACGAGGGATTTCCCATCATCACTAACTGTGTTGATGGGGAAATTAAGTGATTTTCTTTCCTGCAACCAATGGTTGCAGGAAAGAAAATCGTATTATCTATGGCCTGTTTTATCCTTAGTACACATTACCTGACATATTGGCATTTGTTTACAGGTTGCACATTCAAGTACCAATCCTAGATCCATAGTAAATGTGTTAAGGCTCACTAACTTTTAACCTTTTTCTTACGTTAGATACAGTATATCTGAAATGTTATTTTATAAATCCACAGACTTGGATCCACAGACAGGTGCCAAGCATACAACCATCTACCAGTCCTTCTAAACTTAGATGATTATTACTCTGTGTTTCCATGGGACTTGTATAAGCATGGCTTATCTCTGATTCGTTTTCCTAACCTGATTTCTTTCTTATCTGCTTTTTTAAAAAATTAATTTCCACTCATAGGTAACCACGGAAGCAAAAAAGAGAAATCTGATGGAGCACCGTATAATAAAAAAGGAAGGGAGGAATTGATATATTAAAACAAACATTTGGATTGTAACATCATTCTCTGCATCATTAGGCTGTGAGAGCAGTGAATTGTGAAGACGTGCCCCTCGGGAGTGGGTTCCTGATGCTCTGCACGCACATGAAGTGGGTTGAATGACACTGGGTGTCATTTAGCCTGGAATAGGACCAGCACTGGACCACAGTGCTGAGTCTTTGGGGCACAGCACCAAAGAGTCTGTATTGCACTCTGAGTTGCATTTTTTTAAAAGCAGCTCAAGAATTTAAAAAATGTTACAGACTTTAAAAGAGAACTATGTTTTTTTTTTTTTTTTATTGCCCATTCATACTTAACAAGGTGGATGTAGAAGAACGATGCTGCATCTGTCCCCACCCACCTCTGTACTGAGAGCCGTGCCACGAACACCGCTGATGGCTCAGTTCTC
The DNA here is from genome assembly GCA_037952925.1 of Lithobates clamitans. NCBI lineage: Eukaryota > Metazoa > Chordata > Amphibia > Anura > Ranidae > Lithobates > Lithobates clamitans. The sequence goes on along the minus strand of JBBGZY010001079.1, from coordinate 2,152,061 downwards.
ACTCCTCCCTGAGTGGAGAGCTGCTGCCTGTCAGTCAGCATCTCTTCTGCTCTGCTCCTGCACGCTCATTGAAGCGCTGAGCTGTGGAGGGGCGGGGAGCGGCGACCTCAGTGTCTCAGCGGCTTGCTGAAAAGCTGAGAATGCCATCAGTCCAGGCAGCTGGCGGATCCAGACTTCCTAAGTCGGAATGATGCGCTGTCTCGACTGATCCTGGGGACGTCAGAAGAAAGCGGACTTCAGACTGCTCCCTGCTGAAAACGGGTCACAGGAGTGCAAAATGAATTGCACTCCTGTGACCCTTAGGAGAATCCCAGCCTAAAAAGCTAAGGCTGGACTTCTCCTTTAAGGTTTTGAGATGAATGATAAAGTTAAGTTATAGGATTAAATGAACTGAAACCAGATAATTTTCTTAAGGGTAGGAAATAGGTTTAATGGTTTGGTAAGTGTTGGAGCCAGTTCACATATCTCCGGGTGGCGTCTTTGGCTTAGTTTCAGGGCCGAATTCAGGCAAAGATTCAGCCCTAATTCATCCCTGAAACGAAGAACAGGGACGGACAGCATTCCGCGGCGTGAACCGAACCTTAAGGGGTCAGCCTATTTGAAACACATATTTTAGTTTTGGTACCTTCAGGAGCAAAAAACATTCATAATATATCTTGGCTACTCAACTGGTGAGATCTCTGTGCTGGGTTACTGGGCCAACACATGTGCTGTGGCCATCATGAGAAGTTTCTGATCTCTCTGATGGATTTTTAAACCATTTTATTATTTGTAGAGCGTAAGAGGAAAGCTGTGACACAAAGGTGAGCAGGAACACCCAAACTCCCAGATAGTAGGTGGAACTTGCTGTTGGAGTATATAAAATGTATAAGAAGTCAGGAGCTTATTCAGCCCTTCAAGTTCTGTCTATAGCTAAAATGTTACTTTTGGTCAAACTGATCCTTTAAGTTTTGGGTACTGGAGATTTTTTAAGGGGTTGGAGGTGGTCGAGCATTAGTGTTTCTAGTAAAATCTATGTTTATTTTCAGCACTGAAAGCCCCAAACCCAAAAAATTACTGTACCAGATTGCAGGTGTTGAAATCCAATATGTTTAACCACTTGCCCTACCGTGGATATCTCCTAAACCGCTTAGGTTTAGGAGATATCCACAGTAGCTACAGGTAAGCCTTATTATAGGCTTACCTGTAGTAAAAAGTCTGATTTACAGCCCCGAATTCCAAAAAAGCTGGGACACTGTCTAAAATCTACATAAAAACAGAATGCAATGATTTGCAATCTCATAAACCCATATTTTATTCACAATAGGACGTTTGGGTGCTAAAATGGCCTGCCTGCAGTCCAGACCTTTCACCAATTGAAAATATTTGGTGCAAAACAAAAATTTCAAAACAACCTTATTTTTTTCTTAAAATGGTACGTTTTCTCAGTTTAAATATTTAATATGTTTTCTATTTTCTATTATAAAAAAAAATATGGATTTATCTAATGTATGTTTTATGTATGTTGAAAATCTCATGCATGTTTACTTATCTATATGCTTTCCATGTCACCTCTCAATACTGCATCACAAAGAATTACAAAAAGTTATTTTAAAAAAGACATTGAATTACTTTTTTAATAAATACATAACTGCACTATTGTTTTCTGTCAAATTGGGTACATTTCCCTTTACATCCTTTCCTGGAGACACAACAGGAAATGAAAGGAAATCTCACCAAAATTAAAAGAATGTCTCTGTTATGCCGCGTACACACGAGCGGACTTTCCGGCAAACTTTTCCGGCGTACCGGAGTCTGTCGGACAATTCAATCGTGTGTGGACTCCAGCGGACTTTTTTTTTCTCAAAAGTTTGCCGGACTTAGATTTGAAACATGTTTCAAATCTATCCGACTGACTCGAGTCCAGTCGAAAAGTCCGCTCGTCTGTATGCTAGTTCGACGGACAAAAAGCCACGCTAGGGCAGCTATTGGCTACTGGCTATGAACTTCCTTGTTTTAGTCCGGTCGTACGTCATCACGTACGAATTCGTTGGACTTTGGTTGATTGTGTATAGGCAAGTCCGTTCATTCAGAAAGTCCGTCGTAAATTCTGTTGAAAAGTCCGCCGGGCAAAGTATGCCGCAAAGTCCGACCGTGTGTACGTGGCATTAGACAGTTTTCTTGGAACTTTTATCCACTTTGGAGCATTTACCCTCAATTCTTACTCTAGTGACAACTTTAAAATTGTGTTGTGTTCCCATCATTTTTTTGTCTTCAAGACAAACATAGAGAGGGGATCAATAACCCTTCCTTACCCTATCCAAAATCAAAAAAGATGTTTTGCCCTTGCAGACAATTTAAAGTAAACCTTTACTGGGAGAAGGACTGCCCCTTGAAAACTTCTGTCCTTCCTATAAAAATACAATTTTCCTGGTGGTGTCCTGCATCAATACTTTCTAAAGTCACTGAGCCAGACATGCCTATTATTTGTGGAAAGTATGGGTCCAGAGATAGCACTGGACCCGTACAGTTATCTTACTGGTATTTTTTAGCATAGAGTATTGATGACAGTGTAAATGATCTGGTTCCTGGGCAGGCGGCTTCTACAACCCAGAGGTTCTCTACACTCTCCTTGGCTTGCAGTGTAATGTAACAAGAATTGAAATTGAAGCACCACACCACTGCTAAGAGGTCCAGATACAACTTTTCATGGAATAAATTTCAATTCTTTTTACAAACATGCCTATTAGACAGAGAAAAAGTCATATCTCATGATCTGCATCCTTGGTCCAGGTCATTTCACAGAAAAGTTAAAGCCACTAGATAATTATGACAGCAGGCAAGAAACAGAGGTCAGCAATGGCAATCTCCATAGTCACACTGTTTGTAATGTCTAACACTACCACTTGTATCAGTGAAACAATAAATACAAAGATTACAGTCCCCTTTTACATTTTCTTTTTCTGTATTATTTAATAATGTTTTTCCACTTGACTATGGTGCCAAATAGATGTTCTTAATACACCTTTTACGATTCCACTGATGATTTGTGTCCTTTGAAATGTATTTAAATTGTTTATTCAGTGTATCTTCTTTGAATAACACCTTCTTTTCATCATGTGTGTCATATATTGTGTGCTGCTGAGAATAAATTGACAGCAAAATGTATTATTTGATATTTTTCTCCATCGTGATATTTTTTCTTATTGTACGATCTTTCTGATAAGACAGGAACGGGGGGCAATCCAATTATCAATGTTTACCGCCGACAAACACTTTGAATACTAGGAAGCTGTTTTCAAAGCCAGTGAAAAGTACAGTCCATGACCACCTTTTCTCTTATCTGAAGGGATATAATTTAGTTTAAAACACTTCAGTTGGTCGGAGCTTGTCTGCGTTCAAGGCTGGATTTTCTTTTAATGAAACTTCACTCCTAAAAATGTTTAAGGTTCGGTCTTTTGTACTTGTTATTGGTACAAGTGGCTTGATTTAAGGAAGAATCCACTTTAGACCAATGTTCAATAATTACCTCCTGTGCTTTCAAAAGGCATGATTCTGTACATCTGCAACATTCCTCCTACTCTTTCTCATAAGCATAAAATGCTCCAGCTCTGTCTTTATAGAAAGACTCAACTCTATTATTAATGAGAGCTAGTACTTTACCCACTAAGGTCAAAAGTACAACCTGCTCTCTCTGCTGTCCATAATTACTCTCCTCCATGTTCTCCTTTGGCACCAAAATCACTGTTTAAGGCATAAGTGTGCGCAGCCTATTGCATTAGGGTGTGCACCTCAAAGCTCATATGTGTGCATATACTGTATTTATAGGGCAGTAGGGCAATGGACAGTGTCGGTAGAGTAGTGAACGGTGTCAGAAGGGCAGAGATGGGTGTCAGTAGTTAATTTTTTATATATTTTTTTATTATTACTTTTTTACAATTTTATAATTTATTACAAAATTGTTTTTACAATTTTTTATTACTTTTTTTTTTCAATTTTTTAGGAGCTCCATTGGGGGACTTTGGTGAAATATCATGGGTCTAAACAGACCCCTGATGTCTCACTTTTGACTAAAGGACAAATATTCCCCAGTTCCTTTCTCTGCAGCCAAGCAGCAGGGGAAATGTGCCCAGCACAGGATGATTAGGGTGTGCCCAGGCACACCTGGCACACCCTGTTCACACGCCTATGGTTTAAGGTCTGAGTTAGCTTTGGGACAAAGTTAAGGGTCTAGCCTGGGGGGGGGGCGTGGCCAAGATCGGCATATGAGAGGACGCACTTCTCACAGCTCCTGCTTGATCCTCAGTCTGATCCTTTCCCGGCACCTCTGATCCTGATTTTTTCGGCCCCACAGCTGGCTTCCGAGACCCCCTACCATCCGGATCCACCACTGGCCCTCTGCACAAGAGCAAAGACCCGCTGACGCCCGTTAGAGATGGCGGGACCGGACTCTCAAGATGGCGCCGCTGCCGTAGCAGCCAAAGCACAGCGCACGCCGCGAACGACAGACAAGCCCAGGGATAATACCAGCAAAAAGCAGCTGAAAGTACCGGGTAAGGAACAATACAGAGACATGACATATTATACACAGAAATTACAAAGCCCGGAGGACGTGGGGGGGGACGGCAAGTAATGGGGAAGCTGCAGATCTTTTTTCACAAGCTGACTGGGGCCTTGACACAGACAGTACTCCTGAGCAGCTGCATGAGGCCATGAATCATCCTCCCTCCCCCCCACCATAAGATGAAATAATAGAAAACCCGGAGCAGCCTACTCTGGCTGATATTCTAAAGGCTGTTAATGTGTGCACGGCTACAGTCACTGATATGAAGGAGCAGTTTGGGGGCCTGAGGGAAGAAGTTTCACTACTCAGACAAGACCTTCAAAAGGTTAGAGAAAGAGCAACTGCAGTTGAGAGCAGAGTGAGTGATTTGAAGGAGCAGTTACCCCCGTTGGCGCGAGAAGCAAAGGCAGCTTACCGCATGGCCCAAGACACATACAACAGAGCAGAAGACACGGAAAACCGTTTGCGCAGAAACAATGTCCGTATTGTCGGCCTCCCTGAGAAATCAGAGGGCAGAGATCCTACATCGTTTGTGGAAAGCTGGCTGGTTGAGCTATTTGGTCAGGAAGCTTGCTCCCCATTCTTTACAGTGGAGAGGGCCCACAGAGTGCCGGGGCGACCTCCTCCTCAAGGTGCTCCCCCCAGATCAATGCTGGCCAAACTGCTGCACTACTGTGACAGAGAGGCCGTGCTAAGATGCACGAGAGAACAGGCCAATGTGAAGTTTAATGGAGTAAGAGTGTCATTCTATCCAGACTTTTCGGCTGAGGTGCAGAGAAATAGAGCTAAGTTTAGTGATGTGAAGAGGCGCCTCAGAGCTTTGCAATTGCCATATGCCATGTTATATCCGGCGAAGCTGCGAGTAACTGCGGAAGGGCATGCACAATTCTTTGACTCTGCCAGAGAGGTGGCTGCCTGGTTAGATCACAATGAGCAGGCGCTACGCCATCATCGTGCGGATGTGGAGGGTGACTGACCGGGACATACTCTTAGAAGGTAAGAGGGCTGTCTACACATTTGGATACCACACTCCCTCTTCCTTACTGTTCTTTTTTGGACTGCAAAGTCGTTACCATACCTCTAGATGTTGTTTCTATACCCTTTACCATAATCTACCAACACACCTGACCTCTTCCAAGTTACCTAATTGCCGGGAAACATCCTATATTTCTTCAGTGAAAGGAACTGAACTGTGAAACCCCCCCTTACTTAACTTGAGATGTGTGAATTATTAGTTGGTCAATTTTTGGACCGAGTTGGCATGGCTCGTCAGGATGTCCATACTGTTTATTTTTGCTTGGTCTCTCACAGGAGTGAGAGCGTTAAACCGCAAAAGGAAATACCTTAGTGCAGTTGCACTGTTGTTTATAGGCACCATTGTGCTATATTATTTTATACAACCTGTTTCATGCTGCAGTCCAAGAATCTTACTTTCACTAATCATATGGTACTTTGATCTCACTCAAGTCTACTGCCATTCCTCCCAACAGGATCCCGGTGGTTTCTATGCAAGGAAGCCACCTTATGTCTTACCCTCGCAGCTAACTGTGTCTTTGCCATGGCAGGTTCCCCAGTGATCTCCTGGAATGTCAGGGGCATGAACTCCCCCCTGAAACGCACTATGATTTTCTCATGTCTGAAAAAGTTTTATCCTGCAGTTATCTGCTTGCAGGAAACACATTTAACGTCTGATTCTAAAAGCTGTATGAAGTATAGATGGATCGGGTGGTCGTACCACTCCACCCACACCTCCTTTTCTTGGGGGGTGAGTGTAGTGATACACAGCTCCCTGGACTTCCAGGAATTTGAGTCAAAAATAGATCAGGAGGGTAGATTTGTATTTTTGCATTGTCGCATTGGTATTCTGAAATGTGTGCTAGCTTGTGTGTATATTCCTCCCCTGTTTAATGCTCGGGTACTCCGGCTCCTCCTGGAATTTCTGCAGGGGAAGCCGGATCTCCCGCTGCTGCTAGTGGGTGATTTCAACAGTTGGTTGGCTCCGGCCTTGGACAAACATCTGGGCCCGAGCACTCCAACTCCTCATAGGCTAACTCTTTTGGCTAGATTGCTACAGGAGGTGGGATGGTTGGATTTATGGAGACACCAGAATCCCACTGCTAAACAGTTCTCCTGTTTCTCAAAAACACATGGTTCATTATCTAGAATAGATTTGGCAGTGGGAAACCCGGCTATGCTCTCCTCGGTGTTGGATATTTCGTACAAACCTCGGTGTGTATCTGATCACTCCTATATGGTGATAAATCTTATTGTAACCCACCAATCCACACTCCCTAAGGTACCGTGGAAATTTAACGCCTTTTGGCTTCAGCTTTTTACCTCCCCTGAGAACTTAGAAGGCAATATAAAAAAGTTTTTTTCCTGTCAACCGGGCTCATTGTCTGTCCTTGCAGAATGGGAGGGCATTAAAACTCACCTTAAGAAAATACTTAGTAATGAGGTTACCAAGATTAAGAAACAGAAAGAAAGGAGGCCTTGCATTACCGAATCCATGGCTTTATTACCTGTCATCGCAAATGCAACATTTGATAGGTACCATGGCCATGGAGGGGGAATCTACAGTCAGAACCCCTAGTGCTTCAGAATATATAATGTTACATACGATAGGGGGTAAATCCGTTCCCACGGCTTTGGAGGCCTCAGCTTTCAGCAAGCCTCATAAATATTTCCCACTTATGCTCTCATATAAAAAATATGGAATAAAACTAAGTATATTCAGGAGGCGACAGGTATTGATGAGTATAGTCCTATATGGGGAAATGAATCCTATCCAGAACTTGCTAAATTATAACATGCGGAGAGGTGGAAGAGGTTTGGCATTCCTTACCTAACGCAAATTATAAGTGAGGGAAAATTGCGTTCCTTTGACAACTTGAGGGACCTATATAGACTACCGACCTCCATGCTTTTTTACTATATGCAACTTAGGCATGCATTTGCAGCCCAGTCAAAAACCTCTGAATGGCATACTGCCTTGAACCCTTTGGTAGCTTTACTTAAAGGGGCTGAGACCTCTAAAGGATTCATTTCCCAGAGCTATAGCACCTTACTTCACAAATACCTTCTAAAACACCCCTTGACAGTGAAAGGAAAAAGGGAGCTAGATGTTGGGCCTGTGGATGAGGATCAATGGGAGGAGGTTTTGCAGTCAGTTTCCATATGCTCACTGAATGTAACGCAAAGACTAACGCAATTATATACACTCTTGAGAACGTATTATACACCTCATAGGTTACATAATATGGGACTTCTTTCCACTCCAATCTGTACTAGATGTAAGAGAAACCATGGAGATTTATTACATATGTTGTGGAGATGTCCCAAATTACATGTGTACTGGAAGGGTGTGGTGGACACACTGAGCGCAGTTTTTGGGATCTCAATTCCGTTGGATTCTAGACACTGTATTTTGAATGTGTTAGATGAACTGGAGTGGGAACCCCATGTCTATCTAGAGCCCTTTTTGTGGCCCGTAAGTTAATCATGGTACACTGGGAATCTGAAACGCCCCCCTCAGTCAAGGAATGGGTTACTGCACTAGGCAATATAATAAGAATGGAGAAAATTATATACCAACACAGGGGATGTTCAAGGAAATTTGAAAAACTCTGGGATCCAAGGCTAGGCACTCCTGGGCTAGCCCCAGAAGATCTGGTCATGGATAGACCATTGCGTCTTAATAATGGTTGAAAGTATTGTGTACCCTGCATTAGACTTTAATAGAGCTTATTGCTCCTGTTGGTTAAAGACAGAGGGAAGGACTATGGGAAGATAAAGATGCAGTGATTTCATTTCTTTTTTTTTATTGTTTAACAGTGAGAACTATATGATTGTATAAACTTGAATCTATTTCTGGAAAATATGCCTGTTTATGCTATTATGTATAATTTAATTGTGGACTTCTTGGACTGTATGTACTTGTTTTTCAATAAAAACTTTTTCTTGGATAAAAAAAAAGGGTCTAGCCTGTATGACAGACCCTGGGTCTGACAATTGGACTCTCGAACTGTATCTTTAGAACTTTAGAACCTAAGATAGAGGGATACATTGGCAATGATGACATGCGGGTGTGGCTTAAAGGGGCGTGGTTAAGCAGGATGTAAGCCTACTCACTGTATACATTGCACACATATGCAGTACTTCTTGCTCCCGCTAACAAAATCCTTTATTATTTTAAGGGTCACACACACACAAATCTCAGCACAAAGGAGCAATTATTAAAAAGAGGAACTCTTTCATTACACATTCTTTTTCTGGATATAGAACATATACATAGAGCCAGGGCTGGAACGAGGGGGGCAGAGAGGGCACCTGACCCAGGCGCTAGCTGTATGTGCAGTGGGGGGAGGCACACAGGGAGCTCCCGTCTCCCTTACAGGAGTGACCGCTTTGTCACTCCTGTCAGCAGATTTTTTTCAATCCAAAGCGTGGTTGTACTCTGTACAGCCACCTCTGGCGCCAACCCTCTGCTCCTTGGCGGCCGCTGTCACTTGTAAACACAGAAGCGGCTTCCTGTGCGATTCTGTGTTTACATATTATACAGCTATCCTCAAGTGACAGTGCCTCCTCAGTTCAGGAGGAGTAGCTGCCAGCAGGTTAGGCATGGAGCTCTCTGCAGGAGTAGTGCTGTACTGGGCGGCTGCAGGAGCAGAGGGTAGCTCTGTGTACTGGGCAGGCCCGGGAGGAGGAGGGAGTTCTGTGTTTTGGGGAGCTAGAAGGTGGGGGGTAGCTCTGTGTACTTGGATTGCTAGGAATTGGGGGGAGGTCTGTGTACTTGGGGTGCTAAGAGGTTAGGGGAGCTCTGTGTATTGGGGGTGTAAGGAGGTGGGGGGAGCTCTGTATACTGGGGGTGATGGGAGGTGGGAGGAGCCCTGTGTATTGGGGAATGCTAGGAGGTTCTCTGTGTATTGGGTGGTTCTAAGAGTGGGGAGCTCTGTGCATTAGCGGGTGCTAGGAAGTGGGGGAGCTCTGTGTATTGGGGGTGCTAGGTGGGGGGAGATCTGTCTATTGGGGTAGCTCTGTGAATTGAGGGTGCTAGGAAGTGGGGAGATCTGTATATTGGTGGTGCTAAGGGGTGGGGGAGCTCTTTACTAGGGAAGAGGGGGCTCTGTTCTTTGGATATGGCAAGCTAGGGGTGGTGGGAGCTCTGTTCTGGGGGGGGGGGTGAGCTTTGTGTATGGGTGGGAAAAGAAGGAGCTCTGCATTCTCGCAATGGGGGGGGCACAGTTTCCCATCTTTGCCCTGGGCACCGATTGACCTTACCCTAGCACTAGCACTGCATAGAGCTAACACTTTACTTTTCTTAGAGAAGAACTTAATTAAAACAATAACTCTTTAGTAATCAGCAAGTGATGAGATGTTAAGCTCCTTTGTCAAGGATATGTAATGTACAGTACAGCCTACAGAGTACAGTGGTCAGGACTATGTATTAAACAACTTAACATATACAAAGTATGTAACATCCAACATAGCATTAGAAGGGCATAGATAAGGAGTATGTAATGTGAAACCTAGTAGGTAGTGAGCAGTGGATAGGAGTATGTAATGTACAACATAACATATGGGGATCAGGAATATGTAACATACAACATAGAAAATACAATGTAGTAGTAAGATTATGTAAGATAAAACATTGCTTACATTGCTGCCCAGTGGCAGGAAAAATAGCACCCCAATCACTGGTTGTCAGTGGCACCAAAAAGTTTCTTCTTCCCTAATCATCAGTGGTTGGTGGCAATAAAAACATTCTATTTCCCCAATCATTGTGGATCAGTGGCAGTTAGAAGGTCCCCTCTCCCCAATCATTGGTGGTCAGTAGCACTAGAAAAGTTCCATCTCCAAAAATATTTAGGGGTCTGAGGAAGAAAAATGGTCCCCCCCCCCCTCTGCAATCATTGGTGGCCAGCGACAGTAAAAAGGTTTCCCCTCCCCAATCATTGGGGTCAGTGGCAGTGAAAAGTTTCACCCCTCTCCCAATCACTGGCACACAGTGGCAGTAACCAGGTCATCCTCAATCACTGGTCACCATTGGCAAATAAAAGGTCTCTACAAGTTTGCTTTTAAGAAAAAAAAACATATTAATGTGCCTGCCACTTCTACCCACATTGATGATGTGATGACCTTTGATGTGGTATGGTTGTTAGTCCCATATGAGAACTTTCACATTGGAAAGCATGTCAGCACACCTAATTATGCCTAATGAGGTGCCCAGATATCCATATTTAATGCCTGGATATAATGCAGATTTAGCATATCAGCTCTATTCACATTTACAGTGCTGCATAAGCATATACTAGTTGCCACTGAAAGCTGAGCTCATTCGTTTGAGAGTATAAGAACGCATCTGTTGCCCAGCATGGAGTTGCTTTACAGGAGAAACTTGTCATATCTCCAATAGTGCATGATCACTCATGTCTAATGTCCATGTATGGCTGCCGAGTGATGCCTATTGGGATCAAGCATCCACCATGTAAGCTGCTAGTGATCCTGCCATATGGTAATTCCTATCAAGCCAATATTAAATTGTACTTTCCTACAATATCCTGTGTCTGGTTTCCATTTGGCACATGACTATAATAGTAATTCTGGCATGACCCATGGGCACAGTTTCAGGCAACCCTTTACTGGCTTAACATTAACATTGGCTCGACCTAGATATAATCCCATGATTTACTTAGATCGGTGTTTCTCAACCTTTTTCAGTTAAGGCTCCCTTTAAAATTATGGACAATCTCAAGTCACCCTTTAAAATGATGGACAGTCTCTGGGCACCCCATTCTAAAATGCAAAAAACTATTCTAATAGTTTTACACAATACATCAACATCCACACGCGTAGGACACCCAATGGTAGAGGGGATTTATTCTTCCAAATCCAAAACATTTTTGCATTGTTGATATGCCAGCGGCTAGAATGTCGTAATGGTGCACAATGAAAACCTGTGGCTTTATGAAACTAAAAGGCAGGTTTCATCCATCTGCTGGCTTGTATACTATTTTGGGGCAATTTTTAGGCATTTTGCCAAGGCACCCCTGAAGAAACCTTAAGGCACCCTGGTCTAAAGAGGCTGACTTAGATCAAGTTGGACTGATTGTTACATGGAGAACCTTTTTCAAACAAGAACACAGCTATTGCTAATTTATCATCATATCATTATGCAATATTCAAGTATAGCGTTGATATGTTTGCCACCTTGGGCATGAGTGCTTTGCTATGCATGGCTTCGCAACCTGCCTTTAGATCTACTGTATGACCAATTTTACAATGAAATGTTATGCTGTTGTGTTCTTGGAAATGTATTATCTAGCTTTGTTCAATGTCTACTTTTTGATAGAGATTGTTTTCTGGTTCTCTCTTGAGAGAAAAGTTTCCCCTTCCTCTCACTTTACTAACTTAATAACTAACATATCAGTATGAATGTCACACAACTTCATAAAACGCAATCTTTCTAAAAATTAACTCATAATATTCCTCACTCTCCCCGTCAAGATCAATAAAACAACCATCAGTCCCTCTGCTCAAGTCAGGGTGTCAAGAGTAATCCTAAACTCTGTCCTCTCCTTTCAGTCCAAATCCAATCACTGTCCAAATCTTGCAGACTTAACTTCTGTAACATTAACAAAAATATGCCCTTTCTTAACCAATGAAACCACCAAGCTACTAATTCCCTCCCTTGTCATCTCTTGCCTCGATTATTACACCTCTCTAATCATTGACCTACAGTATCTCTAAACAGTCTTTTTTCCCCTTCAGTCTATCATGAATGTTACTGCCACACTCTTTTTACTTACTAGCTGCTGAGGGTCCACCACCCCTCTTTCCAATTTCTAGCCAAATACTTCATTGGCTTCCAGTCACCCAACAAATACATTTTAACAATACTAACAACAAGCAAAGCCATCCACAACTCTGCCCCAAACAACATCACAAATCCTGTCTCAAAATATCACCCAAACCTTCCCATCCAATATCCTGCTCTCAAGCTCCCTTGTCTCCTCCTCCCTTGCTCACATCCAAGAATTCTCCAGGGACTTTCCTATCCTCTGGAACTCTCTACCTGAATCTGTCTGGCTTTTTTCTACAGTGTCCACCTTTAGGCAATCCCTAAAAACTCTTCAGGGAAGCCTTTCATGTCTCTACCCAAAAATTGAACTAAAAGTGAAAATGAAAATAAATTTTCCCTTAACATTCGTACCAGACCCTTATTCAGGCTTACAGCCTGGGTGGCTAGAAAAGGGAGGGCAGAAAGTCTACAGCCGTTCCTACCTGAACCATAGCAGGCCACATGTATCTTGTCCCTACTACTGTTTCAAATTGACAGATTGACGGACCGTTTCTGTTTTCAAACAAACAAGCCAGAGATGCTGGGTGACGTCATTGCCCAAATGCTTCTTCTGTGCCTTGATGCTGTCAATGGAGTAGATAGCACAAGGGGGTTAAACAACACTATGGGGTTGATTTAACAAAACTGAAGAGTGCAAAATCTGGTGCAACTGTGCATGGTAGCCAATCAGTTTCCAACTTAAGCTTGTTCAATTATTCTTTGACAAAAAAAACTGGAAGCTGTTTGGTTTCTATGCAGAGCTGCACCAGATTTTGCACTCTCCAGTTTTAGTAAATCAACCCCTGTGAGTTGCATGATGGCACTTAAAGATGGCTGAAAATTTTCAAATCATAAAAAAAAAAAAAAATGTGTGGACAGAAGCCACACATGGTGATATGCATTTTTCAAGGTATGTGTTATGGCTTTTTAATGGTTGTAAAGAGTATTTGTTATTAAAATAATAAACATGGTATACTTACCATGGTATTGCTTATTTAAAATGGTATTGCACAAAGCAGCCCAGAACTTCCTCTTCTGGGTCTCTCATCGATGCTCTTGGCTTCTCCTTTTCTCCGTTCGCCACAACAGAAAGCAGTTTCCAATGGTGATACACCTGTGAGCCATATCCTCAGCCGGGCTGTGTGTGTCCATTGACACAGAGAGCATGGCTCGGCCCAACCATCCGCTCCCTCTTCAGAGGGCCAATGGATCCCACTCCTGTTTCTGAGCCTGTGAGATGAGATGAGAGAGAGAGAGAGAGAGAGACATCAGTGTTGCTGCAGGCGGGCACAGTGCTGGATCAAGATAGTACTCAGGTAAGTATAATGTGAGGCGAGGGGGGGGTACAACTAGTGGGACATTTTTGTTACCTAAACCACTTGACCTCCAGAAGATTTACCCCCTTAATGACCAGGCCAGTTTTTGTGATACGGCACTGTGTTACTTGCGATACGGCACTGCGTAACTGATAATTGCGTAGCTGTGCGATGCTGTACCCCAAAAAAGTATTTCCTTTTTTTCCCACAAATAGAGCTTTCTTTTGGTGGCATTCGATCACCTCTGCATTTTTTTTTTTTTTTTTTTGCGCTATAAACAAAAAAACCCTCAATTTTGAAAAAAACAACATTTTTTACTTCCTGCTGTAAAATATATCCAATAAAAAAATGTAAAAAAAACTAATTTCTTCATCAATTTAGGCAAATATATAGTTTGCTACATATTTTTGGTAAAAAAATATCCCAATAAGCGTATAATGATTTTTTTTTTTTTGCTAGTAATGGCGGCAATCAGCGACTTATAGTGGGACTGCAATATTGCAGTGGACAGATTGGACATTAACTGACACTTTTGGCACTTTTTGGGGACCAGTGACACTAATACATTGATCAGTACTAAAAATTTGTACTGTCACTGTACTAACAACACTGGCTGGGAAGGGATTAACATCAGGAGCAATCAAGGGGTTAACTGTGCCTATACGATGCTTGTGTACAGTGGGGGAGATGCTTTCACTAGTCCAAGGCATTGATCCATGTCCCTGCTTTGCAGGAACACAAGATCAATGCTTTCACAACTGACAGAACGGCGATCTGCCTTGATTACATAGGCAGATCGTCGTTCTGTCTCTCTGTCTAATGATCAGCAGGTGCCGGCAGATATCGAGTCCGCGGTACCCACAGATCAGCTTCTGCTATGTATAACCACAGCGGCAGTGGGTTGCCAGCGCCCCAGACCCGGAAGTGCAGGATCATGTACTAGGTATGTGATCCTGCACAGGAGAGTATGTAAGTATGAGAGTATGTAAGTTATACGGTCGGTAAGTGGTTAATGCAGGAAATGCTTTAAGATAAAAAATGTCTAGCCTTTAGAACCACTTTAATGTCTATAGAGTAATTCCAAGGTGAATGTCCACTTTCTCAATCTCTACTCTATTAAAATTAAAAAATAAATCCTTTAGATATAAAAAAATGAAAACAGCAAGGCTATACACAGTAAAACCTTGGATTGCGAGCATAATTTATTCCGGAAACATGCTTGTAATCCGAAGCACTTGTATATCAAAGCAGATTTCCCCATAAGAATAAATGGAAACTCAGATGATTCGTTCCACAGCCATTTATTCATAAGTTCTTCAGTTTATAGTCTATATAAAAAGATTATAGCAATGTGATATGTTGTGTAACCATAAAATGTCCATCCAAAAATGGAAGCCTCCACAAGGGGATTAGAAGCAAAATCCAGCAGGAGCTCCAGAGTATAAAAGAGAAGAGAGGTGCCTCTAATGCCGCGTACACACGACCGGACTTTTCGACCGAACTGGTCCGACGGAATGAATCCGTCGGACAATTTGATCGTGTGTGGGCTTCATCGGACCTTTTCTGTTGCAAAATCTGTCGCACTTTAGAAATAGAACATGTTTCAAATCTTTCCTACGGACTCGAGTCTGATCAAAAAATCTGTTTGTCTGTATGCTAGTCTGATGGACAAAAAAGGGACCCAAGGGCAGCTATTGGCTACTGGCTATGAACATCCTTATTCTAGTCCGGTCGTACGTCATCACGTTCGAAACGATCAGACTTTGGTGTGAACGTGTGTAGGCAAGTCTGTTTTGTTGGAACTCCGTCGACAAGTCCTTTGGAGTTCAGTCCGACGAAAAGTCCGGTCGTGTGTACATGGCATAAGTGTAGCAATGTGGTTACATTTAATGAAGGTACAACATTTAGCAACTCACATGGTTGATGATTAAAAGAGGCACATCTAAGTATGCAGGCCTCCGGGGTAAAGCTGTCCACATAGACCGTCCTCCGCACCGCCGGCTCTCTCCGCTCAGTCTGCAATCATGACCGGGAAGATTACCCTGCAGTAGAGGGATTTGAAAGCGAGGCTTGATGCGCTCGTGAAACGCTGCGTGGAAGGGATGATGTCGATGGTGGTGTGTGGTGGTTTATACTCAGTTGTGACAGGACGATACTTGTATATCAAGACATCGCTTGTATATCAAGTCAAAATGTATTAATAATGTTGCTAGTCTTGCAAAATGCTCTCAAACAAAGGTTTTAATGTATTCGATTCTCGTCTTCCATATAATGCACTTTCCTTTGATTTACTTTGACTCAAGGGTACCAACAAAACCACAAGGCCAGGTCTTTGGCAAAGCAATCCATATCAACAGGTAAGTGAATACGGAAGAATCAGGAAATGAACATCTTTTCAGTTTCCTAATCTACCGTCTTCTGATCAAAGGTGAAAGCATCACGTCGGTAGAATAATTCAAATCATTTGAATGTCACTGGCTTAAATATAACTTTTCCTATGCCCTTCGCCGTGATCAGCTGTTTTAACGTTAGGCAAGAATCTTTCTGTATAAACTGGTCATTACAAGAACGATTTCATAGAACTAGAATAGACGTGAGCATTAAAGGATGGTTGTTATGGCAGCAGCCTATGCATCAAATTCTGCCAGTAATTTTCAGTCATTCGACCTTCTGTCTACCAAAACAGTTTGTACTCTGCAGCTACTTAGGGGTTGAAATCTCAAACTGTCGACAACAGGCAAATGAGCAAAGCAGGCGTATAAAAGAAGAGATCTATTAAAGGCAGAAGATAGTGTAAGTTCAAAGAAATTAGTGTTTCATTACATACTGCAGAAACATTCCTATATCTTTCATTCTACCTTTAAAAAAAAAAAAAAAAAATCACATTCAGCTCTGAATAGAAGTTGACATTGTACATTGGTCGCCTTTTTTTCCACCAGTACTTAAAGAGCCCCTGTCACCACTTCCTTTTTTTTTTATATTTTATAATTACTATGGGAGGGCAAATATCATATTTAAAATTGTCTCTTCTGTTGAAATCTAAATTCCAGGCTAACAATTGAACACAGAGTTGAAATATTTGAATATATAATACCTAAAGGTGTTGCTACCAGGGGTGCATGGGTGCCACCCCCTTGTCCATTGCCACCTCCCCCATCCATGTGTCCGGCCCCTTTCAGGACATCGGCCCATGGATTCCAATGCGGGGGGGGCTGTTTTTCTTTTGAAGCGCCGATTATATCCAGAGACTCTAATAGGCTTCAATATAGGGTGGGCTTGGGTCATAGAGAGTGCGCTCCGAACCCACCCAGGTGTGTTACAACAGCGAATCAATATTCGCTGTTGTAACATTGATCCTCCTCCTGGCCAATCAGGAAGTGGGTTTTGAAATTGGTTGAAAGGACAGGCGATCCTATTGGACGCCTAGGAGGAGGAGGGAGGAGTTGCATGTGCGGAAGCCGCCGTGATGCAGAAAGGACACAGGAGCAGGTACCCACCACCCAAAGGCGCCCACAACCCGCCACCCATAGGAGTCCGCAACCGGGCATCCTCCCCACCGCCCGTAGGAGCCCACAACCTAGCCCCTACCTGCCACCCGTAGGAGCCCACAACCTGGCCCCTGCCCACTGCCATAGTAGTCCACCTACTCAGGCAACTGATAGGGTAGGTGCTGGGGTAGGGGGGGTGTCGCCGAGCGCCCGCCCCACCGTCTGACCAATCGCCCGACCACCAAGAATGGGGGCTTGTTTGCGGCCCCCCCCCAAAAAAAAAACACCAGCCGCCACTGGTTGCTACATGCTCTATCATGTCATCCTGAAAATCTCAACATCCACAGACTTGTAGCTTGAGACTTTTGTAGGCAGGTACTAGACAGGTATAATCTTGTAACCACTTTAGAATAACAAATGACTTTATTCAATACAAAAAAAAAAAATACATATATATATATATATATATACAATTTTCCCCAAAAATAAGACCTAGCGTGAGCTGCATAGCTGCAATATAAGCCCTACTCAGAAAATAAACCTTAGTTAAAGTCCTTGTAAAATTATGCAATCCACTCTGTAAAAAGATTATATAATGTGCAGTGTGTCTCCTTATGTAACTTTATTGTGGAAAATACCTTATTTACAGCACTGCTGGGCGCACATGTGACCCGCCGGAGCTCTTCTCCTCTCCTGCCGCCTGACATCAGCATCCCATCCCTCTACAACGCTGCGAGTGGGGAAGAAGAGCTCTGGCGGGTCACGTGAGTGCCTAGCGGTGCTGTAAACAGGGTATTTTTCACAATAAAGTTACTCAAGGAGACACACTGCATTATATAATCTTTCTACAGAACGGATTACATGATTTTATAAGGACCTTACCTAAGGTTTATTTTCGGGATTTCATAATGCTGACTTTTGAGCTGACAGAGGGAGAGAAGACGGGACACAGGAACTTTTTTGTACATACCGTAAAAATAAAAGACATCCCCTGAACATAAGCCCTAGTGTGTTTTTTGTTGTAGCTAAAATGAATATAAGAGCCGGTCTTATTTTCAGGGAAACATGGTATCATGGCTAAGTTTGCAACATTATTTTAGTCCAAATAAATGTTTTCGATACAATATACCAGGAGTCTCCAAACTTTCTAAACAAGGGGGGTTTCTGAACCTCTATCATTGGTGTCAGTGGGAGGAATAGTGCCCCAGTTTCTGTGTCAGTGGCACACCGCATCCCTGGACCCTGGATGGTGATCACCAAGGGTTGCTAGGTTTTGCCACTGTTTGGATCCCAAAAGTATGTCTCCAATCTGTCAGCCTTTTCAGCGCTGCTCACCATACCAGAATGCCCTTCTCACTAATTTCCATTCACTGTACAATCTTATAGCTTCCCACCAACCTTAAATATTCCTGACTCACAAAAGATTGACAGAGAATCCTGTGCAGCAACCAACTGGGCAGGATCCTCTGTTAACCACTTGCTTACAGGGCACTTAAACCCCCCTCCTATCCAGACCAATTTTTAGCTTTCAGCGCTGATGCAATTTGAATGACAATTGCGCGGTCATACAACACTGTACCCAAATGAAATTTTTATCATTTTTTCCCCACAAATAGAACTTTCTTTTGGTGGTATTTGATCACCTCTGCGGTTTTTATTTTTTGTTAAAAAAATTTAAAAAGACCGAATTTTTAAAAAAAAAATTTTTTTTTTTTATATTTTGTTATAAAAATTTTAAAAGGGGTAATTTTTCTCCTTCATTGATGTACGCTGATGAGGCGGCACCAATGGGCACTGATAGATGGCAGTGATGGGCACTGATGGGTGGCAGTGATGGGCACTGATGGGTGGCAATAATGGGCACTGATCTTGTACACTGCTAGGTGGCACTGATTGGCACCACTGGTGGGCATTGTTAGGTGACAATGGTGGGCATTGATAGGTGGCACTTGTAGGCATTGATAGGTGGCACTTATGGGCATTGATACGTGGCACTGGTGGGCACTGGTGGGCACTGTGGTGTGGCAATGTCAGGTGGCACTGGCAGGGGGTACTTGTGGTACAATTGAGGCATTATTGCCTCCTCCTCTTCGGGACCGATGTCCCTTGCTGGTGAGCCGGTGATCGTTTTTTTTTTCTCCTCGCACTGTGAGCGTGAGGAGAAAAAAAAAACGATCACAGAGCTTTTGTTTTGGTCATGTGATCAACTGTCATTGGCTGACAGCTGATCACACGGTAAGGGGCCGGGACCGGCCCCTTACTTGGATCGGTGATCACCCGAGTCTCAGTGACTCGGTGATCACAGCGCGCAGGGCACGTGCACAGGGGAGGCCGTCATATGACGGCCTCCCGGGAATTCAGGTTCACGCTGTAGCCATCATTCGGCTATAGCGCGGATGTCAAGCAGTTAAAGGGACGTACGTGATGATAAACAAGACTTCAGCGACAGAGTGTGGCCAATACTGATCACAGGTTTTTAGACACGTACACACGTGAAATTTGTTCATTTTCGTTTTATCCGTTTTTGTTTTTTTTGTTTGTTTTTCAGGTCATTCGTTATGATCGCAATTCGTAAATTTGAAAATTCGTAAATGCGAAAATTTGAAAGAATAACTAACTAACTAATAATAACTAACAATTAAATTATAGCTATTGGAATTTCCTTTCAAATTTGGCTGTTAGTGAACGTAACGAATACGAATTTATCCGAAGTTACGAATTATCCGAAATAACGAATACCACATCTAAACAAATGGAACGGAATAAATAATAATTATAATAATAATAAAACATTTTTATTATTAATATTGTTATTTATTGTTATTAATTCATTACGTTCCATTAGTTTATATACGGCATTCGTTATTTCGGATAATTCGTTATGTTAACTAACAGCCAATCAGCTTCCAATTTTTTTTTTTTTTGTGAAAATGTAACCACTTCAGCCCCAGACCAGGCCTTATTTTGTGATATGGCACTATGTTACTTTAACTTACAATTGCGCGGTCGTACGACGCTGTAACCAAATACAATAGATGTCTTTTTTTTCCCACAAATAAAGCTTTCTTTTGTTGGTATTTTATCACCTTTGCGGATTTTATATTTTGCACTATAAACGAAAAAAGACCGACAATTTTGAAAAAAAAAAACAATATCTTTTACTTTCTGCTATAAAACATATCCAATATTTTTTTTTTTAAATCTAATTTCTTTATCAAATCAGGCCAATATGTATTCTGCTACATGTTTTTGGCAAAAAAAGTCCCAATAAGCGTATATTGATTGGTTTGTACAAAAGTTATAGAGTCTACAAACTTTGGGATATATTTATGGATTTTTTTTTTTTTTTACTAGTAATGGCAGCGATCAGCAATTTTTAGCAGGTTTGCGACATTGTGGCGGACAAATCTGACACTAAGTGACACTTTTTGGGGACCAGTGACACCAATACAGTGATCAGTGCTTAAAAAAAAAAGCACTGTCACCGTACTAATGGCCCTGGCAGGAAAGGGGTTAACATCAGGGATGATCAAAGGGTTAAATGTGTTCCTAGGGAGTACTTGCTAACTGTGTGGGGGGGGATGCTTTGACTGGGGGAAGACAGATCCGTGTTCCTGCTTAGCAGAAATACAAGATCTCCATCTTCCCCTCTGAAAGAACTGCAATCTGCCTTGTTTACATAGGCAGACTGCTGTTCTAGCTCTCTCAGGAAGGATTGGCAGGTGCCGGCGAACATCGGGTCTGCTGGGCCCGCTGATTGGCTCTTGCTGTGTCCAATCACAGTGGGAGCAGGTCGCTGGCGGCGCGCATGCGTGCCCCCGACCTGAAAATCAAAATGACATACAGGTACGTGATTTCGCGCTGAAGAGCCAGAAGCAGTTGACGGAACAAACTGAAATTAGAAGTTGACTAGCTACCATGCACAGCTGCACCAGATTTTGCATGCTCCAGTTTTACTAAATCAACCCCAGTCTGCCGAAAAAATTTATTCTGTGACTTCAGTTTTAATGCCCAACCCTCTATTCCTTCCATTGGAAATCTTTTGCCCACGCTCTCTTCATAAATCAGAGTTCCACTTCCATTTAGCCTTTAGCTACACAGGGATTCCTCTTCTCACTGCCTGCTATTCGCTGATCAACCCTACAGGTCTTCCCACCAACCTTAAAGCTGTTGTAATTCACAGACATGAAATATGAACAAAGCATATCATTTTATAGTGTGTACTTGCCTCACCTAAAAGCACAAAATGTTGTTACTGTGTGCTGCTTTGTTCCTCTGCTATCAGCATGAATAACTTCTGACAATTTTTCCTGACACCAAGAGAAAAATGGTGACAGGGGAGGGACCTTCAGCTGATTGACAGCCTCAGTTCTGTTTCCTGACACCAAGAGAAAAATGGTGACAGGGGAGGGACCTTCAGCTGATTGACAGCCTCAGCTCTGTTCCTGTGAGCTGTGTGGAGGAGGGGGGGAAGGGTTCTTCCCTCCAATAAGCTGTCAGATCTCTCCTCACGGTCTGTAGATGTCAGAAGCGTGTGCGTTCCTACTCCAACACAGCTGCTGGTTCCGTCTACCTGGTTTTGGCTATGGCACTCTCCTTGTCTGTCTGTCCACCTGCAAAATGATTTATTGTGGCCAGACTCTGGTTGGAGACCATATCTGATTTAAGTCAGCCAAACCTTCAGTCTCATGCTTGTTATTTTGCATTTGTAACACCTTTTCCGAGCTCCCTGTTTGTCTGCTCTGCTAGATTGGATTTTCCTGTTTATGACCTTGGACTGGATAACAACGATTCTCTGAACTCTGCCTGCCTTTTACCTGGAATGTTATTGAACCACTCTGCCTGTCTGCCAACTGCAAATACCTGCTTGCTTTGCTCAGTTCACGAATGCCCTTGCATGGTTGCCAGGCACTATAGCATTGTGTATAAGTCCTTGGGGCAGCTGAGTACTGGTAGGCCTGCTTGCCTTATGAGAAAGGGGGCTGCTGTAGGTGAAGACCACAGTAGCCAGCTATAGTTTCTGACCACCTGCCTTTGGGTTAAGCGTGACAGTAGAGAAGAGAACACTGCAGATAGACAGATACAACTTACTGTATGTAGGAGGATGTGTTTTATCTCTGTGGCCAGTCACTTCACTGGGTATATGTGAGGGTTTGCAACCACTTTAAATTGTCCTGACATATACAAAAGATGGACAGAGAATTCTGTGCAGCAATCAGTTGAGCAGAAACCCCTGTTATAGGGAAATGTAAAAGGAAAAGAGAGCGCACGGCTGCCCTAGTGTAATTCCATTTTAATGATACAGATGCAAAATCAAACAATAGAGGATTGCACTCACAAACATGGGACTTAGATCGCATACATACAGCAGGATGTATGTCTCCCTTCCTGGCCTGTATAACTGGGTTGTCTCCCAAGAACGAGTGGTGATGGTATGAGAAGTCACTGTGGACTCTGTTTCCTTGTCTCGTCAGGCTGTGTCTGCTGTAGGGCACGCGTATGGTCCAGCCGGCGCTGCATGACGTCACTCGCGGCCAGAGAGGAAGGACAAGGTGAGTGAGATGTCTCCTCTTTATCTAACAAAAAACGGTTGCCAAGACTACGTGTTTTGGAGGCGTGGCCTCCTTCTTCAGGTCACCCCTGTTATAGGGCCCTACATGATGATAAACAAAAAAATCAGCAGTCGAAATGAATGAGACCATGACAGTCACAGGCCTTGGTGTCCATAAATGGACAACTTTGAGGCATCCAATGTCCACCATACCACACTTGTTCCTTGAAGAGGAATTTCTGGAGGATCCTGAATATTGCGGTTCTCAAAATGATGGGAAAGACTCAGTCTGCCAATAAAAGCACTGCAAATGTGCAAAGCTCAAAACAGGATTTATGAAATGGCTTAAACAGTTTTAATCTGTGACTTGGTGAGAGGAAATAGGAGTTTTGCTTCTATCGGAAAGCATCTCGAATGAATTGGTTTAGTGTCAATTTGAAGCTGCGTAATCAGGAGCATTAAATGCAGCAGGGAACACATCCTCAACAATTTGGAAATGCAGAGCTTATAATTCATTGATTTTGTGACTAACCATTTACATCGGTGATAGATTGCACTGTATGTTGGGCTCACTCTTGCTTATTATGTTCTTACTCCCTAGATGCTTTTCTTGATAGAAGATCCTTTAATATTATTTAGTGCCTAATATGGACTGTCTCTCCCAGTTATCTGTGTTAACCTCAAAGAGAACATCACAATGCTCAGCATCAAAACATCTTTCTCCTTATAAAGAACTGTATCAGTTTAGTTGTTTAATACACCAAGAACAAAGAACTGAGTTTATTTGATCTGCATATATAAGAACATTTGCCTTTGAGGGCTTGTATAGACATAAGAGAATAAAAATATTAAATTCCAGACTCACCCTGGATTAGGCACCTCCATAGATATACCATCCGATTGTGGCCGTTTCATTTATGACGTCAATCTGCTTATTCCTCCTCATATTTTCTGCTGTACCTGACCCGTTTGATTATATTTAAAGGGTAACCCCAATTTTCTTAACCACTTGCCTACTGGGCACTTTAACCCCCTTCCTGCCCAGGCCAATTTTCAACTTTCAGTGCTGTCGCACTTTGAATGACAATTGCGCGGTCATGCAACATTGTACCCATATGAAATTTTTTTCACACAAATAGACCTTTCTTTTGGTGGTATTTAATCACCACTAGCTTTTTATTTTTTGCGAAATAAATGAAAAAAGACTGAAAATTTTGAAAAACAAAAAAGTTTTTCATAGTTTGTTATAAAATTTTGCAAACAGGTCATTTTCTCCTTCACTGATAGGCTGTACTGATGGGCACTGATGGGAACTGAGGCAGCACTGATGGGCACTGATAGGCTGCCCTGATGGGCACTGATGAGCAGGCACTGATGAGGAGTCACTGATGAGGCTGCACAGTTAGGCGGCACAGATGGGCACTGGTAGATGGCACTGATGGGCACTAATAGGCAGCACTGATAGGTGACACTGATGAGGAGGCACCAATGGGCACTGAGTGGCAGCACTGATGGGCATTGATTGGCAGCACTGATGAGCACTGATTGGCAGCACTAGTGGGCACTTATAGTAGGGCCGGGGAAAAAATCTATTTAAATCTTGAATCAAATTGAGAGGTCAAATCGATTCAAAATGTAAGCAAATCTATTTTTTTAGATTTTTTTTTTTTACTGCGCCGGTCCTGAGGAGCTGCGGGCAGGAGTCGAGGTCGCGGCTTCGGCCTAGTACGCGGCTTCGGCCTAGTCCGTGAGGCTGGATGCCACGGACTAGGCCGAAGCTGTGACCTCGCCTAAAAACTCCTGCCTGCAGCTCCCCAGGACCGGTGCTGACACCACGTCGGTCCTGAGGAGCTGCGGGCAGGAGTTTTTAGGTGAGGCCGGACGCCGCGGACTAGGCCGGTGAAAAAAAAAAAAAAAACTCGATTCGAATCGTGAATCAAGTTTTTTTTTAAGAAAATCTCAGATTTTTTTTTTTCAGAAAATCTCCCAGCCCTAACTTATAGGCAGCACTGTCGGGACCGCACTGATTGCCCTGATTATCAGTGTAGTTGTCCCTTTTACATAAGCTGGTTATCGGCTCTCCTCTCTGCTGCCAGCATTAGGAAAGGAATGCCGATAACCGGCTTGTGTTTACATTGTGATCAGCTGTGATTGGACACAGCTGATCAAATGGTAAAAGGCCGCTGATTGGCTCTTTACCCAGATCTGTGATTAGCTGTGTCCGAAGGACACAGTGACCTCAGTGCGTGCCAGGGCAGGCAAGATCACGGGAGGACATCATATGACTCCCTCCCAGAACTGGCCAGCCGCGCTGTAGCTGTCATTCGGCTATAGTGCGATCAGCAAGTGGTTAATAATACTTTGGGGAAGATTTACTAAAACTGTTGCACGCAGAATCTGATGCAGCTGTGCATGGTAGTCAATCAACTACCATGACTAACTTCAGATTGTTCAATTAAGCTTTGGCAATAAAACCTGGAAGCTGATTGGTTTCTATGCACAGTTGCACCAGGTAAAAACAGGTTTGAGACTTTTTTTTTACCACCCCCATCCAAGGGTAAATGAGCCCTAACAATGTCAATATTTGTCCAAATATGTAAATTTTGCAGGAAGGGAATAAGGAAGAAAAGAGTGTCATGGTGGTGGTAATATCCTGTAGGAATACCAAATAATAATGCTGAAACATACAAATGTGCATTGTAAATATATAGACATGTGCACTGCCAAAAAATTTGTTATTTTTCGTTTTATTAGTTTATTTATTTTTTTCGTTTTTCGGGTCATTCGTTATGATCGCAATTAGTAAATTCATACATTCGTAAATTCATACATTCGTAAATTCATAAATTAGAAAATTCGTAAATTCGTACATTTGTAAATTAGAAAATTCGGAAATTTGTAAATTCGAAATTTGAAAATACAAAAACCAGAAAATTCGAAAATCTGAAATAGTAACTAACTATTAAATTATAGGTAATGTAATTTCCTTTCAAATTTGGCTGTTAGTGAGCGTAACACATACGAATTTATCCGAAGTTACGAATTATCCAAAATAATGAATGCCACATCTAAACAAATGAAATGGAACAAATTAATAATAAATAATAATAATAAAAAGTTTTTATTATTATTATTGTTATTTATTATTATTCATTCATTACGTTCCATTCGTTTGGATACGGCATTCGTTATTTTGGATAATTCGTAACTTCGGATAAATTTGTATGTGTTACGTTCACTAACAGCCAAATTTGAAAGGAAATTACAATACCTATAATTTAATAGTTAGTAATAGTTAAGTTATTATTAGTTTATTATTATTTCAGATTTCCGAATTTCCGAATTTACTAATTCACTAATTGACTAATTTACAAATTTACTAATTTACGAATGTACGAATTTACGAATGTACGAACGTACAATTTTACAAATGGGTTATCATTAATTCGGATGTTTCCGAATTAACGAATTTGTTGAAATTTGTTAAAAAACTAATTTGTAACAAAACATTGCACATGTCTAGTAAATAAGTTACAGCAAAATTACATATGTACATAGTAGCATAGTTGGTAAGGTTGAATAAAGACATCAGTCCATCCAGTTTAACCTGTGTGTGTGTTCATGTCAAAAACAATTTCCCATATCCCTGCATACTGTGTTTGCTAAGATACCTGTCCAAGAGTTTTTTAAAACTATCAATACTTCCCGCTGATACCATCGATTGTGGGAGTGAATTCCACATCCTTGCCGCCCTGACAGTGAAAAAACCCCTATGCAGTTTAAGGTAAACCACTTCTGCTCCAATTTCATTGAGTGACCCCATGTCTTCTTACACTCCCTATGCCAGCATCACCATTGAGGTATTTGTACATCGCTATCATATCACCTCTCAAGCATTTCTTCTCCAGAGAGAATAAGTTTAATGTTTGTAGTCGTTCCTCATAGCTGAGGACCTCCAGTCCCTAATTAACTTTGTTTCCCTTCTCTGGACTCTCTCCAGTTCCCTCACCTCCCTCCTGAGGACTGGTGACCAAAACTGGATGGAATACTCCAGATGTGGCTGAACCAGAGTTTTATAAAGTGGCAGGATTATCGTTTTATCTCTGGACTTTATCTCCTTTTTAATGCATGTTAATAGTCTGCTGGCTTTGCTTGCTGGCTTTGCTTGCTACAGCTTGATATTGCATGGTATTTCTGAGCCTGTCATTTACTAGGACCCCAGCCTGGATTCCCAGAGAGGTTCTCCCCCTAGCGAGTAATTAGTATTCACATTTTTAGCCCCCAAATGCATTACTTTAAATTTTTCGACATTAAGCCTCATTTGCCATGTAGTTCTCTACTCCGTTATTTTATTGAGGTCCTCTTGTAAGGTTACTATATCTTGCTGTGAAGTTATTGCCCTACTTAACTTCTCTAACTAATAATCAGCAAACACTGGGATTGAACTATATATACCAACCTCTATATCATTTATGAATAAATCAAACAGAATTGGTCCCAGGACAGAACCTTGCGGTATCCCACTTACCACTCCATGCCAGTCTGAGTATTTGCTATTTATCACTACCCTTTAAACCCACCCCTTATCCAGTTGTCTATCCATGTACACACCCTATGGTTCATACCTACAGACCTCAGTTTGTAATTTAAGCCTTTAAGTGGAACTGTATTAAATGCTTTTGCAAAATCCAGGTACACCACATCCACAGCCTTCCCTTATCTAGATGGCAGCTCATTTCCTCGTAGAATGTTAACAGATTGGTTTGGGCAGAATGACCTTTCATAAATCCATGCTGATTACTACTGATACTGTTTTCATCAGCAAATTCTTGTAAATAGTCCCTGATCATCCCCTCCATTAGTTTACATACTGTTAATTTTAGACTGACTTGTCTGTAGTTCTCAGGTATATGCTTCGGCCCTGTTTTGAATATTAGTACCACATTGGCCCTTCATCAAGCAGCTGGTACCATTCCAGTTAGTATGCTGTCCATAAAAATTAGGAATAGCGGTCTGACAATAACCTGACTGAGTTCTTTGAGGACTCTTGGGTGTAGGCCATCTGGTCCTGGTGATTTATTTGTGTTAGGATCCTCAAGTCTATTTTGGACACCGGCTTCTGCAAGCCACAAGGTTACATCCTGTCATGTGTTACTGACCTTACTGACATAGTTGCTATACCCCTCCTTTTCCTTTGTAAAAACTGAGAAGAATGCATTTAGTACAGTTGCCTTCTCCTTGTCATTTGTAATCAACCTCCTGTCATCATCCTTTATGGGGCTAATATGCTCTGACCTTGCTTTTTTTACTGTTAATATTTATATTTTAAAAAAAATGTTTGTTATTATAGATAATATAGATAACTATAAGACAACAAAAAAAGAGTGATTAGCTTTATTCTTTTGGATATAGTATACTTTTTGAAGCTTAATGCAGTCAGATATATGCTCTTATTATTCTTTTAGGCTCCATTCACATAATGCATGTATGATGGAGTACACACACATTTCCACACATTTTCCAAGAGCTCCCATGCATCATGTGTAAGGCTGACCATCCATTTTAATAGCACCAAAAGGCATTTGGAACGTGTGAAAATGTGCGCATTAGCAGATGCACGGGGGCCCATCAACAATTAATGTCACCACCATGTATCTGCTAGAGGGCAATGCGTTTCTGTGCATGTGGAGAAAGTGTGCAGCTTTGTGCACGTTCCCAGCATGCACAAGGTGTGAACCTAGCCTTCAATGTGGGTAGTTTGTCTGATCTCCAGTTTTTGGGTATCAGTCACTTGGTCACTAGTAAAGCTTAATTGAAAATATTTTCTAAATTATACATTGTGTAATATAAAAAACATAGCGGGAACTGGGATTTTAAAGGTGCAAGGTGACACAAAATTTAAGTAAAAATTTCACATTTTATTTAGAAAAGTTGATAAAAACATATTTGTAAAAAGAGTTTAAATTCAATGTACTGAAACAGTCTTTAAACTCTTTTTACAAATATGTTTTTATCAACTTTTCTAAATAAAATGTGAATTTTTTACTTAAATTTTGTGTCACCTTGCACCTTTAAAATCCCAGTTCCCTCTATGTTTTATATATTGTATACCTTAGGGATGTGGTGCCAATACCTATATTGGATGTGAGGCAATTTTTCATATTTTCTCCTTTGTATACATTGTGTAAGGGGAGCAGGATCAACCAGTAGTGGCAGCACTAAACCACAGACGAGCCAGGGACACTCAAAAACAGTCCAAGCTGGTTTTTGCCTCATTTTTGTTTAGCAAGGCAGCAAACAAACACTGTTTCAGTGCAGGAGGGCTTTGTACAGCAAGTCCATTGTATAAAACAAAACATCTGCATGACCAAGCCACTAACTACACTCAGGTCATTACTTGACTATCAGGGTGCTCTTGTACCTTTTAGTGTTCTATCAGCAGTCTGCTTTTTCACCCAGCAGCAGGCTCTCACCGCAGAAAGAAAGAGAGCCATGAGCAACAGCCAGCCCATAAATATAAAGGCCTGTGGACAGCGGATAAGAATTGACTAAGTATGGTTTCAAGGTACGTAGTGGAATTAGGAATAGGGGCTTTTCCCACCCAAAGCTCTACAAAGCCTATGGGCTCCAGGACCTAGAACACAACTTTTCAGAAAACACAAAAAATGTGCTTTCTCCATATCAGACACAAACCCCTCACCATGTATTTGTGGGAAATCTAGGTGACACATATACACCACCCACGACCCTTCCGGCCAGTGCCTCAAAATATAGATGTGGCGCTACCCCTGCAGGATCCGCTAGTGACCTAGGTCCTCTGCTTTGACCTAGCCCTGTGTGAAGCCTCACCCTCTCTGACACCACCAGAATACCTTGTATGTAGGCCATCAGCACACAAGAAATATACACACAACCCTTTGGAAGTTAAGCAGACTATGTTGGTAGATTAGGGTCACAAAGTATAACAGAGAAAATTGGCACATGAATGTCAATAAGCATAAACACAACAATAACTGAAAAACTCTTATGTTATGAAAAGCCAAATCCCAGCTTACACTGTGACCTCAAGAGGAAAAACAATCGCTCTCCATAAGAGATGAATCACCCAAAGTGACACGTAAGAGTACACAAACATGAGACAGATTATGTCACTTGAGAGCTCTCAAACAAATGGGCTAGGTTTAGGCTATTTCTGTTCTGCCCTCAGGATGTAGTAATCTGGGCAAGCTACAGCTCTTCTGCTGGCTACATTGGGGCCCTTTGAGCAGTTGGCGCACAAGGTGATGAGGTTGAGTCAATAGATGGGGTATAGAAACAGTATATTGAGGATGTTTAGCTTGTTGGAAGAAGAAAACTCCTCTGAAGAAAACTACCACAACAAGGGGCAGGCAGAGATGCAGCAGCAGGGGGGGGAAAGATGTATTGCAGTGATAGCAGTCAGATATAAAACAAAAGCAATGTCAGTACTCTGGAACACAGAACAGATTTCTGAACGCACAACACATCGAAACTTGAAGCAGATGGGCCACACCGGGTGCCACTCCTGTCAGCTAAAAACAGGAAACCAAGACTACAATAGAGTAAAAGATTGGAAAAACGTTGCCTGGTCTGATAAGTCTCGATTTCAGATGTGTCATTCAGATGGTAGGGTCAGAATGTATGTGTGTGCGTGTGTGTGTTTCATTTCTATTTTAAACTGAGTGGGTTGTTTTACAAGGTGAGGGTTCTAACGTAGAGGGTGTTACACAGGATGCAGTAAAGACGTGGAGGTCAGCAGGAGGAACCAATGAGAGCTGCAGGGGAACCCAGGAAGTGTTTGTTTACCTGCGGACTACACTTTAAAATTATATATACATACATCTCTAAGGTGGAACTTCACTCTCCCAATTGACATTGACTTTTTTTTAATCCTCATGCTGCTAGTATTAGTAAATATATAGGAAAGTATATCATATTTACGTTACTTGTTTTAAACTTTTTTTTAAATTTCTTCAGTTACTTCCAGTAATCAATTAATTAATAAAATAAATTAAGAATAATACAATCAATAAAATGCATCTTTAAGAGGCATGCCTGCCTTTTTTATTATTATTATTATAATACAGGATTTATATACCTTGAAAAATCTCTTCTTTAGTGGCAGGATATCATTATTCTGAGGACGCGGACAGATGTAGATGGTCTTTGTGGTGCGACATAAGCCAAGAAAATAAACATTTCCAAGCCAGCCTGACATTTTATGCCTTGAATTGCATTCATTTTGCATACCACATTTTCTATAATTACGTCTATTTTAAAAAAGCAACATTTTCGCTGACCAATAGCATTGATCTTTTGAAAGGTTGTTTTCTAAATTTACCGTTCTCTGCTTATCCCTCTAGCTGTTTTTTAATACAATGCGTTCTGCTTTTTTTTTTTTCTTTCCTAAAGAGGCAAAACTGCTGACAGTGAGAAGAAAAGAATGTAATGTAACAATTAATTTCCAAGCTTATTTAGGTAGCGGAGAGCTTCAGATGAAAATGTGGCCACCAGAGGTCAGCCAAAATCTGCCGCACAAAAAAAAAGTCGAATAGCTGAGATATCAGAATGTATTAAAAACAGCTGAGAAAATGAGCTGGGATCAACGGGTTGCGTCTCCAAAGTCCTGATTTCCAGTAGATTTTACCATCAGCATCTTTATTTTCAGCCTAGCCAAAAGCAATAGGTTCCTTTTTATAAAGTTCAAGACTGCAGACAACACTGAAAACATTTGCCGTGCCGGGCGGCTCGTTTACATCCAGCTTTGCTGAAACCAGAAGCAATTAGCTGGGGCACAAATTGACAAACATTCCTTTAAATAAGGATAATGATGTTACCGGTTTAATGCATTTTTTTTACGTTTACTTCGAATGGTAGTATTGCGATCCTTGCTTAGAGGGTGAACCTAAGCAAACAGCTATGCATACGGTCAGAGAGCAGATACAAAACCTGTTTTAAATAAGCCTTGCCATTGCTGATGGCCTCCAGGAAATGCATTCTTGATGCTCTGCTGGTCTTCTTGCTTGCTTTTTGAGCCAATGACCAAGAGCACATGTATAAATCAGGGGAGACGGAGTAATGTCAGAAGTACTTGCTCTAGGTCAATGAGGTTTAAAGTGAGGCTACATAAGACAAAGCAACGGGTTCACTTTGAAGTTGAAGTTTAGGTGTGGCAGTTATGGCGTGGACCAATGTGTGTGCCATACCTGTGGGATCCTGGTGGAAGTTGGACATCACTATAGTAGGCACTACTAGCTTTCGGGTACTGTGTAGAGCAGCTGCCCTGCTGCTTACTAAACACAAGAGGTCACTTATTTGCAGTGCAGGCAAGGTAAATCCAGCGCCCTCAGTAAGGATTGCAAACTGTGCCTCCCCCCCCCATTCATGATGTGCAAGCTTAGAGGATCCTACTTCCAGCAGTCACTTGCTTGTCAAAATCACTGCTGCTGTCAGCTTTCTAACAGAAGGAAGGCATCCCCATCCCTACTGTAAACCATTGCGCCCAGGGCAGCCGTCCCTCCCGCCCACCCCTTGTCCCGCCCCTGCTCATTTGGCATGGGCGCCATTTAGAGAACACTTTGCATTCATTGAGAAAATTCAAAGAGTTCTCTGGTTTGACAAGGGGATATTGTGTCATCACTGCCCCACCGCTCCACCTCATCCAATCAAAGAACGCTTTGCACTCATTTGGGAAGATGCAAAGCGTTCTCTGAATGGTTCACATCGCTGATCTCTTCAGCCAATGGCAACAATGGAAAGTCCTGTCCAAGCTATGAGTCGCCAGAGTTGTAGCCTGCACGTAACACTTTTAGCTTTTAGCTTTAGCTTTTAGCCTCAATATCAAGTCTGAATTTTTTCATTTTTAATTTATATATATATATATATATATATATATATATATATATATATATATATATATATATTTTTTTTTTTTTTTTAAAGAACTAGCATAAGTACCTGTCTCAATATCAGATTACTCTATCCTTTGGGAGTATCTCACTGAAAATGGAAATTTTGTTGCAGGGGGTGCATTTATAGGAACTGTTTAAAAATGACAGTTCTTGTAAAATGAATCTTGTGATACCCCTGCCCCTGCTGTGCTATATATCCATACAGCATAACATTTAAACCTTATGTCATTGCCTCTGCCTTCCACCTGCTTCCTGGATGACTAGCTAAAGCCTAAGTTTAGTTAAAAGAAAAAAAAATCAGCACAAAGGGCATTACTTATTTTCAATCTAATGTGCTCCTTATGCTGCTGGCTTCTGCATTAGCTGAAATCCTCCTCCTCTGATCCCCCTACCCTTGCCGTCTGCAGTCTTCTGGTGCGGTGGATGTCGAGACACTGGATGAGTGGATTTGGGGTGGAGGAACTTGACTGGCCTGCACAAAGTCCTGACCTCAACCCGATAGAACACTTTTGGGATGAATTAAAGCGGAGACTGCAAGCCAGGCCTTCTCGTCCAACATCAGTGCCTGACCTCACAAATGCGCTTCTGGAAGAATGGTCAAACATTCCCATAGACACACTCCTAAACCTTGTGGACAGCCTTCCCACAAGAGTTGAAGCTGTTATAGCTGTAAAGGGTGGGCCAACTCAATATTGAACCCTACGGACTAAGATTGGGATGCCATTAAAGTTCATGTGCGTGTAAAGGCAGACGTCCCAATATTTTCGGCTATATAGGGTATGTTTGTACCAAGCATGTTTAAACTGTCCCAAGCGTTTATTTTCAAAACATATAAAATGTACAAACCATAATTAATTAGACTAGAACTTTTAGGATGGATGAAGAAGAAAACAAGGTCTCAAACTAACTCCCTGCATTTATCTGCATTCCAACCGCTGCACCGAACTGCCCAATTATGGACCATCCTGTGCATCCAAAGCTAAATTGATCCGCAGCACTAAATAGAAAACAGGGCTATCTCCAAATTGAATATTCCTTTATTTTCTGCTTCTCACACCTTGTTAGATCGTGATGAGGTGACACCTGATCCAGATGAAGTGCGATACATCTGTTATTGTAAATCCTTATGAACACTGTCCTGGAAGCCTGGTCCCCGACAAGCAGAGATAGCCACTTTCATTTTTATTTTTTTTTTCAAATCTATTTTTGAAATAGGTTGAAATACTTAGCAGATGAATGAGGCCTCGACACAACAAAGGCCTCATTGATAGGCATTGCAGTCATACCCCCGACAGACTTGTGTGCTCTGTGACATGTGTTGTACGTTAAATTCCAAGATTAGTTATATTTAACTGAAGATTGTAGCAGAACACCAGAGGGGGGGTAATGCGTTGCAGAAATGATTGCTAGCCAGGCTAGGCATGAAACAGCCGGTTCTGAAAAAGAAACAAAGAGAACCAAAACAATGGAAAAGAAAGTGGAGCATAAAGAAATTCATGTCATTATAGGCCGGCTTCTAGAATATCACAAAAGCTTTTACTGTGTACTAGATAACTACATATTGGGTGTTGATCAAGGTCAAAGTCTGAGGAAGACAGAAAAATAAGTTTATAGTATATTTGTAGATCAAGATTCAAGTATAGTGTATTTATGTTTTATGGTTGATTGTTTGATGCCCCTTGAGCTCTTTTTTTGATTGATCATACAATATACTCTAGGGCAATGTCACACAATACATTGACTTTCCATGCCAGAAGATCAAAGGTGGTGGAGCTCCTGGAACAGATAGTTATACACCACTCTGAGGCTCCTCTCACACTATCCCTCCTATTACCCACACACAAATGCACACTACTTCTCCCTTTAACCATCGCATTAATCCTTACACCAACCCCTCCTGTTACCTTCACACTAACCCCTCCCTGTAACCATAACACTATATTTGCCCATAACCCCAATACTAGCTGTTCCTGTAACCCTACAAAAAAAACCCTTACACTAACCCTCCCTATAATCCCAACAATAATCCTTGTTGTAACACTTTCACTTACTCTCCTTGAAACTTAACATTAACCTTTCCTGTAACTCTAATGCCCTGTACACACGGTCGGATTTTCAGACGGAAAATGTGTGATCGGAACATGTTGTCGGAAAATCTGACTGTGTGTGGGCTCCATCGGACTTTTTCCATCGGATTTTCCGACACACAAAGTTTGAGAGCAGGCTTTAAAATTTTCCGACAACAAAATCCGTTGTCGGAAATTCCGATCGTGTGTACACAAATCCGACACACAAAGTACCACGCATGCTTAGAATAAATTAAAAGACGAAAGTTATTGGCTACTGCCCCGTTTATAGTCCCGACGTACGTGTTTTACGTCACCGCGTTTAGAACGATTGGAATTACCGACAACTTTGTGCGACCGTGTGTATGCAAAACAAGTTTGAGCCAACATTCGTCGGGAAAAATCCATGGATTTTGTTGTCGAATTTTCTGATCAATGTCCGACCGTGTGTATGGGGCATAACAGTAACCCTAACACAAACCCACCTGCAACTCTAAAAATTACTAATCCTTCACTAACCCTCCTTGTAACCCTAAACACTAACCCTTTCACTATCTCTGTAATTATTCCTGTAATCCCAACACTACCCCTGCATAAAACCCTAACATTAACTTTCCCTGTAATTCTAAAAATAACCCTTGAACTAGCCCCCCCATAACTTCAACACTAACTCTTCCTGTAACCCATAACCTAATTCTTACACTAACCCTTATGGGAACCCTTACACTAACATTAACTGAAACCTTAAAACTAGTGTTGGCTATAACTCTAAAACTAACCCTTACACTGACTCTCCATGTAACCCTCATATTAACTTTCCCTGAAACCCCAACACTAACCTTCCATGTAACCCTAACAGTGTCCCTAATGCTCTGTACACACGATCGGACATTGATCAGGCTTTCCGCCAACAAAATCCATGTTTTTTTTTCCGACGGATGTTGGCTCAAACTTGTCTTACATACACACGGTCACACAAAGTTGGTTGGAAATTCCGAAATGTCAAGAATGCAGTGACGTACAACAAGTACGACGAGCCGAGAAAAATGAAGTTCGATAGCCAATGCTGCTCTTCTGCTTGATTCCGATCATGCGTGGAACTTTGTGTACACATGATCGGAATTTCCAACAACGGATTTTGTTGTCGGAAAATTTGAGAACCAGCTCTCAAATTTTGTGTGACGGAAATTCCCATGGAAAATGTCCGATGTAGCCTACACACGGTCGGAATTTCTGACAACAAGCTCCTATCAAACATTTTCTGGCGAAAATCCTATCGTGTGTACGGGGCTAACCCTTACATTAACTCTCCCTGTAACCCTCACATTGACTTTTTCTGAAACCCCAACACTAACCTTCCCTATAACCCTAACACAAACCCACCTATAACTATAAAAATTACTAATCCTTCAGTAACCCTCCTTGTAACCCTAACACTAACCCTTTCACTATCTCTGTAATTATTCCTGAAACCCCAACACTACCCCTGCATAAATTCTAACATTTACCTTCCCCATAATCCTAATTATAACCATTAAACTAGCCCTCCATAACCCCAACCCTAACACTAGCGTTGCCTATAACTCTATAACGAACCCTCATGCCCCGTACACACGATCATAAATTCTGCCAGCAAACGTCGGATGTGAGCTTTTGGTCAGAAATTCCGACCGTGTGTATGCTCCATGGGACTTTTGCTGGCAGAATTCCAGCCAGCAAAAGATTGAGAGCATGTTCTCTATTTTTCAGTCGGAAAAAGTTCCTATCCGAAAATGCGTTAGTCTGTATGCAATTCGGACGCGCAAAAAATCATGCATGCTTGGAAACAATTCGACACATGCTCGGAAGCATTGAACTTCATTTTTTCGGCTCATCGTAGTGTTGTACATCACCACGTTCTTGACGGTCGAAAGTTCAGAGAACTTTTGTGTGACCGTGTGTATGCAAGGCAAGCTTGAGCGGAATTCTGTCAGAAAAAACCATCCAAGTTTTTTCCAGTGGAAAATTCACTCGTGTGTACGCGGCATAACACTAACTTTTTGTTTTGCCCTCCCCCTCCACTAACCATCTTTGAAACCTCAACAGTAACCTTCCTTGTAACCCTAATGCCCTGTACACACGGTCGGACTTTCCGACATAATATGTGCGATTGGAGCTTGTTGTCGGAAATTCCGACCGTGTGTGGGCTCCATCAGACATTTTCCATCGGAATTTCCGACACACAAAATTTGACAGCAGACTATAAAATTTTCCGCCAACAAAATACGTTTGCGTAAATTCTGACCGTGTGTATACAAGAGATGAAAAGCTATTGCCCCGTTTATAGTCCCGACATACGTGTTTTACGTCACCACATTCAGAAAGATTGGATTTTCCGACAACTTTGTGCGACCGTGTGTATGCAAAACAAGTTTGAGCCAACATCCGTCAGAAAAAATCCATGTATTTTGTTGTCGGAATGTCCGATCAATGTCCGATCGTGTGTACAGGGCATAACAGTAATAAAGATGTAGAGCTTTAATATAGCAGCAGCAAATTAAATAATCAAGTAAATAATAAATTAAAACATCTAGTAAATGTGCATACAAACACATAAATGTGAAAGTGAAAATCACACACAAAA
Organism: Lithobates clamitans; assembly: GCA_037952925.1. Classification (NCBI taxonomy): domain Eukaryota; kingdom Metazoa; phylum Chordata; class Amphibia; order Anura; family Ranidae; genus Lithobates; species Lithobates clamitans. The sequence continues at coordinate 2,114,705 of JBBGZY010001079.1, read as the reverse complement.
AATTTATAATCAAACTAAAAAGTCCTTTAACTCCAGAAATGTCCATGTATTGCTTGCACCATCCAAAAAAAGAGGCACCGCGTGCAACTGAGAGTAGGACTGCATTTACCTCAGCTTCCACTCTATGGACACAGGGGTGGATTCGGGGCCCCCACTGAGAATTTGAAATTTGTGATTGGCAGGCAAATCAGCAGATGAGTGAGCGGGCGGGAGGGCGAGTGTGCGGGTTAACGTGCTGATGGTCCAGTTAGCGGGGGTCGGCAGGTGAGAGAGAGCCTAAGCGGGCAAGTTGGCGGATGAGTGAGGGGGGGTCGCCAGGTGAGTGTGTGGGCGAGCAGGGCAGACATCGAGTGAGGGGGTGGGCCGCTCCGCAGGTGAGCAGAGAGACTGGCCAGTCAGTGAGCCGCCCTGCATCACTGCAGTTCCACCCTCACTGTGCAGCCGCAGACAATCATCATCTATCTGCTGCCTGCCTTCACTCTGACAATCTGCACATAGCAGGCCAACGACAATAAGCAACGTGTGGCAGGTAATGTGACTATCAGCAACATATGGCAGGTGACGTGGCAAGTGTAATCTGCAATGTGTGGTAGGTGACAATCAGTAACATGTGACAGGTGACGTGGCAAGTGTAATCCGCAATGTGTAGTGGGTGACGTGGCAAGTGACAATCAGCAACATGTGGCAGGTGAAGTGACAAGTGTAATCCCCAATGTGTGGCAGGTGAAGTGGCAAGTGACAATGTGGCAGGTGACGTGGCAAGTGTAATCTGCAATGTGTGGCAGGTGACGTGGCAAGTGACAATCAGCAACATGTGGCAGGTGACGTGGCAAGTGTAATCTGAAATGTGTGGCAGGTGATGTGGCAAGTGTAATCTGCAATGTGTGTCAGGTGACGTGGGAAGTGACAATCAGCATCTGGTGGCAGGCAAGTCACAATCAACAGCTTGACGTGGCAAGTGACAGCCTGTATCTGAAGGCAGGTCGACGTGGAAAGTGACACACTCAGGGCTCCCACTGATTCTGCATTATGGTGAGTTGAACCATTTAATTTTATATTACAATGTAATAATAGAAATAATGCGCTTCAATCATCCTGGCACCATAACAACCATGATGCAGTGATGATGAAAGCGCCAACACCATTGCCCCGATAAATTGCCCGTAAAAAAAACTATTTTCTGGCAGTGTCCCTCCTGAGACTAGACTCTGGATCCGCCCCTGTGGGGACATCAAGCTCCATCCACCCACCTGGGTCCTCTGACTGTAGCAGCAGCAGCCCACCACTTGGGGAGATTTGTAAAAAGCCCACAACACCACTAGATGGAAATCAAGTGCTCGTGCAAGAAGCCAAATACCAAAACAGGCCAGATATAGGGTAGTAATTTTTTGCTGATGCATGAGAATCACATAAAAATGATAAAAAAACATCTAGATTCCAAGTACTAAAAACATATACCGCAGTGCACTTACTCAGATAGCCACCAGTTCCAAAACCATAAGCGGCGGCGTGATGTCAGGGTATAGCCTCACCTCGACGTGTTTCATGCCAACGCATATCTTTAGGGGATGCTAGTAAGCTGATGTAAAAAATTAATCCCTGTAAATAGCCTGTATAATCAACCAACAGTCTCTAGAGAGCCAAACAGGAAGTGACCAGAACCAATTTGCTGAAGTCCCTAACACAAACCCATCTGTAACTATCATGTACCTGATAGGAGACTGAGATGATGAGGTTGGCCTCTCTTGTATCTCTAGCCCAGACCCCACTGAAGGTGGAACAGATGGTGCCGAGGGATAGAAAGAATAAAACTGCTGGCAGGTGTTCCTGGTAGAAATTGCAGTTGGAGATGCAGGCTGGAACAGCTTGGAACAGCTTGGAAGGACATCAGCTTCAGGAACTGCAAATGTACAGGATGAGCCAGCTTAGGTTAAAGGAGCACTCTGCATATACTGCAGGTTAAGAGCTTTAGGCTGGTCGGAGCTTACAGCAGACTGAAGACAGAAATACGCTGTGATGATTGAAGCCGATATAGGTGACAGCCTTAGTAGGCACTCGGAGGTAATGTGGAGCCAAATTAGAGACAAAAGCAAAGTCAGAGGTCTAGCCAAGGTCAACAGCGGGCAGGCGATGCAGTACAGGGGCATAGGCAGAAGTATAGTCAAGAGTAGCACCAAGGTCAGGAACGGGTAGGCAAAAGAGCAATCAGGATCCAAGATCAGGTCAGTAGCAAGCTGAGTCAGCAACGAAGGTCAGACACAGGATAAAAGCAGGACACAGAAACAGCTGAAGACCAGTCAGCATAGAACATGGGCATGAATAGCCCATTTAAAAGCCTGTCTGGCACCCCTTTAAATAGCCCATCTGGTGTCAATGGGAATTGTGCGTGCATTCTTGTACGCATTCTTGTCAGCATTTTGTGGGAAATACTATGCGCATGCATGCGTCTCATAGGAATCCCCTAACAATAACTCTAAGAATTGCTGATCTTTCATTTACCCTCCTTTTTAACCCTAACCCTTACACCCTTTCTCTTTAACCCTTCCTGTAATCCCAAGACTAAACCTCCCTGTTACCCTAATAATAACCTTTCCTGTAACCCCAACTCTGACCCCCCCCTTAAACTTAGCAATATCCCTGCTTGTAACCCCAACACTAACTATCCCTGTATCCCTAGAACTAATTCTTACAATAATAATTTCTATAACGCTAACATTAACCCTTCGTGTAGCCCTCACACTAACTACCTCTGAAACACCAACTTTCCATGAAACCCTAATGCCGTGTACACACGGGCGGACTTTTCGACCAAACTCATCCGCCGGAACGAATCAGTCGGACAATCCGACCATGTGTGGGCTTCATCGGACTTCCGACGGACCTTTTCGGTTGAAAATCAGACGGATTTTAGATTTGAAACATGTTTTAAACCTTTCTGATGAATTCGAGTCCGGTCGAAAAATCTGTTCGTCTGTATGCTAGTCTAACGGACGAAAACCAACGCTAGGGCAGCTATTGGCTACTGGCTATCCACTTCATTATATTTGTCTGGTCATACGTCATCATGTACGAATCAGTCGGACTTTGGTGTGATCGTGTGTAGCCAAGTCCGTTCGTTCGAAAGTCTGTCGGAAGTCCATCAAAAGTCCGTCGAAAGTCCGTCGGAAAGACCGTCGGACCTTTGATGCCGAAAAGTGCACCAGTGTGCACACAGCATAATAGTAACGCTAACACAAAGCCACCTGTAACTCTATTGCCACGTACACATGATCGGAATTTCCGACAACAAAACAGTGGATTTTTTTCCGAAGGCTCAAACTTGTCTTGCATACACACGGTCACACAAATGTTGTCGGAAATTCCGAATGTAAGAACGCAGTGACGTACAAGACGTACAACGAGCTGAGAAAAAGGAAGTTCAATAGCCAGTGCGGCTCCTTCTGCTTGATTCCGAGCATGCATGAGCTTTTGCACAACGGATTTGTGTACAGATGATCGGACTTTCCGACAACAAGTGAAGTTGTCGGAAAATTTGAGAACCTGCTCTCAAACATTTGTGTGCTGAAATTCAGACAGCAAATGTTCGATGGAGTATACACACGGTCAGACATTCCGACAACATGCTCACATCAAACATTTCCTGTCGTAAATTCCGATCGTGTGCGGCATAAGAATTACTAAGACTTCATTAACCATCCTTTGATCTCTAACACCAACCCATGCACTCTCTGCAACTCTAACTTCCTGTTACCCTAACATTACCCTTTCCCAAAAACCATAATAAAACCCTTACACTATTCCTCCCTGTAGTCTCAACACTAACTCTTCCTTTAACCCTAAGACCCCTTTCACACTGAGGCAATTTTCAGGCGTTTTAGCACTAGAAATAGCACCTGTAAAGCACCTGAAAACTGCCTCCTATTCTCTGCAATGGTTGCTTTCAAACTTGGTCGATGCGCTTGTGGGACGTTTGGAAAAGTCCTGTGAGCAGTATCTTTGGGGCGGATTGGGACATTTCAAAACGCCCCTACCCATTGCAATGAATGGGCAGCGCTTCCAAAGCGCCTGAAAAGCGCTTCCGAATCGCCGCAACATGGGATTTTTTAACTCCTTTTTTGGTGTTAAAAGTGCCCCACTAGCGGATGAAAAGCGGTGCAAAAACACCACTTAAACAGCAGTAAAGTGGCGCTAAAATGAGTGGTGCTTTACGCGGCCGCGACCCCAGTGTGAAAGGGGTCTAAAACTAACTCTTACACTAACCCTCCCTGCACTAACTCTATCTGTAACCCCAAACAGCATATACAAATGCATTATACAGTTCACTTTCATTTTAATAATTTTTTGTCTGTACTTACAAGTTTGGTTCTCAATACCCAATGCAGAGTAAATGAAATTCAGCATGTACACACTTAAAGTTTATCTCTAGGCAAAACCTTGTTCATTTGTTTTGGATAGAGTTGGGGTGGATTAGATCCTCTGACAATTTTTAATTTCAGTCTGTGTCTCCATTTTGGAGATCTAGTCAACCCATCCATTTGTACTGGTGATCATTGTTACTGAGAATGAAAGTGATGGAATATCAAAAATTTAGAGTTGTCCCTAGAACTGGTGGTACAGCGTAATCTACCTGCCCACACTCTCGCCTCATTGGCTCACTGGCTGTGATTGACAGCAGCAGGAGCCAATGGTTCCCACTTCTGTGTGAGCCAGTGAGGAGAGAGAGAGACCCGCTGCTCTCATGCACATCGCTGGATTGAGATGGGGCTCACATTGTGACGAAACGCGTAGGGTGGGGCCTGTGACACTGACGTCATTGCGTTTTCCTCTTCAGAGGTTGATGGTTACAGCAAGCAGCGGGCAGAGGAGGCCTGAGGAGATGCCACTATTTGATTTTTTTTAGTACACTGCGCATAAAGACTTTTATCCTATAAGTGCAATTCATTTAAGTACATTAAATTCAACCACTAAAATACTACACTATGGGAGCATATTTTGTTTATGTTTTTGAGTGACACGGATCTAGCAGCTCCAGACATCTATACAGGTTTTTGGGAGACCGAATTCCCTGTGCTTGGTGAGACCACCTTAGTGGTGAATTAAGTCGGTAAGGAGACTACATACTCACTTGGGTGTAAAGCAATCTGGAGGAGGGATTTCTCTTCACGATTTTTCCTTGACATCTTGTTTTTGCACCTATATGAAAACCTGCCGGTTAAACCTTTCATCACGTGAATTTTCATTTGGGACTGTGCTCCAGTTCCTCAATCTTCATTCTTGGGACTCTACCTTAGTTTTTCTTTTTTTCTCAGACTTTTTTCACCCAATGCATTTGAGAACCTTTATTATTTTTATACGGTGTTAGGTCATTGTTTATACACTCATGAATAATTTATTAATTTACTATTGATTGTATATTATATTTCTTACCATTTTGAGCACATTATTAATTTGTTATTTGTTAATTCAACAGAGTAAGCTTTTGGTGACCGCATATTATATATCTCTCACTATATTCGGTTTGTAGTTTCCCAATTTCACGTATTGGAACTCTACCTTATGCCGCGTACACGCGGCTCGACTTCCCGACAGAAAAAGTCCGATGGGAGCCTTCGGTCGGACATTCCGACCGTGTGTATGACCCATCGGACTTTTTCTGTCGGCATTTCCGACGGACTCAGATATAGAACATGTTCTAAATCTTTCCGTCGGAAATGCAGACGGAGTTTAGCCCGTTGCAAGTCCGGCCGTGTGTACGCGCATCTGTTTTCTATTTTCAGACTCTTTTCACCATCATCTGAATTATATTCATTATTTATTTTTATTTTTTTCCTTTTTCTAAATATTGGGAATACATTTTGCACAAGCGCTGCACCCACATTTTTTCCAAGTATAATGGGGAGTTGGGGTGGGAGCTACACCCAGAAGGGTTTTTACCTTAATTCTACTTTTAGAACCACTTTAATTAGGTATAATTAAACATTTTATCATTTCCTTCTTTATCAAATTCTAATGAAAAAGTATGTTTGTCATTGAATGATAATTTTAAAGCTTTTGAATAAACTTTCTCGACTCATTAATGGATCTATGGTGTATCATGATGCTTGATTATTGAATGCACGTTCGTATGAACATCTAACTATGTATGGCCAGCATAACCCCGGTTACCGCCTGAACAAAGCTGATCCCATTCTTTTAAAGGGAAAAGCATATGAAAGCATTGTCAGAGCTGGAGCATTGGATATATCTAATGCTTTGACGCACATACCGAACATAATTCTGATGGTTTGGTCCACTTAAAAGCCTCATTATCCAAGATAGCTGCAGATTAGTACCCTGATGGTTTTCTTCTCTCAACCGTGGCTTCTAAATCAGCTCGGCAAACCTGCCCAATGATTGGAGTATTTGGTTTCCCGGTTTGAACCCGTGCCCCCTCTCCATAAAATTAACCTCACCTCAATCACCGCCACCGCCTCGCCTCTCCCTTTGAAACCGAACACACGGTTACCATCAGCAAGCCACCCCTGCATAAATGCTTTTTCTGTCTCTCTAATTGATTGACAAGATCAATAATTTTAAGATCAAATACGAACAGCAGTCTGTTTTTTTTCTTTAATCAGTCTCTTTTTGTTTTATACCCAGTGCCTACAGCAAGATCTTGTTTGCTCTGTGTAGACATAGCTTCCTGCTGTGTGCTGTTGAGAAAATGAGGAGACTCGATGAGGAATCAATTTAAGAAGAAACACTTTGGTTAACAAAGCTTTAGCGTGGATTAATTAAATGTAAATATTGAAAACATTTTGAGAGGGGGTGGCTTTCATTTAATCATTCCTAGCACATAATGAATAATGCAATATCTTATTTAGATCATGTGGCAGGGTTGGGATTAACTGTGCAATGCCACTTAATCACTTAAAGGGATCCAATTCATCTCATTTTAAAGGATGTGCATTCATATTTTTTTTTAGATCTATGTGTATGGCGCACAGAATGCTTTTCTTTTTTTTTCCTTTACGCCTTTACTCCAGTGGAGGAAAAATCTGAGTTAAAAACGTGCCTAAAGACGCATTTTGCTAATTCATTTAGATGCATTTAGGCGGGTCAAGCGTCTTTGCATTCATTGATCCCATTGTCCAGAATATTAATTTATTCTGGCCATGGGAATGAATGAACACTCGAGCACAAAATGCGTCAGTGCTTAACCACTTCCTGCCCGCCTATAGCCAAAAGGCGACTACAACATGGGCTTAGTTGGCCAGGAGGGCGCGTCCATGGCGGCATGCGGGTGGCACGCTCTGCGATTGCCAAGTCCTTAGGACTCAGCTAATCACAGATCCGGGTAAAGGGCCAATCACAGCGGCCTTGAGGCAGGGACTGATCTAAGCTCATTGGGGGCAGGGGCTGATGTAAGCTCCTTGGGGGCAGGGGCTGATGTCAGCTCCTTAGGAGTGGGGAATGATGTAAGCTCATTGGGGCCAGAGAGTGATGTAAGCTCCTTGGGGGCAAGGACTGATGTAAGCTCCTTGGGGCAGACTCTGATGTAAGCTCCTTGGGGGCAGAGACTGATGCAAGCTCCTTGAAGGCAGGGTCTGATGTAAGCTTCTTGGGGGCAGGGGCTGATGTTAACTCCTTGGGGGCAGGGACTGCTATAAGTTCCTTGAGGTAAGGGCTGATGTAAGCTCCTGGGGAGCAGGGGCTGATGTCAGCTCCTTAGGAGTGGGGAATGATGTAAGCTCATTGGGGCCAGAGAGTGATGTAAGCTCCTTGGGGGCAGAGACTGATGTAAGCTCCTTGGGGCAGACTCTGATGTAAGCTCCTTGGGGGAAGAGACTGATGTAAGCTCCTTGAAGGCAGGGTCTGATGTAAGCTCCTTGGGGCAGAGACTGATGTAATCTTCTTGGGGCAGAGACTGATGTAAGTGCCTTGTTGACAAGGACTGATGTAAGCTCCTTGGGGCAGAGACTGATGTAAGCTCCTTGGGGGCAGAGACTGATGTAAGCTCCTTGGGGGCAGAGACTGATGTAAGCTCCTTGGGGGCAGAGACTGATGTAAGCTTCTTAGGGGCAGAGACTGATGTAAGCTCTTTGGAGGTAGGGACTGATGTAAGCTCCTTGGGAACAGAGACTGATGTAAGCGTCTACAGGGCAGAGACTGATGTAAGTTCCTTGGGGAAAGTGACTGATGTCCAATATGTGTAAAGCAATGTGTAAATTGTCTGCTTTATATAAATCAATAAATATAAATAAGTCAATTCAATAAATGTAACCCCGCTAAGTTCACAGAGAACCCTGTGTCACTGCAGATTTGAACCCCATCTCTAGTCATGGCCCTAAGAGATTATTTTAAGTCTCTGAGATTAAGAATGGTCCATGTAGCCATAGCTATACTGTACCTATTTCGGTAATGCAAATATGTTGCGATGAGTCTCTTATTCTTTTTCCTAACATGGTACTACCTCCAGGTGGCTTGTCATATAAGTGATTTTATTTCAGCATTGAGTAGTTGAGCAAGCATTTTTGCCACATTGGCTGACATTCATCTAGTTAATAATGTAGGAGTCTGTATATCCATAAAGAAATGAGATGTGCCAATCGCTTAAAAAAAAAAAAATGACACTTTGGTAAACTTTCCAGTGACTCAGAAGGCGGACTCGCTTAAAATACACTTTAGTTTCCCATGAACTGAAAACTTGCTGGTAGTTCTAATGCGCCCATCTGCTACATATTTAACATTAACACTGCTGAATAGAAAGACTTATTAGCTGTTCCCAATTAAATATTCGCATTTCACTGGTGTCATAAACAAATAAATTTTATTCAATTTTTATTTAATATGCCAATACTGTATATTACCTTATTTGTCTGAAACGTGAGACCGGGGAAGATTATTGTAATTATAACTATTATTCTGTGATTTATTGCCATGGCAATAGGGTTTTACTGTTTTTCCATTATGTATATACACTGATGAGCCATAACTGTATGACCACTGACAGATTAAGTGAATAACTGTGATTATCTCATTACACTGGCATCTGAAAGTTGGTGGAATATATTAGGCAGCAAGTAAACATGTTGTCCCTGAAGTTGATTTGCTGAAAGCAGAAAAAATAGGCATCGCAGTTAGTTGTGTATGGGGGTGGGTAGTTGCAGACCGGTCAGGGTGCTCATGCTGACCCGTGTCCACAGCCTAAAGTGTCTACAATGGGCATATGAGCATCAGAACTGGACCGCGGAGCAATGGAAGAAGGTGGCCAGTTGTGATGAATCATGTATTCTTTTACATTATGTGGATGGCCGGGTGTGTGTTGCTCGCTTACCCAGGGAAGAGATGGTACCAGGATGCAGTATGGGAAGAAGTGTGATGCTTTGGGCAATGTTCTGCTGTCAAACCTGCCCACTTCCATGACTTTTTCACCAAGATCAATAATGCCACTATCAGTCCCTTCCCTCACGCCAGGGTACTGGGTGTAATTCTAGACTCTGACCTGTCCTTTTAGCCCCAAATTCAATCGCTGTCAAAAGCTTGTAGACTTTGCCTCTGTAACATCTCTAAAGTTTGCCCCTTTTTAACTAAGCTACTGTGTACATTAAGGAGTCTATTTATTAAATATTCAATGGACAAATGTCACAAGCATTTGCATACCTCCCAACATTTTGAGATGGGAATGAGGGACACCTACTAGCAAATGTATGTAGGCATAGGACACGCCTCCTGCCACACCCCCTTAAAGGAGAATTAACCATAAAAAAGGTTAATTAAATCCACAAGGGCTTTTTTTTTACCACTACTATTCCTTTATATTGGCATTTAAAATGTAAGTGTATGCAGCAATTTAGAATTTGGATGAAAGGTTTAGCACTGGGAAACACTTTTTGAAAGATAAAAAGTGCATTTTGTATACATCTATATAGATCAGACCAAAATGAGGGACAAATGAGGAGGAATGAGGGACAGAGGGACATTGCTCCAAATCAGGGACAGTCCCTCGAAATCAGAGACAGTTGGGAGCTATGCATTTGTCCAGCTGTAACAAAATATCCCTGTATTTTGTCTATCACGATTATTTCCTATGATCGTCAGATCCGTCTAGTGGCCATAATGCAGTATTTTTCCAAAATCAGGAAAATACAATCACAGGAAATAATCATATTAGATAACATACAGGAATAATGTATTATGGCTGGATGAATGCTTGTGACATTTTAATAAATAGGCTACTGAGTCTTTTCGTGTTTGTGCTGTTTTTTTTTCTTTCTTTTGTGTGGTGCACACTGTTTGTAAACTTCGAAAGAACATTGGCAGCTCATATGTAGATTAGATGATACCACTGCATATGTCAGAGGCATGGTAGTAGAAGTAGTGGTACAGCTTGGGATTTCAAGACCAAAGGAGGGCACCCACAAACAATTGTTTTAAGAACCAAAAGAAACTCAATACCAGAAACAGAATTCTGATTGGTTGGTAAGCATTTGTGCATTGTTCTGTGTTGCCTATTTATTTGCCTTATATTTCAGTTTGAAATGCAGAGGAACAGAGTTGAGAATCAGGAAATTTCTTTGTTTCACCTTAACTCAACTTCCTTCGACTTTGTAATTACAATATGATTGAAACAATGGTTAGCTTGCCCGAAGAATTTGACTGTTGCCATGCTGAGCATCCAGGAGGGTTGAGTTTTAAGATATCGCCCCGGTGCCGAAATCCATCATTGCTAGTACATCTGCCAAAAAAGTTATGTTAAGACACCGATCGTGCATCTCATTCAGAGAAATCAACAGTATTATTACAAAGCAGCTGTTTTGACTTCAGGATGAAGCAGCAAATTGGCCTCAGGTAAGCAGATACTGACAGCAGAGAGAAAAAAGGAGGCCTAGCAGGAGGAAACATTATGTCATGCTCAGTGGTGGGAACAGTGCCTCAGGATATAGCCATAAATACAAAGGAAAAATATGACTATGGAGAGGAATCAACAGTTACATTTTTTTGAGTCAGAGACACTGCGGTGTTATTACAAAGCAGAAAGTTGATCATAACAGCAATTACCTGTATAAAGTCAGGGGTGTCATAATGTCAAACCATACTGGACCTTGTCCCATCACTAAAGGTAACAGCATGCCCCTTCAGTCAATGCATTCATTTTCAAAAGAAAAAAAAATAGTATGGTTGCCAGCTGATTTGTCACATTGAAAAAAAAATCATTTACTTTTGGCCAAATAAGTTAAGCTTAACTTCAACCCAATCCCAAACCTTTGACCTCATCATAACCCCTTTTAACCTAACCCTATCCACAACCTAATGCTTATGAGATCAACCCTAAACCTTACCCTTAGCATCAGTCTAACTCACTAAAATCGAGCCCTAATTGATTCTTATCCACTTATAGTCTTTAACCTCAACATGACCCCTAAACCTCAACCCAACTCAACCTTTAAATTGAGACCAATGACTAAAACTCAACAGCACCTTTAAATCTAATCCAAATCTCTTGACCCGAATCTAACCCATTAAGCCTGAGCGCAACCATTAAGGCTGATTTTTTTTATCTCAACCTAACACTTAACCTCAACATGACCCCTAAACTCAGCTCAACTAAACCTTTAACCTGAGACCAATGACTAGAACTCAAAGACCCTTAAATCAAATTCAAATTTCTTAACCCTAATCTAACCCATTAAACCAAAAGCTTAACCGGTGCTCATCGACCATCGGAGTTCTAACGGATTTCCGACGAAACGGCCTACACATGATCCCACCAAAGTCCGGACTAGAGAAGGGAGTTCAATAGCCAGTAGCCAATAGCTGCCCTTGCGTCGTTTTCAGTCCGTCGGACTAGCATACAGACGAACGTTTTTTTCAATAGGAATCGAGTCCATCGGAAAGATTTGAAGGATTTGAAACATGTTCTATTTCTAAGGCCCGTCAGATTTTTTGACAGAAAAGGTCCGATGAAACTCACACACGATCGGAATTCGATCGGATTCGTTCGGTCGGACCTTTTCTACCAGGAAGTCCGGTCGTGTGTACGTGGCATTATTCTTAAACCTGAGATCAACCCCTTTTTTATCTCAACCTAACCCTTAACCTCAACACGACCCCTAAACTCAGCTCAACTAAACCTTTAACCTGAGACCAATGACTAAAACTCAACAGTACACTTAAATCTAATCCAAATTTCTTAACCCTAATCTAACCCATTAAACCAAAACTATTTTTTACTTTCTATTATAAAACACTTCCAATAAAAACATTTTAAAAATCGAATTTCTTCATTAGTTGTTGGTAAAAAAAAAATCCCAATAAGCGTATATTGATTGGTTTGCATAAGTTATAGAGTCTACAAGCTATGGAATATTTTTATAGCATTTTTATTTTTATCTTTATTTTTACTAGTAATAGCAGCGATCAGCGATTTTTTGACTGCGACATTTCGGCGGACAAAGCTGTCACTAAGTGACACTTTTTGGGGACCAGTGACACCAATACAGTGATCAGTGCTGAAAAAAAAAGCACTGTCACTGTACTAATGACACTGGCAGGGAAGGGGTTAACGTCAGGGGTGATCAAAGGGTTAAATGTGCTAGGGAGTGCTTTCTAACTGTGTGTGTGTGTGTGGGGGGGGTGGCTTAACTGGACCCGCTGATTGGCTCCCGCTGTGTCCAATCACAGCGGGAGCGGGTTGTCGGCGGCATGCGTGCGCACCCCAGACCCCGAAGAGGAAACAACGTACAGGTATGTTGTTTTACGCAGCCGGGCCACCCGGCTGCAAAAAATGTGCGGTGAGCGGTCCGGAAGTGGTTAAAGGAAGTTGAAATATAGCAGATTTACTGGCCGAATCGCCAGGTGAAAATAATTGAAGAAAAAAACTAAAAAAGAAAAACAGTCACCACATCTAAGACTTTGTAAATTGCAATACATAAAATTTTTGATTGTGGGTATAATACCACTTTAATAAACATTCCAAGTGGGAGCTCATCTTTACATACTTGCACAAGGGAACAATCCACACAGAAGAATGGTTATAAAGTATTCTCAAAATGGTACAGGACACCCTAGTTTGCTCATAAATTCTTCCCTGCGGTACCATCCCAATGTTGGTGCTGCTCAAATGCATCTGGGACCCTACTACACATATGGTGGCCCTGCCATGCCTTCAAACCTTTTCAGTTGGTGATCCATAAACTTATCTCCCAAATTACAACATATACCGCTGACTTCACTCTGGCCCAATTCCTTCTACATCATTCCTCTCTCCCCAAAACAAAATACTTTAAATCCCTATCCATACATTTAGTTAATGCAGCCAGGATATGTATTCCCACTGCCTGGTGTTCCACTGAGCCCCCCCCAAACTAACAGAATGACTTTGCCGAGTCAGCAAAGTGGCCAAAATGGAGGAACTGGTCAGCATAGCGCATGAGACACCCTCTAAATACACTAACACCTGGGCTTGCTGGCACCATTTTACTGAGTCTGCAGAATATGCTCGGTTAATTACACTCCCACCTTGAGATATAGTCCCTGTGGCCTGTCATGACCTTGAGCTTCTGTGGTCCATGGGATAGGGAATGGGAGGGGGCTCTGCCCCACAGCCCTAACTTTTCTCTCTCTTCTGTCCACCCTTCCCCTTTCCACCATTCTGCCTCCTTTTTACATTGTACTGCATATGTCCTCCCCTTCCTTTGTGATTGATGTGATAGACCCTCCTGAGAGAGCAGTTGGGACGGTCATATGGCACTTGTATTCTTGAGCTACATGTCAGGAGCATGGTTTTCGAGTGCTTCATCCTGATTGTGTTAATAATTACCACGTTTCTTTAGCCGGTTCCCGACCGCCGCCTGTAGATATATACATCGACAGAATGGCACGGCCGTGCAAATGGGCGTACCTGTACGTCCCTTTGAATATGCCGCCGAGCCATCGCGTGCGCACACCCGAGTAGGATCGCGGGTCCCGCGGACTCGATGTCCACGGGGATACCCGCGATCATCTCACGGAGAGGAAGAACGGGGAGATGCTGATGTAAACAAGCATTTTCCCATTCTGCCTAGTGACAGTACACTGGTCACCGCTCCCTGTGATCGGGAGCGGTAAACAGTGTCATGTCACACGTAGTCACGCCCCCCACCCACTGTTAGTATCACTCCCTAGGACACAATTAACCCCTACAGCACCCCCTAGTGTTAACCCCTTCACCTGCCAGTCACATTTACACAGTAATCAATGCATTTTTAATCGCACTGATCGCTGTATAAATGTGAATGGTCCCAAAAATGTGTCAAAATTGTCTGATGTGTCCACCATAATGTCGCAGTCATGATAAAAATCGCTGTTTGCCGCCATTACTAGTAAAAAAAAATTATTAATAAAAATGCCATAAAACTATCCCCTATTTTGTAGACGTTATAACTTTTGCGCAAACCAATCAATAAACGCTTATTGTGATTTTTTTTTTACCAAAAATATGTAGAAGAATACGTATCGGCCTAAACTGAGGAAAAAAATGTTTTTTTATATATTTTTTGGGGATATTTATTATAGCAAAAAGAAAAAAATAATGCTTTTTTTTTCAAAATTGTCGCTCTTTTTTTGTTTATAGCGCAAAAAATAAAAAACGCAGAGGTGATCAAATACCACCAAAAGAAAGCTTTATTTGTGGGAAAAAAAGGACATCAGTTTTTTTTGGGAGCCACGTCGCATGACCGCGCAATTGTCAGTTAAAGCGACGCAGTGCCGAATCGCAAAAAGTGCTCTGGTCTTTGGCCAGCCAAATGGTCCGGGGCTGAAGTGATTAGAACGACTTGATCTGTAGGTCGGTTTCTCGTCCCCCCCCCTCTTTTTTTTTCCTGGGGGATCTTGGGAGTGATTACCAATCTATAGGGTACTAACTGATGTGGTTAACATCAACACCCCTGGCCCCATGTGACACATAAGATGGAGTACTCTTTCAATGTGCTTTGTATTACTGTATTATTGAGTTGACCGATAGGCTCTCTACAACCTATCATTACTATTTGTCCTGTACGGTTTTCTATTTTCTCGATAAAGTCCTTGTTATAAAAAAAAAACATTCCAGGTGAAAACTAGGAATGCACATATGTGCACACCCTCAGGAATCAATCATTGTGGTTTCTTTTCATGTGACCACAATGACAACTTTTATGCCGCTTACACACGATCGGTTTTGCTGCCTGAATAAACTCCGAAGGTTTCTTCCGACGGAATTCCATTCAAGTGGTCTTGCCTAGTCCGACCGTCCAGAACGTGGTGACGTTTAACACTTTTGACAGGACTAGAAAAAGGAAGTTCAATAGCCAGTAGCCAATAGCTTCCGTCTGGTACTTGCTTCAGAGCATGCGTCGTTTTTGGTCCGTCGGAACAGCATACAGACGAGCGGTTTTCCCAATAGGAATTGGTTCAGTCGGAAATATTTAGAACATGTTCCATTTCTAGGTCCGTCAGAATTTTCGAAAAAAAAAAGTCAGATGAGGCATACACACGATCGGAATAGATGATGAAAAGCTTCCGTCTGACTATTCTGTCGGACATTCCGCTCGTGTGTACGCGTGACAGACTAATAAAATACTTTTATGTTGCAGGCAAACCAGCTAGAATGCAGACTTTGCAAAATTTTGCTTTCTATCACGGTGCTCATAAGCAAAGCCCATCTACATGAGAGCTTAAAGTTGTATTGTTTCCTATCAAAAAATTAGCATATCAATTATTGTTTTTGCTTGTTGCCTACATTAATTTGTACAAGCCACGGGCATCCCTGCACACATTGCCGAACGCATCACGTAGCTAGCTTCTACATCCTTGTCAGTGGATGCGTCTCACCCAGCACGAAAGCAGCTTTTGTTACTTAACAAAATGATCACAAGTGACATTTCATCCAGCAGAGCTCTGAGGGCCTTGCACCATGGTTTGTTTAATTAGCTATTTTCTTGCTGCATCAGGTTACATGGAAAGGCACGTCAAACTCAGTTAAACAGTGTTCTCAAGACCATTAGCAGGATATGTGTCCCAACCAGTCAAGTCTCTGTTTCCAGACCTGTTTCATTAATGAAATAATCACCCGGATGTTTGTGTTAAAAGGGTAGCCCCTTTGCACAATGATTACCAGTAGCTTCCCACCCCCTTGGACAAAGTGCAGTTGGAAAAAAACTTGGCTTAAAGCGAGCCTGTGCCTTCCTCATGCATAGAAAGTGACGGGTTCTCTTAAATACAGCTCCACCAGCAACTTTTAGTTATCTTCTCTTCTCTCTGCCACCTGTAAAGCAAAACAAATCCTCAGTTGTTCTGTGTATGGGGAGCATGTGATTTTGTCTTCTTCCCCTCATCTGTCTGATGAGTGTGTGATAAAGCTGGACTGATAAAAGTAATGCCACGCACACACGATCGGAATTTTGGCACGCAAAAGACCGATGAGAGTTTTTCGTCAGAAAATGCGACCGTGTGTATGCTCCATTGGACTTTTGCTGGCCGAATTCCAGCCAGCAGGGGCGGACTGACCATTCGGGCCCTTGGCACTGCCCGAGGGCCCCATGACCTAAGGGGCCCCATTAGGGTTGCAAGCCTCAATAAAACCAGGGACAGTATGTAAAAATCTGTGTTTTTTTAAAAATCCCAAGATTATAGCTGCCCCGCCTCTCCAGTACCTTTTCAGTGTGTGTATACTGTATGTGTGTGTGTATACTGTGTGGCCCCATAATCTATTGCCTGGGGGCCCCATAATCTCCTAATGCCTGGGGGCCCTATAATCTCCTATTACCTGGGGGCCCCATAATCTCCCATTGCTCGGGGGCCCCATAATCTCCTATTGCCCGGGGGCCCATAATCTTCTCCTATTGCCCGGGGGCCCATGAGTTGTCAGTTCGCCCCTGCCAGCCAGCAAAAGATTGAGCGCATGTTCTCAATTTTTCGGTCGGGAAAAGTTCCTATCCGAAAATGCGATCGTCTGTGGCAATTCCGGCGTGCAAAATTCCTACGCATGCTCGGAAACAATTCGACACGTGCTCGGAAGCATTGAACTTCATTTTCTCGGCTTGTCGTAGTGTTGTACGTCACCGCGTTCTTGACAGTCGTAAGTTCAGGGAACTTTTGCGTGACCGTGTGTATGCAAGGCAAACTTGAGCGGAATCCCGTCGGAAAAGCCGTCATATCTTTTTCCGATGAGAAGTCCGATCGTGTGTACACGGCATAAGGCTTGGTTCTGATGGATATACAGTGGACCATGTCAGAGGCAGAGTTTGGTATTCCCCATCACATCCCTTAATAATATTTATTAAAAACAACTTTAACCTCCCTGGCGGTATGATTATGTCAGATTTTTGCGCCTCAAAGCGGTACAATTGTTTTGCATAGAAATTTGTCGTTTTATATTGCAGGTCTGTAATTCTTAGCAATAACACACTTAAATCTGTCCAAACAAGAGTCTAGTAGATATCCCGGGTATGATAACGTTTGAAACACAAAATCATAAATTATAATATAATAAATAACTATAAATAATTATAAAAAATAATATAATAATAATAAAATTAGTTTCCCCACAATTCACTCAATTCTGCAAGTGTTCTAATTTATTATCGCTGTTTTCTAGCTGGTCTAAAACCACTTTTAACGTAAAGGGACACTTTTGGTTGCCATGGACAAGTTTCCAGGCAGAAAGAACAGTGTATATAATATGAAACTGCATGCAGGGCATTGGGCAAAGCACTAGGGACAAAAGGGATGTGAAATGATTTCATACAGTAATGTAATCTGTAAGATTACAGTGTACTGTATATGTTATGAATTTTGTACTTTTTGAATTTGCCGCCGGGCTCCGCCCCGTGCGTTGCGATGCTCGCAGGGAACGGAGCCCGGCACACAGAGGCATCAGACGAAGGACAGAGCCCACGGACACAGCGGGGGGGACATCGCAGGATCCTGGGGACAAGGTAAGTACACGCACCAGGATCCTGCAATGCAGCCCCGAATGTGGTTTGGGGTTACCGCTAATGGTACTGAAATTTAACCCCGAGCCACACTCAGGAAAACTGCCAGAGAGGACAAGTTTAAATTAGTATTTTTTGCTAGAAGATTACTTGGAACCGCCAAACATTATCAATTTTTTTAAAGCAGAGACCCTAGAGAATAAAATGACGATCGTTTCAGTAATTTTTCAATTCAAGATCGTTTCAATATTTTATGTCACACAGTTTTCAAACTCAATTTCTTTTCAAAAAATACACTCTTTTGAATAAAAGCACAGCAATACCTCACATGTGTGGTTTGAACACCATTTACATATGCCAGCGTGACTTCTGCGTGTGAGCATGCAGGGATGGGCCACTTTAAAAAAACCTTTTTGCAAATTTATTTTACTTTTTCATTTTTACACTGTCCCTTTAATTTTAATTTTTTTATCACTTTTATTCCTATTACAAGGAATGTAAATATCCCTTGTAATATAAATAAGCATGACGGGTCCTCTTTATTGAGAGATCTGGGGTCAAAAAGACCTAAGATCTCACATTTACCCTTAAAAGCAAAAAAAAAGAAAAAAAGAAAAAAAAGACAATTTGCCTTTAACAGAAAAAAAAAAAATCATCCCTTTAAGCCTGGGAGGCAGAAGTGACGTCAGACGTAACTCTGGTCCTCCAAGTTCATAGAGCTGAGTGGGGGCTATCTTGCACTCAGTCTGCCTCCTGTCCAGGTGTCTCAGGGATTGTATCGGCTCTGGGCTTACCGAGGGTTCCGGTAAGCTTGGAGACCACCGGAAAGCATGGGAGGAGGGGGGGGGGCACCTCTCTTGCCACCTCTAAAAGTGATCTTGTGGTGAATCTGCTGCTGGGATCACTTTATCTAAAAGAGAATCGCCCACGGTACAAAAAGATACCAGGGTTATGGCAGCTAG
Source organism: Lithobates clamitans (assembly GCA_037952925.1). NCBI lineage: Eukaryota > Metazoa > Chordata > Amphibia > Anura > Ranidae > Lithobates > Lithobates clamitans. Next base: position 2,095,810 of record JBBGZY010001079.1, on the reverse strand, counting down.
CTGCTGCCGTAACAACGGTATTTAATGTCAATTAATGAAGTAAATGTACTGTGGGCGGTCGTCGAGTGGTTTTAATCAATGTCCGAAGAAATCTTGGATTGCACATTAGTGTTTGATTTTTAAAGTGGATATTATCTTAAAGATACAATACAAAATCCATTTAGATTAAAAAATTGCTTTTAATTTCATTCTAGCTTGGGGCCAAAGGGCCCTGTTTTTTTTGTTAAAAAGACAAAACCAGCAATACAGAGCCTAATAACATTTAATATTCTTCAGAAACAAAATTCAACCCCATTCAAAACACTAATCACAGCAGTGAATATACTTATATAGATGCTGTTAAACCAAACAACACCCCACTATCCCAGGAGCAAGCAATTGAGATGTAGGTTGTCCGCAATAGACTGCTGGGGATGAATGAAAGTTCCAACGTGTTTCACCATTATGACTTCTTCAGGGGAGGAGATGGAAGGTTGTAATCAGAATTAGCAGTAGTTGTTAAGATGGTAGAGCAGCAAACTAATCTAAAGGTCATACTGCCCTAATTCCGCTTTACAAGATGGGAAACCTCAATAAAGGCTTTGAAAGTCATGTTGAGGAGGCCTCCAGCATCCTCCAGTTATACAAAGTGTGACATATAAATAATCCTGTAACATTTAAATCTCCTTATACCCAAGGGGGAGGGACTGGATACACATGCCCACTGAATAACAAGTTCAAAGACTTAGCAAGTTTCGAGCATACTCATAGCTTAAATATGGTGCAGAGCAGTCCTGTACTATGGTCAGAGCGCTAAATGGATATACAGTGGAGTGGGTCTTCCTTCAATGCAGCTGATCCATAATGAATGTACTGTTTAGATGGACCCTGTACTTGTCCTAGGCTCTCCGATTGTGACATAGTATTAGCTGGAGTTCAGCTTCAATTTGTTAGTGTATTTATATCTGCTAGCACATCTGCAGTAACACTCCCCTACCCCCAGACTAACAATGCTGCTCTCCAAATGTGCCCCCTTTGCTCATTACTCCAGAGTGTAGGCACTCTATTACAGAAGGTGTGTTACTGGCCAGATCACCAGGTGAAAACAGAGTCAGAAAGCCTGAAAAATGAAAACTAATACAGCCACCACACCTAATGATTGGTAAGTTGCAATATATGGCAAAGTTACATAATGTAGTTGGCGAGGTTAAAAAAAAGAAACATTTGTGGTTTGGGGTTTAATAACACTTTAAACAATTCCCCATCAATTCTTAACCCTTCTTCTGCCTTTCAGCCCACCCTGTCATGTGCCCTTTCTCCGATGTGCTCAGAGCAGCCCTCAGTCTACTGTGAGAAAGTGACACCTGGCCACAGAAAAATAAATCCATATCGCCATAAACTGGTAAATGTACGAAAAATCTCATCTGTGCATTTGATAATGCCATCAGAAACTTGACCAATGTCACTCAAAAATAGTCTATTAATCCGATCATACTGAGTGTCACGTCCCATATGTATAATAGCTTACAATTGGTTAGGATTAGGGGCTTTTTTTAGGTATTTACACACAAATTATTATAAAAGTACAAATGTATTAATACAATTTCATTAACCACTTGCTTACTGGGCACTTATACCCCCTTCCTGACCAAGCCAATTTTCAGCTTTCAGCGCTCTCGCACTTTGAATGACAATTACACGGTCATGCAACGCTGTTACCATATGACATTTTTTTATTTTTTTCCCACAAAAAGAGGTTTCTTTTGGTGGTATTTAATCATTTTCATTTTTTGCTAAACAAAAAAGACCGAATTTTGTAAGACCCCTTTCACACCGAGGGCATTTTGTAGGCGCTATAGCATTAAAAATAGTGCCTGCAATCCACCCTCAAACAGCTGCAGCATTGTCTCCAGTGTGAAAGCCTGAGGGCTTTCACATCGGAGCGCTGCGCTGGCAGGACGTCAGGAAAAGTCCTGCCAGCAACTTCTTTGGAGCAGTGAAGGAGCGGTGTGTTTACCGCTCCTCCACTGCTGTCTCCCCATTGAAATCAATGGGGCAGCGCTGGGATACCGCCGGCAAAACGCCACTATTGCAGTGCATTGCGGGCGGTTTTAACCCTTTCTCGGCCGCTAGCGGGGGGTAAAATGCGCCGCTAATCCGACAGTAAAGTGCCGCTAAAAATAGCAGCGTTTTACCGCCGACGATATAGGCGGCTCGGTGTGAAAGGGCTCTTATAAAATTTTGCAAACAGGTAATTTTTCTCCTTCACTGATGGACACTGATAGGCTGCATTAATGGGCACTGGTGGACACTGATCAGGAGGCACTGATGAGGCAGCACTTTGATAGGTGGCACAGATGGGTACAGATAGGTGGCAGTGATGGGCACTGATAGGCGGCACTGATAAGTGACACTGATGGGCACTGATTAGCAGCACAGATGGGCACTGATTGGCAGTACTGATGGGCACTGATAGGTGGCACTGGTGGGTACTGATTAGCAGTGCTGGTGGGCACTGATAGATGGCACTGGTGGGCACTGATTACCAGCACTTGTGAGTACTAAGGGGACTGATATCCCTCTAACAGAAGCCAGTTATTCGCGTTCTTCTTTTCTTCACGATAACATCGCAAAAAAAAAAAAAAAGCCGAAAACTGGCTTCTGTTTACTTCCATGATCGGCTGTCATTGGCTGACAGCTGATTACAAGGTAAGGGGCCCGCTGTGATTGGCCCTTTACCCTGATCTTTGATCACAGAGCGCACCACACAGCATGGGAGGATGTCCATGTATGCCCTCCCCGCATTTTAAGCACACACTGTAGCCATCTTTCGGCTATAGCGCGGGTGCCAAGTGGGTAAAAATATCATACATCATTAATAAATGTGTACTTTTATAATAATTTGTGAGTAAGTGCCTACAGTCCCTAATCCTAGCCAATTGCATACTGTGTCATTCAAAAGTACTTTAAAGTTTTGTTTCCTTTTAACCAATTCCGGTTGAATCATGTACGTCATCCAGCTTGTTCTGGGTTAGGGGCGCGCATGCACGTACCCCCTGCTAAGCCACGCTATCACTGGCGACAGCTAGATTTTGTCAGCAGGTCCCAGCCAATGATTTATTGGCTGAGACCTGCTGATGGGCTGTTTACAAGCACACATGGCCCTGTAAGATCTGTTAGTAAAAGCAGAACCTATTACACACATTACACTTTTTAGGCACGTAGTTAACCTCTTGAGTGCCCCTATATGTTAACCCCTTCCCAGCCAGTGTCATTAATACAGTTTACAGTATTATATCTGATCACTGCATTAGTGTCACTATTGATGTCAGTGTCATTTAGCCAATTAGTGTACCTTCCTGAGAGAGTCTGTTAGCACCAGATTTCCCACTACGCTATCACAGTCCCACTATAAGTCGCTGATCACTATCATTTTTAGTATATCGTAATTTCTTGCTTACATTCCAGTATATACAGTATCTCACAGAGGTGAGTACACCCCTCACATTTTTGTAAATATTTTATTCTATCTTTTCATGTGACAACACTGAAGAAATGACACTTTGCTACAATGTAAAGTAGTGAGTGTACAGCTTGTATAACAGTGTAAATTTGCTGTCCCTTCAAAATAACTCATACTTATATACCGTACATTAAATTTGCGTACAGTGTTGTGTGATCACATAATTGCCATCAGTAGTGCAGTGTTGAATAGCAGAAAATGCCCTGGCTGTGAAGGGGGTAAAACTTTCCAGAGGTCAAATGGTTAACATTTGATTTTGAAAATAAATTGAATTTCACAGAAGAAAAAAAAAAAACAAGTTGACTTTTAAATATCCGTTCACCTCAAAAGGTGGGATTTTCTGGGCAATAAAAAATATACATAAATGTATGCAAAAGATTGTATTTATTTATAGAAAATTATTTAAAAAACTCTCATGTTGAAAATACATCACATCATTGAAATATTCTAAACATAGCACACTGAACGAATAAAAATTGCAGACATTGCACATAAACTATTTTAAACCATAAAGTGGTAGTCCCAGTCTGCTTGCTGCACCCTTTACTTGTGGTTTCTAATAAGGAACGCTGCAGAGAGGGATAGCCAAGTTTTTTAACAATTTTCTATAAATAAATACAATCTTTTGCATAAATGTGTATATATTTTTTATTGCCCATAAAATCCCACTTTTTGAGGTTATTTACATATCACTAAGGGGATGGTGGCAATTCACATCAGTGGCTTCATGAATCATCATAATTATCCTGATTTTTATTTTTTTTTATGTCACTACGGTCAAAAACAAGTCATTGATTTGATCCCACTAATGATTAGAAAATTGAACAAAAGTTCAGAAAATTAGAATTTGCAAACAAAATTCTACTGGCGTACGGCCAACCTTATATAAACTGCAAAATAAAAGAAAATGTAAAAACCAGTTAAGGTGTGATGATAAAAAGAAGTGAGGTCTGGGGCCCTAGGGACCCAGATTGATGCAAAGTGGTCCTGAAAATGATTTTAAAATGTGTTCCACAGTGCTGTAACGGTGGTGTAAACCTTGTCTTAAACTTTGCTCGTTGTGTTACATTATAATTAGTAAGGCCAAAAAAAAAAAGCGAAATGAGTTTTAAGTCTGCAGCGGATGGAAGTAAAGGCAATGTACAAATAATGGCACTCACATTTTACTTAACCTAGCTGTCATGAATCATGGGCTTAGTAGGTACAGGTGTTGATTTTAAAGTAGCAGTGTCTGCTTTATATCCCGATGTCAGCTCTTTGTGACCCTGAGCTTGTTACATATGGGGTTCTTAATCAAAATCTCATGAATGCAAATGCAGGTCAGAAGCATTACGTTTGATTTATCTGCAGGATTTTTGGTTTAACGTTGTTACAGATGATATGTGGTTGCAATTTATGAGAACAACCCGGGTCTGAAGCATTCACATCCAAAGTTGAATGAAATGGCTATACAAATACATTGGCAATAAATAAGAAATCAACCATTAGGGTCATGGTCATATAATGGGCCATTAAACTTGGAATTTAAGTTGCTTTACGTAAATGATCTATTAATAACATTTATGAATCTAAGTTCCCATGCCTCAGATGGAATTGGTATGGGTGTAGCGCTCAACTTTCTGAGATAGACTGAGGAATTCTTTTTAGTACCAATGTCCCTGGTTATAATTTAGATTTTTCTTTCTTTTTTTTTCTGATGCCCATGGTGGGCCTCAGAGACAAGAAAAGAATGAATGCAAAATTGAAAAACCATTAAAGAGTTTCTTCAGGTTACCCCTCCAAAAAAACAAAAAGGCAGCAGCTAAAAACACTATAGCGACTGACTTCATAAAAGGACACTTATCTGTCCAGGGATCCAGAGTCATCCTCACCTGGGCCGGTTCTTTGGCGTTCTTTGGGTCCCTGGCCCTGGTATGTTTATTAAAGCCCTGTATACACGAGCCAAATATCGGCTGGTGTCGGCCGGGTTCAATAGAAATCGGCCAACATTCGGTCCGTGTGTACTGCAGCCAGTTCGACAGAAGCCAGCTGAACGTTCGGCTTCTGTTGAAGGGGCATGACTGAAAAAGGTCTGCCAATTGGTATCATGCTCTCTTGTCTCCTCCTCCCATGCTTGTCTCCAGGAGTTCTCCGATCCTCTGGAACTCGCTACCTCAACCTGTTCGGCTATCCCCTATTCTTGCTACCTTCAGGCGATTCCTGAAAACTCATCTCTTCAGGGAAGCCTATCACATCTCCAACTAATCTTTTACCACTTCCATCTCCTCATTCCCCACAGTTACAACTTTTTGTACCACCTGCCCCACCCTATTAGATTATAAGTAGGGAAGAGCTGAACACCCCCCGATTCGGTTCGCAGCAGAACATGCAAACAATTTGTTCGAACACGCAAACACTGTTAAAGTTTATGGGACACGAACATGAATAATCAAAAGTGCTCATTTTAAAGGCTTATATGCAAGCTATTGTCATAAAAAGGGTTTGAGGACCTGGGTCCTGCCCCAGGGGACATATATCAATGCAAAAAAAAGTTTTAAAAACGGCAGTTTTTTTGGGAGCAGTGATTTTAATAATACTTAAAGTGAAATAATAAAAGTGAAATTTTCCTTTAAATTTTGTACCTGGGGGGTGCCTATAATATGCCTGTAAAGTGGCGCGTGTTTCCCGTGTTCAGTCTGAGAGCAAAATTACATTTCTAAAGGAAAAAAAGTAATTTAAAACTGCTCACGGCTATAATGAATTATCGGTCTCGGCAATACAGATTAAAGAAGTCATTGAAAAAAACTGCATGGGATCCCCCCCAGTCCATTACCAGTCCCTTTGGGTCTGGAATAAATATTAAGGGGGAGCCGAACCAAAATTTAAAAAAAAAAATTGCGTGGGGGTCCCCCCAAATTCCATACCAGGCCCTTGAGGTCTGGTATGGATATTAAAGGGATCCCCGCGCCAAAATGTAAAAAAAAATGGCATGGGGGTCCCTCCAAAAATCCATACCAGACCCTTAACCGAGCACGCAACCTGGCAGGCCGCAGGAAAAGAGGGGGGGAAGAGAGAGCACCCCCCCTCCTGAACCGTACCAGGCCACATGCCCTCAACATGGGGAGGGTGCTTTGGGTGGCCACCCAAAGCACCATGTCCCCATGTTGATGGGGACAAGGGCCTCATCCCCACAACCCTTGCCCGGTGATTGTGGGGGTCTGCGGGCGGGGGGCTTATGGGAATCTGGAAGCCCCCTTTAACAAGGGGACCCCAGATCCCAGCCTCCCCCCCTGTGTGAAATGGTAACTGGGTACAAATGTACCCATACCATTTCACAAAAAAGTGTCAAAATGGTAAAAATGACACGACACGGCTTGGGACAAGTCCTTTATTAAAAAATAAAAAAATAAAAATGTCCCACAAAGTCTTCTTCTCTTGCTCCGCCGACGGACTGATTTCTCCACCGCAATGTCAAAGTCCCACTAAAAATCGCTGATTGCCGCCATTACTAGTAAAATAAATAAAAATGCCATAAAAATATCCCATAGTTTGTAGACACTAACTTTTGTGCAAACAAATCAATATACGCTTATTGGGATTTTTTTGTTTTACCAAAAATATGTAGCAGAATACATATTGGCTTAAATTGATGAAGAAATTAAATGTTTTACATTTTTTTTATTGGATGTGTTTTATAGCAGAAAGTAAAAAATATTGGATTTTTTTTTCAAAATTGTCAGTCTTTTTTTGTTTCTAGCGCAAAAAACAAAAACTGCAGAGGTGATCAAATAACACCAAAAGAAAGCTCTATTTGTGGGAAAAAGAGGACATCAATTTTATTAGGGTACAGCATTGCATGACCCCACAATTGTCAGGTAAAGTAATGCAGTGCCATATCGCAAACAATGGCCTGGTCATGAAGGGGGTAAAACCTTCCGGGGCTGAAGTGTTTAAAAAAAAACAAAAAACAAAATAAAGCTTTGCTATCGCTTTAAGTTATAAGAAAATCAAAATTTTTCCTGTTATTGTCAAGTTAATCCAAACTTTTGGGCCTCTCCAGTTAATCCATGAGTCTCCTGTGCGCTGTGATATTGCGCGGCAACACAAGTCACATGTTTTATTTTGAATGACACACCAACACACTAATGCCCCGTACACACGGTCGGACTTTGTTCGGATTTTTTCAGACGGATGTTGGCTCAAACTTGTCTTGCATACACACGGTCACACAAAGTTGTCGGAAAATCCGATCATTCTGAACGCGGTGACGTAAAACACGTACGTCAGGACTATAAACGGAGCAGTGGCCAATGGCTTTCATCTCTTTATTTATTCTGAGCATGCGTGGCACTTTGTCCGTCGGATTTGTGTACACACGATCGGAATTTCCGACAACGGATTTTGTTGTCGGAAAATTTTATATCCTGCTCTCAAACTTTGTGTGTCGGAAAACCCGATGGAAAAAGTCAGATGGAGCCCACACATGGTCGGAATTTCCGACAACACGCTCCGATTGCACATTTTCTGTCGGAAAATCCGACCATGTGTACAGGGCATAAGGCTGACCATACTTGAGTCTATTTTTTTTTTTAAAGTTTCAAAAAATGACCTGATTCCCCCCATCCTCACATTCGAGGTGGATGGGGGAATCCTCCCTGCTGTATGGCCAACTTAAGGTACAGTAACACACATGCGTTGCACTATGTCACAAAACACGGCAATAACTGTAGTGTGTTCCATTAGAAGTATTTTCAATGGGCTGTGTTACCCAATGTGAAAATGTAAATGGGCTCTACATGAAAAGACCAATACAAAGGCTTGGGAGCTGGAAGGGACAGGTCAAGTTTAACCTTTACATGAGGAGTCAAGATTTTTATATAGCTTAACATGTTTCTAAGGACTGGCCATTTTTTCCTTAATGCATTCTGGGCATTAAGGTAAAACATTTCCCATTACTTGTATCGCCCCCCCCCCCCAACCCTCCCTGTATACTTACCTGAGCCCGATCTCAATCCAGCGCTGTGCCCATCTGCAGAAGCTCTCTCTCTCTGCTCACAAAGGCAGCAGTGGGAGCCATTGGCTCCTGCTGTTGTCATTTAAATCCTATGGACAGAGAGCAGGGGGGCCGGGGCTGAGTCGTGCTGTTTGTAATAATAGAAGTACATTGTTTTGCCTCCAGCAGGATATCTGCTATATGCCTGCAATTTCAGATTTGACCACAAGCTGGAGTTGGTGGTAAATTTACTGTTTTTGCAGAAACTAAAAACTGTTCACCTTTAGTAAAACTTCCCGTAGTTTTTTAGTCCAAGAAAAGGCAGCAGATGCATCATGGGAGTTCAGACTTCATCTTAGAGATTGTAAGAAGGAGCCAGCTATCAGAGCATGTTGAACTAAAACTTGCATCCGCCTGCATCCCCTAAACGCAGCATAGCTGGTGAGAGTTACTTAACGCCATTTACAGCCTAGCTTGTTTATTGTATTTCTGTAAATTTCATATACTGATTATATGTATATGTATCTGTATTTGTTCTCAATAGTTTCACCCGACCCTGTCATGTCAATAAAGCTACAAAATAACACTCAGTCTGGCTTATTGCAGAATAGGAGGATTTAGCTGCATGTCGAGAGCAGGTAAGTATATATATATACAGTATCTCACAAAAGTGAGTACACCCCTCACATTTTTGTAAATATTTAATTATATCTTTCATGTGACAACATTACAGAAATGGCACTTTACTACAATGTAAAGTAGTGAGTGTACAGCTTGTATAACAGTTTAAATTTGTTGTCCCCTCAAAATAACTCAACACACAGCCATTAATGTCCAAACCGCTGGCAACAAAAGTGAGTATACTCCTAAGTGAAAATGTCCAAATTGGGTGCAATTAGCCATTTTCCCTCCCTGATGTCATGTGACTCGTTAGTGTTACAAGGTCTCAGGTGCGAATGGGGGGCAGGTATCTTAAATTTGGTGTTATCGCTCTCACTCTCTCATACTGGTCACTGGAAGTTCAACATGGCACCTCATGGCAAAGAACTCTGAGGATCTGAAAAAAAGAATTGTTGCTCTACATAAAGATGGCCTAGGCTATAAGAAGATTGCCAAGACCCTGAAACTGAGCTGCAGCACGGTGGCCAAGACCATGCAGCAGTTTAACAGGACAGATACCACTCAGAACAGGCCTCTCCATGGTCATCCAAAGAAGTTGAGTGCACGTGCTCAGCGTCATATCAAGAGGTTGTCTTTGGGAAATAGACATATGAGGGCTGCCAGCATTGCTGCAGAGTTTGAGGGGGTGTGGGGGTCAGCCTGTCAGTGCTCAGACCATACACTGCACATTGCATCAAATTGGTCTGCATGGCTGTCATCCCAGAAGGAAGCCTCTTCTAAAGATGATGCACAAGAAAGCCAGCAAAGTTTGCTGAAGACAAGCAGACTAAGGACATGGATTACTGAAACCATGTCATGTGGTCTGATGAGACCAAGAAAAACTGAACTTTGGTTCAGATGGTGTCAAGCGTGTGTGGCAGCAACCAGGTGGGGAGTACAAAGACAAGTGCATCTTGCCTACAGTCAAGCATGGTGGTGGGAGTGTCATGGTCTTGGGCTGCATAATTTTTGCCGGCACTGTGGGGCTACAGTTCATTGAGGGAACCATGAATACCAACATCTACTGTGACATACTGAAGCAGAGCATAATCCCCTCCCTTTGGAGACTGGGCTGCAGGGCAGTATTCCAACATGATAACAACCCCAAACACACCTCCACCTGCCTTGCTAAAGAATCTGATAGTAAATGTAATGGACTGGCCAAGCATGTCTCCATCCCTAAACCCTATTGAGCATCTGTGGGACATCCTAAAACAGAATGTGGAGGAGCGCAAGGTCTCTAACATCCACCAGCTCCGTGTTGTCATCGTGGAGGAGTGGAAGAAGACTCCAGTGGCAACTTGTGAAACTCTGGTGAACTCCATGCCCAAGAGGGTTAAAGCGGAGCTCTGCCAAATTTTTTTTTTAAGTCAGCAGTTACAAATACTGCACCCGAAGCTGATCTGTCCCTCGGCTCTGGGGTGGGGGCGCCGCCATCTTCAGTAAGGGAATCAGGAAGTGAAGCCTTGTGGCTTTACAGCCTGGTTCCCTACTGCGCTTGCACGAGTCGCGCTGCACTTTCCCACTGGTCTCTGCTGTTTTCTGGGCCGAACATTGCGTAGATAGCCGCTGATGCTGCGGCTATCTATGCCTGGAAGTGGGAGCACTTCCAGGCATAGATAGCCAGGATTAGACAGGTATCTGCTCCATCCCTCCCCCCTGAAAGGTGCAAAATGTAACAGTGGAGGGGGCACTGTAGGGGAGGAGGATTCAGAAAAGCAGAAGTTCCGTTTTTGAGTGGTACTCCACTTTAAGGCAGTGCTGGAAAATGGTGGCCACACAACATATTGACACTTTGGGCCCAATTTGGACAATTTCACTTAGGGGTATACTCACTTATGTTGCCAGCAGTTTAGGCTCCATGTACACGGGCATAGGCGTGCGCAGGGGGTACCATGTAGTGTCTGTAAAAAGCCAGAGGCTTGCTCCACATCTCTGCTGCCTCCTTAGCCAATGGTAACTACACTGCCTAGCCTCCTTCCCCAGCGTGCCTTATTTGACTTTACAACAGAAGGCAGGAGAGGGAGACCTAAACACAGCCTGCAGTGTGGGACAGGATTCAGCCTACCAGGAAAAGCTAAGCACAATGTAGTCAGTACACATACATACACACGCATGCATGTGTGTTTGAGCTTTGGGGGTGCACACCCTAATGCAATAGCCTGCGCACACCTATGTACACGGGATGCTGGGGCAAACTCCTCTGAATGAACTTGAAACCGGCATTTAGAAACGCCCGTTTTGCCGCGTTTGCATGTCGCGTTTAGCGGTGTTTTACCGTGTTTGCGTCTAGAAGCGTTTATTAAGATAACTTCATTAAGACCCTCCCCAAGCGCAAAAAACATTGTTATTTAACTATTTCAGCCATTTTGACCAGAGTGAGTAGCAGCAGCAGAGAGAGCAGCTGTATACTTGTATTTGCCTCTATTTATGTGTTTTTTTTTCGATGGATCCCATAATGAGCTTATGTAAAGAAAATGCTGCTGACGTTGCTCTTGATATTGGTCAAACTCCAATTAAAATTTGGATACAGCAATGCTAGTGGTGTATTGCATTGCATCAAGGGCTATATATGGTCTATGAATCATCGCAAGTAATTAAAACATTTTAAACGATTTTCTTCAATGTTTTTTCATCGTTTTCCATCATATTTTTGTCTTTTCAGGTCAAAAATATAAGGTGCCTTTAAAAACGCTTATTAATGTAAACGCCTCTAAACGCCGCTACCGCGTTTAGCGTCTGGAACGTGGAAATCTTCGGCGTCTGAACCCATTTTTTTGCTTTCAAAGAAACGCTGTTAAACGCAACTGCCTAAAAACGGCAATAAACAAGACTTGTACATGGTCACATAGGATAACATTGAATGAGTTCAGGGGCAGTTGAAAAAAGCATCCAACTGCCTCTGAATGTACGTTTAGCAGCGTCCCGTGTACATGGGGCCTTAGGCTAGGAACGCAAACACAGTGGAACTAGCACTACAACATATCCAGCTGGGGTTCCTAGCACCAAGTGGCCCCCGAGATACCGGGCCCCAAAGTCGGGTTGCAAAATGTCAAGCACTTTTCTGCAGCACAGAATGACATTTTGCGACCTGACTTTGGGACCCCATATCTCGGGGCCACTTGGTGCTAGGATCCCCAGCTGGATATGTTGTAGTGCTAGTTCCACTGTGTTGGCACACCAATTTTGCGGTTCCTAGCACCAAGTGGCCCTGAGATACGGGGCCCCAAAGTTGGGTCGCAAAATGTCATTCTCTGCTCTGCAGACGCTTCTAGACGCAAACGCAGTAAAACGCGGCTAACCTCGGCACGCAAATGCAGCAAAACGGGCATTTCTAAATGCTGGTTTTAGCTTTTAAAAACATGCGTTCAGCAGAGTTTGCACCAGCGTCTCGTGTGCATGAAGCCTTAGACATTAATGGCTGTGTGTTGAGTTATTTTGAGGGGGCAGCAAATTTACACTGTTATACAAGCTGTACACTCACTACTTTACATTGTAGCAAAGTGTCATTTCTTCAGTGTTGTCACATGAAAAGATAGAATAAAATATTTACAAAAATGTGAGGGGTGTACTCACTTTTGTGAGATACTTTTTATATATATATATATATTTATTTATAATATACTGTAATATTGTGTAGTTACATAGAAGTGCTGAAATAGGAATCTCTAGTGTGCGTTAATTCCTGTAAACAAATCTCCCTGATTTTGCTGGGAATTTAAAATGCAGGTTTATTAAGCTTTCAACCATTCTGTATAAAATGAAAGTGGATTTGTCAGCTGGACACAAGAACTGCATTAGTGTCTGTAAAACATGATCTGCAGATTTGTCTAGATAAGAGTTTTAAAATGAATTACACACGTAAATGTATGTCTCTACCTAAGCTACAGCAGTGAGGGACATTTCTTCTTTATTCTGTTAGAATTCCTGCTGAATCTAGCTGAATCCAGGCAAACAGTATAATAGATTGATGAAATACATTTATGAGAGCTGTTTTACCTTACAAAGGATTTGTATTTCTGTCCACCCAGTTCTGAGATTTACACAGCTCTGCTACGCAGCACAGTCCTATCTGATAGGAAACCTGTGGCTGGGTTCACACTGTTGCATTGCAGTAACATATGCTTAACTGCAACAGTAACATGCGCATTGGTGCGCTGCAGTGCTATTCATTTTTAGCAATATCTGTCCTCTTTTTCAGTGCAAAGTTGCTCTGGAAATTAAGCATTATTGTGAAGTCAGAGAAGCCAAAAACTGAATAGACCCCAGTGATCTGTTTCAAATGACCTAGACCGGGGGAAGGCAACCTTTCAGGGATTGAGATCTACCTGGGCAACATGTAGGACATCAAAGATCCCCGGCGGGAGGGGGGGTTGGGGCGTTGGCATCGTCCTTTAACCTGTTCAGATCCAAATGACGGCTACAACGCGGATCTGCTTTGCCGGGAGGCCGTCTATTGACGTCCTCCCCTTTCAAAGATGAGCACGCCCCTTGAAGGGGGCGCGCGCTGTGATCACCCGAGTCAATAAGACTCGGGTGATCACAGATCAGAGTAAGGGGCCGATCTCGGCCCCTTACCACGTGATCAGCTGTTAGCCAATGACAGCTGATCACGTCATGTAAACAGAGGCTCGGTAATTGTTTTTTTTTTCTTCTCACACTGACAGCGTATGAAGAAAAAAAAAACTGATCGTCAGCTTCTGTTTGCAGGGACATCGGTCCTGAAGAGGAAGAGCCTCTGTGCCCACCAGTACTGCCTGCCAATGCCAGCAATCAGTGCCCACAGTGCCAACCAATCAGTGCACACCAATCAGCGCCCACAGTACACTAGTGCCACCTATATGTGCCCACAAGTGCCACCTATCAATGCCCACCAGTGGAGCAGATCAGTGCCTCATCAGTGCCACCTACCAGTGCTGCCTATCAGTGTCACCTACCAGTGTTGATCAGTGCCCATCACTGCCACCCATCAGTGCCCATCACTGCCACCCATCAGTGCCAGCTATCAGTGCCACCTATCAGTGCCAGCTATTAGTGCCCTTCAGTGCCACCTATCATTGCCCATCAGTGCCACCCATCAGTGCCCACCAATGCCACCTATCAGTGCCCACCAGTGCTGCCTATTAGTGCCCACCAGTGCCACCTTATCAGTGCCCATCAGTGCAGCCTATCGGTGCCCATCAGTGCAGCCTATCAGTGCCCATTAGTGTAGCCTTATCAGCGTACATCAGTGAAGGAGAAAAATTACCTGTTTGCAAAATGTATTAACAAAATATAAAACGGTTTTGTATTTTTTTTTTTTAAATCTGTCTTTTTTAATTTTTTTTAACAAAAAATGAAAAAGTCCAGAGGTGATCAAATACCACGAACAGAAAGCTCTATGATCAAAATTTCATTTGGGTACAGCGTTTTCACTAAAAGCTGAAAATTGGTCTGGGCAGGAGGGGGGTGTAGGTGCCCAGTAAGCAAGCAGTTAAAAAAAAAAAAAAAAAGCATTCAATAAAAACACTATGGGCCAGTTCACACTGCTGCAATGTCAGACATCACATGTGATTTGCACCGCACTGCTGTGCAAATCACATGCGATGTCTGTGCGATGCAAATTCAGCCATACAGATTGTATGGCTGAATTTGCATGGCATTCGGACCAAACATGTGCAGGATCCTTTTTTTGGTCCGCACCAGAATCGGATTGCATGTGTGTTCACACCCAATGCGATCCGATTCCTGTCCGAATTGACAGTTCACACTGCAATATGCGAACCGATCTGGGGGTGTCATTAACTTTGTATTGACATGACACTCCCAGTGGTTCGCATAGGGCAGTGTGAACCTCCAGTGGGAGACATGAGATGCGGGAACTGTACTGGATTCACAGGGTTCCCTCATCGCTGTAGTGTGAACTGAGCCATAGTGTGTCACAGTAGTGTCTTCTGCCCCACTTCAAATCACTCACCCCCACTACAGTAGTATCCTCCGCCATCCCCTCCTCCACATCGGTGTCCTCTGCCTCCTTTCACATCACCCCCCCCAGTTATGTCCTCTGCCCCCCTCCCCCCACACACACACTCATGGTAGTGTCTTCTGACCCCCCCCAACAGTAGTGTCCTATGCCCCCCAAAGCAATGTCCTGAGCCCTCTCCCCCCACTGCAGTGTCCTCTGCCCCCCCATAGCAGTGTCCTCTGCCATCCCCCTCCACTGTAGTGCCCTCTGCCTCCTATAGTGGTGTCCTCTGCACTCCCCCCTAACAGTAGTGTCCTTTGCCCCCCTCCCCCCATTGTAGTACCCTCTTCCCCACCCCATAGCAGTGTCCTGTTCCATCCCCCTCCACTGTAGTGCCCTCTGCCCCCTATAGCGGTGTACTCTGCACTGCCCCCCACACAGTAGTGTCCTCTGCCCCCCTCTGTAGTGCCCCCCACAGCAGTGTCCTCTGCCCTCCCTCCCCACACACATACATGGTAGTGTCTTCTGACCCCCCAACAGTAGTGCCCTGTACCCCCCAAAGCAGTGTCCTGTGCCCCCTCCCTCCTTTGTAGTGCCCCCTGCCCCCCCATAGCAGTGTCCTCTGACACCCCCCCCCCACTGTAGTGCCCTCTGCCCCCTAGAGTGGTGTCCTCGGTGCTGCCAACCACAATATTTTCCTGTGCCCCCCCTGTAATGCCCTCTGCCACCCCTTAGCAAATTCCTATGCACCAACCCCCCCCCCAGTAGTCCTCTGTTCCCCCCATAACATTTTTCTCTGCAACCCCCCCCCCCCACACACACACACACAGTAGTCGAGATCGAGATCTACCTGTCTGCTTCCTGCGATTGACAGGTAGCTTGCGATCGACGGGTTGCCGACCCGGCCCTAGACCCAGTCTGTCTATATAGTATGGTCACCTGCTGACTTGGCACCATCCACAGGCAGCTTAACTCCTCCATTAGACATAGAGTCGAGGGGGTATGTCAATGCATTAAGTGACATTTGAAACAGAACACATGTTTTTCTTTACAAGCTTACTTTGAGCTGCCCAGGTTTGTGGAAAGTTTACTTTATTGTCAGAGATTTGTCTCCCCAACAGTGGTGGCTGGTGGATTTTTGTTTTGGGGGGGCGTCAAACAACCACCCCCCCAGCGGCGTGGCACTAACAACCCCAACCCCCCTGCAGTTCTGCTGGTTGGCCTGGCACTTACCTGGATAGATAGATCCAGATAGATAGGAGGGTGTCATCCAGCGCAGTGGCTCCAGGCTAGCGGATGTGGGGTCTGGGCAGCAGCTCCAGGATATCGAATGCGGAGTCCAGGCCAGTGGGTGCAGAGTCCAGGCAGCAGCTCCAGGCTAGTGGGTGCAGGAACCGGGCAGCGGCTCCAGGCTAGCGGGTGCTGATACCGGGCAGCAGCTCCAGGCTAGTGGGTGCGGGGTCCGGGCAGTTGCTTCAGGCTAACGGGCACGGGGTACAGGCAGCGGCTCCAGGCTAGCGGGGTCCAGGCAGTGGCCCCAGGCTAGCAGGTACAGGGTTCAGGCAGCGGCTCCAAGCTAGCAGGTGCGGGGTTTGGGCAGCAGCTCCAGGGTGGCAGTCTTCCTCTCTGGCTCCAGTGGCTTCCTCCCTGGCTCCACGTCAGGCGTCCAATAGGATCACCTAATGTTTTGGCAAATCAGGAAACAGGTCTCACACCTGATTCCTGATTGGTGGGGAGAAGGTGTAGTGTGAAAATAGCAAAAACTAATTCGCTGTCGTCACACAACTGGGTGGGATCGGGAAGCAGTGCTCTGCTTTCCCAACTCGTTTTTTTTTAAGCCTATTAGAGCCTCTGGCTCTAATCATGTGCTTCAAACCCCCCCCCATAGGAATTCATGCACCCAGCATCCTGAAAGGGGCTGGGCGCATGGATAGGGAGGGCGGTGTTGTTAGGGTGGGGGGACTCCCTGTGCGCCCACAATGCAAATGCTGCCACTGCTCCCTAACCACATCAGAGGTGGTTCCTTTTCTTCCCCAGTAGCAGTGATGGGCAGTCCCTTACCACTGCAAGGAATTGTGCTCACATAGTACAAAGTAGTAGACGTGTGCGATTTATTTCATTAATCGATGATTCGGAGATTTAGATGTATTTGACAAATTCGTTAATTCGGAATTATCTGAATTAACGAAAACCCGTTTAACAAATTTTTCTGAATATCTGTAAATTCGAAAATTCATAAATTTGAATATCCGAAAATTCTGAATTTTGAAAATTCTGAAATTCAAAATTCAAAAATCGGAAAATAAGAACGAAAAATTCAAAAGAATGACAATCCGAAAATAAGAACGAAAATCCGAAAACTGGAAAATCTGAAATAATAACTAACTAACTTAACTATTACTAACTATTAAATTATAGGTATTGGAACTTCCTTTCAAATTTGGCTGTTAGTGAACGTAACGAATACGAATTTATCCAAAGTTACGAAATATCTGAAATAACGAATGCCATGTCTAAACGAATGGAACGTAACAAATTAATAATAAAAAATAACAAAAATAATAATAATAAAAACGTATTATTATTATTATTATTATTATTATTATTATTAATAATTCATTCGCTTCCATTTGTTTAGATGCGGCATTCATTATTTCGGGTGATTCGTAACTTCAGATCAATTCGTATTCGTTACATTGACCAACAGCCAAATTTGAAAGGAAATTCCTATGATTTAATAGTTAGTTATTATTAGTTAATTAGTTATTATTTAGAATTTTCAGATTTTCTTTCTTATTTTCGGATTTTAAAATTTTCAGGATTTTCGAGTTTACAAATTTTTGAATTTACGGATTTTCGAATGTTCGGATTTTCAAATTTTCGAATTTTCAAATTTACGAATTTACGAATTTTGATCATAACAAATGATCCGAAAAACAAAAAAACAAAAAATATTCCGTGGTGCACATCTCACATCTATTACTCAAATCTAGACATGTGTGATTCGCTTCATAATGAATCAAAAATCAGACCAAATTTTTGTTCTTCGGAGATTCGGTGTATCCAAATCTCCAAATCAAAATACAGTAGTAACAAATTTCAACAAATCCAAAATAAATGATAATGAAAGCAACAAATTAATTTGTAATCATTTGTTTTATTTGTTTGTGACTTCAGAGGGTGTCACTTATTGTATTGTTATTATTGGCCAAAGCCGAGGTCGCAAAACATCAAAGCAGCAAGTCGCATTGAATTAGCAAGCAATTCAAAAATCTAATCGAAGTTGCAAGCAATTCGCAATGCAAAGACACACCTGAAACACAAGGAATGAAGATTAGGAATCCTAATCTTCGAAAATAACTTCCGAAAATCCAATTTGATTCGGAACAACAAATATACAAAACAAATCTAAATATACGAAACAAATTCCAAAAACAAATCATTCTAATATAACAATTATGACACGAAGGGAAATGATTGACTTAACAAATGAATCAGAAACAAAACTAATCAGATTTTTTCATCAGGCACAGCCTAGGGCTAGGCTGACATGTTGAAGCCCCCTAGAGGTCCATGACAGCCTAGGCTCATAGGATGTAGGCTGAATGATACTGGCCGTCAGAATGTAGACACCTAGTGGTGGAAATAAATTGCTTCCGGAAGCTGTTCCTGAATGAAGTTAAAATCTCTTTTGGGAGCATGTAACACATTTCCGATCCTGCTGCCCATTCGGAGATTCCCACACTCTTTTTGACAGCAGCATGGGGAGAAATCCCCCCTACTAGCTGTCAGTTTTTGAAACCAGTGTAGCCATGCTGAGCTCCGCCCACACGGCAATGTCATTCATATACAGAGCTCTGTGTATGAATGGACTACAAGTCCCAACAACATTTGCAGCTGTCAGCTTGTAGTTTTCGATGAACTACCATGGCGCTGTGAGTGCTGTGGTAGTTCATTGATTCTTCCTGTCAGAATTTATTGGCTTTCTCATACGAGGATACACTGACAGGTCTGGCATCAGCAATCTTCTGATCCCTGGTGCAATGCTTTACATGCTCCTGCAACTAAAAATAATGAATTCACATTTTTTTACCTGCAAAAAAATGTGCATTTATTTTTTTTTAACCTCTTGACAACTGTATAACTTACAAATACAGTTGGAAAGATATCTCCCATGGGACTTTGTTTCAGCAATAGAAATCACACAGTTTAGAATATACCGCTATGTATAAAAATAGAAAATCTTTATTGGACAACAAATTAAAAGTTGGCTAGTCTATACAATACACCTCCTAATCTGTAAAATATTCCTACTAAACACATGAGGAGCTGGAATACATTTGGATTAAAATAAATTGCATATCCACCAAATCAACCCAACGCGTTGCAACTTATACAAAGTCTTCATCAGGGGACATACCTAGTACGTGATCCTGCACTTCTGGGTCTGGGGCATGCATACGCACCGCCGGCGACCCACTCCTGCTCTGATTATACACAGCGGGAGCTGATCTGCGGGTACTGCACACTCAAAGTCCGCCGGCAACCGCCGATCATTCGGCAGAGAGCCAGAGTGGCGATCTTCCTATGTAAACAAGGCAGATTGCCGTTCTGTAGGGAGAAGGCATTGACCCTGTGTTTCTGAAAAGCAGGGACATGCATCAATGTCGTCTCCTAGTAAAAGCACCTCCCCCGCAGTACACAAACACAGGCTAGGAACAAATTTAACCCTTTGATCGCCCCTGATGTTAACCCCTTCCCAGCCCAGTGTCATTAGTACATTGACAGTGCATATTTTTAGCACTGATCACTCTATTAGTGTCATTGGTCCCCAAAAAGTGTCAGCTAGTGTCTGATTTGTCTGTTGCAATATCGCAGTCCTGCTAGAAGTCACTGATTGCCTCCATTACTAGTAAAAAAAAAAAAAAAATCCATAAAAATATTCCATAGTATGTAGACGCTATAACTTTTGCACAAACCATACAATATACGCTTTTATTGGGATATGGTTTTTTTTCTACCAAAACATGTAGCAGAATACATATTGGCCTAAACTGATAAAGAAATTTGATTGTTTATATTTTTTTACCGGATATGTTTTATAACAGAAAGTAAAAAATGTTTGCTTTTTTTTCAAAATTGACAGTCTTTTTTTGTTTATAGCGCAAAAAATAAAAAAACGTAGAGGTGATCAAATACCACCAAAAGAAAGCTCTATTTGTGGGGAAAAAAGAACATAAATATTATTTGGATACAGCGTCGCCCAATTGTCAGTTAATGTAATGCAGTGCCGTATCACTAAAAATGGCCTGGTCATGGGGGGGGGTAAATCTTTTGGAAGGCAAGTGGTTGAAAAAAGTAAACTTATCCTTTACAGTTTGTGACAAAAGTTACGTTTTATTTTTTATTTTGCGGTTTATTTTTTATTCGAGGGGAACTCTGCTTTAACCAAGCAATTAAACAAAGTACAGCAAATATATTACATGTAAGCACGTTATAAAAGTGAACTGTGTGCCACTTTCCATACTTTTCCTGCATATTGTGTTTGCATTGTTCAGTTTAAAAGGTTATTTGTTATCTATAAATCAGACTTGTGCGCTTTTATTAATATACCCATAAACAAAAGTACAGCCTAATGTAACTCCATATTTGCAAATACTGCTTTTACGAGCTCTTTAATTCTGTCTTTACTCAAATGTCTATAAATTCAAAGACGGCTTTTTAGTTTATGGAAAAAAAAAAAAAAAGATAACACTGGGAGGGATGGGGAAAGTTCCAACCAGCAAAGTGATGGGACGTTTTATGTCAGCTAATGGTCTTTTTACGAGTGGTCAAATATTTTGCGCTCGATGTACAATCTCATCTGGGTAGAGGGCCAGGGAGAAAATATAAAGGAAACAATAGCTCCAACACTTCAGAGGAACTTCAAGTGAACTTTTTTTTTTTTTTTTCCATCATAAAAAGAAAAGAAATGACGGAAAGCAATAAACACAGGGAACGTCAGTAAATCTTGAGCCACTTTATTAAGGAAGTTAGTGATGGAATGATGAAAACTATTTCAGTTGTGTTCCAGTATAAGATTTATTTGCTGATATGCAACTGATATAAAGCCACAATAGAAGAAGCGCTTTAAGAAGAAAGCCAAAAAGATAATTTGCAAATATTAGGTCAGTAACGTAACGGGGTATGCAATTTTTATTATTTGTAATAACTAAACATATCAAACCTTATATTTCTTTCATAGTATGTATTGCATAGACTGGCATATATAGACTGATAAGCTACAATGTATCATATTTTAGTTTTGGTGTGTAGACCAAGGTACTGTTTAAAACACCCTTTAACAGTTTTTTTTTTTAATTTACAGTAGTACATTTAAGACACAGAAAAAATGAATAAATAAATAAAAACAAAATATATAAATATATATATATATATATATATATATATATATATATATATATATATATATATATATATATATATATATATATATATATATATATATATATATATATATATATTTGTTTTTATTTATTTATTTATTTATTTATTTATTTTTTCTGTGTCTTAAATGTACTACTGTAAATTAAAAAAAAAACTGTTAAAGGGTGTTTTAAACAGTACCTTGGTCTACACACCAAAACTAAAATATGATACATTGTAGCTTATCAGTATCAAAGAAATACGAGACATAGAAAAGTCTGACTCATTTTGTTTTTAATAATACTGTATATATACATTATATTTCCTAAAAAATATATGTATATTTTATATATAAAAGCATATTAAAATATATTACATATTACACATTGTAATATATAGTGAATAGATATGTAATACAATATTATATATATATATACTACACACACTGTATTTATTGGCGTATAACACTCACTTTTTCACCATGAAAAGTGGGTGCAAATAGTGCGTGCGTGTTATACGCCAATACTTAAATTTTAGCTGCCTCGGAGGGGACAGGGAGGGGTCGGGACGAGCGCCGTCAGATTAAATACAGTGAGAATCTCCTGTTTACTTAGCAGCCTCTGTAATAGGAAGTCCCGTCTCCTGGGATGCCATTGGACCACTGTTCTGTCTATAAAAGGAGATTCTCACTGTATGTAATCTGTCAGCGCTCCTCCCACCCCTCTCCCTGTCCCCTCTAGGCTGCAGATGGGCACCAACAGACTGCATTGATGGCAATGGTGAGGCTGCTGCATTGATGGCAATGGTGAGGCTGCATTGATGGCACTTGTGAGGCTGCAGATGGGCATTCCTTATTTAAAATTTAAGTTTTTTTCCTGAAACTTTCCTCTTAAAATGAATATGCGTGTTATACGCCTGTGCGTGTAATATGCCAATAAATACGGGTTGATATATATATATATGTATATATATATGTGTGTGTATATATTCACACCCCCTAAAATTTTCCACATTTTGTCATGTTACAACCAAAAATGTAAAATAATTTTATTGGGATTTTATGTGATAGATCAACGCAGAGTGGCACATAATTGTGAAGTGGAAGGAAAATGATAAATGGTTTTAAATTTTTTTTACAAATAAATATCTGAAAAATGTGGCGTTGTATTCAGCCCGCCTGAGTCAATACCTTGTAGAACCACCTTTCACTGCAATTACAGCTGCAAGTCTTTTTGGGGATGTCTCTACCAGCTTTGCACATCTAGAGAGTGAAATTTTTGCCCATTCTTCTTTGCAAAATAGCTCAAGCTCTGTCAGATTGCATGGAGAGCGTCTGTGAACAACACTTTTCAAGTCTTGCCACAGATTGTCAATTGGATTTAGGTCTGGACTTTGACTGGGCCATTCTAACACATGAATATGCTTTGATCTAAACCATTCCATTGTAGCTCTGGCTGTATGTTTAGGGTCGTTGTCCTTCTGGAAGGTGAATCTCCGCCCCAGTCTCAAGTCTTTTGCAGACTCTAACAGGGTTTCTTCTAAGATTGCCCTGTATTTGACTCAATCCATCTTCCCATCAATTCTGACCAGCTTCCCTGTCCCTGCTGAAGAAGAGCATCTCCACAGCATGATGCTGCCACCACCATGTTTCACGGTGGGGATGGTGTGTTCAGGGTGATGTGCAGTGTTTGTTTTCTGCCACACATAGCGTTTTGCTTTTAGGCCAAAAAAAGTTCCATTTTGGTCTCATCTGACCAGAGCACCTTCTTCCACATGTTTGCTGTGTCCCCCTCATGGCTTCTCGCAAACTGCAAACAAGACATTTTATGGCTTTTTATTTTACAACGGCTTTCTTCTTTCCACTCTTCCATAAAGGCCAGATTTGTGGAGTGCACAAATAATAGTTGTCCTGTGGAGAGATTCTCCCACCTGAGCTGTGGATCTCTGCAGCTCCTCCAAAGTTACCATGGGCCCTTTTGGCTGCTTCTCTGATTAATGCTCTCCTTGCCCCGGCCTATCAGTTTAGGTGGACGGCCATGGCTTGGTAGGTTTGCAGTTGTGCCATACTCTTTCCATTTTCAGATCATGGATGGAACAGTGCTTCATGAGATGTTCAAAGCTTGGGATATTTTTTTTTATAACCTAACCCTGCTTTAAACTTCTCCACAACTTTATCCCCGACCTGTCTGGTGTGTTCCGTGGCCTTCATGATGCTGTTTGTTCACTAAGGTTCTCTAACAAACCTCTGAGGGCTTCACAGAACAGTTGCATTTATACTGAGATTAAATTACACACAGGTGGACTCTATTAACTAATTAGGTGACTTCTGAAGGCAATTGTTTCCACTAGATTTTAGTTAGGGGTATCAGAGTAAAGGGGGGCTGAATACAAATGTACGCCACACTTTTCATATATTTATTTGTAAAAAAATTTGAAAACCATTTATCATTTTGCTTCCACTTCACAATTATGTGCCACTTTATGTTGGTTTATCGCATAAAATCCCAATAAAATACATTTACGTTTTTGGTTGTAACATGACAAAATGTGGAAAATTGCAAGGGGTATGAATACCTTTTCAAGGCACTGTATATTTATGTATATAGACATATTTTAATATACTTGTATACATAATAAAATAATATATATATTTGTATATGTAGATCTATCTATCTATCTATCTATCTATCTATCTATCTATCTATATTATATTTATTTATAAAAAATATATATATATATATAAAACTAAGTGGGTCAGACTCAGACGTTTCTAAGTCTTATGTTTTATGTTTCCATGATTCTGCCATAGTTAAATTTACTTTCATAAACTTTGCATCGGTTTATGTAAATGCTCCCTGTTACTTTTAAAAACTGTGAAGACATTTTTCCCATACAACCGCTCTCTCTCAACCCAATATACAGAAATTTTCCATTTAAATAGGATCTGCCATAAAATTGCCACATGAGACCTCCGGACTAGTCAAAACACTAACTTCATTTAAATTTTTATGGGATGTTAATTATGTTAGTTTTAAAGGGGGAATTTAAAGATATGATAACAAGAAGGGGAATTTGGTCCAATTCTTTCGTTAGTTCAATGTTACTTTTCTGCCATCTCAGCATAAAAAGCCTCAGCATGACTTACTGCTTCAACACAAGAGTAAAATCTTTTCCCAAGCCCCTGATGGATATCAGATTCTAGAAATGATCTCACTCAGGCTGCGCGGGATTATGTTCCCTTAATAGTAATCTCCAACTTATTCTGTGCCAGGCCAGGTTCTGTTCCATTTGTAAATGTTTATGGTAAAGCCAAGACTTGATAATTTTACTGCCGATCCGCTAAAGAAACGGAGATTGTGGGATGGGAAGCGTTGATTCTGTAGAAAGTAATCAGATCAGCTCAGATGTTAAGCGTTCATTGTTTCAGTAGTGTCGTTTTTGGCTTTTCCCAGGAAAAGGATGATATTAGCAAAAAGAAAAAAAAAAAAACATTTTCTCCCGGGTCTTTCATTTCTCTGCAAATTGATTATTTTTTATCAATGTGTTTTTAATGCTTCTCTAAAAATGTTCATCTGTTTTAGATAATGGATTTGAAATAAATGAATGTCAGCTTTGTGCTTTGAAGAGGAGGTTACACCGAACATTTGCTAGTCTCATATGGTGCAGAAATGGCAAATATTCCTTTGGGTCCAGTGCCAAGACCCACCTGTTGGGAACCACATCCCCAGATACCTCCAGGCCCCCCAGGGAAGAATGTATGGCAGATACCTGCTACACATTCCTCCCTGGGGGCCCTGTAAGTCTCTGTGGATGAGGATGTCTACCCCAGAAGACTATATTTGGAAAGGTCTGGGTGGAAACAGATATATTCTCCACAATTGATACACTGGGTCAGGGGTCTCCAAACTTTCTAAATGAAGGGCCAGTTTACTGTCCTTCAAAATGCAGGGGGGCCAGACTGTGGCTAGCAGGAGTAGAAAATGTGTTGGTGTCAGTAGGAATAAACAATGCCCCATCTTTGGTATTAGTGGGAGGAATAGTACCCCATCGTTGGCACCAGTGGTGGAAATAGTGTCCCTTCATTGGTGTCAGTGGGAGGAATAAAGCCCCATCTTTGGTATTAGTGATAGGAATAGTGCCCCATCATTGGTGTCAGTGTGTGGAATAGTGTCCCATTGTTGGTATCAGTGGGAGGAATAGTGTGCCACTGTTGATTTTAGTGGGAGGAATAGTGCCTCAGTGTCAATAACTATACCCCACTGCTGCTTATAGGAGGAGGAATAATGCCCCAAGTAATTAGCCACATCCAGCCAGAGGGCCACAGTTTGGAGGCCACTGCACTAGGTTAAAGTGGTGTTCTGGCCAAAATGATACTTTTAAAATAAAAATACCCCTATAATACACAAGATTAATGTATTCTAGTAAAGTTAGTCTGTAAACTAAGATCTGTTTTGTTAGTTTATAGCAGTAGTTTGTTATTTTATAAACTTACAGCAGGCCGTGGCCATCTTAAGTGTGGGCATCTGAAGCCAGACTGTATTTCTTCCTGGATCTCATCCTTGCAGATCTCGCACATGCTCAGTGCAGCACAAGCAGTGTAATAGGTTTCAGGTCAGGTTTCCATAGCAACGGCAGTGTCAGAGGAAGTTGCCTCCCCTTCCCAGAAGGCATTGCAAACAGGAAATGATGCGATGGGCCACGACCAGGGAGGATGAAGTGAAAAATGAATACAGCAGATATACAGTAGGTGCTGAGAAAAAAAATTAAAAAATATCCAATTCATTTACAGTGCACAGTTTAGTGAGGGATGCTAAAGAGTTGTAAAAGTGGATGGAACTCCACTTTAAGGACCATTTTTGTAGTATCTCACTCACAACCATGAGTCTGAAGAAAGTAAGGCCACATTTATTTAAAACAATTCCAGGAGGTGGAAGAAACCACTCACCTGTAAAGTCATTAAACTGGTCTCTCCTCCCATCAGAGTACACAGTAGGATCCACACATTTTATAGTTCTTATATTTTATGTCTACAGAAAAAGAGATTTAATCTCCCCATGGAAAGGCTTCTATACAGTAAGAGCAGTGAAAATGTGGAATAGGTTCCGTTGGGAACTAGTTTTAGCCAGCCAAGTCGTTTTAAAAAAGGTCTGGTTTCCTGACGTCATTGAGACCAAAGCAGGGTCCATAGCCCTTTTCTGGGTGTGATGATGCCAAGCAACAGTCCACCGCCAGAACGTGGGGGAGCACCTTCTGTCTGTTTCACCTCTCCCCTAGGAAAATTGAGCTAATAGCCCTGGTGCTGCCTACCTGCAAGGGATAATTTTAAATATTTCTAAAGTTGGGCTTTATAGCCTATCTTTGGACACAATCACTGTCTCTCAATTGCCCCTCCCCCTGTGAACCCTCTACAGCTTATGATTTGCTTCATATTTTTATACTTTCCTTTTTTGGATGTCTTCTGGCCAGTCATATGACTGGCTTGGTCTTTTTCCTCCTCACCAGTTCTTCGTCAAGGCATCAGCACCATTCTCTACTGCAAAACATTATGAATGAAGGGCACTGTAGTTTTCCCAACCCATAGGGATTGGGGCCATGACGCCAATTCATTCATAATAGATCCTCTTTCTTCTGATGCATCTTGTGGCAGAATCAAAGTACAGCTGGGGATAACTCCAAATTAAAGTTTGATTCTTATATTTTTCTTCCAGGTTCCTTCTTTCCCCAACTCATTAACATACGAATGGATTTTTTCTATAAATGTTTTGTTTTCAATGCATAACATATCTTAAATCCAGTGATATCATCACCGGGTCTGTGTGGTTCTCCATGCAATGCAGGGAGATCTTTGCTGTTGGCAGGGGCGTGTAGGATGCTGTACATAGAGCTTCCTGAAAACATCACAGCACTCTGCCTCAGTACTCCTCTTAACAGTTGGCAATCCAAATACAAGCAGTGGGTTGGCTCTTGGGAGGAGTTATGCAAATATCAAACCATCTTAATGAATGGACGTGAGTCTGAATGAGTACGTGTTTCTAAGCAGGCTGAATTTGCATGCAAACTGCCCTAGGTAATGTCTACATGTGATATTGAGTCTTAATGATTGGAAATACTGAAATACAATTAATTAAAGGGTTGGTCAAAGGACAGTAAGGATGGGATGGAAAAGGTTAGATCAGAGATCTCCAAACTGCATCCCTCCTGCCCACTGATACCAACAATTATGCAGCATTTATCATTCCATTAAAACCAACAGTAGGGTATAATTCCTCAAACTTACACCAATGTTGGAGAACTATTACTTCCACTTACACCAAAGATAGGGCACTTTTACTTCCACTGACACCAGCAATGAGGCATAATTCCTTCCACGGATATAAGCAATGTAACAGTATTCCACCCACTGACACCATAAATAGGGCACTATTCCTCCCAGTCCCACTGACACCATAGATTTGGGTAATTTCTACACCCACTGGCCACAGTCTGGCCCCCTTAAAGTCTGAAGGACACTGGTTCCACTCACGGTGCACTACTTCTTCTCCTGATACCAAAGATTGGACACTAATACTCCCACTGACACCACAGATGGGACACTATTCCTCTCACTGACACCATAGATAGGGCACTATTCCTCTCACTGACACCATCAATGGGGTACTATTCCTTACACTGATACCAATGTTGGGGCACTATCCCTCTTTCTTCTAACCATTAGCATTACATATTTTTTTAACTATTCCCATTGACTACCAAGCTTGAGGCATTGTATACTTCCACTAAGATTGGGGTATTTTCTAAACCCACTGGCCACAGTTCAGCCCCACTAAAGTCTGAAGGACACTAGTACCCCTCATGGTGCACTACGCCTTCTCCTGACATCAACGATGGGACACTAGACCTCCCAATGACACCACTGATGGTGCACTATTCCTTCCACTGGCACC
Source organism: Lithobates clamitans (assembly GCA_037952925.1). Taxonomy (NCBI): domain Eukaryota; kingdom Metazoa; phylum Chordata; class Amphibia; order Anura; family Ranidae; genus Lithobates; species Lithobates clamitans. Next base: position 2,067,362 of record JBBGZY010001079.1, on the reverse strand, counting down.
AATGTTGGGGCACTAGTCCTCCTTCTTCTAATCACCAGCATTACGTACATTTTAACTACTCCTACTGACCACCAAGCTTGAGGCATTGTATACTTCCATTGGGGTATTTTCTACACCCACCCCCTTACAGTCTGAAGGACAGTAAACTGACTCTTTGTATAGAATGTTTGGAGACCTCTGGGCTAGATGATGTTGGACTTCCTCCAGCCGGGAAATGGGGAGGGCTCATTCTGATTTTCTGCATCTTCGAATACATGCTATGAGTAGTTCATAGAGGGCAGAAGAATCAGAACAACAGAACATCAGAACTATTTCAGTACAGAAGATGAGCCTGAACTGTGCAAGACTGCTGCTTCTATTTTTTTACTCTTCCTGGGGGGGCCATATTAATTAAAAAAATAGTCTGGAGTTGGTCTCTTACACAAAATTGCACCTGTACTGTGACCCGGATGTTTCTGAATTAAACAAAAGAAATCTTTTTTAATCTCAAACTGTTTCTCTATTTCCATATTATTTTGTTTCAGCCATGGTGTCCTTTCATGCAGTAGGCGGCCACTAAAGCCTACAGTGTTGTTTAGAAACAAGTAATCTTCAAATCGTTGTTGACATTGAAATTAAATCATACTTCCAAGTAATGGATGGCAGTTTCCAGAAATAGACAAAAATCTTTTTCCCAGCTGGAGGTTCAGGTTACTTCCACCACACTGCATCACCTCCTCACTGTGAGACTCGCTAAGGAAGGAGCGTTCGCTCCCCCTTCTTGTAATTCATATAGTGCGAGCGTACATACAGATACATTGAGACATATAAATATTTTGTCTGTCAGCTAATATGAGATACAGATAGTGGCAATGCTAGACATCGAGACATTCATTTATAAAATCAATTATACTATGGAAAAGGAGATGTTAAAATGTTGACCTGTAACATAGGCTATAGGAAGCTATTTTTCTACTAGCAGCAATATTTCTACTGGCAACTTTTTTCAAAAAGTCACCAAGTCAACTGCTTATCTGTGAAATATTTTCTTTTTCTGCGCAGACAGGTTTTTTTTTTTTTTTAACAGGATCCTCTAGGTAATAATGATTTTCCCAGACTTTTGAGTCTCTATCTTTATTATTATCATCATTAAGTGCTGTCAAGTTGATGTTGCCTCCTAGTGACTGCATGGGTAGTGTTTCTTCAGAATGTTCTGTCTTCTGTTTGGGTTTTAAGTCTTCGCAAGGGCATGTTCATTATTTCTGCGAATGTGTCCATCAAACTTATTGCTAGTTGTCCTTTTCAACTTTTCCCTTCAACTTTTACAAATATAGCTGTTTTTGCAGTGAGATGGTACTTCTCATAATATGTCCAAAATACGAAAGCTTCAACCTGGCCATTTGGGCTTTCAATTATATGTTTTGAGTTTGATTTATTGAGGGGTCCTTTTGTTTGTTTCCCTTGCTGTCCACAGTGTTTGTAGAATCCTTTGCCAATGCCAAAAGCCTCAATACTTTTCCTGTCTTGCTTCTTCATCATCCAGCTTTTTACATCTAAAGAGAGTGACAAGAAATACCAAAGCCTAGACAATTCTGGCATTTGTACTTGTGGGAACAATAGACACAACAACATTTTTGAAGATCTTTTCTAGGTCTTTAAAAAAGACTTCTGAGAATTGTTTCCCCTATACAGTGGGGCCGTGTCCACACTGCATGGGTTTTAACTGGTTGTTTTTGTCTAGGGGTGAGGAGAGTAGAGATATACTTACCTAATCTGCTGATCCTACTAGTACCAGTCCCTGCCGCTCCTGTCCCTCTGCATGCTAGCGGTCTTGTGCATGGACTGTTCCTGACGTCATCAAGCCCATAGACCAGCCCTGGATGTGAGGATGGCAGGAACAGTTCACCGCTGGACATGGGGGGGGGTGTGGTTTCCTGGAGGATCCAAGAATTGGGTAAGTATAGCTTTTCTGTGCACCCCCTGGACAATCTGAGCAGTTAACCCATGCAGTGCGAACATAGCCCCACTGCGTGGAAAAAAAAAAAACTTTTACAGGAGTTCTACTTTAATATTTCCACTTCCAGTAGCTAGTCTGCATCAAATTTTTAGTCTACTGGCCCTTTTATTTTATTGACAATTACTACATATGATAAGTGCAGTCATATACAGTAAATGGGCTATATGTATCATTGTATTCTTGATAAAAAATGGAGCTGCCTGCCTTTAGTGCCACCAGGAGACATTCATCAAGGCTTAACACAGGTGTCTGCATTCTGCCGTGGTTTTGTCTTTTGATTGGTTGCTCAAGCCCTAAAAAAGGGGGAGTTTTTGCCCCCTAAAACACAAGTGGAAGTCCATCCTATTCCTAACTAGGCTTAATCCCCCCTCTTCTAAATGCTATTCTATCTACCCTGTGAAAGGAAGATGTCTATACTTACCTGTTCTAAGAGCGATCTGATCCAGTGACCAGCTTCAGTGAAGAGAAGAGATCGCCAGAAACAGCTGCAGAGCCTGAGCACTAACGTCACCCATGGGCTTACTATGGGGCATCTGTTGTTGGCTGTCCGTCCTCTACACAGCTAATCATGTGACTGGACTGCTCTCAGAATAGGTAAGTATACAAATCCTACGTTCACATAGATAGAATAGGGTTTAGAAGGGGGAGGGAGCAGATATAAGTTTATTTAGGAATTGGCTGGACTTTGACTTTAACCATTAAATATTCCAAAACATCCTCCAAGTGAGATGAACTTTTGTACAAGGCGCTCCTTGGTGCAAATCCAAGAATGTACCTTCTGGCAAGCGCTTTCTTTGTTGCTGCCAGAGAGGTATCAGCCAAGGACCAGAACAGGGTCCATCAATATTATATTTCAACCACCTATCTGCTTCTTTGAAGGAAAAAACACTTTATAGTAGATCCATCAGAATCAAATTTCACTTCTATTGGTCTCGCTCTGTCACATACATCAGACTGTTAAGAAATGGAATTATTGTTGGAGCCTACACAGGTTTAAAGGGGTTGTAAAGGTTCATGCTTTTTCACCTTAATGCATTCTATGCATTAAGTGAAAAAACACCTGGCAGTGACCCCTCCCCCCCCCCCCGTTTTACTTATCTGAACCCTCAAACTTGTCCCACGGTGATGTGACTTCTCTCTGCTAGGGGGTTCTCGGCTGTTGATTGGATAGATTGATAGCAGTGCAGCCATTGGCTCCCGCTGCTGTCAATCAAATCCAATGACGCGGCCGCCGGGGGACGGGGCCGAGTCCTGCATTCGGCGTCTATGGACGCCAAATGCTGAACTAGGGAGCGCACCCGCGAGGTAACGCCCCAGCAGAGCACTTCTCCCAGGGGGTTATCTGATGCGGGGAGGAGCCAAGAGACCCCAGAAGAGCAGGTTCGGGGCCACTCTGTGCAAAACGAGCTGCACAGTGGAGGTAAGTATAAGATATGTTTGTTATTTTAAAAAAATAAAAAATGAACCTTTATTGTTACTTTAAGGATCCTCTCTCAGGTACAAGTGAGCAAGCCTGTAGGACACAAATGGACGAGAGAATGGGACAAAAGAGTATTGTCATTTTGCGCTGATTGGCCAAAGTATAGATTTTGTTTGAAAGGAATTTGTTTTAGAACTTATTGATACTTTTATGGTTAGGCCTAGTCTTAAAGTTATGGTTGGGACTAGGGTTATAATAGTAGCTTACACTGGATAGAGCCTGAACAAAAATGGTTCCTTATGGAGAGAAAAACAGATCAAGTAATTGAGGAAATATTGGAAACTCCATGAGCTGTATTAAATACCAGAAGTCTAAAGGAACATCTGCTTTAAAGAGTCACTCTAGTTTTGTTAAAAAAAACATAATCACCTCTATATTTGATCTATATACTGTGCAGGAATTGTTTAGAACATCTGTTGCAGATTCATACCTTTCTATTGAAAAAAAAAAAAAAGAGTTTGTTTTTGGTCTTTTGCAGACCTTTTTGCCAAAGGGTAGGATCAGTCTTAATTATTCCCCACTCCCCCTATCGCCAGTAAGAAAGCTGCACTGTCTGCATACCTTTATGCCGCGTACACACGATTGGAAATTCGGCCAGCAAAAGACCGATGAGAACTTTTGGTCAGAAAAGGCGACCGTGTGTATGCTCCATCAGACTTTTGCTGACCGAATTCCAGCCAGCAAAAGATTGAGAGCATGTTCTCAAGCATTGAACTTCATTTTCTCGGCTCGTCGCAGTGTTGTACGTCACCGCGTTCTTGAGGGTCGAAAGTTCAGCAAACTTTTGTGTGACCATGTGTATGCAAGGCAAGCTTGAGCGGAATCCTGTCGGAAAAGCCATCATATCTTTTTCCGACCAAAATCCCGATCGTGTGTACGTGTGGGCATTAGAAGTAGTCAAGCTTTAGGGAGTGTCTAACCAAAAATACAATTTATATTGCATGAAATACCTAAAATTAAAGAGAACCTGTTGCTAGACTATTCATTTGAAAACATGTCCCCTAAGGTTAAGAATGAATTTAACATAATTTTTTGCATGTTATTTACCTGTAAAATATAGTCATGCAAAGGTCAGACTGCTCCTCTGGGATCCCATTTTGGATATAAGGTCAGCAGCCCCAGCAGACTCAGAGCTCTCACTTAAGTGATACTCTATGCATGGTTAGACAAAATTCAGCCTTCCAGCTGTTTCAGAACTATGAGTCCCATCATACCTCTGCCTCTGGGAGTCATGCTTGTGGTTGTCAGAGTCTTATAGTTCTGCAACATTTTCCTACCGCCTGCTCTATAGTATTCTTCTTCACTACTTCCTCCTCAGCTGCTACATAAAGGATTATGTAAGGATGTGAGGGGTGGGAATTGACTCTCCTGGAGTAATCGGATTTTCTATCAAGTTCAAAGGCACATTGCAAGTGGGCATTTAAAATTCTTGATTTTTCTTTACTTTTACCTTTTTTAGCCGATCACACAAGCAGAATATTACATATTTGATGGCATAGGCATGTCCAGCCTATTGCATTAGGGTGTTCACCTTACTTTTTTTCCACAATGCTTTTTGGGGGTGGGGGGCTTTGGTGAAATATCAGGTGTCTAAATAGACCCCTGAAGTCTCACTTTTGAGGCAGAGGAAGGGACAGAGGAAACCTATTCCCCAGTTTCTTTCTGCAGCCTCAGTTACACAGAATGAATTAACACAAAGAGCTCTACACAGCCTTTCTGTTCATTCCCAAACTGAAGTATAGTGAACTACACTATGTCTCAGTTATGAATGAACACAGTCAGTGATTGGTGCCAATCACTGACTGTGTTCATTCAGTCATTCAGAAAAGGAGGGGGCCAGTAAATTACATATTTACTGTCCCCTTCTCTTCTCTCCCTCCTGAGGACTCCCCTGTGTGTCTGCAGCAGCCGGCGGTAGAGGAGTGGCAAGAGGCCAGAGGCACTGCGAGGGGGGCCAGGCACTAATGCTAATGCACACAGTGTGATCAGAGTGTGCCCAAGCACACCAGGCACGCCCTGAGTGCACACCTATGTCTGGTGGCATTCCATGTGCTGGTGGTGTATGGAACGGCCTCCAAGTTTCCATATTAGAAGGAAGCAACATTTGACACTTTCAGAAAATAACTTACAGGTTACAGAAATAGAAAGGATTTTGTTAATAACATTAAATAAGGAGATGTCTTATATAGCAATTAAATATGTTATATTCTTTTTTTTCATTTGAAAGTGGAGTGGAAAGTGGAGCTTTCCTTTAGGGCAAAGGCAACTTTTTTTTTGCATGTAAAAGAAAAAAAAAATGGCATCAAATAAAAAATGTAGTGTAAAGGTTTATAAGTCTACAAATAAAAAAGTAATTCCAATTCAAAAGTGAAGAAGATAATTTCTCTTTCTGCATTGTTCCTAAGTAACGCAGTGCCTTGAAATAATAGATATTAAGCATCGCTTCGCAAAACTGTGTATTTGTAGCGTTTATGAGAAAGACACTAACCTCCTGAAAGATGAGTTGTACCCTTGAGCAAATTACTAGCACATTTATTTCAGCCGCATGAGTTTCAAACTCATTTTCTAGTAATATCAAAAGTGTTCATAGAATTAATTTCCTGTCAATTCTGCAGTAGTCAACTGAATATTTTATGATTTTGCATTAGCCTTATTTGTCTAGAATTGTGACATGATCGAGTCATTCTTTGAGGGAAACACATTAATAATTAATCCATGTCCAACGTGAAGTGCTAAAGATGACAGTGTAATTGCACATTTTTAGAATGTCAGAAATACGAATGCCCTACTACTATTTAAATGTCATTTTTTTTAAAGTTCCATATAAAAATAACAAAAAAACAGCAAACAGCAGATTTTGATATTATCTGTGTGCTATGGTATATGAAATACAATGAATGTAAATTAACTCTCACATTTTGTACTGGAGAAGCTGTCAGCCTTAGACATGATTTGGACTTCCATCTGTCCTTTGCGCGACAGTCTAAATGACCTCATTAGTATGGATGACACTGAGGAATATAGGCATAATTTTTTGTAACATTGAATATTAATATTATCAATATTTACTTTGTTTGTAGAACAAAATGCATTTTAATCAGGTCATTCCTGATCCCAAAATGCCTTTTTTTTTATCAGGTCATTCCTGATCCCAGTGATCATTGACTGGGAGCCAGTGTGACACCTTTTTAGCCTTTTAGTTATGTGCTGGAGAAAAAAATAATTGAATAAAAAGATCAATCAGAGCAAGTTTGGCACAAGAATGTATTGCTATAAATTTGTACAGTCATTTACTATGGCTCTCTTCACACCTTCACATTTTAATGTGTGCATTGTAAAGCAAAACAGCACATATGTTATTATAACTCATGGGATGGTGGTCCTCTAAGGCAGTGGTGGCTGGTGCTCAAAATTTTTTTGAGGGCGCAAACAAACTGAATAATACTGAATGTAAGAGAGAGACAATGTCTACTGCTCTTCTAATTTGGTCCGGTCCCTGCCTGCCAGGGATAAAACCCATCTGATCTTTATGGATGTATAAACCTATTAAGGAAGCAAGGCTGTCATGATCTTTAAATCATTGTTGATCAGGGATATTGGTCTATAATTGCTTACCTCACCTGGGTCCTTATCTGGTTTAGGTATGACAGTTATAAACCTGGAATTTAACTGTGTGTCAAGAGGGTCTCCTTTGGTTTTAGATTTAAAGAATTTTACCATATACAGTAGGGCGCCACCGTGGTCACGAAGGCTTTATAATAGGGGATTGAGAACCCGTCTGGCCCCAAGGCTGAGTTGGTCTTCAGGTTTTTGATTACCTTTAGTACCTTCTCTGTAGAGAAAGGCGCTTCTAGTCAGTCTCTGTATTCCATTGACAGAGAGGGGATATGGAGGCTATCTAGAAAGCTAGCGATGTTTGAGGGACTTTCGGTGTGCTTTGCACTTTATAAGTTCTCATAGAACTTATGAAATGCTTGTATTATATTTATGGGGTTCGCCATTGAGGGTCTGCCTGTGATTTTGAGTTTGAGGAAGGAATGTGTACGTGCCCTAGGTGAGAACCTAGCTGCCAGCAGGGAGCCAGTCTTGTCTCTCTGATTTCTTTCTGCATTAGCTGTCAGAGCTAAGTTCAGTTCTAGGTGAGCAGTGTCCAAGAGGGAGGTGGGTACTCGAGACGGATATTTCTTGTGGTCGAGCTAGAGAGAGGAGTAATAATTTTCTAATTTTTCAATGTCTGCCTGTCTCTCCCTTTTTATCTGGGTGGCCATTTGAATAATTTTACCCCTGATTGTAAATTTGTGAGCTGCCCATAAAGTTTTCGGTGAAATCACAAAACAAGGGGAATTGCTAAAGGGGAGGTTGGGACTTTATATGAAGCATGTGACAGCAAGAGGGTAATAGGATGAACATAGAGGAATTTATTGACATAATACTAAAGCATACACATTGTAACCGTATAATACATACAGTCAAACAATTCATGCATAATTAAATAAATAAAAACATATAATTGAATGAAATATAACATACATTGTAATGTTCATACAATTAATGGATAGGTAACAAGGTACAAAGTTAAAAAATTGAATAATGATAACTCAGGATACCAGCCGCGGGGGCTTATACACCACGCCCCCCACTATTATTGTTTTTACTTTCCTTTTGCTTATTCCATCCCTATATATTTTCAGATATACACGTGCTTGCTCCTGACGAGTGGCATGGAAGCCACGAAATGCGTTGAGCCATCATTTGCCGTGTCCTACTGTCTAATCAGTCTCCATCAGCTTTATCATATCTTAACTCCCCCCACAGGTCCAGCGAGGCCTTAGGTCCTGCAGGCACTACTGTTTCTAATATTTATTTTACCCAACTCTGTTTATGGTGCACTAGGGAATTTGTGAATGTGGTATCCTGAGTCATCATTATTCAATTTTTTAACTTTGTACCTTGTTACCTATCCATTAATTGTATGAACATTACATTGTATGTTATATTTCATTCAATTATATGTTTTTATTTATTTAATTATGCATGAATTGTTTGACTGTATGTATTCTACGGTTACAATGTGTATGCTTTAGTATTATGTCAATAAATTCCTCTATGTTCATCCTATTACCCTCTTGCTGTCACTTGCTTCATATAAAGTCCCAACCTCCCCTTTAGCAATTCCCCTTGTTTTGTGATTTAAATTGGGATGGAAACACCTGACCTTACCAGGTCATGGTTTCATTTAAAGTCCCTAGGGATGGAAATGGGTGACCTTACCAGGTCATGATTTCCCCAAAGTCCCTAAAAATCCCTTCCTTTTCTTGTATATTTTCGGTGAAATATCGTTCACATCATTTAGGGAAAAGTATTTGGTAAGGGCCTTTTCTAGTTCAATTGCTCAATTTTCTTAATAGAGTCAGCTAGGATGGCTTCATTAAGTCTCCAATGGAGCAGGTTCGGTTGGGGTAGTCGGTTACGTATTGTGATGATGACCATGGAATGGTCCTACCAGACTGTGTCTTTGATGTGTGTCTTAAACACTGAGGAGATTAAAGCGTTGGAGACCAGCAGATGGTCAATCCTGACATATGATTGGTGTAAGTGGTAAAAGTGCTTGTAGTCTTTTTGCATAGGGTTAATTTCTCTCCAGATGTCAGTGAGGCCCAACTGGAAAATCATTTTGGCAATCTTAGAGCTACTCCTGGTTGGGCAAATGTTTTGATAATTGGGAGGTTTAGATTTGTCTAGACCTCTAATTGGGGACTTAGGGTCTCAAATAGTGTACAGAAGAATTTAGATTGGCCTGTATTAGGGGTATAGTAGGACACGAGGGAGTATAGATGGCCATCTATGGTCCCCTTGAGCAGGAGGAATCTGCCCTCGGCATCTCTGTATTCCGATCTCAAAGAAAATCTGCAGTTCTTTGAAATGAGAATTGTTACCCCTCTGGTTTTGTCTTCTGCGTTTGACAAAAAGAAAAGGGGGAAATGAGCGTACCAGATTGGAAAGTGCATCTCTTGAAGGAAGACTGTGTCCATTTTGAGTGATCTCATGTAGTCAAGGACTTAGCCCCTGGGCATTGTGAGTGGCTACTCTCAAGGGAGCAGCTGGTGGTGCGTTACAAGTCATGGAGTTGGGAGGGAAGGCCTTTGCCCAATTCACCGCCACTTACCTGTAGGGATCTATTGATCTGGTCCTGCATTCGGGAACATTCAGAAGCTATGACTTCCCGGAAGGTAGGCTTGCTGCACAGAGTCTGATGGTTGGCTGGAAAAGAGAAAGAGACGAGAAAGAGAAGAAGGTGAAGATAAAAGGACATTACATTCAGGGCCTCTACGGGCCTGAGAGGACAACAGGCGAGGGGGTTCTGCTGCTCAAAATAAAAGAACAATTTTCACTCCCTTTAAGAGGGGTGGAGACCTAACCCAGGGAGAAGGAAAAATCAAATCCATGGGGTAGGGGAGCCACAGCATAACTGCCTCAGCCTCGGTGCACTAGAGTAACTACTGCAGTAAATTGCTAAAATGAGGGTACTTTCTGGTCCTGAGTATGTAATCCCAGGGGGCCCATCCTCCCTTGTGGGGGACAGACCCGAGCCCCCAGGGACACACCCCAGAGTGTCAGCATTGTAGCATAAAGTGTACCAACGGGAAACTCAAACATAAAAGACCGAATACAAGGTTCAGGAAACAAAGTTCAAACCTGTGGGAGGAAATGTTCAAAAAAAAGTTAGAATAGGCAAATGGCAAAAACGTATTAAGTTAGGGAACAGAGGGTCAACAATTACTGGGTCCTGAAATGTTAACATTGACGTCAGGGTTTTGGTTAAGGGTTGGTCCAGACGGTTGTCAGGGGGCTTGTGGGAGAGGGACACTTGGCTGATCCTGTGTCAGAGTTAGACAATTATTGTCTATTGGGCCTATTGACATCTATGCAATGCAGTTCTATGTGACTGGAAAGAAAGAAACATCAATGCGCACCAACCCAGCTCAAAAGGTGAATCAACTGACCCCACTCAGGCCATGCCCCCAATGCATTTAGGCCACTGGGCTTAATCATGGAGGTGTCTATGATTAAGGTCCAGGGGCAGGGTGAAATGCATGCATGGTTGACCTGGGTGGAGTCAGTTGATTCACCTTTTGAGCTGAGTTGGTGCGCATTGATGTTTTTTTCTTTCCAGTCACATAGAAGCACATTGCATAGATGTAAATAGGCCCAACAGTCAATAATTGGATTCAGGCCAAAGTCGTCTTGTTAATTCACCTTTTACCTGGGTTGGTGTGTGGCAGTGTTTCTTTCTTCTCAGGGAATGCTACAGAGTCGATGTGCGGACTCCTTAGCCACCTGCACCCTTGAGTAGGAGTCACCGGAGTTGAAGGATGTTTTTTCTAGAGCGGCACTCCAGGTTTCCTAGAATGCTCCTATGTGACTTGGAAACAGTGTAGGGGATTCTTTTTGGCATGACTGTGTGTATTTGGCCCCACAGAATTCAAAGGGAGCACTTGAAAAATGCTTGAAAAATGCATAAAAAGCACACCAAAAACGCTTGGAAAAAAAAATGCACAAAAAATGCATGAAAAACACATAAAAACACATTAATGAAGTACATTAAAAAAAAGCATGAAAATGGAAAAGCTTTGAAATTAGCTGAAAGGATCTGAGAATTTTTTTCAAAAAAATATATGTAAAGCATCGGCACATGAGATGTTCAAAATTCAAAATGCATTCCATCAGCCTATACCCCAGTCATACAGGAAGGGGAAAGTGAAAGGGCGACCCAGACGTGACATGCTACCTGTGGGTTCCAGCTGCACAGCCACCAGATCACTTCCATTTTGCACTGTATAAAACCCCCTGACATACGGACCTGGCAGCATAAGGGTTAAAACACACTTGGGCTTCTAGTTATTCTTATGAAAGATATATGATCTCGGATAGCTTGGGAGTAAAGAGAATAAACAGATCTCTGATCTTTTTTGCATTCTTTGCTTCTCTCCTGAAAGAGTAACTCCGCTTTTGTTCAGAAAAAACAATCCCCTCTAGGTGATCAATGTACATGGAAGGATTTCTAACAAACTTTGTTGCAAAGTCCTACTTGTTTCTGCTCTGAAAGAAAAAGATGTATGTTGGGTTATTTCAATGTGCAAAGTAAATCTGAACGGTAGTGACATTTTCATTAATAATCAGCTGTTGCACTCTAATGCCTCGTACACACGGTCGGACATTGATCGGACATTCTGACAACAAAATCCTAGGATTTTTTCCGACGGATGTTGGCTCAAACTTGTCTTGCATACACACGGTCACACAAAGTTGTCGGAAAATCCGATCATTCTGAACGCGGTGACGTAAAACACGTACGTCAGGACTATAAACGGGGCAGTAGCTAATAGCTTTCATCTCTTTATTTATTCTGAGCATGCGTGGCACTTTGTGCGTCGGATTTGTGTACACACGATCGGAATTTCCGACAACGGATTTTGTTGTCGGAAAATTTTATCTCCTGCTCTCAAACTTTGTGTGTCGGAAAATCGGATGAAAAATGTCCGATGGAGCCCACATACGGTCGGAATGTCCGACAACACGCTCCGATCGGACATTTTCGATCGGAAAATCCGACCGTGTGTACAGGGCATTAGTGTAGTGTTCTAATGAAGAAAGCTCAGGGGTCTTCATCCCTTTAGAAGTGATTAACCCCAAAAATGAAGTTTCTGTTGCAGAGGATTTCTAAAATCTGACTTGCGTCTTAGCACAGACTTCTGGGAAAATCAGTGAGCCAATCACACAAGCAGGAAGTTATGTTTCTGGTAGGCGTTCTGTACACATTCTGTGTACAGAACATCTCCATGTAGTCATGTTGCATTTTACAGAAACTTACAGAGCTGCAGATTGAAAAGGGAAGACAATTTTTAACCACTTCAGCTCTGGAAGATTTACCCCTCTTCATGACCAGGCAATTTTTTGTGATACTGCACTGCATTACTTTAACTAACAATTGTGCGGTCATGGTACACTGTACCCCAATAAAATTGACGTCTTTTTTTCCCCACAAATAGAGCTTTCTCTTGGTGGTATTTGATCACCTCTGGGTTTTTTTTGTTTTTTGTTGTTTTTTTGTTTTTGTTTTTTTTTTGTGCTATGAACATAAAAGACAACAATTTAGATTGTTTTACTTAAAAAATGCTATAAACCATATCCAATAAAAAAAAATAAAATAAATGTCTTCATCAGTTTAGGCCAATATGTATTCTGCCACATATTTGTTGGTAAAAAAATCCCAATAAGCGTATATTGATTGGTTTGCACAAATGTTATAGCATTTACAAACTATGGGATATATTTATGGAATTTTTATTTATTTATTTATTTATTTTTACTAGTAAGGGCAGTGATCAGCAACTTAAAGTGGGACTGCGATATTGCGGGAGACAAATCGGACACTAACTGACACTTTTGACATTTTGGGGACCAGTGACACTAATACAGTGATCAGTGCTAAAAATATGCACTGTCACTGTACTAATGACACTGGCAGGGAAGGGGTTAACATCAGGGGCGATCAAAGGATTAACTGTGTGCCTAGCCAGTGTTTTACTGTAGTGGGGGAGGTGCTTTTACTAGAAAAAGGCAAAGATCCATGTTCCTGCTTAGCAGGAACATAGGATCCATGCCTTCCTTACTGACAGAACGGCAATCTGCTTTGTTTACCGTGTATCGTGTACTGAATGATCAATGGGTGCCGGTAAACATCAGGTCCACGAGACCGACTGATCAGCTCCCGCTGTGTAGAATCACAGCGGGAGCGAGCCGCCGATGGCGCACACACGCTCCCCATACCTGGAAGTGCAGGATCACAAAAGTGTCAGTTAGGTGTCCAATTTGTCCGCCGCAATGTCGCAGTCCCGCTATAAGTCGCTGATATCCACCATTAGGAGTAAAACACAAAAAAATTCCAAACATTAAAAACAGATAAAAAATTCCAAATTTTAAAGTTTGTAGACGCTTTAACTTTTGTGCAAACCAATCAATATACGCTTTTACAGGATTTTTTTTTACCAAAAGCATGTAGCATATTGGCCTAAAATGATGAAGGAATTTGATTTTTTTTCCATTTTTTTTTATTGGATGTGTTTTATAGTACCAATTATTGTTATTTTTTTTCAAAATTGTCAGTCTTTTTTTTGTTTATAGCGCAAAAACTAAAAACCGCAGAGATGATTAAATACCACCCAAAGAAAGCTCTATTTGTGGGAAAAAAGTACATGTATTTTGGTACAGCATTCCATGACCGCGCAATTGTCAGTTAATTCCGTCAGAAATTCCGACCGTGTGTATGCTCCATCGGACTTTTGCAGGCAGAATTCCAGCCAGCAAAAAATTGAGAGCAGGTTCTCCATATTTCATTCAGAAAAAGGTCCTATCCGAAAATGCGTTCGTCTGTATGCAATTCGGACGCGCAAAAAATCATGTATGCTCGGAAACAATTCGACGCATGCTCAGAAGCATTGAACTTCATTTTCTCGGCTTGTCGTAGTGTTGTACGTCGCCGCGTTCTTGACGGTCGAAAGTTCAGAGAATTTTTGTATGACCGTGTGTATGCAAGACAAGCTTGAGCGAAATTCCGTTGGAAAAACCATCCAAGTTTTTTTTTGACGGAATTTCTGATTGTGTGTATGGGGCATAAGCCTTGTGCCAACTATGAAGGCTGGTAACTTCCTGAGGGAGCACGAGGAGAAGTGGGATCTAAGGACTAAACCAACTAGTCCCAACATGCAGGTAAACTGGAGTGTACCTTTTACAGAAAATAAATTATAAGCGGCACTTAGACTGAAATGCCATTAGATATCACTAGCAGTACATTTATACGTACATACTGCACATAACAGTGGCTGTCCATCCATTAGCCCACTAGGGACGCATGGGCATCCATGATCTACATGCAGGGCGCCGGGCGCATGGATTCCAAACAGGGTTTTTTTTTTATAGCACGTGATTAGAGCTAGAGGGTCTAATAGGCTTTAAAAAAAAGGGTGGGCTCGGGGCACAGCCGCCCGCAGCCTGGAGAGAAGCAGCCCAGAGCTCTGCCCGTGAGATGGGGTAGTGGGGAAAATGCGAGGCCCCGACTACTGACTGACCAACCCACCGCCCAAAAAAAAAAAACACCAACTGCCATGGTACATAATGAAATCCAATGCAACAATGATGGATAGATAATAAGTGTTCCAGAACAAACCTATTATTAAAGCAATTCTTCACCCTTTTTAAAAAACATTAAAGGTTATTTCCACTTTTGGGAAAAAAAATTTGCAAAAAAAACATACAAAATGTAATATAGCATATACAATTGCAACTTAAGTCTTATGCCCCGTACACACGGTCGGAGATTGATCGGACATTCCGACAACAGAATCCATGGATTTTTTCCGACGGATGTTGGCTCAAACTTGTCTTGCATACACACGGTCACACAAAGTTGTCGGAAAATCCGATCGTTCTGAACGCGGTGACGTAAAACACGTACGTCGGGACTATAAACGGGGCAGTAGCCAATAGCTTTAATTTCTTAATTTATTCTGAGCATGCGTCGGATTTGTGTACACACGATCGTAATTTCCCGAATTTGTTGTCGGAAAATTTTATAGCCTGCTCTCAAACTTTGTGTGTCGGAAATTCCTATGGAAAATGTGTGATGGAGCCCACACACGGTCGGGATTTCCGACAACAAGGTCCTATCACACATTTTCCATCGGAAAATCCGACCGTGTGTACGGGGCATAAGTCATATTGTAATTGGATGTTAAAATGATTAAAAATGACCTTTCCTTTTCAATCTGCAGCTCTGTAATTTTCTGTAAAATGCAATATGGCTACAGATGGAGTACAGAATGCCCCCCCCGAAACATATTTTTTTCCTTGTGTGATTGGCTCACTGATTTTCCCCAGAAGTCCAAACTAAGATACAAATACGATGTTGAGCATCCCCTGCAACAAAAATGTCTTTTTTGGTGAGATACTCTCAAAGGGAAACCGCATCTAAAGAGTTGCAGACCTTGCAGCTTGTCTCATTAGTGCCCTGCAGGTGCTGATTGATAATTATAAAACCACTCCCATACAGATCCACTTTGCACATGGACACAGGCAAACAAACAGCTATTCCTTCAGAATAACACAAGGTAGGAATCTGCAATGTTTGTTATAATCCTTGCAATGTACAGAGATCACCCAGAGGAGAATGTTTTATTCCCAACAAAAGTGGAGTTACTCCTTAAAAGTCAGCAGCTACAAATACTGTAGCTGCTGGCTTTTAAGAAAAGGACACTTGTCTGTCCAGGGGTCCAGCACCGTGTTCACCTGAACTGCTTCTTCACCAGTTTTCAGGTCCCCAGCACCAGCATGCTTACTGTGGGCAGCCGGCTGTGATTCCTTGAAGCTTCACAGCTGGTTGGACATTGCACATGCCTGAGCCGCACTGCACCCTGTGAATGGTCCACAATATTCTGGGACACGTCACCGTTGCAGGTGGGGGAGAAACTTTCAGTGGATCGTCGTGGTGATCCGACTGAAAGTGAGAGCAGGTACCTGTCAAAACCAGGTACCCCCCTCCTCCCAACAAGTGCCAAAACTAGAAGAGGAGGGGAGGGCATAAAACAGAAGAAAGCTCAATAGTTCAAGCTGAATTTTACATTCCCCTCACTTTACATGGTTTAATAAGAGAGAAACATTATAAAAAGTAAACACCTTCTACTATGTGGAAAAGCCATATTGCTCTGTGGATCATAGATGTGTGCAGCCTATTGCATTAGGGTGTGCACCTCAAAGCTTCAACACAGAGCACAGGCAGTAGATAGGCAGTGGCAAGTGCATAGCACATGTGAATGAGTCATTTTTTTAAAATTTGTTTTACTTTTTTTAGCTTTTTTTTAAATTTATTTATTCATTTTTTTAAACTGCTCTTTTGGGGGCTTTAGTGAAATATCAAGGTTCTAAACAGACCCCTGATGTCCTATATTTCAGATTGAAATAGGGACTGAGGACAGGATGGAGGTGTAGCTGCTAGAACTGATCCCCCTGCGGAGCAGCTAGAGGGAGGGAGAGGAGGAGAAGCCGGAAGCAGTGCAATGGGAGGAACAAGGGGATCGATATCTGCAATAAGGCAGTACAGCCGTTCCTCCTGCTTGGCAGGTGCCTGCCCCCCCCCCCCCCTTTTGAACTAATGGGTTATGGGCCCAGTACAGGAGGGCAGGCTGTACTGCCTTATCATAGGTTCCGGCACACAGGGTGATTAGGGTGTGCCCAGGCACACCCGGCACACTCCCTGCGCACGTCTGTGCTGTGGATTTTGTCATGGGTGTATTCTGTTTATTTGTAATGCAAAGATTTTATATAATCAGTTAAAACAATAGCTTAGAAATGCATACATGTTGAAAGAAGAAAACAATTGGCCTAACATGATGTTAGCTTCCCTTTACAACAGATAGAAAATAAAGTAAAAGTTCTGGTACTCCTCTGTTATTTAAACCAAGATGGAATGAGATGATATTCAACTTTAATATCCGTTGCTGAAATTAATCAGGTAATTAAAATATTTTGATAATGTCTACGGCTTTCTGTGCAAGCACTTACGTGTGTTTTCTTGCCAAATGTTGACAGAAAGTTGAAAAAAAGGTTTTTGTTTAATAGACTGACGTTACATCAAGCATTAACTATTTCACTTTTTTTTTCTTCCCATAGTGATCACACACTTTTCATGACACATACAATAATGCACTCCTGCCAGTATTTAAACCATTGTGATGGCAACAGAGTAACATTCAATTACCTTCATAAATTACTTACTGAAGAGTCAAATCAACACAGCAAGAAAATTAAAAGCAATTAAAATGCTTAACAATAACGGCACAACATTTAAACTGCAATAACACTGAAGAAATAATTGTTCCTCACAATATGCTTTGTTTGTTTTTTCATTTGTTTAGTTCTTTTTTTTTTCCTTGTTTCTACTTACGTTTTGTCCTTATGCACACTTTACGTTTTTAACGCTGATCTAAGGGGCGTCTGACTTTTTTTTTCTGCCCCTAAACGCTCTTGCATAGATTAGGCCGGCCATAGACGGTTCAGCAGGAACCACCTGAGCTTCAGACCGTGTGTGGGCAGGCTGAATGTGCCAAATTATTCGATCAATCAATTTGGGTACAACCAGCCTGGCGGATTGACTTGTGATTATCGTTATGGGCTGCTATAGCCACTAGCTAAAATCACTGTCTTCTCCCAGCGGGGATGGCTTCTCCCAACCGGAGAAGACAATGGCTCAGCAGGAGGGATTCCCCTGTCAGCAGTGGCGGCCTGTGCATTGGGGGCGCCACCCCCCCCCAACACCGCCACCGCCCTCCCGATCCATGCACCCGCCCCCTTTCAGGACGTCAGGCACATGAATTCCTGTGGCAGGAGGGGGGGTCTGTGTTTTTTTAAGCACATGATTAGAGCCAGAGGCTCTAATAGGCTTAAAAAAAGGGTGGGCCTTGGGCGCAGGGCACTGCGTCCCGATCCCACCCAGTTGTGTGACAATAGCGAATACATTTTCGCTATTTTCACACTAAATCTTCTCCCAATCAGGAAGCAGGTGTGAGATCTGTTTCCCAATTGGCCAAAATGTCAGGCAATCCTACTGGCTGCCTGACATGGAGCCAGGGAGGAAGCAGCTGGAGCCAGAGAGGAAGCCTGCCACCCTGGAGCTGCTGCCTGGACCTCACACCCACTAGCCTGGAGCCGCTGCCCGGACCCCATACCCGCTAGCCTGGAGTCGCTGCCTGGACCCGCACCCGCTAGCATGGAGCCGCTGCCCAGACTCCACACCCCCCAGCCTAGAGTTGCTGCCTGGACCCTGCACCCACTAGCTTGGAGCTGCTGCCTGGACCCTACACCCGCTAGCCTGGAGCCGCTGCCCAGACCCCGCACCGCTAGCCCGGAGCCACTGCCCGAACCCCACACCCGCTAGCCTGGAGCCGCTGCCCGGACCCTACACCCACTAGCCTGGAGCCACTGCCCGAACCCCACACCCGCTAGCCTGGAGCCGCTGCCCGGACCCTACACCCGCTAGCCTGGTGCCACTGCCCAGACCTCGCACCCGTTAGCCTGGAGCCGCTGTCCAGACACCGGACCCGCTAGCCTGGAGCCACTGCCTGCACCCTGCCGTGCTGGATGACACCCCCCATCTATCTAGATCTATCTGTCCAGGTAAGTGCCAGACCAACCGGCAGACATGCGGGAGGGGGGATGGTTTTTTGCCGCCTCCCCTAACAAAAAACCCACCAGCCGCCACTGCCTGTCAGCACTGTCTGTGTTGATGGGGAATCGTGCAAACTTTTTTCCTGCAGCCATTGGTAGGCAGTGTAAGGACAGGTCACCTGTCTGGTAGGTACAGCGATTAGCGGCAGGGAGAGGTTCCAGATGAGTAGGGAAAAGAAAGGGATATGCTGTCCTTCCAGAGACCTCCCCATTTGGGCTCAGACTGGCCAGGTCACATTTCGTCCGTCAAAACAGACCCTGTCACCACAATTAAGACCTGCTCTGCTACAAATTGCTGATACTGCCGTGAGTGTTCCCGGTCGGGGGCCTTTCCACTGGGTTTGTTGTGAATTACTGGATTCTGCATTACCAGTTCATTTTAGATTGGCATCTTTGGCCCAGGCGCTAAATGGCCTTGTCTGAGCACTGTAGGTAGGAAGATAGGTAGATAGAATGAAAAGAAAAGTATATGGAAGTACAAAAATAATTGTGATGGCAATAGAGTAACATTCAATTCCCTTATAAATCACTTACTGAAGAGTCAAAACAACAGAAGAAAAAAATAAATAAAAAGCAATTCAAAAGCTTAACAGTACATTCAAACTGCAATAACACTGAAGTGGTAATTGTTCTCCCTTACAATAGGCTTTTTTGTTTTTTTGTTTTTTTTACTGAAATTGTATATTTTAGAAAAAAAAAATGTAGCATTTTGTACAAAGGTGTTGTTTCATTATTTCCATAATGATTTAGGTCTTTTTGCAATTTTTAGATAGATACAGCATCTTACAAAAGTGAGTACACCCCTCACATTTTTGTAAATATTTTATTATATCTTTTCATGTGACAACACTGAAGAAATTACGCTTTGCTACAATGTAAAGTAGTGTGAACTCAGCCAGATAGATAGATAGATAGACTATATTACCAAAAGTATTGGGACGCTTGCCTTTACACGCACATGAACTTTAATGGCATCCCAGTCTTAGTCCGTAGGGTTCAATATTACGTTGGCCCACCCTTTGCAGCTATTACAGCTTCAACTCTTCTGGTTCAAATGATTTGGACCAGTATGCAAGGTTCATAAAGACATGGATAAGCGAGTTTGGGATGGAGGAAATTGACTGACCTCAACCTGATAGAACACCTTTGGGATGAATTTGAGCGCGAAACTGTGAGTCAGGCCTTATCATCCAGTGCCTGACCTCACAAATTTGCTTCTGGAAGAATGGTCAAACATTCCCATAGACACACTCCTAAACCTTGTGGACAGCCTTCCCAGAAGAGTTGAAGCTGTTATAGCTGCAAAGGGTGGGCCAACTCAACTCATTGAACCCTACGGACTAAGACTGGGATTTCATTAAAGTTCATGTAAAGGCAGGCATCCTGATACTTTTGGTAATATAGTGTAGACAGACAGACAGACAGACAGACAGACAGACAGACAGACAGACAGACAGACAGACAGACAGATAGATAGATAGATAGATAGATAGATAGATAGATAGATAGATAGATAGATAGATAGATAGATAGATAGATAGATAAGGCTAGGCAACTTTCTTGTTCAGTTTCCTTTAGATTTACCTTCAACAAAGTAATGCAAGGGCCTGCCTGACTGCATAGAAATTGAAAGTGTTTAGGTTTGACCTCATTATATATGGTTTTGGTAAATCTAAAGGACTATTGTTTATGAAAATTGTATCATGTAATGGCCAGCCTAAGAGATATATGATAGATTGATAGACGGATAGATAGATAGAAAGATAGATAGATAGATAGATAGATAGATAGATAGATAGATAGATAGATAGATAGATAGATAGATAGATAGATAGATAGACAGATAGACAGATAAACAGATAGATTTGGTGTACATACAGATGCCATACATGTCGATTAGCTCAGGTATATTACAGGATTGGGAATTTATATTATTAGTCTATACGGAAATAGAAGATCTTGTTCTCGCTCACACATAATTCGCTCTCATTTACCCCAGTAGAACGTTTTCTGCTCTGTTTTAGATTTAGCCGAGCTCTCTCTGAAAGGGGCACAGATGAATTTTGACAGACTAATCTCTTCCATAATAGCATTAGACACGCCAAATTAATTTCCACACAAGTCAGACCCCAAGTGATCAACAATGCAATACAGCAACTCTGACCCGCTCTTAATTAACTGTGTGTACAGTTCTGTATCAGGAATCACAGAGCCCGTGTCAGTGAGTGCTATTCTCCTTAAATTATCCTGATTGTGTATCTCTCGTAGAAGACGCTTGTAAAAAACACGTTTCCATTCTTCTCAAAACTCATTTATAATCTGTTTTAAGGTTGTATGGGCTATGGGGGTACCTCATCCTGTATGATATTTTAGAAGATAGGACTGATGTGATGGACTTTTGCGGTACCAGAGAAGGACATCGAAACAAAATAATACTAAATAGCTTTATTACAAATTATTTAAACATTATTTTTCATTCATTTTAACATACCCACCAATTAGGTGAAAAGACACATATCGAGAGCCATGCAAATACTAGGCTGCGCTTCCAAGAATTAGACGTGGTCATAATTGATAAACCAACTAAGTGACATTTAGCATAAACCAAATAAAATAGTAGAAAAGATTGATATCAGCAAAGTGGAGATCACACTGACAGAATGGTGGGGATACAAAAGTTCAACAATCAAATGCATTTATAATGAGTCCATATATTAGAAAAATAAAGTCCTTGAAGATATAAAAAATTAAACAGAGAGAAGGAGAAAAACACCAGTTCTTCCAGTGATAAAAACATGCAAAAAAAGGGACTGTCTCCCTAAGGAGCGTGATGTTGCTGGGAGATCCTCCACCTCAAATAGAAAGGGCCCCTTACCAGATCCAAAGACCTCCTGTCACAGAGATCTTACGCACGGGTGGCTGTGTCCCCCAGCCACTGGGTCTCTGTTGCGGTATGTATCACGGGCCACCTCTCCAGGGAATCAACCAAGTATAGTTGTATCCGCTCCCAATCCACAAATATGTGAGAAAAGAAAATGCTCCATAGCGTAATACAGTAAAAACTCTTTAATGATGTAAAAGAATAACACTTACAGTGTATGCAGTAAAAGATCGCTTAAAATTGTGCCGGCCGGCTTCAGCTGCTGCCCGTTCCTTCCGGGTTCAGCGAGGTGTGGTGGTGACGTCAGCACGCCGCTCCTCCCTAAGCCGTTTCGACAGAGCTGTCGTCTTCCTGGGGTGAATCGGCCCCTTACTCGGATCTGTGATCACATGAGTCTCTTTGACTTGGGTGATCACAGTGCGCGCGCCAGGCGCACCCCTTCAGGGGAATAGGGCGAGGCTGCAAAGGGGAGGACATCAATAGAAATACTCCCGGCAAAGCAGATCCATGCTGTAGCTGTCAATCGGCTATAGTGCGGATCTGAAGCAGTTATGGTTCTATCCTGAAAAATACCAATAGACATAAGGTTGGTAGGTTGTATTAGGGGAAGAGGTGAATACATGGTGAAGTATTTCCTGCAATACTATGATACTTACTGGGGAAAAAAAACCCAGAAGAAAAAAGGGGGAAGGGGCGAGAGAAGGGAAGGATTCCCCTCAGCCACAGATAGAAGCTTGCAAACTCTGCAGTTAATTCGCCAGCATGGTCCCTATATAATCCATACAAAATGCACAGCCATTATTTTAAATGCTGAATCCAGATACAAATGCTCTCAAAGAAACAAGTAAAGGAATATACCTAATATTGTCAAGGGTATTGCTCAATGGTGCTGTTTTTAATCTCCCTTTAGGATATTATTGGAGATCTGCAAATAATCCAAGATCCAAGAGTGCGGTAAGAACCAATGGTGCCATTTCCTGAGTATACATATAAGTTCGAGTGAGAAAAGGACCTCACTTCAAATATCTTACAACAATTTGCAAACCTACCGTCTATCTTGTGAAAAGCGTCTCCATATTCTTTTAATATCACTATACAATAAGTATCATGTCTCTTATCCTATTCATTGCATTCAGCCCAAAGATCTATGAGATAAATAATTATAGGCAACCAGTGAGTTAATCAAAGCTAATCCAAGCAGCGTTAGGTAACGAGTGTATTGTCAGCATATGCCTTGCCTACCTCAGTTTGTTTCCACCACACAGCACAGCACCATCTAACAGACCATCTATCAACCAACTGATCCAATATAGCCGGTGGTTGGCGTCAAAACGCCATCTTAATTGCTATCTAATACAGGTGAGAGGAGGTGAGGATGCTGTCAGGCTACAGAGCATCTTGATATGACCTTCCTAATACAAAAATCGGTGCCCGGGATCCCGCGAATGCGCCAAACCACATTCCCGGCCGAAAAACAAACCGAACGCCCACGCATGTGCAGTGGAGCTGGAGCGAGTATCATAATATGTCCTGCAAAGACCGGAATAGACACGATACTATGGAGCCAGAGCCAAATCCTCAAATCAACCATAACCTCATGTTTATAGCCATAAACAGTACATCACAAATCGCACTTCATTATTTCAAATATAGATATGCGCCACAAAATGGGATTTCCCCTGACTCCTACCACCTCAACCCCATCACCATGGTTAGTAGCACCTCCAGCAGCATACTGAACAGATCTGTGGATCATGGCTCTCTGTCACAGCTTTAGGTAATCACCTGGCTGGGCTTTCTGCCTATGCTTTTCAGGGTTTGATTGAAGACAGAGTTGGATGTCCTTCATCATTTTTCCTATATCCTCTACACTCTTCCTTTCCCTCTGAGCAGGTATGCCCCTTTTTTTTATTATTTCCACACTTCATTTGTATCCACTTTTTATCTTGGTGTTGGGCTCCATTTACTGTTCAATACTTTTCAATAATATAATACACCTTCATATACTCATAGTCTACCTGATTTATTCACTTTTACAGCATTGGAGCCCAAATGGTTTTCTTTTTGACCACTTGTTTCCTTTTCTCTGGGGATCATTGTGTGCGTCCGGCTTTCCTGCAGGCCCCTTCCTCAGCTCCTGGGATGAACATTTCTAGCAGCCACCAGTTTTCATGTTCACATGGTCTAGACTTAATTTACAAGTACTTAGTGGGATGAGTTAATTTCTCCCCTCCTTTTACATACATAATCTCCCTTGCGTTTGGGTGTAACTTTGGACCATATCGTTTATTTATGCTTTTTTACAGACATTGGTGCACTGGCCCCTGATGATGTGGTAGGAAACCACGAAATATGCGTGGGGCCAGTTTTGATGCACCATTTTCTTTTTAGATGGTTTTATTTCATCCACTCCCAAGCAACCCACCATGTTGATTTTCAAGTATTTCTTTACGATGGACAATTGTCCAATACCTCAATATGCCATCTCCAAGTTGCTATGATTATTTTTATGAATATCTGGTCAATAAATTGTGATTGTTATGCTTATTTACTGTGTATGTAATCATATTTCCATGTCATGTTTTTTAATGAATAAAACATGTCTTGTTACATTGACTCATCTTTTAGCCATGCTAGATCTATTATTATTATTATTATTATTATTATTATTATACAGGATTTATATAGCGCCGACAGTTTACGCGGTGCTTTACAACATTAGGGCAGACAGTACAATTACAATACAATTCAATACAGGGGGGGAATCAGAGCCCTGCTCGTTAGAGCTTACAATCTAGGAGGGAGGGTCAAGTTATACAAAAGGGTAATAGCTGTGGGGGATGAGCTAATGGAGAAAATAGTGCAGTTGTTAGATGGAGGCAGGATAGGCTTCTCTAAAGAGGAAAGTTTTCAGGGATCGCCTAAAAGTGGATAAATTTGGAGACCTTCTGACAGATTGGGGTAGGGAATTCCAGAGGATGGGTGAGGCTCTGCAGAAGTCCTGGAGGCGGATATGGGAGGAGGTGATAAGGGAGCTAGAGAGCAGGAGGTCTCGGGAGGAACAAGCGATTAGGTTGGTATTTTGAGACTAGGTAAGTGATGTAGCTGGGGGCAGAGTTGTGGATAGCTTTGTAACTTATTGTTAGTATTTCAAATTTAATTAGTTGGGCAAGTGGCAGCCAATGGAGGGATTGGCAGAGAGGGGTAGCAGACACTGAGCGGTTTGTAAGGTGAATGAGTCTGGCAGCAGCATTCATAATGAACTACCTCTATCTCTACTTCTTTTTCATCCTATGGAACTCCTTACCCCAATCTGTCCAGTTATCTCCTACTCTATTAGCTTTTAGATAATCCCTGAAAACCCTCCTCTTCAGAGAAGCCTATCCTACCCACACCTAACAATTGTATTTTCATTTTCTCCATCTGATCATCCCCCACAGCTATTACCTTTTGTTCCACTTGACCCTCCCTTCTAGATTGTAAGCTCTAAAGATCAGGGCCCTCTGATCCCTCCTGTATTGAATTGTTTTGAACCTGTACTGTCTGCCCCCATGCTGCGCAAACTGATGCCGCTATATAAATCCTGTATAATAATAATAATAATAATAATACCTTACACAGACTCATCAATGGATCTCCCCTCCTCATCCAGCAATGTGCTCCATGCTCCTTCCCACAGTCTGTGATCAGTGCTGCCATTGGAATTCGCCTCCTTCTCTCACCTCTTGTTCTCTGCACTACTCCCCATGCCTCCCTCTGAGTTCACAGGAGCCGGAACTACAGAGGAGGCATTAGGTGTCAATGCGCACTGACAGTATTGACTTTGAGAATTCATTGAGAACAACACTTGAAACAACATTGGGCAGTATACATCTGCCACAATGTTGATTTGCAGCAGAACCCCGGGGACCACCATAGTGTTCTCGTGGACCATCAGTGGTCCACGGACCACTGGTTGGTGACTGCTGTGCTGCAATGTCATTAATTATTTGTTCTGAAATAGACTTTAACCTAATCACTCACTGTTATATACAGAACCCACTAGAGGGAGCAGTTACATATCTTTCTATGAAATGCAGTGATCAAAATATGGAACACCAAACAAAACAAAAAATGTGAAAGTCAAGTGAAGCACATTCTGTAAATACACTAAATGTTCCCTTTAAGATGGACAAACACAACTATCTCCACCTTAACAATAAATTCATTGGACCAACCCCACCCCTGAAGGAAATACTCAAGAGAGCTGACCTTCAAGCAAAGTAAATTGAGATGAAGCAACTAATTGCTAATTGTTATTGTAGTTCCTAACCTGATCTATAGTGCTGAAAGTCAAACAGAGGCCTCTGGAGAGTAACCTGATTCCACAGCTAGTCTTTGAGGTTGTAGAGACTTAAACTCGGTAACAGCTGAAAGCCTTCACGGTTGTTACAATAATTAGCACCATTATGTGTGATAAACTCTTTAGCGACTCAAAAGTAAGTAAATTGCTGCTTTACAATTATTTATGGCAAACGGGAAGATTTGTTTTTGTGGCGCATTAAAAATGACACAGCTCGGAATGTTTTCTATCCACTTTTGCCGTGGAGTGAATTGTGACAATGCGGGCATGGTAATCAGATTTAAATTCGCCGAGCCGCATATTAGATGGGAACATAAAATATGTTGTAGTGATAGAAATGATATAGAGGTCTTGAAATATGTAAACCGGGCACGTTGAATTCAGCAGCCTTGTTCTCCTCTGATTTGTAGGCATGTTGCACTGAATATGAGATGCACTACTTTGGTCAGGCACTAGTCCTTGGACATTGGTATATGCCCGTTCATCAACTGCATGGTGCAAAAGCTGGAAGATGTATAGCAGCATAGAATAGAATGGAATTATAATATGTGTAGTTTAAGGGAATTAAGTGTATTTTTTTTTTTTATATATAATATATCTCTTTATCTATTAACATCAGCCTCAGGCTGGGCAGCTGTAATATAAAATTATTATTTATTTTTAAATATATCTTAAACCACACTATATATAACAAACCCATCATTATTTGTGCCCACTGGAACTACCTAAACCCTATCGTGACAAGAAGTCAGTAAAGCCTTGATGACCAGGCCAAAATTAGCAGTGTCAGTCTGCGTCAGTAACTTGATTATAAATCTGCGATTAATCTATACCTTTTTTATACTTTTAAATGACCTACCGTATAGGCTATGTAATTTGTATTTGGAATATTATTTCAAAACAAATCCAGATTTTATTATAGGCTGACAAATGCACAAAAGCATACAAAATATATATTTGTTTAATAATTTAATTGTACCTGACAGTTACAGTATTTAACAGAGGCACATGCCATCTTCAGTCTGTAGCGCCACCTGCATTTTTTTATAATAAGGCCTCAAGCCCACATACAGTCATAACTGACACGGTGATTACATGATGGGAATACAAATTCTGATTGATTTCTGTTTGTTAGTGGGAACAAGAGCTGATCACTCTGCACCATAGCCATATGTTTTGATAATGTAATTTTATTTGACAATTATAGTATTGAACAGAGGCACATGCCATCTTCAATCTCCAGCGCTATCTGCATATTTTTATAAGGCCTTAAAGCGTTTGTTACTTTAACATTTCATATTCCTGATTAGGGATGAGCCGAACACCCCCCCGGTTCGGTTTGCGGCAGAACATGCAAACAGACCAAAAATTTGTGCGAACACACAAACCCCATTAATGTCTATGGGACTTGAACGTGAAAAATCAAAATTGCTCATTTGAAAGGCTAATATGCAAGTTATTGTCATAAAAAGTGTTCGGGGACCTGGGTCCTGCCCCAGGGGACATGTATCAATGCAAAAAAAAGTTTTAAAAACGGCAGTTTTTTCGGGAGCAGTGATTTTAATAATGCTTAAAGTGAAACAATAAAAGTGTAATGCCCCGTACACACGGTCAGACATTGATCCGACATTCCGACAACAAAATCCTAGGATTTTTTCTGACGGATGTTGGCTCAAACTTGTCTTGCATACACACGGTCACACAAAGTTGTCGGAAAATCCAATCATTCTGAACGCGGAGACGTAAAACACGTACGTCGGGACTATAAATGGGCAGTAGCCAATAGCTTTCATCTCTTTACTTATTTTGAGCATGCGTGGCACTTTGTGCGTCGGATTTGTGTACACACGATCAAAAATTCCGACAATTTTGTTGATTTTGTTGTCGGAAAATTTTATAGCCTGCTCTCAAACTTTGTGTGATGGAGCCTACAC
Source organism: Lithobates clamitans (assembly GCA_037952925.1). NCBI lineage: Eukaryota > Metazoa > Chordata > Amphibia > Anura > Ranidae > Lithobates > Lithobates clamitans. Next base: position 2,039,450 of record JBBGZY010001079.1, on the reverse strand, counting down.
ACAGTCGGAATTTACGACAACAAGGTCCTATCACACATTTTCTGTCGGAAAATCCGACCATGTGTACGGGGCATAATATTCCTTTAAATATTGTACCTGGGGGACGTCTATAGTATGCCTGTAAAGTGGTGCATTTTTCCCGTGTTTCGAACAGTCCCTACACAAAATGACGTTTCTAAAGGAAAAAAAGTCATTTAAAACTGCTTGTAATGTAATGCTGCCCCCCCAGCCCATTACCGGGCCCTTTGGGTCTGGTATGGATATTACGGGGAATCCCGCACCCAAATAAAAAAAAAGGCGTGGGGCCCCCAGGCCCTATATACTCTGAACAGCAGTATACAGGCTGTCCCCGGGTTGCAAACAAGATAGGGACTGTAGGTTGGTTGTTAAGTTGAATCTGTTTGTAATTTGGAACAGGTACATTTTTTAAGTGTAGCTCCAGCCCCAAAATCTATTTTTAACCTTTTTGAATAATATAGAGCAGGGTTATCACCCCTGTAACATTTTTTTTTGCTGTCTGTGCCCCTGTTCAGAAGATTTCACCTCACTTTCTGTCCCAATGACAATTGGATTTTGAAAATATTGTGTTATTAGGGAAACACGGATTGGTGATAAAGCATCAGTGGAGACACCTTTTTCCCATATTAACTCTTACAGGAGAGAATTTCCCTTCCTAGGGGTAGATTTCCTCTCACTTCCTGTTATCTCCCTCCGTTAGTAAGTAGGAGTCGTTTGTAAGTCGGATGTTTGAAAATAGGGGACCGCCTGTATGTACTATACGGCCTGCCCTATACACTCTGCAGAAAATTGGGCCTTAGGTGTTGGTAGTATCAGAACACTGTAAGCCCTCACAGTTACTCTTGGTGGGCGCTGGAAAGGGCCCTGCTGTAAAATATTAGATCAAAAATTGTAATTATGTGCCCCTGTTAAACAGGGGCAGAAAAATTGGGCCTTAGGTAGTGGGGGTGGTCCTCTGAACCGAAAATATTCTTAGAAGCTATCATCATGAAAATTGAGGAGGAATAGGATAGTCACTCAGCATAATAGGATAGTCACTCAGCATATGCAGTCTTCAAGGGATCCCACATCCATAGAAAAATCAATCGGTTACATCAGCATCAGGTGCTTGGTAGCTGATGATCCAACACTGATTCATTTTTATGAATGTGAGCCGATCAACAGAGTCTGTGGACAGACGCACTCTGTGATCAGTTACAAAGCCTCCAGCAGCACTGAATGTGCGTTCAGAAAGAACGCTGGATGCAGGACAGGCCAGTAGCTCAATTGCATATTGAGCAAGCTCTGGCCAGTGGTCCATCCTCAAGACCCAGTAACCCAATGGTTGTTCTGGTGGAATAGTCTCCAAGTCTGATCTTGCCCCTAGATATTCCTGCACCATGAAATTCAGACAATGGCGATGGTTGCTGAAACCAATCAGACCTGGGCGCTAAGGACTGAAGAATTGCCTGAAGGCATTGGTCACCCAGCCACCTTCTCCACCGCTCTTTTTGTGACTGAACGAAGCCTCAGCAACATGTTGTCCAGCACCAGGAAATTGTAACCTCCCAGGATCTGGAAACGCATTGCACAAACCTTTCTGCAAGGCCTCCCAAAGATGTTTCATCCTCTGCTTCCTCTGCAAAGGCTGGATAAGTTCTGCAACCTTACCCTTGTAACATGGACGAGAAGACCGAAGGAAGAAGCAGAGGATCGGAGGAAAAAGAGGAAGAAGCGGGGGAAAAACAAGATGGAGGAAGAAAACCGAATGAAGACCAGAAGAAGATGGAAGAAGAAGCGGGGAAAGAAGAAGACATTAATAAAGGAATTGTCAAAAACTGTCTCTTGTATTTTTTAACATTTTTGACCCTTTTTTTGTGAAATGGTAGGGGTACATTTGTACCCCATTACCATTTCACACAGAGGGTTAGCCGGGATCTGGGGGTCCCCTTGTTAAAGGGGTCTTCCAGACTCCGATACGCCCCCCGCCCGCAGACCCCCACAACCACCGGGCAAGGGTTGTGGGGATGAGGCCCTTGTCCCCATCAACATGGGGACATCCTCCCTATGTTGAGGGCATGTGGCCTGGTACAGTTCAAGAAGAGGGGGCACTCTCTCGTCCCCCCTCTTTTCCTGTGGCCTGCTCGGATAAGGGTCTGGTATGGATTTTTAGGGGGACCTCCACGCCATTTTTTTATCTTGGCGCGGGGTTCCCCTTAAAATCCATACCAGACCATGATTTTGAGGGGGACCCCCACGCTATTTTTTTTTTTAAATTGGCGCGGGGTTCCCCTTAATATCCATACCAGACCTGAAGGGCTTGGTAAGGCACTGTGGGAGAACCCCAGGCCGTTTTTTTCAATGACTTTTATGAGTATTGCAGAGACCCGACAAATCACTATAGCTGCCAGCGCTACTGCTAGTACTTTAAGATGACTTTTTTTTCCTTTCGAAATGTCATTTTGCTCTCGGACTATTGTAAACACGGGAAACATGCGCCACTTTACAGGCATACTATAGACACCCCCCAGGTACGAAATTTAAAGGAATATTTCACTTTTATTGGTTCACTTTAAGCATTATTAAAATCACTGCTCCCGAAAAACAGACGTTTTTAAAACTTTTTTTTGCATTGATACATGTCACCTGGGGCAGGACCCAAGTCCCCAAACACTTTTTATGACAATAACTTGCATATTAACCCTTAAAATTAGCACTTTTGATTTTTCTCGTTCGTGTCCCATAGACTTTAATGGTGTTCGCGAGTTTAAACAAATTTTTTGGCTGTTCGCATGTTCAGCTGCGAACCGAATAGGGGGGTGTTCGGCCCATCCCTACTGTGCACCAAGTACGCCAATTTGTAGTTTAAGCTGATTTGCTTTTGCGGGAGTCGGGGTGGTGGCAAAGTCTCTCTCAGAGGAGGACAGGTCCGCCATCACCTTAGCAAGAGCAGTGGCGGAGTCTGCTTTAATTTCTATTGATACCGGTAGTTAGCGTTGAGCGAGTGAATAGCTTAAAGGAGTCCCATACTGCAGAGGGTGATGCTGAATTGTCATTCTCTACAAAGTATAGTTTCCATTTATTTGCAAGCTCATCATCCTCTGGTAGGAGTGAGAGCCAGAATGGGTTTAAACACCAGGATCTTGGTGGTTTTATTATGGGGATGCTTAGTGTGATCCAGTAGGGACTATGGTCTGATAGTATTCTGGGACAGAATGCGGCCTCTAGCAGTTGCGGTGTCAGTCTGTGAGACATGAGTATAAAGTCTATGTGGGACATGGAATTATGAGAGGATGAGAAACAAGAGTACGATTTCGTATGTGGCAACTTGTGGCATCACGTGTCTGTTAAGTGAAAGATGGAAATGAGCTTATAAAACTTAGTTTCGTTGGGAGCGTTCAGTTGTAACTTGGCTAAGGTTGGATTTAGTGTGATATTAAAGTCGCACAGTGACTTGCAGGGTGGCGGTACATGAACGACAGCCCCTCTTTGATTATGGTGATGTTAAACGGGGGTGGCACATATAAGGCCAGTATGAGGAGGGGTTCACAGTATAATTTAGCTAGGAGGAATACGTATTGTCCCTGTGGATCAGTGGATAGTTCACATAGCTCAAAATCTACAGATTTAGCTGTCAAGATTGAGACTCCCCTGGCATGAGATGTGTGGGTAGAATGAAATGCCCATCCAACCTATGGGCGGTGAAGTACCATCTAGATGCTCCCCTCAACATGGGTCTTCACCAGGGCTATCACATCAGCATATTGTTTCCTGAGGAATGTGAAGACTGCTGCATGCTTATTTATCTCGCGCATGCCCCTCACATTCCACGTAAGAAATTTTAAAGATTCCATGGGTAGAACTTTTTGGAATCTAATGACACAGTTATGTTATTGAATTTTCCCTTTGTGCGTGAACCACTTAGGTTCCCAATATTCAGACATGAATGCATTAATATTGTATCACACAACATATATGAACACTCACACGAACATCTCTCGGTATGTTACCTGTTTTCTGAAGTTAGTATGCACAATCAAGTTCAACAAAACTGTAAACGAATTAACTGCCACCCCCCTCCCTGTCCTGCATCTTCCCTAACTGGTGCGGGCGTGTTCCCTTAACTTGTGTGTTCCAACTGGGAAATACTCCATCTGCCAAGTTGTATAGAAGAGGTAGTACAACTAACTGAGTCTCTGGGGTCTGGGTAGGTCAAGGGATACCTCCCATATCAATAGGTCAAGGTAGGTCACAGTTATTCGATCCTCTTGTTTTCTGCAAAAGGCATTGATCATGCTCCAGAGAAAACTCCAGTAAACATGGTAATGTTTCCCAGTGGTGTGTGAGGCAAAGTCTCGCTGCACTATGCATGTGGCTGGTAGGTCTTCTGTATCTCTGGAATGGTAAGTGTCTAGGGTTTGTGTTTTGTACTCATGTTTGTGCATAATCGGTTCCAGGTTGCACGCAGCTTGCTGTGTGTGGCATGAGACGTTCCACGTCCAGAAGTGGGTGGTTTCAAGTAAATTTCCATGCGACATCAGGGGACAGTGTGACCATGCGACTCTGGAGATAAGTTGCGCTATAAATGATTTTGGGCACAGATATTTATAGCTGTATACCTGGGACTTGGTCAATCGACTCTTTCAGGGATAGCACGGCATTCCAGCCAGGAAATCACTTCTTCCGGATCCTCAATAAAGACTGCACGACTGTCATGTTCTATTCAGAGGCGGGCAGGGAAGAGCATGGAATATTTGTAATGTAGGTTCCTCAGCCTGCACTTGGCCTCAATAAAGCTCTGGCTGCGGCGTTGTACCTCTGTTGAAAAGTCTGGGAAAATGGCTACTTTAACATTCCCCACTGGGATGTTTCCTTTCTCCCATGCCATTCTCTGAGCTGCGCCCATGGTGAGTTTTAACTGCCAACAAGCATATACCAATGCTCCTCCTTTTTCAAATGTTGTACCTGCTCCCATTACACATGCAGCTGTAGGGGGCCATTCTGCAAAATCTTCTGCCCCCCCCCCCCGATCCACCTACATCCATCTGTTTGTAGGATGGGCTGAATGCTACAAATGTGCATCCCCTAGCAGCTGACCTGGGCCATTTAAGCTGCTCACATGTGCAGTCTGTGCTTTTTCCTTCTCTAGCTGAGCTAAGCTACTGTAGATAGAGAAGGATAAAGTGCACTATACATGCGTGCAGTTTAAACATCCAGTAGCAGCTGCTAGGAGGCGTGCAATTGTAGCGTCCTGCAAATGATGGGATAGAAAGGAATCAAGTGGACAGTGGTTTTTGCAGAGAAGAGGTCCCCCTCACAACTGCCTGTGTAATTGGTGCAGGTGCAGCATTTGAAGAAGGAGGAGCGATGGCATGTTCTTTTTAAGAAAAATAAAATTTTTGGAAAATGTTGCAGGGGAAAAACTTAAATTTTTTTCTTTATAATAAATTTTATTTGGTTTCAGCATAATACAAGCAAACCGGGCAATAACCTCATCCTGGAAACAGGGTTGCAGCCCCAAAACGAAACAGGAAAAGAGATAATATAAAGAAAAGCATGTTATCAAGACAAAGAAAAAGAACATGGACAACCCATCCTAACAAGAAGGTAACTGTAACCTGGCTAAGGAAAAAGGAGAAATGGATGGATCTTCTCAGAGGGGTCGCCATTAATACAGAGGATGTCATGAGGCCGGCCTTAAACAAGGCCAGGCACCAACTCATATATCCATAAAGGATTTTTTAGAATGAACTAAAAGATAAAAGACTAATACGAGACTAAAAAAAACAGACCAGCACATAGCACCTAAAGATATTTTTGAGGCTATTGGAGTATTAGTATAATCTGAAAAAGTAGTGAGACCTGAGGATAGATGTTTTCTCAATTCAGTCACTGTTGAAATGTTTACAGAGGTGTGGGAGTTCTTTGGTGTAAAGAAAAGATGTTGAGAGAGGCAGCTTACGTGGTAGAGAAGGTAGAGTCAATGAAAGCTTGCCACCTAGAGGTGAAACGTTGTTCAGAGACATGGTGAAAAAGTTGAGACTCAAGCTTTTCCCAATATACAGGTAGTAGGATGGTCAATTTCCTTTTGACATCTGTAAAGGATGAAGCAGTAGGGGTTGTCCACTTCTTCAAGATAGCCCTACCAGCCACTAGAAGGCATATTGATATACAATGGGAATAGGAAGGTGTGGCAGTTTTAGATATTGGTGGTAGGGCATCAAACTTTCATACCCAAGGAGTAGTAGACTTACATTTTAAGGACATTTCCAAGATATCTAATGAACCTAAAGCTGTCCATAAACAGAGGAACCTTATCATTCATAAATGTACAATGCACAATTTTGCACATGCTGAGTGATCTTCCAATTTTTTGACTTGCTGCAAAGTTTCATTGTACAGTAAGATCATTGAGAGAGGAGTTACTGAGGAAATGCCTGCTCCAGAGGACATCATCCCTGCCTAGGCAATGTTACTAGGCTGGAGCTCAATGATCTCTTTTTATAATGAGAGTTAGACTTTTTTTACGATACTGTTAATGGTAATTATTTATGTACACTTGAAAAGTTGTCCACTTCAATGTGACCACCCAGAGATGAACAGAACAAAAGAAAATTAAATCCGATCACTCAGTAGGTCAAATTCTTGTTGCATGATTGTGCCAACTGTATTTGGGCCTATAGAAGGGTATACCGTTGTCTCCTTGCTGTCGTATGCAGATCAATGCAGGTTCAGAGCAGCAATATAAGATAATACACCTGTATCATATCACCAAATCTCCTTCCTTCCTGTCTGCCGAGAAGCTCAGCTGTTCCCATTCCCCTGTACTGTAATCATTTTTGGCTCACAGAAACATATTTTCCCGAATGCCACTTGTACCTGCAGCGTAGGCAATTTCAGTGTGCTGTTAGAGTTTTAGCGACAACAAAAAACATCCTTGTGTTTTAATTTTATGGAACAAAAACATATTTCATACCTTTTATTATGCTATGAAACGATATACGGTTAATGAGAATGCATTTAATTGAGATGACAGCTTCCAACACATGGATATGCTTTATTCCAGCAGACATTAACATGCAGCCTCGCTGCTGCTGTACAGAATCATTCCGATTCCAATAAAAGGAAAGAAATACATTTAATTATTGTACCTTGTAATGCCGCACAAACAATCCAGCTATTGTGTTTCATAGTCAAACGCGCTTGTTTATTTTGGTTTGCTGTAATTTCCAGAGCAGACACTGACTGGCAGAAGTACAAAACACATTTCTGTGATGTTATACTGGATGTATCACTTTCATAAAAATGGTACAGCTGCATGTATGGCATAATATTAGTATCTATCTATCTATCTATCTATCTATCTACCTATCTATCTATCTATCTATCTATCTATCTATCTATCTATCTATCTATCTATCTATCTATCTATCTATCTATCTATCTATCTATCTATCTATCTATCTACAGTGCCTTGAAAAAGTATTCCTATCCCTTGACATTTTCCACATTTTGTCATGTTACAACCAAAACTGTAAATGTATTTTATTGGAATTTTATGTGATAGACCAACACAAAGTGGCACATAATTGTGAAGTGTAAGGAAAATGATAAATGGTTTTCAAAATTTTTTACAAATAAATATGTGAAATGCGTGGCGTTTATTTGTTTTCAGCCTCCTTCTAGTGGAACCAATTGCCTTCAGATAGCGGTAGGGGTTGTCCACTTCTTAAAGATGGCCCTACCAGCCACTAGAAGGCATATTGATATCCAATGGGAATATTATAACAATACTTCCCCCAACCGTTCCAATCCCCCCCCAGTAGAGAGCTCTCTTCCCAACCCTCCAGTAGAGAGGCCCCCCCAGCAAAGAGCTCTCCCCTTAACCTCCCTCTTCCATCCAGTCCCCCCTTTCTTCGACTCCCTCCCCAGTATACAGCTCTCACAAGCCAAGTACAGAGCTCTCTACTTAATGCCGAGGACCGCCCACCACTGCAAAAATTAAAAGAGAGCAGCTGCACATACTGCAGCTGCTGACTTTTAATAATTGGACACTTACCTGTCCAGGAGTCCAGCGATGTCGGCACCCCAGCTAATGTTTCCACCAGCTGTCCGGTGCATGCCGCCTCCATTGCGAGTAAGGGAATCCGGCAGTGTAGCCTTACGGCCGGAAACCCTACTACGCATGTGCGAGGCTCCGCTCCTCTCTCCGACTGGCCCAGTGGCTGGGGAAGGAGGCAGGAGGAGGAGGGAGCCTGAGCGGTGACACAAATATCCTGTGAAAGGTATCCTGTTCCTCCTCCAACCTGAAAGGTGCCAAATGTGGCACCGGAGAAGGGAAGGAGTACAATGAGCAGAAGTTCCACTTTTGGGTGGAACTCCGTTTTAACTCCCTCTTCAGTAAAGGGCTCTCCCCCCAAACCCCGACCTCACTACAAAGCTCTTACCCTAATGAGTACAGAGCTCTCTCCTACACCTCTCCTCCCCCAGTACAGAACTCTTCCCCCAAATCCCCGTTCACCCTCCACTCTGAGCCACCTACTTGTTATCTATCTATCTATCTATCTATCTATCTATCTATCTATCTATCTATCTATCTATCTATCTATCTATCTATCTATCTATCTATTACGGGGTTCAAGAGTGCGTATCACATAGACCAGTTTACAACAAAAAAATCTAGCCCCACCCAGTACAGAACTCTTCCCCCAAAATCCCTCCCTTCAGTACAGAGCTTTCCTCCCAACCCCCCAACACAGAGCCCCTCCCCCACCCCTAGTACAGAGCTCTCCTACCACTCCCCCCAGTACAGAGCCCCTCCTCCCAAACCCCCAAAGTAAAAACCCCCCTCTCCTCAACCCCACCCTTCCCTCCAGTGCACAGCTCTTCACCCAACCCCCCATATGCAGAGCTCTCTCCCCAAACACTCCCAGTACAGAGCCTTCACCTTCTCCCTTCCCAATGCAAAGATCCGCAACCCCTACTTCCACCCACTTAGTACAGAGCTCTCCCCTAAATTCACCACCCCTTACATTCTATAAATTTGGAAATGTACGAAGCATAAAATACAATACAATACAACAGTATGATACTGCTTTAATTTCAATAAATTATTTCTTTCTGCCAAGCCATCTACCTGCCATCTACCTACATATCTACCTAATTTTCTTTCTTTCTTTCTTTCTTTCTTTCTTTCTTTCTTTCTTTCTTTCTTTCTTTCTTTCTTTCTTTCTTTCTTTCTTTCTTTCTTTCTTTCTTTCTTTCTTTTTCTTCCTCTAGCTACTCATCTCCCAGTTCTTACATGATCCGACTGTGGAATGTTATGAAAATAACACAATTAGGAAAGCTTCTTTGGAGAGATGCAGCTATACTCACCACCGGGGGAAGCTGGGACTTGGTTGGCACAAATGTATTCAGCCTGATGCATTGTTTAAATAACACAACTCATTTTCATGCTGACTGCTACATAAGTGCAGAGCTGCAAGTCACATTACAAGGCAGATAACATTTTACTCGGAGAAAGCTTACCTTGCGTCGTTAATGGTAATTTCTGCTGAATTTAGACTTTATAACCTCTAATGCTTCAAAACTGCCCCTAAAAGATTCCATCAGCGTGATTTACATATCCTTCAAGCCCGGTGGGGCAGCAGCTTTGAATACATTTTATGGTACCCAGGATTCAGGTGTTTAAACAAGGAAAAAAAATAGAAATTTACATAAAATATTCCCTTTTGCCTCTAACTCATAAAACCACATTATAATCACTACCAGACCGGTTTTGTGTAACAATCTATTTCTCGAAAAGTTTTTAGACTTTGTGGTGTATCCCCCAAGCTATCATACACAATAATTGTAAATAGAGCACATCAGAGGAGGCACTGAAGCAATGATATTGTATTAAATTATACTCTTTTGTACAGTTTATTTTGTAAACTCCTGTGCTCGCTTTTTAACAGACCTTTCACAAATAATAAGCAATTGGCCCCATGATTAAAGCTCCTTAAAAGGGTTTTATGGTGAATCTGTAGACTGTTCCATTCTCGTTTAGGACATAGTGCACACGGACGGTGAGCAGCTGAAAATATGTCTAACGGAAAATTCCCGACATACAGCTGGTAATAGAAGTAAATGGCTTTACATGTCACTATTGCTGTAAAAACTGATGCTTTTTTGCATTGGTGCTTACCCAAGCAGGCATGTTCAACCCATTTTCATGATGCAAATCTTCAACTACATACACTATATTGTCAAAAGTATTGGGACACATGCCTTTACACGCACATGAACTTTAATGGCATCCCAGTCTTAGTCCGTAGGGTTCAATATTGAGTTGGCCCACCCTTTGTAGCTATAACAGCTTCAACTCTTCTGGGAAGGCTGTCCACAAGGTTTAGGAGTGTGTCTATGGGAATGTTTGACCATTCTTCCAGAAGCCTGGCTCGCAGTCTCCGCTCTAATTTATCCCAAAGGTGTTCTATCGGGATGAGATCAGGACTATGTGCAGGCCAGTCAAGTTCCTCCACCCCAAACTCCCTCATCCATGTCTTTATGGACCTTGATTTGTGTACTGGTCCAAATCATTTGGTGGAGGGGGGATTATGGTGTGGGGTTGTTTTTTCAGGGGTTGGGTTGGCCCCTTAGTTCAAGTGAAGGGAACTCTTTTTAAATCCTTACATAGACCCAGTGAAGTTACTGGCCTCGGGTAATTCACAAAGATGAAACAAATCCTCCTATATAAGTTGTACCTGTTTATCTGCAGTATTCTCTTCTCTACAGCTGATCAAAGTCCAGATACAGCTTATCTAAGTTTTAAGAAAGCAAGGGTCAGAAGTTACACTCTGCAGAGCGTTGTAAGGAGAGCTGAGAGCTGATTGGAGTTCTTTTCTTCTCTCCAACACTCTAGATTGTTGCTGGGTTCTAGCCATCCTTAAGTACAATGCAGGGCTTTTGGTCCTGTATTTTACTTGATGAAGTCAGTCTGCAACCACCATCCAGAGTGTCTTAGAGAAGAGACTTCAAAGGACTAGCTGCACAGTGTCAAGGAAGCCTGTCAGAGTTGGGGTGATGGGGCGCTGTAGCAGGGTCCCACTGAAAGGTTTTTTTGTATAATTCCCAGAGTTCATCTTTAACGTTTTACAACAGAAGCACTGACATCTTCCCAGTTAGGTCTCAGCCCTTAGCTTCCTCCACCATTCTTGTGCACCTGCTTTGTGTTTAAATGAGAGATTAGGAGGCTTACATGCTGCCTAGTCATTGCAAGAAGGAGAGATTCAAGGTAAAAATAAATTGTTAAAGTAAAACTCAAAATTTTGAGGATGAATTTCTCCTCAGTGCCTGCAGCTACATGGGTCAATGAGGGGATTGTTTTAAAGTTTATTTATGGCTTGTTTAGATAATGTAATTTTATCAATGTCCATAGCCTGGCCACAATTGAAATTTAAAGTGGAACTGTTTTAAAATCTAGTGCCCCATACACATGATCAGCAGTTCCGTCAGAAAAAACTTGGATGGTTTTTCTGACGGAATTCCGCTCAAGCTTGCCTTGCATACACACAGTCACACAAAAGTTCTCTGAACTTTAGACCGTCAAGAATGCAGTGACGTACAACACTACGACGAGCCGAGAAAATTAAGTTCAATGCTTCCGAGCATGGGTCGAATTGTTTCCAAGCATGCATGATTTTTTGCGCTTCCGAATTGCATACAGACAAACGCATTTTCGGATAGGATATTTTTCCGGCTGAAAAATAGAGAACCTGCTCTCAATCTTTTGCTGGCTGGAATTCTGCCAGAAAAAGTCCGATGGAGCATACACACGGTCTGCAATTTCTGACCAAAAGCTCTCATCCGACTTTTGCTGGCGGAATTTCTGATCGTGTGTACGGGGCATAAGTTTGCCTAACATTGTCTAAAAGTGATATTAGTGGCTACTTTGATAACATCTCAGTAAAGTCAAAATGCTCATAATTGTTTATGTTCCTATTGTTCCCATGTTTCCCTCCTCACTTCCTGCTTGAAACACATAACAGGAAGTGATATGAAATACCACCTTTTGTCTGTGGAATAGGATATTCCCTCTACTCCTGTACTGATTAGAATGGTAAAACTTGGATTATTGGATTGACATTGGTCACAAGACAAATAGTGAGGATGGATCTCAGCGGTAAAAATCTGACAAATAAAAGAACCTACAGAACTTTTAAGCCTTCTTCTCTATATAAAAAACCAGAATAGAAATCTTTGGCTAGAGCTCTACGTTAAATTACAACATTGCCATTTTGTTACTTTTGTATTGTTCAAAAACGACATGATATAGGACATGATTCCTGTTCAGCTGAGTTGGTGCAATGACAAATTTTTTAAGTGTGCACAACTCAAAGGGGTCTGTTTTTTTGCTAACAGCAAAGAGCATTCAGTAACTCATAAAAGAGATCGCCTTTCTCTTCTATTGCCATTCTTGTCTTCCCACTGTGTTAACTTTCACTCAGCAGACGATGTTCCAGCCATTGGGATATAATAGTGTTCATTGACTGCTGCTGTAGCACAGTGATCAAGTCATGATTCTGGGTTTCACATAAAGGTGACACAGACAAAATCTGTAATTAGAGCTCTCAGTCATTGTAAAATGGGATTGGACTGGGAGGAGGACAATGTGATTTACTAAACTGAAGGCTCAGGGGACTATTAAAGTGGAATTCTAGGAATTAGCTTTATTGCTAACTTACATTGGTCCAGCTTGGCATGATAAAATTATCCATTTCTTATACCCAGGGCTGCTTAGGGTGCTGAAAACCACTGGTGTGGCCTATGTCACATACAGTAATAGCCATGATCTTCCAGGTCCTGCTTGAGCATCGCTGCCATTTGGAGAACGTCTTGTATTTTTTTATGGATAAATGCTGCCCTCTGTTTGGAAGAGGGTAGACTGTGACATCATCTGCCCTCCTCTTTACCTCATTCAATCAAAGAATTCCTTGTATTCATTGAAAAACAAAAACTATATGGTCCTATGTCAAATCGTGCCCACTGTACAATAACAAGAACAGTGGTGCACCTACCCATGCACCAAAAACCACTGAGCTACAAACATTAATTTTGTTGAACCCAATTAAAATTGAAATATCAGTGCCATATAATATGTTATAATTGCCGAATTGAGTGAAAAACTGTGTAGCCCAAGGATGTCACTATAACTGGTCTTGAGATGTCCACATCTGGAGGAGCAATGTGACTGTGGACAATAGAGGACAAACCTAACCCCATAAGCCTTAAGGGGCATTTTGTTCTATACTACAAGGCACTGTGGACACTAAAAGGTTTAATCTGGCTCCCTAAAGTTAAGCCTACCAACATGCCAGCCTCTGCCCATCCATACACTGTTTGCTTACATATTGTAGACCAGATTCAAAGCCAACTTACCTTGACAAACAGTATTTCACTTAAATGACCATGTTCGAAAAAAAAGGTGAAGACTGATCAAGAGATAAAATAATTGAAAGTACCCATACCCAAGAAGGACCTAACATGTTTCACTCTAAAAAGAGCTTTGTCAGAGGTGCAGTATGTGGTGAAATTTAGAAAGTATGTGTGTCACCACATGGCAAAAGAACTTTGGCGACCATTAGCCACATGTCTCTTCTATTTATAGACAAGGAGGCATTGTCATCTTGGGGAAAACAAAAGAGAATGCAAACAATATATGGTAAAAATTCCTAAGGTGTTCTATGAATGGTGGCATTGTTAGGTGAACGGTCTCCTGTGTTTAATATGCAAATGGAAAGCCGGACCCGAAAGATTGCTGTGTGTAGTTTTGGCTACTAATGTGGTTTTTAACATCCCTAGTAGCCCTCCAGATACAAGATATGGATAATTACAATGTGCTAATCTTCTCCAGCCTGTTCTTGTCTACATGCACTTATTCCAATGCTGGCTGTCATTGCTCTGAACCAGTTTCGTGACTGTGGTGGACGTGACATACAGTAAGTTAGGACAGCCACTTGTAGCTTGTGACAGAATGACAACGCAGTAGCACAATTAGGAATTTTCTTCTTTCTGTAAGGTAAAGTCATAATGTGCTAGTATACATTGCATACTAGCAAATTATGTGAAACTTACCTGAAAACGAAGCTGTTCCAGCACCACAATGTCAGCATGCACGCGGGTGCCTCCATCCACCCGTGACCGTTCCTTCAGAGCGCATTCCCCAGTGATGTCACTGGCTGCATGTAATGTAAATATCTCCTAAACGGTGCAAGTTTAGGAGATGTTTACACTACCTATAGGTAAGCCTATACATAAGCTTACCTATAGGTAAGTTTTAACAGAGGAAGTTTACTTCCTCTTTAACAACTTCCAATCTGGGCCTATTCTGACATTTCTCTACTACATGTAAAACATAGCATTTTTTGCTAGAAAACTACTTAGAACCCCCAAACATGATATATTTTTTTTAGCAGAGACCCTAGGGAAATAAAATGGTGGGGGTTGTATGTTTTAATGTGAAACAATAATTGTGCAGCATTTTTTTTAAACACAAATTGTTTTGGAAAAAATACACTAATGAATTTTAATGCAGAAAAACACTAAGAAATACCCAATTGTTTGGTAAAATATAAAAGATAATGTTAAGCCAAGTAAATAGATACCAAACATGTCACACTTAAAAATGATGTCCACCCGTGAAACATTTGCATTAGCACGTGAGCAAGGGGGAAACAGTGGCACTTTACTTTTTTTATACTATGCTTGCTATCAGAAAGGATGAACAACATCCCTTGTGATAGCATGGGCAATGACAGGTCCCATTTATAGAGAGATCTGGGGTCTATTTAGATTCAATTTAGGATATTTACAGAAGTCCCCAGGGCAGCTGTCACCTTTAAACTTCCTCTGGACACGGTCCATTGAGTGAGACAGTCCTTCTACAGACCAGATTCCTTGTGGTCAGTTCCTGCAATCAGCTTCTAGTAAGATACATCCAAGCCCACCACTGAGGCACCTAGAACAGCTGCACAGTCCATGGGCTCTCTGAGGGCAGCAGCCCCTGAGGCTCTGGTACCCTCCTGGAGAGAAGGAACCCAGATTTCCAGTGCCTCAAATTATTTATCACCTTTCAGCCCCCCTTCTGGACACTCCTCTCCAGGGATTGGCTGGAGCAAAATAAATATTCATGCTGGCTATTTGCATCTCATTCCCTATGTTCTGGAAGCTTCTTCCAGAGACAGGGGGAAGCAATCAAACTTCCAGCCTATGAAATCCTGAACGTGCCAAGCAAACAATTACTAATCCCCTGATTACAGAAAGAGCCAGAAACTACATTTACCTAGTGTCCTATGCTAAGGGAGATGCTACACTCCATGAAGATACCCCATTTTCCACCAATGGGGACAATAGATGTGTGGCTGATCTGTCCTACCATGACTGATTAACTCTACAGCCTTCCACCAAAATTCATGAAAATATCTCTATAACCAAATTGCCTACCACGCTACAGCTTAATGATGGCTACAGAGTGGCCAGACAGTTCTTGGAGGGTGGCATATGATGTCCTCCCGTGATCATGGCCACCGCCGCTCGGGCGTAGCACTCTGTGATCGCTGTGTCATTAGGACACAGCTGATCACAGATCGTGGTAAACGGCCAATAACAGCTGACTTTTACCACGTGATCAGCTGTGTCCAATCACAGCTGATCACAGATCGGGGTAAATGGCCAAACACAGCAGCCTTTTATCACGTGATCCGCTGTGTTCAGTCACAGCTGATCACAATGTAAACACAAGTCAGTTATTGGCATTCCTTTCCTCACGCTGACAGCATGAGGAGGGTAGAGGAGAGCTGATAACCAACTTATGTGAAAGGAACATCTACACTGATAATCAGGGCGCTGATTATCAGTGCAGTCCCAAGAATGCCCACCAGTTCTGCCCATCAGTCCCCATAAGTGCTGCCAATCAGTGCTGCTTACCAGTTCCCATAAGTGCCCATCAATGCCTCCATCAGTGCCCATCAGTGTCACCTATCAGTGCCACTCATCAGTGTATATCGGTGCCATCTATCAGTGCCCTTCAGTGCTGCCTATCAGTGCATCCTCTTTAGTGCCGATCGATGCAGCCTCCTCAGTGCCTCCTCATCAGTGCCAATCAATGCAGCCTCCTCAGTGCCTCCTCATCAGGGTCCACCAGTGCCGCCTCATCAGTGCCCATCAATGCAGCCTATCATGGCCCATCATTGCAGCCTCTTCAGCGCACATTGGAGAAAAATTACCTGTTTGCAAAATTTTATAACAAACTCTAAAATACGTGGGTTTTTTTTTTTTAACAAAATGTTTTAGTTTATTTAGCAAAAAATAAAAAAAACCCTGTGGTGATTAAATACCACCAAAAGAAAGCTATATATAATTGTGAAAAAAATTATAAAAATTTCATATGAGTACAGTGTTGCATGACCGTGCAATTGTCCTTCAAAATGTGACAGCGCTGAAAGGTGAAAATTGGCCTGGGCAGGAAGGGAGTAAAAGTGCCCAGTAGGCAAGTGGTTAAAGTCCTATTTTGCATCACATCCTGGCATCTGTCGCTAGTTTAAGCATTAAAATTAAAACACATTCCTATTTAACCCTCCTTCCTCTCCCTGGGAAAGGCGCAGTTTTTGTGTTGTTACTGCGGTTAATAATTTATCAAGACGCACCATAAGAACACATAAAGAATGTGGATATAAATAGTGTTAAGTCCCTTGATAAAATCAGTATGTTTTCACATTTTATCTTTTCCGAGCCTCCATCAGATAATTCAATATCGGAAGAAGCCGAGGAATGTCATATAAAAATTTGATAAATGACTGTGCGCCTGTAAATGAGAAAATAGACTTGTAAATTGGGAAGTGAACCATTCTGGCAAAAATGAATTTGATCTTAAAGTGTAAACACTTGAGTTAATGGCGAGGATCTCTCCCAGAAGCCGAGGAACGCAGGGAGGGTGAACGAGAGGTTATGGGATCTCTTCAATATTTAACTTTGAACATTACTTATTGCCTTTAATTAGACAGATTACCTGTTATGCATGGTGTGGGGTACTGAGCAGTTTTAAACTGTCTTGTCCTCAAGGCAAATGGAAGGAAAGTCACATAGAATTAGAGTCTCCGCTGAACGGGAATGGAAGTCCTATTAAGGACAAGACAAAATTAAACCTTTTACCAGCAAGGCATGGTTTAAATTTAAACTTAACTCAGCTACAGAGAAGTTTGTGAAATATTTAACGATTACATTCCGTTTTAAAGAATAAGGGTGACCTAATTTTTTCTATTTTTTTTTTTTCAGTCTGTGTTTCACAGGGACTATTGTAAGGATTGCGAAGAAAATGTAAATTTTCATTTCAACGTAAATGACTGCATAATATAAACTACATAATGTAAGTTGAAAAGTGAGAAAGAAAGCTAAGGGTGCTAGGTTCAAAAAAATGAAAGCCATTAGCCCTTTCCCACCTGCCCCAACGTTCCTTTAACCACTTGAAGACCAGGTCTTTTTCTGACAATTGTTGCTTACAAGTTAAAATCCGTATTTTTTGCTAGAACATTGCTTAGAACCCCCAAATATTATATATTATTTTTTTATCAGAGACCAATGGCGGTCGTTGTAATATTTTATGTCACACTGTATTTGCTCAGTGGTCTTTTAAACGCAATTTTTGGGGAAAAAATACGTTTCAATGAATTAAAAAAAATAAATAAATAAAGTTAGCCCAAGTTTTTTGTAGAATGCGAAAGATTATATTACAAGGAGTAAATAGATACAGAAAATTGCGCACACTCGTGGAATGGCAACAAGCTACGGTACCTAAAAATCTTCATAGGCAACGCTTTAAAACATTTTTGAACGGTTACCTGAGTTAAAGAGGAGCTCTTGTGCTAGAATTATTGCTCACATATTATTGCTAACAATTACGGCGATACCTCACATGTGTGGTTTGAACACTGTTTACATTTGCGGGCGCGACTTACATATGAGTTCGCTTTGGCGTGCGAGAATGGAGGGATGGGGGCACTTTAAAAGAAAAAAAAATCGTATTTATTTTATTTCTTTATTTTTTACACTGTCCCTTTAAATATTTTTTTATCACTTTTATTGCTGTCACAAGGAATGTAAACATCCCTTGTGACAGTAATAGGCAGTGACAGGTACTCTTTATGGAGGGATCTGGGGTCTATAAGACCCCAAGCCCCTCCTCTACATTTGAAAGGATTCAAAATACCAAGATGAGCATTTTTAAATACTTTCGATTTTTTTTAAATGGCGGCGTTGGCTCCCCAGTAAACTGGAAGTGACGTCACTTCCGGGTTACTACATCCGAGACCTGATCAAAGCCAATTCCGGCTTTTTTTGGGTCTCTGGCCAGCCGGCGGATGTGCCGGCTGGTCGCTTGGGTCTCCCAGCGGGACGGGAGAGCCCGGGCGAGCGGCAGAAGAAGGCGGGAGGGGGCCGTCCCCTCCCGATGCTTGAAATAACAGCCAAACGGCTGCTTAGCTGCATGGGTTGTTACTACAAGAAAGCAAACCGTCTGCTCTAAAAAAAAAATGGTACTGGGGGGATGCCTGCAGCTGCAGGCATCACTCCGGTACAACCACTTGAAGCCAATGACGTAGAGGTAGGTGATTTGGTGGCAAGTGGTTAAACAGTTCGGAACTCCTGGGAGTTGGGATAGATGGACGATCATGTGACCACTGTCACAGTAGTCACATGATCAGAAGCCTGTTCACAGGACTGAGAGTGGTCTGAGACAGTTCAGTCTTGTGCGTTCTCAACACATGAACAACAGCCACCTCATCACTACCACTGTTTGTCTATAAAAAGAAGAGTGGTGGAGTTGTTTGCCCAGCCCTATTTTATAAAAGCATTGGAGAAAGCACCTTTGTGCTCAATCATACCTCTCAACTTTCTGGGACGGGAAAGAAGGACACCCATTAGTAAAAAGTATGTAGGCCAGCCATTGTCAAACTTTTCAGCACAAAGGAACCCTTTAAAAAACGTTCTGGTCTCAAAGAACAGGCTCGGCATTCTTTTTATGGCTACAAGCCTTTTTATATATTGTGGATTTTTTTCAATAAATGAACCCTGTAAAGTACACTTAGATTGTGCTCTTTTTCCCTCATCCAACACACCGTTTCCTGGATCATCTGTTCCATCCAGCTCATCTACCTACTACCTTTATCCTGTTTGTGGATACAAGTCTGCATGACCTGCTGTTGGTTCAGAGGTCCATCCCATCTGGTAAGAGTTTGGATTTGGTGGTGGAGGATCAGTCACTTATACAGCGGACCAGAATTGTGATCCCCTTACGAGGTGTCCCTGCCCTCTTATTATTAAGAAATTACTAGCATATGGACTCATACATTGCGCTGCACTAATTTGGCTTTTATTTTATTTTGAGGAGTTGTGATTTGCCTTATAGTGTTCAGCTGCATTTTCTCCTTCACTTATTTTTTGTGTGCGCTGATTATTTTATTATTTTACATTCCCAAGGAACCCCTGCTAAATATACTATATCTACAACTCATGATCATGGCCGCTGATAAGGCAGTACAGCCAGCCCTCCTGTTTCGGGATAGAGAGGACGTGTGCACAGTATATATGTACTATTTACCAGCCTCTTCCTTTTCTGAATTGACACAGTGAGCGATTGGCACCGATCACTCATTGTGTCCATTCATCACTGAATCATAGTAAATTGTGTTTACTATGCTTCAGTTTGTGAATGAACAGGAAGCCTCAGAGTGCTTTCAATTCATTCACTGTCCAGTGCAGCTGAGGCTTCAGAGAAAGGGAAATGGGAAATCTGTCCTCGGTTCCTTTCTCTGTCTCAAATGTGACCCCTCAGGGGTCTGTTTAGACCCCTGATATTTCACCAAAGGCCCCCCCCAACAAAGCTGTTAAAAAATTGTAAAAAGAAAAAAAAAAAGAAGGGGGGGCCTGTCAGGTAGGCTGTGATTTCTAACAGCAGCCCTACTAAAGGGTTAACCTCATCACTACCACTGTTCGTTTATAAACAGGAGAGTGGTGGAGTTGTTTGCCCAGTCCTATTTATAAAAGCATTAGAGACAGCACCTTTGTGCTCAATAATCATACCTCTCAACTTTCTGGGACGGGAAAGGACACCCATTAGTAAAAAGTATGTAGGCCAGCCTTTATCAACCTTTTCAAAACAGGAGAACCCTTTAAAAAACATTCTACAACTCATGATCAGGACCACTGATAAGGCAGTACAGCCAGCCCTCCTGCACTGGGCCCAGGCACCATCGGTTCAAAAGGGGGGCCGACTGCTGTACTTCCTTATTGCCAACACTTGTGGCTCCCCCTGCAGCTCTGCCAGCTTCTCCTCCTTTTTCTCCCTTCGGGTGCACTGCAGGGGGATTAGTATCCCAACCACCCTGCTGTATGAGCCCCCCTCCTGTGTGACCCCTCCCCTACAGCATTGCCAGCTTCCCTCCTCTCCTCTGCTGCCAGCAGCTGCTGAGGGCACACAGGGGGATGTTTCAGGATAGAGAGGGTGTGAGCACAGTAAATATGTCCTATTTACCAGCCTCTTTCCTGAATTGACATGGTGAGAGATTGGCACCGATCACTCATTGTGTCCATTCATCACTGAAGCATAGACCAGGGAGCCTCAGAGTGCTTTCCATTCATTCACTGTCCAGTGCAGCTGAGGCTGCAGAGAAAGGGAATGATGAATCTCTGTCCTTAGCCCCTTTCTCTGTCTCAAATATGAGCCATCAGGGGTCTGTCTTTACCAAAGGCCCCCCAACAAGGCTGTTAATAGAATATAAAATAAAAAATAAAAAAAGGAGGGGTAGCCCTGTCAGGTAGACTGTACGGGGCCCCGTGATTTCTAACAGCAGCCCTGCTCATGACACATTAGTGTGACAGTCAGTGGGAAGAATGCTCCCCCTTACACTTGTGGTCATTGGGAAGAATTACTACCTTAGAGATAACTAAAAAGATCAATGATGTCAGTGGGAACTTATCTGAGAGGCAGAAATTGCTCATTGCTCAAGAAACCCCTAGCAACCTCTGGAGGAATCCTAGGGTTCAATGTATCCCTGGTTGAGAAATCCTGATGTAGGCGAAGGACGCGCCCCTGCCATACTCCCGTTATATGGAGATTTAGTACTTAAAAAAGATTGGTTAAACTGGCTTCTAAAATTACCAAATGCAATAATTTAGAAGTTGCTAAATTATCAACAGATTAGTGCAGTAAAACATTTTTGATAGTTAAACAGTACATTATTGAGAGCAAACTTGTTCGTCTTTTTGATCTGATGTATACACCTCTTAGACATTAATCCAAACCCACCAGGAAGCTGTCAAAGCTGACAGACAATTATAGGTGGTGGAGGCATTCCATAATGCATATGCACAAGGCATGTGTACATGTGGCTGCAGAGTGGGGGAATGCCTCCATCACCTATGATTGCCTGTTGGCTCTGATAGCTTCCTGGCAGAATAACTCTGGTGCGTTCTGACTTATTTCTGAACCTGTCTGAGGTCATCTCTAATGATGAGCTTTGTAGTGGGGGAGAGGTCAGGGTTGAGGGGGAAATATGAGGAATAGAAGCTTTCTAGTGGTGTTTATACTCCCACCAAAAGAGAGAACCTGTGAGAGCCGGGACTAAGCCTTGTGAGCACCAGAGCACTAGGACAGAGCCACTGAGCTGGAGCTGAGCCTGAGATGACCTGTTCATGAGAACCCAGGTACCATGGATTGGGTTCCTGAGGACAGCAGACTGCCAAGCATCCAGGACAAAGTTTGCTATGTACTAGGACTGGTGAACTGATTTAACTGTGCTTATAACACCACCATTAGCTATTCAGTACAATAGGAGACCGCCAGCTTTGCCTAGCAACCCCCAAGTTATTCACTGCATGCAGTCTTAAAGAGACAGTAATAAGTGCACCACTTAACAGTTTGGGCCCCAATTAAAATTGCAAGTTAAGCGACAGGTACTATACTACCACCTACTATACTACCAGTACTCCATTCAGGAAAATATACATATAGCTACAGGTAGGAATATATATATACAGAATGCACTCTGAGGCACTTTATTTGGTTAGTAATTACAGAAAGTTATTGCAAGACTTTTCATTGCCACTTATACAGTACTTTTCAATGTTTATGATGTTCTTTATCAATGCCGTGTATATCAGCTTAACTTCGTTTAGTATTATTGTGGTTTAGGTTAGTTGCCATATGATAGCCTAGTATACATGTCAGTTACTTTACTAAAATTTAACAGAGCCTTTACCTGTTTATTATTGTTGGCCCATTGTCATTTACTTTGCCATTTTTAAAATACACTTACCTAAATTACAATCCAATTGCCTGATGTTTATTTCCCATATGCGATATATAGCAGGGATGTGCAGTCAGGTGAGGCTCTGCCTCACCTGCCATGAACATAAAAAAAAACCCCAAAAAACACCACTGGTCAAAACTTGGGGCTCCTACGACCTATGGTTCAGGGCCCCCTTGTGCAGCCTGTCAGAAGTTGCATACAGAGCGGCCAGTTTAAATACAAGCTGGCACACTCTGTTTGCAGCAGACTGAGAGGATGAGCTCACAGTGCCTCTCCTCACTTCTTGTCAGAGGCACTGAGCTCAATGGACAGCTTGGAGCCTTGGACCAATGGTAAAGTACTATTGGCCCAAACTGTCCAATAAAAATGCTGCAGTGGACGCACGCCTCTCACTAAAGTGTCATGGAAGGGGGCATGTGTCTAAAAGACACATGTTCCCTTCCAGCCCAGCCCTCTTAACTACAAGGAAAAACATGGGTTCATGGATATAAGATTTACCCACAATTTCATGTTTTTCTCACACAGGTAAACGGGGGAATGAGAGTCTGCTGCTGTTGAAAAGGTACTGTTATGCCGCGTACATACGGTAGCATACGGTTGCCCCCCCCCCACCCCAAAGCACCTTGTCCCCATGTCGATGAGGACAAGGGCCACTTCCCGACAACCCTGGCCCTACACATCTCTCTGCGTGTCAGGAACATGCATGATTTTGCACCCATTCTCAGCACGCAGTAATGTGAATCAAACCTTAGACTGGGGCCCCTTGAGACTATAACTGAAAAAGGTTTTCCATGTGAAGAAAAATGTTAACCATTACATCATTATTAGTCATTACTTACGCTTAAAGTGGCTGTAAACCCTTACAGACCACTTTCACCTACAGGTAAGCCTAGATTAAGGCTTACCTGTAGGTGCTTGAAATATCTCCTAAAACTACACGGTTTAAGAGATATTTACTATTTCCCCGAACAATGCTGTCTTCTGCACATGTGCTGATGTATTCGGCACATGCGCACTCTTGAAAGGGCACGCTGTGCCGTTTCAAGCTGCTATGCATAGTAGCCCATTATGCTTTACCTTTGCAGGGAAACAAAGAGGAAGTAAAACCCACCAGGGTTTACTTCCTCTTTAAAGTTGTTGTAAAGTTGTTGGAAACCCTTACATATCACTTTTACCTACAGGTAATCCTATAAAAAGGCTTATCTGTAGGTACTGGAAACATCTGCACAGTTCAGGAGATATTTACCTTGCGCCAACGTCATCGAAGAAAGGGCACGTTTGCAGGTAAGTGGCTTTGTTTGAAGGTAAGTGGCACATAATGGGCTAGTTATGTGATGCATACTAGACCATTATGCTTTTACTTTGCAGGGAACAAAAGAGGAAGTAAAAAACATCAGGGTAAATGATACGTACAGTGCACAGTTGTGTTTTGGAACAAACAAGACTTTATTCTGCTAGTATTGTTTTCCAAGTGTGACTTTGTCTCTAAGAATTTCAAAGGAAGTGAAAAAAAAAGAATAAAAAATGAATAGCTTCCAAGTTTGAGCAGCAAAACAAATATTGTTAGTGTCCATACAATGTACACATTTTATTCTTTGATCTCTCTTGCTTTTTTTTTAACACCAAAATTATGTTGCTGATACAAAGCTTGTTATTTATATATTAAATAATGTATTTTTGCACAATTTAATACAAAAAATAAAAATAAAAATGAAAGAAAATAAACACAAACCCCCCCACCCCTTTTCCAACGCTGAATAGTGTTGACATCAACATGTTAGAGGCTGCACCCTTACTGCCCTTTTGCCAATGGGGATGCCAGCCAGCATTGCCTAATGTGCCAAGATGATTATATCTGAAACAGAGGGAGCCATTCTGTTTTTTAATGTTCATTGTACTGCTTAACCTCATTGTAATGGCTGAAGGCTTTTTACCTCCATGCATTCTATGCATGGAGGTAAGAAGAATGCATGGAGGTAAGAAACCTTTAGTATGCAGCTCCCCCTCAGCCCCCCAATACTTACCTGAGCCCGATCTTGATCCAGTAATGTACACAAGAGATATTGGCTCCCGTTGCTGTCAATCACAGCCAGTGGAAGAGGGGTACAGGGTCGAACCCCGCTCTGTGTGTCTTATGGACACACAGAGTGGGGCTCGGGAGGGAGCACACATGAGTGCCCCCATACCAAGTTGCTTGCTATGGGGAACTCATTAGAGGGGAGGAGCATTGACGTGGGACCCTAGAAGAGGAGGATCAGGGCTGCTCTGTGCAAAACCCTTGCAGAGAGCAGGTAAGTAGAACAGGTTTGTTATTTTTTTTTAAATACCTTTAATATCACTTTAACCTCTTGCCGACCAGCCGCTGTCATTATACTGTGGGAGGCCCCTTCACAGTCTTTTTTGTGGGAGGGGCCGTGATCTCCCTCTGATGTCAGACGGAGATCACGTGGCGGCTCGTCTCCTCCGCAGAAGACACCCATCAGAGCTGGAAAGCGTCCGCGAGTCACGTGACCAGCCTGAAGACAGCTGATATTCAGTATTTACAGCGTTTTTAAATAAAGCATACACAGTGTGCTATTCTAACCTCTAATAGAGAGGCAGTGATAAATTTTATATTTTATTATTAAAATAATAGCAGCGGGGGGCGGGATGGGCTGGAGTGCTATGTTGTTATTATGTAATCTGCTTTAACCACATGCCAACCAGCGCACAACGATATACGTTGGAACAATGGCACGGCTGGGCAAATGGGCATACAGGTACATCCCCTTTAAGATGCGGCACTGTGTGCGCACGCGCCGCATGCTTCGGGACCGCGGGTCCCGTGGACTCGATGTCCGACGAGTGCCCGCGATTGTGTCATGGAGCAGATGAACGGGGAGATGCCTATGTAAACAAGGCATTTCCCCGTTCTGCCTAGTGACATGACAGAGATCATTGCTTCCTGTCATCTGGAGCAGTGATCGCTATCATGTGAGTAGTAACCCACCCCCCCCAGTTAGAATCACTCCCTAGGACACACTTAACCCCTTGATCTCCCCTAGTGTTTACTCCCTTTCCTGCCAGTGTCATTACACAGTAACAAGTGCATTTTTATAGCACTGATCGCTGTATAAATGACAATGGTCCCAAAATAGTGTCAAAAGTGTCCGATGTGTCCGCCATAATGTCGCAGTCATGATAAAAATCGCAGATCGCTGCCATTACTCATAGAAAAAAATTCAAAATAAAAATGCCATAAAATGATCCCCTATTTTGTAGACGCTATAACTTTTGCGCAAACCAATCAATATACGCTTTTTGCGATTTTTTTTTACCAAAAATATGTAGAGGAATGCATATCGGCCTAAACTGAGGGAAAAAATTTGTTTTTTTATATATTTTTGGGGGATATTTATTATAGCAAAATGTAAAAAATATTGCTTTTTTTTCAAAATTGTTGCTCTTTTTTTGTTTATAGCGCAAAAAATAAAAACCGCACAAGTGATCAAATACCACCAAAAGAAAGCTCTATTTGTGGAGAAAAAAGGACATCAATTTTGTTTGGGGGCAACGTCACACAACCACGCAATTGTCAGTTAAAGCAACGCACTGTCGCATCGCAAAAAGTGCTCTGGTCAGGAAGGGGGTAAATCCTTCCGGAGCTGAAATGGTTAAGGGACCAGAATGTACTTTTTTTTTTTTTTCGGTTAACAAACGATTTAACTTCCAATATTTTGTAGATCAGTATAGTTATGTCCTGCCACCTATTCAGACAAAACATTTATACTTAGGTGGTCATTACTTCACTTGGGTAGAGATCTACCCAAAAGCACAACAAACCAGACATTAGGAACAAACAAAACACAACAAAAAAAAAACAAAAGAAAACCAATTTATATTACCTGAAATTGGTTTATTATTTACAGTATATTTTCTTGGTCAAAAAAAGAAAGTGCTCAATTACATAAAAGAGGGTGATCTATTACACCCCTAAAACTGTAAGGCTACTTTCAGACTGGGGCGGGCTGGCATCGGCGGTAAAGCGGCGCTATATTTAGCGCCGCTTTATCATAATTTTGGTGGCGTCATAACCCGTTTTAACCCCAGCTAGCGGCCGAAAAAGGGTTAAAGGTTAAAACTGTCAATGGGAAGGGGCGCTTTAGGAGCAGTGAATACACCGCTCCTATAGCGCTGCAAACATACGGCTTGCAGGACTTTTTTGACCGTCGTGCAAGAGCACCGCTCCAGTGTGAAAGCCCTCGGGCTTTCACACCAAAGACACAGGAGAGGCGCTTTACAGGCGCTATGTAGGCGCTATTTAGAGCGCCTCAGTGTGAAAGTAGCCTAAGGCTCTAGGGCCGTCAGGGGTAGGCAACCTCGGCCCTCCAGCTGTGATGAAACTACAAGTCCCATGAGACATTGCAAGACCCTGACAATCACAGGCATGATGGGTTTTGTAGTTTCACCACAGCTGGAGTGCCGAGGTTGCCTACCCCCTGCTCTAGGCATTAGCTTACATAGCCTTTTCATATATGTTTGAAGATGGGGACAAATAAGAGATTTGGCCACATGTTTCTCATTCATATTTTAAATGTCGCATCCAGTTGAACAATGCAGAACAACACATTAAGTTCTCCACACATAAGTGAGGCTGTCACTATTTTCCCTTCGACTGCTCCAGAGTTACAGAAAATGCAGCTTAGCTCTTTCTGGTTTTCCTCCAGAGACCATGTGATCTGACACTGTCATGACCCAATCTCAAGTGACATATTAATACAGGAATCTATGAGCCCTCACTTTACCTGTAAGTGTCTATGAGACCGTTCCATTCACCAGGGAAGCTTGGATGACAAGATAAATGGGAATATATATTTTATCCAGATGTTAAGACACATTACATAGTCTATTTATACTTAAACCATGTTGGAACTGACATCGTGTGACATTTTGAAATATATCTGCTTGTACATTCTGGAATATGTGTACACGCTGCAGCTATGTTTTTGCTGACGCAAAATTGTGTTGAAAAAGTTTTGACTGACATAGCTTTGTTGTTGGATTTCTTTGAGCGTCTTAAAGGGGGTGTATGCACATAAACTATAAAATTGCTATCTGGAGTTGCTGATCGTGATCGGTATATTCAGAGATGTGTCTTTAGTTTATTAATGTCCATTTTATTGCTAGAGAAGAGGTTCTCTATTTTTCGGTCGGGAAAAGTTCCTATCCGAAAATGCGATCGTCTGTATTCAATTTGGACATGCAAAAAATCACGCATGCTCGGAAACAATTCGACGCATGCTCGGAAGCACTGAACTTCATTTTCTCGGCTCGTCGTTGTACGTCACCGTGTTCTTGACAGTCGAAAGTTCAGAGAGCTTTTGTGTGACCGTGTGTATGCAAGCCAAGCTTGAGCGGAATTTCGTCGGAAAAAACATCCAAGATTTTTCCGATGGAAATTCCGCTTGTTTGTACGGGGCTTTAGATAGCAGGGGCGGCTGGTGCTCAAAATTTTTGGGGGGGCGCAAACAAACTGAAAAAATTCTGAAAAAAACCCCATCAATTTCAGCCTCACTGCACCATCAAACGCAGCCACTGTGCCCGTCAATTGCCGCCACTGTACCATCAATCGCAGCCACTGTGCCATCAAACGCAGCCACTGTGCCCGTCAATTGCCGCCACTGTACCATCAATCGCAGCCACTGTGCCATCAAACGCAGCCACTGTGCCCATCAATCGCAGCCACTGTACCATCAATCGCAGCCACTGTGCCATCAAACGCAGCCACTGTGTCCATTAATTGCCACCACTGTAACATCAAATGCAGCCACTGTGCCCATCAATTGCCGCCACTGTGCTACCAAACGCAGCCACTGTGTCCATCAATTGCCACCACTGTATCATCAAACACAGCCACTGTGCCCATCAATTGCTGCCACTGTGCCATCAAACGCAGCCACTGTGCCCAAACGCAGCCACTGTGTCATCAAATGCAGCTACTGTGTCCATCAATTGCTGCCACTGTACCATCAAACGCAGCCACTGTGCCCATCAAATGCTGCCACTGTGCCATCAAATGCTGCCACTATGCTCCATCAAACACAGCTACTGTGCGCATCTTATGCAGCCACTGTGCCCATCTTATGCAGCCACTGTGCCCCATCGAATGCAGCCACTGTGCCCATCATATGCAGCCACTGTGCCCATCAAATACAGCCTCACTGTGCCCCATCAAACGTAGCCACTGTGCCATATCAATTGCTGCCAGTGTGCCCCCCACCCGCCGTCTGTACTTACACTGTCTCGGTGGCGGTGGGACAGCTCCTCGATGTCTTCTCTCATCCTGTGCTATGATTGGATGCCTGATAGGCGTCCAATCACAGCGCCTGTTGTTTCAGCCAATCAGGTGATGGGTAACAGATCCAAGCACCTGATTGGCGGACAGGCGGTTTAGTGTTCAGAAAGTGAATATTTATTTGATATTCTAACACAGCTGAGTGACCTGCGAGCGCCCAGCATGGGCGCTATAGCAAATTAATATTCGCTATTGTTTTTCTGCTTCTCCTCCCGGCCAATCAGGAAGCTGGACCGTATTGGCCGGGAGCAGAAGCAGGGGGAATCTGCCGAGGAGGAGACATAGGGGGAAGCCGCCCAACCTGCCCGCGACCTGGATGGGATAAGTGTGGGGCGGACGGGTGAGCGACGGGGGGGTTTGTTCGCCAGTCAACCGAGTGACCGGGAGGGTGGGGGTTTGATCAATCGATCGATCGACCGGACGCCTGCTGCTCTAGGCACCGAATGCCATCATTTTAAAGCCCTGTGTAAAACTTCTTTTCCTCCCGTTTAGCAACTTTTTTCTGTCTTTCCCAGCTGATCCTGCCATGCATTTTATTACACTTTATATATTACTGTTTACTTAAATCATTTTAACTTTATGCATTCACTTTAGAATTTACACCCTGACATAAATGTTACTTATCACATGAATTGTAGCATTCCTGTTTAATATATTGTGGGGATCTTCAATGACCCTTTTAAAATGAGTTAGGTTTATAAGCTTCTCTTCTCTCAAATAGTTGAAATGTCTAAAATCCTAAATTAGCTTTTTACTGCCTTTCAGCCACCATTTTAATATGGATATATATTATATTTCATACCCTTTCTCAGTATGTTTTAAATGGTATTTCCACCCAAACCTTTCACAGAGTTACACAGTCAGGCTGAAAAAAGACACAAGTCTCATTATGTTCAAAGTTACCAAGGGCCCAATTACTACAGAACCAAAAATATGTAAAAACTCCACCTGCTTTTAAGGTAACACAATTCCACAAAAAAAAATCAGCTAGCATAAACTGTTGGTGACAATTAACAAAACTATAGAATGCAATGACAATAAATCTGCAAGACATGCATTTTCATGCCTCTTAAAGTCAAGGCATTTTCTGGCACTTTTTGTGAACATCCGTTTTTTGTTTTTTTTTTGCTAGAACCCCCAAACATTATATATATTTTTTTTAAGCAGAGAACCTAGAGAATAAATTGATGGGTTTTGCAATTTTTTATGTCATACGATATTTGCGCACTGGTTTTTCAAATGCAGTTTTTGGGAAAAAAATACAAAAAAAATATCAAAAAACGCTTTTTTTAAATTTCATTTTGCAAAAAAACACAATACATAACCCATTTTTTTAATGATGTCACGCAGAGTAAATATTTACCAAACATGTCACACTTTAAAATTGTGCATGCCCGCAAAATGGCGACAAATGATGTAAATTTTACTATCCATCACTTTAAAAGCCATTACACGTTAACACTTTAAATGTACAGAGGAGGTCAAGTGCTAGAATTACTGCCCATGATCTGGCGTTCTCGGTGATACATCACATGTGTGGGATGATCACGGTTTTCGTGTGTTCAGAACCACCGCACACATTCGCTTTTGCGCGCTAGAATGGGGGGCAGGGGCACTTTAATTTTTTTAAATTATTAATTAATATATTTGTTTACATTTTTACACTGTTCCTTTACATTTATTTATTTTTTGATCACTTTTATTGCTGTCACAAGGAATATAAACACCCCCTGTGACAGCAATAGGCACGTGACGGGTATTCTTATGGAGGGAGCTGGGGTCTATAAGACCCCAAATCCCTCCTTTGCACTTGAAAGCATTCAAAACGCCAAGATCGGCAAAAACGCCAAGTGATGTTATGACATTGCTTCCGGGTTACTGCATCTGAGACCCGATGAAAGCTGATCCCGACTTTTTTCAGGTCTCCCATCAGCTGGTGGGACCGGAGAGCCCGGGCGTTCCCTCCCACTGCTTGTGATCACAATCAAGTGGCTGCTTAGCCGGGGTAATGCCT
Organism: Lithobates clamitans; assembly: GCA_037952925.1. Lineage (NCBI taxonomy): Eukaryota > Metazoa > Chordata > Amphibia > Anura > Ranidae > Lithobates > Lithobates clamitans. The sequence continues at coordinate 2,008,762 of JBBGZY010001079.1, read as the reverse complement.
GCTTCTTGCTCCACTCCGGTACAACCACTTGAAGTCAAATGACGTACACGTACATGATTTGGCGGCAAGTGGGTGGCAAACTGATCCAGGACTTTTTCGGGTCTCTGGCCAGCCGGCGAACGTGCCAGCTGGTGGCTTGGGTCTCCTGGTGGGACAGGAGATCCTAGGCGAGCGGTGTAAGGTGTCTGGGGGGCGTCCCCTACCGCTGCTTGGGATAACAATCGAGTGGCTGCTTAGCCACATCAGTTGTTATTACAAGAGAGCCGACCATCAGTTGCCTAGCCATATTGGTTGCCATTACAAGAGAGCCAACCGTCGGCTCTAAACAACAGTACCGGGGGGATTCCTGCTGCTGGCACCACTCCGGTACAATCACTTGAAGATAAATGATGTACAGGTACGTTATTTGGCGGCAAGTGGGTGGCAAACTGATCCAGGCTTTCTTCAGTTCTCCGGCCAGCCGGCGAACGTGCCAGCTGGTCGTTTGAGTCTCCGGGTGGGACAGGAGAGCATAGGCGAGCGGCATAAGGTGGCGGGGGATGTCCCCTCCCACTGCTTGTGATAACAATAGAGTGGCTGCTTAGCCGTATCGGTTGTCATTACAAGAAAGCTGACCATCGACTCTAAACAACGGTACTGGGGTGATGCCTGCTGCTGGCATCACTCCAGGACAACCACTTGAAGTCAAATGACATACAGGTACATGATTTGGCGGCAAGTAGTAGCGGCATGTTCAAAATAATTGGGTGAACTGCAGTGTATTATTGTGCAGTTCATCACATCCAAATTCACACTGATGCTTGCATGGTGCGCAACAGCATATTGTTGTATTGTGCCCACTTTACTGGGAGTTACAACATTGTGGTAGTGTTGACTTTCCCTTAAATAATAACTTAAAGTGTAAGTTCGCCTTTTCAGAAAAAATTAGGAAGTGAACTAACACTCTTCACCTCCCAGCCTCACAGGTCCCCTCTGACTCAAGGACGGATCAGAGCATTTCTTATTGGTGCTGGCACATGACCACTTTGACCAATCAGAGTCACTCTGATCTGTCCTGGAAGCCCTGAAGAAAGAAGGGAAGAGTGCAGCTTTCAAATGCCTGCTGCATCAGCTGCGTTTGCAGTGACAGCTAGTCAATCGTACAGGTAAGTGCAGAAGAGTTCGGGGGGTGGGGGGGTGGAGGGTTTGTTTGGAGGGTAGGGTGCCAGTTCAAAAGGTAAAGCCAGAACTTTTATTTATTTTTTATTTTTTTGAACAATGGAAAAGGCTAGAGCCTTTATCATGTTTTTATTGCTTGTTTTAGAAACCCATCCTGCACTTACACCTCAGCTGACTGTGGTGCCAGGCCCCTGGTGATACTTCAAAAAACTTCAAAAAGAAGTCAGAAAGAAAACCTTTTCAGGCTCTTTTACCCATGCATACAAAAAAAAACAATAAAACAATATTCCACTGATGTTTTGGGGATAGATATGCAGATGGCAGACCTCATTGAACAAGGGGACAGATATACTGTGTAGGGTGAGTAATACCAAATTATAACAAAACTAATTAGCCCAGAATGGGACCCCCCCTTATGTCACAACTGATTCTCTTGTGCAAAAGAAAAGTAAAATGACATTCTTATATGGGCCATAATTTATACACAGAAACAAGGCTGGAATGGTGTGCGCCAAATAAACAAACCAATAAGCATGTTTGAGAGAATGGGTGGTCCTTCTGTGCCAAATTAAGCAGGTTGAATAGTGTGCCAGTTTCTAAAATTGCTCCGTCTTTCATGCCAAATTAACGAAAGTCCTATAGTAGAAAAACTTCTAAAAAGTGCACCAGATGCAAACTGGTGTACACAAATAGGCAAAAAGTGTCATCTAATCATGAGCGTAAAATGTTTGTAAAGGTGTACTGTATATTGAGTAAATACTACGCCGCGCTATAAATATGATCTCATCAAAAATAAAATAATTATAAAAGGTATTGGATCAATATAATACAGCAGCTAAAAATAAATGATTAAATAATTAAATTGAAAAGTGCTGTGCTAGGTATTATGCACTATACACCCAATAATTGGATACCAAATGCATACATAACATAAAAACACACAAATGTTGACCAATGGTGAACTGCCAGTAAATAATAATAAATAAAAAATAAGGGAGTGGAAAATCAAATGCACAGTAAATATATAGTGCTCATGTGAAAAAACATATAAATTCATAAAATACAAAAAGTTCATAAAAAACCATATAATGTATGTGAAAAAATATAAGACAAGTATTAAAGTGCTCGTGTCCAGACAAAGTGTCCTGCAATCACAAAAACAACTTGGTAGGTGTTCAAATGTGCCAAGGTGTCCCCCCTTCAGTGATCCCCTAGGTAGTGAACACTCAACTTAGAGCGTGCGACTTAGTGATTAAGCTAAGTCTAAACACACATTAGAACCTCTGGCTCAGAAGAGAAAATCTGCATCCAGGGCTCCTCAGTGAAATACCTCCGTTTTATGTAAAAATAAAAGCGCTAGATAGTATAGTAAAGTTTAAACAATTTAATGAACACAAGTAAACAAACCCAAACACAGGGTACTCACATTTATGAAGTACATCTAGTGCACCACTCTATTGCCAGCAATAATCAATAAGATCAGATACCGGAAAGGTATGGGGGTGATGTGAGTCTCCTCCTATGGCAGGTAAACTGCTCCTCATGCCGTCTTGTCCCTTCCCCGAAGCGTATTCGATTCAGGGAATTCGTATCTACTTCAGGGGGAATTGAGGCCGAAAAATATCAGGGCAGTACAAATACCCCCCCAAATTATCCTATTTTGGAAAGTATACAGCCCAAGGTATTTGTTAGGAGTCATGGTGAGTTTCTGGAGAGTAATTTTCTCTCTTATGTGGATGTAGGCTGCCTCAACTCCTTCTGTCTCTTCATGTAACCCTAGACAGGCTCAATGATATTGAGATTGTGGCTCTGTGGTGGCCAAACCATCACTTCCAGGACTTCTTGTTCTTCTTTACACTAAAGATAGTTCTTAATGACATGGGCTGTATGTTTGGGGTTGATGTCCTGCTGCAGAATAAATGTGGGGCTAATCACATGCCTCCCTGATGGTATGGCATGCTGGATAAGTATCTGCCTGTTTTTCTCAGCATTGAGGACACTATTGATTGGGCAATGTTGAGGACTGTACTGTAGATGCAGTGGTAGGTCAAGGAAACCTAATGCAGCAGAAAAAAGACAGCTTGCTTTTATTAAACAAATCGAAAGAAAAGTCTACAAAACAGTGGCCCATGAACGGGATTTTAACCATCAAAACAGGTACCAGAAAAATGCTGAACCATATGTCTCTCTTCAGAAGAACCACTACTCTTTTAACTGGTTGCTCAGAGTATCTCACTCAGCTCTCCTAGCTCTCTGAGCTCACTCAGCTTGTAGATACAATACCCTGCTGCAATGGCCCACTCAGTAGGGAATCTCCTGACATCCTGGGCTTTTTCACTCCTCCAAGACTTACAGATTCCCTAAATCTCCTGAACTTACCTATCTGCCTTAGCTCTCCCCGTTTACCAGACTTGCTTAATTGTCCTGACTCTCTCAGCCATGTGGGTAAGGAATCCCTCCTTAAACATGGAGTGCTCTTGAGTAGAGCACCTCTGTCTCCTAACAGGAGTACACGCCTGTCTCCAAATGGGAGAACTGAGCTATGCTCAAGTCCTTCATTATAAGGGCTGTGTGTACCTGCACTCACAGCCTGCCAGCCTCCTGCAGGACCTGGGCACTGAGTTGGAGATTTCTTCCCTCCCAAAGTTCTTTGAAAACTTCAAACTTCCTTCAGTCCAGGATGAGCAAAATCTGGAGAACCCCCCCCCCAAAAAAACTGTTTTCTCTTCTCACACTTGGTATTCCGGGGCCCCACACTCTGCATTTGTGTAAACCCTGCGTCCTTTCTACATCCATTTTCACAGTTGCAGGGCCTAGCACTTTCACTATATACAGTATATATATATATATATATAAATGAATATATATATATATATATATATATATATATATATATATATATATATATATATATATATATAGACACACACAGTAAATATATACATACAGTATTATTATTATAATACAGGATTTATAAAGTGCCAACAGTTTACACAGCGCTTACATTATATATACGATGGCTGCACCGAAAGCAATGCAAAAGTAGGCATAACTTTTTTCATAATTTACATAGATAATTCAAATTTCACATGCTGGTAGAGAATCTTTTCCTCTACACAAAGGTACATCATAGTCTCCATTGCAGGTAATGCATCTGCGCCATTGTTGAACCCTGCTCTCCAATCCTCTTTGAAAAATGTAAAAGTGTGCACTGTTCTAACCCACTTCTTCACAGCCACATTCACCTTGTCTGTGTCATGAAATTATGGTCCCCAAAGACTTGTCTTCATTGGGCTAAATAAGTGGAAGTCAGAAAGCGCTAAGTCACGGCTGTATGGTACATGGGGGACTGTTGACCAACTGACTTTGCCAATCTTCTGATTTGTTGCTAAAGATGTGTGTGGTCATGTCTTATCATGGTGAATGTGGATTGTTTTCTGATTCTTGTTCGGTCTCTTCCTCCGTTCCCAATTTGTGTCTATGGTCGCAGTTGATGGCCTCCCACCACATGGTTTGTTGTCACCTTCTTTAAACTTCTTCCTCCATCTGTGCACATAGTTCTTTTCAATGGTGTCATCTCTGTTAATATTCTGTAGCCTTCTGTGGATGTATATATGAAGGATGCAGATAACTGACAGGCTTCAAAATGTCACATAAACATATCAATCTAGGAAAGTCACTGCATTCCAAAACGTCTTGCTCAGTATGCTGAATTTATTCCGAGTATAATAGCAATTACACAACAATTCCAGTATCCAGAATCTCCTATCCGCTTTTCTAAACTTAGATAAAGGGGGTCTGTGTATCAGAAACATTATTGGAATGCTGTTTTTTTTTTGTTTTGTTTTTTGCCATTGAGTAAGTATTTTTATAGCTATTTGCTATTGAGTAAGTATGCTTGAGTAAAAGAGTATAAAAAGGATTTCATTCACATGTGCTGCCATTTTAGGACTTTACATTTTTATGCTTTTTATATCATCACTGCATTCACCCTCTGGCTATTGGCCAGGAAAATTTAACCTGTCTAAAAACCTCTTCCGCTGAGGATAAGATTGGGGTTTCCTATAGCATTTGAGCTGAGCCCACAGACATCTGATCAGTTCTAAATTCAAATGTAATTGGCCACATTGACCATAAATCATCTTATATCTCTGGCACCTTTGCTGACTCTGTTCCCAAGGCCATTACAAACTCAACCAATTGACTCATTTCGCAAGAGAATTTCAAGTGGAGGGAAAAAGATGCCTTTATAATGTGTTTGGAAGTTGGATGGATCTCAATTGCAGATCTTGCTGAAGGTACCCCTGAGGGATTGAAGGGAGCCAATGGTTGGATCAACATGCAAAATTCAATGAGCACTAAAATATCTCTGGGTTTTGTCTTATTTACTATAATAAAATTTCTTGGCAGGCAGGTTTCTGTATTCTCTCTGATGAACTAGTTAAAGGAAGCCTTTACCTTTTGGCTATAGCACACGCCAAAAAGAGAAAAAAAATTGGGGTAACCCCTTGCCGATTGCTCACCCTCAACAATATTAATAACAATAACCCTAAGCCTTAGATTAACTGAATTTAAAGTGTAAGTTCACCTTTTCAAAAAAAAAAAAATAAGAGGTGAACTACACCCCACCTCACCGGTCCCCTCTGATTCTAGGACGGATCAGAGCAATTCTTATTGGTAATGGCATATGACCACTTTGACCAATCAGAGTCACTCTGATCTGTTCTGGAAACCCTAAAGAAAGAAGGAAGGAGCACCGCTTTCACATGCCTGCACTGCTGCACCATCTGTGTATGCAATGACAGCTAATCAACCATGGAGGTAAGCGCAGGAGGGACCGGGTGGGGGGAGGGGGGTTAGGGAAGTGTGGGTGGTGCCATGGGGTATGATGTAGGCTGCTAGTTAGTTGTGAAAAGGTGAACTTACACTTTAAAATTCATTGAGTCTAGAGAACTTTTCATTTATTTGGGTATCTTCTCCTGTCTTAGGGCTGGTACACATGGTCTGGATATCGACCGGTATCGGTCGGTTCAACAGAAACCGGCCAACATTCGGCCCATGAGTACAGAAGTCTGTCCGACAGAAGCGGGTCCAATGACCGGCTTTTATCAAATGTACATGCTGGAAACCTAGCATCCGATCAGTGCTTGCAGCCAATGGCTATGAGTGCTGATCAATGTGTTCTGGCGGGGGGAGTGGGTGGTCAGTTGCCCTGATAGAACACAACAGCTTAGTGGGGGAGATCCCCAGGCGCACAGGACATAGCTTGGGTTGAATGAAAAAAAAATTCTCTATGTGTACCAGGCATTAGTGACAATGGTGAGCAGGAGAAATACAGAGATGAATCTCCCTAGCAGGGAAACGGACAGCAATATAGACTTGGCAAAGAGTGGAACCCTTCCCTACTCTTGCCAAAAACTAAAAAAAAAAATGCTCTTGAAATAGACAACTTTTATTATTATGGGTCTTTATTTTAAATGAAATAAAATGTTATGTAGATGAAACTAACATGGCAACAACCTTACAGAAAGCTACCAAATAGCATTTTAAATATCTAAAGAAGCTTTAAAAATAACAAAACTCAAAACTTAATCAAAAACGGCTCAACAGGCTCATCTGGTCTGGAATCATCAGATATTTACATCAAGAAGTCAAGAAGGAAAAAAAAATGATTTTCTTTTCCCATTTTCATTGCTTGAACTACATGGACTTGTGTCTTTTTTTTTTAAATCAGACTAACTATGTAACTATGTAAGTCTTGTATCTGAGCTATACTGAACATTTTTATTACTTTTCAAAGAAGCTTAATCAATCATTGCCTGCATTCTAAGGACTTTATCCGCACATTTATTATTTTTTATCTTATCTTGTTGCTGCAAATATGTTATGGTTGCATGATTATAAAAATTAACTCTGTTTGGAGGAGGTACCTTGTAATGTGGGTGGTATGGTTTTATACAGTTTTAAACATGACAGACAAATATAGATAATCTTTCTTTTTTTTTTTTTTTTTTTTTTTTTTTTAGGTTTTGTTGTTGTTGTTGTTGTTTTTGCAATGTACTTTACATTACAAAACTATACTATGTAAGTCATGTATACTTGACATAGTGTGCTCTTAAAACAAATTTTGTCCTAATATATTTTTTCCTTCTAAATTAACAATATGTGTACTCAGAGATGCTTTATTTTGATGATTTATGATTTTTTTCTTAGATGTTCACATTTAGGTCTCATGTACACTACAGCTCCCAGGTGAGGCTCAACCTCCCTCAACCACCCTCTCCTGAACGTGGAAGAATCACATTCAGGATAGGAACGTTTTGACCGCCGGCCGCAAAACACAGCAGCGCGGTGGTCAAAGTAGTTTAAGTGTACACAAAGCCTACAGCCTAACTCCAGGCAAACAGTTAAACGCACAACTGAAATTCATAGGATTTGTATTTCTGACCATCCAGATCTTAAATTTACACTGCACAGTCTGGCCTGTGATGTTACTTTTCTCTGATGCTGTTATGCAACACAGCTTGATCATCCCCCTGCCCCCAGCCTTTGATTGGTCAGTGAAGGGGAATCAGATGACTGAGAAGGTCATTACTATTCTCTCTTAGTATGTTGCTTTCCAGCACATACAGTATCTCACAAAAGTGAGTACACCCCCCTCACATTTTTGTAAATATTTTTTTTTTTTAAAGTTATCCTTATTATAATTTTAAGTGAGAACAAAACAATACAGAGCCTATTGGGCATACCCAGGCTCGTTCACTACAACTACAAAACTAGATGTAAGATGAGAAAAAAAAAAAAAAAAAAAAAAACAGACATAAACTACCTAAACCATTGTACGCTCGACCACCTGTGTAGAAAATTCAAAGCAATTCTTCAATTCCACATATATCTTACAAAGCTCACTTTAGGTTCTTGTGAAATTAAGTGTACATTATAGATACATAATTGCATCCCCCCCCCTCCCCCTGACTATTGACCGAGCATCTCAGGGGTGTTATGAGATTGGAGATGCCTCTTGGGTCATTCACGGTACTTAGGAGAACGTTAGTAATCGTCCATCGAGTCTGCATTAGTGGACAGGGAATCCGTCCAAATATCCCATATTTTGTGGAATTTTTTGGCACATCCACGTGACAGGTAGGTAGCCTTGTATAATGGTAGAGCCGCATTCACTAACCTCTTCCAAAATTGTAATGAGGGTGCGGATGAGGCCTTCCATCTGAGTACTATCGACTTACGGGCATAATAAAGTAGTAATCCTAGCAGGGTTCTAATAGTCCGGCTTGGGGCCAGGGGTTCCACAAGTCCCAGCAGACATACCTCTACAGACAGTGGTACAGGAACAGTGGTGACAGTCAAAATAAAATTGGTTACCTCAACCCAAAAAATTTCGATCTGAGGACAGCTCCAAAATATATGTATGAAATCCGCTGAGAATGAGTTGCATCTCCAGCAGGAGGGAGGAATAGATGGATATATTTTGTGTAGACGCACGGGTGTGTAATATATCCTATGTACTATTTTAAACTGCACTAACTTGTCTCTAGCTGATACTAGCTGTGAGAAGGGGCACTCCCACAGTTCCTCCCAATCTTCTGTGTCTAGTGTAGGGAAATCAATCACCCACTTTGCCTTAAGGTTTTCTAATCCCGTGTGTACGTTAGGGAGTAACGCTTTATATATGGTGGATAAGGGCTTAGTTAGAGTTTCGTCCCTGAGCAGAGTTTCCAGATTTGAGGTGTAAAAAGCCACTTGGGCATGCTCAAACTGGGTGTTGAAGGCGTGTCTAAGCTGCAGGAATCTAAACAGGTGAGAGTTGGGTAAATCATATTGTTGTTTCAACCCGTCAAAAGTCTGCATTCGGCCATCCAAACAGATCTGATTTATATATTTGATGCCCTTGCATGCCCATATACTAGGGTCAGGAATGGACCCAAATTCTGACAATTGCGGGTTAAACCAAAGAGGGCTGTGCGGGGATATGTGTCCAGAAGGTATGGGGCGCATGGAATTGGCCACCGACCACGCTCGTATAACCGCCTTCATTGCTGTTGTAAGAGGGAAGGGAGCCCTAGGACCCCGGTAAAGTAAGTTCCGTAGCGCCTCGTATGACCCCAGATGTGCTGCTTCTAGAACCACTGCTGCATTGGACTCATCAGAGACTAGCCAGTTGTGGGCATGTGATAATAGAGCCGCCACAAAATAAGAATGGAGGTCAGGGCAAGCCAGGCCTCCCTCCCCCCAAGGTCTCTGTAGCACCGCCAGCCTAAATCTCGGCTGACCGGCTCCCCAGAGAAAAGATGATAGAATGGCATTTATCAGGCAAAAAACTTTTTTTGGAATCCAGATAGGGGCGTGTCTAAGAACATAGAGAAAAGCGGGCAGTAGTTTCATCTTGAATAAATTAATCCTCCCAACTAGAGAGAGGGGGAGATGTGCCCAAGCCTTCAGTCTTGTCCTCGTAAATATTTTAATATATCTTTTCATGTGACAACACTGAAGAAATTACACTTTGCTACAATGTAAATTAGTGAGTGTACAGCTTGTATAACAGTGTGAATTTGCTGTCCCCCCAAAATAACTCAACACACAGCCATTAATGTCTAAACCGCTGGCAACAAAAGTGAGTACACCCCTAAGTAAAAATGTCCAAATTGGGCCCAAAGTGTGAATATTTTGTGTGGCCACCATTATTTTCAAGCACTGCCTTAACCCTCTTGGGCATGGAGTTCACCACAGCTTTACAGGTTCCACTTCCTTTATGATGAGATCACGGAGCTGGTGGATGTTAGAGACATTGCGCTCCTCCACCTCCTCCACCATCCATTTGAGGATGCCCCACAGATGATCAATAGGGTTTAGATCTGCAGACATGCTTGGACAGTCCATCACTTTTACCCTCAGCTTCTTTAGCAAGGCAGTGGTGGTCTTGGATGTGTGTTTTGGATCATTATCATGTTGGAATACTGCCCTGCGGCCCAGTCTCTGAAGGGAGGGGATCATGCTCTGCTTCAGTATGTCACAGTACATGTTGGCATTCATGGTTCCCTCAATGAACTGTAGCTCCCCAGTGCCGGCAGCACTCATGCAGTCCCAGACCATGACACTCCCACCACCATGCTTGACTGTAGGCAAGATACACTTGACTTTGTACTCCTCACCTGGTTGCCACCACACATGCTTGACACCGTCTGAACCAAATAAGTTTATCTTGGTCTCATCAGACCACAGGACATGGTTCCAGTAATCCATGTCCTTAGTTTGCTTGTCTTGAGCAAACTTCTTGCAGGCTTTCTTGTGCATCATCTTTAGAAGAGGCTTCCTTCTGGGATGACAACTATGCAGACAAATTTGATGCAGTGTGCAGCGTATGGTCTGAGCACTGACAGGCTGCCCCCCCTTCAACCTCTGCACCAATGCTGGCAGAACTCATACGTCTTTTTCCCAAAGACAAACTCTGGATATGATGCTAAGCACGTGCACTCAACTTCTTTGGTTGACCATGGCGAGGCCTGTTCTGAGTGGATCCTGTCCTGTTAGACTGCTGTATGGTCTTGTGCTGCAGCTCAGTCTCAGAGTTTTGGAATTCTTCTTATAGCCTAGGCCATCTTTATGTAGAGCAACAATTCTTTTTTTTCCGAACCTCAAAGAGTTTTTTGCCATGAGGTGCCATGTTGAACTTCCAGTGACCAGTATGAGAGAGTGAGAGTGATAACACCAAATTTAACACACCTGCTCCCCATCCACACCTGAGACCTTGTAACACTAACGAGTCACATGACACCGGGGAGGGAAAATGGCTAATTGGTCCCAACTTGTACATTTTCACTTAGGGGTGTACTGACTTTTGTTGCCAGCGGTTTAGACATTAATAGCTGTGTGTTGAGTTAATTTGAGGGGACAGCAAATTTACACTGTTATACAAGCTGTACACTCACTACTTTACATTGTAGCAAATTGTAATTTCTTCAGTGTTGTCACATGAAAAGATATTACAAAATATTTACAAAAATGTGAGCAGTGTACTCACTTTTGTGAGATACTGTATGCACCTGATTGTCCCTCCAGTATTGACCTTCCCTACCCTTTGACTTCTTCTATGCAGTGGATTATAAAAGGATGATACCAAGACAGATCCAGCCACTTACACTGGGTACATCTAAAAAATAAATGTGATTGATTTTAAAGGGACCCTGTCTACCAACCTCTTTGGCATTCGAGTGTTGATTGCCCGAGTTCCCTGCTGTGCACCATGACTTCACCCATTGACCCGTGTGTCTGCCATATCCTGTAGTGAAGTTGGGGTCAGAAGTGTCCCAGAAGTGTTGTATGCAGAGAAATGCAGAGATAGACGACTCGGGTCACCAGAAATGTTAGTATCAGAGCTGTGATGATGCAGGTAACTTTTCGTTAGATTTTTTAATTCAAAAAGGGATGCTGTAATAAATACATAACTGGGGTCCCTCCCACAGCTCCAATCTCTGCACAGACTAGATGTACAGCAATTTTTCTCAACTCCCGGCCTCATGTACCAACAGATCATGTTTTCAGGATTTCCCTCAAATGAAACGGCTGTGGTAATCACTAAGGCAGTGAAACTAATCAAAGCACCTGTGCAAAATAATGGAGAGCCTGAAAACACTACATGTTGGGGGTACTTGAGGACTGGAGTTGAGAAACATTGATATACAGCACAGTAGAAAAGTGCCTCCATACCAGAATAAACTCCCAGGATTTTGGTCTCAAACAGCCCTGGTTACTGCACACCTCCAAAAACTCTTAAGTAGATAAAGATGCTATATTTAGCTTCTAATCCTGAATAATATTTTATTAATAAAATAGAAAGCTATCCAGAGTATCCATAAAATCAACAAAGGGATATTGCATTTCATTGAGGCGTCGGGTGAAATGTGCTAGTACTTTGCTGGTTTTAGGCATGTGCGGTTCGTTTCGTTCCGAATTGAAATTTGGACAAATTTTTCGTTAGAGAATAAAATAGAATAAAAAATAAAGGAATGGAATAGAAAAAATATAATAGAATATAACAGAGAATAAAATGATATAATATAAAATATAAAATAAAAGAATAGAAAAAAATGGAATAGAAAAAAAGGGACAGAATAGAAAATAAAAGAATAGAGTAAAACAGAACAAAATAGAATAGAAAATAAAGGAACAGAATAAAATAGAATAGAAAATTAAGGAATAGAATAGAATTAAATAAAAACTACAATAGAATAGAATAAAATAGAAAGAATATAACTATCCTTTGACGACCACCATTTTATCCCCCAGTGTCTCTGCTTAAAAAACATATATAATGTTTGGGAGTGCTGAGTAATTTTCTTGCAAAAAAATGGTGATTTTTTACATGTAGGAGAGGAGTGGTGTGGAAGTGGTTAAAGTAGCGCATTGCTAAATAGCAAAAAATGGGCTAGTCATGAAGTGGGTAAAATCTTATGGAGCTCAAATGTTTAATGAATGTTTTTTGGTCTGGAATTTATCTTTAAATGGTGTTTTATTTAAATAAATACATTTATTTATTCTTTTTAAATCTAGGATACAATGTAATAAATATTTTCAAAAACATTTCTCTATGAATCAATTTCCTATCTCTGATAAAACACCCAAAAGGCTGTGAATGCTGTCTAGACTTAGACGCTCACTATAAAAAATGAAAAAAGGGGCTTACTTTGTTCTTTGAGGATTGTTTTAGTGACAGAAAAGTATCTTCGAATTTTCCTTTAGAAAAAGGATAATTTGTTAAGAAACCTTCTTGACAGGATGATAAAGCGTTCTTCTTTGTGCTTCCCCAATGTGTACAGTCCTACTAGTCACAAGAAAAGCTAGGTTTACTTTCAAATGCTCTCTATTAGATTTTAGAACTCCAGGAAATAAGATCTTATAATGGTACCTAATGGGATTGTGAAGTAAAGTCAGCTACTCTCGGATGTCAACAAACATTGAAATTAAAAGGAAATAAGCCGAAATTCTACGATTGCTGAAGCTGGTCTTCCCAGATCCTGTCAATTCTAAAATCCATTGGCGTCACTGGTACCGTGCATAATTTTTGGTTTCCTGAAATTATTGGATATTAATATGACCCGTGACTTCAAGACGTGAGGATCAAGTGGTTACCACTTTTTTTTTTGCAGCCTTGTTGGGCATATGGAAAATCTCTAGTACATCTCCTAAAAAACGAGTAGGATATTAAATTGAGCAATTAGTTGACTGTAAAACTGCAATCTGATCCGGCGGCAGAGTATATTATGCTTCACAGAATCCACATCACTTTCTTTTTTTTTGCTTCTCCTTAAAGTGAAAAGTAGGCCAGGAGTTCTATAAATGGCAAGCATGTTCTCCCTTTGCAGATTATTGGAAACCCAACACAGCAAAATGAGCTTCTGGTTTTGAGGAAAGGCAATCATTACGTTTCAGCTGCCAGTGGGTTGACTCTTCTATTATTATTTTTTTTTTCATTTAAAAAAGTGAGCATGTAAGATATTTAATATACATATTTGATGGTAGGAAGTGCTTACAACTTAAGTTTACATTGTTTTATGAAACTATACTGTAAATATCTTGGTATATTCTTTTTTTAAGCCTTCTTCAGACTCTATTACATCTAAAATGTATCTAAACTTTATAACCTTGGTGACATTTAAAAGGGTTTAAAGATGTGTAAGTTCACCTATCAGGAAGATTTTTTAGAAAATCCTGCTATGCAGTTCTACCTCTAATGAAAAGTACATATCATATCTCCTCCTGTTGGAAATGGTGAAGGTCCTCCAATTCCAGATGTAGCTGTTTTGCATCCTCTCCAGAAAAAGCACCTACCCCCATACTTCTCAAGCCTGCTATTGCAAGGCTGAATTTCACTATATTGCGCCCCCTAGCAGTCACTCCGAGTTGTTCAAACTGTGTGCATGTGCAGTGCGTCCTCTACTACCTCCAGCCAACCTTAAAAGCGGGCAATGTGGGCTGTTCAAACTTAGGGCGCATGCAAATGTGTGGTCTTCTTCTCTAGCTGAATGCACTGTACATGTGTGTATAGATGGCCCAGAGCTACTATTAGGGGGTTCAAAACAGTGAAATTCAGCCTGTTCTGCAGATGGCAGGATAAAGAGGTGTGGGGGCTAGTGCTTTTTCTGGAGAGGACTCAAAACACCTGCATTTGAAATGGGGGGAGCATCACCATTTACAACAGGGGCAGCTATGGTACGTACTATTCATTAGATATAGAATTGCATGGGGGAAAGCTTACACTTTAAAGCTTAACTTCAGGCAGAGAAAAAGAGAATACTATGTGAAGCAGGTGCAGCCCAAGGCTTTGGGGCAGTCTCGTGGGAAGCTGAGAAGAAGTAATCACTAGAGGGATCAAATGTCTCAGAGAATTGCCTGCCTTAGTGTTCATCATGGACGCTGGAGAGAGACTCTGCTGCCACATCTACCAGAAGTCACAGCTGTAAGAAATCACAACATTTAGGTCCTGAGTCACTGCTAAGATGTTAGGTACTGTAAGAGATTGTCATTCCGGGGTACTGAGTTGCTGCTGACATCATCAGTTCTTTGGCAGACCAAGTGTTAAGCTTCTTATTCAGAATTTCCTATTGAAATGCATGGCTGTCAGGGTGCCATTTATGATTTATAGTCGCAGCCGATATCACCAGTTCCAGACAAAGTGCAGGAGAAGGTATAATCACAGATCATTTGGTGGTGAGAAGCCGTTGGCCACAACGTTCTGCCCAGGAAAATGTCAAGTATTTTTAGGATACAGTTTGGGTACTTACACTCCCGGTATTATGGGCTCAATTCAAATCTGAGTCCTCCAATGCTGGAACTTTGGGCCCCAACAATTACCAATATACTGGCTATTGGGAAACCAGATAGCAAGCAATTGGGCTCCAAGTTTGAAAATGACTTGCTAAGCTATTGCTAGACTCGCCAGGCTTCACAAGTTTGTTGCACAATTGCAGCAATTGGATGACTCCAGATCAACTTTCTTTGCAAACATTCTGCAAGTCTGCTGCAAGTTCTGCTTCAGTTATGTTGTGCAATATAGTCATCCCACCACAGGGGTCACTTTGGCTGAATTTTCATCTTTGCTCCCTGCTGTAGACTTGCCACGTAAAATTTGCTACAAATTGGAAAAGTGTCAACTAGAACTTGTGCTTCAAGTGCTCTGCAAGTGTACTGCTTACCAGTGAAAATGTGCAGCAAGTTAACAGACTTACAATTCAACACTGCAGACTGATGGACTTGTTTTACCTAATGCCACCCCTTAGTTAGAACTTCCTTGGTTATAGGGTTTCGGGGGCAGAGGCATTTGGTCTTCCACTTATTTATTGTGTTGTGACAATTAATTAACTGTTACTATTTATTGTTATTGCTATTGTGTATTTTTTTTTACTCCATTGGGAATATTTTCCCAAATAAATCCCCCTCATATAACCTTGGTGTGTTAGAGGGTGTGACATTACTGGGAAAATGTTGACATCCGGAATCGGGGACCCAAACACCAAGGGCTACTACTCAATTATAATGCATTTAAAGGTAATTTAGGTAAGAAAGTTCACTTAATGTACCCTAAAGGAGCACAGTGCTTTGACATTAACGCCTCACGCACACTAGACGTTATAAAAAAGCCAGTAACATTAACTATAGAGTGAGTTTTTCAGCGTATTTGCACCAGCGTTTTTCATCGTTTTTTTGGCTTATTTCTAGCTGTAGCAGTTTTTAGCAAAACTATACTCCCATAAAAGCTTATGTCTCAAAAACGCTGATAAATGCTGAATAGCCATGTTTTTCTGCTTATTTTGGAATTTTTAAGCTATTTTCACCTTTTTTCAGAGTCAGAGCGGTTTTACAGCTAAAAAACACCTCTCAAAAACCACTATTTCTGGGGTTTTTTCCAGCCAGAAAATGCTCCTGCCAAAAACTGCTGATAACAGTTTATGTGTGCAAGGATACATAGGATAACATGCTGGGGAGTTTATTGGCTGCAGAAAAATACATCAGAAGTTGACACTGCCGAAAAATTTTTTGTTTTCATTTTCGTTTCATTCGTTTTTTTTTTTTTGGGTCATTCGTTATGATTGCAATTCGTAAATCCGTAAAAATTCATAAATTCGTAAATTTGAAAATTCATAAATTCGAAAATTCATAAATTTGAAAATCCAAAAATTTGAAAATCCAAAAATAAGAAAGAAGATCCGAAAATTCGAAAGAACGAAAATCTGAAAATTCGAAATAATAACTAACTAACTAACTAATAATAACTAGCTATTAAATTATAGGTTTTGGAATTTCCTTTCAAATTTGGATGTTAGTGAACGTAACAAATACGAATTTATCCAAAGTTATGAATTATCCAAAATAACGAATGCCGCATCTAAACAAATGGAACAAATTAATAATAAATAAAAGTTTTTATTATTATTGTTATTTATTATTATTAATTTGTTACATTCCATTAGAATAAATATGGCATTCGTTATTTTGGATAATTCGTAACTGTGCATAAATTCATATTCGTTACATTCACTAACAGCCAAATTTGAAAGGAAATAACAATACCTATGATTTAATAGCTAGTTATTACTTCAGATTTCTGATTTTTCTGGTTTTCGGATTTTCGAATTTTGAATTTATGAATTTAAGAAATTTCAAATTTACGAATTACCAAATTTACAAATTTACGAATTATCGAATGTTCTAATTTCTGAATATCCTGAAAAAAAATTAAACAGGTTGTCGCTAATTCAGATGTTTCCGAATTAACAAATTTGTCGAAATTCATGAAAAAATTAATTTGGAATGAAACGAATTGCACGTGTCTAGTCAGAAGCCGAAAACAGCAGCTGTAAAAACGTCCAGTGTGCATGAGGCCTTAAACTAGAAATGAGTAGAGTTGAGTTTTTACCTCTCTAAAATGTTGTAAAAAATCTCCAGATTTTAGAAAAATGTCACCATTTTGGCGAAATGCATTGGAGTCAATAGAGAAGGTGCAATAAGGGGATTTTTAAAAGTACAATGAAATTTAAACGGCTCCTGAAGGCTTGTAAAATGTTTTAACAGACAGAAAAAATCTATACCACAATAACAAAGTTAAACAAAAATGTAAAACTTAAAGTACACAAATAATGATCAAATGCACACACAAAAGTTTTCTCTGAAAGTTTTGATTTCTGCAAAATTTCACCAATCGCTCCACCTATCCCTTAAAAAAAAAAAAACAATGCAGTCTGAGTATGTTTTGCTTAAAAAAAAAGTAGCCAGTAATGCACTCGAAAACGAAATGGTAACTCCTATTTTTTGTAAAGATAAAAAAAAAAATACAAAAAACCCGATCTGTGCTCACCAACGTCTTCACAACCAGTGATAATCTCTAACAAATAAATGTTACAGCCCGCCTCTGTCATGTGTTCCCACTCCACAAATCACACTTAAAAACTAAAAAGTGCAGCACAACAAAAAAAAAACATGAATAAGGCAATACAAAAAACAACTTAAATATCAAAATAGGTGCCATAAAAATATATGTTCAATTCATAATATATCAAACCATACATCAAATGTATATCAACACCAGTCCTTAAAGTGTTAGTAAACCCACAACAGTAAAATCAGTCTGTATACTGTATACAGTAAAGCATGCTTATTATGCTCACTGTGGAATCTAAGGGGTTAACCCTGTGCATTGTGTAAAAAGGCTGTTTGATCCTGTCTTCTCGGATCCTCCCCTTTTTCCACTGTCAACAATCCATCTCCTGATAGTACAGAGCCTTGGAGTCACTCTGCACATGCTCAGTTTGGTGTGTATTACTAGAAAGTTTTTAGTTTTTTTTTTCTTGGGAGAGTATATGTGATCAGCACAGGGCCAATCAGCACTGTCCAGACAGAGGGTCAGGGGTCCTGCAGCCTCATAGGACAGTCAGTGGAGAATGAAAAATCCTTTTAAGCTTTTTTTTGTTTCATAAATTGTATTAAATGAACAAAGGAAAGGCATACAACATTCCATTGTAACAATAGAACACTAGAATAAGCTTATGTTCAGTAATGAAATACATTTTACATCTGGGAAATGCGTTCTTAGTATAGTTACGATGTAATTAACCACTTGCCGACCGCCGCACGACGATGTACGTCGGCAAAGCGGCACGGGCAGGCAAAAGGGCTTACCTGTACGTCCCTGCCTGCCCGCGGGTGGGGGGTCCGATCGGACCCCCCCCCGGTGCCTGCGGCGGTCGGCAAATGTCCCCCGGCGATCGGTGGTGAGGGGGAGGCCATCCATTCGTGGCCCCCCCCTCGCGATCGCTCCCAGCCAATGGGATCATTTCCCTGCCTCTGTATTGTACACAGAGGCAGAGGAAATGATGTCATCTCTCCTCGGCTCGGTATTTTCCGTTCCGGGCCGAGGAGAGAAGACTGTACTGTGAGTTACACAAACACACACACACAGTAGAACATGCCAGGCACACATTTCACCCCGATCCCCCCCCCGATCGCCCCCCGATCCCCCCCCAATCACCCCCCCCCCTGTCACAAACTGACACCAAGCAGGTTTTTTTTTTTTTTTTTTTCTGATTACTGTATTGGTGTCAGTTTGTGACAGTTAGTGTGTTAGGGCAGTGAGTCTTAGGTCTTGGGTACCCCCCTAACCCCCCTAATAAAGTTTTAACCCCTTGATCACCCCCTGTCACCAGTGTTGCTAAGCGATCATTTTTCTGATCGCTGTATTAGTGTCGCTGGTGACGCTAGTTAGTGAGGTAAATATTTAGGTTCGCCGTCAGCGTTTTATAGCGACAGGGATCCCCCTATACTACCTAATAAATGTTTTAACCCCTTGATTGCCCCCTAGTTAACCCTTTCACCACTGATCACCGTATAACTGTTACGGGTGACGCTGGTTAGTTCGTTTATTTTTTATAGTGTCAGGGCACCCGCCGTTTATTACCGAATAAAGGTTTAGCCCCCTGATCGCCCGGCGGTGATATGCGTCGCCCCAGGCAGCGTCAGATTAGCGCCAGTACCGCTAACACCCACGCACGTAGCATACGCCTCTCTTAGTGGTATAGTATCTGAACGGATCAATATCTGATCCGATCAGATCTATACTAGTGTCCCCAGCAGTTTAGGGTTCCCAAAAACGCAGTGTTAGCGGGATCAGCCCAGATACCCGCTAGCACCTGCATTTTGTCCCTCCGCCCGGCCCAGCCCAGCCCACCCAAGTGCAGTATTGATCGATCACTGACACTTACAAAACACTAAACGCATAACTGCAGCGTTCGCAGAGTCAGGCCTGATCCCTGCAATCGCTAACAGTTTTCTTGGTAGCGTTTTGGTGAGCTGGCAAGCACCAGCCCCAGGCAGCGTCAGATTAGCGCCAGTACCGCTAACACCCACGCACGCACCGTACACCTCCCTTAGTGGTATAGTATCTGATCGCATCAATATCTGATCCGATCAGATCTATACTAACGTCCCCAGCAGTTTAGGGTTCCCACAAACGCAGTGTTAGCGGGATCAGCCCAGATACCTGCTAGCACCTGCGTTTTGCCCCTCCGCCCGGCCCGGCCCAGCCCACCCAAGTGCAGTATCGATCGATCACTGACACTTACAAAACACTAAACGCATAACTGCAGCGTTCGCAGAGTCAGGCCTGATCCCTGCGATCGCTAACAGTTTTTTTGGTAGCGTTTTGGTGAACTGGCAAGCGCCAGCGGCCTAGTACACCCCGGTCGTAGTCAAACAAGCACTGCAGTAACACTTGGTGACGTGGCGAGTCCCATAAGTGCAGTTCAAGCTGGTGAGGTGGCAAGCACAAGTAGTGTCCCGCTGCCACCAAAAAGACAAACACAGGCCCGTCATGCCCATAGTGCCCTTCCTGCTGCATTCGCCAATCCTAATTGGGAACCCACCGCTTCTGCAGCGCCCGTACTTCCCCCATTCACATCCCCAACCAAATTCAGTCAGCTGCATGAGAGGCAATTTCTTTATGTCCTCCCGAGTACCCCTACCCAGCGAACCCCCCCAAAAAAGATGTCGTGTCTGCAGCAAGCGCGGATATAGACGTGACACCCGCTATTATTGTCCCTCCAGTCCTGACAATCTTGGTCTTTGCATTGGTGAATGTTTTGAATGCTACCATTCACTAGTTGACTATTAGCGTAGGGTACAGCATTGCACAGACTAGGCACACTTTCACAGGGTCTCCCAAGATGCCATCGCATTTTGAGAGACCCGAACCTGGAACCGATTACAGTTATAAAAGTTAGTTACAAAAAAAAGTGAAAAAAAAAAAAAACACAAACAAAAATATAAAATAAAAAAAAAATAGTTGGCGTTTTATTGTTCTCTCTCTCTCTATTCTCTCTCTATTGTTCTGCTCTTTTTTACTGTATTCTATTCTGCAATGTTTTATTGTTATTATGTTTTATCATGTTTGCTTTTCAGGTATGTAATTATTTATACCTTACCGTTTACTGTGCTTTATTGTTAACCATTTTTTTGTCTTCAGGTACGCCATTCACGACTTTGAGTGGCTATACCAGAATGATGCCTGCAGGTTTAGGTATCATCTTGGTATCATTCTTTTCAGCCAGCGGTCAGCTTTCATGTAAAAGCAATCCTAGCGGCTAATTAGCCTCTAGACTGCTTTTACAAGCAGTCGGAGGGAATGCCCCCCCCCCCAACGTTTTCCGTGTTTTTCTCTGGCTCTCCTGTCTCAACAGGGAACCTGAGAATGCAGCCGGTGATTCAGCCAGCTGACCATGGAGCTGATCAGAGACCAGAGTGGCTCCAAACATCTCTATGGCCTAAGAAACCGGAAGCTACGAGCATTTTATGACTTAGATTTCGCCGGATGTAAACAGCGCCATTGGGAAATTGGGAAAGCATTTTATCACACCGATCTTGGCGTGGTCAGATGCTTTGAGGGCAGAGGAGAAATCTAGGGTCTAATAGACCCCAATTTTTGCAAAAAAGAGTACCTGTCACTACCTATTGCTATGATAGGGGATATTTACATTCCCCGAGATAACAATAAAAATGATTTTAAAAAAAAATGAAAGGAACAGTTTAAAAATAAGATAAAAAAATAATAATAATAATGAAAAAAAAAAAAAAAAAAAAAAAAAAGCACCCCTGTCCCCCCTGCTCTCGCGCTAAGGCGAACGCAAGCGTCGGTCCGGCGTCAAATGTAAACAGCAATTGCACCATGCATGTGAGGTATCACCGCGAAGGCCAGCTCAAGGGCAGTAATTTTAGCAGTAGACCTCCTCTGTAAATCTAAAGTGGTAACCTGTAAAGGCTTTTAAAGGCTTTTAAAAATGTATTTAGTTTGTCGCCACTGCACGTTTGTGCGCAATTTTAAAGCATGTCATGTTTGGTATCCATGTACTCGGCCTAAGATCATCTTTTTTATTTCACCAAACATTTGGGCAATATAGTGTGTTTTAGTGCATTAAAATGTAAAGTGTGTTTTTCCCCAAAAAATGCGTTTGAAAAATCGCTGCGCAAATACTGTGTGAAAAAAAAAAATGAAACACCCACCATTTTCATCTGTAGGGCATTTGCTTTAAAAAAAAAAATAATGTTTGGGGGTTCAAAGTAATTTTCTTGCAAAAAAAAATTATTTTTTATGTAAACAATAAGTGTCAGAAAGGGCTTTGTCTTCAAGTGGTTAGAAGAGTGGGTGATGTGTGACATAAGCCTCTAGATGTTGTGCATAAAATGCCAGGACAGTTCAAAACCCCCCCAAATGACCCCATTTTGGAAAGTAGACACCCCAAGCTATTTGCTGAGAGGCATGTCGAGTCCATGGAATATTTTATATTGTGACACAAGTTGCGGGAAAGAGACAATTTTTTATTTTTTTTATTTTTTTTTTGCGCAAAGTTGTCACTAAATGATATTTTGCTCAAACATGCCATGGGAATATGTGAAATTACACCCCAAAATACATTCTGCTGCTTCTCCTGAGTACGGGGATACCACATGTGTGAGACTTTTTGGGAGCCTAGCCGCGTACGGGACCCCAAAAACCAAGCACCGCCTTCAGGCTTTCTAAGGCTGTAAATTTTTGATTTCACTCTTCACTGCCTATCACAGTTTCGGAGGCCATGGAATGCCCAGGTGGCAAAAAACCCCCCCAAATGACCCCATTTTGGAAAGTAGACACCCCAAGCTATTTCTTGAGTGGTATAGTGAGTATTTTGCAGACCTCAGTTTTTGTCACAAAGTTTTGAAAATTGAAAAAAGAAAAAAAAAAAATGTTTTTCTCGTCTTTCTTTATTTTCAAAAACAAATGAGAGCTGCAAAATACTCACCATGCCTCTCAGCAAATAGCTTGGGGTGTCTACTTTCCAAAATGGGGTCATTTGGGGGGGGGTTTGTGCCACCTGGGCATTCCATGGCCTCCGAAACTGTGATAGGCAGTGAGGAGTAAAATCAAAAATGTACGCCCTTAGAAATCCTGAAGGCAGTGATTGGTTTTCGGGGCCAGACATGTGGCTAGGCTCCCAAAAAGTCTCACACATGTGGTATCCCCATACTCAGGAGAAGCAGCTAAATGTATTTTGGGGTGCAATTCCACATATGCCCATGGTCTGTGTGAGCAATATATCATTTAATGACAACTTTGTGCAAAAAAAAAAAAAAAAATTTGTCACTTTCCCGCAACTTGTGTCAAAATATAAAACATTCCATGGACTCAACATGCCTCAAAGCAAATAGCTTGGAGTGTCTACTTTCCAAAATGGGGTCATTTGGGGGGGTTTTATGCCATCTGGGCATTTTATGGCCTTCAAAACTGTGATAGGTAGTGAGGAGTAAAATCAAAAATGTACGCCCTTAGAAATCCTGAAGGCAGTGATTGGTTTTCGGGGCCCCGTACGCGGCTAGGCTCCCAAAAAGTCCCACACATGTGGTATCCCCATACTCGGGAGAAGCAGCTAAATGTATTTTGGGGTGCAATTCCACATATGCCCATGGCCTGTGTGAGCAATATATCATTTAGTGACAACTTTTTGTAATTTTTTTTTTTTTTTTTTGTCATTATTCAATCACTTGGGACAAAAAAAATGAATATTCAATGGGCTCAACATGCCTCTCAGCAAATTCCTTGGGGTGTCTACTTTCCAAAATGGGGTCATTTGTGGGGGTTTTGTACTGCCCTGCCATTTTAGCACCTCAAGAAACGACATAGGCAGTCATAAATTAAAGGCTGTGTAAATTCCAGAAAATGTACCCTAGTTTGTAGGCGCTATAACTTTTGCGCAAACCAATAAATATACACTTATTGACATTTTTTTTACCAAAGACATGTGGCCGAATACATTTTGGCCTAAATGTATGACTAAAATTGAGTTTATTGGATTTTTTTTAGAACAAAAAGTAGAAAATATCATTTTTTTTCAAAATTTTCAGTCTTTTTCCGTGTATAGCGCAAAAAATAAAAACGGCAGAGGTGATCAAATATCATCAAAAGAAAGCTCTATTTGTGAGAAGAAAAGGACGCAAATTTCGTTTGGGTAGAGCATTGCATGACCGCGCAATTAGCAGTTAAAGCGACGCAGTGCTGAATTGTAAAAAGTGCTCTGGTCAGGAAGGGGGTAAAACCTTCCGGGGCTGAAGTGGTTAATACATTTTGGAGTTTTACATGTTACACATATAAATTGTAGTTTCAAGTCATAAATGGTGGGTGTGTTAGTCATGTTATTTAGTCAAAAGTAATATGTTTGCAGGAGTTGGCTCCATTTTACAACTGTATTTAGTTGTATGAGAAAAATAATATATAAAAATAAAATAAATTAGGGAGGAGAAAAAAAAGATATAACTAAAATAATGAGTGGATGTTGGGGTAGGCTAGGGTTGGGGATCATTTTGTTTTCTCCTACAAGCTTTAACCAGATACTGGAAGAAGTCACAAGACTGCAATATACTGCTGATGAGAAAAGGTATTTAGCAGTTTATATTTACTAAAACTATTGCAGTTCCATGTTCTGTGTACTGTGGGAGACCAGATATGGTGATCAGCGGTATATTTACTGAAATCCATTACATGTGTTTTTTTCATAGCTTCGAATTTTGAAAACCCATTGCCTATCCCAGGCTGTGGGTATATACAACAATGTACTCCAACTCAAGGTACCCCCTCCCTTTTTCCCTTTTTTCTTTTTTTTTTTTTTTTGCTCGTTTTTGATGCGTTTCCTTTGAGTGATTCAACATTTGCTTTTTTAAAAAATATCATGTTGTTCTATGTTTGTGCAATAGCTTTGATTTTAATGGCAATGTATCTCATTTCAGATAGTGAGATTCGTTCTCTTATCTGTTACGTCTTTGAACCTTGGTCGTGTCCTGAAGAAGCCTAACGGCGAAACGCATAGACGCACAAGGGCTCACTGTACAAATTGCATAAATGCATATGTATGATGTTGACTCTTTCCAACAAGTATATGTATATTTTGTATTCTTTCAATAAATGTGATGATTTATTTATAATATTCCCTTCTCCTTTGTTTCCTGGCCTACAAAGTCCGACATTTGGTAGTACCTCCAGTAGTACCCCTTTTCTTCTCCTCCATATTATGGATGTGGCATTTAAGTGCCTTCTTTTTCTATTTACCAGATATAGTGAATGCAGGGTCCTGGGTGTATTAACACTTTAATACAATATAATGATGGTGATTTATATTACTATATTATATTAGGGACTGGTGTTAATCAGAAAAAAAAATCTCTAGCAATACACGCCAGACTAAGAGTGCCTATAAGGCTCTGTACTATCAGGAGATGGATTGGGGACTGTGGAAGAAGGGGAGGATCAGATAAGACAGGGTCAAACAGCCTTTTTACATAATGCAGTGAGTATAACAATCATGCATTACTGCATTAACAGACTGATTTTACTGTTGTGGGTTTAATAACACTTTAAAGTGGAACTTCAGTCATTTTTTTCATAATTTCCATCTATTAAATCTTCTGCCCTTGTTGTTTTAACTTTGGATAGTAAAACTTTTTTTTTCTGCCAGTAAATAACTTTTGCAGCCCACTTCCTGTTTCTCGTCTGGTCATTAGCCTAGGCTTATGACATGCACAGCTCTCTCTCTCACTCTCGTGAGATTTTGCCAGGAAGAGATGGGGGATGAGTCATAAGAGGGCCAATGAGAGCTGCAGAGCTGGAGGTGTGCCTATGTGTGTCTGTGTAAATCAAGAAAGAGAACAGGCAGCAGCTTCAGCTGCCCACAGTTGAAAACAGTTGCCCAATGGTTAAAATGAGAATTCTAATGCTAGGCATGCACAGGTGTCTCTGCCGGGAAACTCTACAGGCATTTTTTTTTAACAATAATTTGTATTTATTTTATCAAACAAATAAAAATCAATTGAAGTTGCTGCATATATTATACAACATTTGTAATACAAAAACTGAGAAGGCATAAAGTATAGTACTGATATAAACCTTGACGGCCTAGTCCAGCCTACCCCGGTTGGGTTCAAACTCTACAGGCATTTTTATCAAAGCACATATACATATCTGCACACATATGTTATGGAAAGTTTTTTAAATAACTTTTTGTTTTTATAAGACTTTCTTGAGTGGGATCTTTTCCACCTGTTCAGGTGGTTCAATTATGTCAAGCATGCATCACCGTTAAATTTTTGGTCTTTATTTATGTATCTTTCATGGGTTTGGCCTATTTATCTTTCCTGGTGCCTCCATGGCAGCATACTAGTGATAGAGCTCCGCCTCGACTCCTCCCTCAGGACCAGTGAATAGCATAAATTAAAGACGTAGTCCCTCCCCCAACATTCTCCTTTTTTTCCTCATACCTCTTGTGCTGGTGAAGAGTAGCAGTATGTCCATACCTCTGCAGTCGGCAGCGTCCGCCGGGTTTAGCCTTTCCCGTGCGCAGTCCCTGTTCTTGGGCTGCTCACAGCGCTAATAAGACTGGGAACCCCTCTGTGGATCTGTTGGGGTCTTCTTGCAGAGTTTCCTTACTGGAACGCAGTCTGCCACCATATCCTATGATGATGGCGGAGGAGTCGCAGAAGGATCAGCTGCCAGGCCTGTGATTTTACATTCTCTTTTAATCTCTTTAAAAAAAAAAAAAAAAAGTATAAGAAAGTTGCATTTTCTCTTCTCCCCCCCCCCCCTTATGTTATTTTTTGCCTTCCCTTGAATGAGGATTAGGGATAATAGGATGTTTCATATTGCTTTGGTTACCTGTCTTTTTCAGGTAACAATAAGGTTTCCTGTTCTGTGGGGACAGTGTGGCTGTTCGTTCCCCTTGCAGGCAGCGTGGTTTGGCGTCCTCTTCGGGGTACTGCGCATGCGCGAGCCGGGAAGCTAAACAGCCGTCGCTCTCGGCTTTCCGGCGTCTCTCGGCGGCTCGGCGGCGGTTCTACTGCGCATGCGCGGGCGCGTGCGCGGTCTCTCGACGCCGCGGCGGCCATCTTGGTTATGGGAAAAAGGGCCAATTTTGCCCTTTTCTTAAAAAAAAAAAAAAAAAAAAGAAGGGACAGAGAGTGTGGGGGTTTATGGGTACTACCCCACCCACCCTTGGGCTATTTAACATCAGCCTTGGGGTCGGGTGGTCAGAGTTTCCTCGGCTGCCCTGCTAAAGGTCTCTCTGAGCTACGCTGCGGTAAGTTAAAAAAAAAAAAAAAAAGAGGAAGTTAAATATATACCTTTTAAAAAAAAAAAAAAAAAAAAAAAAAAACCTTCTTTTTCTTTCCTTTGTCTTTTTGTTTCGGCAGCTGATCCTTATGCCCATCTCCGAAATGAGCCACTCATCTCGTAACAAAGATCCTCACACCTCCGTTAGGTATGGGACCACCTATACGTGAGTATAAAAAAAAAAAAAAAAAAAAGTGCGCTCGCTGGCCTGACATGATTTTTCTTAAATCATAGCCCTGCCCACTCCAAGAGGACCGAAAAATCCTCAAGGCACCACGATGACGACAGCCCAAGTCGCAGATCTCGCTCCTCACGCCACCGGTCCCGCTCGTCAAGACGCGAGTCCCATTCTTCGCGACATAGATCAAGATCCAGAAGACGGGATCGGTCCTCCTCTCCTAGATCCTACAAAAAGAAGTGCTGGACCTGTGGGGCTAGTCCGCTACCGAATAAAGTGGTCTGCAAGGATTGTTTCGCGGACTATGCGTCCAGCCGCGAGTTAGAAAACCAACAGGTGGTGGACCTGCTCAAAAGAACTATGAAGGACTCCTTCTCTGAGCTTGCGGCCTTGGTTCCTGCCCAGCCAGTCCCGCAGACGTCCCGAGCGCAGGATGTTGAACTTGTTCTTCCTGGTCCTTCCGCAGCCAGTACGCCTCTACCTCCATCAGGCCGACTGGCCAGAGATTCCCCACCTGAAGGCCTTTCGGGCGACTCGTCAGATGAGTCAGATCCTTCCGGCTTCAGCCATTCATTGGTAAAGCCATTCATTCAGGCAGTAAGAGCCGCAATAGCTTGGGAGGACGCTGAAGAACCTCCTCAGGAAGCAAAAAGCTACCTCCCATTCCTCAAAAGGAAACAGGCTTTCTTTCCTTTGATGGGGGAAATTACGCAAATCATTTAAAACAAATGGTCAAGAACTGATAAAAGACTGTCATTGGGCCGTTTCAATAAATTGTATCCCCTACCGGAGTCGGGAACACAGTCACTGAACTCCATGCCAGTGGTAGACGCATCAGTGGTGCGACTCGCAAAGAATATTACCCTGCCTATGGAAGATTCCGCTTCTTTCAAGGATCCTCTTGACAGAAGAATCGATCTAGATCTCAAGAGGAGCTATTTAGCTGCAGGAGCGGCATGTAAGCCAGCGATCGCCCTCACCTCCGTATCTAATGCCATTAGAGCTTGGACGGATAACATTGAAACAGCTCTACGCCAGGATGTCCCCAAGGAAGACATAATTAAAGCTCTGGAAGAAATTAGATTGTCAGCAGATTTCGTTGGAGTAGCAGCTATTGACACGATTAGGTGTTCAGCAAGATCTATGCTGCACTCAGTAATGGCAAAAAGGGCCTTGTGGTTAAAACCATGGACGGCGGATTTGGCGTCCAAACAAAATTGGTGCAAAATCCCGTTCGACGGGAAGGCATTATTCGGAGACAAAATGGATAAAGCCATATCTAGGCTGTCAGGAGGAAAGTCAGGTATGCTCCCCCAAGACAGAAGGATGCGAAGATCCAGAGGGGGTTCTTCCAGGTCAAACCCTAAAGATTTCAGACAAGCAAGGCAATTCAGAGACGGCAGAAGACCCTGGAGGGGCCCTCAGGTGTCTTTCTTGGGCAGAAAGTCGAAGGCCCCTCAGACTCCACATGAGCAGAAGCAGTCCTTTTGACGCCAGATTAGCCCAGACACTCCCGGTGGGAGCCAGACTAAAATTCTTTCTTCCAGTCTGGGCCAGCAAATGCTGGGATCCCTGGGTTCTCTCAACAATCCAATGGGGACACTTTTGGAGTTTCTCTCATCCTCCACCTCAAAATTCATTCACACGAACGGAAATTCCATCCTCTCTGCTGAAGGCTCAAGCCCTAAGACAATTCGTATCGTCACTCCAACTTCAGGGAGCAGCTGTGCCGGTTCCTTTGGCGGAGCGCTTCGCAGGCTTCTATGCCACTCTATTTCTGGTTCCAAAGAGAACGGGTGGATGGAGGCCTGTGATCGATCTAAAAAGACTCAACAGGCACATACACCCAGAAAGCTTCAAGATGGAGTCTCTACAAACAATTATTCAGGCAGTACAGCCAACAGATTGGATGATCTCAGTCGATCTGCAGGATGCGTACTTACACGTGCCAATTCTGCCTGCCTTCCAGAAGTATCTCAGATTTGCAGTAGGTCGGATCCACCTGCAGTTTCAAGCCCTGCCCTTCGGTCTGTGCACCTCCCCCAGGGTGTTCACCAAAATTCTAATATCCGCTCTGGTTCCCCTGCGGGAGAGGGGTTTGAGGATATACCACTATTTGGACGACATCCTCCTCCTAGCAAGCAGTCCGGGTCAGTTGGTGTATCACCGAGACATTCTTCTCCAGTCCCTGAGAGAACTAGGATGGCTGATAAACTCAGAGAAGAGTCAGCTTGCACCTACACAGCAGATGATCTATCTAGGTGCGATGTTCGACACCCGGGAGGGGACAGTGTCATTACCATCCATGAAGATGAGGATCATTATCCAGAAGATGGTCAAAACCATCGCGAGCCGGTATCTAACGGCATCGCAATGCCTGAGCCTCATTGGCACAATGTCTGCCTGTATACCGATGATTCCTTGGGCCCATTGGCATTTGAGGTATTTTCAGACGGGTTTCTTGGCGCAGTGGAAGAAACAGCAACTCTCTCAGACAATTCTGCTGACGGGAGCAATGCGCAGGAGCCTTCATTGGTGGACTCTGCCGGAAAACCTTTCAAAACCTCGCTATCTGGGTTCCCTCTTCTGGATCACAGTTACGTCCAACGCAAGTGGACAGGGCTGGGGAGCCCATTGCGGGGAAACCAGGATACAGGGGAGATGGTCCTGCTCCACCCAGGGAGTAGTATCCAACATACTAGAGATGAGAGCAGCATTCTTGGCACTAACTTCATTGGCTTCTCAGGTCAGGGGCCAGAGAGTACTTCTACGCCTGGACAACAGGGCAGCTGTCGCATACCTGCAGAGGCAGGGGGGCACTCGCAGCACATCACTCCTCAGGGAAGTGGAGCCGATTATGCTCTGGGCAGAGAAGAACATCCTAGACCTCAGGGCGATGTATCTCCCGGGAAGGTTGAACACGGAAGCAGACACGTTGTCGAGGAAATTCTTGGACAACAACGAGTGGGCTCTTCATCCCCAGGTCTTCCATCAGATCGCCAGCCTCTGGGATCCCCCTCAAGTAGACCTATTTGCCACCCCGGGGAATGCCAAACTGACCAGGTTCTTCTCTCGCCTTCCGTATACGCAAGCGGAGGAAGTAGATGCCCTGTCATGCCCCTGGAGGTTCACCACCGCATATGCCTTCCCCCCCCGGCCATTAATATTCAAGTTCCTCCTGAGACTTCTCAGAGAAACAGTCCAGGTACTGGCAATACTCCCATATTGGCCGAAGAGACCTTGGTTTCCTCTAGCTATGCGTCTCAGTGTGAGCGCTCCAATCAGGATCCATCCTTTCCCGCAACTTCTGACGCAGGGCAGTTTAGTTCATCCAGACCCTCAGAAGCTGAACCTTCGAATCTGGAGGTTGAGAGGCGAAGGTTCGAGTCCCTAGGATGCTCCCCAGGGGTCATAACAACCCTCCTAGGAGCCAGGAAACCAGCAACCAATGCTATATATTCTAGAATATGGGACAAGTTCTTGTCATTTGCTGCCTCAAATGAGTTTAATCCAATCTCTCCTTCTACATCAGGTGTTCTTGCCTTCCTCCAATCAGGACTTGATCTGGGCCTTGGCCTAAGTTCCCTCAAAGTGCAAGTAGCAGCAATTTCTGCCGCAACAAATAAAAGATGGGCGGAAGAGCCCTTAGTAGTCACTTTCCTCAGAGGAGTGCTGAAGATCCGGCCACCTGCCAGACGGTCTTTTCCCAAGTGGGATTTATCCCTGGTCCTTGAAGTCCTCTCTGACCATCCATTTACCCCAGTGGAACAACTGACAATATGGAACATAACTCTGAAAACGGTTTTTCTGTTAGCCATTACATCTGGTAGGAGGATCTCAGAACTCCACTCGTTGGGAATAGGTAACGACCACATCTCTTTCTTTCACGATAGAGTAGAACTTCGTCCCCTTAGGGGGTTCACACCTAAGGTCTTTTTTTTTTTTTTTTTTTTTTTTTTTTTTTTTTTCTTTTTTTTTTTTTTTTTTTAATTCAATCATTTTTATTAATGTTCAAACAAAAAAAATACATCTCAGTGCATAGTATCATTACAATGATGCATTACAATTCAATTCAATCCTCAACTTTAGGTGTACATAATAAAATCCTATCAAAGAAGAACAGAGTGCTTTATTGTTTTATCCGCCTTACCCCTTTTCTTACTCCCTCCCCCCTCCCCCTCCCCCCCTCCCCTTCACCCTCCCCCCCCTACATCCGTGCATATTAAACTTCTTAATTCGTAAGGGCGTTATCTCTTTATTTATTATAGTATGTATCCCATTTCCTCTAGCCAGGGTCTCCAGAGTTTTTTAAATGCTTTTAGGTTCCTCCTTTTTATATATACTGTTTTTTCCTTCCACATTGTTTCAGTCACTGTTTTACACCATTCCTCTATTTGTGGGGGGGTTCTTGCCTGCCATCTTTGAGCTATAAGTTTTCTTGCCTGGAATAGACACCTCTGAACTATTATAGTTTTGCTGGTTCCAATGGTCACATCCTCCCCTACCCCCAGGATACATAACTTCGGTTCCATTTTAAGTTTTAGGGAAAATACTTTATTAATTGTTGCTAGGATCTCTGACCAGTACCGGAATAGTTTCGGGCATTTCCATAGCATATGCAACAAGTCCCCTTCCTGCTGGCATCTAGGGCAGTTGGCATCCGTTCCTCTCCCAAACTCAAATAACCTTTTAGGGGTGTAATACGTCCTGTGGATTACCATTAGGTGCGATATCCTTTGGGCAGGGGAGATCGATACCCGATGACCTCCCACTAATATCTCTCTCCATTGCCCATCTGGAATCGCACCCAAATCCCTCTCCCATTTACCTCTACTTTTAAGTTTTCCCGGGATCTCTATACTATTTTTACAAATATGTGGGTATATTTCAGCTACGGTCCCCCCATGGCCCTCCCGGTCTTCTAATTGCTGGAGTACGACAGATTCGCTCCAGGAGGGGCCTTGTCCCCCAAACTGCGAATTAAGGGCGTGTTTAATTTGTATATAGTTATACAGTGAGTTATCTGGTACACCAAATTCTACTTTCAACGTAGCAAAGGGTTTTAGTAGGGCCTGGTTATAAAGCTGGACTAGTTTCACTATTCCATTTTTTTCCCATGTTTTAATTGTTCCTATTTCATTTAGCTCTTGAAGATTCTTATTATTCCAAAGGGGAGTATGTTTAATCCATCCATTTATTCCCAGCAGAGTTTTCACAGTTCTCCACGCTTTTTTTATTAATTTAACCGTAGGGGTATTATATATAAAGGAGTCTGCTTCCAACGTCTCTATTACGGACTTATGGGGCGCTCCCATGATAATCAGCTTGTCCTTACTGTTTCCCCCTATATACTGTAGCTGGGCAGCCAAGAAATAGCTACGTGGGTGCGGAACAGCCATCCCCCCTTCCCGCGTGGGCAATTGTAAAGTTTGCAATCTTATCCTAGGGGTTCCTCCTTTCCATATAAGGACTCTAAAAATTGTTTCTATTTTATCAAACCATTTCCTGCCTATCCATATTGGGGAGTTCTGCATTATGTACAGCAGCTGGGGGAGCCATAGCATTTTAATTAAGTTGCACCTCCCCGCTACTGATAGTGGGAGGTCTTTCCAAATTTCAATCTTATCCTTAAATTTCTTTAATAGTGGGGCTAGGTTATTGTCAAGGTAGCTCTCTGGGTCATTAGTTATTTTAATACCTAGGTATTTTGTTAGTGTTGTTTTCCCCAACCTGTTAATGTCAGTATTTAAAGAGGTGTCTATACTATCCGGATCAAGTGGTAGCAGAACTGACTTTTCCCAATTTATGGACAAACCCGAGATTTTCTCAAACCTTGAGAAGATATTCATTACTTGATTCAGAGATTCCTCCGTGTCTCCCATGAATAAGAGGACATCGTCCGCATACAGAGCGATCCGCTCTTCACCGTCCTCTCTCTGGAACCCCACTATTTTCCTATCTTGCCTCACTGTTGTAGCTAATGGTTCCATGGCCAGGGCAAAAATCATGGGGGACAGCGGGCACCCCTGCCTTGATCCTCTCTCTAATCTAAACCCACTCGAGTAATCATTATTAACTTTAACTTTAGCATTTGGTTCATTGTACAATACTTTGACCCAATTTATAAATGAGGATCCAAAACCATATTCCTTTAGTACTCTCCAGACATATTCCCATTCTACGCTATCGAATGCTTTTACCACATCCAACAGAAGCATTGCTCTCGAGCCTCTGTTTTCCGTGGGAATCTGCAGATTTAAGAAGACTCTTCTTATATTCATGCTAGTTGTACGGCGGGGTATGAATCCCGTCTGGTCTGGGTGGACTATTTTATGAATCACTTTCTTTACTCTGGTGGCTAGAATTTTGGCTAAAATCTTAACATCTGCACAAAGCAGTGATATAGGTCTATATGATCCGGGGTCTAGGGGATCTTTCCCTTCTTTATGCAGTACTATTATTGTAGCTTCGGTCATTGACATAGGTAGTCTCCCTTGCTCTTTTGCCCAATTGAGGACCTCCAATAGTTCTTGAGACAATACCTCCCCGTACTGTTTATAGACCTCCGCTGGGAGACCATCAGGACCTGGAGCTTTACCGTTAGCCATTTCTGATACTGCTATTTTAATCTCTTCTATAGTGATTGGTCTATCTAGTTCCTCAACCTCTGCCTCCCCTAATGTTGGTATTTCTATGTTTTGAAAGAATTTGTCCATTTCCCCCTCATCCCTGGCCCCGCTGGATTTATATAGCTTGTTGTAGTATTCTTTAAACGTCTCTGTAATCTTTTCCAATTGAGATGAGATCTCACCAGTCAGGGTCTTAATGACCGGGACCACGGATGGGGGGGAGCCGGACCTAACTATACGAGCCAAAATCTTCCCTACTTTTTCCCCTTCCCCATACATAACTTGGTTCTGGAATGCCCTTTTATTTTCTACTTTCCTAATTATTATATCTTTGTACCTTTGTTGTTTATTTTCCCACACTTTCTGTTTTTCCGGGGAGGGATCGTTTATGTACTCCCTTTCGGCTGTAATTAATTCCCTCTTAAACCGCTCCTCACATTCTCGGGAGGTTTTTTTAATTTTAGACACCTTCTGTATGATTAAACCCCTTAAGTATGCCTTCAGTGCGTCCCACATCACCCCTCTCGATGTAGTGCCCGAGTTGAGCTTTATAAATTCTTTTAGTTCTGTTAACACCCCCTCCTTGTTCTCTATTACTTCCAACCATACTGGATTCAGCTTCCATATTCTATTTGTTTTCTTATGGCCAGGATTTATCGTGATTATAAGCGGGGAATGGTCCGATACCCCTCTAGGATGGTAAATTATGTTATTTACTATTTGTGATGCTAGGCCATTCCCTAGAGCTAAATCAATCCTTGACAGTGAAGCACTGGAGCTCGAGTAGCACGAAAACTGTTGTGCCCTCGGGTTCCCTGTTCTCCACATGTCAAGCAGCCCTGCTTCTTGTAGGAATTGTTTCAACCGGTTTTCCTGTTTTTTCTGACGCTGTTTCCCCCCTGGGAGTCTGTCTATTTTATTATCTAGAACCATATTGAAGTCCCCAACCACTATAACTGGGAGTTCCGCCCTATCTATTATGAATTCCAACATAATGCACAGAATATCCAGTTTAAATGGTGGCGGGATATATAAATTAATCAGTATACATTCCAGATTCTCCACTACGCAATGCAAAAACACATAGCGTCCCTCATTGTCTATCTTGCACTGCCTGCAGGTGAACGTTACCCCACTACCAATCAAAAATTGAAACTCCTCTAGAATAGGAGGTATATGTGGAGTGAAACTGATGTTGATATCTCTTTTTCCATAAGTTACTTTTTGAATCTTTTGTCAGGTGTGTCTCCTGCAGGCAGGCAATTTCGACTTTGAGTGTATTTAGACCCTCATTTACTGCTGCACGTTTAGCAGGGGAACCCAAACCTCTAACATTCCATGAGCTAATATTCAGGACCATATTTTCTTACTTGTATTTATAAGCGGGAAGTCTGAGTTAGGGGAAAAAATAGCAATAAGAGGTAGGTAGACTAGTAGACTACCACCACAATTAGGAGAGAGAGATAGAATACCGCAAAATAAGGAGAGGAAAAAAAAAAAAAAAAAAAAAAAAAAAAAAAAAAAAAAGGGGGAACCTACCTCCCTACCACTGGATCCTCTCTCTACCACCCCCCATTCCCACTTATCTACAATACTTAACTCTGTTAATAAGAGGGGATTTCCCCCATACCACCATCTTTTTATTTTAGTGATTATAATTTTAGAAAACTTATATATACTATACGTGAGATCTATATTTACCATGACTATCTATAATTTACAGGTGCATTCAGTGCGACTTTGAGGAGAAGATATTCTTCTTTTTCTTTTTAAAGTGCAATCGTGCCCTTTTTGTATTTTCCTATTATGACCCTTACCCACCTTTACCCTCCTCCCCCATCCCTCCCCTCCCCCCCCCCACCTCTCTAGGTCCCCCTTGTAGGCTTTTTTAATGACCGTCACCCATTCCTCTACCACTACCCCTCTTCCCCTCCATCCTCCCTCCCTCCCCCCACTCCCTCCCCCCTCCCTCCATCTCACACCTGTATAGACACCTATCTTATTTATTTGCACCCCAGTGAAACCCCCCCACCCCACACTTATAAGTTATATCCTATTATATTCTTCCTTCCTCATTTAATTTTACATTTACATTCCATTTTACAGCCCCTGTTTCATTTTGGCAAGAGTTGATCTTTTTTTTCTTCCAACCAAGCTCGCACTTTCTCTGGAGATTCAAATATCTGACTACCTCCCAGCGCATTTACCCGAAGCCTAGCAGGGTAGAGGAGCGCATACGTAATGTCATACACTTGGAGGCTACGTTTGATGCCCAGAAATTCCATCCTGCGCTTCTGCAGTTCAGGTGAGAAATCGGGGTATATTGAGATCTTGGCTCCATTATAATATAGGTTCCCCCTTTCCCGAGCCTTTCGAAGGAGAGTCACTTTATCCTTGTGGTTTAGGAACTTCAACAGGAGAGCTCTTGGGGGGCTACCCTGGGCAGGGGGTCTAAATGGAACCCTATGTGCTCTCTCAATGGAGAACTGCTGTGTGAAAGTTTCTACTCCAAACGTCTCAATTAGCCATTTTTCCAAAAAACCTGCTGGGTCTACCCCCTCGCTCTTCTCTGGGAGCCCTACTATCCTCACATTATCTCTCCTGAGTCTGTTTTCCATTTCATCAAATTTTTCCAGAAGCCTTTTTATCTGATCTTTCTGCACTTTTAACTCGTGTTTCATTGGTTTTAGGTCATCTTCTAGCAGGCTTATTCTCCCTTCAGTTTCTGTCACTCTTTCCGCAATTTTCTTAAGGTCTTGGCTGACGTGAACTAGTTCTTCTCTCATAGCTTTCATCTGGTCTTCCATATTACTCAGGGATTGTTTACAGGAGTTGACTGCAGCAAGTATCTCTTTAAGAGATGGTTCATCTTCCGATACTTGTGTCTGAGTGCTGTTTATTTCCGTTGTTTTCCCCACCATGCTCGCCCCTTTGTTTGAGGGGTTCTTAAGTGTAGTGTTATTTGGGGGCGCACTCATCTGGCTCAGGCTCTTCCTATCTGCAGATGTTTTACTTTGTGTTTGATGTCCACCTTTCGTTGGTGTGTGGTCAGTTATGTTAACCAGCCGCTCCAGTTTTGCA
This sequence comes from Lithobates clamitans, assembly GCA_037952925.1. Classification (NCBI taxonomy): domain Eukaryota; kingdom Metazoa; phylum Chordata; class Amphibia; order Anura; family Ranidae; genus Lithobates; species Lithobates clamitans. The sequence goes on along the minus strand of JBBGZY010001079.1, from coordinate 1,972,032 downwards.
GTCGCCGCCACCGCGGCTGCGGTTGCCCCTGCTACCGTTAAAACTCCACCTTTTTCCTTCTCTTTTTCTTTAGCAGATCGTAGGGACTGAGACCCCATCGGTTCCGCAATTACGTGCTCATCCCCCTTCCTTCTAGTAGTCATGGCTGACTGCTCCGGCCTCTACCGAATAATTTATTTATGCTAGTGCAACCTCCCACAGAGGGGCTAGTGGCCAGATTTTAAATTGATATATAAAATGGCCAGCACACCAGATAACCCTTAAGGTGGTGCAGCTTATTGCTGACTAGAGTCCTGATGCTTAAACTACTGTTAGTCTTCACGATGTAATATGCCTATATATTAGGGTAAATCACTATAACACCAATGATTTCCACTGCATCACCTATGTGGGCTTGTATAAGTACAATTCTTCCGAAAATGGAAAATGTATAAAGTTGAGGCAGCTTGAGTAACATTAACCAGGGTATCTTCACCGAGAGCAGATAGAACAGTTCAGTAAGGCATATTGCAGTACAAGGCAAAGTGTGTATATAAGCTTGTACACTCACCCCAAAGTCCTCTGTATGTCGCTATGCACTGTTAAGCTGTTTCTACAGGGGGGAGTACGGCGTCTCTGCGCTTCGGATCCTTTTTCCCACACTGTCTTCTGCACCGGCGTCTAAACCAACGAAGCTGCTTTGTTTCAGCGTGTTCTCACACGTTCCCGCGAGAACTCGCTCGGCTCAGCTCTGCCTGTCCCCGCTCTGCCTCGGCACTTCGGGATCTTTCAGAAGCCGCCGATGCTTAAGGAGAGGTGCGGCGTTGTTTCGGCTTCTGTAGCGCGGCTTCAAGTTCTGCAGGTGGAAGTCGGTAGGAGGGCAGATAGGCACAGGGGCTGGCGGTTTCAGGGTTTCAGCTTTGGCACGCTGTATATCCCTCTTACACACTAGGGAAGGTATTCACTTCATTCTATGGTGGGGGTGAGGGAGACGCACACACACTCCTCACCTCACCATCTCACTCCACCATCCACTTCCGGTCCCGCCTCCCCTGAGTATGACACCTAAGGTCACTACTCCAAGCCACCTTTTGGAGCCCTGGGCACTGCCAGTATTTGCTGAAGCAGATTCAGGAGCATGTCACGAACTGGACATATCCAGAGTGCTCAGAGCCTACCTAGAGGCCACTAGATCCTTCAGGAACTCGGAAAGACTCTTGATTGTTCCATTCGGTAAATACAGGGGCAAAGAAGCTTCCATCAGAACTCTGGCATCTTGGGTGGTAAAGCTAATCCAGAAGGCCTACAGGATAAAGAATATGGAACCTCCATCCCGAGTGAGTGCTCATTCCACAAGGGCAGTCTCAACCTCCTGGGCAGCAAGGGCTAACGTGTCATTAGAAACGGTGTGCAGGGCCGCCACCTGGTCTTCTCGCAATACTTTCCTCAGACACTACCGTATCGACCCAGGAGCTCTCACAACGGTTGAGTTCGGGAGAAGGGCAGTTCAGGCTGCGATGTCTCATTCTAATTAAACATTTATTGTTAAGCATTATCCCACCCGTGTCAGCTAGTTATTTATCACTAGTATGCTGCCATGGAGGCACCAGGAAAACGGAAAATTGTATCATACTTACCGTAATTTTCCTTTCCTGGTGCCTATCCATGGCAGCATACGCTCCCACCCTCGGTATTCTATTTTACGGAGAATGTTGGGGGAGGGACTACGTCTTTAATTTATGCTATTCACTGGTCCTGAGGGAGGAGTCGAGGCGGAGCTCTATCACTAGTATGCTGCCATGGATAGGCACCAGGAAAGGAAAATTACGGTAAGTATGATACAATTTTCCGTTTTAAAGTGATTGTAAAGGTAATTTAAAAAAAAAAAAAAAATAACAAACATGTTATACTTACCTTCACTGTGCAGCTCGTTCTGCACAAAGTGGCCCCGAACCTGGTCTTCTGGGGTCCCTCGGCGGCTGTTTCGGCTCCTCCCTGCAAGCATTTACCACCTTAATGCGAGCTCCCTCGCACGGTGGTGAGTGCTTGCGGGCGCGCTCCCGTGATACAGCCGGCGGCTATAGCCGCTCGCTGTATCACTCGGCCCCGCCCCCTGGCGCGCCGCGTCATCAGATGTGATTGACAGCAGCGCGAGCCAATGGCTGCGCTGCTTTCAATCCATCCACTGCAGCCAATCAGCGACCAGGCTGAGCTGCAATGAGGACGAGCAGCGAAGATTCGAGGGGTCAGGTAAGTAAAACGGGGGGGCTGGGGGCGGCGGTACTGTCAAAAGTTTTTTCACCTTAATGCATAGAATGCATTAAGGTGGAAAAATTTTTACCTTTACAACCCCTTTAATTTTGTTTGAAGAGTTAACCTTGTGATCTTGTGAGAGAGAAGACCAGCTGACTCACCTTAATATCAACTCAGAGCATTGTGTCACCTGTAGAGGGCGCACACAATGCCTAATTACATCAATTTATGGTTTTCCCGCTTGCATATATATGTCTTTATTGTAAAACTTAGCTATGAATAAGCACCTGCTATAACGGTGTGAAACGCGTCAGTGGTTTTATCCTTGCTGTATGGATCTATTATAACAATAAAGAAATAGTTTTTCATTGGAATGCGGCCACCCGGACCTTTCTGTTCAAAGTTTTAAAATGGTTGCAGCCAGACTCAGTGGAGGGAGATTTCTGCAGCAAATTTGGCAAGTACAGAATCGCAGTATATATAAAATAATACGCAAAGTGGTTGGAGGGAAGCTTCAGAACGGCAAAGATGTTTTTATTACAAATTATGTGAGCAGGCTGCAGTTTCTCTTGCCGACCGGCTCCTGTACATATACGTCGGCACTTTAACCACTTCCCGACTGGTGCACGCCGATGTACGTCGGCAGAATGGCACGGCTGGGCAAATGGACTTACAGGTATGTCCATTTGAATTCCCTGCCGTGCCATTGCGTGCGCGCCGCCGGCCGGGAGCTCCGTGAGTCGGGTCGCGGGTCCCACGGACTCGCTCGCTGCGGGGATACCCGCGATCGCCTCATGGAGAGGACGAACGGGGAGATGCTGATGTAAACAGCATCTCCCCGTTCTGCCTAGTGACAGTGTCACTGATCACCGCTCCCTGTAATTGGGAGCAGTGATCAGCGTAGTGGCACACACAGCCCATCCCCCTTACAGTTAGTAATCACTCCCCTAGGACTTACTTAACCCCTCCCCGCCCCCTAGTGGTTAAACCCTTCACTGCCAGTGTCATTTACAAAGTAATCAGTGCATTTTTAATCGCACTGATCTCTGTATAAATGACAATGGTCCCAAAAATGTGTCAAAAATGTCCGACATGTCCGCCATAACGTCACAATAAAAATCGCTGATCGCCACCATTACTAATAAAAAAAAAAATATTAATAAAAATGCCATAAAACTATCCCCTATTTTGTAAACACTATAACTTTTGTGCAAATCAATCAATAAACGCTTTTTGCGATTTTTTTTTTACCAAAAATATGTAGAAGAATACGATCGGCCTAAGCTGAGGAAAAAAAATGTTTTTTTAAATATTTTTGGGGGATATTTATTATAGCAAAATGTAAAAAATAATGCGTTTTTTTCAAAATTGTCGCTCTATTTTTGTTTATAGCGCAAAACATAAAAATCGCGATAGGGGCGTGGCTAGCCTTGGGAGAAGATGGCTGCTTGATCACTCGGCTCCCTCTCACCACGGTCTAACTTCTATCTTTACTGGGGTACACAACTGCCATCCACCCCCCCAATAATGGGAACATCCTCCCGTGGATCATCGCAAAGCAGATCCCGATCTCCACGAGAAACCGCCGGCCGCGTAAGTCACATGATCCCGGAAATCTTCCGGTCACAGCGCACAACAATGGCGACCTCCCTGCCTGCTTCGGACTCCTCACAGCCCCACACTGAGATCGTTCTCACCCCCACCGTCATCAACAACACCCCACAGATGCCCTCTCTGCCTTCCCATCGTCAGCCTAGCCTACAAGACTTACAAGCAGTGGCAGCTGATATTAAGGACACGCTGTTCACAGCCATTACTGACTTACGTCATGAACTGCAGGCCATCACAGGTCGCATACAGCGTGTGGAAGACAAGGCCGTGCAACAACAGTCGACAATGACGACTATTCAACACAAAGCAGACTTCCACACTATGCAGCTGAGAGATCTTCAGCGTCATGTTGAAGATCTCGACAACCGCGGTCGCAGACACAACCTAAGGGTAAGGGGAGTACCCGAGTCAGTGGAACAGGCTGAAATCTCCTCAGTGGTGACAGGCCTCTTTAATCATGTCCTGGATCGCCCTGAACAAACACCGATTATAATGGAACGTCTCCACAGGGCACTTCGCCCCAAAGGCAGGGATTCCGATCCCCCCCGGGACATTATCTGCTATGTGAATGATTTCTCCATCAAGGAAGAAATCCTCCAAAAAGCCCGCGAAAAATCTGTTTTAGAATTTAATGGCGGCCCTGTTCACATATACCAGGACCTCTCTGCTATTACACTGCGCCACCGCAAAGACCTGCGCCCCCTGCTGGACACCTTGAGAACAAGAGGAATCCGGTATCGCTGGAAGTTTCCGTTCGGTCTCTCCGCCTCCTTCCAGGGCCGCTCAGCACTTCTGAGAGTGCCAGAAGATTTGGACTCTTTTTGTCGTACACTAGACATACCTTACACTCCGGTCCCGAACTGGTACGCAGAGTTTACTATACAACCCCCCAACGACGGTCCTCAATCAGCAGAACCGATGGATGTCCACAACACCAGCTTCCGCAGAAGACGCTCGCCCTCCTCAGCCAGAGCCGGCCCTGTTCCAGGCCCGCACTACCAACCATCCAGTCCCATGTCAGCTCCCCTTCCTCGCAGGGCGCGCCGAGACCGCTGACTGCCCGGATCTGAACGTGAGAAACCATTATGCGCATATCAATATTCCTCCTGCCGCCTTTCCTACTTATACATCTAACAACTGTAGACATCTAACGTCCCCTGAAGGAACTCATCCAGAACCAACACATAGATGACAAAGGTAACCCGAATGCCTGATGACCTCCCCCCGTCCTTCAGATTACTCGAGACATTTCACAAACACTGTGACTCCTCTGGAAAACGCTCTACTCCAGCAATACATCTGCAATTCCACTCTTCCCAACATCGCACGGTCCTGCTGCATCCGGCAAGAATGAACACATGTCGATAAGCAAACTACCGCCCGGTGCACCCCCCGATCAGGAACTCTCCACCGTCACCTCTATGTTCCCCCTCACCGGAACACCGGAGAAGACGAATCCAGCGGCTATCCCATCAGTCATCCTCCATTACTTCACCCGACGATTGAACTTCTCTACAGCAGCCATACCTAACCCTGCGGTTTATAGGTAATATTGCTTCTATCCGCCTGACCCGAGATTTACATTGCATTAATGACTCCTGCTAGGCCCTATTGATCTGAGCTATATACTGTATAGTGCAAGCTCTCACATTCCAGTAGGGGAATATTACTCCAGCCCTATGCCTCAAACAACACTCTGAGACACAAACCCTCATAGTGTGTTAACATATAGATCTATTTCAGCTGAACCCACCTATATATCCACACAATAATTTCCCACACGCACTAAACATATACAAATAACTGGGCTCGGAGTCAAAGACATACAAATCTCACTACACGCTCAAATTAACCATACATAAACGACCACCTAAGATTACCGGTAAAAACGCATATAGATTTGGTGATACACTGACAAGGTTTACCATACTCAGACCCTCTCGGATCACTTAACGGGAGCGATTTGCTGTTCAAATACAAGACAGTAACGCTCCTCTCAACACACCTTACCAGGGCAGTCGAGGTCAGAGACACAGAAACCCTATTGCAAACGCAAAGGACACATGCCATCACACCCTCTAGTGGTAGTTGGGCTTAACACTATGATCAATAAACCATACCCCCCCACTGGCCTCAACGATACACTCATGCGGAAACAATAGTGAACGAGAAGACAAGGCTCACAATCAATATGCTTCCACCAGGATCACAACCTATATCCCCTCACGGATTGTCCAACACAGAGACCTGGAGGCTTCACCAAGCTCTTACACAACACATATCCCATTAAAATACACGGGCTCCAAGGTCCACTTACAACAGGCGCTAGATGGTACTCTAACTCAGATCACACTCCACCTCCTTATAGGAGAAACTGAATATGGCCATTTAGAAGCCGCAATGTCTATGAAGCTTTATGGTTACAACTGTTAGTACTTTGTTTTAGATAACCTTATACTCATTTGTTTTGGAATGTTCTACACAAACGAGAAAGCTAAGTGTCAAGTGACTAATACATATCTGTTACCGTTGTGACAACTCTTTGATGTTAGACGAATGATCATTGCAGTCACGTATAGTTCGATGTTCTCTATAAATTTTCTTCTCTCAACACACTCTCACATAATACACAAACCTTCCTAGACCTGCAGTCGCTTTACACATATAATAACCCACACAAACGGTGTTGCAATTAACATTCTAGACCGTCACCCCAACGCCTCCATTACTGTTATGTTCCACAATCTTTTCAACAAATCTTTCTGATCACCCCCCACACATTCAAGATCCCCATACTGTCGCCCCACAAACACCCCTAGCATATCTCCAGCAGACTGTTGGTGAGACGGACCTCGTCGGTCATCCCTACCCCTCTCTTTGTACACAAATACACATCTCTCTCAAGTCTTCTACCAACCCCCACACGGTGGTTCTACAATTCTCACCTAGCCCATAATCACTGCTACTAGACTAAATCCACCAATTTATTCCGACGTATACATTCTGTGGCCCCGAACACCGATTTAGGTGACCGGACCACCACATAGTGTCGGATTATTTTACCCCCCACCTTCGATACCTCCCTCTCTCCCCACTGCCCTTTCCCTAAACTCTCTCTCTACCTCCCCTCTCAACCTGCCACAGCCCAAACCACAACACAGGATAATCACCACAAAACTCACCATGATCCCACGATCCAAAAACTCACAGGAACCCATGCTTAAAATTATTTCGCTCAATGTGAAGGGCCTCAATACTCCAGAAAAAAGATCCAAACTCCTCCTTACCATGCACAAACTTCACGCCAGTATCATAATGCTACAAGAAACACATTTCCGTTCTGACAATACCCCTAAACTATCCAACGCCCAATATCCAACAGCGATACACGCAACCAACCCCCAACACAAAACGAAAGGGGTTTCGATCCTAATTGCTAAACACTGCCCTTTCAACATCACTGACTCCCTCATAGACCCAGAGGGCAGATATCTTTTCATTAAAGGCTCGATACAAAACAAAACTGTAACTCTAGCAAATGTCTACGCCCCAAACAAACACCAAGTAACATTTTTTAGATCAGTCATCACAGCTCTTACACCCTTCCAGGAAGGCACACTTATACTAGGAGGAGATTTCAATGTTCCCCTACACCCCATACAAGACACATCCACTGGAAAAACAATATTACCATACAGAGCACTGAAAGACATCCAATCCCTGCTTAAACGTCTACTACTTCACGATACATGGCGTACCCTAAACCCGGACACTAAAGACTATACTTTCTACTCAGCACCACATCACCGATATTCAAGAATAGATTATCTTTTCCTGACCCAAAATGACCTTCCCCTACTTCAACACACCTCCATCGAACCCATGACAATTTCGGATCATCACCCTATCTCCATGTCACTCCGACTCCCTGACTCGACTCCACGCTCGCGGCTGTGGAGATTGGACCCCTCCCTGCTCACTGACCCCTCCATCGCGAAAGAAGCAGAATCCACTATAAAACAATTCTTCCTCGAAAACAACCCTGATGACACCTCCCCACTCAACAACTGGGAAGCCCACAAAAGTGTCATAAGAGGAACCTTCCTAGCGGCAGCGGGCAAGAGAAATAAAGAAAAAAGGAAACAACACACAGATTTAATTAATAAGATCTGTAAACTTGAAGGGATACACAAACAATCCCAAGCAATTACCGTTCTGAATGAATTAATCCAAGCTAGGAAAGATCTCTTAGACTTATTAGATCGACAGATACAACGCAAATACATTCTCTCCAAAAAAAAATACTATGAATTTGGCAATAAAGCTAGCAAAATGTTGGCCAGAGCACTGCAAATATCTCGCTCTAACAATACTATACACTACATCACTGACCCCTCAGGACGAAAAATATCCAAAACCCCTGACATCGCACAACAATTCGTACAGTACTACAGTAAATTGTACAACCTGACCACCTCCCCTCCACCCACTGACGGAATCGCTCGCACCCAAATGATAACCGACTTCTTAAAACAGTATAGCCCAACCCCGATATCAGATTCCGTAGCCCAAGACTTAAATGCCCCTCTTACCCGCACAGAAGTTGACATAGCCCTGAAACAAATGAAACCCGGTAAAAGCCCCGGCCCTGACGGCCTAACCGCCAGTTACTACAAAACGTATGCAGAAATACTAACCCCCTCTTTTCTAAAAGCCTTCAACTCTTTTGCACTCCCGACCAACCCCCCGCGAGACCTACTAACAGCCCACATAGCAGTAATTCCCAAACCCGATAAAGACCAGTCCTTAGTTACTAATTATAGACCTATCTCTTTGCTCAATGTAGATCTTAAATGGTATGCGAAAACATTGGCAAACAGACTCCTTCCTCTAATCCCCACACTCATTGGCCTTGAACAAGTGGGATTCGTCCCAGGACGAGAAGCAAGGGACAACACCCTTAAAGCGATCAATATCCACCACTGGCTCACAACCACCAAGAATACAGGTTTTATGCTTTCCCTCGACGCGGAGAAGGCATTCGACAGGGTGGCATGGGACTACATGAGAGAAACCCTCACAGCTATAGGCCTCCCTCCAACGATGCTAAATTTTATATCGGCTCTGTACTCCAGCCCCACTGCGAAAGTCCAAGTAAACGGGCACCTGTCGGATGCCTTCTCCGTGTCGAACGGAACTCGCCAAGGCTGCCCTCTATCCCCTTTAATTTTCATTCTCACTCTTGAACCCCTCCTTAGACGCATAAACGCCAATCCAGACATCAGGGGTATCCAAATTAAACATCGTACCTACAAACTGGCCGCATTCGCCGATGACATCTTATTATTTCTCACAGACCCTCTAACCACAATCCCAAACCTACTCAATGACTTCCAAACCTTTCGTAACCTTTCCAATCTCCAAATCAACTTTTCCAAATCAAATGCACTCAATATCTCCCTACCTACCGAACTATGTCATCGATGCCAGAGTAACTTTCCTTTCACATGGAATAAGCAAGCCATCCCATACTTGGGCATTCAGATGCCATCTTCACTAACGGACCTATATAACCTAAATTACGCCCCACTTCTTCGAAAAATACAAACTGACCTTAAACATTGGACCACAGGACAGTTCTCCTGGTTCGGCAGGGCCGCCATAATCAAAATGAACATCCTACCCAGAATCCTTTATCTTTTACAAACCATCCCAATAAAACTACCACCATCATTCTTCTCTACTTACCACAAAGCTTGCACAGCCTTCATATGGGGTAAATTGCATCCGAGAATTAGCTTTAAGAGACTCACAACACCCAAACACTTAGGAGGCATAGGACTCCCAGACATATATAAATATCAGCAAGCGTGCCACTTAGCCAGGGTCATCGATTGGAACGTACACTCCAAACAAAAAGATTGGATTCAACTAGAACAATCACTATCGACTGTGCCCATCCGAAACCTACCATGGATCGATTCCTCCGTAACACCCCCAGAATACATGCAACACCCACTTGTCCAACCTACCATACTCTCATTCCGTAAGTCATGTAGCACAAATAAAATCTCAACAGTAAAAGGCCCGATGACACCTTTACGGCTGAACCCTGGATTTAACCCAGGAATGCATTCCTCCTTTTTACTACACATATGGCCCCACCAGACTGTTAGAGCCGAACAATTTTTTGAAAGAGGCAAATTCTTATCATACACTGAATTGACCTCCAAACTAAGCACGGGAACCTTCCCCTTTTGGACATACGTACAATTACGTAACTTCTTCGCCGGACCCAAACCCACACCGGAATGGTCCAGACCCACAACCCCGTTTGAAAACCTATGCCTGAGTGACAATACCCTAACACATCTGATCTCACAAACATACAACCTCTTATTCACCGATCACACCCAAACTGAACATTGGAACGTCAGGCAATGGGAACGAGATCTTTCCTTGCATTTGACCGAACAAGAATGGACTAACATATACACACTGATTCATAGAGGCTCACTAAATGTGCAAGTCCAAGAAAATGCCTATAAATTATTCTCCAGATGGTACAGGACCCCACTTTTGCTACATCACTTCAACCCGCAAATACCCCAAACTTGTTGGAGATGTAAATCAGACACAGGCTCTCTATTGCATATCTGGTGGTCCTGCTCCAAGATCCAACCTTTCTGGAAAGCAGTCCACACACTAATCTCGCAAATCACGACATACTCCCTGAATTTTGATCCCGCAATGTTTCTGCTTCATCACTCCTCAACACACATACCGGCATATCATCGCTCTTTAACCATGCATTTGGTGAACGCAGCTAGAATGTGTATACCCCCCAAATGGCGATCCTCCGATCCGCCTACCATTACTGATTGGTTCCATCGCATCAACCAAACAAAAGTAATGGAAGACGTTATCCATCAATCAAACGACACACAAGCTAGGTTCACCAAAACATGGACATGCTGGATTCATTTCACTACAACGACTGAATACAAAAATTATACAGTCTGATAACCCCCACAGGGCTGTGGCAGGTTCTTCAGGCCCCCCGGACTTTAATCACATACATTCCTACACAGCTCGCTTACCATCCAACCCTACATCTCCATCCCAACGCTACATATACGACACCTATCATTACCAGCAAAAATTGTAAGATCGACAGCGATCATAACGATATGCCACACGCACATGCCCACTCCCCATTTCTCAATCCCTGCCCCCCCACTACGACCAACCCTTTTTATCCTTTCTCCTCGATACATGAAACCACACGCCCTCCCGCATTAGCTCCATCCCTATTCATCATACTCTACACCCCATACTCCCTCCAACATAAAAATGGAACTAAGTATATTTATTACACTCTTCAATAAAGCCTTAATTACATATTTTAACAACATACTTTTAACACCCCATGTTACTGTAATTAAAGTACGTTACAATTTTTATGCTTTTTTCTATGACAAACAAAAGGCATAGTTGACTTCAATGTCTGAATTTTGCGATCAAAGCGGCTGCGTCCGCAATGTTACTATTACCTGTGTTTTCACGTATTTCCTATTTCTTCTGTACATGTTAATCTCTACATGAAAATTTCAATAAAAACTTGTTTAAAAAAAAAAAAAAAAAAAAAAAAAAAAAAAAAAAAAAAAAAAAAAAAAAATCGCAGAGGTGATCAAATATCACCAAAAGAAAGCTCTGAATGTGGGAAAAAAAGGACGTCAATTTTGTTTGAGAGCCACGTCGCACGACCGGGAAATTGCCGAATCGCAAAAAGTGCTCTGGTCAGGAAGGGGGTAAAATCTTCCGGAGCTGAAGTGGTTAAAGATACTGCCACAACCGAGGTATTCATCTCTTCAGGAGCCGATCGTGTTTACGATAATGGTGGTCTCTGCGGCGGATTCCCGGTGGGAGGGGGGTGGCATCTCTCCCGCCGCTCTCCCGTGCCCTCCGCCGCTTACCGGAGCCGTCGGCAGCGGCGGAGGCGATCGGGACCTTTTCCTTGGCCGGATATGGAGATGAGTGAGGGGAAGATGGCCCCCACCCGTCTCCATACCATAGCAGGGCGGAAGTGACGTCATAATGTCACTTCCGCCCATGTGTCTTAAAGGGCCATTTTTTCAAAGTCATTTTTTCAAATGACAATTTAAAAAAAAAAAATTTTTATTGCATTTAAGTCCAAATATGAGGTCTGAGGACTTTTTGACCCCAGATCTCATATTTAAGAGGCCCTGTCATGCTTTTTTCTAATACAAGGGATGTTTACATTCCTTGTAATAGGAATAAAAGTGACCCAATTGTTTTATTTTTTTTTAAAACAGTGAAAAAATAAATAAAATAAAGTAAAATAAATGTTTTTCTAAAGCGCCCCGTCCCAGAGAGCTCGCGCGCAGAAGCGAACGCATACGCGAGTAGCGCCCGCATATAAAATGGTGGTCAAACCACACATGTGAGGTATCGTTGCAAACGTTAGAGCAAGAGCAATAATTCTAGCCCTAGACCTCCTCTGTAACTCAAAACATGCAATTTTTTAAACGTCGCCCATGGAGATTTTTAAGGGTAAAAGTTTGACGCCATTCCACAAGCAATTTTGAAGCGTGACATGTTGGGTATCAATTTACTTGGCGTAACATTATCTTTCACAATAAAAAAAAATGGGCTAACTTTACTGTTGTCTTATTTTTTTTATTCAAAAAAGTGATTTTTTTTCCCCAAAAAAGTGCGCTTGTAAGACCGCTGCGCAAATACGGTGTGGAAAAAATGTATTGCAATGACAACGCCATTTTATTCTCTAGGGTGTTAGAAACAAAAAAAACAATATATAATGTTTGGGGGTTTTAAGTAATTTTCTAGCAAAAAAAAAACGTTTTAAACTTGTAAACACCAAAATCTCAAAACGAGGCTGGTCCTTAAGTGGTTAAGGAGGAAGTGAAGCAGGCTCCTGCAGCTTCTAATGCACACTGTGCGAAGCTCACATTGTGCATTGAAATCATAGAAAGCAATTTCAGTACAGGAGAGGAGAGAAGAGTGAAGGGAAAAACTGGAGTTCATCTTTAAGAATATAAGTTATTATTTTCAAGTTTCATAAAATACTGAATTGTTTTTTTCCAGTATATCATTGCCAAAAGAAGTATTTTTAGGTAAGACAATGCACCCGCAGCATTAAACTAAAAAAGTTACAAGTGTTGGTTGAATTCTTCTGAGTTAGTGAAATTCATAACTTTTTTTTTTTTTGGCTGGAGAGCAAATTGGGGTAAGATTCCAACCTGACAAATCTGGATGTGCTAGAGAATTCTCTTCGACAACTTAGATGGGAAGACTTTAAATCACGTTCACAAGGAGATTGATGTTTGTTTGCGGAATGCTTTCTAATGGTGTCAGGTAGGTGTGTGTTCCCGAGGCTTCGGAATTATTTTAGTGGAAGGCTCCCATCATTAAGGTTGATGATGTGCCTGCAACTAGGAAAGACAGAGGAATGCTCAGAACAGCAAAGTGATTTGTATCCCTTTTCTGTGCCAAAAACTTTCATCATCCATCGCTCTGACAGTTATGATTTGCTCAGGTTTTCTTCGGGGTGTTTGTAACAAAGCTTTGAATTTATTGTTTTGTGATTTGCATCTTTATTTCAACCATGTATAAAATCTGCGATGTTTAAAAGAAACACAATATTTTATATTTTATTCCTGTTTGGCGAGGAAATGGGGCGGATTGGGGGGAGGTGAAAAAAAAAAAAGTTCCAGTCACGGAATGCTGCAGACGATTAATGGAATTAGGATGATTATTTGTTACGGGACTGCGAGTTTATCTCTTTGGGTCAAAATAACTGAAAGATGCATTAAATGACTAAATCAGATACTTTATCTGTCAGCATTAAAAATTGCTGAGATATCACAAAAAATAGCAACAGCATGATTTAAAAAGAAAAAAAAATACCTTTCGTCATTGAAAAATAATTAAAGATTTCAGGTAAAGTCCAAGGTTAGTCAAAAAAAGGTTTTAAAAAAAATCAGCACAAGGGACATGACTGAGGTAAGTGGCGATTCACACAGGTGCAACACGACTTCAACGCGACTTTAGCGCGACTTTGCAAGGCGACTTCAACGCGACTTCAATGCTACTTCAGCGAGACTTTAAGCAACTTACAACGCAACTTCAAGTCGCCTCCAGGACAGGCGACTTTAGCTGTGGCCAATCACAGAATAATCAGCTCTCTGGGAGGGAAGGGTTTGCCTGGGTAAACTAATTTCTTTTACTGTAAAGTCACTTCAATATAGAAGGAGATCCGACTTGGAGGCTACTTCCATTGAATTCTATGGGTACAGGTCGCCTAGAAGTCGCCTTGAAGTAGTACAGGAACCTTTTCTGAAGTTGGCGCGACTTCAGTAGTGTACATTAAGACGCTCTCATTGACTATAATGCAATTCTTAATGTCAAGCGACTTGGGGTGACTTGAGGGCTGACAAGTCGGATCCCAAGTCGTTGTAGTGTGAACCGACCCTTTCTCACTCCCATCCCAAATGACCAGATGATCACTATTCATATCTTGTTTTCTTTGTGGGTGATAGGCCATGGTACCTCTTTATTTAACACAAGAAATAACATTAAAGTGGTATTAAAGTCTTGCTTGTTTTTTTTTTTAAATAACAAACAGGTTACACTTGCCTGCTCTATGCAGGTGGCACAAAGCACCCGTATCCTCCTCTTCTCGGGTCCTACTCCGGCACTCCCTGCCCCTCCCTCCTGCCGGGTGCCCCCACAGCTTGATCTGGGTGCACCCAAGCAGACATGCTCCCAAGCTGCGGCTCTGTGTGTCCACACACAGAGCCATGGCTCAGCCCCTCCCCTTCTGTCTCCTGATTGGCTCACTAGCTGTGATTGACAGCAGAGGGAGCCAATGGGCAAAAGCCAATCAGGAGTGCAAGTACCTGGAGAGCCAAGGTTCTCATGGACATCGCTGGATTGAGAGGGGGCTCAGGTAAGTATTAAGGGGAGCTGGGGGGGGGGGCTGCTGCACACAGAAGGTTTTTTACCTTCATGCATAGATTGCATGAAGGTAAACAACCTTGTGCCTGTACAACCATTTTAAATACAAAATGAGAAAAACACATTGGAGTGGGAGAGTGCAAAATCTGGTGCAGCTCTGTATAGAAACCAATCAGATTCCAGAATTTACTGTCAAAGCTTAATTCAACAAATTAAAGTTAGAAGATGATTGGCTACCGTGCACAGCTGCACCAGATTCTGAGTGCTTCAGATTTAGTAAATCCCCCCCATTAAATACATAACAGAACATCAAAATATCTGTATGACTGATCCTTCCAGATCTAAGGTCTTTGAAGGAACATGTATAAACACAACCTGGCTATATCTGCTACCCAATGAAAAGACCCTCAGGCGCTACTGCACTGCCTTGGGGACAATTAACCACCAACGTAACCCCAAACACAACCTAATAACCACCCCAATGTTACCAATGCAACCTATTTTCGGTAAGACACATCCATACCTGAAATGGGTCCAACACATCCAAAAACATCCCTGGGAATTACAGACCAGTTAGCCTAACATCAATAGTATGTAAACTCTTGGAGGGGATGATAAGGGACTATATACAAGATTTTAGTAATAAGAATGATATCATTAGCAGTAATCAGCATGGATTTATGAAGAATCGTTCTTGCCAAACCAATCTATTAACCTTCTATGAGGAGGTGAGTTGCCATCTAGATAAAGGAAGGCCCGTAGACGTGGTGTATCTGGATTTTGCAAAAGCATTTGACACAGTTCCCCATAAACGTTTACTGTACAAAATAAGGTGCGTTGGCATGGACCATAGGGTGAGTACATGGATTGAAAACTGGCTACAAGGGCGTGTTCAGAGGGTGGTGATAAATGGGGAGTACTCAGAATGGTCAGGGGTGGGTAGTGGGGTTCCCCAGGGTTCTGTGCTGGGACCAATCCTATTTAATTTGTTCATAAACGACCTGGAGGATGGGATAAACAGTTCAATCTCTGTATTTGCAGACGATACTAAGCTAAGCAGGGCAATAACTTCTCCGCAGGATGTGGAAATCTTGCAAAAAGACCTGAACAAATTAATGGGGTGGGCGACTACATGGCAAATGAGGTTCAATGTAGAAAAATGTAAAATAATGCATTTGGGTGGCAAAAATATGAATGCAATCTATACACTGGGGGGAGAACCTCTGGGGGAATCTAGGATGGAAAAGGACCTGGGGGTCCTAGTGGATGATAGGCTCAGCAATGGCATGCAATGCCAAGCTGCTGCTAATAAAGCAAACAGAATATTGGCATGCATTAAAAGGGGGATCAACTGCAGAGATAAAACGATAATTCTCCCGCTCTACAAGACTCTGGTCCGCCCGCACCTGGAGTATGCTGTCCAGTAGGGATGAGCTTCGTGTTCGAGTCGAACCCATGTTCGACTCGAACATCGGCTGTTCGACCGTCCGTCGAATTGCGAACGATATGGGCCGTTCGCGCCAAATTCGTGTGGCGCGTCACGGCCCATAATTCACTGCGGCATCGCAGTGCATTGCTGGCTGATGATTGGCCAAGCATGCACTATGACCCGCATGCTTGGCCAATCACAGCGCCGCCTGAACAGAGAGCCGTAATTGGCCAAAGCCAAGGAGGCTTTGGCCAATTATGGCTCAGGGGATTTAGTACACGCCCCACACTATATAAGGCCGCCTGCACGGCGGCCCTGTGTAGTGTGTGTTCCGGCGTTGAAAGAGATAGACAGAGAGACAGTGTTTGATTTGAGTTAGATAGATTAGGCAGAACAGTCAGTCAGTTAGCTGCACTTACAGTGTATTGTGTATATATATGCATCCCAGGTGTTGCATATATATATATACACTGTATTCAGTTTAGCTAGATCCGTTCCTGTTATCTTCTATCTAGACTATTTACATTCAGTGCAGTGTGTCCTGCTCACAGTGTTCAGCTAGATCCGTTCCTGCTATTTACATTCAGTACAGTGCTTCCTGCTCACAGTGTTCAGCTAGATCCGTTCCTGCTATTTACATTCAGTGCAGTGCGTGCTGCTCACAGTGTTCAGCTAGATCCGTTCCTGCTATTTACATTCAGTGCAGTGCGTGCTGCTCACAGTGTTCAGCTAGATCCGTTCCTGCTATTTACATTCAGTGCAGTGCGTCCTGCTCACAGTGTTCAGCTAGATCCGTTCCTGCTATTTACATTCAGTGCAGTGCGTCCTGCTCACAGTGTTCAGCTAGATCCGTTCCTGCTATTTACATTCAGTGCAGTGCGTGCTGCTCACAGTGTTCAGCTAGATCCGTTCCTGCTATTTACATTCAGTGCAGTGCGTCCTGCTCACAGTGTTCAGCTAGATCCGTTCCTGTTATCTTCCTACTGACAGGCAGGCTTGTCTGGTTACAGTATATAAAGCTACCTGAAGAAAATTACAGGTGTTCTTTTTGATCCTATTAGTACCACGGTCAGGCAGCTAGACTATTTACATTTAGTACAGTGTGTCCTGCTCACAGTGTTCAGCTAGATCCGTTCCTGTTATTTACATTCAGTGCAGTGTGTCCTGCTCACAGTGTTCAGCTAGATCCGTTCCTGCTATTTACATTCAGTACAGTGCGTGCTGCTCACAGTGTTCAGCTAGATCCGTTCCTGCTATATACATTTAGTGCAGTACGTCCTGCTCACAGTGTTCAGCTAGATCCGTTCCTG
Source organism: Lithobates clamitans (assembly GCA_037952925.1). Classification (NCBI taxonomy): domain Eukaryota; kingdom Metazoa; phylum Chordata; class Amphibia; order Anura; family Ranidae; genus Lithobates; species Lithobates clamitans. The sequence goes on along the minus strand of JBBGZY010001079.1, from coordinate 1,954,452 downwards.
TTATCTTCCTACTGACAGGCAGGCTTGTCTGGTTACAGTATATAAAGCTACCTGAAGAAAATTACAGGTGTTCTTTTTGATCCTATTAGTACCACGGTCAGGCAGCTAGACTATTTACATTTAGTACAGTGTGTCCTGCTCACAGTGTTCAGCTAGATCCGTTCCTGTTATTTACATTCAGTGCAGTGCGTCCTGCTCACAGTGTTCAGCTAGATCCGTTCCTGCTATTTACATTCAGTGCAGTGCGTCCTGCTCACAGTGTTCAGCTAGATCCGTTCCTGCTATTTACATTCAGTGCAGTGCGTGCTGCTCACAGTGTTCAGCTAGATCCGTTCCTGCTATTTACATTCAGTGCAGTGCGTCCTGCTCACAGTGTTCAGCTAGATCCGTTCCTGTTATCTTTCTACTGACAGGCAGGCTTGTCTGGTTACAGTATATAAAGCTACCTAAAGAAAATTACAGGTGTTCTTTTTGATCCTATTAGTACCACGGTCAGGCAGCTAGACTATTTACATTTAGTACAGTGTGTCCTGCTCACAGTGTTCAGCTAGATCCGTTCCTGTTATTTACATTCAGTGCAGTGTGTCCTGCTCACAGTGTTCAGCTAGATCCGTTCCTGCTATTTACATTCAGTACAGTGCGTCCTGCTCACAGTGTTCAGCTAGATCCGTTCCTGCTATATACATTTAGTGCAGTACGTCCTGCTCACAGTGTTCAGCTAGATCCGTTCCTGTTATCTTCCTACTGACAGGCAGGCTTGTCTGGTTACAGTATATAAAGCTACCTGAAGAAAATTACAGGTGTTCTATCCCAGCTTAGTGCAGCTACAGGCCATTAGTATGTCTGGAAGGCCAAGAAGGAGAGGCAGACAGTCACAAGCCAATAAGAGAGGGCAAGCAGGCTCTGTGTCTAGTGCTGGTCGTGGAGACGGTGCATCCTCATCAGCACGTGGCCATGGGACACGCTTGGCCTTTTTTTCGGCAGCTGGCCGTGTTGAGCCGCAACATGCGGAAGACTTGGTCGAGTGGATGACCAAGCCGTCCTCATCCTCCTCATCCTCTCTCACCCATGCCCAGGGTGCTTTGTCTGGCAAAGCAGCGGCCTCTTCCCTCAGCTCAATGTCATCAGTGACTCCTTCCCTAGCCCCACCATGTCCTCCTGAGGATTCCCTCGAACTGTTTGACCACAGTGTTGGGTACATGCTCCAGGAGGATGCCCAGCGTTTGGAAGGCTCTGATGATGATACTGAGCTCAATGAAGGCAGTAACATGAGCACGGACAGAGGGGGTGCCCAAGAAGGACAGCAATCTGGCAGTCATGCTCCCCCTGCTGCAGCATACTGCCAGGTTTGCTCCAGTGATGAGGAGGGAGGGGATGATGAGGTCACTGACTCAACGTGGGTGCCTGATAGGAGAGAGGAGGAGGAGGAGGAGGAGGAGGAGGAGGAGGAGGAGGTGGCACATCACCAACTAGGCAGGATGCCCTCCAGGGGCCAGCCTAAGGGCAGCACATTGACTGCATCACACCCCAAAGCTCCACATGTGCAGGGCGCTGCAGTCTCTGCGCGTTATTCAAAAAGTTCTTTGGTGTGGGCCTTTTTTGAGACGAGTGCATCAGATCGCACCGCTGCTATTTGCAATATATGTCTCAAGCGTATCTCGCGTGGCCAAAACATCTCCCGCTTGGGTACCACATGCTTGACCAGACATATGTTGACCTGCCATGCAGTTCGTTGGCAAGCGTATCTAAAAGACCCACACCAAAGAACAAAGACGATCTCTCCTTGCTCCTCATCAGCTGAGATTTCCAACCCCACTAGACCTTCAGTCCTCTCTGCGACCTGCAGTGAGAGGAATGAAGGTGTAGAATTAGGTGTGTCACAGCCAAGTACTTATGGGCAATCTGCTTTTGGTACACCGACGTCAGATTGTACCAGGCAAATTTCCCTGCCCCAGCTGCTGCACCGCCGAAAGAAGTTTGCTCCCAGCCATCCACATGCCCAGCGGTTGAATGCTAGCTTGGCAAAATTGCTAGCACTTCAACTGCTGCCTTTTCAGTTGGTAGACTCTGCCCCCTTCCGTGAGTTTGTGGAATGTGCGGTTCCTCAGTGGCAGGTACCCAAACGCCACTTTTTCTCACGGAAGGCGATTCCGGCTCTCTACCGGCATGTGGAAGGCAATGTCCATGCCTCGCTGGACAGGGCGGTCAGCGGTAAGGTGCATATTACCGCTGACTCATGGTCCAGCAGGCATGGACAGGGACGTTACTTAAGTTTCACGGCGCATTGGGTGACTCTGCTGGCAGCTGGGAAGGATGCAGGACAAGGTGCAGTAGTGTTGGAGGTTGTTCCGCCACCACGCCTCCAAAATGCTGATTGTGACACACCTCTCTCCTCCACCCCCTCCTCTTCTTCTTCCTCCATGGCCTCTTCCTCGGAACCAGCGGTGCTCCGTAGGCGTTCAAGGGGCTACGCAAGTACGCAGGCCAAAAGATGCCATGCGGTGCTTGAGCTGGTGTGCTTGGGGGACAGGAGCCACACTGGGGCAGAGGTTCTGTCAGCTCTGCAGGGGCAGGTTCAGAGGTGGTTGACGCCACGCCAACTTAAGGCAGGAATGGTGGTTTGCGACAATGGCACCAACCTCCTCTCTGCCCTCCGACAGGGACAACTGACCCATGTGCCCTGTTTGGCTCACGTCCTTAACTTGGTGGTGCAGCGGTTCTTGGGCAGGTACCCGGGCTTACAGGATGTCCTGAGGCAGGCCAGGAAAGTCTGTGTGCATTTCCGCCGGTCATATAATGCCAGTGCTCGGCTGACGGACCTCCAAAAGGAGTTTAACCTGCCCAAGAACCGCCTAATCTGTGACATGCCCACCAGGTGGAACTCGACGTTGGCCATGCTGCAGCGGCTGCACACGCAGCAGAGGGCCATCAATGAGTACCTGTGCGACTATGGCACCAGGACAGGGTCAGGGGACCTTGGTTTTTTTTCCCCACGCCAGTGGGCCATGATCAGGGATGCATGCACTGTCCTGTCACCATTCGAGGAGGCCACGAGGATGGTGAGCACTGACAGTGCATGCATCAGTGACACTGTCCCCCTTGTCCACCTGTTGGAGCACACGCTGCGTGGGATAATGGACAGGGCACTTGAGGCAGAACAGAGGCAGGAAGAGGAGGACTTCCTTAGCTCTCAAGGCCCCCTTTATCCAGACAGTGTTCCTGCGTGCCCGCCGATCACACAGGAAGAGGACGAGGAGGAGGAGGAGGAGGAGGAGGAAGATTGTGTCAGTATGGAGGTGGAGCCTGGCACTCAGCATCAGCAGTCTTTAAGGGATCAGTCCCAAGGAACACATGGACTTGTACGTGGCTGGGAGGAGGTGGCTGCGGACGTTGTTGTCCTTAGTGACCCAGAGGACTCCGGACCGAATGCCTCAGCAAACCTACGCTGCATGGCCTCCCTGATCCTGCAAAGCCTGCGTAAGGATCCTCGTATTCGTGGTATCAAGGAGAAGGACCAATACTGGCTGGCAACCCTCCTTGATCCACGTTACAAGGGTAAGGTTGCGGACCTTATCTTGCCATCGCAGAGGGAGCAGAGGATGAAACATCTTCGGGAGGCCTTGCAGAAAGGTCTGTGCAACGCGTTCCCAGAGACTGGGAGGTTACAAACTCCTGTTTCTGGACAACGTGTTGCTGAGGCTTCGGTCAGTCAAAGAAGGAGCGGTGGAGAAGGTGGCCGTCTGACCGATGCGTTCAGACAATTTTTTGGTCCGCAGCCCCAAGGTATGATCGGTTCCAGCAACCATCGCCAGCGTCTGTTTTACATGGTGCAGGAATACCTAGGGGCAAGATCAGACTTGGACACCTTTCCCACCGAAAATCCTCTGGGTTACTGGGTCTTGAGGATGGATCACTGGCCAGAGCTTGCACAGTATGCAATTGAGCTACTGGCCTGTCCTGCATCCAGCGTTCTTTCGGAACGCACATTCAGTGCTGCTGGAGGCGTGGTAACCGATCACAGGGTGCGTCTGTCCACCGACTCGGTCGATCGGCTGACCTTCATAAAAATGAATCAGTCTTGGATCACCACCAGCTACCAAGCACCTGATGCAGATGTAACCGAATAATTTTTTTTGAAATCTCAGATCCCTTCAAAGACTGCCTATGCTGATGCTGAGTGACTATCCCTGAGTAATTATCCTCTTCCTCCTCAATCATCACGCTGATAGCTTGTAAGAACATTTTTGGTTCTGGGCGCCACCACCAGTGCCTAAGGCACAATTTTTCAGCCCCTGTTTAACAGGGGCGTGTAATTACAATTTTTGATGTAATACTTTGCAGCAGGGCTCGTTCCTGCATTCCAACTAGAGTGTCTGTGAGGGGTTGCAGTGTTGTGGCACCAGCACCAGTGCCTAAGACCCAATTTTTCTGCCCCTGTCTAACAGGGGCGTGTAATTACAATTTTTGATGCAATACTTTGCAGCAGGGCTTGTTCCTGCATTCCAACTAGAGTGTCTGTGAGGGGTTGCAGTGTTGTGGCACCAGCACCAGTGCCTAAGACCCAATTTTTCAGCCCCTGTCTAACAGGGGCGTGTAATTACAATTTTTGATGCAATACTTTGCAGCAGGGCTTGTTCCTGCGTTTCAACTAGAGTGTCTGTGAGGGGTTGCAGTGTTGTGGCACCAGCACCAGTGCCTAAGACCCAATTTTTCAGCCCCTGTCTAACAGGGGCGTGTAATTACAATTTTTGATGCAATACTTTGCAGCTGGGCTTGTTCCTGCGTTTCAACTAGAGTGTCTGTGAGGGGTTGCAGTGTTGTGGCACCAGCACCAGTGCCTAAGGCCTAATTTTTCAGCTCCTGTTCAACAGGGGCATGTAATTACAATTCTTGATCTAATATTTCACAGCAGGGCCCTGTGAGGGCTTACAGTGTTTTGGCCACAGCAACACCTAAGGCCCAAATTTCTGCTGAGTATATAGGGCAGGACCCTACTTTCAAACATCTAACTTACAAACGACTCCTACTTGCAAACGGAAGGAGACAACAGGAAGTGAGATGAAATCTACCCCTAAGGAAGGGAAATTCTCTCCTGTAAGAGTTAATATGGGAAAACAATTTTTCCTTTCCACTGATGCTTTCCAATCCTTGTTCCACAAAAAAACCCAAATTTTCAAAAAACATTTTTCATTGGGACAAAAAAGTGAGGTGAAATCTTCTGAAGAGGAGGAAAGACGCAAAACAAATGTCACAGGGGTGATAACCCTTCCCTATGTTTTCCAAAAAGCTTAGAAAAGATTTTTTGGCTGGAGCTAAACACATTAAAAATGTTCAAAATTACAAACAGATTCTACTTAACAACAAACCTACAGTCCCTGTCTTGTTTGCACCGCCTGTATACTGCTGTTCAGAGTATATAGGGACCTTTCCTTATTTTAATTTGGGTGCGGGGTTCCCCTTAATATCCATACAAGACCCAAAGGGCCTGGTAATGGACTGGGGGGTACCCATGCCGTTTGTCTCACTGATTTTCATCCATATTGCCATGACCCGACATGACATTAAACCCGCAAGCAGTTTTAAATGAGATTTTTTCCTTTAAAAATGACATTTGGTGCAGGGACTGTTCTAAACATGGGAAACACGCGTCACTTTACAGGCATACTATAGACACCCCCCAGGTACGATATTTAAAGGAATATTTCACTTTTTTTTTTTTACTTTAAGCATCATTAAAATCACTGCTCCCGAAAAAACGGCCGTTTTTAAAAGTTTTTTTTGCATTGATACATGTCCCCTGGGGTAGGACCCGGGTCCCCAAACCCTTTTTAGGACAATACCATGCAAATTAGCCTTTAAAATGAGCACTTTTGATTTCGAACGTTCGAGTCCCATAGACGTCAATGGGGTTCTAACGTTCGTGCGAACTTGCGGTCCGTTCGCGGGTTCTGGTGCGAACCGAACCGGGGGGTGTTCGGCTCATCCCTACTGTCCAGTTCTGGGCACCAGTCCTCAGGAGGGACGTACTGGAAATGGAGCGAGTACAAAGAAGGGCAACAAAGCTAATAAAGGGTCTGGAGGATATTAGTTATGAGGAAAGGTTGCGAGCACTGAACTTATTCTCTCTGGAGAAGAGACGCTTGAGAGGGGATATGATTTCAATTTACAAATACTGTACTGGTGACCCCACAATAGGGATAAAACTTTTTCGCAGAAGAGAGTTTAATAAGACTCGTGGCCACTCATTACAATTAGAAGAAAAGAGGTTTAACCTTAAACTACGTAGAGGGTTCTTTACTGTAAGAGCGGCAAGGATGTGGAATTCCCTTCCACAGGCGGTGGTCTCAGCGGGGAGCATTGATAGCTTCAAGAAATTATTAGATAATCACCTGAATGACCGCAATATACAGGGATATGTAATGTAATACTGACACATAATCACACACATAGGTTGGACTTGATAGACTTGTGTCTTTTTTCAACCTCACCTACTATGTAACTATGTAACATAATTCTCCATAAGTGTTAAACCACCACCTTCAAAGACCTAGAGACCCCTGTATGCTTCTATGACAAATGAATGGAATTACTAATTACGAATTACTAATTTTTCCTAAATGGTTGAAAAAATACATTAAAATGATTGTAAAGGGTCCTTTTTAAAAACATAATAAACAATGGCTTTGCACAGAGCAGCCCCAATCAGCCCTTTTCTTGTGTTCTCAGTGTGCCGCCATAGGAAGCCACTTCGTATTGTGCCACTCCTGCAAGCTCGATCCTGAAGTGCGCTGCTTGTGACCAAAGACACTGACAGCATGGCATAGCCCCGCCCCCCAGCCCCTTAATCACAGGATTTGATTGACAGCGATTGTCTCCCACTGCTATCAATCTGCCCTGTGAAGAAGGAGAGAGCAGAAAGAGCTGCTGCTCTCGGACACAGCGCTGGATCGGGCTCAGGTAACTATAAGGGGGGTTGGCGGGGAGCTGCACACAAAAGGGTTTTTACCTCAATGCAGAGAATACTTTAAGGTAAAAAACATTCTGTCTTTAGAACCACTTTAAGAAACAAAGATTAAAGAAAAAACACCAGCCATAGACTGAGCACTAAACTAGGAAATTACGAGGGCATAGGGATGTCAAAAGAAGATGTCCAATGTTAGCTCACTGCTGGAATTCTGAAGTTACAAAATAAAAGTAAAGCTGGCCATACACATGGCAATTTGATAAAGTGATCAAACATTCACTTCTGTTATTTGTTGAAATTGCAAAGCCATTGAAAACATAAAATAGCGGTTTTCGATCAACCGTCAGGAGATAGGATCACAATTTCCCCAATGGGCAATCTGGTAGCTGAATGCTAGTGAACTCGGTGAAAAAAACAATTGCTTTTGAGAAAATTGCTGTACTTTATTCACCTTTATGATCTGACCTTTCAATAAACTGTATTGAAGCTGTCCATTTATTACCCAGTTTCGACTTCATAATCAATTCAATTCTGACAGTCAATCATACTTGTGGGTTGTAGATTGCATACTTTATGGCAATTACTTGAGGCTGCATGTGCAATTTTGGTGGATGGAAAGGAGTTTACATTGATGGAAAATTGTCACACGTTTGGCCAACTGAAGATCTTGGAAAATATATGTTTTAACACCTTCCCGCCCAGGCTATAGTAGAGTGACAGCCGGGAGGAGGCTTTATGGTTTTGACTGGACGCCATATGACCTCCCTCAAAACAGGCCACTCTTGCGCGCCACAGCTGGGCTCCCACTGCGACGATCTATGGTACAGTGTCTCCCTCGAACACACCACATCTATGATCTCGGTAAAGAGCTTATGACATTTACCATGTGATCAGCTGTATCCAAAAACAGCTGATCAAAGTGTAAATAGGTAATGCCGGTTATTGGTTTTCATTTCCTCACACTGACAGCGTGTGAAGAGAGGAGAGCCGATAAGCAGCTTTCCTCATCAGTGCTCCTGATTAGTGCTGTCTATCAGTGCCCATCAGTGACGCCCATCAATGCTGCCTATCAGTGCCCATCAGTGCCGTCCATCCGTGCCCATTATTGCCACCTATCAGTGCCCATCAGTGCTGCATATTAGTGCCTCCTCATCAATACCCATTAGTGCCGCCTCATCATTGCAGCCTATCAGTGCCTGTCAGTGCAGCCTCATAAACCCACATTAGTGAAGGAGAAAAAATACTTATTTACAAAAATAACAACAGAAACTAAGAAAACCTTTTTTTTGTTTTTTTTGTTTGTTTTTTTGTTTGTTTAGTAATAAATAAAAAACCCAGTGGTGATTAAATACCACAAAAAGAAATCTCTATCAGTCTAAAAAAAAATGATAAAAATTCATTTTGAGTATAGCGTTGCAAGACCGTGCAATTGTCACCCAAACAATTTGGTGCTGTAAAATCAAAACTGGCCTGGGCAGGAAGGGAGTGAAAGTGCCCAGTTTTGAAGTGGTTAATGAACCCTCTGTTAGTCTATTTTATATTCACAGAAGCTACAACTGGGCATTTTAAATCTGTTTAAAGTTGAACAGTCAATTAAATTAAATATTATGATCATGACAAATGATATTATGATCATGACCCATGATACATGGATCTTTTTTTTTTTGATCAGCCAGCCAACAAACTGACTCTCCCATCCACAGAAGTGACGTGGATAGAGGAATCCTTACCAATGAGTTTTTGTATTCTGACTATACTGATCAGAGTTGCAGCCAAATGGCTGCAGGCACTGATCAAATGAAAGTTTTCCAACAGTCCCATTTAAGAGATGTCAGTCATTGGATTGACTTCTCTAGAACAGGAGCTTCCATAGATGGATTGAAATTCGGCTGACCCCCGTTGAACCAGCTGGATTTTGATCCATTTATGGCCAGCTTTAGAATAAAGCTAACTTGTAAAGAAAGAGAAAGGACACTTATGCCGCATACACACAATCGGAAATTCGGCCAGCAAAAGACCAATGAGAGCTTTTGGTCGGAAAATGCGACCGTGTGCATGCTCCATTGGACTTTTGCTGGCAGAGTTCCCGCCAGCAGAAGATTGAGAGCAGGTTCTCAATTTTTCAGTCGGAAAAAGTTCCTATCCGAAAATGCGTTTGTCTGTATGCAATTCGGAGGCGCAAAAAATCACGCATGCTTGGAAACAATTCGACGCATGCTCGGAAGCATTGAACTTCATTTTCTTGGCTCGTCATAGTGTTGTACTTCACTGCGTTTTTGACAGTCGAAAGTTCAGAGAACTTTTGTGTGACCGTGTCTATGCAAGGCAAGCTTGAGCGGAATTCCGTCGGAAAAACCATCCAAGTTTTTTCGGACGGAAATTCCGATCGTGTGTACGCGGCATAACTGTTCCATGTCTCCATGTCTTTTAAGTTCATTGTGTTGCAGGTCTCTGACTGCTGTGCTGGGTGGTAATGTAGGAGTCAACAGGAGCCACGGCACACAATTGAAAAGTAAAACCTAACACATGCAGTACAACTCTGCAAAGCATTCACATTTCGCTATGTTTTATACCTTTAAAGATTTTGCTGCCAATCCCTGCCTTCCTTTTTTTAACTTAGCTGGCCGGACCATTTTTGCAATTTTTCACTTCTTTTAACGCTATAAAAGTTTGTAAAAGACCCTGCAAATCATATATTTTCTGGAAGCACAGAAGCTGTACTAAAAAGATGTTAAAAATACACTAAATACATTATTAGAGCACACAAACACAAACGCAAAATAACTTTTGAAATTCCTGTTAAATCTAAAAAAATGATAAAATCCTAATTTTATCTTTTTTTTTTTAACTCAAGATTTTTATTAATTTTCAAATGAGGAGTATAAGAACAAAGTGAGCAATAAGTACACAAGGATCGCTACAGTTCACAATCAATGAGAGTATAACAAAAGTAAACTATGTATGTTCAAAGACAAGATAGGGAATGTGTGTGGGGGGGGGGGGATATAAAGTAAGTGGATGGAAATTGGATGTCACCTTAGAATAGTCACAATTTGGAGTGGAGGACTTTTACCAGCAAACAGGCTATGTAGAAAGGGCCTGGGATTAGTCAGTCAATTACGGAGTAGCATTGTCCGGTGTATATTGGTTGTCTTGAGATGAGAATATTCTGTAATTCCTTTTGTATATGTGGTGTTATGATAGTTAGCCGGGGCCAGGTGGAGTTTGCGAGATATGGAAAGATTAATTGTTTGTGTGGTTTTGATTCGGGAGACATAATACTGGGAGTTGGTGTGGGGTGAGTAAGGGAGACCTGTGGATGAGGGGCGGGAAGGCAGGATCCAGTGTTGCGGTCATGAAGAGTTTAAGTATTAGCGGAGCTCCTGCATCCTTAATCCAAGGTTACCAGTTTGTCAGGAAGTCTTAGGTTTGCTTTGGGATATGCGAATTCCATTAGAATGTAGTTGTTAAGAGTCTGGAGAACTTATTTTAGTGTGGGAGGAAGTTTTTGTTTCCAGTGTCGTGCGAGCCCCAGTCTGGCTGCAATCAAGATATGGAAACTGAAGAGGCTGAGATGTGGAGGTAGGTCCAGGATGCCAGTTCCCAAAAGAGCCATTTGGGGTGTGAGTGATAAGGTATGAGACGACACAGACGAAATAAAGTTTGCAATTTTTGACAATTATGAAGAGATTTTTGGGCAGTCCCACCAGATGTGGTGAAGGGAGCCAGATTGACCGCACAGCCTCCAGCAATTTGGGGATTGATCTGGGAAGATAGAGGCAAGCTTGGTTGGGGTGTAATACCACCTGTGGATAATTTTGTGTATCAACTCCCAGTGGAAAATGCATTTGGAGTGTTTAAGTAGAAGCTGTAGAGTAGTATGCCATTGGCGAAGAGGAATGGAGAAGTGTAGTGATTGTTCCCTGTATGACATAGATGGAGATTTGGAATTTTCTGACTGACTTGAAAAAGTCATTGTGGTGGATGAGGAATTTATGTTGGAACTCTTGAAAAGAGTAAATGTGAGAGTTATTGTAAAGGTATCCAACTTGTGTGATACCATTTTGAATCTAAGTATTAACTTCTAGATCTGGGGCAAGAGAGTTATTGCCTCTAGCGAAAGGAGACGAAGGATATTAGTTGGTACGCCTGCTGCAGGGTGCACTATTGAGGACCAGATGCGTATGAAGGTTACAGTTGTACTTAGTTTAGGATGAGGCGGGTGATACTTAAGGAGGGTAGCGGAGAGAGTAGCTCTTGTTGATGATCAAAGACTTGAGTTCTCGATTTGGATCCAGGATGGTGGGTCAGAGGACATCAACCAATGTCTGGTCTGGTCCAAGATAACTGCCTTGTAATAATTTGCTATATTTGGTGCACCAAGACCTGCCACGGATGCTGGTGTACAGAAAAGAGATGCTTTGATCCTAGGACGCTTTCTATGCCATATAAACAATTTATGATAGATTGTAATTTCCTCAGTTGTTGGGGCAGTAGCGGGATAGGTACAGTCCTAAATAAATAGAGTATGTGGGGTAGAAGAAACATTTTTGCTAGGGTAACCCTACCAACCCAGGAGACTTTCACTTGATTTATGTGTGGAGATATGTTATTTACCTTTTCCAGTACTCTGTTGTAATTAGTAGTGAGGATGTTGCTGTAAGGTGCAGTCAGCTGAATACCTAAATATGTGAGAGAGTTGTTTGGTGCCCAGGAGAAAGGGTTTAATATAGAAATTTTATTTTTGAGGACAGTATCGAGGTGAATATCTAACATGCTAGACTTGGAGTAATTGGTTTTATATAAACAGATGGATCCAAATGTCTCTAGGGTTTTTTTTTTACTTTGGGGAGGGAAACTAAAGGGTTGGAAAAAGAGAGGAGGGCATCATCCGCATACAGACCTATTTTAAGCTCCTCCGAACTGACCTTGATACCCGAGATTCTGGTATTGGATCTTATGGACACCGCCAGAGGTTCCATGATTAAGGCAAAAATAATAGGGGAGAGTGGGCACCCCTAACGGTGCCATTGGTGATGTCAAAGGGGTTAGATAACAGTCTGGAAATCCAAACTTGGGCACTGGGGAGAGAGTATAGGCCCAGGATTGCTGAAAGAGAGGGGCCACTAAAGCCATATTTGAAAAGAACCTCCTTCATTCCAGTGCACTCTGTCAAAAGCCTTCTCCGCATCAAGAGACAAGAGCAGAGAAGGCCCTCGGTTGCTCTCTGGCCACTGAATCAGGTCTATAATGTGACGAGTCCCGTCAGAGGCCTGCCTTCAACAAACCCTACTTGGTCTTTGTGGACCAGTAATGGGACATATTGGGAAATCATGGAAGCTAGTAGCTTTGCGAAAATTTTTATGTCTACATTAAGTAGTGAAATGGGACGATAGTTAGCTGGATTGTCTGTAGATTTGCCAGGTTTGGGGAGTGTCACTATAAGGGCTTCTAGCGATTTTTTGGGAATTTCACCAGAGTCTGCAAAGGGGGAAAATGCTTTTTGAAGGTGGGGTGATAGTCATTTTTAAAGGACTTATAATATTCATAATTGAACCCGTCTGGGCCGGGGGCTTTGTGTAGAGGGAGATTAGAGATTACCTTAAGAATGTTTTTGGTTGTGAAGGGTCTGGAGAAATTGTTTAGTTGTTCGGGTTGGAGAGAGTGTAAGAAGGTGCAAATAGCTTCAGGGGTAGGATGTGGGTCTACAGGGGAGTCTTTCAAGTTATACAATTTGGCATAACATTCACTGAATCTATTGGCAATATCCTGAGGGTTAAAATGTTTTTTGCCCTGATAGTCTAGCAGGAAGGAGATTTTGAATTGTGCCATCTTACATTTGTACTGTTTTGCTAATATTGCACCAGGTTTGTTGCCTTGGGCATACTAGTTAGTACGCAGTCTTTTGACATAGTAGTCAAAATTGGCATGTAGCAGGGAGTGTAGTTGAGTTCTTAATTTATGTAGTTCCTCCTCATCTTGGGGTTTGGGAGAAGATTTGTGGGGACGCTCAACTACTCTGGTGTTCTGAAGCAGCAAAGCAAGGGCTTTACTGCTTCAGAACACCAAATTTGATCAGAAGCCCTCTGAAAGCTTTGTGTGTATTCCACAGTAAGGCATCATCAGATACAGATCCTGAGTTCATCTTGAAAAATTGTCGAATTTCAGACCTGATGTCCTCCCAGTAAGTAGGATGGGAAAGAAGGGAGGTGTTTAGTCTCCAAGTTGTTTGTCGTTTAGATGAAGAGGTATAAAGTTCCAGATCTGACCATGTAATCAGAACAATCTGTGAGGTGCTCATGCATTGAAGTAGAGGTTTATTGACCAGGAAGAGATCCAGTCTGGAATAGGACTTTTGCGTAGAATGTGTAATCCTTTTCTGAGGCATGAAAACATCTCCAGGGGTGATAGAGGTCTTCCATTTGTATATAAGGGGTTAGATCAGTGGAGCGTCTTCTACGTACATTATGTTAAAGTCTCCAGATATGATTATTTGATTCTTGGGGTAAGGGCTGAGTTTTTTTGTTAGATAGTGGAAAAATTGCTTGTGGTGCTCATGAGGGGCATAGATGTTGACTAGGACCAGAGGTTGATTTTTGAAGATGGCTGAGAGAATTAAGAAGCGCCCATCAGGGTCAGATTCAACTGAATGTAATTGGAATTGAATGGAGTCTCATACAGCAATCATTACTCCCTTCTTTTTAGTCTCTGTGGAGGCGAAAAAGCAATGGGGGAACGATATGTGATGGCGAACAGTGATTTTTTTAGCGGCAAAGTGTGTTTCTGGAATACATATTATGTCTGCTTTATGGGATAAAGCATCTTTTCACATAAGTCTGCGTAAAAAATTGGCTTTTCAGCAACAAGTTAAAGCAAGGGTACTGCAATATGTCCAGGTAAAGATCACATACTAATCCTCCACCCAAAAAATTTGCAGAAATGGGATGAACAAAATAGTTGACATTATAAAGAACATAATAGCTACACAGCTGAATAAAAAAGCATTTCAATGTAAGTAGAGCAACATAAACAAAAAACTGTATGGTGTGCATAGCACACGTGTAACCTGGGAAGTGGAGAAACAAGAGGTGGCTGTCCATTCAGGAGATGGAGTATCTAGATGTAAATCAGGAGGGTGCCTTAGGGTGCCAGTAAGAGCTAAGTATTTCCAACTGAGGACCAGGAGCTTCAGATTCTGGGAGGGTTTGGACCAGCAGAGCGTTGTTGCTGGGGGGGGGGGGCTATAGGGATTTCCCCCATTGAAGAGGAGTTTATATCCTTCTTTTGGTGTGTACATTGGCACAAATTGGTAAACTAAGTTGCAGTCTCCAAGAGCTTTGGTTATTGGAGAGAATTCCTTCCGCATCTGCGCAGTGGTGGCGGAGATGTCAGCAAAAAGAGCAACTTTTGAGTAGGGATCAGGGAGGGTGCATGCGGATCTGGCGAGTTTCATTATTTGGGCTTTTATGTAAAAAAAAGGGATTCCGGCTAACACATCTCTTGAAACAGACGCAGGCAGGTACTTAGGTTTATAGATCCTATGTGCTCGATTAATTAAAGTGGGGTTCCACCCAAATTTTGAACAATATTTGTATGTATTCTCTTCCTTGCCTAGATGCTGACATGCCGCTTAAAAAAATTTAAATCGCCGTAATTACCTTTTATTTTTCTATTCTTCTTTGCACTTCCTGGTTCTCCTCCCGTGGGAGTAGGCGTGTTTCTAGCCTCTCTCAGACTCCTGGGAGCTAGTCTCAGGCTTCCCAGGATGCCACTGAGCATGTGCGGGAACGAGCGGTGTATGCTGGGAGCACAGCATTCACCACATCCAGGAAATAAATGCTTGTGGGCTTCAAATGCCCACAATGAAGATGGAAACCGCCTGCAGTGAATAATATAAGTTATTCTTTCCAACGAAATCTGACACAGGCGGACATATTACACACAATATGTGAGTATGTAATGCTAAGAAGAAAAGTTTGTGAATGAACTAAAAAAAAAAAAACGATAGATAGGTGGACTCCCGCTTTAACAGATCAGATGGGGATAGTAGTGGAACAATTTTGAGGAAGAGTTGCTGGATAAATGGAACCAGGTCTGAATTTTTAACTATTTCAGTTATCCCTCTGAATTTATTATTGTTCTGCCTGGAGCGATCTTCCAGGTCTGCAACTTTAGCTTTAAGATATTGGATCTCTTCTGCGTGGCCAGAGTGGGAATCAATCAGTTTATTATAAGCATGAGTAACTTCTTCCATCTGTCTTTCAATTTGATCTGTGCGCTCTTCCACATGATCAATTCTCGAGTGGACCTGTGACACTGATGAGCGGAATTCTGCCTGTATATTCTTGTGGAGTGTTAAAATCATTGATTTTAGAAAGTGCTCTGAGACTGGGTTGTTAGAGGCTGGGATAGATGCTAGGGAGCCCAGATCTTCCCCCTTCTGGTTAGTAAGAGAGCCATCATCTCCCATATGTTTTTTACTCACCAACGCCTTTAGTGGAGTGTGAGCAGGGGAGTCTGCAGCCCTTTTGTGCCTGTCAGCATTGGGAGGAGAGGAACAGAGCTGTTCCCCGGGTGGTGAGTCATCCATAGGAGCTTGGGGAGATGAGTGGGGCGGGAGGGGAGGTAGCGGTGGGTGTGCAGCGCTCCCGGGGGCGGCCCCATCTTGGGAATCCATTGTCGCACTGTGGAAGAATTTGGTCAGCTTGCGCGGTACAGGGGGCTTAGAATTCTTCCTGGACATGTCCCCGAGGGTCCCCAGCGGTCCCCAATGTTGGTGGTTATAGCGGGGAGTAGCTTCAGGGGGCGTCTGTGCTGTGAAGTTACCTCGGTTCTCCCGTCTGGACAGAGCAGTGCCCTTATGCAGCCATTACGCTCTGCAGCCAGACCACGCCTCCTAAGTTAATCTATAACAAATACTTGTACATTTTTAATTGTGCCTTCTTGTGAAAAATCAAAGGCATGCATAACTGTAGATAAGTAACTTATGTAAAAAAACTTGAGGTTGGTGAACACATATGTGTTGTGGTAACACATGATGCACAGCTCTGTGCACTGTAGTACCATTCATTTCAAATAGCATCCCAATGCAGATTTCTAGTCAATATCAATGCATGTGCATTTCAGCATGCCACAATGGACAGATGGGAACCATTTGTGTACTGTAGTGCACTGTGTTAAAAAAAAGCATAACTTTGTATGCATTGTGGTTTGCTGACATACAAAATGGATGGGCCGTCCTAACACAAGGCACACAATAATGCATGCAAAACTTCACTTTGCCCATTCAGATCTGTAAAAAGGCATCCCAAACCTATTGATACTCAGATCACCTGCAGTTCCTTCCTCCACTGCAGCAACTAGAATATGCAGGAGCAGTTACAAAACCTCTGACCTTGCTTGGGCCAAGGGACTGGCCATTAGACTCAAATCAAATGTTCGCCCATGTCCAGAAACATATGTATGTTGCACTGGCAAAACCAGAGGCAGGAGTGGTAAGTAGCAGAGGGACAATGGACTTATGGAGGTTGATATACTAAAGGCGTCCAGGCTGCTGGGTGGATACCGACCATATAGTCGGGATCTTTTCAGAGCCTGGACTGGCTCAGTGACCTCAGCCGACAGCAGACAGCTGTCAGCTGGAAAAAAAAAACGGGTCACAGGAGTGCAGAACCATAGCAGAAGTATAGCCAAAAAAGCTTATCAAGCATTTTACCCTTGATATTACCCCTTAATAATCATTAGCTATCCCCTCACTAAAAAGAAGGGGAGTGGTGTTCCCCCGGAAACACGTTTATATGACTTTATTGCCAACAGTTAAAAATAACTTGGAAACTTTCTTCTGGTTTGGTCTGGCTCTTCCTTCTGTATTGCTACGATTTTGCCATCAAGACATGGCTCCTTCACTGCCAAAAAGGTTTCAGAAGCTAAGTTGTCAGAGTGACATCTGCTCATCCTGTTGGCAAAAGAGTGACACATGCAAGCTAGTGAGTGTTTCACCTGTCAGCTGTATCCTGCCTTGCTGTCTTGCCTTATTCTCGAGTTTTTCAAAATCAAAAACACATAAAGAAAAAAACTCTTTTCGGATGGTTACAATAGCCATTGCATGCCTGTAAAATGTTTTATTAAATGTCTGCGTGCATAGACTTTTGTTATGTATGTAATTATGTGGTTTAGCTGTTTTGGTGATACTGTAATAAAAAAGAGCTTCGTATTCAAGATAGCTGCTCTACAATATATTAATTTAGCTTGTAATGTGTATCACCTATTTGTTCATTACTACTGTCCATAGCTAACACGATACAACAAATTACCGCTATGCCTTTGTTCTCTCCCTGTCGCTCCTCCACCTTATCAAAAGGGCAATTGGTGTAAAACTGCATCCAGAAAAACCATGGTGTATGTTCAGTAAGTGTAGATTTTAAAGGGTCAGTCCACTCAAAATTAATACATTAACTATATGTGGAAACTGGTGGGCTGAATCAGCCCCAGGCTTCTTATACAGTATCTCACAAACGTGAGTACACCCCTCACATTTTTGTAAATATTTTATTCTATCTTTTATTGTGACAACACTGAAGAAATGACACTTTGCTACAATGTAAAGTAGTGAGTGTACAGCTTGTATAACAGTGTAAATTTGCTATCCCCTCAAAATAACTCAACACACAGCCATTAATGTCTAAACCGCTATCAACAAAAGTGAGTACATCCCAAAGTGAAAATGTCCAAATTGGGCCCAATTAGCCATTTTCCCTCCACAGTGTCATGTAACTCGTTAGTGTGACAAGGTCTTAGGTGTGAATGGGGAGCCAGACTGCTGGTTGGAAGCTAAACAGTGGGGACCTTGAGTGGAGAGTGTGAACAAGTTTTGCTTTTTGACTGCTGGTGATTGCTGGCTTGTATTTTTAGGTTCTATTTTGGGCTTTTCCTGGTAACTTTTTAACACCTTTTTCTGCCACTTTTTAAACAGCTTTTTTTTTCCTTAATTGGTCATGGGTGCTTGAGGCCTATATAACCTTCTGTAGAACTTGCTGGAACTTGGACCAAGTGGAACTGGACTAAGTGGTGAGTTAAATAACCAGAGTTGAAAACAAGAGGTTGAAACAGGGGTCAAGTACCTGTGTAGGGTGAGTGTGTACCTGTGTATTGTAAGTACATGAGTGCTGCGAGTGGACATGGGCTGTATTGAGTGTTAGTGTCAGGTAGTTCCTGTGTATTGTGAGTACCTGAGTGTTGTCTGAGTAGTGTGTGTGGATCGTTAGTACTTGTGTATTGTGTGTGTGTGTGTGCACATTGGAACGTTGGTTCACAGAGTGCACGTTGGTTCAGCGAGTGCACATTGGTTTAGCGAGTGCACGTTGGTTCAGCGAGTGCACGTTGGTTCAGGGGGTGCACGTTGGTTCAGCGAGTGCATGTTGGTTCAGCGAGGGCACATTGGTTCAAGCTAGTTGTTAGGTAATTTGGACAAAGTATAATCCCCAATCCTCATTAAATTAGTAGGTACGATGCCAAGTGGGTGTGGAGATGCGACTCCTGCATGTATGCGTATCTTGATCATCCGATCAAGGGCGAATACTGCTGTGCAAAATGTAAGCACATTGTTTCCCTGGAAGCCCAGGTTCTGAATCTGGGGAAGCAACTGTCAGCACTGAGAAGTCCCTCCATACTAAAGGAGAGCCAGGAATGTACATGGCAGGTGCTGGCAGGGGCCAGCACAGAGGCGGGTGGAGACAAAGAGGTGCAGGCACTAGGAAAGAGTAGATGGGTGACAGTCAGGAAGGATGGAGGCGGAAGTGCCAGGGAGGCCGATCCAGGGCTGGAGCATCCCAATAAGTACGCTCCATTGAGTGACATTGGTGAAACCAGTCAGGGACCAGCACTGCTGGAGCTAAGGGACTCTCCTAGCTGCCGGGGTTTAACTCCTCCAGTGAGAGTGGGGGGGAAGTGAAAAGAAAAGAAAAGACAGATTCTAGTGGTAGGGGACTCAATTTTTAGAAGGACAGAGAGGGCAATCTGTAACAAAGACCCGAAGCGCCGAACTGTATGTTGTCTACCGGGAGCTCGGGTTCGACACATCACTGATCTTGTGGGCAGATTACTGGGAGGGGCTGGGGAAGACCCAGCTGTCATAGTGCACGTTGGCACCAATGACAAAGTCAGAGGCAGATGGAGTGTCCTAAAGAACGATTTTAGGGACTTGGGAGCTAAATTGAGGAAAAGGGCCTCCAAGGTAGTATTTTCAAGAATACTACCGGTACATCGAGCCACACCAGAAAGGCAGAGGGAGATTAAGGAAATAAACAAGTGGCTGAAGAGCTGGTGTAGTAAGGAGGGGTTTGGGTTCCTGGAGGACTAGGCTGACTTCTCAGTCGATCACCAGTACTATAGAAGGGACGGACTGCACCTAAATGAGGAAGGCGCAGATCAGCTGGGAGTAAAGATGGCCAAGAAGTCAGAGGGGTTTTTAAACTAGGCGACGGGGGGGGTATAGAGGTATAGATAGTCAGTGTGGAACATATTCCAGAGTGTAGTATTGGGGGCATTAGTGGTAGTTTGACTAAAGCACATAAACCCAAGGTAAGTATATTAACAATTCCTAGTTTCAATCTTGGAACACCCAATAAGAGGATAGTATGCGACCAGACTAAACTATGTGGCATGTTCACCAATATCAAGAGCCTGGCGGATAAGATGGGTGAACTAGAGATGCTGTTTTACAAGGAGGATTCGGATTTTGTGGGAATTTCAGAGACCTGGTTCAACAGCTCTCATGATTGGCTGGCAACAATTCAAGGGTATACCCTTTATCGCAGGAATAGAGAGGGTAAAAAAGGGGGAGGAGTATGCCTACATATCAAGAATAATGTACAAGTGAATGTGAGAGATGACATCACTGAGGGGGTTATAGAGCAGGTGGAATCCTTATGGGTAGAGCTCCAAAGGGATGAAGCTAAGGGGAAAATATTACTGGGAGTATGCTATAGGACCCTTAACCTGAGGGGAGAGGGGGAGATAGATCTCCTATCACAAGTTGTATTAGCAGCAAGGATGGGAAGTGTTATCATAATGGGGGATTTTAATAATCCAGACATAGATTGAGCGGAGGGAACAACGCATTCGTCTAAGGCTTGCCAGTTCCTAAATGTCTTGCAGGACAATTTCATGGTTCAGATGGTAGACGCACCAACTAGAAATAAAGCATTACTGGATCTACTGATTACCAACAATACAGACCTGATCACGAATGTGGAAATATGATCACAGGTCCATTGGCTTCAGTATAAATCACACAAATAAGAAACATAAGGGGAATACAAAGACACTGAATTTCAAAAGAGCCAACTTCCCCAAACTACGAACCTTGTTAGAAAGCATGAATTGGGATAAAATCTTAAGAACAAAGAACAAAGAGGAGAGATGGGTTTGCTTTAAGAGCATATTAAATAAGGGCATTGGCCAATGCATCCCATTGGGTAATAAATTTAAAAGAGCAGACAAAAGTCCTGGATGGCTTAACTCCAATGTAAAA
The DNA here is from genome assembly GCA_037952925.1 of Lithobates clamitans. Taxonomy (NCBI): domain Eukaryota; kingdom Metazoa; phylum Chordata; class Amphibia; order Anura; family Ranidae; genus Lithobates; species Lithobates clamitans. Next base: position 1,933,957 of record JBBGZY010001079.1, on the reverse strand, counting down.
ATGCATATAAAAGCAAAGGAGAAGGCCTTCAAAAAATAGGAGGTTGAGGGATCATCATCAGCATTCAGACTTTATAAAGAATGCAACAAGAAATGTAAGGGTGCAATTAGGGCGGCTAAGATAGAACATGAAAGACACATAGCGGAGGAGAGCAAAAAAAATCCCAAGAAATTCTTTAAGTATGTAAACAGTAAAAAAGGGAGGACAGACCATATTGGCCCCATAAAGAATGAGGAAGGACATCTGATTACAAAGGATGGGGAGATGGCGAAGGTATTGAATGTATTCTTCTCCTCAGTCTTCCCGAGGGAATCGGGGGCATCAGTAACCAAAACTGCAGTGTTTATCCTTATGACACATCACAGGAAGCACCTCTATGGTTAACAGAGGACAGATGTAAAATTAGACTTGGGAAACTTAACATTAATAAATCACTGGGACCAGATGGCTTGCAGCGAGGGTACTTAGGGAACTGAGTCAAGTAATTGCCAGACCATAGTTCCTAATTTTTACTGACTGGAATAGTACCAGGTGATTGGAGAAAAGCCAATGTAGCACCAATATTTAAAAAGATTTAAAAGATTTTAGTAACGAGAACTGTATCATTAGCAGTAATCAGCATGGATTCATGAAAAATTGTTCTTGCCAAACCAATCTATTAACCTTCTATGAGGAAGTGAGTTGCCATCTAGATAAAGGAAGGCCTGTAGATGTGGTGTATCTGGATTTTGCAAAAGCATTTGACACAGTTCACCATGAACGTTTACTGTACAAAATAAGGTCCATTGGCATGGACCATAGGGTGAGTACTTGGATTGAAAACTGGCTACAAGGGCGTGTTCAGAGGGTGGTGATAAATGGAGAGTACTCAGAATGGTCAGAGGAGGGTAGTGAGGTCCCCCAGGGTTCTGTACTGGGACCAATCCTATTTATTTTGTTCATAAACAACCTAGAGGATGGGGTAAATAGTTCAATCTCTGTATTTGTGGACAATACTAAGCTAAGCAGGGCAATAACTTCTCCGCAGGATGTGGAAACCTTGCAAAAAAATCTGAACAAATTAATGGGGTGGGCAACTACATGGCAAATGAGGTTTAATGTAGAAAAATGTAAAGTAATGCATTTGGGTGGCAAAAATATGAATGCAATCTATACATTGGGGGGAGAACCTCTGAGGGAATCCAGGATGGAAAAGGACCTAGGGGCCTAGTAGATGATAAGTTCAGCAATGGCATGCAATGCCAAGCAATGCCAAGCTGCTGCTAACAAAGCAAACAGAATATTAACATAATATAACACAATATATTGAATATATAACACAATTTAGAAAGTGTTGAAAAGTGTTGAAAACGCTACTAGACGAAAAACGCACCTAAATGCGGGTAGCCGCATTTGGCGTTTGAAATGCCTCTAAACACAGCTTCTGAATGCACTTTTTTGGGTTCCAAAAAAAGCCTCTAAACGCAACTGCCTAGAAACGACTATAAATTACCCTGTGTACATGTACCGATAAGATAACATAGAGGAGAGTTCAGGAGCAGTTGAAAAAAATGCCCAACTGCTCCTAAACGTCCTTTTACCAGCAGCAGTGTACATGAGGCCTAAAACTACAACTCCCAGGATTCCCAGTGCTCTGCAACGAAGTCTATGAGCTTTCTTGGCTTTAGCTCTCCCCCTGGTGGCCAGAGAAGAATGGTGCAGCATAACATCGGGATCTCAGTAGAAGGAGAAACTACAAGTCCTATCTGCCACAGCGGCAGATGGGTTGTAATTCTCAACGGACTGCGAGGCTGCTTTTGAGCACCCCCGTAGTCCATTCATACTTCTTCCAGCTTTGTAACTGAAAGTCAGTGGGAGGAATACGGGCCCATCTTTGATATAAGGCACTATTCCTTCCACTGACACCAGTGAAAGGAATAGTGGCTCAAGGGCCAGATAAAGGTAAGCAAAGGGCCACATCCAGCCCTCGGCACAGTTTGGAGACCCCTGGTTTTATACAAAATAAATGTAAATTTCAAAGAGCCTTTTCATACTTTTCCTACCAATTAAAGTATAACTAAGGGCATTTTTGAGGGATTAGAACACCCCTCTGGTTGTTATCACTGTCTGTAACTCCGGAATGGATTTGCCCTCTCGATTTGTTATATTTACTGCTATCATGAACAAGAGAAAGTAAAAGAAAATACCACATTTTGGGTTGTTCCCATAACAGTAATAAAAGAGATCTTTTAATGGAACAACCAGGGTTTTGTACAAGTACAGAAAAATCTCAAATAATGTTATCAGCATCTGCAGCTATCTTCTCTTCTGTCAACGATATAACAACTTCTTCCTATATAATGGAGATGAGTAGAGGAGTTGGTGTTTGTAGTCCAAATCAGTTGGCCGCCTAGGGGGTTAGTACTGCTCTACCAGATATAGTAGTACAGTGAATGAGCACTCTAGGACAACAACTGTTTTTATGGCAGATTCAGCAGGTGAAAGTGTAGCACCCTCCTAGATAGATGCTAGGTTAGGTACATTTAGTTCTGGCCTACTGTGTTAAGCGGAGTTGCATTTCATTGTTAGACAAATTAGGTGCTCAGATGGTGGCTGGGAGTGTGTATAAATAGACTGAGACTGAGAGCAGAGGAGATCACAGCCCAGGGGGGCTGTTTGCCCCCTAGGCAGTTCTGTCATGTGCCTGTGGTTCGTTGAGGCCTCAGCTGGGCTAGCTGGGGTCCTGCTTTGCTGAGAGTTTTCTGAAGCTGACTGAGAGGCTGTCGTCTGAGGATCTTGTCTGGTACCATAGGGAGAATGTGTCTGCAAGATATTGGAAGGAGGCAATCAATTATCCAAAGACATTAGTGAGTACAGACTGGAGATCGAAATCCTAGAGACTGTTTGCTGCTGCCATCCCTCTAATCCATAATCTCCTCTGGTTGCTACTGTGAAGCTCAGTCCATCATTTACTTGTGCAAGGATGTGGCTCACAGTTCCTAAGAAGAAGAGTGTTTATTGTCCACAAATTGTTACTAGAGGTTACTGGAGTATCCTACAACTACCCACTACCTTTCCAAGTTCAGTTGTTCAAGTGTCAGAAAAAGCATACCCCTAGACTGGGTAATGAGTCTGAAGAGTGATTGGAATTGTGTGCCTGGCTGTGGGGCAGTTATCGGAAAGGAACCCTGGCATCCACCTAGTGGCTCCTATGGGGGTAGCCCTACAAAAAGAAAAAGATAAAAGACTAGAAAATAAAAAATCAGCCGCCATATCTATTGACTCGTAAACTGCAATGTGTTACATTCCTTTTTTGGGATTATATACTGTACGTTAACTTTCATAAAGATATGCAGAAAAAAAGAATAACAAATAGAAAAAGTATCATTGCACTTTACTTCCCTAGTAAGTTTCACAATAAAATTCACATTCAAAGTAAAAAGATCCAATATTTATTTGGTTGTTATGCTTTTTATAGAAATAACACAGTTATACTCTTATGCCTAAAATAAATGAAGGCAATTTCTAGTTCAATAAAAATGAGATCTTAGCAAAGAATACAAACATGCCTTTCCGTTCTGTAGCCTGTTGGTGCTCCCTAAGCTAGGCATGTGGTTACATGTCAATTCCTTTTCATTGCTGCCCTGGCATGTCCTTTGTGTTATGGCTTGCTAGGGGATCCAGATGAGGTTAATGTCCAGGGCCCCCTTGTCCTAACCAGCTATATCCCAAGCTCTCTTTTACTTGGACAGCTTCATCATTGACCAGTAGGGATGAGCCGAACACCCCCCGGTTTGGTTCACAGCAGAACATGCGAACAGGCAAAAAATTTGTTCGAACACATAGACTCCGTTAAAGCCTATGGAACACAAATGTGAAAAAACAAAAGTGCTAATTTTAAAGGCTTATATGCAAGTTGTTGCCAAAAAAAAGTGTTTGGGGACCCGGGTCCTGCCCCAGGGAACATGTATCAATGCAAAAAAAAGTTTTAAAAACATCAGTTTTTTTGGCAGCAGTGATTTTAATAATGCTTAAAGTGAAACAATAAAAATGAAATATTCCTTTAAATATCATGCCTGGGGGGTGGTCCATTAGTAGGCCTGTAAAGTAGCACATCTTTCCCATGTTTATAACAGTGCCACAACAAAATTACATTTCGAAAGGAAAAAATGTAATTTAAAACTGCTCGCCACTGTAATGTATTGTCGGATCCTGGCAATATGGATAAAAATACAAAAAAAATGGTGTAGATGTTACCTACAAAATCCAAACCAGGCCCTTCAGGTCTGGTATGGATTTTAAGGGTAACCCCGCACCCACATTTTTTTTAAATGACGTGGGGGTCCCCTAGGCCCCCAGGCACTAAATACTCTGAACAGCAGTATATATACTATACGGCCTGCCCTATATACTCTGCAGAAAATTGGGCCTTAGGTGTTGGTGGTACAAGAACACTGTAAGCCTTCACAGTTACTCATGTTGGGCGCAGGAATGGGCCCTGCTGTGAAATAATATATCAAGAATTGTAATGACATGCCCCTGTTAAACAGGGGCAGAAAATTTGAGCCTTGGGCGGTAGTGGTGGTGCCCTAAACCAAAAATATTGTTGGAAGCTAGCATCATCAAGATTGAGGTGGAATAGGATAGTCAGCATAGGCAGTCTTCAAGGGATCCCACATCCATAGCAAATTCAATCAGTTACATCAGCATCAGGTGTGCCCCTGTTAAACAGGGGCAGAAAAATTAGGCCTTGGGTGGTGGTGGTGGTGTTCTAAACCAAAAATATTGTTGGAAGCTAGCATCATCAAGATTGAGGAGGAATAGGATAGTCAGCATAGGCAGTCTTCAAGGGATCCCACATCCATAGCAAATTCAATCAGTTACATCAGCATCAGGTGTGCCCCTGTTAAACAGGGGCAGAAAAATTAGGCCTTGGGTGGTGGTGGTGGTGTTCTAAACCAAAAATATTGTTGGAAGCTAGCATCATCAAGATTGAGGAGGAATAGGATTGTCAGCATAGGCAGTCTTCATCCATAGCAAATTCAATCAGTTACATCAGCATCAGGTGTTTGATAGCTGCTGATCCAAGACTGATTCATTTTTCTGAATGTGAGCCTTTCAGCAGAGTCTGTGGACAGGTGCACTCTTTGATCCTTTACAAACCCTCTAGCAGCACTAAATGTGCATTCAGAAAGCATGCTGGATGCAGGACAGACCAGTAGCTCAATTGCATATTAAGCAAGTTCTGGCCAGTGGTTCATTCTCAAGACCCAGTAACTCAGTGGATGCTCTGTTGGAAAGGTCGCCAAGTCTGCTCTTGCCCCTAGATATTCCTGCACCATGTAATGCAGACGCTGGCGATAGTTGCTTGAACCTTGGTGCTGAGGACTGAAAAATTGTTTAAAGGCATCCGTCAGCCGGCCACATTCTCCACGGCTCTTCCTCTGACTGAACAAAGCCACAGCAACACGTTGTCCAGCACCAGCAAATTGTAACCTCCCAGGGTATGCAAATGCGTTGCATAAACCTTTCATCAAGGCCTCCTAAAGATGTTTCATTCTCTGCTCCTTCTGCAAAGGCAGGGTGAGTTCTGCAACCTTACCCTTGTAACGTGGATCAAGAAGGGTTGCCAGCCAGCAATGATCCCTCTCCTTGATACGACTAATCCTAGGGTCCTTTTGCAGTCTTTGCAGGACCAGGGAGGCCATGCAGCGTAAGTTTGCAGAGGCATTCCATTCTGAGTCCTCTGGGTCACTAAGGATCACATGATCTGTAACTACCTCCTCCCAGCCACGTACAATTCCTTGGGTTTCTGGGGACTGAAAACCATCCCTTGAAGTCTGCTGCTGAGTGTTATCCTCTACATCCATGCTGACACAACCCTCCTCCTCCTCCTCTTCTACCTATGTGTTTAGCAGGTTTGCAGGAATGCTATCTGGTTAAAGGGGGCCTTGAGAGGTAAGGAAGTCCTCCTCTTCCTCCCCCTGTTCTGCCCTGTCCATGATTCCACAAAGTGTGTGCTCCAACAGGAAGACTAGAGGGAGAGTGTCACTGATGCATGCATTGTCGCTGCTCACCATCCTTGAGGCCTCCTCAAATGGTGACAGGACAGTGCATGCATCCTTGATCAGTAGCCACTGGTGTGGCGAAAAGAAGCCAAGCTCCCCTGACCCTATCCTGGTGCCATACTCGCACAGGTACTCATTGATGGCCCTCTGCTGTATGTGCAGCCGCTGCAGCATTGCCAACATTGAATTCCACCTGGTGGGCATGTCAAAAATGAGGCAGTTGGTGGGCAGGTTGCATTCCCTTTGAATGTCAGACTGCCGAGCACTGGCATTGTATGACCGGCGGAAATGACCACAGACTTTTCTGGCCTGCCTCAGGAGATCCTGTAAGCCTGAGTACCTGCTCAAGAACCGCTGCACCACCAAATTCAGGATGTTTGCCAAACATGGAACATGGGTCAAGTGTCCCTGTCGAAGGGCGGAGAGAAGGTTGGTGCCATTGTCGCATACAACCATTCCTGGCTGAAGCTGGCATGGCATCAACCACCTCTGAGCCTGCCCCTGTATAGCTGATAGAATCTCTACCACAGTGTGGCTCCTGTCCCCTGGGCAGACCAACTCAGGCATCTTTTAGCCTGGCTGCTTGCGTAGCCCCTTGAACACTTACAGAGCACCGCTGGTTCAGAGGACAAATCTGCAGAAGAGGCCATAGAGGAAGAAGAAGAGGAGGGGGTGGAGGAGAGAACTGTGGCAGAATCAAAACTAGCATTTTGGTGGCATGGTGGAGGAACAAGCTCCAACAATACTGAACCCTGTCCTGCATTCTTCCCAGTTGCCAGCAGAGTTACCCAGTGCGCCATGAAGGAAAGGTAACATCCCTGTCCATGCCTGCTGGACCATGAGTCAGCGGTAATATGAACCTTACTGCTGACCGCCCTATCCAACGAGGCCAAAACATTGCCTTCCATATGTGGGTGGAGAACCGGAATGGCCTTCCGTGAAAAGAAATGGCGTTTAGGAACCTGACACTGAGATACAGCACATTCCACAAATTCACGTAAGGGGGCAGAATCTACCAGCTGAAAAGGAAGCAGTTGCAGTGCTAACAATTTGGCCAAGCTAGCATTTAGACGCTTAGCATGTGAATGGCTGGGACTAAATTTCTTTTTATGGTTCAGCAACTGGGGTAGGGAAATTTGTCTGCTAAAATCAGATGGTGGTGTACTGCTAGCAGATTGGCTGCCAGTATTTGGAACACCTATTGCTATACCTTCATTCCTCTCAGTGCAGGTTTTTGAGAGGACTGGAGGTATGTAGGGTTGGAGATCCCAGATGAGGAGCAAGGAGAAGTCCACCTTTTTCTTTGATATGGGTCTTTGTAGTGTTGTTGCCAACAGACTACATGGCAGGTCTTCATATGTCTGGTCAAGCATGTGGTGCCCAAGCGGCTGCTGTTCTGGCAATGCTTGATCTGCTTCAGACATAGGTTTCAAACAGCAATGGAGTGATCTGCTGCTCGTGTGTCGAAAAAGGCCCACACCAAGGAACTTTTAAAAGTCAGCGGGGAGCAGCAGCACCCTGCACCTGCGGAGCTCTGCAGTGTGATGCAATAGGGTGTCTGCCCTTAAGCTGCCCCCTAGAGGACATCCTGCCTTGTTGGAGTTGTGCCTCCTCCTCTCTTCTCTCAGGCACCCAAGTACAGTCAGTGACCTTATCATCCCCTTTCTCCTCGTCACTGGAGCAAACTTGGCAGTATGCTGGGGGAACATGACTACCAGTTTCTTGTCCTTCTGTGATACCCCCTCTCTCTAGGCTCACGTTACTCCCTTCCTCAACCTGGGAGCCAATATCGGAGCCTTCAAATCACTGCGCATCCACCAGCAGCATGTACCCGACACTGTGGTCGAATAATTCTGGGGACTCCTCCGTGCACGATAGTGGGGCAAGGAGTGACTGTGGACAAGGAGCCGGTGGAATAGGCCGCTTTGGCAGCTGCATTGGAAGGCAAACTACTCTGAGCCTGGGTAACAGAGGATGAGGAGGACGAGGACGACTTTGTTATCCACTCCACCAACTCTTCTGCATGTTGTGGATCAAAAACACGGCCTAGCAGCAGAAAAAAAGGACAAGCGTGCCCCATGGCCACCTGCAGAGGATGCACCATGTCCACGACCACCACTGTTGACTGTAGACACAGAGGCTGCTTGCCCTCTTTTAGTGGCCTGTGAGCATCTGCTTCTCCTTGGTGGCCTTCCGGGCATGATGCATTTTTTGTTTTGCAACACCACACTACACTGTATTAGATACTGTGTACACCGCCTGAAGTGTATTAGAAACTGTACACACTGTATTAGATACTGTGTCCTCCGCCTGCACTGTATTATCAACTGTACAATGGCTGCACTGTATTGTATACTGTGTACACCTCCAGAAATGTAGTAGAAACTGTACACACTGTATTAGATACTATGTACAGCGCCTGCACTGTATTAGAAATAGGGATGGGCGAACAGTTCAGCCTAAGCATAAGTTCAGGCCGAACTTTGGTTGTTCGAACGTTAGGCAAACAACGAACATTATGCGATGTTCACGGCAAATTTGAAAGCCCTGGAACCCTGTTAAAGTCTATGGGACACTAACATGAAAACCAAAAGTCCTCATTTTAAAGGCTTATATGCAATCTATTGTCATAAAAAGTGTTTGGGGACATGGGTCTTGCCCCAGGGGAAATGTATCAATGCAAAAAAAGTTTTAAAAACGTCAGTTTTTTCGGGAACAGCGATTTTAATAATGCTTAAAGTGAAACAATAAAAATGAAATATTCCTTTAAATATCGTGCCTGGGAGGTGTCTATAGTATGCCTACAAAGTAGCACAGTTTTCCTGTGTTTAGAACAGTACAACAGCAAAATGACATTTCTAAAGGAAAAAAAGTAATTTAAATCTGATCGCGGCTGTAATGAATTGTCGGGTCTCAGCAAAATAGGTAAAACTCAGCACGGGTGCCCCCCCAGTCCATTACTAGGGCCTTTGGGTCTGGTATGAATATTAAGGGGAACCCCGAAACAAATGTTTTTATAAAAATTGCATGGCGGTCCCCCCAAAATCCATACCAGGCCCCTCAGGTCTGGTATGGATATTAAGGGGAACCCTGTGCCAAATTTAAAAAATAATGGCGTAGGTATCCCCCCAAAATCCATACCAGACCCTTAACTGAGCACGCAACCTGGCAGGCCGCAGGAAAAGAGGGGGGGACGAGAGAGTGCCCCCCTCCTGAACTGTAGCAGGCCACATGCCCTCAACATGGGGAGGGTGCTTTGGAGTAGCCCCCAAAGCACCTTGTTGTGGGGGGTCTGTGGACAGGGGTTTTATCGGAATCTGGAAGTCCCCTTTAACAAGATCCCAGCCTCCTCCCTATGTGAATTGGTAATGGGTACATTGCACCCCTACCATTTTACAAAGTGTCAAAAATAGTAAAAAAGATAGGAGACACTTTGGGACAAGTCATTTATTAAAAAATGTCCCGCAATGTAGATTCATCTCACGCTGCCCGACGGACCGAAAAAAGACAAAAAGAAAAGCAGCTCCACCACCATGGGAGGCTCCTACCGAGTGATGCTTCTTCAGGAGACAGGAGATACTTTGGGACAAGTCCTTTATTAAAAATAAAAAAAATAAAAATGTCCCGCGATGTAGATCCATCTCATGCCGCCCGACGGACCGAAAAAAGGAAAAAAAGAGCTCTGCCTTCAAGGGAGGCTCCCACTGAGTGACGCTTCTTCTTTGTGACAGCTGTTATATAGCTGAGGGCGGGGCCACCCGGCGATGTAAACGGACAACACAGCCTTCCTCTGACATCATGCGACGTCAGAGGGGGGCAGGGTCACCCATTTTTACGTCACCGGGTGGCTCCGTCCTCAGCTGTATAACAGCTGTCACAAAAAAGAAGCGTCACTCGGTGGGAGCCTCCCTTGAAGGCGGAGCTGTTGCAGCTTCTCTTTTTTTCTTTTTTTGTTCCGTCAGGCGGCGTGAGGTGGATCTACATCGCGGGACATTTAAATTTTTTTATTTTTTAATAAATGACTTGTCCCAAAGTGTCTCCTGTCTTTTTTACTATTTTTGACACTTTTTTGGTGAAATGGTAGGGGTACAATGTACCTGCTACCAATTCACATAGGGGGGGGGAGGCCGGGATTTGGGGGTCCCCATGTTAAGGGGGCTTCCATATTCTGATAAGCCCCTGCCAACAGACCCCCACAACCACTGGGCAAGGGTCGTGGGGATGAAGTCCTTGTCCCCATCAACATGGGGACAAGATGCTTTGGGGGGCTACTCCAAAGCACCCTCCCCATGTTGAGGGCATGTGGTCTGGTACGGTTCAGAAGGAGGGCGCTCTCTCATCCCCCCTCTTTTCCTGCAGCCTGCCAGGTTGCGTGCTCGGAAAAGGGTCTGGTATGGATTTTGGAGGGGACCCCTATGCCATTTTTTTACATTTTGGCGCAGGGTTCCCCTTAAAATCCATACCAGATTCTGGTCTGGTATGGATTTTGGGGGGACCCCTACTCCATTTTTTTAAAATTTGGCGCAGGGTTCCCCTTAATATCCATACCAGACCTGAAGGGCCTGGTATGGATTTTGGGCGACCCCCATGCAATTTTTTTGGTTCAGGGACCCATGCTGTTTTTTTCAATGAGTTTTATCTATATTGCCGGGATTTCATTACAACCACAATCAGTTTTCAATTAGTTTTTTTCCTTTAGAAATGTGATTTTTCTGTGGTACTGTTCTAAACATGGGAAAACTGTGCCACTTTACAGACATACTATAGACACCCCACAGGCACAATATTTACAGGAATATTTCATTTTTATTGTTTCACTTTAAGCATTATTAAAATCACTGCTCTCGAAAAAACGGACGTATTTAAACTTTCTTTGCATTGATACATGTCCCTGGGGCAGGACTCGGGTCCCCAAACACTTTTTATGACAATAACTTTCATAAAAGCCTTTAAAATTAGCACTTTTGTATTTTCATGTTCGTATCCCATGGACTTTAACGGAGTCCGCGTGTTCGAACAAATTTAGTAGTAACTGTACACACTGTATTAGATACTGTGTACACCGCCTGGACTGTATTAGCAACTGTGCAACGGCTACACTGTCTTGTATACTGTGTGCACCACCAGAAGTGTAGTAGAAACTGTACACACTGTATTATATACTGTTTTTACCACCTGAAGTGTATTAGAAACAGTAAACCACCAAATGCACTGTAGATATAGGCTACACTGGATGCAGAGTAGTTATACACAGTGCCTTGCACAAGTATTCACCCCCTTGGCTTTTTACCTATTTTGTTACATTATAGCCTTTAGTTCAATGTTTTTTTGATCTGAATTATATGTGATGGTTAAGAACACAACAGTCTAAGTTGGTGAAGTAAAATTTCAAAAAATATATGCATAAAACTATTTTTCAGAAATAAAAAAATGACAATTGGCATGTGGGTATGTATTCACCCCCTTTGTGTTATGAAGCCCATAAAAAACTCTGGTGCAACCAATTACCTTCAGAAGTCACATAATTGGTGAAATTATGTCAACCTGTGTGCAATCTAAGTGTCACATGATCTGTCATTACATATACACCCAGAAGCTGCAAAACCTAAGCAAGGGCACCACTAACCAAAAACTGCCATGAAGACGAAGGAACTCTCCAAATAAGTAAGGGACAATGTTGTTAAGAAGTACAAGCCAGGGTTAGATTATAAAAAAATATCCAAATCTTTGATGATCCCTAGGAGCACCATCAAATCTATCATAACCAAATGGAAAGAACATGGCACAACAGCAAACCTGTTAAGAGACAGCTGCACACCAAAACTCACGGATGCGCAAGGAGGGCATTAATCAGAGAGGCAGCACAGAAACCTAAGGTAACCCTGGAGGAGCTGCAGAGTTCCACAGCAGAGACTGGAGTATCTGTACATAGAACAACAATAAGCCACGCGCTCCATAGAGTTAGGGCTTTATGGCAGAGTAGCCAGAAGAAAGCCATTACTTTCAGCAAAAAACTGAAACTGATCAGAGTTGAGGGAAAGATGGATGGTGCTAAATATAGGGACATTCTTGAGCAAAACTTGTACCACTCTGTGTGTGATTTGAGGCTGGGACGGAGGTTCACCTTCCAGCAGAACAATGACCCCAAACACACTGCTAAAGCAACACTTGAGTGGTTTAAGGGGAAACATGTAAATGTGTTGGAATGGCCTAGTCAAAGCCCAGACCTCAATCCAATAGAAAATCTGTGGTCAGACTTAAAGATTGCTGTTCACAAGTGCAAACCATCCAACTTGAAGGAGCTGGAGCAGTATGCAAGGAGGAATGGGCAAAAATCCCAGCAGTTAAGATGTGGCAAGCTCATAGAGACTTATCCAAAACGACTTGGAGCTGTGATAGCCGCAAAAGGTGGCTTTACAAAGTATTGACTTTAGGGGGGGTGAATAGCTATGCACATTAACTTTTTCTGTTATTTTGTCCTATTTGTTGTTTGCTCCACAATAATAAAAAAAACATCTTCAAAGTTGTGTACATGTTCTGTAAATTTAATGAAGCAAATACTCAAACAATCCATGTTAATTCCAGGTTGTGAGGCAACAAACATGAAAAATGCCAAGGGGGTTGAATAATTTTGAAAGGCACTGTATATATATATATATATATATATATATATATATATATTAATACACCACCTGAAGTGTATTAGAAACAGTACACCACGGAATGCACTGTAGATGTAGGCTACACTGGAGGCAGAGTAGTTATATATACAAGACTGTATATATATCAAATACACTGCCACTAACTGAATAACCTGCCTGCTTAATTTAAATCAAGCTACCAACGCCAACAACACTACACACTACACACGGCCGCTCTGTAAGCAGCCTTATATAGTGTGGGGCATGGACTTAGTCCCCCTGAGCCATGATTGGCCAAAGGCACCCTGCCTTTGGCCAATCATGGCTCTCTTAGCAGAGCACGCTGTGATTGGCCAAAGCATGCAGGTCAGGTGCATGCTTTGGCCAATCATCATACAGCAATGCACTGCGATCTCGCAGTGCATTATGGGGCGTTCTGCGGCGCTCAAATTTTCCGCGAACACCCCATAATGTTCAGCGAACGGGCAAACACCCAATGGTCGAGTCGAAGTCGAACTTATGTTCGACCCAAAGATCTAGCATCCCTACTGACCAGTGCAGAGTTTTCATGTTGCCCATTATGGATAAGTAAAATCAGGACAATCAATCAAAATTCTACAGTGCAGCAAAATGCATTGGTGTCTACGGGGGGGGGGGGGGATAAAGATGTTTTTTGGTGGTTTTTAGGAGTACAATGGGATTTACATGGATCCTTAACCCTTTGGCCCCGGCCACACGCAAATATACAGACTCTCGGCGCCTGGTCTTTAGTGCCGAGAGGCCACATATTTTCGTGAATCGATGTCACTAGAGCTGTGCCGAGAGCGCATGCTATGCTCTCCCAGCACAGTTACCAGATTGCTCCTTGCGATCGGGAGCTTTCGGATCACGAAAATGCGGTGACAGCCAATCATGGCGCTTACGTGATCTTAAGCCCTGCCTCCCAGGGGTCATAAACCTCCTAAAGGGCCTGGAGGCGGCGGCGCGAAGAGGTTAAAAAGGCTGTAAACCTCTGAAATGAAAAATGAACAAAGCATGTCCTTCTACAGTGTGTAATTGCCTCAATCTAAAGCACTTAGTATGATTTCTGGCTGCTGTCTCCTTCCTCTGCTATCTGCATGAGCCACTTCTGACAGTCTATGTTAACACCAAAGGATTGCAGGGATTCCAATTCGATCAGAAATGTATTTGTTACCTATTTCATTTGATAATACAGATGCACAAGACATGCTGTTTTTGTTTTCCTTGACCAGAATTAAAATCAATAATATTATCCTTAGACTTAAAATCTATATTTGATAGATTTCCAAAATGCTCTACAAAAGATAGTCCGAAATAAAACAATTGATTATACCCGATAATAAATAAATGAATAAATACTTGTTTATAGATCAATTGTTTTCTGTTTGCTTCTTTGAGCAAAAAAAAAAAAAAGAAGAAAATTAGAGTAATGCTGCGTACACACGAGCGGAATGTCCGACAGAAAAAGTCTGACGGAAGCTTTTCATCATATATACCGATCTGACATTTTTTTTTGAAAAATCTGATGGACCTAGAAATGGAACATGTTCTAAATCTTTCCAACGTACCCAATTCCTATCGGGAAAACCGATCGTCTGTATGCTGGTCCGACGGACCAAAAAAGACGCATGCTCTGAAGCAAGTACGAGACGGAAGCTATTGGCTACTGGCTATTGAACTTCCTTTTTCTAGTCCCGTCGTACGTGCTGTACGTCACCTCGTTCTGGATGGTCGGACTTTGGTCGGACTTTGGGTTGACCGCATGTAGGCAAGATCGCTTGAATGGAATTCCGTCGGAGTTCCGTCGGAGAAACCGTCAGAGTTTATTACGACGGCTAAACCGGTCGTGTGTACGCGGCATAAGGCCTCTTTCACAGGAGCAGCCAGGGGGCAGTAAAAATAGAGAACTGAGATGTGATTTTAGTGCTGCCTGGCCACCCACCTAAAACATAATATGGCAGCCAGAGGGACTGCACACATGCCGTGTAATGCTTTGCACCACCTGTCAGACTCGTCAATTGAAGTCAATGAAGCCACACCAAACTGCAGCATGGTGTTTCTATATGAAATCTCTGTTCAGTTGTAAAGGAAAAAACAGCTAAGAAAAAAGGAAAGTATTCGGGGGGTGTCAAAAAGCATGTTAGTGCAGTAAATATTTAAAAATAAAAAAAAAATACTCATCCACTCACGTGACAAAAATCATTAAGAATGTGTGTGAAGCAGCCTTAATGTTTCCACTGTCTTTCCCCGTGAGATCTGGAGTATTGTACAGATGTCAGGGAGCTGGAGGTGGCCGAAACGAACACAGCAGAGTCTCGAAACAGAGCAGATAATAGTGTAGAAGCCCAAAACTAACGTCACATGCTGGGGGATGGCTGCTTGGCATGACAATGTGTTTCAAAGCAAACTAGGGCTTTTCTCAAGGCTTGAGAAAGAAGCTAGTTTGCTCTGAAACGCATTGCCATATCCACCGGCTGTCCCTCAGCATGTGACATCAGCTTCAGGTTTCCAGGTCATCTGCTCTGCTGCAAGACTCTGCTGTGTTCACATCGGCCAGCTCCAGCTCTTTGACAGCACCCCTGAGCAACACTACAGAACCATTTCTCGGAGAAAGACAGTGGAAGCATCCAGGCTGCCTTCCATACAATTATTCTTGATTTCTCATGTGAGTGGATATGTTTTTTTTTTATTTATTAAAATGTTTACTGCACTAACATGCTTCTTGCACCCTCTGCTCATACAACCGGAGACACAGACAGCAATACAAATCTTACAGAAGGTTTATCCTATTAACAATCTACCAAATAAGAAAGTGCTCTTATGGCCTCTTGCTGTCACGTACCTAATTGGAGACTGAAATGAGGAGGTTGGCTTCTCTTATATCTACAGCACAGGTCCCTCTGAAGGTGGAACAGAGAGTACCAAGGGACAGGAGGAACACAAGCGCCAGGAGGTGTTGATAGGAGACCTTGCAGCAGGTGATGCAGACCCCGGCAGGCTGACAGGACACCAGGATAGGAACATAAGCTGATCCAGCTTAAGTTAAAGGGGCAGTCCACACAGGCTACAGGTTCAGATTTGAGTCTTGTCAGAGCTCCTAGCAGGCTCAAAACAGGAACTTGCTGCAATGAGCAGAGCTGATACAGATGACAGCCGGATAGGCACTTGAACCAGATGTGAGCGCAAAGCTGGGAAGAGCAGTGTGGTCCCAGGGATAGCTGAGGTCAGCAGCAGGCGGGCAGCGAAGTACTTTGACATAAGACAGAGACATAGTCAAGAACAAAGCTGGGGTTGGGAACTAGTGACAGAGCAGAAGCAGGATCCAAGTTCAGGTCAGAGGCCAGCTGGGCAGCAATAGGGGAACAAGGAGAGTAATAACAGGGCACATGGAACAACTGAAAGACTAGTCAGCACTGGAGCATGAACAGGAGCCCCTTTAAAAAGTTAGTCTGGTGCCAACATGCATTGAGTGCATGCCCATGCGCATTCCTTTGCCTAGTTCTACTGTGAGTTCTGCGCGCATGCGAATATCTATTAGCCATTCTTCGCGCATGCACACTTCTATTAGCCAAACATCTGGTAGTTATTCTCTGACACTTGCACACGGACACCTATGCACATGAATCCTGACGTGTGTATCACCGTATAGTTGGAGTACAACTACGCACCATTCATGTCTATGGGGAGCTGTATGCAGCACCTGAGCTGCTCGGGAAGGGAAATGGATGCCAGGATTTATATTGAGTGGGCTCAGATGCCCATGTGCAAGACTCCTATGGCTGTCTGTAACGCCACAATAGAGACTGGGGGCGGGGGGGTACACCAGGATTTACACTGAATGGGTTCAGACTACTTTAAGCTACAGAAAAGTGCTTAGCAAATATCACTCTTCTTTAAGGACAGCAGGGAAAAAGTAATTTTACAGGTAGACATTGCTGTTGCAATAATTATATAGCTGGGAAAAAAAAGACTTACGGATTAAAACAGCATACCAGATATTTCATGCGCTACTCGATAATATTTGACAGCCGGCCTCCTTGGAGCTTGTTACTTCAAATTGAGCTGTCACCGAAATAACTGTGGCTCAATTTTTATTAAACAGTTAATCAGCAAGTTGTAAGTCCACAAAACTTAGATCAAGCAACTCTTTCGCGGTGCAGAGCAGATCCTTTCGAATTAATGAGCACTGGCAAAATGGCCACCGTGTCGCCCATAGCAAAAAGTTAGGGATTTTGTAAATAAACACAGTAGACTTCCTCTACTCACATCAAAAAAATATTATAGGGTAAACGAGGGAGTAGCTAGACATCATTAATTCCTGCTAATATTTTTTTTTTATTGGCGTATAGTTTCATTTTCCTTTTTTTTTTTTTTTTCACCCTGCTATCTTTGTTGTTTTCCAAGCTTTGATGGGAACCCTCCTGTTACAATCCTTTAAATGTTCATTAGTTTAATTTGTTATGGGTTTATAGACTTATTTATTGGGTATTACGGGATCAGAACATTGTTAGGTTACAGGGCTGCTCCTCTGTTCTTCGCTGGCTACATATTCTCCAATTATTTTCTGTCTCCAGGCAGACTGATAAGATAGTCGTCCTTCTGCATCTAGGAAAATAGCGATTTCAGTGCTTCCTCTTGTGCTTCGAACTGATGGGAATGACTCATTGTTTTCCCAATGGTTCCTAGGTATGTATTTGGTTGCAGCTTTATAACTTCTTGAAGTTTTTTCAGCTCCAAATATTTTTTTTTTTTTTTTGTGGCTCAGATGCAAATGCTGTATTTATAGCTCTGTTTTTACATGCAGTCCATTAACTTATTTTTGAAGTGTTAGCAGGAGCATGCTCTAACACTTGATGATGTTTTCTTGCATTCTATATTTTAGCTAATTAAACAAGTTTTCTTACTGACTTTTAACATCTGTGATGAGAAATAAACAATAACAAGTATAAATATGTGATAACAAGGTTAATTTATATAGCAAAGTGTTACAAACCAGCAGTTCTCACATATATCATCTGGAAGGCCGCATGCCCTCTTTTTTTGCAGGATCCTTGTGTTGAGTCACCCTTGGCTAGGGCTTCTAGTTTAACCACGTCTGGACTGCTCCAGAAGACAGTACATTTACTGCAGCAGGGAGGCCTCTCTGTGCGAAATCACGTACCCGTATGTGATTTTGCTACTCTTGGTCTGGGGATTGGAAACAGCGGGAGCCAATCAGCGTGTCTGGTGGACTCAATGTCCGCCAGGGCCCGCCAACAGGGCAGGACTTAGGGTGGTGGGAGCCCCTGGGCTTGACTCACTTTCGGGCCCTACCTTCTATACATATGCACAGCTCTATAAAACAGAAATAGAAAAGGAAAAGGTGCGCCAGACTCAGTGCAGTATTAAAGTACTTCTGTTTAATTGGACAAGACAAAACAGCCAAATGGCTACTCACAAAAGTAGATAATATATAAGCGTATAAGTGGGGGATATTGTACTGGTATTCGTCCTGGGTCCACGATTAATAAAAGCAATAAAAATGGATAAAATGATAATTAACGTATTTATCGGCGTATAACACGCACCCCAAGTTTAGGAGGGAATTTTAGGGAAAAAAAACTTTTAGGAGGGAAGTTTAAGGAAAAAAAACTTACATTTAAATGCCCATCAATGCAACCTTATCAGTGTCCATCTGCAGCCTTGTCAGTGTCATTGCAGCCTTGTCAGTGTAGCCTTGCCCCAGTGTCATTTGCTGACTAGTCAGTGTAGCCTTGCTCTCAGCCGCTCTCAGTGGCTGTCGGCTGCTCTCGGCAGCTCTCGCTGGCTTTCGGCGGCTTTCGGCCGCTCTTGGTGGCTCTCCGCCGCTCTCCGCTGCTCCCGGCAGCTTTCGGAATGGGCAGGTCCAGCGGGGCCCGCGGGCCCCCTATTGGCCAGGGCTCGTGAGCCCCGTCAAGCCCAATGGAAAGTCCGGCCCTGCCCGCCAATCATTCCCAAGGCAGACAGAATGGCGGTCTGCCTATGTAAACAAGGCAGAACGTCGTTCTGTAACAGGAGAGGACAGAGATCTTGTGTTTCTGCTAAGAAGAAGCACAAATTTCTGTCTTCTTACAGTACAAGCACCCCCGACAGTTAGAAAGCACTCCCTGGGGACACATTTAACCCTTTGATTGCCCCTGATGTTAACTACTTCTCTGTCAGTGTCATTAGTACAGTTACAGTGCACTGATCACTATATTGGTGTCACTGGTCCCCAAAAAAGTGTCCGTTAGTGTCCGATTTGTCCGCCGCAATCACTAGTAAAAAAATAAAAATAAATATAAATTCCAAAGATATCCCATAGTTTGTAGATACTATAACTTTTGTGTAAACCAATCAATATACGCTTATTGGGATTTTTTTTTTTTACCAAAAATATGTAGCAAAATACATATTGGCCTAAATTGATGAGGAAATTCGAATTTTTACATTTTGTTATTGGATATGTTTTATAGCAGAAAGTAAAAATATTGTTTTGTTTCTTTTTCAAATTTGTCAGTATTTTTTTGGTTATAGCACAAAAAATAAAAACCGCAGAAGTGATCAAATACCACCAAAAGAAAGCTCTATTACTGGGAAAAAAAGGACATACATTTTATTTGTGTACAGCGTCGCATGAACGCCCAATTGTCAGTTAAAGTAAAGCAATGCTGTATCGCAAAAAATGGCCTGGTCATGAAGGGGGTAAACCTTCCGGGGCTGAAGTGGTTAATGCCCCAGGTTCTATTCCCACTAGTGAAGCAGCCAGGAAAACAGCATTTTTACACCCTGATTCAAGAAACACGGTCCATAAGGGTTGCCTTTTTAAAAGCTTTATTGCAGCATTAACTTGGATAGGTTCAACTGTGCTATACTGCCCATTACTAGGTGGAACAATGAGGACACTCTTCCTTGTAGTCAGTGGCATCTCCAGCTTTCATATTTAGGGGGGGCACATGGGGGGACAGGGACAAAAGTAGGGGGGCAATTATAAAATGCAATTATATATATATATATATATATCCTGGGGCCCTTTACTACAATCCCACAACGGCCCGTTCACATGTTCTGCAGTGAGCTCCCTTCCTACTGTATTGGGGTCCCCCCCAGGGTGGCAGAAAGCAAGAGATATATGTCACCAGCATACCAAGAAAATATAAGGATCCAAAGCAGTGGGAGAACTATCAGGGTTGCAATTGCATTGTATTATACTCACTTTCCCATGCAGAAAGGTCATGTTATAAGCATATTTTCAATGTTTGTGTTTTCCTGCCGTTTTGTGAAATCCTGTTGAGGCTGTAACATTCCCTAAACTTCCAGCAGCCATCTTGGGGAAGCCTCATGTTCTGATTTGGAACTAGAGATGTTAAATATATGGAAATTTTGAAGCTCGGAAAAAAACAGGTTTTTTTCCGTTTTTGGGGGAAAAAAACAGAAATTTTCGGAAAAATTGAAAAAAATGCTAGACTAGCACTTTTTTGTCTTTTTAAGATTGAAAGTCATCCTGTTACTTTAGGAACATAAATCATGACCATGGACAATTTGACTTGGCATAAAATTATCACAACTAGCATTTTAAAAATATAGTGTAGCCAAACAATTATCACAAACAGAATTTACTTTTTTTATAATATGTATTTGTAACAAAGGGGGCAACAATCTCCTGAACTGCTTACTAGTTTATGTGGAACAGCCAAAAAGCCTCCACAAAACAATTTTCAAAACCAAAAGTAACAATTTTTCATTATTCCTCTCCACAGTATTAAATAAAAATAAAAACCCCATTCTCATAAAAAGAATTGACTATGGGGGAAGTGTTAAGAAGAGAGTGGTGCTAAGTTTCAATGGACATTTAATCAGAATCATTTTCTGAGCTGAAATTGTCAGTATCCGTCTCTGCTTCTGCAGCTACTCTTTTTTGTTTGTCATCACAATTAGGAACTTCTAAAAACTTAAGGTAAACACCCTGTCTTAAAATATTTTTTTCATTATGTTAAAATAAAATATTCCAAACATTTTTTTTTTCTTTTTTCAATTTTTACAATTTTTTGGAAAAAAACAAAAATGCCTTCAGGAAAAAAACGAAAAAAAAACATTTAAAAAAAAAAAATGTTTCTGTTTTTTTTCCGGGCCTTCACATCTCTATTTGGAACACGGTCTCTCAAGATTTTTCCCACCATTTTCTGTTAGCTCTGATAAAAAAGGCAGAGCCCAGCCACCATTTTGGAGACGTGTGGAATTATTATTAATATTATTATTATTATTACAGAGTTATAGAGGAATTACAGAGGGAAAGATACCCTCCTTATGAGGGAAAGCGAGGCCTTACTCAAGGAGAGTGTTCCAGCCTGCAGGGACAGAACAGGGATCCTCAGGAGTCCTGTCTATCAGCACTGCTGCTGTGCTTGTGATAGAAGATCACCAGAGACAGTCTATGTTCCTGTTAAATCATCTCTGCTACATCGGTGGAACTTGCTTATGGACACCACCCTATGGCAAGTAATCAATATGTGCCTTGTATACCACTGATGTGCCTGAAGAGAGGAATAATAACTACAGTGCCAGTTTACTGAGCTACATTCTGTATCTTTGGTGAATGGACTGTGAATCTGTGCCTGAGAACTGTTTACGCCACTTTTGTAAATATAATTTTCCACTGCTGCTTATCCAGCAATTAAAGTTACTTCATTTACAATACCACGCAGCCTTCCCTCTATATAACAGCCATGCTAATTCCCCTGCTTAAAGGCAGCTTTCTCCTCCTGGACAAGACCCAGGCCTCTGGACTCCAGACTATTTATACACTCCCCAACTGCCATCTTGACACACATCTCCAGGGATTGGCTGGGGCTGTATAAATATTCAGGCTGCCTATGTGACTTTTCCACCCACTATATTCTGGAAACCTCTAGAAACATTGGTAAGCAGCCAGACTAGCCAGCTGAAGAACCCACATCTGGAGAGCTAATAGCTAAATGTGCCTTACCAAAAACCTAGAAGCCTAGTAATAGTGTGTCTTGTTTAAAGTGTATATGCCCTGTGATTTTCAGGGGAACTTCACCTTGGGAGCAAGTGCAACAGTCGGTTATCTTAAACATAAAAGTCTTTATTTTTCTTAAAGAGGAAGTAAAGTCTTCTTATACCCTAAATTGTACCTACAGGTAAGCCTATAATAAGACTTACCTGTAGGTACTGTAAATATCTCCTAAACTTGCACTTTTTAGGAGATATTTACTATATACGCCGCCGATGTCATTGGCGCATGCACGCTGAAGGAATGGCCTCCTGTGCTATTTCTTCAGGGCCCTGTGCCATGACCGGCAGCTCCTGTGCACATGCGCAGGAGTGACGTCATCGTGGCTCTGGCCAATCACAGCGCTGGAGCCTGCAAACCCACAAATATTGTAGCAGCTGACTTTTAAAAAGGACACTTATTTGTCCAGGGAGCATGTGATGTCGCCCCAAACCCCCCCCCCCCAGGCTGATTCGTCCACCGGCTTGGGTGCAGGCACCGCCATTCCAACTAAGGGAATCTGGCTTCAAGCAAACACAAAGGGTGGGTGGAACTCCGCTTTAAGCAAAGAAAAAGGAGCTTCCAGCAGCAAAACAAAACTTCAGGAAATGCAACACAAAAGTCTGCTTATCTTCAGCACAACTTAAACTGAAACTTAAACATGCAAAAGTCAAATAAGGGCTTTCACCCAAGGGTGAGCAGCATCCAGCTTCAGATAGTTGCCAGTTGTTGGCATACATGCAACACACTCCTCTCAACTCCTACTCCACCCACCAACACTGGGAGTTTCCTGCCCTATGTGCTGCTTACTGGAGGCTGCTTAACCTACTAGGGATGAGTCCCCGTAGTCAGGAGTCAAGGTTCTTTTCCCACCCGAATGTAAGTCTGAACCTCCAAAATGCAGGATTCCAAATACATCCTTACTAATACTGATAGGACTGCAAGTCAGTCCTCTCCTTTACATGACTACCCTGGAATTTCTCAGCCATCAGGGGTGAGACTCCTGAGTACACCAACCTATCCTCGTTAAAGGGTCTACAACCCAAATAGCCTCATAGCACCCATCCAGGACCCACCCTTGGCATCTTGTACAGCCCATACACATTGCTGGCTGAAATATGAAGTTACATGCAGAAACCCTGTGGTATCAATGGACAGCTAGTTTAAATTCACTTCAGTTTACTGTATTGGTGCCTAATCCCCTCCCATCCAGTCCCGGTGTTTCTTTAAATGGGATACTGCAGCCAGGGACTGGGAAGGTTTACTTGACCACTGTGATTGGCTGACACAGTGGTCACATGATCAAGAGCTGGTCCTGTCAGCTCCCAATCATTAATAAAAAATGGAAGCTGGATGCATATGTACAGTGTGTGGGCATTAAAGCCCACCCTCCTTGCCACTGCACACATGCATTACATGGCGGCAATAGTTTAAAATGTTTGTAAAGGTTGAAGGTTTTTTTACCTTCATGCATTGTATGCATGAAGGTAAAAAACCTTCTGTATGCTGCTCCCCCCACAGTCCCACTAATACTCACCTGAGCCTCCTCTCAATCTAGCGATTTGCACAAGAGCTTCAGCTGTCCTGGGACTCCCTATCCTCATTGGCTAAGACAGCAGCGGGATCCATTGGTATCCACTGTTATCAATCACAGCCAGCGAGCCAATGAGGAAAGAGGGGGGGGGGCGGGGCCAAGCCATGGCTCTATGTGTCTTATGGATGCATAGAGCAGGACACAGGAGCGAGCATGCACCAGTGCGCCCATAGCAAGTGCCTTGCTATCGGGGTACTGGTCAAGGGGAAGGAGCCAGGAGCACCGACAGGGGACCAGAGAAGAGGAGCATCAGGGCTGCTCTGTGTAAATCCACTGCACAGAGTAGGTAAGTATAACATTTTTATTTTTATTTTTTTTAAGACAGACCAAATCTTTAATACCACTTTAAGAAAAGATCCCTGATGTTTCAAGTGAGGTTCAGCATGTTGCCATAATATTCACGTAGTAGTTTCAGTTTTAACCCTGACTTGTCTTCGCTTCTGTTTGTAGGGTGGGGTCTCTGCTTTACCTCTGGAGGAATCCTAAGGGATATATTCACTCAGAAGGTCTGTGCAAGGACTATTAATGTAAAAAGTATCAGTCATCTCAAATCAGTACACTGTGGCACACAGGTCTTTTCTTTTGCCTCCTTCTGGGTAGTCACCCTGCTATATTGGACAACCGTCTGGAGCATCTTGCATTCTCTGTGTAATACTCACTTCATCCCATTACAAACAAGTTAATTTATTGTGCTACTGGACGCAAGGAACAAGACCGATGCCCTTCGCTTACAAACATTACTATAACTTGAGAAAAGGTATTGATAGAAACATCTGAGTCTTAAGATTTTGCACACACTTGAACATGGTTGAATGAAATGATGACGAGCACCAATGACAAAATCTCCTTCCATAATGTGTCAGTTTGCCTTGAAGCAAATACTTCAATAAAATATCTCCAGTAAAAAACAAAAAAAGAAATTATTACCTCCTTATCCCAACTTTAAGATAATTTTGGGTACAGGGGCAAACAGGGACTCTGAAGCCCAACAGAGTAGTTAGGCTTGGAGCTCACCTAGCCAACACATGGACATTTTTCAACAAAACACGACTCAAATACTCATTATCATGCAACATTGGCTTTATTTCTGATGCTACAACTCAATTCAAAAGAATTATGCTTTGCATTGTATTTATGACACATTTGTGCAAATATGTAGTAAATCTAGATACAAAGAAGAAGAAATGTTTGTTCCTCCAAAAGATTTTCATTACAGTTATACAACACAAAATATTTCCATCTTGAATTTTTCAGCTATATTTTAACCCTTCATGAGGGTAAAATAGATCCTAATATGAACACAGTTTTGCAACTTTGACATACACTATATTGTCAAAAGAATTGGGACGCCTGTCTTTACACACACATTAACTTTAATGATATCCCAGTCTTAGTCCGTAGGGTTCGTTGAGTTGGCCCAAGGAGTGTGTCTATGGGAATGTTTGACCATACTTCCAGAAGCGCATTTGTGAGGCCATGCACTGTTATTAGACAAGAAGGCCTGGCTCGCAGTCTCCGCTTTAATTCATCCCAAAAGTGTTCTATCGGGTTGAGGTCAGGACCAGTCAAGTTCCTCCACCCCAAACTAGCTCATCCATGTCTTTATAGACCTTGTTTTGTGCACTGGTGCGCAGTAATGTTGGAACAGGAAGGGTGATCACCAAACAACCCCACACCATAATCTCCCCTCCACCCAATGATTTGGACCAGTGCACAAAGGAAGGTCCATAAAGGCATGGATGAGCAAGTTTGGGGTGGAGGAACTTGACTGGCCCGCACAGAGTCCTGACCTCAACCCAATAGAACACCCTTAGGATGAATTAAAGCGGAGACTGCGAGCCAGGTCTTCTCGTCCACATCAGTGTGTGACCTCACAAATGCGCTTCTGGTAGTATGGTTAAACAATCCCATAGACACACTCCTTGGGCCATGGGGATGCCATTAAAGTTCATGTTCATGTGACCACACAAATGCACTTCTGGAAGAATAGTCAAACATTCCCATAGACACACTACTAAACCTTGCGGATAGCCTTCCCAGAAGAGTTGAAGCTGCTATAGCTGCAAAGGGTGGGCCAACTCAGTATTGAACCCTACAGACTGGGATGCCATTAAAGTGAATGTGTGTGTAAAGGCAGACATACCGATACTTTGGTAATATAATGTATGTTAGTACATATCAATAGAAATAAGAAAATAATGCAGCGCCTCCAAATATAGAATATTACAAACTTAAAGCATATGCTATCAACACAGCATTCATAATGTGCAAAAAGCATGCGCAATATTCAAAAATGATTAAAAATAAATAAATCAATGTGAATATAGCCCAATGCAAAAGAGTCAAAAATATGTAATGCATATCACCGCAAGGAAAGTGAATGCTACCAGCTAATGAAAATCCTCTCCACCACGTGTGAACAACAGAACTGAAATTCACTCAAGACAATAAAGTTGCCATAGGAAAGCAGCCAAATGAATGTTTGTGTCAACAGGATCCTTCACACGTGGTCAACCAGCTCTATTCTCGTAATGGGCACACCCCGCAGTATCGCTTCTCACCTCTGGGGACAATCAGAAGGTTTGCTTAATACTGTCTGAAAAAACACACACAAAACCACAAGCAGGGGGCCACATATCATGCAGTATATTTATTAAAAAGTATAGATTACACATAAAAAAGTAAAAGGCTTCATCTAAATGCCAGTAAAACAAATGTCATGGCAAATAAAACACTGCACTTACAAAGAGAGCCGCCAGTTCCCAGCAAGATGTCAGCGTGTAGCTACTGCCTCCAGGAAAAGGAACCGCCTTTACCTCAGTAAAAGGAAACATATCAGAGGTAAAATACAGCATGTACTTGCCAAGTGCATTCCAAAGTTTACACTACAGCAGCTTGTGCCCATATTATTGGGGACCAATATATGCAGTGCAGTAGATGTAAAGACATTGGGGATTTGACCTTCTACATTGCACTTTACCCACCTTTTTTTTTTCTTGTTTTTTATTTTTTTCTTTGTTTTTTTCCTTCTTGGATTTTCTTTTCTCTGTTATTGGATGATTGGTGGACAGTTTGTGAATGGACTTTAACATGTTTTCGTCAGCATGGACTCTTTGTTCTCTGGTATATTTTGTTAATTTAATTCACTCCCCTATCCACATGATTGGATCAAGACCGCAACTCCTTGGGGATTATATAACACCCTTTTTGCTCCCCTGGCTTTACACTGTGTGGGGTATGATGCAAGGACATACCTTATCTGCTGCCGATGTTTCAAGATGTATATTGATCACCGCTTTGTGTCCCCCTGACGAAGATTTGCTTGAAATCGAAACGCATTTGGGCTCTTTTCATAACAGGTCTACATAACTGTCTATATGTAATAAAAAAAAGGGTGGTCTCTATGTTCTACTATATCATCTAGCAGCGGATTGCTTTTACTGTTAGTTGTACTTTTTTTATGGTATGGTTCAATAAAATATTTTTGTATTTTTAAATCTGTGGGTTTTGTCAAGTGCCTAAAAAATCCCAACCAAAAAATAACTTTTTTTTTTTACAATCTTGAGGGATGTGGCACCTAATTTTGTTCAAATAATTTACACTACAGTATATCAAGAAATCCAGAAAAAAATGGACTTTGTATATACCTCCAATGGTGTGATACAGGTAAACAACAAAAAATTTAAAATATTAACACTTTATTTAGCAAATTACAAATAAAAACTGTTGTAAACCATGTGTGTAAGATAGCCATCCAAAATTGTTATGGCCGTGAGATCAACTCTCAAAGGTCCACGCATTCCGCAGAGACCCTGCTTCATCAGGACCTCGGTCCAGACCTCTCAGTATAAAAGTACTGTAACAATATACATAGGTAAGTTAACATACAACATAACAAACAATCGACAATACATAGCAAATGTCAAATATCAAATATGACAATCAATAAAAAAGGTCATCTTCATCATACCCATTGTAGATGAACAAGAGGATAAAAAAATAATAAATCAAAAAAAGTGAGGTGGGGGGGGGATGGGAAAAAAGGAAAGGGTCAAAAAACAAACCTGTAAAATACTGTGGTCATACCGTCAGATAACACAACATAAACAACCAGAAAACTTCACCTTCAAATGAATCATGAGCAAATGGCTGGTGATAAATCCCGTTGGCCCGTGGGGAGAAATCAATTCCAGAAACAATCCACACCAGAAGGAAAATTACATATATATTCCTGTTTAACAAAATCCAATATGTATAGGTATTGCTTAAAAAAAAAAAAAAAGGGAAGGAAAAAAGGGAAAAAGAAGAAAAAGCAAGAGGTCCTGTTGAAGCACGGTCTTCCACTAGATGCATCAACCTTTAACAGTTGATTTCACGGCCATGACAATTTCGGATGGATAACTTACATACATGGTTTTAAACAGTTTTTACAGAGATATTTGTAACTAGCTAAATATAGTGTTAATATTTTACACTTTTTGTTATTTGTCTGTATCACACTATTGGAGGTATGGTATATACAAAGTCCCATTTTTTCTGCATTTCTAGATATACTGTTTATATAAATATAAGGGATGATACCTCCAAATGTTGAAAGTATTCCAACAACCCGCCCCCTCATATATAACATATTTCTTGTCATTTACACTGCGGCAGCTATTTGTGAAATCAACATGTAAACTTCAAAGAAATAATATTATACCAGTATTGACTATTGAAATTGACTATTGAAAGACATTAACCATGAATGTAAGGGTTGCAAGGAAAAATCAGACATGTTAAAAACAATAATTTGTCTGATTTCTTCATTTATGTGTTCAGTGAAAAAGATCCAAGATGTACAATGAATGTAATAGCAAAAAAACAGATGACAGTAAAATTATAAACCCAATAATTGGTCAAGCGCGTGTAGCTAAGTATGATGAGGATGATCACCAATGGCACAGAGCTAACATAATTGGATTACCCAGTCCTCAGGATGTTGACATTAGTTACGTAGACATTAACAATAATGTGACTTTCGAGAGTCCCTGAGATTAAAGAAGAATAAGCATATTTTTCAAAGATGTCATCATAAACTAAAATTTTTCTGATATCAGTGAAGAAACAGATGAAAGATAATGACATACCCAGTAATTGGTCAAGCAGGTGTTACTATGTATGATTAGGATGATGACCAATGAGTACAGAAGGGTGAACCCAGGATGGGGGGTGGATATCCTGGGTTGAATGATACTGAGCAACATTCAGTCTGAAGGAAGAGCTGCACCACATTGCTGGTTTGGTGTCTGTGGTGGTTGGAGAGCACATTACATTACCAAAAGTATTGGGACACCTCCCTTTACACGCACATGATCTTTAATGGAATCCCAGTCTTAGTCCGTAGGGTTCAATATTGAGTGTCCATTTCTTTATGGACCTTGCTTTGTGCACTGGTCCAATTAGTTTGGTGATAGGGGATTATGGTTAGGGGTTGTTTTTCAGGGGTTGGACTTGGCCCCTTAGTTCCAGCGCTAGGAATAATTAAGGTGTCAGCATATCCAAACATTTTGGACAATTTCACCCCCCCCCAACAGTTTGGGGATAGCCCCTTCCTGTTTCAACATGACTGCACACCAGTACACAAAGCAAGGTCCATAAAGACATGGATAATCATAAAAAATCAAAAGAGAAAGCGCCTCTTAAGTATCCATGATTTATTCAAGTGATAAAAGCTTAATAAACACTTACATAAAGACTGATGAATGGCAGCTTCCATAGAGAACTAATCCCGGTGTTCGTCAAAGAAATCCCAATGGTGTGGGGCTGGATGGATGCCAAGCGAAAGGCCGCGGACCTCCGCTCGGAAGTGTGTAGTGAGGGAATCACTTCTGCGTTCCAATAGGTCACATTTGCGATGACATCACTTGGGTAATTCAGATTCGCTGGGGACCACTACGCGTTTCGGTCCAGATCGGTGTCTGCTTCAGCTATTTAAGCTTCCTGGTTTGCTGTCCCCAATACACTTGAAAAAGGATCGCGCATGCCCGTTACGAGCTTCGCGCATGCTCAGAAACGCGTAGTGGTCCGCAGCGAATCTGAATTACCCGAGTGACGTCATCGCCCATGTGACCTGTTGGAACGCGGAAGTGATTCCCTCACTACACCGCACACACAGCCGGCGCTTCCGAGCGGAGGTCCGCGGCCATCCGCTCGGCATCCATCCAGCCCCACACCATTGGGATTTCTTTGACGAACACCGGGATTAGTTCTCTATGGAAGCTGTTATTCATCAGTCTTTATGTAAGTGTTTATAATGCTTTTATCACTTGAATAAATCATGGATAATTAAGAGGCGCTTTCTCTTTTGATTTTTTATGTATATGGAGAATTGACTTCACTCAACAGGAAGCTGCCCTTGGTACCCTGGTTGTACAGATCCCCCTGGCTCCCATATCCATCTATATTACGGATAATCCATACATCATTGACTCTTTTCTGGACTATATTTTTATGGCCCACTGTTACTTATTATTTATTATTTTTTAACGTTATTTTACTGTTATATCCACGGACTTGAGCGCTGCTACATCATATATCTCATAAAGACATGGATAAGGGAGCTTGGGGTGGAGAAACTTGACTGGCCTGCACAGAGTCCTGACCTCAACCCAAATAGAACACCTTTGGGATGAAAAAGAGTGGAGACTGTGAGCCAGGCCTTCTCATCCACTTCAGTCACCAGCCAGAGCTCTTTTTTTTATTTTTATTGGGTGCGGGGATCCTTCTTTTTATATTTTGCCCAAGCAGGAATTGTCCCTTAACTGTGGTGGTGCCCATAAGAAATCTCAAGCTTTAGACGAGAAACAGAAAGGGACTTTATTCTCTTCCACAAAACTTGTTTCTGCATCCTTTTTGACACTGGAAAAACATGCTGCTACAGTCCAAATTATCCATCAGTATAGTCTATTATAACCAGTGACCCGTGTCCCACCTCTGGCTTATACTTCTGTCTATTTATCTTGCATGTTTATCTCATATCTGCCTGCCTATTTACATCCATATCTATCTTTCTATACAGTAGATGCTCACATCACAATATATACAGGCTTACACATATACTGTACTTGCACACATCATTTTCCATCTGTGCACAATGAACTGTGTCGACCCATCTGTTTAAAATTACCACCAGCACACAACTTGTAAACAGAATATTTTTTTACTTTGACTTTTTCCCAGAGCAAAAGAAAAAAAAAAGGTAATAAGGTAATATATGCACCCAACATGTTGGTGCACATCATAAATAAGATTTCTCCAACATCTGCATGATATTGTGTTTCGTTATCTCTATCTTTACGCTTAGGCCTGGGTAACATAGCATTTTGGTTTCCCCATCTCCTGCAATGCAGAACAGATCCAGGCTTACACCGTGCATGAAAGCGGCTAAAATGACGGTCCCTGAACAAGCCATAAAAAATATTTATTTGGCTTTAACAATGGGCAGTGTTTCTGCCGACAAGCAATTTAGTTCAATTTTACATTTCTGGATTGGACAATATCCAGTTAGTAATTTTTGTTTGGCCAGAGAACAGCTCCTGTGACAGAGAGAGAGAGAGAGAGAGAGAGAGAGAGAGAGAGAGAGAGAGAGAGAGAGAGAGAGAGAGAGAGAGAGAGAGAGAGAGAGAGAGAGAGAGAGAGAGAGAGAGAGAGAGAGAGAGAGAGAGAGAGAGAGAGAGAGAAGAGGTGGAGGTAGAGAGAGGTAAAGAAACTGGGGGAGACAGAAAAGGATAGAAGCAGAGAAGGAGAGAGACAGAAAATGGTAGATAGAGAGAAAGAGAGGGCCTGAGAGGGAAAGAAAGAGGGAGAGAGAGAGAAGGGAAAGGAAATATAATATGCTTCATATATACACAAATATACCTCATAGAGAAAAAAAGTAACTGAAAGAGACAGAAAGAGGCAAAGAGAGAGAGAGAGAGAGAGAAAGGGGGGGGGGGGGGCAGAGAGAGAGACATATAGTGAACGGGAGTGAAAGCAGAAGAGATTTACTGGAAGAGAGAGAAAGAGGTAGAGTGAGGTGGAGAG
The DNA here is from genome assembly GCA_037952925.1 of Lithobates clamitans. NCBI lineage: Eukaryota > Metazoa > Chordata > Amphibia > Anura > Ranidae > Lithobates > Lithobates clamitans. The sequence goes on along the minus strand of JBBGZY010001079.1, from coordinate 1,902,580 downwards.
AGGGAATGAGAAAGAAAAAAGTAGATGGAGAGAGAGAGCTTGGTTGAAGGTTGGGGTAGAGGCAAGGCCACTGATAAGGCAGTACAGCCAGCCTTCCTGGACTGAGCCCGGGCCCCATCAGTTCAAAAGGGGAGCCCGGGCACCTACTGAGCAGGTATCGGCCGAATCAAGAACTTTAGATTTTTTTTTTCAATTCGAATGTGGCAAAGTGAGCAAACAAAAAAAAAAAACTTCATCAAATGATTACAATGACTCTTTAAATTACCTTTGGCTTAAATAAGACAGCATTATTTTAAAATGGTACTCAGTCTTTGATTTCAGAAACATGTTTACAGTTCAAATTCGACTGGAATTTGATGTAAAATTAGATTTGAATTTCGTAAATTCAGACTAATTTCGTTTTGTTATTCGGAGCATTCGGTAAACTTTGTTTATGCTATAATTCGAGTATTCGGATGTATCTGAATCTCTGAATAATAAAAAAATTGTCTTAATATTTATTCAGAATGAAACAAACCGCATATGTCTACTTTCAGCCAGATGGGGCCCTGTTAGGTAGGCTGCATGGGGTCCCTTGATTTCTAACAGCAGCCCTGGGTAGAGGGAGGTGAGGTATAGAGGAAAAGGTAAAAAGAGATAGAAGGGGTTGGGGTGAACAGGGCGAAGCAGAGAGAAAAATGGGGTGGGGGTAAGGCTAGCTGCTGGGGTTGAGGAAGAGTTAAAAAGAGGTAGAGAGAGAGAAAGTGGGATGGAAAAAGAGAGAGAAAATAATATGAGAGAAAAAATAGCAAGCGAGGAGGAAGACGTAAAAACAAAGTGACATAGAAATGGATGCAAAAGAAAGAGGTATAGAAAGACGGGAAGTGAAAAACAAAGAAGGTGGGAGAAAGTGAGAAAGGGAAAGATGGGGGGGGTAGAGGGGTAGATAGAGTAGGAGTGAAAGAGATACACAGAGAGATGGAGTAGGAGAAAAAGATGTAGAACAAGAGAGGGAGAAATAGAGAGAAGTAAGTAGAACAATGGGGGGAGGGATGAAGAAACAGAAAGAGTTAGATAGGGGGAGAGGTAGAGAGAGGTAGAGAGCAAGAGAAACTGGGAAGGACAGAAAGAAAATGTAGAGAAAGTAAATAAGAAAGAAAGAAGTAGATAGAGACATGTGGTTGAAAAAAAAGGGGGGGGGATAGGGGTGATGTATAGAAGAAGAGGCAAAAAAAGGTGGAATAGAGATAGGAGTGGTTGAGGGCTGAACAGAGGGAAGTCAAGAAGGAAATGGGGTGGAAAAGAGATAGATTGACAGATGCTGGGGTTGAGGAAGAGGTAAACCTAACTAGCGAGAGAGAAAGTGGGATGGAGAAGAGAGAAAGAAGGATAGATAAAGACAGACAGAAATGGATATGAGAGAAAAAGGTAGTAAAAGAGGTGAGCTAGAGAGGAAGAGGTAAAAACAAAGTGAAATAGAAGACATAGAGGTAGAGTGAGAAATGTTGGGGCAGGGGAAGAGCTAAAAAGAGGCAGAGGTAAAGAGAGAAAGTGATAAAAAAAGAAGAGAGAGAGAAAGAAAGAAAGGACTATAAAGAAACGAATGTCATAAAAAAGATAGAGAAAGAGAGGGGGGTGAAAGACAAAGAAAGGGAGGAAGTGAGAAAGGGAAAGAGAAAAGGGGCAAGAAAGAAGTAGTGAAGGGGGGGGAGAAAGAAGTAGAGAGAGGGGGAGAAAAGGAAATAGAGAGAGGTAGAGAGATGGGTGGGGTTGATTTAAAAAGAGGTAGATGGTAAGAGGGAGGAAGAGAGAGAAGGAAGTAGATAGACAGAGGGAGGGTGGAGAGAGAGACAAAGAGGTAGGGAGCAAGCTGGAAAAAATAGAGAGGAAGGGTAAAAGAAGAGGTAACAAGAGGCAGAAAATAGGAGAAAAGAAAGAGAGGGAGAGAAGAGAGAGAGAGAGAGAGAGAGCAAGATGAAGAAGTGGGAAAGATAGAAAGAGGTAGCGAGATACTGAACAGTATATATAAGAGATGGGGGGGATTAGACAAGCAGTCAGATATAAAAACTGGAGAGCTGGAAAGAAAATTTGCAGAAAAAGACCAGCATCTCAGCTGAAATTCAATGCGCTTAGCAATCACATATGATAGGCTTAGTCTGATTTTATGATTGATGATTTCTTGTTTTAGCATTACAAAACATATGCAAAAGTGTTTTTTTCCACTTCTGGTTTCTTTTTACTGTGGGATTCTTGATGGTTCCAAAATTGAGTTCAATTAGAGGAAATGCTGTCTACCCAATACCGCAGACCTAGTGCCATTTCTTTTTGTCGAAGAGATGGAATAAACAGAGAAAGAACTTCTACGGGAAGACAAATAGAGAAAACAGAAAACACATCGTTCACAAGAGTATTTAGCTAAGCAATATTTGAATCTGACATGGAGGCATAACATAACCACAATGCAATTGCAGAAATACAATAACTTTAATTGTGAAGAATCCTGTCTCGGGCACATCAAGAGCCATTCTTACTGGACCTGAAGTGCTACAGGCACCCCTGCTCAAAAAGCCCCAAACCTCTCAGTGATTGGTCTGAATAATATTGACACTAGAAAAAGAAAATGGATATTCCGATAAATGTTTTGTGTTTTTTTTTTTAATCTATAAAATAAATCATTATACTATTGTAAGGTCTCATGGTAGTGTAGCTTCCCTGGCTTCTTCACGTCAATGTAGAAGACAATAGAATAAAACTATTATCATATCCATTGTTTAGGTGATACTTCAGCTTTACCCTTTTATGCATCGCCTTAGTAGGAAGCCTTTCCACTCAAAATGATGTACTTGACATGGTAAATATATGCTTGTTTTTTTTTTTTTTATTAATAGAGTTATTCCCACCAGAATTCCCAGTTCAACCCAAATGCCCCAATCTTTACAATAATTGTGTTCCTTTGATATAGTCTCCATAATATACACAAATAATTGAAGAAAGTAAAAACTTTGTTAAAGTGCATGTCCAGCCAAAACCTTTTTTTCTTAGTTTTAAGTAGAATGGGGGTTTAAAGATGTTTCCTCACTTCCTGTCCTGCTCATAATATATTATCACACAGGAAGTGAGGGGAACACTTTAACAGCAACACAAACAGAAATAAAAATTATTTTCATAGAGCAGGAGAATGCTAAAATCCTTAAAAAGTAAAACCCATCTTTATAAAAAAAAAAAAATGGGCTATTTGTTAACTATTGTGGTAAAATCACTTGTAAACGCCAACTCAATAAGTGAATAAATCACTCAAAATGAGTTAGAATAAATTAGTGCATCTACCATTTCATCATACTGTATATGTAGATATATTATAATTATATTTTTAAATTGGCAAGTACAATTATAATATATTTAGATATGTGGTAAATTAATAAATGTAATAACAATTTATTTTAGTTAAGCTTTTTTTTCTGTAAATGTCCCTGTTTTAGATTTTTCCCTCCATTCCTAGCTGATGAATCCTTTGTCAGCAGAACAGAAAGTGAGGGGAAACCTCTGTAAATTAGCTCCAGGTAGCATTTTTTTATAGAAATGAGAGCGCTAGTGGGTAAATAAAGCACCACATCCCTATGCCTTTAGAGCTCCGGGTAGCAGTAAAAACTTGACAGGGGTTCTAATATAATCCATCCCAGTCCCACTGTAAAACTATTAAAAACATTTTTGGCTTGACATACAGTACATCTTTAATGTCTTATGGGGAGAGAGGAAGGAGCAAAATTACTGTACGGAAATATCTTTAATAGAGTCTCCAAGAAATAGATAAAACAGTGGCACTTATCTGACATTATATAAATCAACAGCAAGATGCTTTTTCAAGCAACCAAAAAGTAATTGCACAAGAGAAAAACAAAAAAAGAGGAACAGAAGGAGTTGAACATGAGGTCTTAAATCTTCCTTTTTTTATCTTGATGTTACCTATAACAGTTAATATAGCATATTAATTCAGATAGGCAGTTTTAGTAAGATGACCTTTGTAAATTGTGTTACTTTTTACCTAGTTTTATTAACCATTATTGAATGTATACTGTACTGTTATTGAATGTATACATTCCTCCTAGTGTACTCCCATTGGAATCTAGCCAAGTTCCTAATCAATATGCAGAAGCAATTCAGACCAGGTTTAGCTTCAGTGATAGCTGTTACAATTTGTCACAATAACACATTTACACTCCCTGAATTTGCTGTCGGCTTTTTAACACTCCTACTTACCTGAAAATTCTTTTTAAATAGGCAGTCACATGATCTCTCATTCTTTCTAGTTTGTGAACCAATGGCACCCAATGAGTGGAGTAGAGAGGAAAATATACTTTTAAACAACAGTCAAGTATATGCACTAGCAGCGCTGGAAGACCGGAAAATGTATATATCTTCTTCAGCGAACCAGAGGGATCACCTCACTGCATGTGTATTAACTTCTGGAGTTGAGTTTGGTTGGGTATCATTCAACCTGTGGATGGCAGCTACTAGCCTGAATAGAGTTTTTGTGGGGAACAAGATTATGGAGAAGATATAAGGTGTAGAATTTATTTTCAGAGTTTTTCATTCTAACATTTTTAGATAAATATACAGTAGTAACAGAATATACATTTCATAGCATATCACTGCAGTGAAGGTCAAGCAATAATGCACAGCGTTTTGGAAGTGGGTTAACATACACAGAAGATATTCTTGATCAATATTGCAGCCGAAAAAGGGTTAAAACCGCCCACAAAGTGCTGCTACAGCGGCGCTTTGCCGGCTGTTTGGCGGCGCTGCCCATTGAGCGGTGAGTTCACTGCTCCTAATGCGCTCCAAAGAAGCTGCTGGCAGGACTTTTTTTGACACCCTGCCAGTGCACCGCTCCAACGTGAAAGCCCTCAGACTTTTACACTGGAGTGAATGGAGCCGCTCTTTCAGGGTGCTTTGCAGGTGCTATTTTTAACGCTATAGCGCCTGCAAAGCGCATCAGTGTGGAAGGGGTCTTAATGTGTTTTTCGAGATGCTATCATGTTTTAAATTAAGTACTGCCTCACAAGGATTCATAAGGACAGAGTCACTATCTGGAGTCAGGCTCCGAAGCCAGTAGCTATAGCAGTGACGCAGTACCCACCGACAAGCAGGATAGGTATACAAACATGTCACCCTGGCTGATGACACGAGTTCATCTGAGGTGAGGGCTCTAAGTACAAACTGGTATTCACCAGAGTTCCTGATGGTGGAGATGGATTTTGCAGTCCTTAGTATCATCCCACCTGGAGGTGAGCAAGCCGGGGTCCAGTAGCAGATATAGTGTAGCAGGTGTCTGCAGGATCAAGCAGAAGTATAGTTAGTAAACCAGCCAAAGGTCAGTAACAAATGGTAGTGAAGATATAGATAGAAGCAGGAGAGGCAATAGCGGGATATTGGCTGGATAGAGCACAGTACTCTGGCAAATTGGTAGTGCAGAGACATGGCTTAAATAGGAAGTTCACGTAGGGAGCAAAGAGTTCAAGTTCAAGACAAACAAGATTCAGGATCATTCAAGGAATTGTCCAGGGAACTGTCTAGAATTCCAGGTGGCTCAGCTAGAAAAGTCGTTGTCAGATACAGAAGAGGTCTCAGGTTTAAGCCCAGGCCCTGACAGACAGGGCTGGCTAATAGCTTATCTAACATTTTATAAACTCTCTTGCACAAAGATTGAGCTATCAGACAGGTCCACTACTTGTGCAAAAGGGTTTCAGGATGTGGGCTTCCACAGAAGCATTTTCCAGTGCACAAATAGTACTTTACAATTATTTTCCGAGGCAAGGGAATTCTGGAAACAAGATTTGTTTGTGTCTTAAATTTGGGCTGTTCCACTTTGGAGATTTATTTCCCATTTAAACATGTCTTGTGGGTTGAAAGCATTTGAAAAGCAAGCTATAGTGCAAAGAGATCAAGACTAGTGAGTGAGGGTCATCCCTACATTTGTGTTCAAAAGGGTTAGAGTAACCCCATCTATTGGGACAGAATGGAACAGAACAGTTCTGCATTTGAAAGCTTATGGGATACTTGAAGAACATGGAACTCTTTCATCCCATTTGCTGTTATGAGGTGATGGAAGTGAGTAAGCATGGAGTTGGTCCAGCATTGGAGCATTGGGAGTGTCTCAATGCCTGGGAGAAAAGGCTTGCAAGTTGTGTATGTGATTATCTGTGCACAAGCATGTGAATAAATAAAGCTGCAATCATGAAGATAAACATTTGGCAATCGGGCAGCATTTATTTTATTTTTTTACCTATGCAAGTGTTGAACCAAGAAGTTTTCATCAATAGCTTAAGTGGCGAGATAGGGCAGAAAGCTGGCTCAATTCATCTAGTTGGCATTGGGTTTTAGGATCATACTTACCATCCCCTTTAGGGTCTCCAAGAGGAAATTAAGGCCTTCCTACAAGTCATTACAGATGCCTACCACAAGGAGGTCCACATGTTTTTTATAAGGATGTTTTTTACAGGTTATGGCAAATCTATAGAGTCTGGGTCTTTTTTTTGGACTGCAGGGACTTTATAGCCAAAAGTACTTCCATCAATTCAATGGATTGCGCCGCATTTTCTTGAAGCTACTCCTAGATTTGAAGGAAGGAAATGAGAGTGTGGAATTTGCCAGTTTGGGGGAAAAAGAGTAGAGGACAGAGACATTCAAAAAAAGTTATATATTTTTTTTAAGGTTACCATTCTTTCCATGAACCATTGAAAATTAAGTCAAAGGGGGAAGATTCCCCACATACTGCGCTGGACATGCTACTATTTTTATGTGGATGACTCTTCATATTTTCCTAGTGGATCCTCTCACACTGGGCATGTTGAATTGCTTGTATAAATCCTGTGATCATCTTACCAGACTTACCAATATTGTAAACTGGATCCTGAAGAAACCCTTCTTACTCTGGGCAAAACGCATTGATCCTTGATCCATATACTCTTCATTGCACATTGTTTGTACAGAATGGTCATATTTTGATATTGCTGTTGTATTATGTGTTCATGACATCATACATGTTTTTTAAACAATTTTCTTGAATAAATACAAATTAGAAAATTCTTTTATATACTGTATACTGTAGTAGTTGACACTATTTTTGACACTTTAAAATCCCCTTGTCTTTCCCACAATCTCCTCTTCCAGGGAGATGTAGGGAACCTTCTCCCCTTGGAATACATTGTACTTAATATAGGGTATTGTGCCCATTTTTTACGATAGGCTCCCCTCCCACCCGATTACACATTGAAAATTTAGGTCCATAAATACTTATATTATTTCTGGGGATGTATTTCAGCTTTTACATATGTTTAGCTTTGCAGCTAACAATATGTGTATTATGTTGGTCCATGATGCAGGTGGAAATTGATCCATTCCTATATACAGTGGGGAAAATATTTATTTAATCCCCTGCAGATTTTGTAAGACCATCCCTACAGTCAAGCACAGAGGTGAAAGCATGATGCTTTGGGGCTGTTTCTCTGCTAAAGGTACAGACCGACTTTTGAGGGGCCATGTATTGTAAAATCTTGGATGAGAAACTTCTTCCCCAGCCAGAACACTGAAGATGGGTCACGGATGGATCTCTCAGCATGACAATGACCCAAATTATACCACCAAGGCAACAAAGGAGTGGCTCAAGAAGAAGCACATTAAGGTCATGTAGTGGCCTGGTCAGTCTCCAGACTTAATCCTATAGAAAATGTATGGAGGGAGCTGAAACTTTGAGTTGCCAAATAACAGCCAAGAAACCTTAAGGAATTAGAGAAGATCTCTAAAGAAGAGTGGAACAAAATCCCTCCTGAGATGTGTGCAAACCTGGTCACCAACTACAAGAAACGTCTTGCCTCTGTGCTTGCCAACAAGGGTTTCTCTACCAAGTACTAAGTCATGTTTTGCTTGGGGATCAAATGCTTATTTTACTCACTGAACTGCAACTTAGCATTTGTTTTATGTGTTTTTTTCTGGATTTTTGGTTGATATTCTGTCTCTATCATTTAAATACACGATAAAATTATAGACTCTTCATTTCTTTGTAAGTGAGCAAACTTACAAAATCTGCAGGGGATCAAATAATTATTTTCACTAATGTATACTTTATAGGGGAGCTAGTTCAGAGGTGGGGTTTATTGGAGTAGTGTCAATTTGTGATATATGTTTAAAGACTTAGAGGTAGATTTATTAAAGCTGGTGCACTCAAAATCTGGTGCAGCTGTGCATGGTAGCTAATCAGCTTCTAAACTCAGCTTGTTCAGTTAAGCTTTGGCAATAAAACCTGGAAGCTTATTGGTTTCTATGCAGAAGTGAGCCTGATTTTGCACTCTCCAGATTTAGTAAATAAACCCCTGCCTGTATATTTACACTATATGTTTAGAACTTTGTTCCACAAAAGCGAGTAAACCAGTACCGCCACAATTTTTCCAAAAGGGGGTAGGGTATAGGGGTAGAATTTTGTATATGGTGTGATATACCACCTTTGGACCAACCCTTTAAGAAGTTACCAGTGGTTGATACAGCTAGACACACTATATGTAAACTGGATTTTTTTTCCATGTAGAATCTGAGAACTTTTTTCCTTGCAGTTTCTCATTTTGCATCATCATAGAGATTTTAGTAAAAACAGTTATTGTTTAACTTGTCATTTAATAAAAAGATGCCTTTGGAAAGGTGTGCTAGATTATTGAGAAATTGGAGACTATAATGAACCATACAAAGTTCAATATTAACAGAGTGTTTTAAATTAGAAGCTGGAGTTGGGCTAGTAAAGAGGAACGCAGAGAACGTTTTTCTGGTTTATTAGGGTAATAGTAGGCATCTTGTGGTGTCTGTTCTTGGGGCTTTCCCTAAACAACACTTCAACCACAATTCAAGCCATGTGCCCTAAAGCCAGAGAGGTGCACACTTTGAATTGTGTGATACACAGGGCATGTAACATTCTCTTTAGCTAGAAATTGAGATTTATATATTGCCCAGGGATCTCAACACCTGCAGAACTGCTTTTGGACTATATAACAGGTGTGCACAGACATCAGCCAGTTTCTCCTTAATCACCAGAGAACAATAGGAATTGCCTGTCGATTTTCCAACCCATCTGTTTGACATCCCAACAGCTGGTGCTCTTTGGGTGCAATCGATTTGCGTCCATATGTCTTCTTCCCATCCAAATTGTTTGGATTGTACAACATTTTGCAATGGCACGTGTGTTCCTTCACCATATATGGACATCAAGAGGCGTATTTGCAGAATTCTGATGACTGTACTAATTGGTTTTCGTTGTCATTGTTTCTGAAAGTGCCTAATTAATTAACAAGCACACCCTTCAAATCCAAGTACGCTAAATTCTTTTGTTTCAGCTACAATTAAAGCAAAAGGAAGTGTAAGCAGAGAAGACACTTGACGTGGAGGGGAAGCGTGTAATTGTATGTATCATGTTCCGCGTTGATTTGAAACAGTAGCTATTTTCTCAGCATCAATTAAAATGCCAAACTTACTGTACTGCAAAGGTACCTCATCTAAGTGATGCCAGATACGAGAATGGAACCAAAATAACTTAATTAGCAGTGCGCTTGTCTAGATGACACTGTTGTTTATTCAATTAGGATGATAGGACTAAGAGCCCATAGTTAACAAAATGATGAATGCTTGGTTTTGGTGTGGCATTGTGCACCGCTATTACCTGTTAATTGCATAATTTTTGCCGGCGCGCCCCATACATTAAAAGGTGACCTTGGCTCTTAAAATGAGGAGTGTAAAGCAAGACCCTGAGAAAAATAATGAATTATTGATTTGACAGGAAGCACTTAATAAATGTTTTACAATCTTCTTATTAAGCAATTTACTGGTTGCATTAAACAGTTGGATAAAATATCCCCGTTGTGATGGTTGGGTAGCAGCTGTACACTCAGCAGTGTCCTGGCACTTCATTTAAGTCGTAAACATACAAAAAAAAAGTCAAACAAGGAAAATTACTAAAATGCTCAAAGTTTTTCTTATCTCTAGAAAGATAACGGAAGATTAGGTCTGATTCTGGAGGCTGTGCATTGCTCCGAGTTAGTGGCAAGTCTCCACTGGGATTGTTTATCAAAACCCACAATACAGATTGCTAATATAGACTTCTGCTTAAAGCTGCAGAGTTTGATTGACAAACAGAATTGGTGTTTAACTAGAAAATGGATCTTATTTTTTTTTTTTTTCTAATGGAGTTTGTACGCATTTTTTAGCTTTCCATATATAGACTCCTACTGTTGGGTGAAATTGATTTTGAAAGTGATTTTGTTGCCTCTGTCTGCTTGTCTGCCTAATTATTACCTAGGCTGGTCACATTAAAGAGTGGTTAGACTATCCAATAGTGATGGGTGATGAATCTGCCTAAAATTTATTTGCCAGGGGCTCAGCGAGTCTTGTTAAAAAAATTGGCAAACCCAAATTTAGTGGCAAATTATACATGAAGGGGGAATGTGTTGTTAAATGTTGGCATTCTTAACGCTAATAGGGAAACTAAAACAATAAAAGTGCACAGTTAAAAACATAAATCAGATATATCCTGAGTTTTCCAAATAAGGCAAACACAGGAGTGTAGGGATTTTGACCAAACTGCCGATAACAATAATCAACAAGAAATTAAGATATTAAAAAGGTTATTATTCCATAGAAAAGAATATAAAAAAACAATTCTAAAAACATGTATACAGTGCTGCCAGAATTTATCATACAGTCAACAGAACCCAAAAAAGAAGGTGGGATAAATAAGGTGTGGGCTTCTTCAGGATAAATTTGTGGTATGTTTGATGTATTTAACCCACATAAGCAAAAATAACAGGAAAGGGGTACAGGCGCTGATTTATCATAGTTCTACCCCACGAGATTGGTATCATAAAATCATAAATTTGTGTGACACAAGAAGGCTTCTGAATCAAGGGCCAGTGACCCAGAGTATAGCCATAGAAAGGGAGCATAATCACAGCCTTGAATCAGATACCATCAATCAGCAAGTGTGGGTCAAAGTTGTCAAAGTTGGTCAAAGTGGTCAGCTGTCTATATTATATGACTGCAATAGAGACATAAGTGTGGTTGTCCAAATGGCCCACAGTGCAGCAATGTCACTTGCTTATGAGTTAAATACATTATAAAAACCTCAAGTGGATCCTGAAGAAGCCCACACTTGGGCGAAACATGTTGATCTCACCTTTTTTTTTGGTTCTGTTGACTGTATGACAAATTTTGGCAGCACTCTATACATGTTTTTAAAATGTTTTTTATATGTTTTTTATATTCTTTTCTACGGAATAGTAAATGAACCTTTTTAATATCTTCATTTTTTTCTTGATTATTGTTATTAGCACTTTGGTCAAAATACCCTACACTCCTGTGTTTCCCTTATTTGGAAAACTCAGGGATGCCCCATGTTTTTCGAATTCTAACCATTGGGGATTGTGCCGATCTCTCCCACCTAATCGTTTTACAATAAAGAGTCCTTTAAAAGTTCATTTTCAAATTTGCTTCAGAGTTGGTTAGAGATGTGATCAGCAAGGATAAAACCGGGGTGCATCAGAGGAAAGGTAGAGCCATCAACAACCCCCATTCACACTGCCTCTTACCAGCAAACATGGAACTCCACAAAAGAAGGTCAGACAAGCCGTCTGCAAAGCAATCCTGGACTGATGTTAATGGAGATGTATCACTACACTCCTCCTACTGGAGAACTCCCTCACTGCCAAAATGTATCCTTAAATTCTCACAAATTATATAGGGGAGGAAGTAATGAAGGAAGTATATCAGTTCTCCCAAAAAGATTTACTAGTAAAAAGTAATACATTCACTTTCATAAGAGCAAAACAGACACATAGAAACCAATCAACGTTTCTAACCAACAAAATGGCCACTGCATCTGGAAGAGCGAAGATGTCACATGTCACAACTCCTCCTTACATATTTCCTCATTAATGATAGGGAAACTAAGGTAAAAAAAGGCATGAAAAGCTGGGCACTGTCAAGGGAGACATGTACCAATTCGATAAAATACTGGATTTTTTAACCACTTCTGGACCTGTGCGTCGGTGCGTGCATGAGATACAGCGCCCACAGGCTCAATGTCTGCCGGCCACCCGCGGTCACGGTAAAGAGAGGCAGAACAGGGATCTGCCTATGTAGGCGGACCCCCGTTCTGACAGGGGACAATACTGAGATCTGCTGTTCCTAGTGATCATGTTGTCCCAGTAAGCCCATCCCCCACACAGTTAGAACACACCCAGGAAACACAGTTAGCCCCTTGATTGCCCCCTAGTGCTAACCCCTTCCCTGCCAGTGTCATTTATACATTGATCACTGTAATAATGTCACTGGTCCCCAAAAAGTGTCACTTGGGGTCAGATTTGTCCACCACAATGTCACAGTCACGCTAAAAATCGCAGATCACGGCCATTACCATTAAGAACAATTTAAAAAGTCTATAAATCTATCCTATAGTTTGTATAACTTTTGTGCAAACCAATTAATATAAGCTTATTGTGATTTCTTTTACCAGAAATATGTAACAGAATACCTATTGGCCTAAACTGATGAAGAAATTTGTTTTTTTATATTGTTTTTGGGATATGTATTATAGCAAAAAATATATATATTTTTTTAAATTGTCAGTCTTTTTTTGTTTATAGCGCAAAAAATAAAAACCAAAGAGGTGATCAAATACCACCAAAAGAAAGCTCTATTTGTGGGAAAAAAGGACATCAATGTTGTTTGGGTACAACGTCGCATTACCGCGCAATTGTCAGTTACAGTGACGCAGTGCCGCATTGCAAAAAAATGGCCTGGTCATTAAGGGGGTAAATCCTTCTGGGGCTTAAGTGGTTAATATAACTCTGTGGGGCAACATTCAAAATACACAAACCCTTTAATGTTATTATAATAATAATGATGATCATTTTTGTTATTAGGAATCATTTATATAGCACCAAACTGTTTTTTGCACAACTTTACAAAGTGGTGAGAGACAGTGCAGTATAAACACAATTCAACACAAGATGAATAACAAAGCCCTGTTTTAGAAAGCTGACCGTCTAAAATGGAGAGGCAAGTGATACAACAAGGTAATAACTGTAAGAAATAAGCTAAAGGAGGAATCAAAAGTACAGTTTTTAGGTAGATGTGGGATAGGATTCCCTAAAATTATTTGTTTTCTGGGAATGTCTAAAAGCAGAGGTAGAAGATAGTTGGACAGCTTGGGGAAAGGAGTCTCAGAGGTTTTAAAAAAAGCTTTGGAAAATTTCTAGAGGTGAACATGTAAGGGGGTAATGAGAGAGCCATAAAGCAGGAGGTCCTGAGAGGAGCAGAGTGAACAGTTCGGCTGATATTTTGAGATGAGGTTGGTAATGTATTTTAGGGTAGAGTTGGATGGCTTTGTATGTTATTGTTAGTATTCAGATGCTGGACCAGTGGAAGTCATTGGCAGAGGGAAACAGTGGAAGTGAACAGTTGTTAAGATGGATTCATTTAGCAGAAACATTCAAGGTAGACTAAAGGTGGAATAACCCATGTAAAGTTGGGGCTACGAGAAGGAAGTTGCATTACTCAAGAGGAAGGGACAAAATGTGGAAATGATACAGAAGTAAAAGTGGTAAGATTTGGATTAAATGAGAAAGGAGAGAGCTGAGTCCAGGATTACACCCAACATCCTCACATGAGTGGAAGGGCTGATAGTTGTGTTATTGAACTCATTGGAATAGTCAGTGAAAGGTACACGGGGAAAGTAGGACATGATGTAAAGTTTGTTCAGACCAGAAGCAAAAGAACATAATATTTTTTCAAAAGGAATTTGGAAGCATTCCTGTAAATTTGTGAATCAATAGCAAGTTGGAGGCAAAATCCTGTGCCGTCAAGAAGTGGGTCAGCGCATAATAAAACTTTCCTTTGGTTACCGGTAACAGTAGATGAACAGATCCTCACTAAGGCCTGGTTCATACCTATGCAGGTTGCATATTGCATATTCCAGGTGCATTTTGCATTTTTCAATACACGTTTTTGATCCATTGAAGCCTAAGGAACCAAAAACCAGAAATAAAGTCCCTGGCCTTTTCCTTAAAATGCACAGATGACCCATAGGAAACTATGTTAAAGGGACTGTAGTGTGTTTCTCCAAAATTGAAATGCACTAAAAATGAGTAAGTGTGAACCAGGCCTTAGGCAACAGGCAATTGGGCAGCATTAATGAATAGATTCTTAAAGGTATCACATTGCCCTTATACTAGAATCTCAGGAAGTCCAAACGGAGAGCCCCTAGAGGTACGGAGGAGGAAAAGAAGTTGGTTACTATCTCCATCTGGGAGGATTAACATATACAGGCTATATGACATTAATCTGAAGGTGAGAGTTCTGTGAGCACAGAGCACTATGGTGGCACACACTCTGTGGAATTTAAAGGCATCAAAGGCATTGAGAGATTGCAGGGCTGGTAATTTATTGGACCAAATTATACATTACTTGTAAAGTGGTAAAAGAGATATTGCACTGAACTGCATGGACTCACTATATATATCTTTTTAGTATTTTCTTTGAACGTTTTTTGGAATTTCTTGTGTTATACTGTATGGGTTGTTTCTTTGCCCTTATAAATTGGAGGCATTAAGATTCACAGCACACTAATTTATTCAAAGGTTTATTTGTATGCATCTCAGTATTCAATATTTATGGTACACTGAATATAGAATATAATTTATTTGTATACATTTTAGTATTGAAATAGTATAGCAGCGCAGCATCAAACACACACGTTGCTTTTAACTGGATTATACTGCTGCCTATTGGAGGATATGGACAATTGACAAACCAAAAAAACATAGACCAGCCAGGTATAACCCCTCTCCTCCCAGTATGCTTCAGGTTCCTGTTAGGGTCTTCGGAGGATGGACATCTTGTGCTTCCATTGAGAAAAGTTTGCCATCTTCTTTACTAGCCATTCCCTTTATTTATTTTCTAATTTCAATCAGGATGATGCTTTAGCCTCTTCTAATGCTAGTTTTAGGCGTAGGGTTCTATGGGCAGGCTTTCTTGAGTATTCTTCTGTCTGTTTGTGGGTTAGTTAGTGTTTTGGTGTGTTGTCCACTCTTTAGTACCACTGCTTTTCAACATCCCAATTGTCTCCGATTAACTGAATCATGTGTCCCTTTGAAAAAAAAAAAAAGATAACAGGATATTTGTACTTACTGTAAAATTCTTTTATTGTTCATTAGGGACATAGGTCTCCCCCACTTGTGTTTGTAGTTTATTCTTAAGTGCCGCTCTTTTACAAAATTAAAGCACCTTGGAAATGGAAGGGGTTATACTTGACTGGCCAACAGCTTCTTTGTTTGCCAGTGTCATTAGTATGACCCGATATAAATAATCCAGTATAGTCTCAGATTAACTGAATCCTGTGTTCCTTAAAGTGATTGTAAAGTCTTGTTCTTCTTTTCTCTAAAAATAACAAACATGTCACACTTACCTGCTTTGTGAAGTGGATTTGCACAGAGCAGCCCAGATCCTCCTCTTCTCTGGTGCCACTTCTGTACTCCTGGCCCCTCCCTCCTGTTGAGCGCCCCCACAACAAACAGCTTGCTATGGGGGCACCCGAGCCAAGTCACAGCCCTGTGTGTCCATTCAGACATGGAGCTGCAGTTCGGCCCCACCCCCTCTCTCTCCTGATTGGCTAACTGACTGTGATTGACAGCAGCCGGAGCCAATGGCGCCACTGCTGTGTCTCAGCCAATCAAGAGGGAGAGTCCTGGATGGACATGGACATTGCTGGACAGAGGTGGGGCTCAGGTAAATATTAGGGGGGCTGAGGGGGGCTTCCACACACAGAAGGCTTTTTATCTTAATGCATACAATGCATTCAGATAAAAAAAACCTGCTGAATTTACAAAAAGCAATTGTAAAGCTATTCTTTTTTTTAAATAATAATCATGTTATACTTACCTGTTCTGTGCAATGGTTTTGAACAGAGCAGCCCTGATCCTCCTCTTACATATGGTTACAAGGTCGAAAAAAGACACCAGTCCATCCAGTTCAACCTGAGTGAGTGTGGGTGCGTGTCTACAATTATCCCTATTTATTAAGGTACCCATATAGTGCCATCAATTTACGAAGCGCTCCAAACACTCACATCGGTCCCTACCCTCAAGAAACCCACAATCCAAGGTCCCCAACTCACATTCATATACTAGGGCCAATTTTGGACAGAAGCCAATAAACCTACCAGCATGTTTTTGGAGTGTGGGAGGAAACTGGAGAACCCAGAGGAAACCCACGCAGGCACAGGGAGAACATGCAAACTCCAGGCAAGTAGTGTCATGGTTGGGTCCCCCGCTGGTGCTTCTGGCTCCTCTCCCTTGCCAAGTGCCCACCATAGTAAGCCATTTGCTATGGGGGCACTCATGCAGGCTCTCTCCCGAGCCAGCTCTCTGTGTCCATAGACTCACAGAGTGTGGCTTAGTCCTGCCCCCTGCTCCCTCCTCACTGGCTATAACTGACAGCAGTGGGAGTCAATAAGGAGTGAGAAAGTTGAGAGAGACGCTGCTCTGCACTGAGCTGGATCAAGATCGGGCTCAGGTGAGTATAAGCTTTAAAGAAGCTCAAAAATGCACACAAAAATATAAATTGAGATTTTATTTCTCTGCCTAAAAGCTCGAAGAAGCTTGTGCTTTTTTGTGCTCTTTTACACATTTTTATTGAGCTTCCTTCAGCTTTTTTGAGCATAAATGTTTTTTTCACAAACCCTCCCCTCAGCTCATTTTATATTTTTTTGTGCATTTTTGGGCTTCTTTGAGCTTCTTTAAGCCTTTTCACGCTTCTTTGCACGGTTTTGTGCATTTTCACGCAGTTAAGCCGCGTACACACAATTGGATTTTCCGACGGGAATTGTGTGATGACAGGCCGTTGGTGGAAAATCCAACCATTTGTACGCTCCATCGGACAATTGTTGTCAGATTTTCCACTGACAAATGTTGGATGGCAGGCTTTAAAATTTTCCGCGGACAAATGTCTGTTGTCGGATTTTCCAAGCGTGTGTACACAAGTCCGTCGGACAAAAGTCCAAAGTACAAACACACATGCTCGGAAGCAGGGACGAGCCAGAAGCGGTCGGTGTTGTAAATTAGCGTTTGTAATGGAGAATTAACATTCGTGACGTAGCAAATTATGAAATCTCGAAATACAGAGCACATTCTCTTCTTCTTTAATGGGATAGTAATGAAGCTGCTTTACTGGTGATACTGATGGAGTTATGGCAAACTAATTTTCAAAGGCTTTTTTTTCTAGTGATATCAAGAATAATATTATTATGCTTTTTTTTATTTTGGTGCAAGTTACCACAACGCCATTATCCCGTAGTTTTTAAAATGAAAGATACAATTATGTTGGTGTCCCTTGTTAATTTTATATTGTAATTTTTTAAATGTAACTGCCTACTCCCAAACTGTCATTTGAAGTAAAACACATAGCCAAGTATTATTCTCCACAATTTTTTTTATTGTGCATTAAAAAAAGAAAATACATAAAATTAGACATGCTAACTGCCAATAGAACTTAACCAAAAAGTGCATTCTATGCATCCAAAAATATAGAAAATATACAAAATCAAATCATTATTCAACCAAAAAATAAAATAAATGCCTCATGCATGTGTCCTGCTTCTTATTATAGGGGGTCAACAACGCCAAGAGTTGGTGAAAGCAGGGGTCCGTCATCTGGAGATAATTCCAAAAATCATCTGGATTATTCTCCTGGAGCTCCCGCAGCAAAGGCATATAACATAATTGGTCACGTTATCTCCTCCGATTCCGCAATACGGCTGGTTGACGAACAGCCGTTCAGAAAGAACTGAAAAGCGCGAAATGAAAAGCATGAATCAACACTCACCAAACTTCTACTAACATGAAATTAGCAGAGGGATCCCAAAGTGTGGCGCTAAAGAGCTGAAAAACCATGTCACTACATTCGTGTTTGTTGGCTGACAATTCCTTGTTTGGGGCCAATGCTCTTTGGACAAAAGTCTGCGGTTTTGTCTGCGGAATCATGTGTACAAGGCTTTAGGCTTCTTTTCTGCTCTCAAAAACACAAGTTTGGTGGGATTTTTTTCTCCTTGTAAGAGCACATGCCTGTAAACTCCTGAAAAGCCAAAGTGTGCATGAACACATTGGCTAACATTTAGGGGAGTTTCCAGGCAAAAAAAAAAATGAGAGCACAAAAGCCTGTAGGGGACACTTCTTTGAGCTTCTTCGAGATGCAGTGTGCATGAGCCCTTAGTTTAAACACCTTCTCAGTGCAGAAGCCCCCCTTATACTCACCTGAGCCCGATCTTGATCCAGCTCTGTGCAGAGCAGCGTCTCTTCAAGAAAATAATACCTTAAAGCAGTGCTAAATTCAACATTTAATATGAATACAACTCATAATACGAAAAATTAAAATACTAATAAACAAATAAGTGTAACAATAAAAAGCATGCAAAGTTCCTCAAAAATATATGATCAAAACTGCACCAACTAAAGAGATTGTCCACAACCAAGTCCTTTAAGTAAATCTTCCACAATATAAATATTATCATGCTCCTGTCAGGTGTCTTCCACATTACAGTCATAAGATAAGTGCTTCTACCATCACCGCCATTTTTTTACCAAATTGCCAGGACCATTAATGTGATTGTAAAGTCTTGTTTTATTTTTTTTAAAAAGCAAAAACAAAAATGTTATACCTGCTGTTTACCTGCTCTGCATAATGGTTTTGCAGCCTGGATCCTCTTCTTCTCAGGTCCCTCTTTGCTGCTCCTGTCCCCTTCCTCCTGTTGAGTGCCCCCACAACAAGCAGCTTTCTATGGGGGCACCTGAGCCGAGCTGCAGCTCCATGTGTCCATTCAGACACAGAGCTGTCATTAGGCCCAGTCCCCTCTCTCTCCTGATTGGCTAACTGACTTTAATTGACAGCCGCTGCAGTGTCTCAGCCAATCCGGAGGCGGAGTCCCAGAAGGCTGAGGGACTTGTAGACATTGCTGGACAGAGATGGGGCTCAGGTAAGTATTAGGGGTGCTGGGGAGGCTGCTACACACAGGAGGCTTTTGATCTTAATTTCAATAGTTTTTTATTGATTTTAAACATAGAAAAGAAACGAAACAGAAGGAAAAGTACAAACAGCAGTACTTGTAATAAAAAGCATTATTATACAGTTTGACATTTCCGACTTGTCCACTAGACAATTACGTTGCTAAACTGTACATGGTTTTATGTGTTATTGTATTCTAAGAAAGCCACATTGTAGTTAAGTGGAAGTAGATAAAGAAGCATACTCATTGTAGGAACTCTCCCTCTTCCGACACCCCTATTGGGAACCTGCTGTGCCCCAGAGGGAGGGGACCCCATCGGCTTAACTCAAAAGTATAGATTTTATATGTCTTACCATACTTTGGACCAATTATGATGTTGGTGTGGATATGAACAAAGGAAACAGATTAAAGATAAACCAAATAAAGTGAAATATATAAAATAAAATAAATACTAAGAACATAAACAAATTATATCAAATAATAATAATAAAGAATAATAAGGAATGGAGCAATCCATTTTGTGAGGTGTGCGTTTTTAAGCTCATCCAGTAATTGCGCATATGTCAGTTTTGTTTCTAGCTTCTATACCATTCTTGGTTTATACCATTCGGTCCACGGTTTCCATTGTTTGCATGCTATCAAGAATTTACCTTGGGCTGATGCATACATTTTTTCATATGTAATGTGCGTGTTGGTGGTTAGGATTATTTCTTTTATTTTTGGAGTTTCTTGTGTCTTCCAATGTCTGGTTATTGTTAATCTAGTGCTTAGTAATACATGAGATATTATTTTCCTATATATTTTAGGGAACAGGTCTATGTCTATAGAGAGAATAGCTAATTCTGGTGTGGCTTGGATTTGCTGATTCGTTATTTTTGTGAGTATTTCAAATACCTCTTCCCATAGAGTACGTATTTTAGGGCATTCCCAAAGTATATGGTGTAAGGTACCTACATGATTGCAGTTCCTCCAGCACATTGGGGAGGTCATGGGGTCAAACTTGGAAATCCTGTACGGTGTTAAGTACCAACGCATAAGTATTTTTTGTGTTAGTTCCCATAAGTTGGTACACCTGGAAGTGGTGTATGTAGTTTGAAGTGCTTTTTGCCATTGTTCTGGTTTGAAACATTGTTTTAATTCACGTTCCCAGGCATCATAATAGGACTGTTTGGCAAATGTTAATTTATTGTTTAGAGTATTATAAAATAAGGAAATTCCTTTAATATTAGTGTTTTGTTTTGTAAGGTATAGTACAATTCTCCAGGGGAGTTGTACTAAGAGAGAGGGGTTGGTTCTCATGAAATGGCAAATCTGTATATATCTGTAATATTCAGAATGCTCTAAGTTGTATTCAACTTGTAGTGCTCTAAATGTTTTCATCGTGGGTCCTATTCTAAGATCTTCTAGATATGCAATACCTAATTTAGCCCAATGTTTTATGCTAAGGTTAGGAATAAGTTCGGATAAACTGGTGATGGGTATTTTTATCAAGGACATAGGTGAAGTGTATGATTGGTTTTTTACCAAAATATTCCAGGCTCTGATTGACGCTTTTATTGGTGGTGCTAAGTTCTGGGTGCGGGAAGAAGTAATTGAGTCACACATTAGATAGTCATATAAATTTTTGTTGGGAATTTGATCTTCCTCCAACTCCTGCCACCTAGTGTCGGGCGATTCTGGGAACCATGTTCTCATTTGTGCTAATACAGATGCAAGGTAATAGTCTTTGATTACAATGTTGCCTATCCCCCCAACTTTTCTAGACATTACTGAGTTTTTAAACGCCCATCTCGCCTTTTTCCCTTTCCATAGAAACCTATTTAGCATAGATTGAAGTTTGGAAAAAAAAGAGTTAGGGACAGGGATAGGGAGTGATCTGAAAAGGTATATTATCTGGGGTAAAATTACCATTGTAAAAGCGGCCAGACGTCCTGACCATAGGAGTTCTGTTTTGGCTAATTTTTGCAGTTTTGTCGGTAAAGCTTCAAGAAAGGGGATATAGTTAGCCTTAAAAAGGTGGTCCGGAGACGCTGTTAGGGTGATTCCCAGATATTTCACCCCTTCCTTACACCATGAGTATGGAAACCGTGAACCGAGAACCCTTTCTTCTTGCTCTTCTATACCCATGCCCAGTATATAAGATTTGTTCTCATTGACTTTATAGTATGAAACTTTAGAAAACATTTGCAGTGTGTCATGTACCGAAGCCAGGGAAATTGTTGGGTTTGTGAGCATCAGGATAATATCATCCGCAAATAGGCTAATGACATGTTCCGATTTATGGGTCATGAATCCTGTTATAGATTGATGTTGTCTGATAATCATTGCTAGGGGTTCTAAAATTAAATTGAAAATTAATGGAGATAGGGGACAGCCCTGTCGGGTACTGTTGGTTATGTTGAATGGCTT
The DNA here is from genome assembly GCA_037952925.1 of Lithobates clamitans. Taxonomy (NCBI): domain Eukaryota; kingdom Metazoa; phylum Chordata; class Amphibia; order Anura; family Ranidae; genus Lithobates; species Lithobates clamitans. The sequence continues at coordinate 1,881,102 of JBBGZY010001079.1, read as the reverse complement.
AGAGAGTACTCCCGATGTGTATACGAGGGCTGATGGCTTTGAATACAATGCCATGATTGCTTTTAATATAGATCCAGAGAATCCAAATCTCCCCAGAACCAACTCCAAATAGCCCCAGTGGACTCTATCAAAGGCCTTCTCTGCGTCCAATGCTAGGAGCAGAGAAGGCCTTTTCTGGGTTGCAGCAGTATGTATAATATTTATTAGTCTCCTGGTAGCGTCAGAGGTCTGACGTCCCCTGGTGAATCCGGTCTGATCCGGGTGTATTAAGTGAGGTAAGATGTCTATGAGTCTGTTAGCTATTGTTTTAGCATAAATTTTTAAATCTGTATTTAATAAAGAAATGGGCCTAAAATTTGCTGGGGTGTCTGGGCTTTTCCCCGGCTTGGGCAATGTCACTATCAGTGCAGTTAACATTTCAGAAGGGAAGGACGAGGAGGCAGCCGCTGTGTTGAAAACTTTGTTTAAATGTGGAGATAGTAAATTTTTGAACGTTTGATAATATTCCCCTATAAAGCCGTCTGGGCCTGGGGATTTATTATTTGGGAGTGATTCTATAGTTTTGTGAATTTCTTCAGTAGTAAATGGTGCATTTAAATACTCAGTTTCTTGTTGAGAAAGTGTTGGTAATTTGATGTGGTTTAAAAAATCAGTTTTTGTTGTCGGTGTAGGTTGGACTGTGGTTATGTCATCTTTCAGGTTATATAGCTTGCTATAATAAGTACTAAAGGCGTCTGCTATATCTTGTGGATGTTGTAGTTTAGTGTTATTTGTGTGATGTAATATATATGGGATTTTAGTTTTACTTCTATGGCCCTTAATTTGTTGTGCTAACAATTTTCCTGCTCTATTACCGTGTGCGTAGTAGTTCATTTTAAGCCTTTTAGTGTTTTTTTCAAACTCCTCTAGTAAAAGGAGTCTTAGATCATATCTCAGTTGGTTTAGTCTTTTAGATAGAGCAGGAGAAATTTGTTGTTTATTTTTGGAGTCAATTCTAAAAATTTCGTCTGTGATGTCCTGAAGTTTCTTTTGCCGCTGCCTCCTCGCCCTGGCCCCCAATTTAATGAATATTCCTCTAATGAATGCCTTATGAGCACTCCACAGAGTAAAAGGACTTTGTACAGAAGATTCATTAATGTGAAAGAATTCTACCAAGTGATCTTCAATAATTTTTTTGGATTCTGGTTGTTGCATAAGAAAAGAGTTGGCTCTCCACACTGGAGTGGTATTGATTATTGAAGAGTCTTTAATAGATAGGGTGATTGAAGCGTGGTCTGACCACGTGATGTTGTTGATGGTTGAAGAGGCTGCTTTGATCAGAGTGTGTTGGTCTACTAAGAAGAAGTCAATCCTGGTGTACGTATGATGTGGGGCGGAGAAAAATGTGAAGTCTTTCTCTCCGGCGTGAAGACACCGCCACACATCATATAGGTTCTCCTTATGGATGGACTCTTGTAAAGATGTTATTGCTCGATTCGCTTTTCTTGTTGTGTCTATGGATGGGTCAGGTATAATGTTGAAGTCCCCACACAATATCAAAAAACCTTTTCTCAGGGAATCAATTTTGTGGACAATCTTGTGAAAAAAGCGGATCTGATGCTTATTTGGTGCGTAGACGTTTACTATGGTGTAAGTTACTTGATTGATATCGCACACTAACGCCAAGTAACGCCCCTGTGGGTCAATATATTTTGAATGAAGATTGAATGCAACTGTATCTCTTATAGCGATCATTACTCCTTTAGATTTTGATTCAGCGTTTGCAAAAAAGATGTGTGGAAAGTTCTTGTGCTGACATAGTGGGGCAGCTGTACTACTAAAATGTGTTTCTTGTGCGCATAATATATCAGATTTGTTCATTAGTGCTTCCTTCCAGAGGGATTTTCTCTTTGCTGGATGATTAAGCCCTTTGGCATTAATAGATAAAAATTGGATAGCCATTAGGTTGGATTTCTGTGAGTGTTGGTTGTGGTTTGTTTTCAGATCTGAGGTATCTGAAAATCACCTTTAGTGACGGATGCGGTGCGTGCGTATACTCTCTTGTAGTATATGTACTCACTGTGATCCTTGTGGTATCTGTATCGTGGTAGTTGTTGTACTGGATGTTTTTGGATGATTGATGTTCATATGTTGCGGAGAGCTGGATGTTGGGTAGATGGTTGTGGTGCTCCATATGTGGACGAAAAAAGAAAAGGCAGAAAAAATATAACAAAACAAAGTTAACATAGTAGGCATAGTTACCATTCAACTTTCCAGAAACTTCTGGATGACCCATAAGGGAAACTTCCTTCTTATGGGGTTTAAGTGAGAGTCACCAGTGTGCAGCAAATTGCTGCTCAAGATTAGGGATGAGCCGAACACCCCCCGGTTCGGTTCGCACCAGAACCCGCGAACGGACCGCAAGTTCGCACGAACGTTAGAACCCCATTGACGTCTATGGGACTCGAACGTTCGAAATCAAAAGTGCTCATTTTAAAGGCTAATTTGCATGGTATTGTCCTAAAAAGGGTTTGGGGACCCGGGTCCTACCCCAGGGGACATGTATCAATGCAAAAAAAACTTTTAAAAACGGCCGTTTTTTCGGGAGCAGTGATTTTAATGATGCTTAAAGTAAAAAAAAAAAAGTGAAATATTCCTTTAAATATCGTACCTGGGGGGTGTCTATAGTATGCCTGTAAAGTGACGCGTGTTTCCCATGTTTAGAACAGTCCCTGCACCAAATGTCATTTTTAAAGGAAAAAATCTCATTTAAAACTGCTTGCGGGTTTAATGTCATGTCGGGTCATGGCAATATGGATGAAAATCAGTGAGACAAACGGCATGGGTACCCCCCAGTCCATTACCAGGCCCTTTGGGTCTTGTATGGATATTAAGGGGAACCCCGCACCCAAATTAAAATAAGGAAAGGTCCCTATATACTCTGAACAGCAGTATACAGGCGGTGCAAACAAGACAGGGACTGTAGGTTTGTTGTTAAGTAGAATCTGTTTGTAATTTTGAACATTTTTAATGTGTTTAGCTCCAGCCAAAAAATCTTTTCTAAGCTTTTTGGAAAACATAGGGAAGGGTTATCACCCCTGTGACATTTGTTTTGCGTCTTTCCTCCTCTTCAGAAGATTTCACCTCACTTTTTTGTCCCAATGAAAAATGTTTTTTGAAAATTTGGGTTTTTTTGTGGAACAAGGATTGGAAAGCATCAGTGGAAAGGAAAAATTGTTTTCCCATATTAACTCTTACAGGAGAGAATTTCCCTTCCTTAGGGGTAGATTTCATCTCACTTCCTGTTGTCTCCTTCCGTTTGCAAGTAGGAGTCGTTTGTAAGTTAGATGTTTGAAAGTAGGGTCCTGCCCTATATACTCAGCAGAAATTTGGGCCTTAGGTGTTGCTGTGGCCAAAACACTGTAAGCCCTCACAGGGCCCTGCTGTGAAATATTAGATCAAGAATTGTAATTACATGCCCCTGTTGAACAGGAGCTGAAAAATTAGGCCTTAGGCACTGGTGCTGGTGCCACAACACTGCAACCCCTCACAGACACTCTAGTTGAAACGCAGGAACAAGCCCTGCTGCAAAGTATTGCATCAAAAATTGTAATTACACGCCCCTGTTAGACAGGGGCTGAAAAATTGGGTCTTAGGCACTGGTGCTGGTGCCACAACACTGCAACCCCTCACAGACACTCTAGTTGAAACGCAGGAACAAGCCCTGCTGCAAAGTATTGCATCAAAAATTGTAATTACACGCCCCTGTTAGACAGGGGCAGAAAAATTGGGTCTTAGGCACTGGTGCTGGTGCCACAACACTGCAACCCCTCACAGACACTCTAGTTGGAATGCAGGAACAAGCCCTGCTGCAAAGTATTGCATCAAAAATTGTAATTACACGCCCCTGTTAGACAGGGGCAGAAAAATTGGGTCTTAGGCACTGGTGCTGGTGCCACAACACTGCAACCCCTCACAGACACTCTAGTTGGAATGCAGGAACGAGCCCTGCTGCAAAGTATTACATCAAAAATTGTAATTACACGCCCCTGTTAAACAGGGGCTGAAAAATTGTGCCTTAGGCACTGGTGGTGGCGCCCAGAACCAAAAATGTTCTTACAAGCTATCAGCGTGATGATTGAGGAGGAAGAGGATAATTACTCAGGGATAGTCACTCAGCATCAGCATAGGCAGTCTTTGAAGGGATCTGAGATTTCAAAAAAAATTATTCGGTTACATCTGCATCAGGTGCTTGGTAGCTGGTGGTGATCCAAGACTGATTCATTTTTATGAAGGTCAGCCGATCGACCGAGTCGGTGGACAGACGCACCCTGTGATCGGTTACCACGCCTCCAGCAGCACTGAATGTGCGTTCCGAAAGAACGCTGGATGCAGGACAGGCCAGTAGCTCAATTGCATACTGTGCAAGCTCTGGCCAGTGATCCATCCTCAAGACCCAGTAACCCAGAGGATTTTCGGTGGGAAAGGTGTCCAAGTCTGATCTTGCCCCTAGGTATTCCTGCACCATGTAAAACAGACGCTGGCGATGGTTGCTGGAACCGATCATACCTTGGGGCTGCGGACCAAAAAATTGTCTGAACGCATCGGTCAGACGGCCACCTTCTCCACCGCTCCTTCTTTGACTGACCGAAGCCTCAGCAACACGTTGTCCAGAAACAGGAGTTTGTAACCTCCCAGTCTCTGGGAACGCGTTGCACAGACCTTTCTGCAAGGCCTCCCGAAGATGTTTCATCCTCTGCTCCCTCTGCGATGGCAAGATAAGGTCCGCAACCTTACCCTTGTAACGTGGATCAAGGAGGGTTGCCAGCCAGTATTGGTCCTTCTCCTTGATACCACGAATACGAGGATCCTTACGCAGGCTTTGCAGGATCAGGGAGGCCATGCAGCGTAGGTTTGCTGAGGCATTCGGTCCGGAGTCCTCTGGGTCACTAAGGACAACAACGTCCGCAGCCACCTCCTCCCAGCCACGTACAAGTCCATGTGTTCCTTGGGACTGATCCCTTAAAGACTGCTGATGCTGAGTGCCAGGCTCCACCTCCATACTGACACAATCTTCCTCCTCCTCCTCCTCCTCCTCCTCCTCCTCGTCCTCTTCCTGTGTGATCGGCGGGCACGCAGGAACACTGTCTGGATAAAGGGGGCCTTGAGAGCTAAGGAAGTCCTCCTCTTCCTGCCTCTGTTCTGCCTCAAGTGCCCTGTCCATTATCCCACGCAGCGTGTGCTCCAACAGGTGGACAAGGGGGACAGTGTCACTGATGCATGCACTGTCAGTGCTCACCATCCTCGTGGCCTCCTCGAATGGTGACAGGACAGTGCATGCATCCCTGATCATGGCCCACTGGCGTGGGGAAAAAAAACCAAGGTCCCCTGACCCTGTCCTGGTGCCATAGTCGCACAGGTACTCATTGATGGCCCTCTGCTGCGTGTGCAGCCGCTGCAGCATGGCCAACGTCGAGTTCCACCTGGTGGGCATGTCACAGATTAGGCGGTTCTTGGGCAGGTTAAACTCCTTTTGGAGGTCCGTCAGCCGAGCACTGGCATTATATGACCGGCGGAAATGCACACAGACTTTCCTGGCCTGCCTCAGGACATCCTGTAAGCCCGGGTACCTGCCCAAGAACCGCTGCACCACCAAGTTAAGGACGTGAGCCAAACAGGGCACATGGGTCAGTTGTCCCTGTCGGAGGGCAGAGAGGAGGTTGGTGCCATTGTCGCAAACCACCATTCCTGCCTTAAGTTGGCGTGGCGTCAACCACCTCTGAACCTGCCCCTGCAGAGCTGACAGAACCTCTGCCCCAGTGTGGCTCCTGTCCCCCAAGCACACCAGCTCAAGCACCGCATGGCATCTTTTGGCCTGCGTACTTGCGTAGCCCCTTGAACGCCTACGGAGCACCGCTGGTTCCGAGGAAGAGGCCATGGAGGAAGAAGAAGAGGAGGGGGTGGAGGAGAGAGGTGTGTCACAATCAGCATTTTGGAGGCGTGGTGGCGGAACAACCTCCAACACTACTGCACCTTGTCCTGCATCCTTCCCAGCTGCCAGCAGAGTCACCCAATGCGCCGTGAAACTTAAGTAACGTCCCTGTCCATGCCTGCTGGACCATGAGTCAGCGGTAATATGCACCTTACCGCTGACCGCCCTGTCCAGCGAGGCATGGACATTGCCTTCCACATGCCGGTAGAGAGCCGGAATCGCCTTCCGTGAGAAAAAGTGGCGTTTGGGTACCTGCCACTGAGGAACCGCACATTCCACAAACTCACGGAAGGGGGCAGAGTCTACCAACTGAAAAGGCAGCAGTTGAAGTGCTAGCAATTTTGCCAAGCTAGCATTCAACCGCTGGGCATGTGGATGGCTGGGAGCAAACTTCTTTCGGCGGTGCAGCAGCTGGGGCAGGGAAATTTGCCTGGTACAATCTGACGTCGGTGTACCAAAAGCAGATTGCCCATAAGTACTTGGCTGTGACACACCTAATTCTACACCTTCATTCCTCTCACTGCAGGTCGCAGAGAGGACTGAAGGTCTAGTGGGGTTGGAAATCTCAGCTGATGAGGAGCAAGGAGAGATCGTCTTTGTTCTTTGGTGTGGGTCTTTTAGATACGCTTGCCAACGAACTGCATGGCAGGTCAACATATGTCTGGTCAAGCATGTGGTACCCAAGCGGGAGATGTTTTGGCCACGCGAGATACGCTTGAGACATATATTGCAAATAGCAGCGGTGCGATCTGATGCACTCGTCTCAAAAAAGGCCCACACCAAAGAACTTTTTGAATAACGCGCAGAGACTGCAGCGCCCTGCACATGTGGAGCTTTGGGGTGTGATGCAGTCAATGTGCTGCCCTTAGGCTGGCCCCTGGAGGGCATCCTGCCTAGTTGGTGATGTGCCACCTCCTCCTCCTCCTCCTCCTCCTCCTCCTCCTCCTCCTCCTCTCTCCTATCAGGCACCCACGTTGAGTCAGTGACCTCATCATCCCCTCCCTCCTCATCACTGGAGCAAACCTGGCAGTATGCTGCAGCAGGGGGAGCATGACTGCCAGATTGCTGTCCTTCTTGGGCACCCCCTCTGTCCGTGCTCATGTTACTGCCTTCATTGAGCTCAGTATCATCATCAGAGCCTTCCAAACGCTGGGCATCCTCCTGGAGCATGTACCCAACACTGTGGTCAAACAGTTCGAGGGAATCCTCAGGAGGACATGGTGGGGCTAGGGAAGGAGTCACTGATGACATTGAGCTGAGGGAAGAGGCCGCTGCTTTGCCAGACAAAGCACCCTGGGCATGGGTGAGAGAGGATGAGGAGGATGAGGACGGCTTGGTCATCCACTCGACCAAGTCTTCCGCATGTTGCGGCTCAACACGGCCAGCTGCCGAAAAAAAGGCCAAGCGTGTCCCATGGCCACGTGCTGATGAGGATGCACCGTCTCCACGACCAGCACTAGACACAGAGCCTGCTTGCCCTCTCTTATTGGCTTGTGACTGTCTGCCTCTCCTTCTTGGCCTTCCAGACATACTAATGGCCTGTAGCTGCACTAAGCTGGGATAGAACACCTGTAATTTTCTTCAGGTAGCTTTATATACTGTAACCAGACAAGCCTGCCTGTCAGTAGGAAGATAACAGGAACGGATCTAGCTGAACACTGTGAGCAGGACGTACTGCACTAAATGTATATAGCAGGAACGGATCTAGCTGAACACTGTGAGCAGCACGCACTGCACTGAATGTAAATAGCAGGAACGGATCTAGCTGAACACTGTGAGCAGGACGCACTGTACTGAATGTAAATAGCAGGAACGGATCTAGCTGAACACTGTGAGCAGGACACACTGCACTGAATGTAAATAACAGGAACGGATCTAGCTGAACACTGTGAGCAGGACACACTGTACTAAATGTAAATAGTCTAGCTGCCTGACCGTGGTACTAATAGGATCAAAAAGAACACCTGTAATTTTCTTTAGGTAGCTTTATATACTGTAACCAGACAAGCCTGCCTGTCAGTAGAAAGATAACAGGAACGGATCTAGCTGAACACTGTGAGCAGGACGCACTGCACTGAATGTAAATAGCAGGAACGGATCTAGCTGAACACTGTGAGCAGCACGCACTGCACTGAATGTAAATAGCAGGAACGGATCTAGCTGAACACTGTGAGCAGGACGCACTGCACTGAATGTAAATAGCAGGAACGGATCTAGCTGAACACTGTGAGCAGGACGCACTGCACTGAATGTAAATAACAGGAACGGATCTAGCTGAACACTGTGAGCAGGACACACTGTACTAAATGTAAATAGTCTAGCTGCCTGACCGTGGTACTAATAGGATCAAAAAGAACACCTGTAATTTTCTTCAGGTAGCTTTATATACTGTAACCAGACAAGCCTGCCTGTCAGTAGGAAGATAACAGGAACGGATCTAGCTGAACACTGTGAGCAGGACGCACTGCACTGAATGTAAATAGCAGGAACGGATCTAGCTGAACACTGTGAGCAGGACACACTGTACTAAATGTAAATAGTCTAGCTGCCTGACCGTGGTACTAATAGGATCAAAAAGAACACCTGTAATTTTCTTCAGGTAGCTTTATATACTGTAACCAGACAAGCCTGCCTGTCAGTAGGAAGATAACAGGAACGGATCTAGCTGAACACTGTGAGCAGGACGCACTGCACTGAATGTAAATAGCAGGAACGGATCTAGCTGAACACTGTGAGCAGCACGCACTGCACTGAATGTAAATAGCAGGAACGGATCTAGCTGAACACTGTGAGCAGGACGCACTGCACTGAATGTAAATAGCAGGAACGGATCTAGCTGAACACTGTGAGCAGGACGCACTGCACTGAATGTAAATAACAGGAACGGATCTAGCTGAACACTGTGAGCAGGACACACTGTACTAAATGTAAATAGTCTAGCTGCCTGACCGTGGTACTAATAGGATCAAAAAGAACACCTGTAATTTTCTTCAGGTAGCTTTATATACTGTAACCAGACAAGCCTGCCTGTCAGTAGGAAGATAACAGGAACGGATCTAGCTGAACACTGTGAGCAGGACGTACTGCACTAAATGTATATAGCAGGAACGGATCTAGCTGAACACTGTGAGCAGCACGCACTGTACTGAATGTAAATAGCAGGAACGGATCTAGCTGAACACTGTGAGCAGGACACACTGCACTGAATGTAAATAACAGGAACGGATCTAGCTGAACACTGTGAGCAGGACACACTGTACTAAATGTAAATAGTCTAGCTGCCTGACCGTGGTACTAATAGGATCAAAAAGAACACCTGTAATTTTCTTCAGGTAGCTTTATATACTGTAACCAGACAAGCCTGCCTGTCAGTAGGAAGATAACAGGAACGGATCTAGCTGAACACTGTGAGCAGGACGCACTGCACTGAATGTAAATAGCAGGAACGGATCTAGCTGAACACTGTGAGCAGCACGCACTGCACTGAATGTAAATAGCAGGAACGGATCTAGCTGAACACTGTGAGCAGGACGCACTGCACTGAATGTAAATAGCAGGAACGGATCTAGCTGAACACTGTGAGCAGGACGCACTGCACTGAATGTAAATAGCAGGAACGGATCTAGCTGAACACTGTGAGCAGCACGCACTGCACTGAATGTAAATAGCAGGAACGGATCTAGCTGAACACTGTGAGCAGCACGCACTGCACTGAATGTAAATAGCAGGAACGGATCTAGCTGAACACTGTGAGCAGGAAGCACTGTACTGAATGTAAATAGCAGGAACGGATCTAGCTGAACACTGTGAGCAGGACACACTGCACTGAATGTAAATAGTCTAGATAGAAGATAACAGGAACGGATCTAGCTAAACTGAATACAGTGTATATATATATATGCAACACCTGGGATGCATATATATACACAATACACTGTAAGTGCAGCTAACTGACTGACTGTTCTGCCTAATCTATCTAACTCAAATCAAACACTGTCTCTCTGTCTATCTCTTTCAACGCCGGAACACACACTACACAGGGCCGCCGTGCAGGCGGCCTTATATAGTGTGGGGCGTGTACTAAATCCCCTGAGCCATAATTGGCCAAAGCCTCCTTGGCTTTGGCCAATTACGGCTCTCTGTTCAGGCGGCGCTGTGATTGGCCAAGCATGCGGGTCATAGTGCATGCTTGGCCAATCATCAGCCAGCAATGCACTGCGATGCCGCAGTGAATTATGGGCCGTGACGCGCCACACGAATTTGGCGCGAACGGCCCATATCGTTCGCAATTCGACGGACGGTCGAACAGCCGATGTTCGAGTCGAACATGGGTTCGACTCGAACACGAAGCTCATCCCTACTCAAGATACTTGAGGGGTTAAGTTCTAGCCTATCGGCTACTCCGGCATTTTAGAAGGACTTACAAGTTTTCCGGATTTCCAAAGGAAATTATTTATGCGACTTGGCATTCTTTGGCGTGACTTTCTTCCAGTAGGGTGTAACCGACTGTCGGTTGCCTTTGGGGCTTCCATCGTTTTCGGAGTCAGGAAGGATGTTCCATGATTTAAGTAAGGCAATGCCTTTATCCATTGAGTCTACAATGAACGTTTTGTCTTGGTTGGTGATGGTTATTTTAGTAGGGTACCCCCATCTGTAGGGTATGTTGTGGTTCCTGAGCACTTTTGTGATAGTGTTCAAGTTCCTTCTCTTTTGTAATGTATGCTGAGAAAGGTCAGCATATAATTGCAGTTGTTGAAAGCGGGATGGGATATTCTCCTGTTTCCGCATTGCTTGCATTAATTGCTCTTTGACATGGAAGAAATGCAGGCGCAAAATCACATCTCTGGGAACAGTGTCCGGGAGATAAGTTGGCTTTGGTAGGCGGTGTATTCTGTCAATAGTAATGTCTATTTCGGAGAGGTCCGGTAAAAGAGCAGTGAAAAGGTCCACAACATATGGTCTCAGTTCAGATGCTTGTACTGATTCCGGAATCCCTCTAATCTTGAGGTTGTTCCGTCTGGACCTGTCCTCAATGTCTGCGATTTTGTTTTTAATCCATACAGATTCTTCCTCTCTCTCTTCATTTGCGTCCACCAAGTCATTAATGGTAGATGCAAAATCCCCCTTTTTATTTTCCACATGCTCCACTCGGGCCTCTATTGCGTTTAATTCCCCACTAAATCTGTGCATACAGTGCATCATATCAGCCTGCAAGGTACTTCTTAGAGACACTAACATATCCTTTAGGACAGTGTCCAATACTGGTTGGTTCATGGTGGGGAAGGTGGTAATTGAATCAGGGAGCTCCCTAGTGTCATCCCCGGAGTCCGTTCCCGGGCTTATTGCAGGACTGCATCCAGCTGCATCCAGCTTTTGCTTGACTTTTGCTGGACTCCCTGATGGAGAGAATGAAGGGAGGGATCTTTGGCTGCTACAGGAATCATTTTGGTTAGGGGATGAAGTGGCGGTGAGCGGAGCGGGGTTGTTTTTATGTGGCAATGCATGGGGATGGTCGGCGCCATCTTGCCTACCTCCGTGTTGCGGCTGTGAAAAGTAGTCCGTCAGCCGTTGGGGCTTAGATGTGCCCTTTCTCTTGCCCATCATATCCTCCTGATGTGCCCGGGTCGTTTCGCCAGTCGATGAGGGTGAAATCCGGGTGTTTTTAGCCGTTTGTGGTCGCTAATGTCCGCCGGAGTGCCGGAGCTCTGGGATCAGACGTCCATTCAGCTCCGTTGCAGGCCACGCCCCCCGGAGGCTTTTGATCTTAATGCATAGAATGCATTAAGATAAAAAACATTCTGCCTTTACAACTTCTTTTAATTATAAATGGTCATTAGTAAATGAATAATCCTACACATGGTCTCCTGGCTTGATCCAACCATCCCACATGGGTTACCTCCTCTTCAGTGAAGTGCAGTCAATGGAATAAAAAATTAAGAAAAACTCACTGTGAAGCAGGAAAGCACTTATTTAGGCTTACCAATAGCGCAAACTACAACAACAAGTAAAAATAATAGTTAAATTCCAATACAGCAAGCTATGTGGTCACCACCGGACCCTGGGCTCCAGCCGGCAGGCATGTGCAATCACATTACATTGTAGCCATGCCTAGGTAATAGAGAGGAAATCCTTCAATGGACATTAGTTCTGGTGACCTGGGGGCCCCAAGGGATTTAAGATTTTATCTCACTTCCTGTTTTGGCTTTGGTGCAGGAAGTGAAGGTAAATCTCCTTAATAAGACACAGATGGGAAAAAAAATCTTACAGGGGTTATAGCTCTCCCTAAGACCCCTTTCACAATGTGCCACCACCGGCATCAGCCGTAAAGCAGTGCTATACCATTGTTTTAGCGGCGCTATTCGGCCGCTAATGGGCGAAAAGGGGTTAAATCCGCCCGCAAAACGCCGCCGGAGCGGTGTTTTGCCAGCGTTATCGCAGTGCTGCCCCATTGATTTCAATGGAGAGCAGCGGTGGAGGAGCGGTGAGTTCACCGCTCCTTCACTGCTCCAAAGAAGCTGCTAGCAGGACTTTTTCTGACGCCCTGCCAGCGCACCGCTCCAGTGTGAAAGCCCTTAGGCTTTCACACTGGAGTGAATGGAGCAGCTGTTTTAGGGCGGTTTGCAGGCGCTATTTTTAGCGCTATAGCACCTGCAAAATGCTCCAGTGTGAAAGGGGTCTTACTCTATCCAAAATGAAAAAAGTATTGCCTATAGCTCTACTTTAACAGACTGCAGATGATACAGCAGTGTAAAGCTGACCAGCAGCAGAACATATTACATTTGGCAGGTGTTTTACTACAAGAATTAAGATACTGCAGAGGGTGCAGCAGTATAAAATTGGCCAGTGTTATTAAGAATAATAGGCCTAACTGGTGTATGCCTAACTTTATGTTATCTGTGGAAATAGGGGGTGCATTAAATGTGAGTGATATAATTCAAGGTGATTTAGGTGCACTTTTTTTTTTTTTTCAGAGTACAGTTTGTTTCTCCTGTCAAATGATGCAGCAGTATGCTGTAAACAAATGACAGCTTAAAGAACAGATTAACAGTAAAGGGTAAGTCTAAAGGGATCCACCTCCAACAGACTATGGCAGATGTAACCATTGGGCAGTTGTTAGTTAAAGTAGAATTCCAGTTAAAAAATTAAATTCTGCCCTTGGTTAGTATGTTTAAAAACTAATACATTGGTATTATGCATTTTCTTAATTGCTGATTGTCTAAATTAGAAACAACAATGTAACCTAGACAATCAGCAATCTCTTGAGGTTTGCCGACAGCGATGTGCCTTTGCAGCCAAATGTGGCTACTCACAGGCACTTCCTTAAGCCGTTCTCAGACTTTGTGCAAACATTGGAGCATAGCTCGAGTAGCCCTGCCACCGGATCGCCCTTGTTCCACCCGGCTCCACCCCTGTCCCGCCCGGCTCTGCTCATTTCCTTTCTGGCTAGCATTCTTTGTGAACACCCACTGGCTAGCTTTGTCACTTCGTTAATGGCATAGCTAGCCAGCAAGGGACATGCCCAGGACCTGAAAGGAACAGAATAACCAGAGCGGAAAAAGGTTACAGGAAGGCTTTTCAACAAAAATAGTTATAAGGATGCAAATTCTGAACATTTTAATAATGCAGATCTTATAAATTAGTGGATTAAGGGCGATTGGTGCTTTTTAATGGTATTGCCTTTCCTTCCACGTTATTGATAGTAGATTGTAGCCAGGCCCAATAGTTAGCTGCATCCCTCATACTCTGTAATGGGGACATTTGTTGTATTGATTGCTTGTTTAAAATAGCTTGCAACGTCATTCTCCATTTAGCTAACAAGATGATCGGACAAAGCCTCTCACAGGTGATAAGAGAGCAAACCCTAACCCTCATCTTCAGTGTGTTATTGAATCGCCCTGCCTTCATTGAACTTTTGCCATTACACTGTCCTATTGTTTCTTTTTATTGCCAAGACCAATTACAGGACAGGTCATCTCAAAAAATGGTAGGGGAGCTCATCATATCCAGCAGCTCCTGAGGGGGTAATGATATATTCAGTTTACATACAGCAAGCCATAAAACTTTATTTCAAAACAGTGCAGTGAAATATAAAATAAGAGTGTTCCTACTTAAATATGTAAGTTCTAGAATATATGATGAGATTCTTTTTTTTTCTGAAGTTGTGGAACATCACCCTTCATTAGACAGATAGTCACCCCCACCAAAGCAACACAGGCACCGCCACCTTCTCAAGTAGCATGAAACCAGCAAGCTCCCTATTGGAAACCAGTGGCCTTTACCCCAAGCCATGGTGTAGAATGGGAAATTATCCCTACAACGTTTGAGTGTCTCATTATGTGGTGGAGCCTGTCACGGATCTGCAGACAGCACAGCAGTACAGTGCCGCACAAACGCCCTGGATTCCCTACATCTGACAATTCTTTCTGTTGTCTCTTGCTGGCTTTTTTATCTCTTCGGTTGCTCCAAAACTGTATAATTATGAAGCTGATTAAATTGCAAAAAACAACAAAGTTTTAATGCTAGCCCAAGAACTGTTGAGAACTAATATAAAATATCTAGCAGATATAGCAGCAGAATACTAATTGGTTAAACTTCTGCTGTACAGAGGTGTTGAATCTTAAAGTATTACGTTTGATACTACTACTTGTAGCATTATTTTTTAAATTATTTTTAATATTATCCGAAAGGGTTCTTATTTATCAAATATTAAGGTTTTGGCATGGGTTGTTCACAGGTCAGAGTTGAGTCTTAGGAAATAAAGAACTCTAGACTCAACCGCAGTAATTTCATACTTCAGGTATTCAATATTATGTATGGAGTTTAGCTTTTTAGCACTGTGTGAAAAGTTGAATAGACACAGACAAAATGCAATAGAATATATATTTATTAAATGAATTACATTAGAAATAAAACACTTAACTGAGCATGTTTCTAAACAAGGAGCTCCATCTTCTAATCTGAAGACCAGAATCAATAACTTTCAGGCATGTACTGTTTCATACAGTGATTCTGCCACCAGCTTATCAAGACAAGACATGATACAGGAGTGTTGGCGTGCACAGGCACAGCAGGTGGTGCTACTTTTTCTTTTAATGAGGTGTGTGTAAGCACTGTTATTTGTAATATGATTAGTGGCATTGCATTTTGTTGTTTATTTCACAATGACAATAAAGGTCTCCTTATCTTTCTTTCTTCCGAGGCTTAAGCCTTGTACACACGAAGAGAATATCGAACGAATGATCCAGTTTTTTTTTTTGCATGCTAGTCTCATATGGAAAATGAAGAGGTTATTAAAGTTACGAAAATCCTCAAACAACAGAATACAACTTCAGAAGTATTGTATTGTAATGTATTCTTTTTTTTCTAAGCATGCGTGGTCTTGGTCCGATGTACGATCACTTCAAAAGCAGTATTTTTTATCCAATTTTTTTGATTGTTGTTGTATCACGGTCACATGATTGTTTACTTTTTTGGGTTGTATTCGATATGTGCAAAGAGGGATCAAACAAATACTTAGAAGTATAACATTAAAAGTAATGATAGATACAGATAACGATAAAGAAACTGTGACGAGAATACTTAAAGCAGAATTCCCACTAGAGCTGATCTCCCTTCCAGCTTCAAGGGAAGTGACGTCAGGCAGATTACAAGGAACCCCCTAGCAACAGAAATTAAAGAGGTGAGTAAAAAAAAATTTTTCTCCAAATGTTTTTTAATTTTTTTTCATGCACATTAATGATTTTTTTTTGGGTGGAATTCCACTTTAACTAAAGATGCTGTTTCAGATGCCATGTTCTGGGCCACGTTATGCCACGCCCTCATGACTTCATCAGGAGGAGGATGCTCCCTAATGAAGTCATGTGGGTGTGACGTAACGCGTAGGGCATCCCGGACCGGAAGTGATGCCTGAGACATTGTTATTACTGAGTATATGATATACTAAAGGTGTTTTTACTGATACTGTGATTTAAGAGTTACTCTTTAAATAAAAATTGCTTTTACTTACAGTACTACACTATGGGGGGTCACTGTCTTTTATCCTAATATATGGACAAGCGCGGTGGAGGGCGCATTAAAGAAACCATCACTCCAGATTTATAAAGCTAACTCAACAGAACCAGGACCAGATAGACATTGACGATGGACTGTTTCTTAATGTAATCAAAAGTGCATTTGATTACTCACTAAGGTGAGAGCATTGGGAGCACACAGGTGTCACAACGGGTGGAAGTACACCATTTGTTGTATATGTTGTCACACAGCCACCACAGAAGAAATTGAACTGTGCATGCTATAACATATTTTGGATATGAACTAATATGCATATATTATTTGAAATCAAGCGTTTTGATTTTACGTATGTATTGTTATATCACTTAGTCCACCCAACACCAATTTTATTAACAAATAAATCACCATCTTGCCATAACTTGAAACCCCTTTTGCTTTGTCTTTGATGCCATATTTGTTTTCATTGGGGAATGCAAACAATAAGCTAGTCATTGACTTTGTTTTTACAAATCTCTACTCTACTTACTTAAAGATCTTTGTCCAAGTGGTGTGACCTTTATCCCCCACCTGGTCTTCTATTTAGTGACCTCCTGTAGGCAGAGTATAGAGGTGCACACCTGCCAAACATCAGCAGACTGGCTGATAACTTCTCCTGAAGAACTACAGAGGGTAGAACCATGACTGCCCGTATGCTGACTTTATGGTTGAGTAAGCCCGGGCATCAATAAACCCTGAAGTGGTGAGGCAACTACTGTAATGAATTAATTTCTGTAGGGCTCAATGCTGAAATGTTACTTTTAATTATATTTTTAAACTTGGAGTTGAGCTTTAAGCAATTAGGTATGTATGGATATAATCTCTGGACAAAAATGAAACATCAATTGGATGTGTTTTAAGGCTAAATTTCCCATTTCAGCTAGAGAGTACCTTTAAATACAGAGTCGCTAATCAGCTTTCACAAATATTTCTCTAAGACTCATAACAGTGCATAAAATAATGTAATGTGTAAGTACATTGTGCTTCAGTTATTAGTGTTCTGATAATCCCAATCCATATTGTTATTCTTTTGTTTTATGTGTGTTGTTTTAGCGTTGTATCTTTAATAGTTTTTTAATGTGTTCTTTTTCTGTCTTTAATGGAGCAAAAATGAGCCGTGTGCATGATTATTTCATCAAAATAATTGTCCAAAATTTTCCATAATTTAATTTAAACACATTTAAAGAAAACACTCTTACATATTTAATGTAATCGCCAACTCCCAGTGCAGAGCTTGAAACCGGCTCAGCGTTGCGATGTTATCTAAACAACAATGGCAAACACAGGATTTGTTACTTCTTTTATATTTCAGTCCCACTTGTAAGAAGCAATTAAATCATAATGTCGGACTTTTTCACAAACCAACACTAGCATTTTACTGAAATTCAAATGAAAAATCTCTAAAGATACATAAAAGTATTCGGTCTCACCTATTCAATCTGGAATCTCAAAATAATAGTTAAAATTTAAAGTACACGGCATCATTAAAAATCATCAAGTATGATCTCATAAAGTACACCTCACATAAAACATGCCATTTGTTTACAATTGCAATACCCCAAAATACATGTAACCTTGTTAATAAAGGAGATAACTGTTAACAAGCAGTTAAATCTCTCAGTAGGAAAGAGATTTAATTCCCATGTAGATCTGGGCAAAATGTGACATTAATTGCTCTGGATACTGTTAGCTTTTTGTACCAGCAGAGCATTTATTTTAACTTGCCAGTGCCAGTAAATTCTATATTTGCGAAATATGACAGCACCAAAAAAATTACCTAGGTCTGGTTCAAGTCAATGTGCTTATAGGCCAGAGTTACCGTGACACAATTGAAAATGAATATGGTAATTTATTATCTACTGCATTTATTTGCCGTTGTCACTCTTGTAGAGCTCCAGGGTAGTGCCAAGGTGCTCACCAATTTGTTCTATGCAAATTTTCGTGCTGTTCAAGCTCCCAACATTTAGACAGCCTTGCAGTGGTCCTAGATCTCCCTGCCTTCCGACAGTCTCCTTGGGCTTTGCTATAACTGATCCAGTGTCACTTTTGAGCTGTGGCCACTCTGCATCTCCTGCCAGCCCATAACCTGGGAGACACAACCCTTTCCCTCTCTGGCACATACCTGATTGAGGCCAAATCGACAAGAGGGATACCTTTACCCCTGTCCAATGCTCCCTAGAGTTCATTCTGGATCCGTGTAGAATGCTGATTTACAGATCTAGGAGCAAGAAGCAGAAGTCAGGGCAAACAGGACTTAGCAACAATTGGGCAAGAAGAAGCAATATCAGAATTAAGGCCAAGGTCAGGTTCAAGCAGGCAGCAGAAGTACGAGACAACAAGTAAAAAAGGATGTGAAGACACATGTCAAAGTCAGGTACAGCGGAGTGGGGAGGCAAGTCACGTCAAACAGAAGATAGTGAAGCACAGGTCAGGAAATGGGCCACAGGAGCCGACCACAACTTGGAAAATTCAGTAGGTTGTGCTAAGCTTTATATAAGGCAATTGGCACCAAGACCATGTTGGATCTCGACTCTTATTCATGCTCATGCACGAGTGCACACAGTAACTCTTGAATAGGTGACCCTCAGCATCAGATCATGGGCTGCAATAGATTAGTGCACAGATTTTCTGGTGAGGCTCTGAGTCTAAACTTCATGACACTGTCACTCTGCCTAGAACCGCAGACACTCTTCTGCTAACCAGCCACCTTAAGCGGGCAGAGGAAACTTTCAGAGGGCAGAGACACAGTCACTCTGCATTCTCCTGGCCCACATGCCAACCTCAGTGAAGATGCCTCTCCCTGCTTGCCCACGTTTAATAAGCAAGGGGACCACAGAAAGTGCCTGCAGACTGCAAATTTGACAATTTGACATACCTGCATTAGGTGATTTATATTTCTAGCAGCTTTCAAAAGCTAGATCATCACTCCTGGCAATAAAAGCTAATATGTTTGACCCTGGCAACTCTAGTTTAAAACATGAGAAAAGATGTAATTGGATGAACGAGAGGAGCTTAAGCATCATGATTCAAAATTCCAACTAAAAAACTAATGGGGAAATACAAAAACATTATCTACATATTTCACCCCTGCAGCTTATTATCTAGTACAAAACAACAGGTGCTTTTTAAACTTATCTTAAAAAAAAATAGGCAAAAGGACAGCTTACCTAATTAGCACCTACCACACCACAGGGTGCACTTAAGCAGCCAGTTTCACTTGTTGGCATCACTCCGACAAAAAAGCTTTACCTATATTTTATTAACTACTCTGTCAAAAAAAAATTGGCTGATTAAAAAACAGGATAAAAAAGAAGAATAAAAGCAGAATAAGGTTGTAATATATTCAGCATTTCCAACTGGGCTTCTGCAGATAATATTAGGTTATGTTGGGCTATTGAAATAGGTGGTTTCTGAGTCTAATTGTTCCAGACAAGAAACTGACTGAGCAGCAGGGCCCTTCTGACCCAGTTACACTATTAAATATAACTTTGTTTTTTGCAGCTCAAATATCGAGCGTTCCTATACTGTATGTATTTTTCACTCAGAACAAGTTCCATGACATTTCGCATTCTATTGCACATGGCCTACCACATTTATATTAAATCTAATGGAAACCCAATGTATCCACCCTGTAGCCTTAACTAATTAGACTTTAGACTAATTTGGTATAAAATATAGCTGTGGTCTTTAGGGAACATATGGAAGAGGAAATAAATCTTCAAGTGAAAAATGTCTGCGATATCAGAGTAATGATCAAACTTGGAATTTTTTTATTCTATGTATATAGATTTCAACTCACTCACAAGGGATTATAATCCACTAGGTTAGATTTTAATCATTGTAAAGTATACGCTATTAGCTGTGCTAAAGAATTTTGTACATTTTGCTTACAAATATTGACTATCTATAGAACTTTAGCGGTCACATTGCATCCACTCCTTAGCGAAACTTTTTTCATTGTTCTTTAGTATTAAATAGGGGAAAACAATTTCCGTTTATTTTCCGTCCTGGTGATGATCATCAAAAGGATATTTTTTTTTTTTTTTTGTAATGTGGGAAAAGTTTTGTTGTCTTTGTTCATTCACTTCTTACCTTGGTGATGGACATGATTTAGACAGGAAGCATAGCCAGAGTCCAGTAACCATATCCGGTAATCAGCCAGGCCAGAAGTCAGGGATCCAAATAGAGGAACAGCAAGCAGGATAAGGAGCCAGAAGGGATGTCAGCAAGCCAGTTTTTAAACAGGAACGCAGGAGATGGTTTCTTGTGATGTGACCAAGACGAAGGCAGGAAGGAAGTGAGCTGGACGTCTTTAAGTAGGCAGGACTGATGAGCAGATCCACAACAGCTGGTTAACTGTGGAGAGAGAGGAGAACTGGCAATTAGCCGACAGCCGAGCGGCCAGCTCAGAGAAGGAAGGGCTGAGCCAGCCCTGACAAACCATTAGCTGTCACAACATTGTGATCCCCATACCTTAAAGTAGGCCATACACGGTCGAATTTCGAACTGATTTTCTTTTCAAAATCAGAAAGTTCGTTTTTTTTGCGATCCGATGATGCCATCATTGATTTTCGAAATTCAGCCGACTAAGCCTTCAATTTCACCGCATGTTGCTACAGAAAAGAATTTTCGTGGCCGGGAATCTTCTTTTCTCTCCGTAAATTTCCTTTTCTTATTACATTTCTCGCACGATTCTCCCATCATTGATTAGAAAATCGTTTGTTTTTCTAAAAATTTCCAACATGTCCGATTCCCCAAATTTGATTGCCACACGAAAATTGGCCATTGTTGCAGCCCACTAATGGTGCGAAATTCGTACGAAAATTCTTACGAAATTCAAACCGTGTATGGCCGGCATTAGTCCACTATCCAAGATCTTTCATTCATTCTTGAGCCGCGATGAACCCCCAAAATGAGCTGAACATTTAAACAGATTCATTCTACTTGAACGCATAGTAGAAAAAACTTGTTTCTTTGGATTTCAGTCCTTTGGAGTGGTGTTTCTGTCTGTATGTCTTTATCCAGTCACAGTCAAAAAAAGAACTTTGGAATCCTTTAGTGTAGTAGAAAGGCCAACAAAACAGTACCATTATCACCACATTCAAACCATTGCATAGAAACAGATGCAACTCTGGGGATCCAGTGCCACCCATCTACCCTAGCAGTAAATCCCCAATAGAGGTTTTAACTATATGCAAAAATTGAACAAAAAGGTTCGGATGGCCACACTCCATTGAAAACGATTTCTTTATTGTTATAATAAATCCATGCAGCAAGTATAAAACCACTACCACGTGTGGCCATCTGGACCTTTTTGTTCAATTTTTGCATATAGTTGCATATTGAGCCGCACCCACGCCTGGAGAGGGGAGAGATTATTAGGAAGTAGACACCTGGAGTGGGTTCTTCTTTTTGTTTCAACACAAGGGTTGATTTAATAAAACTGCATGGTGCAAAATATGGTTCAGCTGTGGTTTAACTTTCCTTGACACGATGACTGCGCTCCACCAATTTCCATCCCCTTGTCCAGTGTGGGTTCCTTCACTACCCATTGAGGCAGTCTCATTGGACAGTAAAATGGCCTAGGAATGTTGAGGAATATCAGAGGCATTCAGGCCTAAGTAAAAAGGGAAACCAAATCAGAAGAGGCTTTTCAAGCTAATAAAGGTTACCGCAAGCATCTTGTGGTGTCTGCTCTTTGACCACTTTACTTCAAAGGTTTGGAATAATTAAAAAAAAAAAAAATTGTTATTTTGTCTGAGTAGGGTAGGAGGGGTGAAGGGGAATTGATTTTTGCTTGGAAATAGACTACAGCTGGAAACTGTAAAGGCCCGTACACACGATCAGACTTTTTGACATGCAGATTAGCTGTTTTAAGGCAATATCCGACCGTGTGTACGCTCCATCGGACAAACTTTTTCAGTTTTCATCGGACTTTTGTTGGCTGTGTGAATGGACAAACTGTCCGCAACAAAAGTCCGATGAAGGAAAGTCCAATCGTGTTTACACAAAACCTTCAGACTTTTGTAAACTACAGTACCTGCGAATGTACGAGAATGTTTCCATCGCGTTCCCATCGCGCTGGTTCTCAGCGACAGGGTACTGTACATCTCGCGCTGGCTGCAATAGGAAAAACACATTTTCCTATTGCAGCGAGCGCAAGAGGGAATTCCCCTCCTAGGGAATACCGGGCCCTTAGGTCTGGTATGGATTTTAAGGGGAACCCCCTACACTGAAAAAACGGTGTGGGGGACCCCCCAAAATCCATACCAGACCCTTATCCAAGCACGCAGCCCGGCCGGTCAGGAAAGGGTGTGGGGACTAGTGAGCATACTAGGCCGCATGCCCTCAACATGGGGGGTGGTGCTTTGGGGCAGGGGGCACCCTGCGCCCCACCCACCCCAAAGCACCTTGTCCCCATGTTGATGAGGACAAGGGCCTCTTCCAGACAACCCTGGTTGTTGGTTGTGGGGGTCTCTGGGTGGAGGGCTTATCGGAATCCGGGAGCCCTCTTTAATAAGGGGGCCCCTAGATCCCGGCCCCCCACCCTATGTGAATGAGTATGGGGTACATCGTACCCCTACTCATTCACCTGGGGAAAAAAGTGTCAATAAATAAACACACTAGACTGGTTTTTAAAGTAATTTATTAGGCAGATCCAGGGGTCTTCTTCCGACTTCGGGGGAGAGTCTCTTCCGACTTCTCCGCTCTCTCCGGCCACTTCTCCAGGTGTCTTGTTCTCCTCCCGCTCTCCGGCCTCTTCTCTCACTCTCCGGCCTCTTCTCCAGGTCTCCGGTTCTTCTCCCGCTCTCCAGTCCTTCTGCCGGGCTCCTCCGTTATCTTCTGCTCTTTTGCCGCTCTTTTGCTAGCGGTGGCCTGGTCTTCTCTGTTGTCTTGTTCCCTCTTCTCTTCTTCCGATGTTGACTCAACACTTTCTCCCACTGTAATGTCGTGTGCACGGTGCGCAACGACTTATATAGGCATGGGGCATGGTCACTGGGTGATGTCACCCGGTGACCCCGCCCCCTTATGACGTCACAGTCCCATCACGGAGGTCTTTTCCTTCATCTTGTTACCTCTTCTCTTCTTCCAATGTTGACACAATGCTCTCTCCTGCTGTAATGCCGTGTGTGAGTAATGCCATGTGGGAGGTGCGCAACGACTTATATAGGCATGGGGTGATGTCACCCAGTGACCCAGCCCCTTATGACGTCACAGTCCCATCCTGCCCCAGGACTGTGACATCATTCCCCAAAGCGCCCACCCCCCCATGTTGAGGGCATGCGGCCTGGTATGTTTCAGGAGGGGGGGTTGCTCGCTGATCCCCACCCCCTTTCCTGACCGGCCAGGCTGCATGCTCAGATAAGGGTCTGGTATGGATCTTGGGGGATACCCCATGCTGTTTTTTCAGCGTAGGGGGTTCCCCTTAAAATCCATACCAGACCTAAGGGCCTGGTATGCTCTTGGAGGGGAACCCATGCCAGTTTAAAATTTGGCGTGGAGTTCCCCCTCATGATACATACCAAACACCTGTCGGCAATGCTTGTCGCTCATCGCGAAAGGAAAAAACAAATTTTTCCTCTCCCGATGAGCGAGCTGGCTCCCGCGACGGGGCTCGCAGGTGGCAAATCTCGCCAATAACAGCAGCGAGATTGACACAATATCGCTGTCACCTACTGTACAAACACGCATGCTCAGAACCAATGCAAAAAATCAGACAACAATACAGAAGTTGACCAAAGGGTGGCGGTAAAGAGCTTAAAAACCACGTGATTTGGTGAAAGTTGGATGAAAAAGTCCTGCCGTTTGTATGTTTAATTAGTTTATGGCCAACGCCCTTTATACAAAAATCCACGGGAAAGTTTGTACAACGTCCCATCGTGTGTATGAAGCTTAAGATTGTAAGATCAGTGGACTGCAGCTTTGGATTTTTGAACCATGATTATCTAGACATTATCTAGACATTAGTGGACTTCAGCTTCAAGACAACTCCTACCACTGGGTACTTATCCCTAACTTTCTAGGATGTCCTCATGTTCTTATGGTACATATGTTAATCCATATTGAAATACTGCGTGTGTAGAATATTTCAGCAATAAAATATTTGCTTTTCCTGCTTGTAAATAGAGTTGGGAGTAGCTTGTGACTTTCACGCTGCCACCACCCAGAGTTTTCGGTCTTGTCATGTATACAGTAATGACTTACTCTGTAATGGTACCAGCAGAGTAACAGCATGGAAGACAGAATCAAACATAAACCAGCAGTGTAACTGCATGGAAGACACAAACAAAGATATTCAAATTTAAAAAAGACATATTCCTCAACCTTTTGGTCATGCCTCTCAGCATTCTCATTTCATTCAACTAGTTCATTTTCACTTCTTCTGCTGTTCGTGTCCTTCCTCCCTTTGTATCGTCTCTCAACTAACCAAGCAGCCATGAGCTACATGCCATGGAAGTCATTCACTGTTATAAGCACACAGTCCTTCCAACGTCCTCGTCAAAGATGGTGCAAAGAATCTGTGGGCTATATTTTATTAAAAACAGCCCTGCAAAATAAAACATGTATGCTCACAAATTCTAGAGTCCGTCTATTTCCCCCACGCACTTACAATTTTTATAGAAAGTCATATTCACTTGTACAGCAGCATATGTGGCTTTTCAGGCTTTTCAGCTACTGATTATGCAGATACCCCGACTTTATTAGACGGGATTGTAAAAACACTGTTAAAGCAGGACATCAATTTCCATGTTTTACCATTACCCCTAACCCATAGTCAGAAGCCATACAATACACAGCAATTTAAAGTAGTTCTAAAGGCAGAAGATTTTTTACCTTCATGCATTCTCTGTCCAGCTCTGTCCAGATCTCGATCCAGCGCTGTGCCTAAGAGCAGCAGCGCTCTCCACACTCTCTCTCCTCACTGGACATAGAGGCAGCAGTGAGAGCAATTGGCCAGTGAGGAGATAATGGGGTTTTGGGGCCGAGCTGCGGTGTGTGCGTCAATGGACACAGAGCACGACTTGGGAGCGAGCATGCATGAGTGTCCCTATAGCAAGCAGGTTGCTATGGGGGAACTTAGAAGGGGGGAGGAGGCAGGAGCGCAGGTGGGGCACCTGAGAAGAGGAGGATCAGGGCTGCTCTGTACAAAAACCATTACACAGAGCAGGTAAGTATATGTTTATTTCTTTTTAAATGTATCTTTAGAACAGACGTTCTCAACTGGAGGGTACGCCGCACCCTGGGGTGCTGCCTGAGTTCCTCAGGGGTGCCACAGCATCCTGGTTGAGGAAGGCTGTCAGATCTGACCAAGCTTCTACTCTGACAAACTTCAGCACAGCAGGAGCTCCATCTGAACAGTAAATTAAAAGCAGTGGAAAGGAGAGGCAGCTTTCTGAGTCCTGAGCTCTCTGCTTCCCCCAGCAGGACAGTACCCAGCAATGCAGTATCTGATGTAAATGCAAGTACTGTACTGCAGTTTTTATTAAAGGCTGTATGTATGTATACTTGTGTGTGCGTACGTACACTATATTGCCAAAAGTATTGGGATGCTTGCCTTTACACACACATGAGCTTTAACCACTTCAGCCCCGGACGGATTTGCCCCCTTAATGACCAGAGCATTTTTTGCGATATGGCACTGCGTCGCTTTAACTGACAATTGCGCGGTCGTGCAACGCTGTACCCAAACAAAATTTGATTTCTTTTTTTCCCCCCACAAATAGAGCTTTCTTTTGGTGGTATTTGATCACCTCTGCGGTTTTTATTTTTTGCGCTATAAACAAAAATAAAAAAAAACAACAATTTTGAAAAAAAATAATTTTTTTTTTTACTTTCTGCTATAATACATATCCAAAAAAATAAATAAAGAAAATGTTTTCATCAGTTTAGGCCAATATATATTATTCTACATATTTTTTGGGGAAAAAAATCGCAATAGGCATATATTGATTGGTTTGCGCAAAAGTTATCGCGTCTACAAACTATGGGACAGATTTAGGGACTATTTTTTTTATTGTTTTTACTAGTAATGGCGGCGATCTGTGTTTTTTAGCGGGACTGCGACATTGCGGTGGACACATCTGACTCCAAATTACACTTTTTTGGGGAGCAGTGACATTATTACATTGATCAGTGCTATACAAATACACTGATTAATGTAGAAATGACACTGGCAGGGAAGGGGTTAACACTAGGAGGTGATCAAGGGGTTAAATGTGTTCCCTCAGCATGTTCTAACTGTAGGGGGGATGGGCTTACTGAAACATGACAGAGATCACGGTTCCCGATCACTGGGAACAGTAGATCCCTGTTAGGAATGAGCCGAACACCCCCCTGTTCGGTTCGCACCAGAACTTGCGAACAGGCAAAAAATTTCTTTGAACACGCGACCACACCGTTAAAGTCTTTGGGACACAAACATGAATAATCAAAAGTGCTAATTTTAAAGGCTTATATTCATGGTATTGTCATAAAAAGTGTTTGGGGACCCGGGTCCTGCCCCGGGGGACATGGATCAATGCAAAAAAAAGTTTTAAAAACGGCAATTTTTTCGGGAGCAGTGATTTTAATAATGCTTAAAGTGAAACAATAAAAGCATAATATCCCTTTAAATTTTGTACCTGGGGGGTGTCTATAGTATGCCTGTAAAGGGGCGCATGTTTCCCGTGATCCCACGCCATTTTTTTTTAAATTTTGGCTGGGGTTCCCCTTAATATCCAAACCAGACCTGAAGGGCCTGGTATGGAATTTAGGGGGACCCCCACATAATTTTTTTTTTAAATTTTGGTTCGGGGTTCCCCTGTGGGGAATTCCCATGCCATTTTTATCAATGAACTTTTATGTGTACTGTCGGGACCAGCAATTCATTAATAACCGCGAGTAGTTTTAAATGACTTTTTTTCCTTTGAAATGTCATTTTGCTGTCAGACTGTTCTAAACACGGGAAACATGTGCCCCTTTACAGGCATACTATAGACACCCCCCAGCTATGAAATTTAAAGGGATATTACACTTTTATTGTTTCACTTTAAGCATTATTAAAATCATTGCTCCCGAAAAAACGGCCATTTTTAAAACTTTTTTTTGCATTGATCCATGTCCCCTGGGGCAGGACCCGGGTCCCCAAACACTTTTTATGACAATAACTTGCATATAAGCCTTTAAAATTAGCACTTTTGATTTCTCCCATAGACTTTTAAAGGGTGTTCCGCGGCATTCGAATTTGCCGCGAACACCCCAAATTGTTCGCTGTTCGGCGAACTGGCGAACAGCCGAACAGCCGATGTTCGAGTCGAACATGAGTTTGACTCGAACTCGAAGCTCATCCCTAATCCCTGTCATGTCACTAGACAGAACAGGGAAACCTTGTGTGCTTTGTTTACATTGGCAGTTCCCCGTTCTGCCTCTCCTCGCCACGATTGTGGGCCTCCGGCAGTCATCGAGTCCACGGGACCCGCGGGCAGACTCCCGCAGCGGCAGGCGCGCACCCGCTATCCTGCTTTTATGGACTGAGGTACAGGTACGTCAGTTTGAGCTGGAGAGCCGATCTGCCGTAGTATATCTGCGTGAGCAGGTCGGCAAGTGGTTAAAGGCATCCCAGTCTTAGTCCGTAGGGTTCAATATTGAGTTGGCCCACCCTTTGCAGCTATAACAGCTTCAACTCTTCTGGGAAGGGTGTCTGCAAAGTTTAGGAGTGTGTCTATGGGAATGTTTGACCATTCTTCCAGAAGTTCATTTGTGAGGTCAGGCACTGATGTTGGATGAGAAGGCCTGGCTTGCAGTTTCCGCTCTAATTCATCTAAAAGGTGTTCTATCGGGTTGAGGTCAGGACTTTGTGCAGGTCAGTCAAGTTCCTCCACCCCAAACTCGCTCATCCATGTCTTTATGGTCCTTGCTTTGTGCACTGGTGTGCAGTCATGTTGGAACAGGAAGGAGCCATCTCCAAACTGTTCCCACAAAGTTGGGAGAATGAAATTGTCCAAAATGTCTTGGTATGCTGATGTCTTAAGTGTTTCCTTCGCTAAAACTAAGGGGCCCAACCCCTGAAAAACAACCCCACACTATAATCCCCCCTCCACCAAATGATTTGTGCACAGTGCACAAAGCAAGGTCCATAAAGACATGGATGAGCAAGTTTGGGGTGGAGGAACTTGACTGGTCTGCACAGGGTCCTGACCTCAACCTGATAGAACATCTTTGGGATGAATTAGAGTGGAGACTGAGAGCCAGGCCTTCTCTTCCAACATCAGTGCCTGACCTCACAAATGCACTTCTTGAATATTGGTTAAACATTCCCATAAACACACTCCTAAACCTTGTGGACAGCCTTCCCAGAAGAGGTGAAGCTGTTATAGCTGCAAAGGGTGGGCCAACTCAATATTGAACCCTACGGACTAAGACTGGGATGCCATTAAAGTTTATGAACGTGTAAAGACAGGCGTTCCAAAACTATTGTCAATATAGTGTATGTGTGTGTGTACTTATGTATGTTTCTATATATGTATGTACAGTATATGCGTGTGTTTATGTATGTATACAGTATGTATTTGTGTGTATGTATGTATATGTGTACATAAAGTGTATATGTATATACGTTGCTTGACATGCAGCAATGTAAACCAAACCTTAGACTGGGGTGCCTCAAGACTGGAAATACTTTTCAAGGGCGCCCTGACTGGAAAAAGGTTGAGAAACAACGCTTTAGAATCACTTTAAATACATTAAAAAAACAAACTCCTGCTAAAGCTGGGTGATTGACAATATAAACAATAATAAATAAATTAAGCACAAATAGAACTGAAAACAAATAAATTGGAGCACATTAATCACATGTGATGCAAATGACATGAAAGGACAAAAAAACAGTAAAAAAAAAAATGCTTCAAAGGCAAAAAAGCAAAAATTTGCATATACAATACAATAAAATATTAACCACAGTGATATGGTTAAGCTATCAATTATTTACACTAGCATGTACACTAACATATATTTGTGTATGTCAATCTCTACGCCTCTTTGTACTTTGACCATAGCAGTTATAGATCTGGTACGTCACTTAGACTGGTCTTGTCTATAGCAATGTATACACTGCCTAATATTCTGCATACATCATAATATTCGTTTTGGCACTCGTTCCTTTTTTTTTTTTTTTTTCTAAATTTTTCAAACTGACATATATATGTATTTTGTCTTTCATATCTCTCAATTTGTTTGACCTTTTTGATATTACTAATTCGTATCCTATCATTTGCAACACATGAATTCAATCAGCTTGATTCACTAAAGGGTAAAGTAAATTTGGCTTGTTTTCAAATGCTACATTTTTTTCCCAGGTGAACTTGATTAAATAAACTTTTAGCAATCTAATGACATTCATAAAATGGAGTTGACAACATTTTGCTGAATTAGTGTTCATTAAGTGTACATGTACCATGCTCCCTGTCCATTGTATGGCTGATCCATCAGATTGTTTCAGGTGTTTGGCCCCATGGACACTGAGCATTTAGCCCCAATGTATGGGGCTCTGCTATTTAACCTCCCTGGTGGTATGATTATTTCAGATTTTTGATGCTGAAAGCGGTACAATTATTTTGCACGGCAATTTGGCGTTTTTTATTGTAGGCCTTTAATTCTTAGGAATAACTCACTTAAATCTGTCCAAACAAGAGTCTAATAGACATCCCGGGTATGATAAAGTTTGAAAAACGAAATCAAAAATTATAATATAATAAATAACTATAAATAATTATAACAAATAATAATATAATAATAATAATAAAAATTATTCAATAATGTAATCAAATAAAAAACACTGAAATTTGCTCAGTTGCAGAATTGTCGCTGTCATTA
Source organism: Lithobates clamitans (assembly GCA_037952925.1). Taxonomy (NCBI): domain Eukaryota; kingdom Metazoa; phylum Chordata; class Amphibia; order Anura; family Ranidae; genus Lithobates; species Lithobates clamitans. The sequence goes on along the minus strand of JBBGZY010001079.1, from coordinate 1,851,233 downwards.
CTTTCAGTGTTTGATTTCCCCACAAATCACTATCGCTCAATTCTGCGAGTGATTCTAATTTATTATCGCTGTTTTCTAGCTGGTCTAAAAGCACTTTTGACGTAAAGGGACATTTTTTGGTTGCTATGGACAATCTCCAGTTTCCTGGCAGAAAGAACAGTATATATAATATAAAACTGCATGCAGGACACTGGACAGACCACTAGGGACAAAGGGGATGTGTAATTATTTGATACAGTACTGCAAGTTACAGTATACTGTATCTATATTGTGTTTTTTACTTTTTGAATTTGACGCCGAACTCCATCCCCGTATGTCACAAGGCTCGCAGGGAACGGAGCTCGGCACTGTGAATCGAGCGAGACACTGCGGCTCGCAGATCACAGCGGGGAGACATCGCAGGATCCAGGGGACAAGGTAAGTAACCTCTACATGGATCCTGCGATGCGATCCCGAGTCTGGCTCGGGGTTACCGCTTTTGGTACTGAAAATCCACCCCAAGCCACACTCAGGAATACCACCAAGGGGGTTAACTATAGGGGGAGAGCAGGAGTGTGCCATCCAGCCCCGCTGCCAGCAGCCTAGGCTGACAGACGCTGTGGATAGATGATACACTCAGCTGTGTTTACATTTATAAGATATATAATGTAGCAGCGCTCAAGTCCGTAGGTATAAAAGTGAATGATGTTAAAATTAGTATATTAATATATCTCTCTCTCTACCCACACGATTATTAGTAAAATAATCTGTATAGAGGATAAGAAATAGATAAATAAACAATAAGCAGTAATCACATAAAAATAGTCCAAAAAAAGTCTATGATGTGTGGATCATCCGTATTGTAGATGGATGTGGGAGCTAGGGGGATCTATGCAACCAAAATACCAAGGGCAAGGGCAGCTTCCTGTTGAGTGAAGTCAGTTCTCCATATAGACATAAAAAAAATTCAAAGAGAAAGCGCCTCTTAAGTATCAGTGGTTTATTCAATTATTAAAAGCATACATGAGCACTTACATTAGGGCTGAGGAGTGACAGCTTCCATAGAGAACTAAACCCGGTATCGTCAAAACTCCAATAGTGTGGGGTGGGATGGATGCCGGGTGGATGGCACACACAGCCAGCGCTTCCGAGCGGAGGTCCGCGGCCATCCGCCCGGCATCCATCCAGCCCCACACTATTGGAGTTTTGACGATACCTGGTTTAGTTCTCTATGGAAGCTGTCACTCCTCAGCCCTAATGTAAGTGCTCATGTATGTTTTTAATAATTGAATAAATCACTGATACTTAAGAGGCGCTTTCTCTTTGAATTTTTTTGTGTTTACATTTAGGCCCCTTTCACTCTAAGTCGCTTTACAGGCGTTTTTGCGCTACAAATAGCGCCTGTAACGCGCCTGTAAACTGCCTCACCTACAGCCCCAGTGTGAAAGCCCGAGTGCTTTCACACTGGGGCGGTGCGCTTGCAGGACAGGAAAAAAAGTCCTGCAGGCAGCATCTTTGGGGCAGTGGGGGAGTGGTGTATACATTGCTCCTACAACGCCCCTGCCCATTGAAATGAATGGGCGACGCTTTCAAAGCGCCTTAAAAGCACGTTAAAAGCAGCGCTAAGCGGGCACTTTTAACCCCTTTTTAACCCCTTCTGGGGGGTTAAAAGCGCCCCATTAGTGGCGCCAAAGTGCCGATATAACAGCGGTAAAGCGCCACTAAAACTAGTGGCGCTTTACCGCTGCGTCAGTGTGAAGGTGGCCTTAGTGAAATGTTCTCCCAGGGACAAATGCCTGGACTGCAAGATCATCATGTTGGTGCCTGCAAAAACGTACTTGTGTCCGACTCAATGCTGAACATTTTTTTTTAACACATGCAACTTTTTAGGTTTTGTAGATTAGTTATTCAGATCTGTTGAGTCCCCTTCATGTCACATATGGTGATTTAATATGGCCATTAAAATGCTGTAGATGTTCAAAGCTATTATTTCTAGCTATAAAGCAATGTTAATGGAGGGTTAAAGGGTAACAAGTGTAGCGATACCCTCAAAGGAACTTCTTGGTGATTTGGATTATCTGTTCTGAGCCTCAACTCCATGAACACCTTCATCCCCTTTGACACATTGAATGAAAGTTACTGCAAGAACCTATAAGAACACGAGTATAGATTCCTTTAACTTGGCTGGGAATTAGCACCAGGAAATAGACACAAAACCTTTTAGTGGTAAATGAACTCAATGTATTGGTACGAGTTAGAATAAATGTTGTCTAATATTTGTAAGTCCCCGCTAAGATAGAAAAGTGTCTATTAAATAATAATAACAATAAAGTGATACAAATTTGTGCATGGGCTGCTGCTGGTAAAATAAAGGTGTGTGGTCCCTTTAAATGATATACTGTATATGCAGATCCCCAGTGCTGTCCCCTTAAAGCGTAACTCTTTTGTTGAGAAACATTCCCCTCTGGGTGATCTATGTACATTACAAGGATGTTGCTATTGGAAATATCTCACCAAAAATGACATTTCTGTTGCAGGGGATGCCTGAAATCTGACTCATATCTTAGGCAGACTTCTGGGAAAATCAGTGAGCCAATCACACAAGCAGGAAATGATGTTTCTGGGGGGTGGTCAGTACACATTCTGTGTACAAAGCAACTCCATGTAGCCATATTGCATTTATAGAAAATTACAGCCAGCGGCTGCAGATTTAAAAGGAAAGGTCATTTATAATAACATATAATTACAATATGACTTGTATTGCAATTGTATATGTAGCGTTGGTAGATTTTCATCTACCGCTTATAGGTAAATTTAGTGGGTTATCTGTTTTATACAAAGTCAGATTTGCCTCTGTTCCAGTTTGGCTGTGTTGCATGTAGTTTCACACTGTGCCTGTGGGTGTCGTTGTCGCCATGGGTCAGTGTTGGAAAGGCAACGCGCTGAAGCGTATGGGTGCTCTTCTGTCCCGGAGATAACTTGGTGGAGGTGGTCCTCCGAGTTGCATTCTGGGAGAGGGTCTTTATGGGACAGACGCCATGTTTTAGGGTTCGTTTTCGTTCCACCTGCTGGCCCTCCTGGCTGACAGGTATGTGTTAGGAGTACTACCGCGTGGTCCTCTGCGTGGGCCCAGAAGCCTGTCTGGGGCCTACCACAGCGGCGAAGGAATGGTCCTGTGCTGTCTGCCCTACGGGAAGAAGCTGGACAACTGAGAAGATCCCAGGGGAGGACCCATCATGGAGGGATCATGCAGAGTGCCTGTCTGAAGAGGGGCCTGGTGACTCAGTTGGAGGACGCATCCTAAAGTAAACCTACCGCATAGTACTGCCAGGTCGGCTTAAAGGTTCTAGTGCTGTGTTTGATGTCCATCGTAAACCATTACATCCTGTGGCAGAGGATCGTACGGGTTTCTATTCCATTCAAGTCTGTGGCAGAGACTTTTGTTTGTTCTGCGTACCTGTTGCTAGGTTAGTGAGAGAAACCTATCCGGGCTGGCAAAGATTCAACTCTAAAAGGAGAGTACATTCATCTACAAGATTCTAATTCATAAAACTACATCAAGGAAAGGTATTTGAACTTCCCTGCAACTCTTCTTCTACCTCTTTCCTGCTACTTACTTCAGTTACTCCTTATTAAATCATTGGAAAAGATACTCAAGTGTCAAGTGTCTGGTGTCTACACTGTCTGGGATTAAACTCAACGGGACCCTAGACCTGGTTCTGGTGAAATTGAGGTAACAAAGGTGGCAACAGCCAGCTTAAACCAGCAGCTCCACCTTGAGGTAGTGCTACATGTGGGGGCGTCGTCCGGGATTGTTAGCCGTCAACCTCCCGCAACCCTGAGAAGTATTTCACCGGGAGTTTATACTAGAAGAGGTTTCTGGACTTTGTCACTTTTTCCAGGAAAAGAAGGGGTTAAATTGCAGGACTTTATTTCGGACTGCGTAGCCTGTGGGTGAGAAGTAAAAGCCAGGGAGCTACGTCATCAGAAGAACAAGTGGGAGGAGCTTAACCTACTTGTTACTGCGTGGGACGCGCGTGTGTGTGTTGGCGCCAAAGGAGAAGAGAGGCCTCGTGATCGTGCTGAGAGGATCAGAGTACAGCCATGTCTTCTTTTCCATTGATACCGTCGACTGTGGGGTCTAAGATGTTCCCTACAAGTACCACTGTGGGTGCTATGCTGACTGGAACCCTGCTGACAGATACCGGCATTCATTTGAAGACGCAGGGGGGGTTTGTGCTATACACAGTTGGAGATATCGAAGGGCAAGGCATGCTTTGCCACAAGTGTGAAGGTCTGGCCATACATCTCCATCCATTTGTTCGCTGTTTGCAGTGCAGAGAATATTTGTTCACGGTGGAGCAACCTACCATGTCGCCCCGTGCTTATCGTGTGGATTGGGCTACAGGAATTGCTACAGTGGAAACTACTGCCATTGCTGCTGGAGAGCAACAGGCCGTGATCTCATCTGCTACCGTAAAGTGCTTCCAAGGAAGATGTTGCTGTTACCGCTTCCTCAACGGACATCACCTTTATGTCCACGTCTACTACACCTATCCCCGTTGTACCTGTTCTAAGAAAGGTGGGATATGTGAAGGCTTCCCGCATCCGTGGTCAAGGCCCACCCCAGAGACTACCCGAACTGGAGCCGGAGAAATACATGGATCCGGAGAAGTCCACGTCAGGAACGGGTGAGAGTTCAAAAGGGAACATATCTGGGACTCTTTGTAAATATTTGCCAGCAGAAGAGTTGAGAGACTCGGAGATAGATTCTATTTCGGATCTCTCCGGTGATGATGATGTGTTTGAAACAATGTCACAGGAACTGTTGTGGGCCCAGGGTGAAGATGTTGCTTCTGTTTCAACCTTCTCAGAGTGGACAGCCCTGAATTCTGGGAAGGCATCACCTTGTGTGGAGCCGCACAGTACTACCAAAGAGACATTGTCTAAAGTTGCTAGTTTGCTTTCGACACCCGTCGGATCTATGGTGAGTAAATCACCAAATTCTGGTGTGCCTCCTGGTTTAGGGGAAAATAGACCTTTGCCTAAACTTGCTCATTTACAGAGAGTGCTCACCAAGCGAGTTGCTACAGAATATGGTCTGGAATTTCCCTATGTTACTCAGGACATTATGCAGGAAATTGAGGCCAACCGGGAACAGTGGTACCGTGAAGATGTTTGGGACTATTTGTCTGTGCCAAAACCTTTCCGGAGAGCTGGGTGTTCTGTTGCCATGGATGAACGCTTCAATGGATGTTTCCTACATTGGAACTATGGTCGGCACATCTATGCTGACAACGTGGTCATTTGCAGACCCGGAAAAGATGATGTTGTGTACTTTATCACTACCGTGGATAAACTAGGAAAGAAACTGACATTGCCAGATCCTCGGTTTTATTAGTGATTATGAAAAAGAACTTTGGGGTGTGTAGTTAGAAAGTGTCAGTGTCTAGAGATCTCCGTGGTCAAGAGACAATATTCATCTCAGCGTTTTCAAATCCAAAGATTCTTCGCTAGCTGGACTTTCTTTATTTAAAGGATGTAATCCATTTAGAGATAGGGATGGACTTTTCAAGTTACTTTAGCTTGTTTCCATTAAAAGGAAAATATGTGGGAAGAGAGTGTCATTCTTCTTCTGGAATGAGGCATTGCTCCTAAACTGTTTAGTGATGATACTGTACATATCTAGAGTGTGTTTAACTTTGTTTTTTTTTTCAGGAACAATTGGATCTCCTATAAAGCTGTTAGGCTTTTCAGCTAGATAGATAGTGCGATTTGTGACAGTTCTAATGTGATTTCTTTTGCGGATGTGAACATGTTGTTGTATAAACGTTGAAACTGTAATATTTCTATACTGTCTTTTCTTCTTCCTTATCCAAGTTCTAAGTTCAAATACCTACTCTCAGGCTTGGGAGTTATTTTGACAGACGTTGAGGACAATGTCTGTTATAGTGGGGGGGAGTATGTAGCGCTGGTAGATTTTCATCTACCGCTTATAGGTAAATTTAGTGGGTTATCTGTTTTATACATAGTCAGATTTAGCCTCTGTTCCAGTTTGGCTGTGTTGCATGTAGTTTCACACTGTGCCTGTGGGTGTCATTGTCGCCATGGGTCAGTGTTAAAAATGGCAACGCGCTGAAACGTAAGGGTGCTCTTCTGTCCCAGAGATAACTCGGTGGAGGTGGTCCTCTGAGTTGCATTCTGGGAGAGGGTATTTATGGGACAGATGCCATGTTTTAGGGTTCATTTTCGTTCCACCTGCTGGCCCTCCTGGCTGACATGTATGTGTTAGGAGTACTACCGTGTGGTCCTCCGACCAGGAGGACCACGCTGCTGCAGCGTGTGGGTGGGCCCAGAAGCCTGCGTGGGGCCTACCACAGCAGCAAAGGAATGGTCCTGTGTTGTCTGTCCTACGGGAAGAAGCTGGACAACTGAGAAGATCCCAGGGGAGGACCTATCATGGAAAGATCATGCAGAGTGCTGGTCTGGAGAGGGGCCTGGTGACTCAGTTGGAGGACGCATCCTAAAGTTAACCTACCGCATAGTACTGCCGGGTCGGCTTAAAGGTTCTAGTGCTGTGTTTGATGTCCATCGTAAACCATTAAATCCTGTGGCAGAGGATCGTACGGGTTTCTATTCCATTCAAGGCTGTGGCAGAGACATTTGTTCGTGCTGCGTACCGGTTGCTAGGTTAGTGAGAGAAACCTATCCGGGCAGGCAAAGATTCAACTCTACAAGGAGAGTACATTCATCTACAAGATTCCAATTCATAATACTACATCAAGGAAAGGTATTTGAACTTCCCTGCAACTCTTCTACTTCTTTCCTGCTACTTCCTTCAGTTACTCTTTATTAAAGCATTGGAAAAGATACTCAAGTGTCTGGTGTCTACACTGTCTGGGATTAAACTCAACGGGACCCTAGACCCGGTTCTGGTGAAATTGGGGTAACAAAGGTGACGGCAACAGCCCGCTTAAACCAGCAGCTCCACAGTGAGTTAGTGCTACATATACGCTATATTATTTTATATTTATTTGGGGTTTTTTTCCCCACGAAAGTGGTTACCCTTTAAATTATACAATTCATAGATATACACCATAAATCATAAAAAATTATTAGTTCATAAAATTTAGTTGTACAAAAAATCATCAAAGTCCTCCAAACAAGGTGCAATAATGCTTTCTTTATACACAAGTGGGGGCGCTGCATGTTGTGGTGTGCTAAATTGCAAAAAAAAAAACAAAAAAAAAACAGTGCAGGCACTTTTTGAGTGTTTTAGGTTCGCTATTGCATTGACAGTGGGGTTGATTTACTAAAACTGGAAAGTGTAAAATCTGGTGCAGCTCTGCAAAGAAACCAATCAGCTCCCAGGTTTCATTGCTAAACCTTAATTGAACAAGCTGAAATTAGAAGCTGATTGGCTACTATGCACAGCTGCACCAGATTTTGCGATCTCCAGTCTTAGTAAATCAACCCCATTGCGTAAAAAAACTTGCTTTAACCTCCCTGGCGGTTCTCCCGAGTGTGGCTCGGGGTTAAATTTCAGCACCATTAACGGAAACCCAGAGCCACACTCGGGATTGCATTGCAGGAACCTAGTGTGGTGTACTTACCTTGTCCCCAGGATCCTGCGATGTTACCCCGCTGTGTCCGTGGGCTCTGTCCTCCGCCCGAAGCCTCTCTGTTTTAGGCTTCATTCCCTGCGAGTGTTGCGACGCATGGGGGCGGAGCCCGGCGGCAAATTCAAAAAAGTGAAAAATCATAACACATACAGTACACTGTAATCTTACAGATTACATTACTGTATGAAATTATTTCACATCCCTTTTGTCCCTAGTGCTTTGTCCAGTGCCCTGCATGCAGTTTTATATTATATATACTGTTCTTTCTGCCTGGAAACTGTAGATTGTCCATAGCAACCAAAAAGTGTCCCTTTAACTCAAAAGTGGTTTTAGACCAGCTAGAAAACAGCGATAGTAAATTAAAACACTTGCAGAATTGAGCGATAGTGAATCGCGGGGAAATTCATTTTATTATTATTATATTATTATTTTTTATCATTATTTATATTTATTTATTACATTTTAATTTATGATTTTGTGTTTCAAACTTCATCATACCCGGGATATCTACTAGACTCTTGTTTGGACAGATTTAAGAGTGTTATTGCTAAAAATTACCGGCCTACAATATAAAACACAAAATTTCTATGCAAAATAATTGTACCGCTTTGAGACACAAAAATCTGATATACCGTAATTATACTGCCAGGGAGGCTACTGCAAATTAGGAGAGGGAGGGACAACATTGTAAGTCAATCATCTACGTATTATGCTGTGATGTCAATACAACCCAAGGGTCTTACAGATATGAGGAGAAAGCAGGGTTCTGCTTTAAGAGCAGTTTAAAAAGAATATGAGGTTGAGGGTTTGTATGTGCTGTTTGGCAGAGATGGTTTCTTTTAAGAATGGCTGAAAATAAATACAAATCATTTAGCAGATAAAACAGTTCATAGACATGTATTTAAAGAGTAACTCCACTTTCATGGGGAAAAAAAATGCAAACAAAGAAAAATGTATCTAGTGTATACAATTGCGACACAAGTCATATTGTAATTGAATTAAAAATGACTTTTCCTTTTCAATCTGCAGCTCTGTAATTTTCTGTAAAATGCAATATGGCGACCTGGAGGTGTTCTGTACACAGAATGTATCTAGAATGTGCCCCAGAAACATCATTTCCTGCTTGTGTGATTGGCTCACTGATTTTCCCAGAAGTCTGCACTAAGATACAAGTCATATTTCAGGCATCCCCTGCAACTAAAATGTCATTTTTGGTGAGATACTTCCAATAAGAAATCATGTCTGAAGGGATGCAGACCCTGCAGCTTTTCTCATTAGAACTCTGCAGGTGCAGCAGCTGGTTCATAATTTTGAAAGCACTCCCATACAGACTCTCTTTCCCACATGGACACAGGCAAACACACAGGGATTTCTTCAGAATAACAAAAGGTAGGAATCTGCAACAAAGTTTGTTAAAATCCTTGCAATGTACATAGATCACCCAGAGGGGAATGTTTTCTTTTTTTTTTTTTCAACAAAAGCGTAGCTACACTTTAACTGCTTGCCTTCTTCTCCCACAGCACAGCCCTGTGTAGCACAGGAAAGAAGACCAGATCTTTCTTTGTTGTTGATTTACTTACATTTACAGATTCCCTTCCCATCCTGGGACTGGACAGCAATAGGGGAAGCAGCTCACTGATGAACTCATCACTTTCTGTCACTTTGCTTTCTCCTCTTATTAGCAAACGCACTGCACTGCAGGACATCTGATTGGCTCTTTGTGCTGTTTCTCCCTTCCCCCTCTCTGGGCTCTGCTGTTCAGTAGAATGCAAGAGACTGACACCAATACAATACAATCAGGTACTGTCACTGCTTGTATTAAAAACATTCAATGATGTATTAATGATTACAGAGCACTTTAATGTGTATCTGTTATATCTGTCTGGAGTTCAGCCTGTTGCTCAGCATTATTTGTTACACTTGGCCATAGTTATTAAGTCAAGAAACACTTGGGAATTGCTGCCTTAGATATGGTACAAAAATAATTGACCATCGGCAGGTCTAATCACAAAAAACAGCGCAGGAATTTTGATTGACCACCAGGGGGAGGCCATCCATGAAATTATAAAACAAAATGCAAGGTTCATTGTTCACCACCAGGGGGTCGCACAAGTCACACAATCATGCTACAAAATGCACAGTGGGGAGCAAAGATGAATGTGTAGGATAATCACACAGTGAATACATCTTTGCCAATGGCTGTACTTAAATCACGAGTTAAACTTGGAGAGCTGCTTAATGTCTGAATCTATTTCACACTCTATCTGATCCTCATTGAAACCATGATTGTCTTTGATCGTTCTGTGTAAATGAGTTATCGACTCCAAAAAAAAAAGAAAGGACGTCGTGCATCAATCAGTTAATAGTCATATCGCCGTCAATTTCTGTGCGAACAGTCTGTGTGCCCATATTTGTTATGTTACTACTATGTATATCTTGATGCTGCAATTATTTATCTCCCACTGTATGTGTGTCCGGGTGGCGTGGTGTCTTTTTTTTTTTTTTTGCCTCTCCTCTCCATTACCAACTCGTTTTAACTGATTGAACAAACAGCGGGAGCTTGCCTAAAACCCATATGTGCCATTTACATTGTCATCAATTATGAATGACATTGACACAATTATGGATGATGTCATAATACCAGAGCTCTAGAGCTGTTTTAGAAGGTAGGCTGGTTAGGATAGTTGTGAATTTTGAATTAGACACTAAAGGGATTCTGTGATATTTATTATACAAAAGGGGACGTGTGAAATGCGAATCTTCCCTCTTACCCCTAGCATCCATTCCTTCTGATCTGAGACTGGAAGCTTTCTAAGTAGGACTGGTTCTCATATCATACTGTTTCATGTATTTTTCTGTGATTTAAAGCTGGATTGGCAGCAGATATATAAAAAAAAACTTAATTGAAAAGGGAAGATTTGCTGCTTTATAGGGAACACCTAGAAAGGTTAATTGTGACTGAGCAGTACCCCGATATATCTACCAAGTCTACCCTTTGAGTTGAATTCATCCTAAAAAATAACAGCACATTCCCTGTCTAGGCACTGCTATTCATGTAGCTATAGTTATTCATCTAAAGCCTATTCCACCCACTTCTACCTCTGATGAATGCTATTCTAAAGAGTTTTTCTTTTTTTTTGGGGGGGGGGTGGATTTGGTGATGTTGCTACTGTGCTGCTCATTGTTGTTATGAGGGCTTGCTGGAGTGAAAGAAGTGTCTGAGAACCTGCCATGCAAGGATCTCCCTGCTTCTGCTTCTTTTGTTTTGTGGTTCTGTGCTTTTCTTACCTCTATTGCTGGTTCTTTACCTCCATTAGCCCCCCCCCCCACTAGTCATCAGATCACTAGTTTTAAGGGTGATTGATTTGGTGATGTTGCTACTGTGTTGCTCATTGTTGTTATGAGGGCTTGCTGGAGTGAAAGTAATGTCTTAGAACCTGCAGGGCAAGAATCTCCTTGCTTCTGCTTCTATTATTTTGTGGTTCTATGCTTTTTTCACCTCTATTGCTGTTTTTTTACCACCATTAACCCCCTACTAGTCATCAGATCACTAGTTATCAGGGTGAGGGATTTGGTGATGTTGTTACTGTGCTGCTCATTGTTGTTATGAGGGCTTGCTGGAGTGAAAGAAGTGTCTGAGAACCTGCAGTGCAAGGCTCTCCCTGCTTCTGCTTCTTTTATTTTGTGGTTCTGTGCTTTTCTCACCTCTATTTCTAGTTCTTTACCTCCATTAACCCCCCACTAGTCATCAGATCACTAGTTATCAAGGTGAGGGATTTGGTGACGTTGCTACTGTGTTGCTCATTGTTGTTATGAGGGCTTGCTGGTGTGAAAGGAATGTCTGTTCTGAGAACCTGCAGGGCAAGAATCTCCTTGCTTCTGCTTCTTTTATTTTGTGGTTCTGTGCTTTTTTCATCTCTCTTGCTGGTTCTTTACCTCTGTTAACCCCCACAAGTCATCAGATCACTAGTTATCAGGGTGACTGGTCCGACAGGGGGTAAAGTCTTGCTTCTCTACCTAGATGGTCTTCTCCACAAAGAGACATGAGTGGAACAAGGCATTGTAAGCAGGGCCGTCTTTAATATTGATTGGACCCTGGGCAAAACCTTTCTTAGGGCCCCCCCATGCAGTTTTGCTCTCCACCTGCTCTGAGACATACAATAAATGGCAGCTAGACTCAAAATCAGTTTACTGAATTAGATCAGACAGCTATTGCGATTGGTTGCCAGAGCTTACAGTGTATCATTACCGCTCACTGACTAGTTGTTAGAGGTTACAGCACACATTACGGCTCACTTATTAGTTGCTAGAGGTTACAGCACATGATTTCTGCTTGTTGATTGTTTGCTAGAGATTACTGTGGATATGACCTCAGGGGAACATGATATACATATAAATGCCGCCGGCAGCCGCTATTTACATATGAATGCTGCCGCTATTCACAGGGTCTGCAGGTGAGTCATCTGTACACAACAATATGGCAGATCTGGGCAGCATTATTAGCAGCACTTCACACTGAGATATTGGGACACAGCACGGGACTAAAACCTCAAGGGACGAGGGAATTTAAACCAGGATAGTTGGCAAATATGAGGCAGCTGCTTTGGGCCCCACAACAATGACAGGGCCCAGGGCAGCTGCCCCTTTTGCCCTGCCTTAAAGACGGCCCTGATTGTAAGCCAGCAAGAGGGCACAATGAGCTGCTGGGAGCCCACAAGCATCAATAGTAACTAGTCCTTTGACCTCCATCAGCCTTTTTTTTTTACACAGCTTCCCCACTGAGAAAAATACAAAATACTGTAGTAAAAAAAATGCTTATAACCCAATATGAATAAAAATCATAAAAGACATAATAATAAATGATAATACTATTTAATAAATTGGGAAACTGGGTTACAATGTGGGATAAAAAGTCCAGGAAAAGTTCTGAATTATTCTGAAAATTAAATGGGAAAATGACCACAGAATAAGCCCTTTTTAATGCAGTAATGTATACATTGCAATGTCATTTAGCATGTTTACATGCAGCTAGTATAAGTATGTGATTGTGTTTTCATCTTCAACTTCTTGTAACCCTCTGAACAGCAAGTGGCAAACTGGCCAGCTTTTCCCTGTATATTTATTGTAAAAACATTGTTTCTCATTATGAGTAATAATACAGTTTTCTCATATAAATTTATTTACACATTGTCACTATAAGCTTTGTTAGGGCCCATTTACACTTGCTTCAAGATGTGGCATTGCACACGCTTTTCTAAAGCACTCTAAGCCCAGGTTCATATTACGGGCGCCCGCTGCACTGTGGGGGTGCTGATGCGCGTGGCCAGCAGTCGCAATGACCACCGGCCACGTGCGATCCTGGGCACGAGAGCCAGAACAGGGACGTGTGTGTAAACACACAGATCCCTGTTCTGTGAGGAAAGGAGAGACAGATCATAGCTAGGAACAATGATCTGTCATCTCCTCTAGTCAGTCCTCTCCCCGTACAATTAGAACACACATGAGGAAACACAGTTAACCCCTTGATCGCCCCCTAGTGTTAACCCCTTCCCTGCCAGTGACATTTACACAGTAATCAGTGCATTTTTACAGCACTGATCGCTGTATAAATGTCAATGGTCCCAAAAATGTGTCAAAAGTGTCCATTCTGTGTCGCAGTCCCGATAAAAATCGCTGATCACCGCCATTACAAAAAATTACAAAAAAAAAAAAAACGCCATAAAACTTTCCCCTATTTTGTAGACACTATAACTTTTGTGGAAACCAATCAATATACGTTTATTACCAAAAATATGTAGAAGAATAAATATCGGCCTAAACTGAGAAAAAAAATTAGCTTTTTTTAAGAAAAATTGGGGGTATTTATTATAGCAAAAAGTACAAAATATTGTATTTTTTTTTCAAAATTGTCGCTCTTTTTTTGTTTATAGCGCAAAAAATAAAAACCGCAGAGATGATCAAATACCACCAAAAGAAAGCTCTATTTGTGGGGAAAAAAGGACGTCAATTTTGTTTGGGTACAGCATCGCACGACCGCGCAATTGTCAGTTAAAGCGACGCAGTGCCGTATCACCAAAAATGGCCTGGTCATTCAGCAGCCAAATCTTCCAGGGCTGAAGTGGTTAACTAGAGTGTAAATACATGGCCTGGCTATGCTGCCTGGCAGGATTGTTTTAATTATAAGACTGACTGAACAAACTTGAATATATTTTTGCCAGGTAAGCTAGTTTCCCTTTTAATTTCAACTGTGCAATTAGCTGCTTTCCTGGAGCTGAGCTTTAAGAGTATGCTTACGGTCTTGGTATCCTTGCTGTTTACAGAAATTTTGAAGATATCAATGCTGTGCATATTAATAAAATTATAACATTTAAAGGAATCCAGGATAAAACACAATTGGTGACTCTTAAGGGGCTGGTGTATTTAACTACCCCCCCACCCCCCAATAATAATTTAAAAAAAAACTCCTAACAGCAGCTTACTCTTTATTTTACAGAATATGCTAAGGGACTTACTTTTCTAATATAGGCCTTTTCAGCTTCAGCTTTTTTTTCTGTTGATCCTGCCATTTAGAGACTTTCTGCCAAAGGTGACAACAATCTTACTATATTTCTAAACAGGAGCTGTGTTGTCAATCTGGGAATCTTGCTCCCACTAAGAATATATGACTACAGCTAGGCTGTCCATTTGATTAATTCATAATTGTTTTGTGATTTATTCATTAATTTTTTTTCCAACTTTATTTATAAAACCACTTTCCCATCACAACAGAGTTATCTGCTTTTCACCCATACAGGTGAGCACAAGTGGAATGGACATTATTAGATTCAGCATCCGAGAAGTTCACTACATTGAAGTCTAAAACTGTAAGTAAAAAAAAAATACACTGACCAAGAAAATAAAAAGCAGCCAAGCTCACTTTTAAAAATTCAATTATTTCAATTAATAACCTCTTTTTTTTTATTAAGGACTTAGCATTACTTTAAGTACAAAATGCTTTGGTGAGGCAAGGGGATGTACTATAGAAATTTAAAAGGTTGTTGTTATTTGGAACACTTACAAAATTGGAAAATTAAAGTGATTATTTACTCACTGACCAATGGGGACCAATATGAGTTAAAATTGTCAGAATCCTTATCTTCCCAGTATATACAAATACAAATCTAGGTTACAGCCGTTTTTGCAGTATTACCTTACCTATACTCTTGGGGTTTAACGTGAGCAAACATGAGTAAAAAAAATCTAGTAATTGAGCCAAACTGAATAGAATCATGTGCAAATTGGGGGCACGTGGACTTCTCATTATTCACTTATTTTAGTATCGAACCAGTTCACATACATGTGACTTGAGACAGAATGATTTTCTATATTCTCTAAACTCTACTGAATAACCTTCATTTGTACTTACTATAAGTGAATGTTAAATTTTAAAGGATTCAGTTCTTACTGAGCAACAGAGTTAAGCCCCGTACACACTATCAGATTTTCTGCTGATTTTTGTCTTCAGATTTACCAAAACCATGTAGTGCAAGGGCCTGTCTGATTGCATACAAATTGAGATTTGACCTCATATTATATGGTTTTGGTAAATCCGAAGACAAAAATCAGCAGAAAATCTAATAGTGTGTATGGGGCTTTACCCTTGCAAGTAAAAAAATACAATACTGAATAATGATTAAAAAAAACTTGAATATCTACATTTTAGGAAATATCTAAAATAGTTCCTGTCCTAGCATGGATATTATTTACAGTACATTGCAAGCCCCACCAAAGCAACAAATGAAGTGAATGAGCACTGAATATTATTCTTGGATATACAGCATAAAAAGTGTAAGTGTGTTAGAAAAAAAATCTTTATGCACAGCCTAATGCCGCATACACACGATCGCACATTCCGACAACAAAATCCATGTTTTTTTTTCCAACGGATGTTGGCTCAAACTTGTCTTGCATACACACGGTCATACAAAGTTGGTCGGAATTTGCGAACGTCAAGAACGCAGTGACGTACAACATGTACAACGGCACTAGAAAGAGGCGAGTGCGCCACCCTTTGGGGTCCTTCTGCTAATCTCATGTTATTAGAAGTTTGGTGACAGATGATTCGCGCTTTTCAGTCTCGTGCTTTTCCGATTGCTACTGCTCTTCAGTTTGTGCTTGTGGGTTCGTATTTATATTACGTATTTGATCTACATTGCGTTCTTGTCCGCTCGTTTCTGATTTTCAGCTCCGGGCCTTTCTGTTTTTCAGTGCTTTCTGTTAGTTCGTTCTGACCAACCGACCGTTTTGAAGCCATGAGGACCCTCACCCCGAACCAGAGGGTTTATAACTACCGTCTGGCTAGAGCCAGAAGAGTGGTGGAGAACGCTTTTGGGATAATGGCCAGCCGGTTCTGCCTATTACTTACGCCAATCAACATGGCGGAATATAAACTTAATCATATAATCCTTGCATGCTGCATTCTACACAACTATTTAAGAAGAATTTCAATGAACTATGTGGCCTCAGTTGGGCCTGAGGCCGAACTTCAAGAAGAAACCCTGACAGCGCTTGAAGCTGGCCGTCCTGGCTTGCCCCCCCAAAGCGCCCGCAAAGTAAGACAGAAGTATGTTGAGTATTTTGCGGGTAGGGGGGCCATTGATATGCCAGAAACTGGTTGAAAAACATTTTATAAAAAATTTTTGAACTTAAACTAAAAGACTTCCTTTGAGTTACTGCCTGTGTTTCTTTTAGCTGTCTCCTAGGTTCTCCAATGGGATTTTCTATTTGCCATTTTCTTTAAAAGTGTAAATGTAATTTATTTGATACATGAGGTGACAATCTCTTCTTCAGCGAACTATTATTATGTTGTGGGTCTGCTACACACACCTTGTTTTTTGTTGTTAATGTATGTAATGCATTACTGAGAAAAATAATCATCATTTTCATCACCATGAATGAATTTTGGGGAGTCACGAAAATGGTGTGATTGTGGCAAATTATAAAGCACTGTGGGTGTTATTTACTAAAGGAAATTCCACTTTGCACTCCAAGTGCACTGCAAAAGTGCACTTGAAACTGCACTGAAACTGCACTTGTAGTGCAAAGTGGATTTGCCTTTAGTAAATAACCCCCATTGCTACTGTAAACCAACTTACTACAAAAATTGCTATTGAGCATTGAAAGGAGAAGCCACACATTGTTGAGTAGAAAACATTTTACTCAAAGCACATTCACATGTGCAGTAGAAAGGGGTTTTTGAACAAACCAACATCTTTGGTGTATAACTTTTTTTTTCCACATTTTAAAAACCTTTTTTTTGGTTAAACAGGCATGTCTCAAACCATAACATACACAACTCAGGAACTTACAAAGTTCAACTTTAATAAAGTGAAGGCAATATCAGACATTAGTATGTCCAAACTGTGTTGATATTGCCTTCATCAGATGGGGTGATGTCACCCCTGTAAAAGCCAAATTTTGAAGATGTACACAAATTGTGATTCAAACTGGGGATTTCCCACCTGATCCCATGCCTAATATAAACATGTGCTAGCTCCCATCATGGGGGATAAATGACGTGTTTTGGGGGTGCAACCCCGTCCTCTCACCTACTTGAGTTGTGAGGAAGGGGTTGCACCCACAAAACGCGTATTTTGATATCCCGTAATGGCATAGAGCACATGTTGACACACCATGTGCTTCTTCGAAATTTGGCTTTTAAAATACTTTAAAACTTTTTTAAAAGAAAAAATACATGAGAAAACGGTACAATTTTTGTGTGTTTTATATTCTGCCTAAAACATCATTGATGTTCTTCATTTTTTGTTGAACTTAAAGTGTAAGTAAACCCTCCTATCATTTTCAGCCAAGGAAGCTGCCATCTTGGCCTCTGTTTAAATCTACAACTGGCATGATGCTGCACATGTGATCAGTTTAGACACCAGCCATTGGATGGTTTGACAGTTTGGTTGAGAGCACAACCAATGGGGGTGTTACATTTCCGGCACGTGCCGGAAATGAAACTGTTTTATGGATGGGTTTACTTCCGCTTTAATTGATGTTTTCCTTTATATTTTCTATAATTCTCTCCCCAATCTGGGCACTTTCACTTGTGAAATGAGATTCTTCTTCCACAACATCCACATCACCTAAAATAAAAAAACACACCATGTATTAGAAATATAGCAGGCATCCATCTAATACCTGAAGCTGTGGTCTCAGACACTCACCTGTTGTGGTCACTATTTCGCCCACTTCATAAACGTCTCTCTCCTCATCCTCGGCTTGTGGTTTTGGGATTTCCCCTTCTTTAGGAGGTGGAGGGTCCTTGGTGTCCTCAGATGTCCTGAGTCTTTTGAATAAAAAATAGGTATACTTAGCACACAGATATTTAAGGGCAGAAATAGGAATATGAAACATTGCTTGGAAGTGTCGTACAATTGTCTGTTTTGGCCGAGTTCCAATCTGAAAAACATTTTATTTCCTTTCTAAAGCTGGAATACTTCCCTTTTTTGTTAAAGTATCACACATGTGTAGACCCCTAGTATCCACTGGAGCACCTGTGTGGGACACCCTAAAAAGTTTATTCTAGTGTCCCACACTAGTGCTCCTGCGTCCAGATGTGTAAACAGCTGCTGAGTGTCCTCTCCTTATACTGAATCAAGTTTGCATTTCATTCTAGTTACAAACCCATCTAGACAACAAACTTGTTTTAATACAAATAGGCCTGAACAAATGTAGTTAACCTGTATCGGCCAAAAACATCTTATAAGTGGGTGAACGAACGATGTTTCCTACGACAGATTACCGTGCCCGTGAACATGAAAGTTGCCATTTTAAACTGTACAACAGTAAAGAAAAGCACATGGAGCAGCATGCAAGTAATAATAATAATAGGAACACACGAAATCTACTTACTTTTTAGAAGCAGTTTCCTGATCTTTCTGTACTGATCGTGCTCCCTCAATTTGAGGTCCAACCATCGTTTTCTCAATTGATTCTTGGATCGTCGTACCCAAAATTCCTGTGCAGACTCTTCACAACTTTAGTCATGATCTTGGCCTTTCTCACATTTGGGTTTGGGTAAGGTCCATGCTTCCCATCATAGTCGGCCCTCTTCAAGATGTCCACCATCTCTATAAAGGACATATTTGTGGCCTTAAATCTCCTCCGGGATCGGGACATTCGTGGCTCCAGCCTTTCGTCATTGATGCTCTCCTCTGCATGCAGCTGTTGTCTCTCTGCCATGTGCTCTGCCACTGCGCCGAAAGAGAAGGGGTGGGGAATATACTAGAAAGAACATCAGGGGCGGGCTGAGTTTCACGCATGCACAGTGTATATAAAGCGTAACATGCAGGCGTAGTACGTATGATCTGTGAGCGGAGGATGGAGTAATGGAAGCGACGATCATTAGAACAAAGGTACAATTTTAACTTGGTGCATCAGTGGCCGTTACTGCATATAGACTGAGGCCTATATTGGGTCAAGATTAGGAGAGTTTCACTTGACATTAGCGTTTGTCTTGTGTTGTGTCTTGCAGAGAAAATGGATCCCTTCAATGATAAGGAATTTCTAGGAATATTCATTGATATGTTCAGGGAGCTGCCCTGTCTATGGCAGCTGAACCACCCATTTTTTAATAAGCAAACAAAGAATTTGTGAAGCCAATGATCCCCATGGCAGACATCAAGTATTTAATGTCCAAAATTGGTGGCATGAGGAGCACTTATAATAGGGAGCGCAAGAAGGTCCAGGATTCCCCGAGTTTAGGAGCAGCAGATGACATTTATGTACCCAGGCTGTGGTACTATGACAGACTGCATTTTCTGTCAGACCAGAGGGAACCCAGGCCAGCACTCTCCAGTCTTCTTTCAAGGCTTCCTCCCCCCCCAGCTGAGGCTTCCGACGACCAACCTGGGCCTTCCAGGCAGCAACATGTGGAGGAGCCCAGCTTGAGTCAGGTACAGCATTCTTCAAAATATTTCTGGTTGTCAAATTAATGATGTTAAATAGATGTTAGTGTTGATCACTAATTTATGCTTTCACAAAGTGTTTTACATATCAATAGACAGTAGTGGCCACAAATGATTGGGACAAGAATGAAAAATGCTGGGGTCTGAGTGATAGTCTTTTCCATTTATTAACATTCAATTTGAAACAGTCATGAGCTGAAAATTGTGTGTGATTGATGAACCAAAAATTAAAACTATGCCCCTTTTTCATACACAGGAAAGCCTCAGCCAGGCCATGGGAAGTGGCAGCCAGGAGGTGGCCGGGCCCAGTAGCCTGCCCAAATCCCAGGTCCCTCCCCTCAGCCTTCCACAAAAAAGTGCCAGGAAGAGGAGTAACCAACCTGGAGGAGGCAGCACTTGGCCTATTTATGAAGGCTACTGCGGTTTTCAGAAACCCCCCCCAGTCTTCAAGAGGACTATGCCTACATGTCAGCCTGCAAAATGCTGGAAATGGAGGAGGGCCAACGCCTCTTATGTGAGGAAGTTATGTTACAAGCCCTAAATAAGGGGTTGAGGGGCAAACTCACAAGCCAAAGCCACATTTGTGAGTTGAACCATGGTCTTCCTCCTCCTCCTGCCACAACTCCAAAACCAGAGACACAGCCTGGAAGGAAGTGTGTAAGGAAGACAAGAAAGTAATGGCCTGGGTTCAGTCTGGTCTGACAAAAGACGCAGGCTGTGGTATGACCACAGCCTGGGGACAGATATGTCATCTACTGCTGTTCCTGATCTCTTGTAGTCCTAGACCGGATTGTGCTCACCATTATAAGGACTCCTCATGCCACTAATTTTAAATGTGAAATAATTGATGTTTGCCCTGGGGTACAAAGGCTTCGCAAATTTCACCAGTTTCTCCAGCATTGCCTTCCTCTTTCTTTTGTTATGACCCAGAACAAATGGCTATTTATTTTTCACAAATACTTGCCTATGTGTTTTACTTCCAAAAGGACAGTTTGTTTGTGAGTAGGCAGGTACATTTCCTAAATACAATGTCAAATTAACAAGGGACACCAACACAAACCAACCTCCTTGAGGTAAAAAAATACAAG
Organism: Lithobates clamitans; assembly: GCA_037952925.1. Lineage (NCBI taxonomy): Eukaryota > Metazoa > Chordata > Amphibia > Anura > Ranidae > Lithobates > Lithobates clamitans. The sequence continues at coordinate 1,830,593 of JBBGZY010001079.1, read as the reverse complement.
ATAATAATGGTGTTGTGGTAACACACAAAACAAGAAATAATGTTATGGAGAGCACTATAAAAACCAAAAAAAAATGTAGATCTTGACAAAAAAAAAAATCTAAACAAAAAAAAAAATATTATTCAGGAGATCACAAGAAATAATAAAGAAATCAGTTTGTCAGAACTCTGTGTGAATATGAGCAGCAAAACAATTTCATTATTCTAGCATTATAAAGAAGAAGAGAATGCGCTCCATTAAGCTATTTTAAAAATTGCAGCGTGACGATTGTGCTATCTCCATTATGAACGCTAGATTTACCAGACCGAGCGCTTCCGTCTCATAATTTATTCTGAGCATGCGTGGCACTTTGTGGAATTGTGGTGGTACACACAATCAGAATTTACGAGAACAGATTTTGTTGTCAGAAAATTTGAGATCCAGATCTCAAATTTTGTGCGACGGAAATTCCGATGGAAAATGTCCGATGGAGCCTACACACGGTCAGAATTTCCGACAAAAAGCTCCCATCGAACATTTTCCATCTGAAAATCCGACCGTGTGTACGAGGCATAACTGTTATAAAAATTTAAAGTTATTGTACAGATAAACCCAAAATAAAAGTTGCTTGCAAAAAACATACAAATGATATTGTAAACAAACCTTTACAAACACAAAATGCTACACTAAAAATGACCAAATGAAAAATAAAGTCCCATGGATGATAAAGTCCAATGAAAAATATTATAGTCCAGTCATAAAACTCTTGAATCACTCCAAGGAAAATGCGAAAAGTTAAGTGTTCAACATATATGGTGTATACACCTTTATAGTGCGTATCATACAGATAAGTGAATCACCCAGGTGCATATGAGATGGCCGCTTACCAGAGGGAATAGAGTTTAGATTATAAGAGTCATAAACGCAGATCACAAAGAGATCCTGTTATCGGGGGCATGACACCCATGCCCACGATGACATGATTTTTCACGAAACGCATTGGACGGAGTCCACATTCGTGACATCACCATGCCTGCCAATCCCGGCTCGAGTCCCAGGGTACAATTTTAACTGATTTCAGATTTGGTATTTCTTATCTGCAATACATTTTATACTGTTTTACACTATGGGAGTTTTTTGATTCATTTTGCATGCGTAAACCTGCCGGTGAACCATCCACTATTCCCTATGTGAGGGTTTCCATCAACACTAAAGGTAAGGAAAACAGGAGGTCTCCTGTTTTGTTTTAAAGGAAAGAGGGGTGATGATGTCTGCCTAAAGAATATCCTAACATACTGCATTTATGACTCCTATAACATTAACCTAACATTTATGACTCCTATAACCTAGAGTCTATTCCCTCTGGTAAGCAACCATCTCATATCATATGGTAGAGACGCACCTGGGTGATTCATTTATCTGTATGATACTGTATGATACTCACTATCAAGGTGTATACATCATATATGTTGAACACTGAACTTTTCACATTTTAGTTTTATGACTGGACTATAATATTTTTCATTAGACTTTATCATCCATTGGACAGCTTAACAGTTGTTAAAGTAAAAAAGTCTCACTTTCAACTGGGAAGCAAAGACTGTATGTTGCAAGTATACAGGTTAAGTCCAACAATAGGTGGACATTGCTCAAGGTGTGTGTGCTGAATGCCTTGTCTAACATCCAAGAACAGAAGTACCCACCCAACTCGTCTTTGAGATCAGCGGGAACAAATGAAAGGTTGATGGCCGCATACTCCAGGTGGATGCCAAAACTTTACTGATGCATATCAAGAATAGAAAGATAAAATAACAACAGCACTATAAGCAGAGGTAGATGAATGTTAATGTGTTTCACACAAAAAAAAGTGCTTGTTACTTGTTACGAGTAAGAGCTATTTTGTGTGTGAAACACGTTAACATTCATCTCCTTGTGCTCATAGTGCTGTCATGATTTTGTCTGTCTATTTTTGATATGCAGCAACAAAGTTTTGGCATCCATCCGAAGTGTGCGGCCATCAACCTTTCTTCTGTTCCTATACAGGTAAAGTGTCCTTATGAAAGTCATTGCTAAAAAGGCAAACAAGAAAAAAAAGACGTCTTGACCAGCAACCAACACCGGTGGACTACTAAAGACTACATGGAGGTGTTATGGATAAATTAACCAAACTTTGAAAACTTTGGTATATCATGCAGGCTAGGTACAGTAGGTGAAAGGATAGTTTCTCAGTGTGTGACACCTACTGTCAAACATAGAGACAGAAGTGTGTTGGTCTGGGTCTCTTTTGGTTGGTCCAGTGTTGACAACTTGCACACGTGACTAGCACCTCGAACCAAAAAAAAAAAAAATCTGAATTGGGCTTTAACTCATGGAATGGCCAGCACAGACTTTGGTCTTAGACCTCATGAAGCTAATTTGAGATGAGCTAGACAGAAGGTTGAAAGAAATTTTGAAATTTTGGGTATTTTTGTAGCAGTCTTGGGAAGAAATTTCCAAACAGTATTTGATTTAAAAAAGAAAAAAAACATGTCAGGAGTTTGTTTGGCTTTACATATGCTAAAGGTAGCTACTTTTATGAATAAAATTTGGGATTACATTTTGTCAAACAAAACCATCATTTATTTTACTTCTTACCTGAACAGATAATGGGGGTGTTTAAAAATGTTTGACCTGTAGTACACGCATATATTGTGTATATGTATATATATATATATATATATATATATATATATATATATATATATATATATATGCAAATAAAAAAAGAAAACTTTATTCAGATACTTGCAAATACAGCCCTGAAACTTAAAGATTCAATCATTCCCATTTTTATTGGAACTGAGAATTACCATTTTTGAAAACCTCACAAAACTCTATATGGATTTTTGCAGGAAAAAAAGTAGTTATATATTTAGCTTGCACTAAAACCAATTTTTAAAAAATAATAAACATAATTTGATCAACAATAGGGAAGCTCTTGAAAGCATAGGATTTTCAAGCACATTTGACAGACTATTTTTTTTTCAAGTTTTCCTCTGGAAATGCTTAAATATTAAATCATCTGTGAAACTGCCCTAGAAACTCAAGTTATCTCTTCCAATTTTTTTTTTCTGTGAGAAAAACTTCTTTGTTTCACTAACGACAAATCTCTTGTGTTTTGTAACGGTGTTATTGAACAAGTTTAATGATTTGCAGAGGACCTCTTCTGAAGGCATTACCGGGCAACGAGAGATTAAAAATGTAAGATTGCACAGGCTCTACCAGAGTAAATGAAAATATTTTATGCAGCTCCCAAGTACAGCCCCTGGAGATCAAATTAGAATCTTACTGTGAAGAGAGATGTTTAGGCATGCTGTAGAATTATTTATGTCGAGGTTCCGTTCATGAGAGAATAAGCGGACATTAGGTTTAAATTAAACAAAGGGGAGAAAAGGACTTTTTGGTAATTTGACTGCTAATGATAATTATGAATTATTCTTAACAGTTTAAGTAATGTGCAATGGAATTTTTTTGCAAGAATTACAACCCTGACAATTACAGGTCCAGCAGCAAGTCAAGTATATTTAGTTCAAAGGACGTTGTCTTGGGTATTCTGGAATTTTTTCGAGCTGTTCCCTGCCTGACTTGTTTTTTTTTTTTTTAATTTCCTCCAACTTAAACAAGGAGGGAATACAAGAGAGAGCAATAGCAGTGAATCCACAGGCCTGAAGCAAGTATGGCTTTTTATGCTATATAGAAGGACTAACGATATGGTCAACAGTTCAAAGTAGCGAATCGTTTGGTTTCATTCTGGTGCATAATTAAGTGTGTGATCAGAAAAGCATTGCAGTTTGTATCTGTATTTCTCTAGGTTAAAATTATTGATGGTTAGAAGAAAAGCCCACAGAGCCACTGCTATGTTAAGCAGATTCCTGGAAAATCCTCAATGATAGCTGGTGCATTTGGAGCATAAGAAAAAAGCTATATAACTTGACTACTAAATCTTAAATATGTTACCTAATATACACTATACAACCATGGTCACCTCTCCAAATTATAGAGTTTTGGTGTTTCCAGTGAAAGATACAATTAATGCTACAGCATACAAATACATTTTAGACTTCCAACCTTGTGGCAACAGTTTCTGTTGCAACATGACTGTGACCCTGTGCATGAAGCCAGCTCCATAAAGACATCAGGGTTGATTTACTAAATCTGAAGAATGCAAAATCTAATGCAGCTGTGCATGGTAGCCAATCAGCTTTGAACTCCAGCTTGTTCAATTAAGCTTTGACAAAAAAAAACTAGAAGCTGATTGGTTCTTATGCAGAGCTGCACAAGATTGTGCACAGTTTTAGTAAATGAACCTCATGGTTTGATATGTTTGGTGTAGAGGAACTCAAGCGGCCTGCTCACAGCCCTGAACTCAACCCTACCGAACATCTTAGGATGAATCAGAAAGCTGATTGCGAGCCAGGTCTTCTCACCCAACATCAGAATCTGACCTCACAAATGCTGTTTTGGCTAAGCTAAAATTCTCAAAGATACACTTCAAAATTATATGGAAACCTGTACTAGAATAGTGGATGTTTTTATAGCTGCAAAATAGGAAACCAAGTCATATTAATGCCCATTGTTTCAGAATGGGATGTCCAAAAAGCTCATATAGGTGCGAAAGTCAGGTGTACACAAGTTTTTGGCTGTGTAGTGTATTTAATACATCCAACAGACACAAATGTCCTCTGCTCTGTAATTTTATTACAAAGTTATTGTTCACATTTACTTTGCAGCAATATTTTTTGTGTGCCTTTTTCAGGAAAGAGATTTGTGCCCCAACCTGTATCCATCACTTTCGTCCATGATAATGTTGTCCTTTGGCTTTGAACGGGAAGCAAATCTACTTGAAGTGTATCCAAATCCAAAAACCTAAATATATTATCATGAGGCTCACCAATCCTTAAAGTGTAACAAAATGCAAAACTTTTTCTTTAGTTTTGGATAGAGAGGAGAGGGATTAGAACCCCTGTCAGTTTTTAATGAAGTCTGTTCCCCCGTTAGGAAAGATCACAACCTTCACAATTTGTCATGCTTACCATTAGCATTGAAAGTGAAAGTAAAAGAAAATCCCAAAATTTGGGCTGTCTCCAGAACAGAAATAGAGGGGAAATCTGCCAATGGGGACACTAGTTCTGGTGGCCTGAGTGTCCCCAAGGAAATCCCTTAACCACCTGAACACCAGGCTTTTTTCTGACACTTGTTGCTTACAAGTTAAAATCAGTGTTTTTTGCTATACCGAGTCCGGCAGACAATTCGCTTGTGTGTGGGCTTCATCGGACCTGCAGTGGACTTTTTCAGTCGAAAATCTAACAGACTTTAGATTTGGAACATGTTTCCAATCTTTACGTCGGAACTCCGCCAGACCCAGTTCCTATCGAAAAGTCCGCTCGTCTGTATGCTAGTCTGACGGACAAAAACCGACGCTAGGGCAGCTATTGGCTACTGGCTATCAATTTCCTTATTTTAGTTCGGTCGTACCTCAACACGTATGGACTTTGGTGTGATTGTGTGTAGGCAAGTCCGTTCATTCGGAAAGTCCGTTGGAAGTCCGTTGGAAGTCCATCGAAAGTCCGTCGGATAGTCCATCGGACCAGTCTGGTTTAAAAGTCCGCTCGTGTGTACGCGGCATGAGAAGTAATACATCCAACACCCTGCTGCAGTAAATGTACGGTGGGTGTCCACAAGTGGTTAACACACCTGCTGTCCTTGGGAGGGGGGCATGCTCATCCACTATATTGTACCTATGGAGGTGCAGCATTGGCACCCTAGGACAGGAAGTATGTTGGTATAACAGCAAACACCCCCTCCCCTACTGCTCTCCGTGTCAAAGGAACCTTTAGTCTACATCGGTGAACTGGGCAACACTGCTAACACTGCTTGAGTCTTGGTACTGCAGAGGCAGAGAGCAGTGGAAGCTATGGGCTCATTGGATATTCAGTAGGAACATATTTATTTGCACTTTCTAAACAGTTATAATAAAAATACTTTCAATGTTAAAGCTAACAGACCAACATGAAGTAAATAAAAAGTCCATTGTTAGGACTTACATACACTCTAACAAGAAAAGATAAAATGTCAACCTAATTTTCCAATGTTTTCTGACAAGTTTGAAGTTAGTTGTTTGTTAGTAGATTTTTTTTTTTCCTTTTAAAGCCATAGGGAACTTCCTTCAAAAGATGCTTTTGCTTGTCTTTGATTAGCCATCCTGGGTAGTTGTTTATTTACTTATGTCAATCTTAATTCAAGTAATCTTCACATATGACACTTCCAAACACTGTTACTTGACACATTTTGGTCACCAGGGAGTATACAGGGCTACAAAGGTCTTTGGAAATAATAAATAAAGAGAAGGGCCATGCGGTAATTTCCTTTTGATTGTGTTGATCTCTTATGGCCTAAAGCATATCTAAGCCCCCCCCCCAAAAAAAATTAATACATTGCAGCTTACCAACCCTTAAATTTGGTGGCTGCTATTTTAAACTATTGTGTGAATATATTTATTATAAAGTGTCTTGTTCCTTATGGTACCTACTTTACATTTAAAGGGAATGAATGGTTTTAAGTAAGATTAAATCATATTTACACACAAAATCAAAAATTATATATTGCAGCTTACCACTCCTTAACCACTTGCCTACTGGGCACTTTCACCCCCTTCCTGCCCAGGCCAATTTTCAGCTTTCAGCGCTGTCATACTCTGAATGACAATTGGGTGGCCATGCATCACTGTACCCATATGACATTTTTATCATTTTTTGAGACAGATAGAGTTTTTCTTTTGGTGGTATTTAATCACCACTATGTTTTTTTGTTTATATTGCTAAACAAAAGAAAATGTGGAAACAAAACACCTCTTCTTTGCCTCTTATAAAGTTTTGCAAATAAGTAATTTTTCTTCTTCACTGATGTGCACTGATGAGGCAGCACTGATGGGCACTGATAGGCTGCACTGATGGGCACTGATAAGCTGCACTGATAGGCACTAATGAGAAGGAATAGTGCAAAGGACATGTGAGTTCCTGCCTTTGGTGAACAGCACAGCTGAGATTGGTATGCACACTGGCTTCAATGCACGGAGTAGCATGACAATTACAGATCTGGTTTGCTGGATAGACTTAGTGCTAGTCGAAGGGCACTTGCAAATTGTCATTTTATATTTTATTACATGCTTTTATATGAAATAAACCTGTTTATATGAGTGATCAAGAGAGGATACATAGGATTCCTGGATGGTCGAAAGGTCAAGGTGGCATTGAGTATTAAGGTGGATATAAAACATCCCTGGTGGAGTGGATATGCTCTGTATTGGTGGAGTCCTGGTGAGTGAATAGAGTTGAAGTAGATGTAAACCCAATGTCATCCTTTCTAAACTACTGCCATAGGGGTTATCTATAAGGATATACAGGCCTCCTACATGTATTTTTACCTGTCAAATGTCTCCCCTCTGTCTGTTATGAGAGCCGAAAAACTGCAGATTCTGTGGGCGGCTCTGTTTTCTGGAGCTCGGTGGGTGGAGTCGTGATGTCAATAGAATCCCCGCCCACCTCTACACTCCCCTTGTCAATATGCATTTTCTCCTGTGTATTTCTTACATTGAACTTCTGCTATGATCTCTAACATCCAGTGAAAAGACAGGAAAGTAACCACATGACTTCAGCATGCCAAATCATGCTGAGGTGTGGAACAGCCAATCCTTGCAAAGCTACTAAAGAAAGAAGTAGGAGAGGAAATTAAAAAATAATGCATGTCTTAGGCTAGTGCACGATATATGTACTTACCTGTCACTCACAGCAAGGGGGAGGATTTGACAAAGTTTTTCTCTGTCAAGATTTATCTCACTGAAAATAAAAGAGGATTGCTCAGAGCTGGATTAACTCTTTGTGGCAAGACTGGGCTCAAATGATAGGAAATCTTATACTCTACATTATGACATAAAAAAAAAAAATTTGGGTTTACATCCACTTTAATGGTAGGGGATATACTCACAGCGGTGTGGAATAGCATTTTCACACTGAGTTGGAACTTGGAATCACAGAGAAGCGATCACGGATTCATTTTATTTTGCACAAGTGGACTTTCAGTATATTTTTTTGTATTTTTTTGTACACTTTCTATATTTTTTATTTTTACATTTAGTTTGCACGTCGACTTTTTATATATATTATGAATTTGCACATTTATTGCAATTATTATGAATTATGTATCAACCATAATTAGTGCAGCTACCAACTAATATTAATTTGTATATATTTCACTTTGGAGTAAAAAATCATAGCCACAGCTGATCAACATAATATATATACTTTATATTTTTGTGCCAGTGACACAAATATTACATAATGAGTAGCCACTAATGAGGCTGCACTGATAAGGCAGCACTGATGGACACTAATATGCTGCACTGATGGACACTGATTGGCACTGATGGGGCTGCACTGATAATCAGTGTAAATGTGTACTGTCACAGGATAGTCGGTTATCGGCTTTCTTTACCTCACAAAGTAACAGCGCTGAAGAAAGGAAATGCTGATAACCGGCATCTGTTTACATGGGATCAGCTGTGATTGGACACAGCTGATCACCTGGTAAAGGGCCACTGTGATTGGCCTTTTACCTCTATCACAAAGCACTGAGGGTGCTCAGGGGGCAGGGTTCTGGGAGGCGTTAATAGACGCCCTCCCAGAACTGGACAACCGTGCTGTAGCAGACTTCTGGCTATAGCGTGGTTGGCAAGTTTTTAAATGTATTTTTTTTTTAGTTTTTTTTCCCTTATTTTAACCCGGTGATCCAGCCAGTAACATACTTCCTGCTTACCTGCTTTAGCGTGTCTCCACTCTATAGAGCAGCCTTTTTCAACCTTCTCATGGAGGAACCCTTAAAAAATATTCTGGTCTCAGGGAACCCCTGCTAAAAAATGACATAACAATGACAATCTACAACTCATGATGCATTAGTGTGATGTTCAGTGGGAAGAATGCTCCTTACACGCATGGTCAATGGGAAGAATTACCCCCTTACAGAAAGCTAAAAAGATCAAGGGTGTCACTGGAAACTTATCTGAGAGGCAGGAATTGCTTATTGCTCAAGGAACCCCTAGCAACCTCTGGAGGAAGCCTAGAGTTCAATGGAACCCAGGTTGAGAAACCCTGCTATAGAGCAACAATGGAGACACCCTTAAACACCAGCATAGTCATTCTAGGGAGAGGGAGGTGTTAGATCCATTAGCAAATTTAGATGGACTTGACTAACAAATACATTTAAACTCCAGCTAAGAATTACCCCCTTACAGATAGCTAAAAATATCAAGGGTTTCACTGGAAACTTGAGAGGCAGGAATTGCTCATTGCTCAAGGAACCCCTAGCAACCTCTGGAGGAAGCCTAGGGTTCAATGGAACCCTGGTTGAGAAACCTTGCATAGAGGAACAAGGAAGACACTACTACTCTTAGCAGACAGATGGAAACCATTAGACTTGAATACCTTCCTTTTTTTGGCTTGAAGAACACTACTCTCACAACCCTCCCAATCCATACGAAATCACCAGATACGTAATCCTATCAAAACTTAGGAACCCCTTATCTAGTGTTTAAATCTTGACAAATGGGTGGCTAGGGGCCTGCTATGGGTGGACGAGCTCTTGAATGGCACTGTATTAAAAATTGTAGAGGTACTGAAACAAACTCATGGTATCACTAATGCAGATGAATTCACATTTATCCGCATAGGGAAATTTCTAAACACCCTCTCTTCACGGTTTCAGTTAACTCATCATATGGTCCTTTCTATCCTAGACCTACACTAACGCCATGGGAATTAAACTATTTTCCAACTTAATACATCAAAAATTGGTTTTTGAGAAAACAAATCCAATCCTTAAATGGTAATCAAACCATGGACAAACTTGGTCTCCCTCCCAGTGGCTTTTGGACCTGTACATCTATTTACTCTTTATTTCACTGCACCAACAACTGGGAATTGCTACAAAATTAATCATTAGACGGTATCTTACCCCTTACAAGTTGTCCAAATTCTCCCCACAGAACTCTGCCTTGTATTGGAGAGGCTGTGGGCAGACGGGTAGCCTTTATCATGTATTTTGGTCTTGCAGAAACCTCTCCAGTTTCTGGAGAGAAATATTTAAACTGTTTTCTAAGGTTATGGGGATCTTCCTTAATCCCAACCCTGCCCTAGCAATCCTGAACTTACAAATTGATGGCCTTCTGCCATCTTTCCGCACAGTGATCACCCACATTCTTGTTGCTGCCTGAATGGTAATAGCCAGGCACTGGCAATCTTCTCAAGCTCCTAACAAATTGGAAGTCTTTTCTCAAGTTCCTCTCTACCAGAACAGGCAAGAGCCAATTATTTGACAGTTCATGGAAACCGTGGACAGACTGGTGTCACCAATGATCCTGACAATTCTATGTATTACTGTTTTTACCGTTTACTCCTCTCTGTACAATCTTAAGAAGTCTATTCTCATCTGAAATTAGAGTGAATTATGTATGGATTTTCCTGACATGTTATCTCCTGTCTTTATTGGACTATAATTACCTATTTTTTTTGTATCTTGTATACTCTCTTGATAGTCAATAAAAATGTATTGACCAAAAAAAAATTGTATAATGTGTATCCAGCTTTGGTATTTAGTTAGTTAGTTTTAAGATTACAGGGGAGGTAATACTTGGGTTAATGTTAGGATTGCAGGCAAGATTAGTGTGGGGGAAGCCTTAGGGAAAACCAGCCACTCTGCTCTAGGAGCCCTATGCTAAAACGTATCAGTTTCAATCTCAAAAACATGAACGTTAATTAAAATTTAAATTAATTATTTCTGGGATTCTTTTGCAAGAACTAAGCAGCCCTTGCATTAGGAATAAGTAACCTCCAAATAAGCAGAAGGTAAAACAGGTAAAAAAAAATCAAGGACACTGCCAAGCCCTGGTACAAAATACACATGTTTTAGTTTAACTTCAAGAAGCATTGTTAGGATAGAACTTGATGAACAAATACACATTGACTCAGAGCAGTAGCTCTACACAGGCTTATCTACTCCATTTAGATCTTACAATAATGTTTTCTCTTTCCAAAAAAAAGACTTCTGAGATCAACTTTAAGTTTAGAAAGTAGGACATGCCTAATGACAAATTCATTTGTGATATTCAAGCAATTTCTAGGCTGGTGAATGAGAAATGTTAACGTGAGATTGCTCTGATTAGCTCCATTGATTTCTACTTGAAAATGCTTAGCTAAACTTGACTTACGTCTGAGTTTACTCCAGGCTCCTAGTTCCTTAATGTGAAAGCACCATAAATCTATGCAGAAAAGAATTCACTAAGTATGTGTCTCATTACCAGATCGGCAAGGGCCTGTTGACAGGTTAAGAAGACAGGATGCTGATCTCCTCTAACAAATTAGTCGTTAGCATCACAAAACAACAGATACTTGCTCCAGTTTTGTAGCACATTATAGATTACGCCAAACAATTGTTTGCAAACGACTATCGATTGCAATATAAATAAGAGTCTTTGGGCTTGACTCTCTCCGTTCATTTTAATTCTTAGATGCGCTTAATGTCTGTGTTTTGAAATTATCACATCTTATAAATGAAAGATAATTCCATTTGCTACAACTTACTGCCTCTCAACAAATGAGGAACAGTGTACGTATCACCCAGATACATCAAGTTTAATATTAATATTGTTTTGGAACCTATGAGCCTGAGAGAAGATAATAGATCAGTGAACTTATTTATCACACAGATAGAACTTTTAACTTGGCAATCTGTCTAGAAGAGAATTAAGACGGTGTCAGGTAAAGTGGCTGTTGTATCGCTATAATCATTTAATTTGTCAGGGAATATTTTGCTGTTGTACAGTGCTACATTTTGTGTTGCGCAAACTGGGGCAGTTGTGTCATATACAAATGGATTGTATCAAGCTAATTATTGACTAAACATGGCTGCAGAGAAGCATGAAAATAAAACAAATATTTAGTAAAACAGTTTACTTTTGAGGGGGCCTTGCCCAATAAAAAAATCAGAAGCCACTTATCCTGGAATGGGCAAGTTCACATTTTTTTTGTGATCAAATCACAAATCCCAACATAATAATGTGCAAAATTCTGTGCTGTGTTATATCAATAGTATCAAAGGCAGCTGACAAAAAGGCAGTATAGCAAACCTCAAAACCATATACCGTATTTATCGGCGTATAACACGCACCGGCGTATAACACGCACCCCAATTTAGGAGGGAATTTTAAGGAAAAAAAAACTTTTAGGAGGGAAGTTGAAGGGAAAAAAAAACTTACATTTAAATGCCCATCATTGCAGCCTTCTCAGTGCAGCCTTGCCCCAGTGCAGCCATGTCAGTGCAGCCTTGTCAGTGCAGCCTTCCCCAGTGCAGCCTTGTCAGTGCAGCCTTGTCAGTGCAGCCATGTCAGTGCAGCCTTGTCAGTGCAGCCTTGTCAGTGCAGCCATGTCAGTGCAGCCATGTCAGTGCAGCCTTCTCAGTGCAGCCTTCTCAGTGCAGCCTTCCTCAGTGCAGCCTTGCCCCAGTCCAGCCTTGCCCCAGTGCAGCCTTGCCCCAGTCCAGCCTTGCCCCAGTCCAGCCTTGCCCCAGTCCAGCCTTGCCCCAGTGCAGCCTTGCCCCAGTGCAGCCTTCGATCCCCTGTCCCTGCTTGCTGGGCTTCAAAATCGCGGATCGCGATTTGAAAATGGCGCCGCCGGCGCCGAAATACACAGAGCCGGTCCTCGGCTCTTTCCGGCGGCTCTCGTTTACTTTCGGTTTCACTCGTAGCCCCGAGCGGAGCTATCCGAACCTACTCGGATAGCTCTGCTCGGGCTACGAGTGAAACCGAAAGTAAACGAGAGCCGCCGGAAAGAGCCGAGGACCGGCTCTGTGTATTTCGGCGCCGTCGGCGCCATTTTCAAATCGCGGTCGGCGATTTTGTTATTTTGACAGGTCGGGATCGCAGGGGATCGGCGTATAACACGCACCTGTGACTTTCCCCTGATTTTAAGGGGAAAAAAGTGCGTGTTATACGCCGATAAATACGGTAAATATAAAGTGTAGCGCCCAAAATATTTAAACCAAAATAATATGAGTAAACATATACTGTATCCAAAATTTGTAAAATATAAGATAAACATGAAATTAATCACATAGAATAATAGGATGACACAGCCAATGTGATATATAAATACGGTATATAAAGTGATATTCATAAGTGCAGGTAGTCCATATTTGGGTACATATAGTACCATAGCATAGTCCATGTAAACAAATGGATGGGCAATATGAATGTGGTGCCACCACCCCAGTGAACTCTAGTGATTTGCAAACTCACAAATGGCTGCCATTACAGCAGCGAATGTTCCTTAATACATAAATGGAACTCCCTCTGAAAGTATCGCAGCATGCAACTCCAGCAGACAGCTCAAACCGAGTCCAACTGAGAATAAAAAAGCTCACCAGGAGCCCAGATGGATTTTCATAGTGTAGTAGGTTTTATTGTTCTATAAAAAAAATTACATAAAAAAGAGGTAAAATCACTCACTTGGGCACCTGCTGGTGACCCGGAATCGCACAGCGGCAAGATATCAATGGCAAATATCCCTCGACTACGTGTTTTGTCCAATGGGACATTGTCAAGGGGTGATAACGCCATGATAATTACAGCTGAGCTGTGACCACTGAACTCTCAAATTTGCTTAATTGCTTGTCCTAACAGGGATGAGCTTTGGGTTCAGGTTGAGGTAGGATTTGTGGAGAAATCAACCTGTTCACGGTTCACGGACATAGCAAACAAACGTGGATGTTTGCCACCTTACCTAACCAACTATGGATAATGCACTTCCTGACCTTTGACCTGTAGGGATGTGGTTTGGAATGGTCACTAATGGGGGCTTTGTTTTGTGCTAACCCCCAAACTATGAAAGGCAGGGTTTTTAGCAGGCATTAGTACGTCCCAAATCCCCAACCCTAACCCCAATCCTGCTCCCACTAGTCCCAAATCATTAACCCTAATCCTATTCCCGCTCCCACTAGTCCCAAATCCCTAACCCTAATCCCACTCTCACTAGTCCCAAACCCCTAACCCTAACCTTAATACCACTCCCACTAGTTCCAAATCCCTAACCCTAATCCCACTACTCCTAAAACCCCAACCCTAACCCTAATCCAGCTACCATTAGTCCTAAAAACCTAACCCTAATCCCCCTCCCACTCAACCTGAACCCAAAGCTCATCCCTGTTCAGCAGGGAAAGGAACGTAAGGCCGAACCCTAGGGTCTCAAGAGTGACAAAAAGGTAGTTCCAATTTAGGCTATCAAAGTCCTTATTAAGGTCCAGTGATAGGAGCAAGAGTTCCCGGGTGAGTGGAGCATCCCAGTTGGAACGCGCTGCTGAGATCAGGGTTATGGATCTACGAATTTGATCTAGGGTCTGACGTCCTGTTATAAATCCAGATTGATCTTTAGGAATGTAATGCTATAAAAAGGTATTAAAGCAAGAGGCCAACATTTTTGTAAGGATCTTTAAATCGCAATTTATTAGCGAAATTGGGCGGTAGTTATGAATGTCAGTAGAGTCCCTGTTGGGTTTAGGAATAACACTGATGTATGCCTTATTTTCATCCAAAGGGACCGTACCTCCATCCCACAGGGACTTAAAATAAAGAGCCATATGTGGAACCAATTGTCCAGAAAATTTTTATAGTAAAGATTAGGAAGACCATCAGGGCAAGGAAATTTATGGAGTGAGAGTGATTTAATAGCATCGCAGATCTCCATGCCCGTAAAAGGTTGGTCCGTAAGGTCTTTATGATCATCTGCGATGGACAGGAGGGGGAGATTCCCCAAGAATTCCCTAATGGATGGAGGGGCTACGTCCCGAGGACTTCTATATAGCTCAGCGTAAAAATCGTGGAACTCCTGAATTTTTTGGTGGTCCTGAGAGAGATGGCCTCCTGACAATCTAATGTTGGGGAGTGCCCGGTGGGAGTGCCTAGGGGTAAGCTTGTGTGCTAATAAAGAACCCGGGTGGTCTCAGCCAAGTGCATAACTTGTGATTCGTCCACCTTAGTTGTTTCTCGGCCCTAGTGGTAAGGTAGATGTTAAGTTCCAAATGGGATTGTTCTAGAGGACAATTGAATAAAGGCTCCCCGGACAGAAGCTTTGTGTGTGGCCCAGTTAATAGCAGGGGATGTGTCTCCTGGGATGTTAATGTTGAAGTAGGTTTGTAAATAGTTAGAAATCTCAAGACAGTGAGATTCATCACTGAGGAGAGGTTCATTTAATCGCCAATGAGGATTTGTTGTCCTACTGGTAAGGTCCGAGATCTGAACCATAACTGGTTCATGGTCGACCAGGGAGTAGATAACATCTTGGCGGACTCCAATTTAGGCAGCAGTCCCTAGAGGAGAAATATGTGGTCTATACGTAAGTAATGTCCATATGCCCTTGAATAATGAGAGTAATCTCTAGCGGTGGGGTTTGCTTCCCTCCAAGTATCCACTAAGTCATAATGATAAAGCAGTTGTGCGAATTTGTGACTCTATTTAGGAGGGGGTCGGAGCCCAGTGGTGTGTGATTTGTCTTTAATAAGATCCAAGGCTAGGTTTGAGTCACCCACTAGAATTACTTCGCCTTCAAATTCAGGAGCCATGGACCGTAGGAGAGAGTGAAACAATGCGGTTTGATTGGTGTTGGGAGCGTAATAAATTAGGAAAGTAACCAATGATTCCCCAGATGACCTTTTGAGGACTTTGGTTTCAGCGAATGATACACGTCTAGAGAAGCAGAGGGCCACTCCCCTCTTTCTCTCCGACGCATTTGCATAGTAGCAAAGAGGATAGTCTCTATGGAGATACCGAGGGGTAAGTAGGGAGGTAAAGTGCATCTCCTGGAGAGCAACAATTTTTGCCCCCAAAGATCGGTAGTGTGTAAAGGCCTTAATCCGTTTAGCGGGTGACCCGAAACCCTGAACATTATGGGAGAGCAGGCGGATATTTTGGGAGGTAGACATTACACTAGACATAGGAAACAGTCATAATCATTGATAAACAGACTCACCCACCAATCTGTGAACCTCTGAATCCAGAAACACCAGGAGAATCTCCAGGCAACCCTCAGGAAAGAACAGTGGTAGAAAAAGTTAAAGCAAAAATAGGGAAAGAAAAAAAGAAAACAAAACAAAAAAACAATAGGGTAGTCTGGCAAGGAAACCAAGAACATGGCATAAAAATGTAGAAAGTCATGTATAACAATTAGTAAACAATTCAAATGTCTCAGAACCGAAGCTTAGAGTGCGGAGGAGTCTTTACCAAAAACAAGTGATGGGAAGAGTCCTTCGAGTGAGGAGAGCGCATAGACACCCCCCAGCAGTAAAGGCACATTTAAGTACATTTTTGGTCCCATAACACCGCCCAGAGGAACTAATAGAGCCACATAGTGGAATAACCATAATATAACATATAATGGGATGAATGTTAATAAAAAAAGAGAAAAAAAAATGTCCAACCTGGAAAAGAAAACATGCATGTTAGCCGCAATTAACCAAAAATTTCAAGGTTGGCTAGAACCATTAGGCAGCAGATGTATGTTACGTCAAAGTTAGCAAAAAGGCTGATCTTTTTTTTTTAATGTGCTCCTCACTGACTTGGGTTCTGGATTGATTGGGCTTCCTGGTTCAGTGTCTTCAAAGAGGACTTGTGACTCTATGGCAGGATCAGCAACATCCTCCTGCTGATCGCCATCTTGTTCCTCCTCTGTTTCTGAGTCTAAATTACTTTTAGTCCTAAAAAAGAAATATAGAAAAAAAATCACTATATAATCCTTATTGATTACAAATAATAACTCTTCAAATTTTTATACTTACTCCCTCAGCTCCATCACTGGCTTTAGAAATTCCAGCTCATAATAGTGGCAGTAAATTCTGACTTTTTTGCACTGGACCCACTCTCAGCTTCCCTCTGCCTCTTCAACTCCCTCCTAAAATTATCCTTTAATGTCTTCCAACGTTTTTTGAGTTGTTCAACTGAAAGATATGAAATTATTTAATATTTTTATTTACAGATATCTTACCACAGGAAATATCTACACATCACTACAATATGAATATCGACCATAAGTGAGATTGTGAAGCTAACATGTGATGCTATATGGAATCTAAAGAATGAATTCATGCAAATTCCAAATAAAGAGAAGTGGGAAGATGTTGCCAATTGTTTCTGGAGTAAAACCAACTTTCCTAACTGTCTGGGAGCTATTGATGGCAAACCCATTAGGGTTATAAAACCCTGCCACAGTGGAAGCAGATATTTCAACTACAAAAAGTACTTTTTGATTGTGCTAATGGCTGTTGTAGATGCAGACTAAAAATTCCTATTTGTCGACATAGGAGCATTTGAAAATTGTGCAGACTCAACTGTGTTCCAAAATTCTAAATTTGGAAAGCTGCTAGCTGCAAATAACCTAGATTTACCTGAGAACAAACCACTACCTGGGACAGAAAATCCAGATATGCCTTTTGTGTTTGTGGCTGATGAGGCATTTACTATTAATGAACACCTAATGAAGCCATACTCACAGAGGAATCTCATCCCCTTACATAGTTACATAGTTACATAGTAGGTGAGGTTGAAAAAAGACACATGTCCATCAAGTCCAACCTATGTGTGATTATGTGTCAGTATTACATTGTATATCCCTGTATGTTGCGGTCATTTAGGTGCTTATCTAATAGTTTCTTGAAGCTATCAATGCTTCCCGCTGAGACCACCGCCTGTGGAAGGGAATTCCACATCCTTGCTGCTCTTACAGTAAAGAACCCTCTACGTAGTTTAAGGTTAAACGTCTTTTCTTCTAATTTTAATGAGTGGCCACCAGTCTTGTTAAACTCTCTTCTGCGAAAAAGTTTTATTTCTATTGTAGGGTCACCAGTACAGTATTTGTATTTTGAAATCATATCCCCTCTCAAGCGTCTCTTCACCAGAGAGAATAAGTTCAGTGCTCGCAACCTTTCCTCATAACTAAGATCCTCCAGACCCTTTATTAGCTTTGTTGCCCTTCTTTGTACTCGCTCCATTTCCAGTACATCCTTCCTGAGGACTGGTGCCCAGAACTGGACAGCATACTCTAGTTGTGGCCGGACCAGAGTCTTGTAGAGTGGGAGAATTATCGTTTTATCTCTGGAGTTGATCCACTTTTTAATGCATGCCAATATTCTGTTTGCTTTGTTAGCAGCAGCTTGGCATTGCATGCCATGCTGAGCTTATCATCTACTAAGACCCCCAGGTCCTTTTCCATCCTAGATTCCCCCAGAGGTTCTCCCCCCAGTGTATAGATTGCATTCATATTTTTGCCACCCAAATGCATTATTTTACATTTTGCTACATTGAACCTCATTTGCCATGTAGTTGCCCACCCCATTAATTTGTTCAGACCTTTTTGCAAGGTTTCCACATCCTGCAGAGAAGTTATTGCCCTGCTTAGCTTAGTATCGTCTGCAAATACAGAGATTGAACTGTTTATCCCATTCTCCAGGTCGTTTATAAACAAATTAAATAGGATTGGTCCCAGCACAGAACCTTGGGGAACCCCACTACCCACCCCTGACCATTCCGAGTACTCCCCATTTATCACCACCCTCTGAACTCGCCCTTGTAGCCAGTTTTCAATCCATGTACTCACCCTATGGTCCATGCCAACAGACCTTATTTTGTACAGTAAACGTTTATGGGGAACTGTGTCAAATGCTTTTGCAAAATCCAGATACACCACGTCTACGGGCCTTCCTTTATCTAGATGGCAACTGACCTCCTCATAGAAGGTTAGTAGATTGGTTTGGCAAGATCGATTCTTCATGAATCCATGCTGATTACTGCTAATGATACCGTTCTTTTTACTAAAATCTTGTATATAGTCCCTTATCATCCCTTCCAAGAGTTTACATACTATTGATGTTAGGCTAACTGGTCTGTAATTCCCAGGGATGTATTTTGGGCCCTTTTTAAGTATTGGTGCTACATTGGATTTTTTCCAATCAGCTGGTACCATTCCAGTCAGTAGACTGTCTGTAAAAATTAGGAACAACGGTCTGGCAATTACTTGACTGAGTTCCCTAAGTACCCTCGGATGCAAGCCATCTGGTTCCGGTAATTTATTAATGTTAAGTTTCTCAAGTCTAATTTTAATTCTGTCCTCTGTTAACCATGGAGGTGCTTCCTGTGTTGTGTCATGAGGATAAACACTGCAGTTTTGGTTACTGAAGCCCCCGATTCACTTGTGAAGACTGAGGAGAAGAATAAATTCAATACCTTCACCATCTCCCCATCCTTTGTAACCAGATGTCCTTCCTCATTCTTTATGGGGCCAATATGGTCTGTCCTCCCTTTTTTTACTGTTTACATACATAAAGAATTTCTTGGGATTTTTTTTGCTCTCCTCCGCTATGTGTCTTTCATGTTCTATCTTAGCCATCCTAATTGCACCCTTACATTTCTTGTTGCTTTCTTTATAAAGTCTGAATGCTGAGGATGATCCCTCAACCTTGTATTTTTTGAAGGCCTTCGCCTTTGCTTTTATATGCATTTTTACATTGGAGTTAAGCCATCCAGGATTTTTGTTCGCTCTTTTAAATTTATTACCCAATGGGATACATTGGTTAATGTCCTTATTTAATATGCTCTTAAAGTAAACCCATCTCTCCTCCGTATTCTTTGTACCTAATATTTTATCCCAATTTATGCCTTTTAGCAAGGTTTTTAGTTTAGGGAAGTTGGCTCTTTTTAAATTCAGTGTCTTTGTATTCCCTTTATGTTTCCTATTTGTGTGATTTATACTGAAACTAATTGTCCTGTGATCGCTGTTACCTAAGTTGCCCCGTATTTCCACATCCGTGATCAGGTCTGTATTTTTGGTAATCAGTAGATCCAGTAATGTTTTATTTCTAGTTGGTGCGTCTACCATCTAACCCATAAAATTGTCCTGCAAGACATTAAGGAACTGGCGAGCCTTAAATGAATGCGCGGTTCCCTCTGCCCAGTCTATGACTGGATAATTAAAATCCCCCATTATGATAACACTTCTCATCCTTGCTGCTAATCCAAATTGCGATAGGAGATCTGTCTCCACTTCCTCCCTCAGGTTAGGGGGCCTATAGCATACTCCTGGTATTATTTTCCCCTTAGCTTCATCCCATTGGAGCTCTACCCATAAGGATTCCACCTCCTCCCTAGCTCCCTCAGTGATGTCATCTCTCACATTCACTTGTACATTATTCTTGATATATAGGCATACCCCTCCCCCTTTTTTACCCTCTTTATCCTTGTGGTAAAGGGTATACCCTTGAATGTTTGCCAGCCAATCATGAGAGCTGTTGAACCAGGTTTCTGAACCCACAAAATCCAAATCCTCCTCGTACAACAGTATCTCTAGTTCACCCATCTTGTCCGCCATGCTCCTGGCATTGGTGAACATGCCACATAGTTTAGACCGGTAGCATATTGTCCTCGTATTGGGTGTTTCGAGATTGCAACTAGGACTTGCTACTATACTTACCTTGTGTTTTTGTGCTTTGGTTAACCTACCACTAATGCCCCCAATACTACCCTCTGGAATATCTTCCACGCTGACTATCTCTACTTCTGGACCCTCCCCCCATCGCCTAGTTTAAAAACCCCTCTAACTTTTTGGCCATCTTCATTCCCAGCAGATCTGCACCCTCCCCTGTAAGAGAATATTCAATTACCGTCTCTTTCGGGCATGCAGGCTAGTCAAATGTGCTTTTGGGACTAATGGGAGTGGGATTAGGGTTAAGGGTTAGTGTTTTGGGACTAGTGGGAGTGAGATTAGGGTTAAGGGTTGGGGTTTTGGGACTAGTAGGAGTGGGATTAAGGTTAGGGATTTGGGACTAGTGGGAGCGGGATTAGGGTTAGGGCTAGGGATTTGGGACTGGTGGGAGTGGGAATAGGGTTAGGGATTTGGGACTAGTGGGAGCGGGATTAGGGTTAGGGCTAGGGATTTGGGACTGGTGGGAGTGGGAATAGGGTTAAGGGTTGGGGTTTTTGGACTAGTGGGAGCAGGATTAGGGTTAAAGGTTGGGGTTTTGGGACTAGTGGAAATGGGATTAGGGTTAGGGATTTGGGACTAGTGGGAGCGGGATTAGGATTAGGGATTTGGGACTTCTGGTACTCACTTTTGCTGTTTTTCTGCTTCTTGTTGAGGTTTTCCCACTCTGGGATATGTTTTTCAGCTATCTTGTTCTATGCCTTTGTCCTTTTGCTGCGGTTGGCATAATTATCAATATGCAGATCCAATACTTCAGGGTAGCCCCCTTATAGTATGAATGAACTCTTCTGATTAATATGTTCTGTTTGCTCTCTTTCAGCTTACATGTTTATCGTGGCTCCTATCCACCTCGACAAACTGGATATCCCAGCATCCTAAACTTCGGTGCGGTCATGTAACCTTCCCACAGCTTCAGGGAGGTTTATAGGTGCTTTTCAGGCATTTTTAAAGCTCTTTCAATTCATTTTAATGGAGAGGGGCCTTTTTGAAACGCTTTTTTCAGCACCCCCAAAGAAGCTCCAAAAATGCTACTTGCAAGACTTTTCGCAACGCCCCACCAGCGCAACGCCGCAGTGTGAAAGCATCAATTGAGTTGCATGGGGTGCATTTAAAAGCCCTTTGCAGGCACTTTTTTAGCGCTAAAATGCCTGAAAAGCGCTTCAGTATGAAAGGGGTCTAACTGTGGGGGGAGTGGACTGACTGGAGGAGGAGAGAGATCGCTGTTCCTGATCACTAGGAACATACGATCTCTCTCTAATCCCCTGTCAGAATGGCGATCTGTTTGTTTACATTGACAGATCCCCATTCTGGCTCTCTGTGGAGCAATCGCGGATGGCTGGCAAACATCGCGGCCTGCCGGACATGCGCATTGGCTCCGGTGCCGTGCATGTGCGCACTGTATCTATTGCATGAACTGACGTACAGCTACGGCGATTCACGCAATATAGCCAACCTTCAGCAGTATAATGACGGCGGCTGGTTGGCAAGTAGTTAATTATGCCAGGGTCTTTTTTTTTCATGTTTATTTTGAAGTCAGCAATGTGAACTTTTGACAAACACAGGCAAAGTTGCCCATTATTTTCAGCATTATGCTGCATATCTACGCAGTAAAGTTTTGTAACATCTATTGCCATATCTGACATTAAAGTTAAGTATTACCTTGTATTTACAATGTCAGGTAGGCCTAAAGGAAGAGGCAAAGGTTCTGCACATGGAAGTACTATGGGGCGAGCATGTCCTGCAGCGGTGGCCAAGCCACACTTTTGGTAGAGAGGTGCATCTGCCTTTTTTTCTGGCAGTAGGCATGCTTTACAGCAGGGCTGCTGCTATCCCTAGGGCTGGTCCACAGAGCTCTGCAGACTGGGCCTTTTTTATACATCTGTATTTAATAGCAACATTGTGGTCCACAGTTTCTGCCTGCACTGCATCAGTCGTGGTAAAACTACCAGTCATTTGGGTGCTGCATGCATGTAGAGACATGGTAATCTGCACCACAAAGCTTGGTGGGAGCAGCACCTCAATGATACCAGTTGGCAGCAAGAAGCCTGCAATCCTTCTCCTCATTTGTCATTTTCCACCTATCCCCAACACAAGATTTTGCCTTTGCTGTAAACTCAGCAGCTATAAGTGGTAGGTAGGAAAGTCTCACAAGGGGTCTTAGGGGCTTACCTTATGGCACATCAAGCAGGGAAGAGGGTCAGCATTGGGCCATGCTGAGTAGGGTGTAGGAGTAAGCATCCATAAATCTCTTAACCTTACCCTGCTATCTCTAACAGCATCCTTGTCTAGACTGTCTGTTCTGCAGCTGCTGGAGTAGAAAATACATGCCCCCTAATGATCCTCATGCCCAGTGTTTCAATGCCAGCTTGGCAAAACTGATTCTCATATAGCTGCTCCTATTACAGCCATTCTAGGATTAAACTGGCCCCACCACTCCTTAGCTTACAGCCTAATCAAGCATATACTGACCAGTGACTGTTTAATGTTTTTGCTATTGTCTCTGAATAATACACTCAAATTTTCATTTCTGGATAATCAAGTCAGTGACTGAACAATGTTTTTGGAAATTATCTTTGAAATAATACTGTTACTTTAAGTTCTGGAAAAAAACTGCCGTGACTCTCCCTTTTACATTGTTGCCTAATCAAATTGCTTACAAACTGTCCAGTATGAAATAATATAATATCCTATTATTAATGTTAAAAATTGCCTTGTCTTTTCCTCTTACATTGTGGCCCAATAAAGCTGTTTACATACTGTCCACTAAGTGTATTAAATGTGTTGCTATTGTCTCTGAAACAATGCACTCTAATTGTTATTTCAGGATTAGAGAGGACTCACCACTTTTTCTTACACTGTGGCCTCTTGCTATTGTCTTTGAAATGATAGACTGTAATTTTCATTTCTGAGTAAAAACTGCCTCTCTCTTTTATACTGCAACCTAAACAAGCTGTCCTCATAATGTCCAATTCTGTACAGCAACTGTTCAATATTTGTGGCTATTGTCTCTGAAATAATTTTATCTCATTTCTGTTCATGGATTATAGCGTATCTCTGCCTCTTACATTGCTGCCTAATGAAGCTGCTTACCTACTCTCTTGCAACTGTACAATTTTTGTGGTCATTGTCTTCTAAAATTATACATTCTAATTTTGATTGTAATATAAAACCTGCATTGTCTCTCCTTCTTACACTGTGGCCTAACCAAGGTGCTTCTATAATGCCCAGCCACTGTACAAAATGTTTATCTACTGAAATAATGCACTTGTTAAATACACAAAAATATTTATTTCAGGATAAAACCTGACTGATCTCTTCAGCTTACATTGCAGCCAAACCCAGTTTGATGTGCTTACTTCCCAGCTTGATGTGTCTGCTGCCCAGCTTGATGTGCCTGCTGCCCAGCTCGATGTGCCTGCTGCCCAGCTCGATGTGCCTGCTTCCAAGCTTGAGGTGCCTGTGCCTGCTGCCCAGCTTAATGTGCCTGTGCCCGCAGCCGAGCCTGATATGTTTATGCCTGCTGCTCAGCTTGATGTGCCCGTTGCCCAGCCTGATGTGTCTGTGCCCGTTGTCCAGCTTGATGTACCCACTGCCCAGCTCATTGTGCCAGCTGCCCGGCTTGATGTGCCACTGCTCACTGCCCAGCTTGATGTGTCACTGCCTGCTGCCCAGCATGAGGCACCTTTGCCCGGTTTAAAGCCATGGGCCTTTCACATGCCCAGCTTGGTGTGACTCTGCCCGCTGCCTGGCCTGATGCTTTGGACTTTCTTCATGCCCAGCTTGGTGTGACTATGCCCACTGCCCGGCTTGATGCTTTGGACTTTCTTCTTGTCCAGTTTAATATGTCTCTGCCCACTGCCCGGCTTGATGACATGTACTTTTGCCAGCAACGGCTAGTTGGAGCATCCGGAGGCCGCTGGTTCGAGTCAGGGTACTGTCAGGAAAGGTTCCACCTGCTAGTGGCACTGTCAGACTTTGGCATTCAGTACTGATTACTGATGTCCACCAGTGGGTGTCTCCTGGCAGTCTGGAACTGTCAGCCTAGCTTTCACCTGCTGGTGGTACTCTTTGATCCTTGGGCCACAGTACTGGCGTCCACCAGCGGGTGGTTCCTGGCAGTGTGGAGCCAACATCATCTCCTGCGATCAGGCATCACCTGAGGCTGATTGCAGGAGATATGTATCAATACCCGGCAACACACACACATAGTTGTCTTGGTATCTTCCTTGCGCCCTGACCTGAGCCTGAGAGCTATGTACTTGATCCTGATGCTAATCCTGTCTCAGTACCTGAACCCTGTGTCCTGTACTTGAACCTGTCCCTCCTGTGACCCTGTTACCTTTTCCCTTGCCCTGCAGCCTTATCCATCCATTCTCTCCCTGTCCTGTTTGTTCCCTGTCCCCATCTGCTGATCTCCCATTGATGAGTCTGGCCTGGCTATGTTTATGATTCTGGTATTCCCCATTATTATATATATACCTGTCTGATTATTGTTATTTGTAGGTCTCTGTCTGTGAATTGGTTTGTTGTGCACTGTGTTATATTTGGAGGTAGTTGTGTTCATATTTTCACTTATCTTAAATAAATCACAATATTTTCACTTAATATACGTTTGGTTTCCTCTGTTGCTGTCCATGCAGTTCTGGTCACACCTGATACATGACAATATGCGTGGATTTTGTCTCTGAAATAATACATTCTAATGTTTATTTCAGGATAAAATCTGCCTCACCTTTCTGTCCTACATGTTGTTCTATTCAAGCTGCTTACATAGCCACTGTAAAATGTGTGTGGCAATGTTTATTTTAGGATAAAACTGGCCATGTCTCTCCAATTTATATTGCAGCCTAACTAAGCTGCTTACTTACTGTCTATACACTGACCAATATTTGTGGCTATTGTCTCCCAGGTAATAAACACAAATTTTGTGTTGCACCACAAAACCTGGCTGCTCCACAACACCATATAAAGTCGAAAGGCAACCTTGAAGCATGTGATTTAAATGTTTATTTTTTCCCAGGTTGTCTTCAAAGTTGAATTAAAAGGTGGACCCTCTCACAGCCATAAGGTTTTTTTCTTGCATTGGTAAATGTCCTGCATGGCAGTGTTCAGCTTACCATGACAATTTTGACAATCCTTTGAATATTAGCCCTGAAAAGTAGGAAAGGGCCGAAACCTCTTTTTTTTATTTGCAGTTTGGGTCCTCACTGTTGAGACTAACCCTATCTATATGTACACATGACAATTGTTACTGGGACTAAAATTTTAAGTCACCATGAAGAATCTTCCAAATGAAAACTTGCTCCAGTGAAAACTCTCTAAGAGGAGATTTGCCTTACTACCTAATGTGTCTACAAGAGGGGAAGGGAAATGCCTTGAAATGGATATGGATGTGACAGGGGTGGCAGGGTTTTTAACCAGTTTCTACTCTAAATCTAAAATCTAAAATACAAAAAAAAAAAATAGTTTTTCAATGTAGATAAACTTTACTGAAATGGCTATTTATAAGCATGTTCATCTATTTCCTTTAAAGCCAATAGGTCACACTATCAATATGCCATAATTCCATCAGCCAAGGTGGAGTGGGGAGGTTAATGGGATATGTAAACATTATACAAATGCTGCTTTGCATTTAAAATTATCACATTGCATTATCCTAATAGACTTTCATTAAAGACGGCAACTCTTTGTTTGAAGCGTGTAAAAACTTAAGTCCTACATGTCATAGTTTAGCAGACCTGAATCATTACCAAAAAGAAAAAAATGTCTCCCCCATTGAGAGCAAAAAGTGTTGTTTCTTAAAAAAGGTTCTGTGAGAACTTTGCTGACAATAATCAGCCTGTTTACAGGCCATCCATTATTTTTTGAGGCATCTGTCTGCTCCTATAATGAATAGATTAAATATTTGGTTTTAGGAAGGCCTTGCTGGCATTCATGCATGCCATAATATGATTGCTTCTGTTATCCCGCATGTTATGGTCAGTTGGAACTTGTGCTGAATTCTCATATATTTCAAATTTGCCTATCACGGTGGCTGGCCAAATCTATTTGAAAATGGAATGCTATGAGCCAAGAAGAAGAATTGTTGGACAGCATGTACAACATGTGAATGGGCATCTGTATTAGCTCAGTGGCAAACTCAAAGAAGCTTAACTCCTCTGGAATCAGTGCAACATGCAAAGCAGGTTAACACAATTGTGCTGATTTACTAAAAGAGATGAGACTCCTCATACAATAAATTGTTGGGTTCTTATTTACTTCAAAATCTTTTGGCGCCATATTACATTTTACATCATAAATACAGGCGTAACATGTAATATGCTATATAACTGGACTTAGCCTTTAACTTGCATAATCCAATCATGTAAACAATCAAATTCCCGTTTTCTTTAAATATACCCAGTAATGTGCAGATAAAATAAGAAAACAAGAATTCACGTTCTACATGATTGGAAGAGTAAGTTAATCGTCACACAATTTATTATGTGAACATTTTTGGATCCTTTTGTGGATCTCTCTCCGTATGTCTCTCCTCCATATTTTTAAAATCAGCAAACCTTTGAAAAATGTTGGGCTGATTTGCTAAAGGATGTGAGAATCCTTGGCACTATGTTACATGTTACACCTTAAAGGGTTTGTAAACCCCTTTTTAAAAGTCTATGCCAGCCCCTGTATTAGAGGCTGGCATAGCACACTATGTAGGTTGTTTTAAAAAAACGAGCATTTTAAATACCGAATTTGAGCTGTCTTCAGGCCGGTCACATGACTCGTGACCACTTTACAGCTCTGATGGATGTCTTCTGCGGGAGGAGCCGTGATCTCCCTCTGATGTTAGCCGGGGAGATCACGTGGCCGCTCGTCTCCTCCGCAGAAGCTCTGTCTCGTAGCTGTAAAGCGTCTGCGAGTCACGTGACCGGCCTGAAGACAGCTCAAATTCGGTATTTAGAAAGCTAATTTTTTAGGGTTGAAAATATATTTATTGACAATTTCACAGAAAACACAGTGAACAACATGAGAAATCACAATCCAAGGACAGTCGCAAATAGACATGTGTAGGGAGTCAGCCCAATGGCTATCGCCCACAGCTTGACTCCTGTTCTCTAGTAGTGTTAAACTAGAGTGAAAGACCATCCTCTGTAACAAGGAATGATTCTGGCTTATAAGCCTTGATGTTCATAATAAAAATTTACATATGTAGGTTTTGGAGAGTAAAAAGAGAAAACCAAGTCAGAAAAAGGAAAGAGAGAAGGAAGGAAGAGGAAAAGGGGAAGGGGAGAGGTGAATCAGAGGGGAAAGGGTATTAAGAAAGGGAAAGGTAGAGATAGAGAAGGGGGGGAAGGGGAAAGGTCAAGAAAGAGTGAAATGGCTGCTGAGGAGATATTCACATAGAGAAGAAGATGTTAGTGTAGAGGGTGGTGGACTAGTGGACTTGTGCGCCGATGCATCTCAGAGGTAGAATGCTCCTTAGAATAATCCCTACAGGTTCAACAGCATATTTATGAGGGTGTCTGAGGTGGAGAAGCAGAGCCAGATAGACCACCATCATTCATAATTGAGACCCAACGTGACAAGGGAGGAGTGGTGGTTGTCGCTCATTTTTTAAAATAACTTACATATTGTGCTATGCCAGCCTCTAATAGAGTGGCTGGCAGTGACAATTGTATGTTTTTTTTTCCAGAATAGTGGCGGGGGGGTGGGGCAGAGACAGACACAGAGAGGGAGATGACAGGCAGGAAGGAGGGGGTGAGGGGGAGAGAGGAGAGCAGAGGGGACAGCAGCATATGACGGAGGGACGTACTCTGACCACAGTGGTCAGGGCTGAGCAGCCCTGATTTTCATGGTAAGTATAGAGAGGGGATACAGGATGTGCCAGGTTTAGGGTTTTTTTTTACAGTTTAGAGGGGGGCAGATTTCACAGCACAAGCACTGTGCTGTGTATTCTGCTTTAAGGGACCAGGATCTGTATATATATTTTTTTGGGTTAACAAACACTTTAAATATGTGTGTAACACGTAACATGGCATAAAAGGTGGAATTAGCTTTTAACCACTTGCCGACTGCCCCATAACAGATTTACTGCTACAGGTTCACGTATCTATACGTGATCCGACACTTCCGGGAATTTGCCGGGGGTGTGAGCTGCCGGTTGCTCGCTCCCACTGAGGAGTCCCACAGACCCGATGTCTGCCAGCACATGCTGATCATTTGGTACACTGACAGAATGGCAATCTGCCTACGTAAACAAGGCAGATTGCCGTTCTGTCAGTAAAGAAGGCATTGATCCTGTGTTCCTGTAAAGCAGAAACACTGATCCATGTCTTCCACTGATAAAAGCACCTCCCCCACTACACTGAAACAATGTAATGTTAACCCTTCACTGCCAGTGTCATTAGTACAGTGAGAGTGCATATTTTAAGCAATGATCATGGTATTAGTGTCACTGGTCCCCAAAACGGTGTCAAACGTGTCAGTTAGGTGTCCGATTTGTCTGACGCAATATCGCAGTCCCGCTATAAGTCACTGATCATGGCCATTAGTAGTAAAACATAAATAAATAAATAAAAATATCCCATAGTCTGTAGAAGCTATACATTTTGTACAAACCAATCAATATACGCTTATTGGGATTCTTTACCAAAAATACGTAGCAGAATATACTGCTATAATATGTACATTTTTTATTTGATGTGTTTTAGAATAGAAAGTAGAAAATATTGTTTTTTTTTTTCAAAATTGTCGGTTGTCCTTTTTTTATAACGCAAAAAAATAAAAAAAACGCAGAGGTGATCAAATACCACCAAAAGAAAGCTCTATTTGTGGTTAAAAAAAGGACATACATTTTATTTGGATACAGTGTCACAATCGTGCAATTGTCAGTTAAAGAAACTCAGTGTTGCATCGCAAAAAATGGCCTGGTCAGGAAGGGGGTGAACCTTCCAGAGGTCAAGTGGTTTACTTTAATTATCTAAAAAAAACTGGGGGGGAAGAAGTTGGGACTTTGAATGGGACGTGAGGGAAGGTTCACGCCCGCATCCCTATGCATATGAACAAAAGGGGGAAAGTTGGGACTTTAGATGAGGTGTGCATGGTGGAACCATTTAAAAACACATAGGTATAAACATTTGTATGTTTATTGATACCCAATGATCGACATGGTATAAAAACAGCATAGCATGCATCAAACACAAACATATCCAGTCGATTCCCCCTCAGCATCACGCTGGCACGGCACAACAGGAGAGAAAATCCAGTGAAAACGCTGGAGAGACTCCCCACGTGTCAGCCAAGCTGATATGCCGGGCGCGTGCATGACAGGATGCCCGACAGGACATCACACACACAGCGCCAGGGGCGTGGAGCCGATGCACGATGGAACCGCCCACACGATCCCACACATCCAACCAATGTGGAGGGGAGGGAAGGGGGAGGGCATTGCAGCTCCCGGACAGCCAGACACATACCGTCCCACCGGTCGCAGATCGAACGGACACAATCGGGCTACAGAGAGTGACAACAGTAGATGGCAATAATGAATCTATGGATGCAGGCTACGTGCTGTATCTGACATATAGAATTATGGCCTGACCAACTGAAGGTCAGCCATAAGAAAATGATGTGTCCCAACCATATAGCACACCTCCATCCCTAATCTAAGAAAACTGGGGGGAAGAAGTTGGGACTTTGAATGGGACGTGAGGGAAGGTTCACACCCCCATCCCTATGCATATGAACAAAAGGGGGAAAGTTGGGACTTTAGATGAGGTGTGCATTTTGGAACCAATCAAAAACACATAGGTATAAACATTTGTATGTTTATTGATACCCAATGATCGACATGGCATAAAAACAGTATAGCATGCATCAAACATAAGAAATATTAATGTACAAAATATGAAGTATATATAACAACATGGCATGAACATCATACATCATAATCCTCCATATAACCATAACACAAAATGGAATCTCAAGGAAGGTAAAACCATCTAAAATTTATGTATGTGGGATGCATCAAGGGTAGGCTCGGTGCATTTCATGGACTTCTATCCACTGATCAGGAATCAAATGCATCCTTATTCTAAAAAGGAATATAGATACCAATATGGTTTGGTTAGAATACCCATATGGGGAAGGGAAAAATAAATTAAAAGTGAATGGCCATGCCAGAGGTATACTCACATGTAGCCACAAAATTGGACCGTGCGATACCACATTCCAGGGGTCGGCCAATTGAGCCTGGCCTGGGAGCTGAGAAGGGGACCCAACCGGAAGTCCAGGAACACACATGCCATGCCCCATGAATGAAGGACTTCTAGGATATATAAAGTAGAAAAGGTATATATCTATAACAATATAACTCAATGGAATAAACCCAGAGATAAAAAATAGTGGGGCCCAAAGCCATGGTGATGGAATAAATGCCTTGGGTTTACCTTAGTAAATCCAAAAGGGGGTTGAGGAGCCAAGCTGAACAAAATGAGGATCTGAATGAAAATGCTGGAGAGACTCCCCAAGTGTCAGCCAAGCTCATATGCCGGGTGCATGTGTGACAGGACGCCCGACAGGACATTACATGCATAGTGCCCACCTGATCCCACACATCCAACCAATGTGGAGGGGAGGGAAGGGGGAGGGCGTGCAGCGCGTATCGCAGCTCCCAGACAGCCAGACACATACCGTCCTGCCGGTCGCAGACACAATCGGGCTACAGAGAGTGACATCAGTAAATGGCAATAATTAATCTATGGATGCAGGCTACGTGCTGTATCTGACATATAGAATTATGGCATATAACATATAGTTTCTTATGGCTGACCTTCAGTTGGTCAGGCCGTAATTTACCTAATGGTAATGGTACATTCATTTATTATTTAGCTCTATCTTCTTTTTTTTCTATGTTGTTTTATTCAGTGAGAATTGAAAAGAAAAGAAACCTGCTTAGTCTCTCTGCAGAGCAACTGGATAGGGACAAAAAAGGAATTTAAATGTATTTAAACTCAAGAACAAAATTGTATATATTAACCTTTACCAGTCCTTAGATGTATTGGCTACATTAATTTTCTTTTTAATTTTTCCTTTATTTTCACCTGGTGATTTTTAGTAACCTACTTCCTTTTGGGTTATAATGTTCCTTCACTGAACGGTACCTCTGCAGGAGCAGCATTGGTACCCTAGGACAGGAAGTATGTTACGACTACAGAACACCATGCCCTCTCCTTATCTCCATAACATATGAGTGAGGTGTTATGTAATTCACATCTGAAACTAGAACATATGCTAACTGATAACAGTGCAGAAAATAATTTAATTTTTGACAGTTTTTTGTTGCACTCCGGGGCAGACCGGGACACTGGGGTCCACTGGAGAAAGGAATAAGGATGGTCCACTGTGCAGCACCCCTTGCACATGGCAGCGAAAAAAAATTGTTGCATATTAGGCTTGTGTCACTTACCTGATTGTGGAGCCTATGATGTTGATTGTGGCCTGTTATGCAATTCCTGTTCAAGCACCCCTGGTAGTGGAGACAGGGACTGCTAGGGGATTGAAAGGTGCCTGGAATCTGGAATAGTGAACTTGAGCTTGGAAACACAAGTGTATGGAGTCAGGTCACAAGCTATGTTAGGGCAACAGCCAAGCAAACAGGGTCAGGATTATGTTCATGGTCAGGAACAGGCAGGAATCGACAATGTGCTGGAGGCAACGTACCAAGTCAGGAGGCAGAATCATGGTCAGAAGTCCAAGCCATGGTCAATAATACAGGTGAGCAGCAAACATAACAGGCAGGGGTGATCAGAAAGCAGTGTGAAGCGTATCCGGGTCAGGAACAAGGTAAGCACACTTTCAGAAACTTGGAATACAGGAACTAGAGCTGAAGACAATCCAGCACTGAGGCTAGGCAGACAGTTTAAACAGACCACACGATTGCCAGGAGCTTCTATGCTCACGACCCTGTACATGGTCATGAAAATAAATGAACATAATACCATAATTTACTATTACAGGGTTAACATTTTTCCACTTATAATATGTAAAATGTCTTATTAATGTAGACATATAATTTTACAACCATTTGAGTTTTTAACAATGTCATTGGTAAACTACCAAAAGATTCTTCTACGCAGGTTTCTAAACATTCCTCACTCAAACAACAAATATTTTTTGGCCAAAACTGCGCTTCTCTGCACACTTTAGTATGCATGGGATACAATTTCTTTATTTAAAAATGTTTATCAGTCAAGTTCCTGTTATGACTAAGCAAAATAATGATCCCAAAATCCCTTTTAAGCTTAGGTTTTAAAAAAAAAAACGCATTTGTAATAAATAAATATAGTAATTCTTATGTCATTTAATATCATCATTTAAAACTGACATCTGAGTACTGGATCTATTATATTTTTCTACATTTTCCCAGGATTTTACACACTAGACATTTCATTAAAAGGACCAGTGAAACACATACATTTATAAAATAATTTCCCTCGGTAATTGGAATTTGTGTACTTTTACATTTGAAACCATAACCTTTCAAATTGCACTAGTCATTAGATGTATTTAAAAACACATCAATCATTTTTCTGAACCATTTGATTGTTTTTGAGAAAAACCTTTGGCCTTGGAGGGCAGAGAGTTTGGAATTTATTTCATAATGCATGCATTAAAATAAGACTGCAGCTTAAAATTAGTAATCATCAATAAAATAACCATACACTTCAGGAAACTCAGCTAAATTATTCACTGATATTGTAACTAATAAAGGTTTTTCACATGAAGAACTTGGTTACCTATCAAAAACAGAAAATCTTTGAAGTATAAGGGTTGGTATTGGATTTATGAAAAAGAAAAAAAAAAAAAGCTAAACTTCTTTTTCTTTTGAAAGTTGATACTTTTTCTTACATAATTCTACTTTATTTGCAATTATCCTTACTTGGTATCCTGTTTTTATCCACATTTGCATTTTCTTTAACTTTTTTTTTTTTATACTTTGTTTTTATTGAATATGAAAGACATTTAGGCATAGTAACAGTTTTCATAAATCAATCCCATAACAAAAGGCATCAGACAGGAAAACAGATGATGAAATAGAGACAATTGCATTTTCTTTAACTTTAAGTGTATTTGGTAAAATTGTCAAAGTAGTGGTAGTAATATTAACAATAATAATATGAAATCTAAAATCAGTTTTTATTGACGTGATTAAGAACCTTTATGACCTAATGTATTCAATTTCTTTAAAGAGGTTGTAAATCCTTGTGTTTTTTCACCTTAATGCATCCTATGCTAATGTGAAAAAAATTCTGACACTGACCAGCCCCCCCCCCCCCCCCGTTTTACTCACCTGAGCCAGTTTGTTCCCACGGCAGAGAGGCGCTCTACCTTTCTGCCCGTTGTCTCGGCTCTTGATTGGATAGATTGATAGCAGCGCAGCCATTGGCTCCTGCTACTGTCAATCAAATCCAATGAGTCGGGTGCTGGGGGCGGGGCTGAGTCCGGCATTTTGTGTCTATGGATGCAAAAGCCGATTCTCCAAGGGGGTTTACCGATGCAGGGAGGAGCTGATAGGAACCCCAGAGGAGGCGGATCGGGGGCCACTCTGTGCAAAACGAACTGCACAGTGGAGGTAAGTATGACATATTTGTTATTTAAAAAACATCACAACCCCTTTAAGCTTATTACACTGCCAAAGGGAAATACAAAGACACTGAATTTCAAAAGAGCCAACTTCCCTAAACTACGAACTTTGCTAGAAGATATAAATTGGGATAAAATCTTAGGACCAAGAACATGGAGGAGAGATGCGTTTGCTTTAAGAGCATATTAAATAAGGGCATTAACCAGTGCATCCCATTGGGTAATACATTTAAAAGAGCGAACAAAAGTCCTGGATGGCTTAACGCCAATGAAAAAAATGCATATAAAAGCAAAAGAGAAGGCCTTCAAAAAATACAAGGTTGAGGGATCATCATCAGCTTTCAAACTTTATAAAGAATGCAACAAGAAATGTAAGGGTGCAATTAGGGCAGCTAAGATAGAGCACAAAAAAACACATAGCGGAGGAGAGCAAAAAAAAATCCAAGGAAATTCTTTGAGTATTTAACAGTAAAAAAAGGGAGGACAGACCATATTGTCCATATAAAGACTGAGGAAGGACATCTGGTTACAAAGGATGGGGAGATGCCGAAGGTCTTGAATTTATCCTTCCCTTCAGTCTTCACGAGGGAATCGGGGGAGCTTCGGTAACCAAAACTTCATTGTTCATCCTCGTGACACATCACAGGAAGCACCCCCATGGCTATCAGAGGACAGAATTATGCCCCCTACACACGGTCGGATTTTCCGATGGAAAATGTCCGATCAGAGCGTGTTGTCGGAAATTCCGACCGTGTGTGGGCTCCATCGGACATTTTCCATCGGACATTTTCCATCGGATTTTCCGACACACAAAGTTGGACAGCAGGAGATAAAATTTTCCGACAACAAAATCCGTTGTCGGAAATTCCGATCGTGTGTACACAAATCCGACGGACAAAGTGCCACGCATGCTCAGAATAAATAAAGAGATGAAAGCTATTGGCCACTGCCCCATTTATAGTCACCGCGTTTAGAACGATCGGATTTTCCGACAACTTTGTGTGACCGTGTGTATGCAAGACAAGTTTGAGCCAACATCCGACGGAAAAAATCCTAGGATTTTGTTGTCGGAATGTCCGAACAAAGTCCGACCGTGTGTACGGGGCATTAGAATTATACTTGGGAAACTTAACATTAATAAATCACCGGGACCGGATGGCTTGCATCCAAGGGTACATAGGGAACTCAGTCAAGTAATTGCCAGACCATTGTTCCTAGTTTTTACTGACAGTCTACTGACTGGAATGGTACCAGTGGTTTGGAGAAAAGCCAATGTAGCACCACTATTTAAAAAGGGCCCGAAATACATCCCTGGCAATTACAAACCAGTTAGCCTAACATCAATAGTATGCAAGCTCTTGGAGGGGATGTTAAAGGACTATATACAAGATTTTAGTAATGAAAACAGTATCATTAGCAGTAATCAACATGGATTCATGAAGAATCATTCTTGCCAAACCACTCTATTAACCTTCTATGAGGAGGTGAGTTGCCATCTAGATAAAGGAAGGCCCGTAGATGTGGTGTCTCTGGATTTTGCAAAAGCATCTGACACAGTTCACCATAAACGTTTACTGTACAAAGTAAGGTCCATTGGCATGGACCATAGGGTGAGTACATGGATTGAAAACTGGCTACAAGGGCGAGTTCAGAGTGGGTGATAAATGGGGAATACTCAGAATGGTCAGAGATGGGTAGTGGGGTCCCACAGGGTTCTGTGCTGGGACCAATCCAATTTAATTTGTCCATAAATGACCTGGAGGATGGGATAAACAGTTCAATCTCTGTATTTGTGGATAATACTAAGCTAAGCAGGGCAATAACTTCTCCGCAGGATGTGGAAACCTTGCAAGAAGATCTGAACAAATTAATGGGGTGGGCAACTACATGGCAAATGAGGTTTAATGTAGAAAAATGTAAAATAATGCATTTGGGTGGCAAAAATATGAATGCAATCTATACACTGGGGGGAGAACCTCTGGGGGAATCTAGGATGGAAAAGGACCTGGGGGTCCTAGTAAATGATAGGCTCAGCAATGGCATGCAATGCCAAGCTGCTGCTAACAACGCAAACAGAATATTGGCATGCATTAAAAAGGGATTAACTCCTTGGATAAAGCGATAGTTCTCCCACTCTACAAGACTCTGGTCCGGCCGCACCTAGAGTGTGCTGTCCAGTTCTGGGAACCAGTCCTCAGGAAGGACGTACTGGAAATGGAGCGAGTACAAAGAAGGACAACAAAGCTAATTAAGGGTCTGGAGGACATTAGTTATGTACAAAGGTTGTGGGCACTGAACTTATTCTCTCTGGAGAAGAGACGCTTGAGAGGGGATATGATTTCAATGTACAAATACCATACTGGTGACCCCACAATAGAGATAAAACCTTTTTTGCAGAAGGGAGTTTAACAAGACACGTGGCTACTCATTAAAATTAGAAGAAAGGAGGTTTAACCTTAAACTACGTAGAGTGTTCTTTACTGTAAGAGCGGCAAGGATGTGGAATTCCCTTCCACTGGTGGTGGTCTCAGCGGGGGGCATCGATAGTTTAAAAAAACTATTAGATAAGCACCTGAATGACCGCAACATACAGGGATATACAATGTAATACTGACATATAATCACACATATAGGTTGGACTTGATAGACTTGTGTCTTTTTTCAACCTCACCTACTATGTAACTATGTACTGTGTAACTATGTGAGTAAACGATGGAACATCCTATGTTTGATTTGGCAGAACGGACACCATTATTTGCTCCTCCAGGTAAATACCTGATTCCCTTTGGAGAACTAGTGGTCCAACGGGAAGCCCATATTCACATCTCTGCCTGTCACATACCTGGTTCTGAAGCCGAAATACTGAAATGGCTTTCCTTGTGGCTGATTGCTTGGTGTCCCTGAAGGTGGAACCAGGAATCACTAAGCCCAAAGAAACAGGGATTTCCGGCTGTGCAGCAGGTGGAAGATGCTGGTGTAGGACACTTCTGCAGGTGGATACCAAAAGAGATGAGCAACAGGACCCAGGACAACTGGTAGATGTGCAGACTGCACACTGCAGGAAGCAGGTTGCAGCAGGTGAGTGCAGTAAGCTGGTCACGGCAGGTAAGTACCACAAACTAGAGGAATTAGGTAAGTATTGCAGGCAGGTACAGCAGCACAGCACCTCAGGCAGATCGCAGCAGGCACGGTAAGACAAAAGGCATAGTCAGAGTTTGTAGCAAAAGATCAGAGAAACAGTCAATGGTCAGTAGACAGGAGATCAGGGATGTGGTCAGACAAACCGGAGTCATACACAAGGCAGGGCACAGTAGCAGATTCGTGGACAAGCCAAGGTCAAATGCCAGGAGAGAGACAAAAGGAATCCAACAGCAAGCCAGATTAGCAATCAGGTAGTTCACAAGCACACAGGGTAACAGAGAGTAGGAAGCTGAAGATCATGTCAGCCATTATTTGTACGCTCATTTCTGCACAAACAAGTGCAGCCATCTTGGGTATTGTCTGACATGCCTATAATAAGGCTTACCTGTAAGTGCTGGAAATATCTCCTAAACCCCCATGGTTTAGGAGATAGATACGAAAAAGCCAAGCGCTGATGACATCGGCGCATGCGCACTTTATAAAGGGCACATTTAGGGGTCATGCCTTGAGTGACGTCACGCGACTCCGGCCAGTCACAGAGCCGGAGTTCGCGGCCCTGGAAGGAAGAGGGGCATAGATGAACTCTCCCTGCTAGTGGGGACAACCGTGACATCTCGGGCTTCGGTTTCAAGTAAGTGACACATAATGGGCTACTATACGATGCATAGTAGCCCATTATGCTTTACCTTTGCAGGGAAATAAGGAAGAAGTAAAACCCACCAGGGTTTACTTCCTCTTTAAGTCTCCTCCGGCTTGTTGTCTGACACTGCCCTAATATGTCAGTAGTATATTTCTTAGTTGGATAACACCTAATAGGGAAGTATATCACTTTCTTATTAGGTTGCTGACACAGGGGGTGTAAATCTTTTTCTTAGATGCCTTAAAAGCAGGATGCTTGTTAGATCTTGCTAGCTGACTAAGGTCTCCAAGCATTGCCATTGCCGGCAGTGAACTGGCAAGTATTTTTTTTAGTTCTGGGGTAAATTAGGCACATTTTTATTTAGAAAATAGATTAATTTATCCCTAATCATCCCTAGTGACATAAATCTATATTTCCACCTTGTTACTATTTATTTACTCTTTCCTCTGTCTATGCAAATTTCCCTTGTTACTTGTTCCAAATCCATCCATGCTCCAGCTACCCATTCATCCATTTATAGTTACCTTTAGCCATATATCTCTTTACACATCCTTTTTTCAACCCAACAATCTCCAGTAGATAATTAGAGTCACAAGGACCTGGAAAACAACAACTGAAATTCAACTTTACTCTCTTTAAGGTAACTTCCTGTTGCCTTAATATTATTAAGATGAAAATAACTTAAACAAAAAGTTTGTGTTTACTCACATGTTGGGGTGGGAATTTTTGTTGATTATTTTTAAAAAAGATTGACAACATCTCTTTAAAATACCAATTTTAGTACGCAAGATAGAAAATAGATTTTCATGTATTCTAATCCATATGATATCACAGAGATTTTAAAAAACAGCATTTCAACATTTATATTTTCATATCATTTACTACCATAAAAATGTAATGTTAGCAGAAAACTGTAGATTTCTCTTGTGTTTTTTTTTTTCAGTTTAACAAAACAATTTCTTTCTTGTATGTGAGGTGATGACCATGGTAGGGTTATTCTAAGCTCAGAAACAATCTATTCCCAGCAGTCAAAGGAACACACGTGAACACATTCACTTATGTGGAAGCTTCTTTACATTGAAGCTCAAGGAACCATTAACATACTTCTATTATTCAGCGGTGTAATCACTGCACTACCCATGATAATAAGAGAGAGCATTTATTTATGCCTTCTGATGATAAATGCAACTTCTATGCCCTCTTAACTAGGTATATTCAAAAATACCTTGGTAAGAGAGCTTACGAGTCAAATTTCTTGGCATCAGAAAGCACAAATAAATACCTTCCTTTCTAATCATGGGTAGTTCAGTAATTATACCGCTGAATAACAGCAGTACTTAATGGTTCCTTGAGCTTCAGAATGGAGAAAAACAGATGATAGTTGACAATTTTGCAATGAGAAAACATGTGGGACATGCTAAAATCTAATTATTTCACTAAGCTGGTGGCAAAAGTCCAGGAAGAAAAGGATGAAAGCTGAAATATCTGAAATAGAATAAGATAGTTGTATAGAACTCACCAAGCTTTCTATCTTACATAATGTCTTTCTTATAGGCATCCATATTATTGTATGCTTTTTTTTGTGTGTATTGTTGCTGTTATACATACTCATTATACAGTAAGTGCTATAATTAAGTATTGTCTCTAGCTTTTGTTTTATTATAAACTTTCACAACTGGCCTAGATTCCTGCCTGTCTCCTCAACCTATCTAGAATGTATTTATACTGGTGGTTTTGTGGATTGTCATCTGCATTTTTATTTATAATTTTTTTTTGCAAATATACATTATTTTACCTAATGTGATGATTTATTAATGGTCTCTATATTATGTCGTATTACACAGTTAAACATTTTTCTATGCAATTTGGCCTTACATTTATGTAAGTACATGAGTTTTTATTATTTTTTCTCCTATTAATTTTGTTTTATGTAGCTCTAATGAAGGGAGAATGTTGCGGCCCCAAAACATGTTGGTTGGGTTTTTTTTGG
This sequence comes from Lithobates clamitans, assembly GCA_037952925.1. Taxonomy (NCBI): domain Eukaryota; kingdom Metazoa; phylum Chordata; class Amphibia; order Anura; family Ranidae; genus Lithobates; species Lithobates clamitans. The sequence goes on along the minus strand of JBBGZY010001079.1, from coordinate 1,790,611 downwards.
TTGAATTGTGAACTATTAAAAAGTTACTTGGATTCTTTCACCTTATGGTCTGGCACTCATTTGTGTTTGTTTACATTTGTCCAGAATTTATTGCTGTCTTTGACCTTCTTTTTGTTGAAGAATTTAATTCAAACTCATGTTTAAGTCAAGAATACAAACTGGACTGACGTTTAGTTATGTGTTCCTTTGCTTGTGATTTAGCTCTAGCCTTTGGGTTCTGGTTTGGATTGCCACCTTTTGAGGTTAACCTTTCTTAGGTACAGTATGTTAGCCCTGTGTTGAGACCAACCAAGTATTTATAGGCATATCCAGTCTTCAGAGAGCAGGAGCTGCTAGAGAGTGAGAGCAAAACTAGAGCATATGATTGAACTAAAGTTAAAGTTAAAATCATGTTTTCTGCTAGAAAATTACTTAGAACCCCCCAAAATTTTTTTCAGACACCCTAGAGAATAAAATGGCATTCATTGCAATACTTTATGTCACACCGTATTTGCGCAGCAGTCTTACAAGCGCAATTTTTGGGGAAAAAATATACTTTTTTGAGTTAAAAAATAAGACAACAGTAAAGTTAGCCCAATTTTTTTCTATATTCTAATTTTTCTTCTATTATCATCGGCGCATGCGCTCTGAAGGAACGGCCCCCTGTGCTCTTTCTTCAGATGCGTGTGCCATGACCAGCGGCTCCCACGCGCATGCATGGGAGCAATGTCACACGCCTACAGGCAGTCACCCAGCCAGAGTCCACGGCCCCAGAAGGAAGATGGGTAAAGATGGATGCGGCCTGCAGCAGGGACAACGCTGGCTTTGTTTGCAAGTAAGTGTCACATAATATGCTAGTATGCAATGCATACTAGCACATTATGCCTTTACTTTGCAGGGCAGAAAAAAAACAAAGAAAACAAAAACCGAGCTTACTTCCTCTTTAAGAGCAAGGTCTCAACACACTTTTCCCCAAGTGGTTAAACATCCAGGGTTTCTGCTTTACTCTCTCACTCCATGTTCACCATTGTCATAGAATCAGAGGAGAAAGAGCTCCAATAGTGTAAATCCTTTTATTAACTTCAATAAGTGACATACAACATTACTCAATGTGCTTACATTTAATTGTGCATCTTGCCCTGCACCTGGGTTTACACACATTATGTTATTGCCGGCCGGCTCCACTCACCGATAGATTAGCTTGCTCCCTGTATGCCCCAATGTACGTTTCGTCACGATGACGGCCTCAGGAGTCATTACCACTGTTATGCAGCCCCTGTTGGTGAGATTTTACCATCATTTCTGTGAGAAATGGTTTCATTGCAGGGGACAAACAGAAAAACATATTTTTACTAGAGTAGGTAAAGAATGAACAATCATTACATTGATTTCCATGGCTTCTGTCCGATTGACATACAGGCTCAGAACTCAGTGGAGTCACAAATAGAAATAAAATCTTGACATACAGTATCTCACAAAAGTGAGTACACCCCTCACATTTTTGTAGATATTTTATTCTATCTTTTCATGTGACAACACTGATTAAATTACACTTTACTACAATGTAAAGTAGTAAGTGTACAGCTTGTATAACAGTGTAAATTTGCTGTCCCCTTAAAATAACTCAACGCACAGCCATTAATGTCTAAACCGCTGGCAACAAAAGTGAGTACACCCCTAAGTGAAAATGTCAAAATTGGGCCTTATTAGCCATTTTCCAACCCCGGTGTCATGTGACTTGTTAGTGTTACAAGGTCTCAGGTGTGAATGGGGAGCAGGTGGGTTGATTTGGTGTTATCACTCTCACTCTCTCACACTGGTCACTGGAAGTTCAACATGGCACCTCATGGCAAAGAACTCTCTGAGTATCTGAAAAAAATAATAATTGTTGCTCTACATAAAGATGGCCTATGATATAAGAAAATTGCCAAGACCCTGATACTGAGCTGCAGCATGGTGGCCAAGACCATACAGCACTTTAACAGGACAGGTTCACCCAGAACAGGCCTCGCCATCGTCGACCAAAGAAGTTGAGTGCACCTGCTCAGCGTCATAGCCAGTGGTTGTCTTTGGGAAATAGACATATGAGTGCTGCAAGCATTGTTGCAGAGGTTGAGGGGGTGAGGGGTCAGCCTGTCAGTGCTAAGACCATACGCTGCACACTACACCAAATTGGTCTGCATGGCTGTCCTCCCAGAAGGAAGCCTCTTATAAAGATGATGCATAAGAAAGCCTGCAAACAATTTGCTAAAGACAAGCAGACTAAGGACATGGATTACTAGAATCATGTCCTGTGGTCTGATGGGACCAAGATAAACCTTTTTTTTTGGTGTCAAGCGTGTGTGGCGGCAATGAAGTGAGGAATACAAAGACAAATGTGTCTTGCCTACAGTCAAGCAGGGTGGTGGGAGTGTCATGGTCTGGAGCTACCGACACTGGGGAGCTACAGTTCATTGAGGGAACCATGAATGCCAACATGTACTGTGACATACTGAAGCAAAGCATGATCCACTCCCTTCAGAGACTTGGCTGCAGGGCAGTATTCCAACATGATAACGACCCCAAATACACCTCAAAGACAACCACTGCCTTGCTTAAGAAGCTAAGGGTAAAGGTGATGGACTGGCCAAGCATGTCTCCAGACCTAAACCCTATCTTCTGTGGGGTTTCCTCAAACGGAAGGTGGAGAAGCGCAAGGTCTCTAACACCCACCAGCTCCGTGATGTCGTCATGGAGGAGTGGAAGAGGACTCCAGTGGCAACCTGCAAAGCTCTGAGGGTTAAGACAGTGCTGGAAAAAAATGGTGGTCAAACAAAATATTGATACTTTGGGCCCAATTTGGACATTTTCACTTAGTGGTGTACTCACTTTTGTTGCCAGAGGTTTAGACATTAATGGCTGTGTGTTGAGTTATTTTGAGGGGACAGCAAATTTACACTGTTATACAAGCTGTACACTCACTACTTTACATTGTAGCAAAGTGTCATTTCTTCAGTGTTGTCACATGAAAAGATATAATTAAATATTTACAAAAATGTGAGGGGTGTACTCACTTTTGTGAGATGCTGTATATTCGGCCCTGTTTAAAACACTTACAGTGCTGATAGCACGCTCCCAGCAGGTAGTCGGGGGTTATTTGAAAGCTTCTCGATCATGTGACCTCTGTGACAACCAATCACGGCATTCACATGACCCGAATGCCCGCCTCCCAGTGTTTAGAACCCTTAAAGGGCCAGGAAGCGTCTGGCCGAAAGGGGTTAATAGGCAAACTGGGACTAGTTGAACAGAACAAAAACTATATGGAGTCACAAAATGGGGCAACCAACTGTGCAAGATAAATGCTAGAATAAAGACAAAAGTCAATGAACATGTAGGATGGTTTCTGTTGTAATGCAAATATTATGTGTTTCAGTATTGTGTACTCTGCAATACATATACATTTCCAACATGTTATATACCCTAAAAATAGTGCAAATGCAGAAAAATACCAGTTCATCTACAAGAAAATACAGTGAATTTATAACTTTGTGTTTGAAATCTTAAGCAGCTTTGTCAACACTGCCTGATAGATTACAGAACTACACTTATCCCCCAACCCCTCTCTGTCCCACTCCATATGGATATATTGATTTCTTACCCAGCAAAACAGTACTACTGTCTTTCGTCCGAAGATCCTGCTCGCACACTGCGTGTAGGGAAAGGACTCTTGGGAAATAAAATTCTGGGGAATTCTGCATCGATGAAAATATAAATAGCTGCCTCTGCAAGAGTTGTGATGATTGCAAAGGGAGTAATACTATCTGAGACATGATCTAGAGGGGAAATAAGAGATTTGGAGGTAATTTTTTCTAAAGTCTGGACATACTCTTTAACCACTTGACTTCCAGAAGGTTTTTACCCCCTTCATGACCAGGGCATTTTTTGCTATTCAGCACTGTGCTACTTATACTGGAAATTGCGCGGACGTGCAACACTGTATGCAAATGAAATTTATATAATTTCTTTCACACAAATAGAAGTTTCTTTTGGTGATATTTAGTCACCACAGGGTTTTCTTTCTTTCTTTCTTTTTGCTATATAAAGGAAAAAATGCCAAAAGATTTGAACAAAAACACATTTTTCTTAGTTTCCTTTATAAAATTTTGTAAACAAATAATCTTGCTTCATACAATGAAGGCCAAAATGGAGTCTGCTACATTCCTTTGGAAAAATAACCAAAATAAGTGTATATTATTTAGCCTGTGTGAAAGTTATAGAGTCTACAAACTATGATATATACAGTATATTGAAAATTGGTCAATCCTGATGTACTGACGGCCTATCAATTTTGTTGAGGCCCTAATATGCCAGGACAGTACTAATACTAATGACCCCCTTTAGGAAAATAGATAGTACAAGGTATTTAGTAAGAGGCATGGTGAGTTTTTTGAAGCATAATTTTTTTTGTCACAGTTTTTGGGAAAGTGCAGAAATTAAATAAAATGTGTTTCTTTTTCAATTTTTTTTTTATACTGTCACCAATGCAGTACAGTATCATTGTATGACTGATGTGGTGGTGATCACTGGTAAAAGTATGTAAAAAAAAACAACACATTAAATATTTTTTATTCAATTCTTTTAAACGTTTTGTTTCTTTTTTTTTTAAACTTTTTTTCTTTTTTTACTATTTTTTTTTTATTGAACAAAGTAAAATATGTCCTAGGATTATGCTCAGGTATTATTATTTTCATTATTATTATTACCCCCCCATGTAACAATGATGGAAATTGTGGACAACTAGCCATGTAAAAAAATAATCACTCGGGCTGTCTCCTCCATCACCTCCTGCTGGTGGGGATTTTGTAATGAGCCATGCAGCAATTTTCAGTATCAAAAAATTCCAATGCCTTCCTAATTAATTATATCTTATATGCATTCATCAAAAGGCAAAAGAGAGATGACTTTCAATATCCATCAATGTTACATAGGAAGGCAATGTGTGATCCTAGGACTTATGTTTCAAATGTTTTATTGAATTTCAAAAATAAGTCAGTACAGAAAAAGGTAATAATGACATTTCTCAAAACAGTAGCAGAGTAATCAGTGGAACAAACTTGTTGAACCTGAATTATTTTATTTGTACATAGATTTTTGTAGTGTGTACTACAGATGCTTGCGGATGCTAGTAGAGAGTCGATCAAAGCACCCCTGCCCCGGAACCCCTTATGGTAACACGCTGTGTCGTGGGGAAGTTGGAGTTGCCACCTCCCATCCCTAGGCCTAAGAGGTCTTGCCGTAACCTCCCATGGGGTATACGTTGTATCCACCAGCAATATTGGGTAACTGGATCAATTAGCTAATAAAAATAGTGTCTAGAAGGATTCACTTTGCACATCCTTGTAGATGAACACTTAAACAAAGCAAGGATTCCTGGTTCACTCTAAAGATACGTAACTCCAACCAAATAAAAAATGTCATGTGTCTATGCAAACATATATGGAAGTGGAGATATGAATAAAGGAAAGAAGGAAAAAGTGAGAGGTATGGTAGAGAAGAGTAGGAAGGAAGTAGTCAGCCTCCAAGATGTCCCCTCGTCTGCTTAAGTTTAGCTGGATCCATGTAGGAGAGAGATACCAACATGTTGGGCCCATGGTTCCCACTTCCCAGATTGCTTCAAACTTTTTAGATTTGTCTAAAATGGAACTCACTATCTTTTCCTGGGTCATGATCCATGAGATCTTTCTTTTAGTCGATGAGATAGAGACCGTGGGTTGTTTACAGGCTTTAGCTATAGATAATTTGGTTCCCACCAGCATAAAGAGAATTTGTTTTAGGGAATGTTTGGGAGTTTTCGGGATGGGGGAATTAAGTAGGGCTACTGAGGTAGTTTGTGTGATCGCACAGCCAGTGACTCTGCGAATAAGATGGAATATTTTGTTCCAGTACCCTCTGATTTTCGGGCATTCCCACCAAACATGGAACATCGTGCCGAGTGTGTGACATCCCCTGAAGCATAATGGAGAGGCGGAGGGGTAGATGGCAGCTCGTCTAGTAGAGACTAGGTACCATCTCGTGAGAACCTTGAGGTTTGGCTTCTATGAGGGCGGAGCTGCATATCCTTTTCCCATGCCTCCATATACGGGAGTTTTGTGGAATTCTTCGCCAGGGATGAGTAAATTATAGATATGCCCCCCTTTGCTCCATGCCTCCATATACGGGAGTTTTGTGGAACTCCTCGCCAGGGATGAGTAGATTATAGATATGCCCCCCCTTTGCTCCATCATGACCTGGCCACACCATCGTTCATACTCCGTGAATGTTGGTGGTTCTGGTTTGTTTTTCCAGAGCGAGTGAAGAAAGTGTGAGATTTAGTGGAAGGGAGTTCTAGTTTGTTTACACAGTGTGTAACTGATAAGAGTCCCGTGCAGGAGAAGAAGTGTCTTATTCGGTACATGCCTTTATCGGACCACCATTTGAAGGTGCTAATGCCCAGGGATAAACTGGGGATTGTGAAAAATGTGTACTAGAGGTTGGATTTCTGAGACCAAAGAGGGAAGATTACGTAGGGTGTCCCATAGGGACAGTGAGTGAGACAGGATGAGAGACATCACTGGGGATCTATTCCTCGGGGGATACCATAGAAGGAAGTCTAGCGTGAACAAAAACACTGCCTGTCTCTCTATGTGTACCCAATCCGGCTTCTACAGTCTAGAATATATAGTGGATAATTGTGCCAGCCTAGCAGCTTGGTAGTACCAAAGTAATTTTGGGAGACCCAGCCCACCCTGGGATTTGGGACTGTAAAGGATACATTGCGAGAAGCAATAACCCTGCTTGCCCCAAATTAACTTAATTATCTTCCCTTGGAAGGACTTAAGATTATCTTTTCTGATCAGGATTGGGAGTGAGCGGAATAGGTACAACATTCTGGGGAGGAGAGTCATCTTAACATAATTCATTCTACCCATACACGCCAGGTTAAAGGAAGTCCAAGCCTAAAGATTGGATTACAGTTTGTGGAACATGGGAGGATAGTTTGCCTGATAAAGTTGTTCTATCTTGGGAGTAAGATAAATTCCCAGGTATTGAATGGTTGAGTCACTCCACGCAAATTTGAAAGATTGTTTCAGTTGCTTTACCACTGTATCCTGGAGGGACATATTCAGTGCTTGAGATTTAGAGAGATTCACATGCAAGCCTGACACTTTAGCAAATTTGTGTAATAATTTACAGATATTGGGAAGGGAGACAATTGGGGAAGTGATAAAGAGGAGTATATCGTCTGCAAAAAGAGCGCACTTATGGGAAGATTGACCACACTGAACCCCCCTTTACATCAGGAGGGGCCCGAATAGCTATTGCTAGGGATTTGATTGCCATTGCAAATATCAGGGGTGAAAGTGGGCAACCCTGACAAGTCCCTCTGGTTATCTTAATTAGTTTCAAGTAATGACCCTGTAGCTTAATCCTGGCTCCTGGACCCGAGTAAAGGGCTTCCATTAGCCCTAGAAAGTTTGGGCCGAAGCCCCATCTTCGCAGGACTGCGAATAGGTAAGGCCAGGAGACCGAGTCAAAGATCTTTTGGAGATCAAGCGGGAGGAGCATTCCTTCTTGACGAGGACCTTCATCCCACCCTGATTGTAGGATGGAGACTATGCCTATGGTTCTTCCCACCTGACCTAAAATAATAAATAATTAAATTAAATAAATTGTGTTTATTTTTTCACTTTTTTTTTTACATACTGCCACCAATGCAGTACAGCTCATGACTCATGTGGTGGTTATCAGGGATAATGACTGGCAACAGTATGTAAAAAAAAAAAAAAATATGTATATTTTTTATTCAATTCTTTTAAACGCTTTGTTTCTTTTTTTTCTTTTTAAACACGTTTTTTTTTCTTTTTTAACTTTTTTTTTTACATATTTTTGTCAGAGTAGTTCAGTGTCACCATAGGGACACTGTACTACTCTATGGGGGGATCAAGGATTTTTTTTTTTTAACTGTTATTGCTTATAACAGTGATGATCCATGTTATAAGCAATAGTTAACTGTCATCAATGGCTTTCCATTCATGAAGCTTGCTTACTGTTGATATGCTGTGATTGGCTATAACGTGTAACAGGGTGCTATGATTGGCCCAGGTGCGTCAATCACAGCATTACAATAGTAAGCAAAAACAGTCATGAATGGAAGCCATTTTTTACATTGTAATCATGTGATTGCTATGACCAATCATAGCGATCACATGATACCCTGCCCGCTCACAGTGGCCAGGTACTGAGCGTCATGATCCACTGTGTCCACCTAGCACAGCTCTCACGGGAGTGCGCATTTGCTAGGTGATGTATGGGTACATCGCCTAGCCTGGCTGTACTGCCCATCCACAGTAAATGTAGTGTGGGAGGATGGCACGCTTAAAGCATGTCTATACTCAAATATAAAAGAAATGTAATATTGCAGTTAACCAGTTCATTCGTTTTCTGTTTTTTAGGCTTCTCATCCTTTTATTTTCACTTGGTAATTCTGTCAGTAACACACTTCCAGTCCTAGGATGAAAACACTCAAAATGAAAAGCATTCTCTGAATGGTACCAGTGCAAGTGGCCAACCTCCTGTGTCAAGAATGCATCACGGCAGCTGCTCTGCACAGGACCCAGAAGCAAGTGGAGATCACTGGAGTAGTGGTGTCTACTACAGTGATTTCCAGCTTCCAGGGACAAAGGTCCAAACTAAACCAATATCACTATGTATAAAATATCCATACTTGGAATTCTTCTTTAACAACAGTATTAATAAGTCCTCATGGCTTGGCAGGCATTCATCTATAAACCATATAAGTGCAAGACTCATAATTTAAACAGTTCCTACTTTCTATTCCATGTGGGCGCTGAGATACATAAGTAGGTCTCTTGGTGCTTACTGGACCATTGTGAGAAATAACAGGAAAGTCTTGTATATAAGAATGATGACAGAATAGTTCTTCTCTACTGGTAAGTCACTGAAAACTATCGCTGGAGGGGCAGCTCGTATCTCAAAATGGTTTTCAAAAAAGAGCTGTAGAGGAGTACATTTATTTTACGTTAGAAACAGTGGTGTATCTCTTGTAAGAAACTGTATCACAATGCAATGAACAAGCACAATGGTACAAACACAACAGATTCGTGGGGCATGCCTGATGTGAAAACATTTGCCAGAGTTCAAACTGACTCCAATATCAGCTTTGCTGTAAAGCACATAAAGAGATTGTACAATGAAAGCCAGAGAATATAGCTTTGCTCTAGAAACTTGTATTACTGTGAGGGTTTTAAAATGTTATTCTTAAGGCTTATTGTATAGAAATCTTTAAATGTAGCTATATTTTAATAAAAAAAAACACAAATAACAATTATTGTCATTATTATTATATTTCGATTTTATGCAGCCAATATGAGAATTTTAAAGTAATAAAAAAGAAATTCCACCAACATAACTTAGGAAAGTGGCACATTGTGTAGAGGAAATTAGTTATAGAGTAAATATGTAAAATGAGCTATCGTATTCTCTTTTGTAATAAAATTCCTTGAATAATTTTATTCCTGACTGTTTAATACCAGTTAATTATACGGTACCAGCAAAGTCCAAATACAGCCCGTCTTTCCTCTCTGTCCATACCGTGTAGAGGAAATTGTTATAATAATACTGTATTGTCACTTTTGAAATTGAGAGCAAAAAGAGATGGGCATGCTACACCTGTATCAGGCATTTAAGATAATGGGGGTTGAAAGCAAAGTATTATGTCCAAACAGACCTAGATGAATGACATAGATGGGCTAAACTAAAGGAGTTCACAAACTTCATTCAAAAAAATATTTGTGTAAATATTATCTCTAATGATCAAAGCTATACAATCACATGAAATGTATCTGCATAGGATAGAATTACAAACACTTTTATTTGGAAAGGCAAAAGTGAAAACCATACAAAATTTGTATGGAAAGTGGTAATATGGGTGGGTGGCAATGACAGACAAAAGGCACCAACATCCCTGTATATAAATGTAAACAAGGGAAATTATTTGGCGGGATTTTTAAGGGTGCCAACAAAGAAGGAAAGTCATTACAATGCACCACAGTAAGTATGTAAAATTACAAGATTTTTATTGTTACATACAAAACATAATTAAAATGTTTCAATACAGATTATGCACACATGTTTAAGGATACATCTTAGAATTTAAAACAGATGATAAAATATAATCACTCAGTAGTAGCGTTGGAGTGATTGTCCCGACATGTTTTGGCCACTCTGGGCTCATCAGGGGATGTTTTAAAAACAATTAGATGTAACACTGCATTGAACAGAACAAAGTAAAAAGTATTACATTGACTTGAAGTATAATACAAAATAATAAAATAATAAAGTAAAAGTACAGTAGGGTATACTGTTGACCGCCAGGCCCATCATCAAATGCTCACCCATATGAAGATGTTTTGCCTGCGACTCAATGTCGAAACAAGGGAAACCCTCACTGAGTAGTGCACATAAAAAGTGCAGAATGAGGCCCAGAAGAGCTTTTTAGCTGGGATCTAGCCAGAAAAGTGATACAAGTGTGGGTGATAATTGAATTAAAGATGTACTGGAGATTGTGCAATCTGGAGGCACCAAGTCACAGGTGAGTGGCTAGACAAACGCTTTTATCTTATGTGTTTGTGAGTAGTTTTCATCTATTTCTTATTAAAATATGTTTGGGATAATGCACCAGGCCTGTGCACCCTCTTTTGCTTTTATTATTTTTTAGTGTTCATTGGACATCCCCAGACCTAGAGGGTAGCAAGGTCCTAAGACATTACCCAGATGTGCAGTGGAATAAAACATATCCTACTGAGTTATTACACTCATGCACAGGAGACTAATGTTTTTGTTGCCCTTGTATGGTGTATACATTCTGACAGTTCCATTTTTCCCATCCTAGATAACAATTAAAACTAGCTGAGTATACCAACTAAGCACTGTCACCCACTGAATGAAATGAAATATGGTGTGCAATAGTCTTTCACATTGGGTGGGAACCTCAGGGATCAGAACAAACAGAAGGCACATCGGCACAGTTAGGGATAGATTGGAGCCAGCTTTTTGCATATATCTAGTCCCAGAAGGGTGGAGAGCTTTACAGCTCCAGGAGATGTGGAGGAATTTGCCACAGGCCTGGCACCCACGGAAACAATTTGAGGGAACACTGGGACAGTGTGTATAAATTTTAACTGGAGTCATATACCATCTGGTATGCAGTTTTAATAACAATCTCAAGAATGGTGACAGAACGGGTACTTAGATTAAAGATTAAAAATCATGTTCGACCACTCCTAGGTAGAAAACATCATGTCAGACTCAGCTTCCCATTGTAATATTGGAGTCATTTTCTCTGGGTGGTGGGGTTCATTACGATATCAATATATGGAAGAGACGAGGCCACTTCCTCTTGGGTTAAAGAGGGAAATGCGCTCAAAATGTGAAAAGGGTTTTTAGGAGTTTCAAAACGTAGTGACTAAAAAAAAGATGCTTAATTTGCATATCAGAAGAGGGGAGATGGAATGATTGTTGAAGAGTTAATTGTGAGGGAACTTAACGGGGCTAGCTTGTTAATCTGCCATAGTAAGAAACTTGTTCTGTTGTTGAAGGCTGCCATGAATAAGAAATTAACCTAAAAATGATGCTAAAGGGGAAGATATGGAGACCAATTTATTTTTAACTTTATATAAAGACCAAAGGTGGAGGGACTAAGAAACTATCATATCCAGGGAGGACAGGGCTCTAGGGTGACTGGATTTTGACATAATTGAGTAATTAAAGGAGTTGTAAAGTCAGAAGGTTTTTATCTTAATGGATTCTATCCATTAAGATAAAAAGCCATCTGTGTGCAGCAGCCCCCCTCAGCCCACCTAATACTTACCTGAGGTCCATCTAGCTCCAGCGATGTTGTTGGAATGTCTCGACAATCTGGGACTCCCCTCCTCACTGGCTGAGGCAGCAATGGCTCCCGCTGCTGTCAATCAAAGTCAGTCAGCCAATGAGAACAGAAAGTAGGTGGGGCCAGGCCACAGCTCGGTGTCTGAATGGACAGAGGGATCTGTGACTCAGCTCGGGTGCAAGCTACTTGCTGTAGGGGCACCCAACAAGAGGGAGGGGTCAGGAGAGCCAAAGAGGGACCCGAGAAGATGAGGATATGGGCTGCTCTGTGCAAATCCACTGCACAGATGAGGTAAGTATAACATGTTTTTTATTTTTAATTTAAAAAAAAAAACAAGACTTTACAATCCCTTTAATGTGAATTTAAACAGTTTTCTGAGTGAAGATTTGCAAATCAGCCTCACCATTTGAAGAATAACTAGTAGACCTTTAAGGGACTCTAAACTCTGGTTTAAAAAGGAAAACTCTATTCAAGTATGTATTCCTAACTAAAACATTCCTTTCTATTGCTCTTAGCCTCCTCCAAATCTCCAAATTTCTTTTTTTCTTGCTGTTGTGATCCAGCTTCCTTTTAGAGGATGGCTACATTGGTTCTTCATGGCCCGACTGTATGTAGAAATGTAGCCACCCTCTCTTGCGTGCGCCCAAGATGGACTATGGGATTTGTAGTGTGCATAGAGCAGTGCACGACTTAGTAAAGTATATGTATAAAATATATTATCCTTTATCAAGCAAAGGAACATTTTTTGTTCTTTTTGTTAAATCCATCTATTGTAAAATATTAATTAAAAAACAGTGCCAAATTGCCTCGCCAATCTCCGGTCTCTCAATTAGGAATGTGCTTTACTAACAGGCCTTAGGCTACCTATAGACATGAGATATTTGTAAAATGATACGATCATTAAAAGATCTTTCCCGCAAAAGGTCATTTTATAAATGTAGACAATTGTTTTTGGCCAAGTGTGCATGTGTTTTGCAGAGTAGACACCCTTGGCTGGAGCCTTATCTCAGGGAGACAATTGGGATCATTTGGGGAAATCCATCCAGAAGAATTGATTTACCATTTAGCTAAACTGGCAAGGATCTTAAAAATGTAGGGACTAAAAATGTAACTAAAAATGTGCACAATGGAAAATGTAGTTTCTTTTGATTTCAGATTAGTTTGTTAAAAATATTTGTCATATTTGTTTGTTAGAATGATTATTAGAATGATTCTTTTTCAGAAATTATTTTTGTATATTCAAATTTAATTTGTATATTTGATATTTTCAAATCAATAAAAAATCTGAAATTCAAGTGTATTTGTTTTACCCTGTTTTAGGTAAATAGAGTGTTTCAGTAGTATTACAACTGCAGCCTGATGAAGAGCATGAGAGAATGGTATGCCTGAAACTGCACAGTCGTGCTGATTTTGTATGAAGATGCATATTTGAAGTAAAACGACTTTATTGCGATAACTTGGAGATCCTCTCCTCATTTTTTCTGGTTGCTTGTTTTGGTGGAATAATAGGAGCCCCGCCTTGACAAAATCTCCAGCAACAAAATTGTAACACCGCAGGAGTGACTCACTCTATTTTTGATTAGAATTAGAATTTACTCAAAATTAGAATTTTTGGAAGACTTTGTTCTATTCTATTTCATTTTTTTCTATTCTGTTCTATTCTATTGTTGTCTGTACTTTTCTATTTTATTTTTTTTACATTCTGTTCTATTCTTTTTTAATCTGTTTATTCTATTCTATTCTTTTATTTTTTTTATGCTATTCTTTTTTATTCTATTTTAATCCTTTCTATTCTGTTCTGTTCTATTCTATTATTTTATATTCTATTCCATGCTATTTTTTCTGTTTAGTAAAGCAGCCTAAGTAGTAATTATTATCTTATTTCACTTTTATACCTTACTGCAGTGGTTTCAACTCCTGTCCTCAGGACCCACTAACAGGCCAGTTTAGCAAAACAACTGAAATACATCACAGGTGGTGTCATTTTCTGCTTTGATTGCAGTATTCTAGTCTGCATCTCTCCAAGGTAATACTTAAAATGTGGCCTGATAGTGGGTCCTGAGGACAGGAGTTGAGAACCACTGCTTTACTGTATTTATTGCAATATGTTTCCATTTCAAATTCAAATTCATTTTCAAATTCAAATTCATTTTCAAATTCGGACAATTAGTTTCATTATAATTATTCTGGATTCATTGAAATCGGTTATCATTGTGTTATGACTGACTTCTGATTGGGACTCTAAAACAAAGTAATACTGCAGCTGCAGGAACAGATTCACAGGACTCAATCACTGTGTTTAAAATGTCTGTTCTGTGTCAAAATGTATTATTACATGTTATTTTATACATAGATCAGAAAGGGGTGGTGTGAGATGTTATTAAAAACTAACATATAGAAATATGTTATTAAAAGCTAACAAATAGAAATATATTATTAAAAGCTAGCGAATAGAACAATTGCAAAAGTAAAACCTTGAGAGGGGAGGGGGGAGTAGAGAGCGTTTAGTAGGAGATGTGACTGCGTGTTAGGTGAAGGTTACAGAGCATATTTCAACAGTGAGAACAAAATGGAGTCTCTTGTGCTGAAATGAACAATACAGTGAATGTCCATGTCAATTGTGATTCAGAAACTCTGATACATCTCAATCTCCGAAGAACCAAAAATTTTGGCTGAATTTCGATTTGTATTGAATCGAATTGTACATGTCTACTTGTAACACCTGCCAAACTTCCCCCCAAAGGTTGGGTAGGAAAGGGTTTACTAAGCTGAAGTGCTCATTACTCACTTCTGAGTTTGTCAGATATTGTGGCATGCCACCTTTCAGTGCCCAGGACATACTCTGCATTCACTTTAACTGCTTGAATGATGGACTGATCCAGTGAAAATTAAAAATGAAACTGCTTAGTGTTTTTTTTCCATAAAGTTTTATTGCGTTTCTCTTTATGTTACAACATATTGGTAAAAAACAGTCAACTAAAGTGCATATAAGATTAGGGTTCACAATCCATTACAATGAACAAGAGGAAATTAGAGTCCCCCAAAAGGGTTGAGAACCATTTGCTTGAAGTCACTATAAGTACCATTTAAAAGTTCAGAAAGGAGTTTGACAAAGGGGTGTACATGTTATCCTGGCAACCGGCGTGATTCTCTGGTGTGTCCCAGTCTGAGTGTCCACCACCACAGACTTCCTGGTTCCGACCACGTCACTTCTAGTGATGTCTACTTCCAGTGACATGGATCCACACACATCCTTGCCACAGCCAGCAAGAATGTAGCAACATGGGTCCTACGGTCCTTATCGGTAACCCAGTTCCCCAGCATATCCTGCATGCCTGTGGTATGAGGTTGGTCATCAACTGCTAAGGCAACTATCGTTCATCCCAATTGTTTTTTTAACCGTGTGTGGAATAAACCAAGACTGTTTAATGGATACACTGTCCTCTGTGCTTCTGATATCACTGCCAGTCAGCCCTTTGAGGTCTTATCACATCATGCATATATGACACCCACATGTCATTTCAGGAGTGCCTTGTTAGTGTTATGTTCACACGTGTTTCTCGCCACTATCCCAGTGGTCACTCTGAGGCAGCCCTTCTAAATGACGATTGATTGATCAATCATGGCAGTTGACTTTCCATCAAGGTAGTGTTATGCCCTGTACACACGGTCAGATTTTCCGACGGAAAATGTGCGATCGGAGCGTGTTGTCGGAAATTCCGACCGTGTGTGGGCTCCATCGGACTTTTTCCTTCAGATTTTCTGACACACAAAGTTTGAGAGCAGGCTATAAAATTTTACTACAACAAAATCCGATCGCGGCAATTCCGACCGTGTGTGGACAATTCCGACGCACAAAGTGCTACGCATGCTCAGAATAAATTCCGAGACGGAACTGCTCGGTCTGGTAAAATTAGCGTTCAGAATGGATATAGCACTTTTGTCAGGCTGCAATGTTTTAAATTGTTTAATACAGAGCACTCTCTTCTTCTTTATAATGCTAAAAAAATAAGGTAGTTTTGCTGCTCATATTCACACAGAGTTCTCACAAACTTCTTTCTTTATTATTTCTGTTGATTTCATCAATATAATATATGTATTTGTCACATCTGACTCAAAAATTTTAATTTTTTTTTTGTTTGTTTTTTTTGGTTAGTATTTTTTTCAAGCCTGATCTTTTTTTTTTTTTTTTTAACTCCAGAATATTTTTGGGTGTGTTTTGTGTGTCAAGTTACCACAACACGATTATTATCTTGTATTATTTCATCTCAAGGAGGTTGTTTGGTGTTGGTGTCTCTTGTTAATTTCACATTGTATTTTTGAAATGTAACTGCCTCCTCACAAACAAACTGTCCTTTTTGAAGGAAAACACACATAGGCGAGTATAATAAAACAAAAAATCCTTTATTAAGGGCTCATAACCAAGCAAAGAGGGAGGCAATGCTGGAGAAACAGCAAATTCGAAAATATTCTACTGCATTTGAAAAAAACTATCAAATTCGAAAGAAAATTCTACCACATTCGAAAAAATTTGACCGAATTTGAAAAAGTAAACTATATATAACCATTTTGCGAAATTCGAATTTCATATAGAATGAAATCGAATTCCAATAGAAGAGATTAGAATAGAAAAGAAAATAGGAATAGCATAGAAAAACAATAGAACAGAATAGAAAAAAAAATCTAATATATTCTATTCTAATCTTTTCTATTCAAATTCATTCTGTACCAAATTCCAATTCTGGAAGATGTTATATATATATATTTATATATTTTTTTCCTATTCTGTTCTATTGTTTTTTTCTATTCTAGTCTTTTCTATTAGATTTTGATTTCATTCTATTTCTATATAACCATTTTCCAAAATTCGAATTTCGTATAGAATGAATTTGCATTCAAATAGAAAAGATTAGAATAAAATAGAAAAGAATAGAAAAGAATAGCATAGAAAAACCATAGACCATAGCATAGAAAAAAATAATATATATATATATATAAAACCATCTTCCGAAATTTCGTCTAAAATGAATTTGAATAGAAAAGATTAGAATAGAGTAGAAAAGAATAGACTAGAAAAACAATAGAACAGAACAGAATAAAACACATATATATATATATATATATATATATATATATATATTATATTTTATTCTATTCTGTCCTATTTTTTTCTAGTCTATTTTCTATTATTTTCTATTCTAATATTTTCTATTCAAATTTGAATTCATTCTATACGGAAGCCATCTTCCGAAATTCGAATTTCGCCCAAAATGAATTCAAATTCGAATAGAATAGAAAAGAATAGCATAGAAAAACAATGGAACAGAATAGAAAAAAAAATTATATATATATATATATATGTATATATATATATATATATATATATATATATATATATATATATATATATATAAACATCTTCCGAAATTTGAATTTCATATAGACTGAAATCAAGTTTGAATAGAAAAGGTTAGAATAGAAAATAATAGAAATGAATAGCATAGAAAACAATAGAACAGAATAACAGAATAGAATATATATATATATATATATATATATATATATATATATATATATATATATATATATATATATATATATATATATATATATATATATATATATATATATATATATATATGTATATATATATATATATATGTATATATATATGTATATATATATATATATATATATATATATATATATATATATATATATATATATATATATATATATATATAATAAAGTTCAGATATGTTCTGGCTCATCTAAGGAAGGGTGCGAACAAATCAGCCTGAAACTTAATCTTTGTTTGAACAGATGATTGTAACGATTGTTTGGAATGATTCTACTTGCTTTGTAATCTTTTTCTAAAGATTTGATGGAATAAAGCAACACATTTTTAAGTGCAGCAACCTTTGGAACTTTATTTATTTATATATATATTTCTATTTTTTTCTAGTCTATTCTGTTTATTATTATTATTATTATTATTTTGTTCTATCCTAATTCGATTTCATTCTATTTACAATATATTTATATTTAGAAAATAATAGAAAAGAATAGAATAGAAAAACAATAGAACAGAATAGAATAAAATACAATATATGTTTTTCTAGTTTATTCTTTTCTATTATTTTCTTTTCTATTCTAATCGTTTCTATTCAAATTCAATTAAATTCTATATGATATTCGAATTTCTAGTCTATTCTTTTCTATTCTTTTCTATTCAAATCTTTTCTATTCTAATTCAAATTCATTCTATACGAAATTCGATCTACAGAAGCCATTCTATTGCTTTATGATTTTATATTCTATTTTTTTGTTTTTTTTAGAAAATCAATTTCTATTGTTTTCAAATTCGATTCGAATTTGTTTTCAAATTCGATTATGTTTTCAAATTCGATTTGAATATGTTTTCGAATTCAATTATGGTTTCGAATTCAATTCGAATTTGTTTTCGAATTCGATTTGAATTTTTTCGCTTTTTTCAAATTCGTTTAAATTCATTACTTTTGTAATTCGGAAATTCAGATGCATACGAATTTCTGAATAATGAAAAATTTATCCGAATTTCGATTCAGAACGAAACGAAATGCACATGTCTAAAATTATTTCCAGCAAAAATGGGTGGCCTGAGGAGTCCATATCTAAGGGAGTGCAGTCTGGTCCAGAAGTCCAAGAGATCATGAACAGCAGCAGATGACATGTATGTCCCCAGGCTGTGGTCATACAAGAGCCTGCATCCTTTGTCAGACCAGACTGAACCCAGGTCATCACTCTCTTGTCTTCCTTCCACGCTTCCTTCCATGCTGTGTCTGTGGTGGTGGAATTGTGGCAGGAGGAGGAGGAGGAGCAGGATGGTCCAACTCACACAGGTGGGTATTGGGTGTGATTTCGCCCCTCACCCCCTTAGTTAAGGCTTTATAAAGGATGTCCTCACACATGAGACGTTGACCCTCCTGCATGCCCTGCAGTTTTGTGGCAGCCATGCAGGCAAAGGCCTCTTCAGGAGTGGGGAAGCCTCTGAGGGACACAGGAGCCTCCTGAATCAGCCTGAGTGCTGAATCCTGCACATTACTCCCCTTCCTGGGTCTTTTATTTGGAAGGCGGAGGGGAGGGACCTGCGATTCTGTCAGGCTCCTACTGGGCCCGGCCTTCTCCTGGCTGCTACTTAGCCCCACCTCCTGGCTGCCACTAACCCCCGCCTCCTCCTGGCTGCCACATTCCACAGCCTCCTCCTGTGTGCCACATTCCACAGCCTCCTCATGGTTGTGGTCTTCCTGTGTATGAAAAAGGGACATAGTTTTAGTTTTTTCTTCATCAATCACACACACTTTTCATCTCACGCCTGTTGTAAATTGAATGTTAACAAATATAACAGACTATCATTCTGAGCTCAGCATTTTTCATTCTTGTCCTAATTATTTGTGCCCACTACTGTCTATTGATATGTAAAACACTTTATGAAATCAGCAATTAGTGATCAATAATAACATCTAGTAAACATCATTTATTTATTGACCAGAAATCTGTAGAAGAATGCTATACCTGGCTCCAGCTGGGCTCCTCCACTTCTTCCTGGCTGGAAGTCCCAGGTTGGACATCGGAAGCCTCAGCTGGGGTGGAAGATAGGGTGGAAGGAAGAGTGGAAGGAAGGGTTGAGAGGGATTCCCTGACTCCAGTCTGGTCTGACAAAAATCGCAGCCTCTCATAGTACCACAGCCTGGGGACATAAACGTCATCTGCTGCAGCTCCTGATCTCTGGGAATCCTGGACCTTCTTGTGCTCCCTAGAATATGTGCTCCTCAGACCACCAATTTTGGCTTTTAAATAGGGGATGGTTGCCATGGGGACCACCGGCTTCACCAACTCCAGCAGTTTCTCCAGTGTTGCCTGCCTCTTTTGTTTATGATTATAATGCGGGTGTTTGATCTGCCACAGACAGGGCAGCTCCCTGTATTTGTCTATGAACAGGGGGAGGAAGTTGTGGTCATTGAAGCCATCCATTTTATCTGCAATACACAAGACAAACCCTAATGTCAGGCTAAAGTCTCCTAATCTTGTCCCAATATAGGCCTCAATCTAGAATCAGTATAGGTCCAAGTTTAAATGTTACCTTAGTTATCACGATCAGCGCTTCCAAAACTCCTTTCTCCGCTCACAGGCCGTACGTACTACGCACACGTGTTACGCTTTCTATACACTGTGCATGCGTGAAACTCCGCCCGCCCCTGATGTTCTTTCTAGTCTATTCCCCACCCCTTCTCGTTCGGTGCAGTGGGGGAAGAGCACAGGACAGAGACACAGCAGGTGTGTGCTAATTACAGCAACGAGGAGGAGGAAAGTCCGGAGCCAGAAACGTCCCGATCCCGGAGGAGATGATTTAAGGCCTCAAATATGTCCTTTGGGGAGATGTTGGAGATGGTCAACATCCTGAAGAGGGCCGACTATGACAGGAAGTATGGACCTTACCCAAACCCCAATGTCAGAAAGGCCAAGATCATGGCGAAAGTTGTCAAGAGTCTGCACTGGAATTTAGGGGTACAACGATCGAAAGATCAACTCAGGAAGCGGTGGTCAGACCTCAAATTAAGGGAGCATGAGCAGTACAGAAGGATCAGGAGAGTGCTGCAAAAAAATAAGTAGTTGTCCTGTGTTCCTATTCATTTTTTTTATTACGTTCGTGCTGCTCCATGTGCTTTTCTTTACTGTTGTACAGTTTAAAATGGCAACTTTCATGTTCATGAGCACATTGTTCGTTCGTCAGAAACATTGTTCGTTCGGCCTAGAAAACACCATTGTTTTGGCCATATGCATTTGAATACATTTTTGCAAGTCTACGTCTCATAAAAAAATGTTGGTGTCTAGATGGGTTTGTAACTAGAATGTAATGCAAACTAGATTCTGTGTTAGGAGAGGACACTCAGCAGTTGTTTACACATCTGGACACTGGAGCACTAGTGTGGGACACCAGAACACCCTTTTTATTAGGGGATTCCACACAGGTGCTCCAGTGTGTACTATAGGGGTGACTCCATCTGTGAAGCTTGTACAAAATAGGTAAGTATTCAAGCTTGAAAAAGTGACAAAAATATTTCTTCATCTTGGAACTCTGCCAAAATAGACAATTGTACCCCACTTCCCAGCAATGTTTCATATTCCTATTTCTGCCATCAAATATCTGTGTGCTAAGTATACCTTTTTTTTTTTTACATAGGGGAGAAAAGACTCGGAGGACACCACTCATCCGAGGAGACCACAGACCCCCCCCACCTCATGAGGAAGTGGAGACCCACCAAAGACAACAGGAGGAGGAGGAGAGAGATGTGGTGGAAATAGTCACCACAACAGGTGAGTGTCTGCGACCACAGGCTCAGGTAAGAGATGGGTGACAGCAGATTTATAATACATGGTGTGTTTTTGTTTTTATATTTTTAGGTGATCGTGATGTTGTGGATCCAGGTCATTTCACCAGTGAAAGTGCACAGATCCTGATTTGGGAGATTATGGGGTCTAATAGGGACTTGGAAAACATCCAGAAAAACATCAATGATGTTCTAAACAAAATGAAGAACATCATTGATGTTTTAGGGAGAATTTGTTTTTTTTTAATCTAAAAATGTTTCAGATTTTTTGACATATTCGAGAAAAGCCAAATTTTGAAGATGCACACAGTGTGTCAACATGTGCTATCTGCCATCACGTAAGATAAATGTAGGCGTTTTGGGGGTGCAACCCCTTCCTCAATAATAAAGTAGCTGAGAGGAAGGGGTTGCACCCCCAAAACACGTCCCTTGATCCCTCGTGATGGCAGCTAGCACATGTTGACATTCGACAATTTGTGTGCATCTTCAAAATTTGGCTTTTCCAGGAGTGACTTCACCCCATCTGAACGCAATATCAAACACAGTCTGATATTGCCTTCAATTTCTACTAAAGTTGAACTTTGTAAGTTCCAGATTTGTGTATTTCTTGTTGGTTTTAAACATGCCTGTTTTACCTTCAATTGACATTTCTACTTTTATTAATGTGACCCAAAAATTGTTATACAACAAACATGTTGGTTTGTTTTAAAAAACCTTTTATAAATGCACATGTGATTGTGCTGGTATTAAAAAGATTGATAATCAAGAATGTGTGGATTATTGTTTCAATGCTCCCAAACTTTTTTTGTGGTAAAATTGGTGTTTTCTGTGACAATGGGGGTTATTTCCTAAGGGCAAATCCACTTTTCACTACAAGTGCAGTTTCAGTCACTTGTAGTGCAAAGTGTATTTTCCTTTAGTAAATAACACCCAACAGTGCTTTCCAATGTTACACAATCACGCCGTTTTCAGGACTACCCACATTTCAGTCAGGGTCAGCTAAAAGAAACACAAGCAGTAAATGTCAGCAAATGTTTTAGTAGTTAAAATTAGTTTTTTATTTAAAAAATGTCTCAGACATTGTCTGGCATATTGATGGCCCCCCTACCCGCAAAGTATTCAAGGTATCTTAGACGGACCTCACGGGCACTCAGGGGGGGCAAGCCAGGACGGCCAGCTTCAAGCGCCGTCAGGGTTGGTTCATTTACATGAATTCCGGCCTCAGGCCCAACTGAGGCAGCATAGTTGGCAGAATTTCTCCTTAAAAAGTTATGGAGAACACAGCATGCCAGGATGATATGATTCAGTTTATACTCCGCCATGTGTATGGATGTAAGAAATAGGCGGAACCGACTGGCCATGATTCCAAACGTGTTCTCCACCACTCTTCTGGCTCTGGCCAGCCAGTAATTAAAAACCCTCTGGTCCGGGGTGAGGGTCCCCATAGGGAATGGCCGCATAAGATGGTCCCCCAGCACAAACGCTTCATCCACAACGAAAACGAATGGGAGTCCTTCCACATTGTCTTCTGGAGGTGGCAAGTCCAAGCTGCCATTCTGGAGATGCCTGTAGAACTCCATCTGGGTGATGACTCCACCATCTGACATCCGGCCATTCTTCCCCACATCCACATATAGGAACTCATAAGTAGCGAACACCACCACCAACATCACAATACTATTGAACCCCTTATAATTATAAAAGTATGACCCCGAGTTGGGTGGTGGGACGATGTGGACGTGCTTCCCATCAATTGCCCCTCTGCAGTTAGGAAAGTCCCACCGCTGGGCAAAGTGGGAGGCCACAGTCTGCCATTCCTGTGGGTTGGAAGGAAACTGTGGAGTCAAACAAAAAAAAAAAATTAATAATTTTGCACATAAACATGAAAAACAGATTAGACACAAACATTCTTTGCCAACATCAGTATAACATTTATTTTAGGGAGTATTTAAAGACAAGGGTATAAGGTCAACCTATCAGATTCCCCCCCCCCCTCATGGGCCATTTGTAAAATGTTATGGGGGGGAGATGTTTTGGACAGGTAACCCTCTCCATTTCATTTAGAGATGAATGCATAAATAATGTGTACTACATTGGTCAGCCCCTCCTTACTTTACACTATTGGCAGCCCACTGGACAGGTAAGAAGTGTCATAATACAAAGAGATAAATACACACTGTACACATTTTAGCACATTTTTACATTCTGCTATTACCTATCAAGATAATAATAGGATACAAAAAACAGTACCATTTGAAAGTATTCAGGCCGGTGCTTGCACTACATGCTTTGGGAAATTCATCCATAAATCTGACCACAAAAGAGGTGGGTATAGTGTGTATGGGTTTGGCAAAGTCAGCAGATAGAGGATTGGTATCAGCTGAGTTAGTAGTTGGGGGGAGGGAGGGTTCCAAATGATTTTGGGACACCAAAAAAAAAGCCTCTGGCACTCTGTCTGAATTTAATTTTTTTACACATTTTAGGGGGTGTTTAGGGTAAAGCACTACTATGGAGCTGACAAAATACATTGTTGAGTGACTACACAAGGTGAATATAGGGCTAGGAGAGCATGCTGGGGAGGTAAGTGAAGGCAGATATGTATGAAGGACAAAAAAAATTACAGAAAAATCCAGCAAGCATGAGGACAAAGGGGACATTCACAGCATATTACAATCATGGTAATTAGGGAATGAGGAAAGAAATACTATATATTAACAAACATTATATACAATAAAATGTGATGTTAAAGGATAAAAATCTTACCTTAATATACTCCTTCTGCGGGACCTGGATGATGGCAGAACAGGTCTCTGGGATAATGATCCCCAGAGCCTGGGGGGAGATGCCTGGCGAGAACTTCAAGTCCTGCAGGCTTCTCCCCGTCGCCAAGTACCGCAGGTGATGGCTTGCCTCATGCAGGTATCCTGCCTGCTGATATAGGGGGTTAGCAAAGCCAACTAACGGTGAAATACGGGGTCTGTCATCCTGAGAAAGTTCCTGAATTCATCAGGATTATTCTCATGGATCTCACGGAGCAAAGGCATATGACAGAACTGGTCACACTGGAGCAACCAATTCTTGGTCCATGAACTCCTCCCCACCCTGTTCATAGATTGGACTTGTGTCAAGGTCAGGACCCCAACACCAAGCCCCCCGCACAGCATGAACTCTACGAGGAGTACGTATACGCAACATGGCTAGAAAACGGTTCAGCTGCTCAGAACGAAGTAACAGAACGCACTGAAGAACAGCAAGGCCTGTAAAGAGCGACCTGAAAATCAGTAACGAACGAACAAGAACACAATGACAGAGTCAAGGGTAACTCGCTGCGCGCACTGAAGACCAGATACAAACCCACAAGCACAAACTGAACAGCAGAAAACGATCTGAAAGCCACGAGTCTGAAAAAGCATGAATCGTCTCTCACCAAACTTTTGCTAACACGAGATTAGCAAAAGGAGCCCAAAGGGTGCCGCGCTTGGTTCTGAACTGCCCTTTTATAGTCTCGTCGTACATGGTGTACGTGACTGCGTTCTTGGCGATCAGAAATTCCGACAACTTTGTGCGACCGTGTGTATGCAAAACAAGTTTGAGCCAACATCCGTCAGAAAAAATCCATGGATTTTGTTGTCGGAATGTCAGATCAATGTCCGTACGGGGCATTAGAATCAGTCTAGCGCAGTGGTTCTCAACTCCTGTCCTCAGGACCCACTAACAGGCCAGGTTTTATGTATTACCTTGGGGAGATGCAGACTGGAATACTGCAATCACTGAGCAGCAAATGATATCACCTGTGATGTATTTCAGTTATCTTGAAAACCTGGCCTGTTAGTGGGTCCTGAGGACAGGTGTTAAGAACCACTGGTCTAGCGCCTTACAAAGCTGTTGTTTTTTTTTTTCAAAAAGTAACCACTAAAAACTTCCAGAGGGTACCCTATGGTACACAGTCCCTGAACTCCCTGACTTCAATTTCTATTCTCACAGGGTGGGAGAGTGAGAACATAAATCTCCCTGTGGTTCTAGATGAGGGCCACATAGTGGTTGTTGAAAAAGTAATAAAAGAAAAACTACAGAGATAATTAGGGAAAGGGAAAGGGGGAAAGCAAGGGTTGGGTCCACTCAGATCCAGAGATGTAGAGGGGGGTAGGGGAATGCTCAGTGATTTTTTTTTCTCATTTCATGTATTTTAATGGTTAAATTAGGTTAGCATTTTGATTTTTTATCCAGACATTGCTGTACTATACTATGCCAGTGTCTTATTACGGGCTATCCAGTGATATAAGAACCCCTGCTTGTGATGCAAAGAAGATATTCTTAGAAACACCCACTATAGGTACCTTGTAATTTTTTTTCCCATACAGGAAACCTAATGTAAAAGACATGCCAGTACCACAGGGTTACTCACAGTAACCAATAGGCCTCATACACATGGACGTTTTTACAGCAGCAATTTTGAGCTTTTTTTGCAGCTTAAAAATACCACTTCATGTTATTTAATGGCCTCATACACACCATGGCGTTTTTGATCTGTAACTGGCATTGGCGTTTTTAAGCTCCAAAAATACCACAGGACCAGCGCGTTCTGAGGCTCCAGTGCTAGAGCTGTAAAAATGGCAAATGCAAGCAAAAGGTGTTAAACGCGGTTTAACAAGGCTTAATGCTGTATACACAATGTTAAGCCTCGTCCGGTCCACAAGGTGCTTTGGGGTGGGGGGGGCGCATAGCCCCCCTGCCCCAAAGCAACCACCCCCCCATGTTGGGGGCATGTGGTCTGGTATATTCCAGGAGGTGGGGGCGCTCACTCGTCACCCCCCTTTCCTGACCTGCGGGGCTGCGTACTCAGATAAATGTCTGGTATGGATCTTGGGGGGACCCCCACACCTTTTTTTTTGGTGTGGGGGTTCCCCTTAAGATTTATACCAGACTGATTTGGGGGGGAACCTCACGCACATTTTTTTTTACATTTTGGTGGGGTTCCCCTTCAAGATTCTCAGCACACAAGTCGCACCGCAAGTCGGATCATCTTGATCCGACTTCTGGTGCGACTTCTATTCAAATCAATGGGCTCCCATAGGGAACCATTGATTTTGAATAGAGGAAGAGAAAACGGCTAAAAGCTAGCGCAACTAAAAGCGCATTGACGCCAATGCAAATCGCGGATAAAATTGTGTTTTTAAAGCTGCTTTTTTCCTGGTGTCGGTACTAGCTTTACAGCTCGTTTTTTAAAACATCTGTGTGTGTGAGGCCACAAGATTAAAATGTGCCTTGGATATTTGGATGTCAGTGGTAACACAGGAAGGAGAGAGAGAGAGAAAGAGATATGGAGGTACACAGGTAAACCCCAATAACCCTGTAAGGTGCTCTTTGTATTTTGGCTTGGTTATGGTTTGCTTGACAGAATTAGCACCTTACTGGTTGTTTTTAATTATTATTTGGAATTGCCTTTTAAAGTTAAAATAAACCCCTACATATCCCCCGAAGTGAGAAGTCTTAGCTGATACACAGTGATTTAAATCCTTCTGCGTATGTTGCACCTGTTTATCTGCTGCCCTCTCTCCTCTACAGCCATTTAAAAAACGTAGATGAAAGGGTATTTCTCAGCTTCCAGCAGTCAAGGGGTGAGGATCTGCACAGCACAGAGCACAGAGCTGAGTGTAATCTGAGACCTGAAACACCCCTTCTACACAGCCTTACTGGGCTCAAACATCTGAGACACCAGGTGTCTCCAAGATATTTTTTTAGAAAAAAAAAACTGCTTTAAAATGTAACGTGAAAGGGAACATTTAATTTCTATTGCCCATTTGCATATACAGTCAGGTCCATAAATATTGGGACATCGACAAAATTCTAATCTTTTTGGCTCTATACACCACCACAATGGATTTGAAATTAAACAAACAAGATGTGCTTTAATTGCAGACTTTCAGCTTTAATTTGAGGATATTTGCATTCAAATCAGGTGAACGGTGTAGGAATTACAACAGTTTGTATATGTGCCTCCCACTTTTTATAGGACCGAAAGTAATGGGATTAACAATCATCCATCAAACTTTCACTTTTTAACCACTTCAGCCCCGGAAGAATTTACCCCCTTCCTGACCAGAGCACTTTTTGCAATTCAGCGCTGCGTCGCTTTAACTGACAATTGCGCGGTCGTGCGACGTGGCTCCCAAACAAAATTGACGTCCTTTTTTTCCCACAAATAGAGCTGTCTTTTGGTGGTATTTGATCGCCTCTGCGGTTTTTATTTTTTGCACTATAAACAAAAATAGAGCGACAATTTTGAAAAAAACGCATTATTTTTTACTTTTTGCTATAATAAATATCCCCCAAAAATATATAAAAAAACAATTTTTTTCCTCAGTTTAGGCCGATAAGTATTCTTCTACATATTTTTGGTAAAAAAAATCACAATAAGCGATTATTGATCGGTTTGCACAAAAGTTATAGCGTTTACAAAATAGGGGATAGTTTTATGGCATTTTTATTAATAATTTTTTTATTTAAATGGCTGCGATCAGCGATTTTTATTGTGACTGCGACATTATGGCGGACACATCAGATATTTTTGAGACATTTTTGGGACCATTGTCATTTATACAGCAATCAGTGCTATAAAAATGCACTGATTCCTGTGTAAATGACACTGGCAGTGAAGGGGTTAACCACTAGGTGGCAGTGTAGGGTTTAAGTGTGTCCTAGGGGCGTGTCTCTAACTGTAGGGGGGATGGGCTGTGTGTGACATGTGACTGATCTCTGCTCTGATGACAGGGAGCAGAGATCAGTGACACTGTCACTAGGCAGAACGGGAAAATGCTGTTTACATCAGCATCTCCCCGTTCTTCCTCCCCATGAGGCGATCGCAGGTATCCCCGCGGCGATCGAGTCCACGGGACCTGCGACCTGACTCACGGAGCTTGCCGTGGGCGTGCGCTTGCCGCCTCTTAACGGGGAACGTACAGGTATGTGGTTTTGCCTGTACGAGCCCTTCTGCCACAGTATATCTGCGTGAGGCGGTCGGCAATCGGTTAATATTTGGTTGCAAATCCTTTGCAGTCAAGTACAGCCTGAAGTCTGGAACGCATAGACATCACTAGACGCTGGGTTTCATGCCTGGTGATGCTCTGCCAGGCCTCTACTGCAGTGTTCTTAATCTGGCCAACTGTTGTGAAGGGTGTTTTCTTCACCAGGGAAAGAATTCTTCGGTCATCCACCACAGTTGTTTTCCGTGGTCCTCCGGGTCTTTTGGTGTTGCTGAGCTCACCGGTGTGTTCTTTCTTTTTAAGGATGTTCCAAACAGTTGATTTGGCCACACCTAATGTTTTTGCTATCTCTCTGATGGGTTTGTTTTGTTTTTTCAGCCTAATGATGGCTTGCTTCACTGATAGTGACAGCTCTTTTGATCTCATGTTGATAGTTGACAGCAACAGATTCCAAATTCTAATAGCACACTTGAATTAAACTCTGGACCTTTTATCTGCTCCTTGTAAATAGAATAATAAGGGAATAACACACACCTGACCATGGAACAGCTGAGCAGCCAATTGTCCCATTACTTTTGGTCCCTTCAAAAGTGGGAGGAACATATACGTTGTAATTCCTACACCGTTCACCTGATTTGGATGTAAATACCCTCAAATTAAAGCTGAAAGTCTGCAGTTAAAGCACATCTTGTTCGTTTCAAATCCATTGTGGTGGTGTATAGAGCCAAAAAGATTAGAATTTTGTTGATGTCCCAATATTTATGGACCTAACTGTAAATATTTTTTTTTTTCACTAATTAAAACAATTATTTTTGGACATCATTGGTTTAAATTAAAGTCTTGCAATAAACTTATCAAAATTGAAAATTTCAACATGAAGATAATGATCATTGCTATTTTAAAAATGCTATAATAGTATTCATAGATAGTAATAACTAGTAATAACAATTCACTACAATCCTTATTTTTTTAAATATGATTTATTTTATTTTGTATCCTAAAGCTGAACTCTAGGCAAATGCCTAAATGTACAAATGAAAAACATTAAAGGCAGCCGGGTAACCTGCCAAAGCATTTTTGTCTATCTGTCTGTGATTTATGCATCTCAGCCACACAGTCCTGACTGGCAGGACAGGACTGTGGACTTTATCCCCCTTCATGACCAGGCCATTTTTCACGATACAGCACTGCATTACTTTAACTGACAACTGCACGGTCATGCAGCGCTGTACCCAAATAAAATTTATGTCCTTTTTTCCCACAAATAGAGCTTTCTTTTAGTTGTATTTGATCACCTCTGCGGTTTTTATTTTGTGCGCTATAAACAAAAAAAGACCGACAATTTTGAAAAAAAAAGCTATATTTTTACTTCCTGCTATAAAATGTATCCAATAAAAAAATTGAAAAGTATAAAACGTCTTCATAAATTTAGATCAATATGTATTCTGCTACGTATTTTTGGTAAAAAAAAAAAAATCCCAATTAGCATTTATTGATTAGTTTACACAAAAGTTATAGCATTTACAAACTATGGGATATTATTTTTATTTTTTTGTTTACTAGTAATGGCAGTGAACAGAGACTTATAGCGAGACTGCGATATTTCAGACATTCTGACACAGTCGCTTTTGACACTTTTTGCGGACCAGTGACACTAATACAGTGATCAGTATAAAAAAATATGCACTGTCACTGTACTAATGACACTGGCTGGGAAGAGGTTAACATCAGGGGTGATCAAAAGGATTAACTGTGTGCCTAGCCAGTATTTTACTATATTGTGCAAGGTGCTTTTACTAGGGAAATTCCATCCCTTCCCCCATCAGAATGGTGATTTGCCTGGTTTACTTAGGCAGACTGCCATTCTGCCTCTCTGCCTGATGATCGGTGGGTGTTGGTGGACATTGAGTCCGTGGTACCCGCCGATCGGTTCCCGATGTGTATAATACGGAGCGAGCTGCCACCGCTGTACATCCCCCCAACCGAAAATGTCAGATCACATATATATATATATATATATACATACGTGATTCGGTGCAGAGGTGCCGCCCTGTAGGAGTAAAACTGCTATAGGGTGGACCTTAAGTGGTTAAAGCGGAGCTCCACCCAGAAATTTAACTTCCGCTTCCAATGTCACATTTGGCACCTTTCAGGGGGGAGCAGATACCTGTCAAATCCAGGTATTTGCTCCCACCTCCAGGCATAGATTGCCGCACGTTCTGCGGTGAACTACGCCATGTCCGGCCCCTCATCCGCCCCCCCCCCCCCACTGTCTTTTTGGAGACACACAGGTCCCAGAAGACAGCAGGGACCATTCAGAACCCGCAGCAGCATGTGCAGTAGGGATGCAGGAGTGAAGCCGAAAGTCTTTACTTTCTGGTTCCCTTACAAGAAATGGCGGTGGCAGCACCCGGGAGTAAATCTGAAGATCTGCTGGGGTGCCGACATCGCGGGCTCCCTGGACAGGTAAGTGTCCACATATTAAAAAATCAGCAGCTACAGTATTTGTAGCTGCTTACTTTTAAGTTTTTTTTCCCAGGTGGAACTCTGCTTTAACCACTTGCTGACCGACGCACGCCGATATACTTTGGCACAATGGCAGCAGTGGGCAAATGGGCGTACCTGTATGTTCCCTTTAATTGGCGGGGGTAGCGGGCGCCTGCCACGTACAGCGTGACCGTGCCCGTGATTCCTGCGGAATTGATGTCCGCTGGTGTCCTGTCCATCGTGTCACGGAGCCGCAGACTGGGGAGATGCCTATGTAAACAGGGCATTTGCCCGTTCTGCCTAGTGACATGACAGATCACCGCTCCTTGTCATCGGGAGTGGTGATCGCTGTCATGTCAGTGGTAGCCCATCCCCCCCACAGTTAGAATCACTCCCTAGGACACGCTTAACCCCTTGATCCCCCCTAGTGTTTAACCCCTTCCCTGCCATTTGCACAGTAATCCAGGGGTCTCAAATTGGCGGCCCTTGACCTGTTGCAAAACTACAAGTCCCATCATACCTCTGCCTGTGAGAGTCATGCTTGTAACTGTCAGCCTTGCAATGCAACATGGGACTTGTAGTTTCCCAACAGCTGCAGGGCCACTAGCTTGAGACCCCTGCAGTAATCAGTGCATTTTTATAGCACTGATCGATGTATAAATGACAATAGTCCCAAAATAGTGTCAAAAGTGTCTGATGTGTCCGCCATAATGTCGGAGTCATGATAAAAATCGCAGATCGCCGCCATTACTAATAAAAAAAAATTAATAATAAAAATGCCATAAAACTATCCCCTATTTTGTAGACACGATAACTTTTGCGGAAACCAATCAGTATACGCTTATTGTGATTTTTTACCAAAAATATGTAGAAGAATACATATCGGCCTAAACTGAGGAGAAAATGTGTTTTTTTATACATTTTATACATTTTTGGGGGGTATTTATTATAGCAAAAAGCAAAAAATATTTTTTTCAAAATTGTCGCTTTTTTTGTCACTGCAGAGGTGATCAAATACCACCAAAAGAAAGCTCTATTTGTGGAAAAAAAAGAAAGTCAATTTTGTTTTGGTGTAACGTCTCACGGCCGCGCAATTGTCAGTTAAAGCGACGCAGTGCCGAATCGCAAAACGTGCTCTGGTCAGGAAGGGGGTAAAATCTTCCGGGGCTGAAGCGGTTAAGTAACACTTATAGGTCCCGTCCCTCCCCCCAGCCTTTCATTGGATAGTGAAAGGGGGATGCAACAGACCAATGAGATGATCTCATCTCTATTTCACTCTGCTCTCTCCTCTTATCAATATGTTCCTTGCTAGCACATGAGCACTGCAACATAACTGATTGGCTCCTTGTGCTACTCCGCCCCCTTTCTAGTCTAAGCTCTGATGTACACTGGATTGCCAAATTAAATAAAGGTAGTTACACTGCTAGAATTTAAAAATTACATCTCTGTTGTATTATTTCATTTAGAGCTGCATTTGTATCTTCTTAAATATGCCTGGAGTTCAGCTTTTAACCACTTCAATACCGGGCACTTTCGCCCCCTTCCTTACCAGCTTTTAGCGCTCTCACACTTTAAATGAGAATTGCGAGGCCATGCTACACTTTACCCAAATTAAATTTTTATCATTTTGTTCCCACAAATAGAGCTTTCTTTTGGTGGTATTTATTCATGACTCCGTTTTTTATTTTTTGCGATATAAGCGAAAAAAGAGCAGAAATTTGGAAAATAAACAATATTTTCTTTTTTCTATTTTAAAAGAAATCCAAATAAAATTAAATTTTGTCATAAATTTAAGCCAAAATGTATTCTGCT
The DNA here is from genome assembly GCA_037952925.1 of Lithobates clamitans. NCBI lineage: Eukaryota > Metazoa > Chordata > Amphibia > Anura > Ranidae > Lithobates > Lithobates clamitans. The sequence goes on along the minus strand of JBBGZY010001079.1, from coordinate 1,758,053 downwards.
ACATGCCTTTGTTAAAAAAAAAATCCCGTTAAGTGTATAATAATTGATTTGTGTGATCACGGACAGATGTACGCAGATGATCATATACAGATGTGCACAGGTGATCACGGACAGATGTGTGCAGATGATCATTGGGACATGTGATTTTACTGTTACATATGTGGGGGACAGGTGTTTTTACTGTGTGGGGACATGTGTGTGTGTGGGGACGTGTTTTGGCGACACTATTTTGGGGACTTGTGTGTTGACATTGTGTGGGGAAATGTGTGTGGGGACCCTGGGCCGGTGATCAGTGTGTAAAAAGTTGTAAAAAAAACAGCTCATACTCACTGATCACCAACCGGCTGCAACGATCTGCTCTCCTCTCCTCACTGACAACTTCTGAGTGAGGAGAGGAGAGCCGATCACCTAGCAACCGGCTCTCAATTTACATCACGTGACGGCTGTGATTGGACACGGAGATGCGGCGTGTCCAGGTGACACAAGTGCATCGGGATCGCGCCACTGCGCGGACACGCATGCATGATCCCCCTCCTTCTGAGGGACATTCCTGAACGTCCGCTCAGAAGGAGGAAATGCCCACATGGCCGTATATGTGCAGTGGGAGGGTGGGAAGTAGTTAAAATATTTAGAACCAAACCCGTAGACTTTTGCATCTTCTATTCTATTTTTAGGCAAATGCACGCATTATAGGAAAAAAAAAAGGTTGTTTATCTCTTTATATATTTTTTGATTTATCTAAATGAACAGCACCTGATTTGTGATTGTAAATCATATGCTGCTACAAACATTCCTCACCAAAAATCAGCCTTTAATAAAAACCGGCATAGGTCATACTGTCAAGGATAAACAATCGTTCCGGAATCCTTTGGTTTCAGGCTATCATGAAACAGTATCTCGATGGTGTTTTTGTCTGACCCGGCATGTCTGTTAATGTGCAGCATTTTTATAAGGCTGGTGTCTTTTTCAACCGCATAGCTCCTCACTGCAAGGCATTTGATTTCTAGTAATTAATCAGATCATCATACATTCAGTGTTTCTCCTTCAGGCTGAGTTCGTTAGTGATCCCGATCTGACCTCGGTAATAAAAGAAAACCATTCATGTTCTTAAAACACTAAGTGAGTCTGCGAGAAACAAGGGATATCAGTTCAAGATATTGTCACTGGATGGCAATTTTCTGCCAGTGCTGTGTGTAGTTTTACCGGTGAAGGATACTCATCAAGATAAACAGGCCTGCTGAATGTCCCTTAGATGGACGTTAATATGCCTTTCATTGTTCTCTTGTGTGAGAAAATAGACTAGATAATTCATGTAATCCTGGAAATGAACACTAAAGCCACATTGTATATTGCTTTTTCTTTCTGAGGTTTTTTTTTTTTGTTTTTTTTTTTTATGGTAGCATTGACAAGCCAATAATATTATTCTAAGGATAAACATAAAAATGGTTTGCCAATAATTGTGCTCCAAGGAAAAAATCAAATAATAATAATTATTATAATTAAAAAAAAACTTCCAGTAAAAGTTGTCAGTTATGGATGGATATCTTGATGAACCGGCAAGCTCTATCTAATCAATTCATGATTTATTTAAACTCCTCACTGGAGGAATGAATAAAATGGCTTTAAAGAGGAGCTAAAGTCCACTGTGTGTGGGTGAGGTTTTGCCATAATACGCTAAGTTTGCTTGCATACTTGCAGATCATGGCACACTTAAAGTGATGCTAAAGCTTTGTTTTCTTTTTGTTTGTTTTTTAAATAACAAACATGTCATACATACCCCCACTGTGCAGCTCATTTAGCACAGAGTAGCCACGCACATTCTCTTCTGGGGTCCCCTGGTGGCTCTCGCGGCTCCTCCCCACATCCGATAACCCCCTCGGAGAAGCACTCTCCCGAGGGGGTTACCTTGCGGGCGCGCTCCCGAGTCATTCGCTTCCGAGTCATTCATTCAGCTTCCATAGAAGCCGAATGTATGATTCAGCCCCACCCCCCCCGGCGCCCACCTCATTGGATTTGATTGACAGCAGCGGGAGGCAGTGGCTGCTCTACTCTCAATCTATCCAATCAAAGCCGGGACTCCTTGGAGAGGACGGCGCGTCAGGAGGTGAAGGGGCTCAGGTACTGTAAGTAAAACGGGGGGGCTGGGGGGCTGGTGACTGCCAGGTGTTTTTTCACCTTAATGCATAGGATGCATTAGGGTGAAAAAACACAACCCTTTACAACCTCTTTAACTGTTAGCCGGTGAGACAGATACAGACACACGCCATACAGGCTAGACATGTGTGCTGCCAAAAAAAAAATTCGTTTTTGTTTCATTTGTTTTTTTTCTTTGTTTTTCGGGTCATTCGTTATGATCGCAATTTGTAAATTCATAAATGTGAACGACCACAACATACAGGGATATACAATGTAATACACTCCAAAGACATGCTGGTAAGTTAATTGGCTTCTGTCTAAATTGGCCCTAGTATATGAATGTGAGTTAGGGACCTTAGATTGTAAGCTCCTTGAGGGTAGGGACTGATGTGAATGTACAATGTATATGTAAAAGCGCTGCGTAAATGGACGGCACTATATAAGTACCTTAAATAATAATAATAATAATACTGACATATAATCACACACACACATAGGTTTGACTTGATGGACTTGTGTCTTTTTTCAACTTCACTTTCTATGTAACTATGTAACTATAGCAGGCCATACATGGTCGAATTTCAAATGAATTTTCTTTTCAAAATCAGAAATTTGCCACCATTGATTTTCGAAATTCGAGCCTTCAAATTCACCTCATGTTGCTACAGAGAAGAATTTTTGTGGGCGGGAATCTTCTTTTCTCTCCGTAAATTTTCTTTTCTTATTACATTTCTCCCATTTCTCCCACGATTCTTCCATCATTGATTAGAAAATCGTTTGTTTTTCAAAACATTTCCATCATGTCCGATTCCTCAAATTTGATTGCTGTATGAAAATCGGCCGTTGTTGCAGCCCACTAATGGTGCGAAATTCGTACGAAAAATTCTTTGATACGATTTTCGAAAGGAAATTCTTTCAAAATTCGAACCGTGTATGGCCGGCATATGTGAGGAGGTTAATTGAACTAGCTGAAAACAGAAGCTGATTGGCTACCATGCACAGCTGTACCAAATTTTGTACCCTCCACTCCATACTGTTTTTTCATTTTTATTTTATTTTTGTTTATGTTATTCGCACATGTTACCCATAGCATTGCCTGGCTTTCTATGTTTTCCATTTGACAATACATTGCTCATTGGCCCTACAAATGGCCAGAATTGAATAACAAGATTCATCCCCCATATGCCCCGTACACACGGTCGGACTTTGTTCGGACATTCCGACAACAAAATCCATGGATTTTTTCCGACGGATGTTGGCTCAAACTTGTCTTGCATACACACACGGTCACACAAAGTTGTCGGAAAATCCGATCGTTCTGAACGCGGTGACGTAGAACACGTACGTTGGGACTATAAACGGGGCAGTGGCCAATAGCTTTCATCTCTTTATTTATTCTGAGCATGCATGGCACTTTGTCTGTCGGCTTTGTGTACACACGATCGGAATTTCCGACAACGGATTTTGTTGTCGGAAAATTTTATCTCCTGCTCTCCAACTTTGTGTGTCGGAAAATCCGATGGAAAATGTCCGATGGAGCCCACACATGGTCGGAATTTCCGACAACACGCTCCGATCGGACATTTTCCATCGGAAAATCCAACCGTGTGTACGGGGCATTAGACTTCAATAAAGTGGGCAACAAAACTTGGGAACTTTGGATTTTCAGCAAGATTTTCTAAAGTATTCACAAAGCAAAGTCAGGCAAATTCGTTCATCCTTAGTGATGACAAGTCAGGAGGCGGTGATTGACGCTCTGTCTACTGCCACCGCCATCTACCTTACTGGTTCTTCCATGACCTGTGCTGGTCTCTTCAGCTAATGAACGCCCATTGATGTATTGTAACCACCATAACACTATGAATTACAGTAACGTGTTTGTAATGAGTATCACTTTCAGCGCTATCCCAAAAGCACCTGAACAGCACACCACAACACACAGATACACAGATATTAACCATCTCAGCGTTATGGTCCACTACATAAATAAAGTGCATTACTGTTAAAATACACATTGAAGTGCATTGGTAACTCATTTAAAACAAATTAATGCAACACTCATTACTGTGTAAAATACTGCATTACAAAGCATCCAAAATGGACCCTAAAAAAACCACACAAAACAACTGAGAAAGTGAAGAGAGATGAAGGATGGTAAGGAGGAAGATATTTGGTGTTTTAAAAAAAATACAAAATGCATTAGAAAGAAAAACTAATCTAGTTGTGCTAGATTCATTGCTTGAGGGAAATTGTAATTTTAATGAGAAAAGGAAAAAAAGAGGTCATAAGGTTGATTGTCTTAACCATTATTTTTTTGTATTCTGATAAACTGCATAGCAAAGTCTTGTTCTTCCAGTCTAAGAATACTTAGTACTTCCTACCATGTTATATCACTATAGTTAGGGACATAGCTGGGAACTCTCCAGTTAAGCTGACACAGGGATTTTTATACCATACGACTGGGATTTTGATACAATATGGCGATTTCATCAATGGCCATATGGAGGGGGATGGGGGGTTTATTAGCCGTGCTACACATAATGGGGTTGATATGTTACGCTAGTACATTTTATTCAGTTAAGTGTGTCCAATTTAAGTTATTCATTCGTGTACAGAGGAAATTACTATTTCTTATTCCTATTGCTCATGATTTGGTTTTTCCACGTGAACACAGGTCCACTTGGCTAAGTAAAAAAAAGTGCTCGTTTAGTAATCTGTTTCCAATGACTCTAATGATATATTAAGTTATATATTAGTCTCCATATTGTCCTGGGTAAAAAAAAGACCAACATTTATTGAAACCTGCAACCAGAAATGGTAGAATACTAGTATTAAGCCATATACAGTATCTCACAAAAGTGAGTACATCCCTCACATTTTTGTAAATATTTAATTATATCTTTTTATGTGACAACACTGAAGAAATTACACTTTGCTACAATGTAAAGTAGTGAGTGTACAGCTGGTATAACAGTGTAAATTTACTTCCCCCTCAAAATAACTCAACACACAGCCATTAATGTCTAAACCGCTGGCAACAAAAGTGAGTACACCCCTAAGTGAACATGTCCAAATTGGGCCCAAAATATCAATTATTTGTGTGGCCACCATTATTTTCCAGAATTGAATTAACCCTCTTGGGCATGGAGTTCACCAGAGCTTCACAGGTTGTCACTGGCGTCCTCTTCCACTCTTGTTAGAGACCTTGTGCTCCTCTGGCTTTCGTTTGAGGATGCCCCACAGATGCTCAATAAGGTTTAGGTCTGAAGACATGCTTGGCCAGTCCATCACCATTACTATCAGCTTCTTTAGCAAGGCAGTGGTCATCTTGGAGGTGTGTTTGGGGTCATTATCTTGTTGGAATATTGCCCTGCGGCCCAGTCTCAGAAGGGAGGGGATCATGCTCTGCTTCAGTATGTCACAGTACATGTTGGCATTCATGGTTCCCTCAATGAACTGTAGCTCCCCAGTGCTGGCAGCACTCATGCAGCCCCAGACCATGACACTCCCACACCATGCTTGACTTTAGAGAAGACACACTTGTCTTTGTACTCTTCACCTGGTTGTCGCCACACACCCTTGACACCATATGAACCAAGTAAGTTTATCTTGGTCTCATCAGACCACAGGACATGGTTCCAGTAACCAATTTAATGCAGTGTGCACTGTGCAGCATATGGTCTGAGCACTGGCAGGCTGACCCCCCACCCCTTTAACCTCTGCAGCAATGCTTGCAGCACACACACATTTATTTCCCAAAGACAACCTCTGGATATGACGCTGAGCACGTGCACTCAACTTCTTTTGTTGACCATGGCGAAGCCTGTTCTGAGTGGAGCCTGTCCTGTTAAATTAAACCGCTGTATGGCCTTGGCCACCGTGCTGCAGCTCAGTTTCAAGGTCTTGGCAATCTTCTTATAGCCTAGGCCATTTTTATGTAGAGCAACAATTCTTTTTTTCAGATCCTCGGAGAGTTCTTTGCCATGAGGTGCCATGTTGAGTTTCCAGTGACCAGTATTAGAGAGTGAGCGCGATAACACCAAATTTAACACACCTGCTCCCCATTCACACCTAAGGACTTGTAACACTATCGAGTCACATGACACCGGGGAGGGAAAATGGCTAATTGGGCTCAATTTGGACATTTTCACTTGGGGGTGTACTCACTTTTGTTGCCAGCAATTTAGACATTAATAGCTGTGTGTTGAGTTATTTTGAAGGGACAGCAAATTTACACTGTTATAAAAGCTGTACACTCACTACATTGTAGCAAAGTGTCATTTCTTCACTGTTGTCACATAAAAAGATATAATAAAATATTTACAAAAATGTGAGGGGTGTACTCACTTTTGTGAGATACTGTATGTAAACAATATCGAAATATAGAAATATATATCAGTTGTAGAATTTTAAGCATAAAATTTAATTCATAATCTCCTGTGATTGTTTGGCATCAATTGAGATATAGCTAAAGATCCCAAATTCCAAAGTGAAATCCACAATATGGGTAAAGAAGCAATCATAGCATCGGAAACAAAATATGACCAAAAGTGTGTGAAAACCTGAGCTTCATAATTGTATTACATGGCCAAACATTTTTAGACATCCCACCCAAAAAATTAAGTTCAGGTGTTTCCAGTGAAGGGTGATGTTAATATTAGACCATACATTTTAGACATTTCAAACCTTCTGGCAGCAGTTTGAGAAATACCCTTTTCTGTTCTAGCATGACACAAAGACAAGTCCATAAAGGTATGGTGGGATGCAGTTTTTCTCAACCAGGGTTCTGTGGCACCTTGGGGTGCAATTTGGGATCCCCTGGTGTGCCATGAGCATGAGATCCAGTTTGCCCTTGGCCAGAGATGGATTAGAGGAGGTGAGTTAAATTAGGGAGATTCTAATGTGATAGGAGTACTCGGTGATGGGGGTACTCTAATCTCATTTATAAGGGGGACTCTGTATGGGGGGACTCTGTGGTAATAGGGAGCCTCTGATGTACAGTGTAGGTGATATGAAGGGGCTGACATATAGGGGGATGTGAAGGAGGGATCAGATGTGATGGGGGACCTCTGATGTGAAAGGGGACTTCTGATGTGAAATTAATTTCCCCAAGGCGGTTGTGTGCATTGCCCCAGGCTCAGGTTTCCCATTGATGAGTAACATTTAGGTATTTTACATTTTAGACTGGGATGCCTTGAGATTTTGCATCCCTTTAAAGGGTGCCACAACTGAAAAAAAAACATTGGGAATCATTGGCTTGATAAGTAAGGTATGGAACAGTTCACACTGCCTTCACATAGCCCCGAATTCAACCCAACTGAAAACCTTTGGAATGAAGTGAAACTGTGAAAAAGTGAGACAAACAGCAGGATTACAACCTGGGCCCATACTCCTTGGAGACTAGACTTTGATAGGACTAGTGTAGCTACAGAAGCTATATCACTAATTTAGTCCCACTTTTACTTTTTTAGAGGCAATGGACTGTTTGGTCGAAGAAACATCATCTACAAATTTGATCGATAGCTGTGATTCCAAAGCACTTGAAGACAAAGGCCTGTGACTGGCAGAAATCATTATTTTAGCCTCTGTAACATCTAAGGGTTGTGCTCATATGACATGAAGGTGCACCCACATATAGATTTTCTTAGCACTACACATGTCAATGTCATTCTTAAACTTAGATCAACTAGTGACAGGAATGTTGTCTTGATTGTCCAGAATAAACGGTCACTAAAGTGAATTCACATGATTGGTATTCAACTTCTCAGTTTTCATGCATTGATTAAATACCTTTGATGCAATTCAACAAATCTTATTTTACAGGACTATCAGATGTCCTGCTCTATATTGTAAGTCATACCAATTTTTAATATTTAAGACCTAGATAAGAGATATCTTTGATCTGTGAGACAAGACCAATAATTTAAGAACAGTATGTTTTCACTAGAGACATGGAGCTGACGTTATAAAAACTTGCAATGCTTAGAACACATACTATGCCTTTTCAGATATCTTACCTTATCTTAACTCATTTTTGTACCAGAGCTTCCTTGCTTCTTTCTTTTTTTGGATTTTAAGTTTTGTTAAATAGTGCCTTAACTTATCAAAAAAAAACTATATATATATATATATATATATATATATATATATATATATATATATATATACAGGTATATATATATATATATAATAGTACAAAAAAGAAGAAGAAAACTGCTTTCAGTTTAAATTTTAAATATACTAGCAAAAATGTGTTCGTTCCAGAGCAGGGAAAGTTGAGGATATAACAAACAATGCTAAAGGAGTGTCTTAGTGACAGTATATTAAGAAAAGAAGATACAACAGTGGCCATTGGGTGGAAGGCAATGAGCAGGAGAGGAGTGCAAAAGGGTAAGGGGAAAGATTGTTCAGGAGAGGTGTGTGGAGGGTATGAAAGCCGGTGGTATGCAAGGGGAGGAGTTTGATGGGTATATCAGAGGGTAGCATGTGCAGAAGAGGAGTGCAGAGGGTATGTGTAGGAGTGGGTAGGGTACAAAAGCAGACGGTATTTGCAAAAGAGAAGTATGAAGGGTATGACAGTGGGTGTTATGCAGAGAAAAGGATTGTGGATTGTGTAATGAGACTCAATATATGCAGGAGAGAAGTGTGTAGGGTATTCCATAGTCTAATAATGAAGGAGGGGGTTCTGTGTTTGGTAACAGGCAGTACGTGCAGGAGTAGAGTGCAAAGAGAAAATAGTTTGTAGGGTGTTAACCACTTAAAGACCAACCTTCACAGTTGTACTGCGGCAGGTTGGCTCTCCTGGGTGAATCGCCGTACCTGTACATCGGCCGCTTTAAAACCACGTCGGAGCCGACGCGTGAGCAGCCGCCCGCGATCGCTCCTCAGAGACACAGAATGGGGATCTGTCAATGTAAATAGACAAATCCCCGTTCTGTCAGGGGAGGATAGACAGATCTGCTGTTCCTAGTGATAAGGAACAGCGATCTCTCTCCTCCTCCAGTCACTACACTCCCCCCACAGTTAGAAACACCTCCCTAGGGAACACTTAACCCCTTGATCGCCCCTAGTGTTAACCCCTTTCCTGTCAGTGACATTTATACAGTAATCAGTGGCTATTTTTTAGCTCTGATCGCTGAATTAATGTCAATGGTCCCAAAAAAATGTCAAAAGTGTCCGATCTGTCTACTGCAATGTTGTAGTCCCACTAAAAATCACTGATCACCGCCATTACTAGTAAAAAAAATGAATAATAAAAATGCCAGAAATCTATACGCTATAACTTTTGCACGAACTAATCAATATACGCTTATAGCAATTTTTTTTTAACAAAAATATGTAGAAGAATACATATCGGCCTAAACTGATGAAGAAGTTTGTTTTTTTGTTTTTTTTGGATATTTATTATAGCAAAAAGTAAAAAATATTGCATTTTTTTTTTTTTTAAATTGTGGGTCTTTTTTGTTTATAACCAAAAATGTAGAGGTGATCAAATACCACCAAAAGAAAGCTCTATTTTGTGGGAAAAAGGACATAAATTTTGTTTGGGTACAGCGTTGCACGACCGCGCAATTGTCAGTTAAAGTGATGCAGTGCCGCAAAAAATGGCCTGGTCATTAAGGAGGCAAATCCTTCCGGTTCTTAAGTGGTTAAAGAGGGAAAATATGTGCAGGAGAGGGGTACGGAGGGATGACAATGGGCAGTATGTGCACTATAGGAGACTGGAGGTATGTGCAGTAGAGAATTATGAAAAGTATGACAGCAGGTATCACGTGCAAGAGAAGAGTATGACAGCAGGAAGAACAGTTAATCATTTGACTCACAAAAGTTGGTAACTAATCCTTCCATAATTACCAACAAAATCTCTAAAGATATGGTCATAGCTGTAAAAGGGAATGACGGGGTAAAGACATGTGACCCATTATGCATATAGAGCAGCAAAATGGGAATCAAGCTCTTCACACAGGGGGATAAGGGTTAAAATAATTGCCAAAAAAAATAAGCCCACTAAAATTGAAGCAAGTTATTCTGAGACATTGGAGGAGACAGGGATTATGTTAGAAGCACCGCAGACTGTGAATATAGTAGGGAGGATAACTGAGGAAACTGAAACAGGAAGAATGTGTCAGAAGAACTGGGGACGCTGAAAAGGAGACACCACAATTGAATCAGGTTATCATCCGGGACTATGTCATGGAGTCCAGGAACAGTGGAGGTAGTGCTGGGATGTGAGATATGGGGCAGGACATTGTTGCCAGGGCATGTTTAAACAGAAAATGGGGCAAAGGACCTGAGACGCCTACTGGACCAGGGAAAGTGAAGATGAGACATTGATGAGATATTTGCTGTGGCACACTTTATAAATGCAAAGAACTATTCCACATGGGCTGGAGACTGGGTGCTAAGGGGATAATACACATAAGGTGAAGTCATAGGCAGGAGACTAGGTTAAAGAGGAACTAAAGCCACTGTTTAAACTGTTTCTCAAAACAGCTACATTCAGGACACACCTCTGGTGATAACTGTTACAATTGTCAGTATGCTTATGATAGCTCTCAGTGGAGCTTTCAAGCCCTGATATGGCTGGTGCCATAGCTGATGACATGCACAGTGTCATGGCAGCTGTAGATTTAAATAAAAGCTAAGATGGTAGTGTCTTAGGTTGTAAAGAATAGAAAACTTTACTTCCACTTTAAAGTGCATACACTGAATATTAAATGCTAAGCAGGTGTGGGCGTAGCCTATGCGCCCTGCACACGCAGGGGTACCTCTTCTCTCGTGTGCATGCTCATCAATGCCCCGGACCAGGCGGGGCCACATTCACATAAAAGTCAACGTTAAGGTGGAACCCAGACTTAGAAATGAGCCGTACACTGTGTGCAGCTGTGTAACATGCTGAGTTCCTCTGTGAGCATTCCGTATCAGGTCACTACACACCTTTGCTTGATGTATATTGCATTTAGGAGGAACACTGCATAACCCATGCCCTATCCACCACCAGTACAGTGTATTTCTGTCTCTTCACTCCCAGTGACAGAATGGTGTCAGACTGTGCACTAGCACAGACCTCATGCAAAACATCAACCCCCTTTCTACTGGAGGACCCGTCACCTACACCTGGTACCACATTTTATTGACCTGCTGCTATACATTCCCACCAGTCTATGGTTACTTGTGGCAACTACACTCCTTCTGCTCCGACTCTTCAGCCCAGTCAACCATTCATAGTGGCTCTCCCCCTGTACCCTGTGGGTGTTTTACAGGCCCTGTTCTTCTGATCTGCCATGCTCCTTTGTGCACCCCTTATAATTACTTTAGGCCAGGGATTTGGACAGTTCAAGAAATGCTTCTGTAACCTTTACAGGTCATAATGCATCGCTCTGAGCTACATCTTTCCCTATGATCCAGAACTTCCTGCTTCCCACGTGGTCCTGGGGGGTTCAAAGAGGTTAACACTTTTTACTGGGAACATGTCACTGAGAAGTTGATGCGCACATACACTAATTATTCATCATTGAGGAGTTGTTGCTCATGGTAATACTGTATACATTGCAGACAGGTTACTGAGGGATATTGCTTTTAAGCTGGGAGACTGAGTTAACCCTTCTTCAGTGGTGGCCGATCATTAAGAGATTAATGCATATACACTGCAGACTGGTCACTATGGATGGACTAAACTTTGGCGGTTCAGGCTTTCAGACAAACGCTTAAACTTTTGCCCAACCAGCCCCCTGTTTCACTAACGCTGAGCATCATATATAGAATAGGTATTTCTACTGCTTCTATAGATGATAGCTTCTTGCTGTCACTGGTTTCTAGGGAAGTGCTGGAACTTGGGATTCCTCAACCGTGTAAGCAAAGGGGCAAAGATGACAATTATATAAATTGCCCAAATAAGGCCACTGGCCATATTTGGCAATGATGTCACCACTACCCCTGCGCCTTCCCTTATATAGCTGATGATAGCTCAAGGAGCTGTTATTTGGTGAGCCGCAACCTCTGGATTGGTTGTGTGTGGCAGGTAGTGCGTTTTTTAATTTCAGCAAGTTGGCAGGGGCAGGCATTTTGATCAATTATTGATTCCATCTGGGGACTTTGTTTTGTTTTTTTATTTTTATTAAAGGATGTGTCAAACATTTAGATGTCTTTATTTCTAGGTGACATCTTTTACGTAAATGAATATAGGCACTATGTACCCTTTACTCATTTAGTTGTGAACGTGGTATCTGGGGGTCCCCTTATTTTTACAGGGGCTTCCAGATTACAATAAGCGCACTTTCTGCAAACCCCCACAATCACCAGCCATGGCTGTGTGGAAGACGTACTTGTCCGCATTAACATGTGGACAAGGTGCCCCCTATGTTGAGGGCATTAGGCCTGGTATGTATGGTTCAGAAGGGTTAGGGTGAACGCTAGTTACCCTGCCTGTTTCCTGGCAATGTAAAAAAAAAAAGTCTGAGATGGTGTGCTAGATAGGAGCCTAATTCACGCAGTCAACTCATCCTAGCAAAGTAGATGTTTGTGCACAGAACTCTGAAGATAAATCAGAATAATAGTATCAGGCAATCAGAGTCTGATGGGGCAATTCTTGAGAGCAATTTTCCATTTCTCCTTGTCTGGACCTAAGTTAAAAAAAAAAAAATGAGGCTGTCCTCTAGTGAGGGAGGTCTTCCCAGGTTCAGGACGCTAGGATAGTGTTGGATGGCCTAGTGGAAAATTAGTGTGATGCAGCATACACACGAGCCGACCTTTCGACTGGACATGTCTGACGGACCGAGTCTGGTGGACAATCCGATCGTGTGTGGGCTTCATCGGACCTTCAGCGGACTTTTCCAGTCGAAAATCTGATGGACTTTAGATTTGAAACATGCTTCAAATCTTTCCGACGGACTTGAGTCCGGTCGAAAAATACGCTCATCTGTATGCTAGTCTGACAGACGAAAACCCACGCTAGGGCAGCTATTGGCTACTGGCTATCAACTTCCTTATTTCAGTCCGGTCGTACGTCATCACGTACGAATCCGTCGGACTTTGGTGTGATCGTGTGTAGGCAAGTCCATTTGTTCAAATATCTGTCGGAAGTCCGTCAAAAGTCTGATGAAAGTCCGCCGGAAAGGCCGTCGGACTTTTGTTGGTGAAAAGTCCGTTCGTGTGTACGCGGCCTGAGTCTTAGTGTAAATGGGTGACAAGCAAAATGAGAAGCACTTGAGAGGTTTAGATGTTACTGCCTATCCTGGTTGGAAAACTGTGTAATGCTATTGCACTATTCAAAAAAATCACAAATAGAAAAGTAAAATGACCTGTCCCATTTGCTAGAGTACCTGTGTTTTCTTAGCTCCTTGTCTTTGCCTTTTTCCCTTCTTTTGATTTTTTTCCCCCTTTTATCTTGTCATTATTCATTATCATCTTCTGACAATAATTGGATTATTTTATCTCATCTCCAAGTAGTAATCCTGTCTGTTTAAACAATGTTAGAGGGTTTTGGTTAATCATTTTATCATAGTATGCCAAGAAAAGATACCTCTAATGGTGACCTCCTAGGCTCTAGGGAGGGGTTCTTTGTATTTCGAAGCTATAGCTGTTAGCAATATTTGAAGAATTTTAATGGTTTAAGATATTGCGTATATTATGCACTGTTAATCTAGGCATGTCATTGTTTGAATTGAATTTCTGTGGAATTTAAATCTCTTTTTTGCCTTTCATAAGTCTCAAAGTCTTTGTCTTACCATGTCCTCTTTCTCTACCACTAAGCTCTGAGATGGTCTGAAATACTTTGGGGGTGAGGGGCTGTGTGATGGAGCCAGGCTTTATTTTAGAGACATCCTAAAACAGCACAGAAAAATTAAGTATTTTTAATGCCTATTGCTGTGTTTTTCCTTTCCATAAATTATTTTTATTGACTTGCATCGTGGCTCAACCACTTGCTTACTAGGCACCTAAACCCTCTTCCTGCCCAGGTCAATTTTCAGCTTTCAGCGTTAGCACACTTTGAATGACAATTATGCGGTCATGCTACACTGTACACATGTGAAATTTTTATCATTTATTTCACACAAATAAAGATATCTTTTGGTGGTATTTAATCACGACTGGGGTTTTTATTTTTTGCTAAACAAACAAAAAAAAGCCAAACATTTTGAAAAAAAGAATTTTCATAGTTTGTTATAAAATTTTGCAAACAGGTCATTTTTCTCCTTCATTGATGTGCGCTGATGAGGCTGCACTAATGGGCACTGATAGGCACTGATAGGCTGCACTGATGGGCATTGATAGGTAGCACAGATAGGCCCTGATAAGCCAGCAATGATGGGCAATGATAGGTGGCACTGATGGGCACTGATAAGGTGGCACTGGTGGGCACTGACTTTTTATTGACTCGCTGATCACAGAGCAAGCCACTCCATGTATGGGAGGACGTACATGGATGCCCTCCCAGCAATTTAGGCCCATGCTGTAGCCGTCTTTTGGCTATAGTGTGGAGCGTGAAGAGGTTGATCCATCTTTTCACTTTCAAGACCCACAGAACTGAATCACACCCCTAGGGATACCACCCATAATATCTAATGCAGAACCCCTACTAACTTACATTTTAAAATGTTATTATAAAGCCCATCTCTGAGCGAAATTTAAAACCCCCTCTTTTGAGAGTGGAGACTAGTAATCCAGTGTGTGTTGATCCAGTCTGTGATCTTGTTGACTGGCCCCCTCGTTGTGATATTATTATTTCATTGCGGTCTTCTGGATGATTTCCAAAGAAGGACCCTCCCAATACACTAGTAAGAGTATTCACACAGCTTTTCTGATTAATAGGAGGGGAGTAAAAGGTAATGTTTTGGGAGAATGGGATCTCAGGTCAGAGTGGTGCTTTAACTGTCATGAGTTTTTCACGTTTTGCTAAACAACATGACAGTTTGCCTGAAAGTAATGGGAGATTTTGGAATCCAGCTTTACTAGGATATTCCCTTGTGTACTTCAGTCTATTCCTCATTGTCAGAGTTTGTCTGATTGTCACAGTTTACGGCTGCCAAAGTCCTCCAGTATATGCTGTCACAGTCTTTGTTCTAATCTAATAATGTCTGTTACTGTTTATCAGTCTGTGCGAGAATTGATTTTTCTGTATTAGGATGAAAAATATATGGCTTGCAATAAATAAAGACCCTATAATTACCTTGGCTCTCTATGATGTACATAACTGCACTTGGTCTACAACTTCTTGTATAGATCAGTGCTCTCCAAACTGCAGCCCGGGGGCCAGATGCGGCCCTTTGCTTGCTTTTACCTGGCCCTTTGTGCTCTATTTTATCCACTGATACCAACAATGAGGCATAATTCTGCCCACTGACACCAACAATGGGGCCCAATGGTACCAATGGTGGGGCACAATTCCTTCCACTGACACCAACGATGGGGCACAATTGCTCCCACTGACACCAACGATGGGGCATTGTTTTTTTCCCATCAGAAACGTTTCTACTTCCATTGGCCCTAGTCTGACCCCCCTAACGTTTAAAGGACAGTAAACTGGCCCCTTGTTAAGGAAATTTGGAAACCCCTGGTGTAGCTTGTTTATTAATATTTAAAGTGTACAAGAATAGGCAAAAACATATTTTGCCTCCCTAAAAACCACTGCAAGAACAGAAAAATACCCACTGAACCTCTCCAGAAATACAGCAAGCCCATAACTTCTTATACACTCTGCTGCATTGAAACCCAAAGCAGGGGTCAGCCCTTCCTAGTTCTCTGTGTGTGGACTTCAAAGACCCCTTCATCTTTTCAGGATGAGCAGAGGGAAAGATGTTATGTAGCCATAGCACACTTTCTGTCCTAGGGTGACAACGCTGCTCCTCCATAGATGCAGTGCACCCTAGGACACAGGAAGTGTGTTACTGGCAGGATCACCAGCTAAAATAAAGAAAACTGTCTAAAAAAAAGAAAACTAACATAGCCACTACATCTAACGACAGGTAAGCTGCAATATATTACCACTACCACCATTGTGTGGCTTTTCTTCAGTGCTTGGTGTGCCTGTTTAAAGATATACCTCTTAAGCATCGGCTTATCTGCCATCCCCTCTTTGACAATATTAACCCGTCATTTATCTGTGGTCTATTTTGACTGTGACTATGTCTTCATCCGGCACTATTTTTTACTTCCTTATATTGTGATGATAGTTGCATTGCTATTTAGGGGAAATACATTTTGCGGGTATCCTACATTGGGACCTGTATATGACGCTTATAGAGGTCAGTTGCTATGTGACTGGTGCTGTAGAGTTATATTCTTCATACACTACTAGTTTAGTGGTTTTCTTTTCCAATTTTTCTTTACCATTGACATCCATGTTTTTGGCTGCACTATTATAAAGATTGAGCAACAAACTGAAGAAGCTCTTTGTGGGTTAAACGTGTCAATCTACTTGTTCCATTCTATCTTGGATTTGCAGCTGATGATATATGTTTTCAGAATTTATCAATTTTAATATGGAAATAAAAATATGTTTTTTCAGTTTGAGTCTTGTTTAGGGCTCTGGGGAATTTTTTACTTTTCACTTGTAACAATAATAGGTGTATATAGGTAAATTATGAAATATGGTATACCATTTTTTTTTCTTAGCTGAAGTTTTTTTTCTGTTTCCTGTTTTTATTAGATAGACACAATGTCTTATAAGTTGAATCACAAATGATTATAGCAAATATGTTTATGCCTCTGATGGAACTCCCTATAAATAGCAGTGTTATAAGCTCTGCCCAGATCACCTCTGTGATCTTCAAATTCCCCCTCTCCCCCCCATCTTACAAAAGGTGTTCTGTAATCCCAACACACTTCCTGTCTTAGGGTGACAGTGTTGCTTCTAAGAAAGGAAGTGCATTTCTCATAAGATAACCAGGTGATAATAAAGAAAACAAAACCTGAAAAATTAAAACTAATGCAGCCACCACATCTAAAGACTGGTAAACTACAATATATTACATTTCTGTTATTTAGTTTATATAAACATTAAGCAGGGGGCTTATTAGCCCATGTAACCATAATAATAGGTGTATATAGACTACAAGCATTGAACTTATTCTCTCTGGAGAAGAGACGCTTGGGAGGGGATATGATATCAATGTACAAATACCGTACTGGAGAGTATAGCAAGCAAGAGGATGTAAGCGAACGTGCGCGGCACCTCTCCCTCTTCTACCTTTTCATCCTGTCATCCTGGGACGCTGATGAGAGCAGCAGAGGCTGACTGCGGATTTGTGAGGACTGCCAAGTGAACGGTGATGACTTGGTGGTCACGTGACTCTGGGGCTCTCGGTCTGATAGCGGCTTGGCTGAAGCGGCGGCAGTGTGAGAAGCTCCCACCATCCTCCCCAGACAGAGGGACAACTCCAGCAGCAGTGCATGCTGTTAAAAAGCCAAGCACTGAATGCTGAGACCCGGAAGATTAATTCCCCTGAAGCATCCCCTTGAAGCACTGTGTGGCGAGAGAGGACCTCCCTGAATCAGGAACCAACTTGGCAGAGCAACGGTGGATGGGTGAGAGACATTCAATGCATTTTCCACCATATTCAAATATAGTTTCACTGCCAGTGTGAGTCTGACAGGAAGCCAAGGGCCAGGACCTGGAGGTTGGGGAGGGATTAACCCTTGAAGGAGATTTGTAGAGGGGACGGCTTGTGCTTCTTAGTTGGGAACTGTGTGGGGGAGAGCTCACACAGCCTAGGAACTCACTGTTGTATGGCAAAGAGGGAAACCTTACATTTAAAACGTTAGTGGATCCTTTCTGCACTCCAAACTTAAACATCAGAGGATATCTAGCCTGACCAGTATTGACATCTAGTGGATACTTAGCTAATAGTAGTGGGGGTAAAAAAAAATGGATGACATGGAAAACAGGATGCAAAGAAAAAATGTGAGGATTGTGGGGCTCCCTGAACGGAGTGAGGGCCTGGACCTGGTGACACTTTCTCACCTTTTTTTGCAATGGAGAGAGCCCTCGGGTGCCCTTTAGACCTCCTCCACCAGGAGGCCCTCCAAGATCCCTCCTGGTAAGAATGTTCTATTATATGGATAGAGTGACTAAATTACACAAGGCTAGAGAAATGGGTAATAGTCTTCACAATGGTGCTAGGGCAGGGGTGTCCAAACTTTTTGAAAGAGGGCCAGATTTGATGAAGTGAACATGCGTGAGGGCCGATCATTTTGCCTGACATTCTTTGAACCATTAAAATTCGGTCTAAGTGTGTTCGTTCGAGCACTAATACACTGCCTAACAAGAATTCTCTTGCTTTGTGGCTGTGTGTGGTGAAGAGATGAGCTTGGGTTTGTCATTTGGATATACCTCATTTATCGGCGTATAACACGCATCTTCACTTTAGGAGGGACAGTTTCAGGAAAAAGCTTGAATTTTAAATAAGGAACTGTGACACAAAATAAGGGTCAGTGCCCATAAATGCAGCCTAATTAGTGCCCATCTGCAGCCCCACCATTGTCATGAATGCAGATACGCCATTGCCATGAATTCAGCGACACTATTGTCATGAATTCAGCCACACCGTTGCCATGAATTCAGCCACACCGTTGCCATGAATGCAGCCACACGGTTGCCATGAATGCAGCCACACTGTTGCCATGCATTCAGCCACACCGTTGCCATGAATGCAACCACACTGTTGCCATGAATTCAGCCTCACCATTGCCATGAATGCAGCCACACCGTTGCCATGAATGCAGCCTTACCATTGCCATGAATGCAGCACCCCCATTGCCAGGAATGCAGCACCCCCATTGCCAGGAATGCAGCACCCCCGTTGCTACGAATGCAACACCCCCGTTGCCAGGAATGCAACACCCCCATTGCCAGGAATGCAACACCCCCTTTGTCAGGAATGCAACACCCCCATTGCCAGGAATGCCAAACTCCTATTGCCAGGAATGCAACACCCCCATTGCCAGGAATGCAGACTCACCATTGGCATCAGTGCAGCCTGATTGATGCCCATCTGCAGCCTTGGAGGGGACAGGCAGGGGGCGGGACGAGCACCAACAGATTGCATACAGGAGAATCTTTTCTCGGCGGCCTTTTTAATACAAAGTCCTGCCTCCTATGATAGACAGAACAGTCATCCAATGGCAGCGCTGGAGATGGGACTTCCTATTATAGAGGCAGCCGAACAGGAAATACACCTGTATGTACGACACTCGTCCCGTCTCCTCCCTGTCTCCTCCAAGGCAGCCAGCATGTATATCTTTTGTGGTCTCCAGCGCTCAGGGATTCGTTGGGGGCCACAAAAGATATACATGTCCAAATTATCAGACGAGCCATTCGAAACCGGAACACGAGCCGCAATTGGCCCATGGGCCGGACTTTGAACATGCTTGTGCTAGGGTATCCATATACCCAGATTTTTCACCTGACCTGCAAAAAGAGAGGGCTAAGTTCGGGGAAATTAAACGTAAACTACAACATTTGAAAGTAACCTATGCATTGCTATATCCAGCAAGACTACGGGTAACCGCCCTAGGGGAGACCTTGTTTTTTGACACTCCTGAGCGAGTGGTAGGGTGGTTGGCAGGGGAGACTATAGATAAAACAGAATCTTTTATTTTAAAGTCAGAAATCAGGAGCATTATCAGCAACACAATTGACTCAAGGACACAGCATATTACTAACTTTGATAATTAAGGAGTTGGGGAGGGGGCTGTATTTAGGATAGAAGGAACAATGTGTATATTGTTCCTTCTCACATAGGGGTTTTGGAGAATTTTTTCTTTTTTTTTTTTTTTTTCTTTTTGGCTATTTTTTTGGGTTTTTATATTTTTTGGGGGAGGGGGGAGGGTTTGAAAGTGAATGTAATAATATTCAACACTGTGAACGCATGGGAAGGCCACTTTAGAAGGCCCCAATATAAACCTAGAGAGGAGGTGAGTGAGATACAAGAGAGGACTGGATGGTATGATTGGTATGAAAGGTATTTGAAAGGGTGCACGAAGAACAAACACATTTTGATACAAGAATTATTTAGTCACAAAAATGTCACAGAAAAAGTACACTAAGAAAAATATGTATTTTAGTAATTAGTTTTTGGGAGATTGAATAATACATCGATATATTTTTTGCAATATTAAATGGTTAACTGTACACAGAAAAAAAAGTTGGTTATATGCTCATGGAACGTCCTAGGTTTGGGAGACCCAGGGAAAAAAGCTACAGTTCTCTCAATGGCAAAAATGTGCGGGGTTGGGTTGCTCTGCCTGCAGGAGACGCACCTTACTAATATCTCTATACGCCAACTGGGTTGGGGAGATTTTTGAACACAGTATCATTCTGTTCATACCTCCTATTGTAGGGGGGTAAGCATTTTCATTAGATCTGGGACGATGTTCACCTGCATGCAGACTAAGATTGATGAACTAGGGCGGTATATTTTTTTGTTTTGTAAGATAGAGAATAGAACTTATGCGCTGGTTAACATATACCGTACATCCCTCCCCCATTTAACACTCTGATTTTGTGTAAATTAATGGAGTTTATGCTGGATAAACCTGGTGTGCCTGTATTAGTTATGGGGGACTTTAATACGGTCATGGATAAAAAAGTTGATAGGCTCCCCTCGGGGACACAAACAGGTTTGACTGTGGATGACCGTCTGTCCCAATTTATTGGGGAGGCTGGACTGAAGGATATATGGAGAGTGGTAGTACTCGTGCTTCTCCAGGACACACTCCACACTAGGGATGAGCTTCGAGTTTGAGTCAAACTCATATTTGACTCGAGCATTGGCTGTTCGCAAGTTCGCCAAACAGCGAACAATTTGGGGTGTTCGCGGCAAATTCGAATGCCGCAGAACACCCTTTAAAAGTCTATGGGAGAAATCAAAAGTGCTAATTTTAAAGGCTTATATGCAAGTTATTGTCATAAAAAGTGTTTGGGGACCTGGGTCCTGCCCCAGGGGACATGGATCAATGCAAAAAAAAGTTTTAAAAAGGCAGTTTTTTCAGGAGCAGTGATTTTAATAATGCTTAAAGTCAAACAATAAAAGTGTAATATCCCTTTACATTTCGTACCTGGGGGGTGTCTATAGTATGCCTGTATAGGGGCGCATGTTTCCCGTGTTTAGAACAGTCTGACAGCAAAATGATATTTCGAAGGAAAAAAACCCATTTAAAACTACCCGCGGCTATTGCATTGCCGACAATACACATAGAAGTTCATTGATAAAAACAGCATGGGAATTCCCCACAGGGAAACCCCGAACCAAAATTAAAAAAAAAAATGACGTGGGAGTCCCCCTAAATTCCATACCAGGCCCTTCATGTCTGGTATGGATATTAAGGGGAACCCCGGCCAAAATGTAAAAAAAAAAAATGACGTGGGGTTCCCCCTAAATTCCATACCAGACCCTTCAGGTCTGGTATGGATTTTAAGGGGAACCCCGCACCAAAAAAAAACCGGCGTGGGGTCCCCCCAAATATCCATACCAGACCCTTATCCGAGCACGCAACCTGGCAGGCCGCAGGAAAAGAGGGGGGATGAAAGTGTGGCCCCCCCCTCCTGAACCGTACCAGGTCACATGCCCTCAACATTGGGATAATACAAGTAAAAAGGCGCAAAGCACAGTTACCTTGAAAGTAAAACCGATTAGTCCAGAAACTGAAAACTGTAAAAATGCATGTGTAAGTTCATGCATATATACTGGGAGTATATACAAGAGGTCAGTCAGGGCGGCCACCAAAGGAACCAAAAGCAGGGTCCAGCAAGCTAAAACAAACAAGGAGAGGGGCGCCTCTGAGTATAAATCATAAATACATTTTATTAAAACAACAATATCCACTCACATGGAAGTTGAAGAAGTTGCATTAGGGTCGGTTGGCTGGGCTGGAGAGATGCGGTGGAACTACAGGTCACAGCGGTTCCTGCAGGGCATGCCAGGTCCAAAGAGGATTAGTTCTTGCAGCCAGGTTCAGTCTCTTGCAGCGAACAGTCCAACACAAATCCTGCTGGGTTGGGAGCCAGGTTATGTCCCAGATGCACAGATAGGGGTTCCAGGGAAGGAAGGGAGAGATGTGTAGGACGCCAGAGCATCCGTTCAGCCGTGCTGCTGCTCACTGATAGAATGGTGTGAAGCCTCTAGGAAGGGAAAAAGGCCGGCCGAGCCGAAGATCTCAAACGAGGCTTGGAGAGCAAGTACAGCGTGGCGCCCGGTGATGACGTCACACGCATGCGACGCGTTTCAGAATAGGCTTGCCATTGGTGGACGAATGGCCGCATTCCTTTGTCAAGCAACATTGGGAGGGTGCTTTGGGGTAGCCCCCCAAAACACCTTGTCCCCATGTTGATGAGGACAAGGGCCTCATCCCCACAACCCTGGCCGGTGGTTGTGGGGGTCTGCAGGCGGGGGGCTTATCGGAATCTGGAAGCCCCCTTTAAAAAGGGATGCCCAGATCCCGCCCCCCCCTGTGTGAAATGGTAAAGGGGTACTTACCCCTACCATTTCACTAAAAAACTGTCAAAAATGTTAAAAATGACAAGAGACAGTTTTTGACAATTCCTTTATTTAAATGCTTCTTCTTTCTTTTATCTTCCTTCATCTTCTTCTGGTTCTTCTGGCTCTTCTGGTTCTTCCTCCGGCGTTCTCTTCCAGCATCCCGGGACATGACAAGACTTCCCTGTGGCATTCCCCGTGATGTCACAGGGAAGTCCCGTCAAGTCACTGTGCGTCAGAGGGGGGCGGGGTCACCGGGTGGCCCCGCCCCCCGTTATTTAAGAACTGTCAGACGAGGAGACGCCGTCACACAGCGGGAGCCTCCCTCCATGCCAGCATGGGTGCGGAGCGGCCTGGAGAAGAAAATGAAGAAGAGAAGAAGAGAAGAAGGAAGAAGAGAAGAGGATGAAGAAGAAGATGAAGA
The DNA here is from genome assembly GCA_037952925.1 of Lithobates clamitans. Taxonomy (NCBI): domain Eukaryota; kingdom Metazoa; phylum Chordata; class Amphibia; order Anura; family Ranidae; genus Lithobates; species Lithobates clamitans. The sequence goes on along the minus strand of JBBGZY010001079.1, from coordinate 1,735,019 downwards.
GAAGAGCGGGAGCCTCCCCCCATGCCATGGATGCGGAGCGGCCCGAGAAGAAGAAGATAGAAGACGCCGCGGAGGAGATGCTGGACGAGAACGCCGGAGGAAGAACTAGAAGAACCAGAAGAAGAAGAAGATGAAGGAAGATAGAAGAAAGAAGAAGCATTTAAATAAAGGAATTGTCAAAAACTGTCTCTTGTCATTTTTAACATTTTTGACAGTTTTTTAGTGAAATGGTAGGGGTAAGTACCCCCTTACCATTACACACAGGGGGGGCCGGGATCTGGGGGTCCCCTTGTTAAAGGGGGCTTCGAGATTCCGATAAGCCCCCCGCCCGCAGACCCCCACAACCACCGGCCAGGGTTGTGGGGATGAGGCCCTTGTCCTCATCAACATGGGGACAAGGTGTTTTGGGGGGCTACCCCAAAGCACCCTCCCAATGTTGAGGGCATGTGGCCTGGTATGGTTCAGGAGGGGGGGCGCACTCTCATCCCCCCCTCTTTTCCTGCGGCCTGCCAGGTTGCGTGCTCGGATAAGGGTCTGGTATGGATTTTTGGGGGGACCCCACGCCGGGTTTTTTTTGGTGCGGGGTTCCCCTTAAAATCCATACCAGACCTGAAGGGTCTGGTATGGAATTTAGGGGGAACCCCACGTCATTTTTTTTTTTAAATTTTGGCCAGGGTTCCCCTTAATATCCATACCAGACCTGAAGGGCCTGGTATGGAATTTAGGGGGACTCCCGCGTCATTTTTTTTTTTTAATTTTGGTTCGGGGTTTCCCTGTGGGGAATTCCCATGCCGTTTTTATCAATGAACTTCTATGTGTATTGTCGGCAATGCAATAGCCGCGAGTAGTTTTAAATGGGTTTTTTCCTTCGAAATGTCATTTTGCTGTCAGACTGTTCTAAACACGGGAAACATTCGCCCCTTTACAGGCATACTATAGACACCCCCCAGGTACGAAATTTAAAGGGATATTACACTTTTATTGTTTGACTTTAAGCATTATTAAAATCACTGCTCCTGAAAAAACGGCCGTTTTTAAAACTTTTTTTGCATTGATCCATGTCCCCTGGGGCAGGACCCGGGTCCCCAAACACTTTTTATGACAATAACTTGCATATAAGCCTTTAAAATTAGCACTTTTGATTATTCATGTTCGTGTCCCATAGACTTTAACGGTGTTCGCGTGTTCGAGCAAACTTTTTTCCTGTTCGCATGTTCTGGTGCGAACCGAACAGGGGGGTGTTCGGCTCATCCCTACTCCACACTCTCCAGAATCGATTTGGTTCTTGGGAATGAGGAGGCATTATTTATGGTAAAGAATGTAAGCTACTTGCCAAGAGGCCTCTCGGATCACTCGTCGGTGACAGTGTCAGTAGAACTAGGGGAGAGTAATCGCCCCAGGGAGTGGAAAATAAGCCCTTTTTGGATATTACTGATGGGCGAGCCGGATGAGGTATTGGCAGCTTTAAGAGAATTTGTTGACTTAAATAGAGGCACCGCCTCAGAGGGGGTGGTATGGGATACCTTGAAGGCTTTCCTTCGAGGTATTATGATACAACATGTGTCAAAAATCAAAAAAGGGACCAAGGGATAGGAAAAGGTGGCTGGGGAGAGGGTGACAATAATGGAAGAACAATATGTTAATGATCCAACATCTTCTAGACACAGGGCCTGGTCAGATGAACAACAGAATTATCGGTTAATGATGTTTAGGGTAATGGAGAATAAACAACTTTTTCAGAAGTAGCTTGCCTTTGAGGAGGGGGAAAGTGTAGGGAGAATGCTGTCCCATCTTGTTAAGACAAACTCACCCCCTTCTGTGGTCCCTATGATCAGTATAGTATATGCCAAAAATAATAGACTATAGAGAATATTTTGAGGATTTGTATAGCTCCCGGTAGGAGGAAATAGGGGAGGAAATGGATGTTTTTTTCAGGGGCCTGCTCTCTCTGAGATAGACAGGGCGGGATTGGACCTACCCATAACAATAGAGGAACTACAACAGGCCACACAGGAAATGGCGGGCCAGAAATCCACAGAACCTGATGGCCTCCCGGCCGAGATATATCGGCTATATGGGAAGGTGCTGCTCCCTAAGCTGCTGTGGGTCTTGAACTGGTCGGTGATGGAGGGAGAGCTTCCTTCATCTATGATGGAATCCACTATAGTCGTGATACACAAGAAGGGTATAGACCCACTTAATTCATCTTCATTCAGACCTATCTCTTTATTGAGTACAGATATAAAAATTCTCGCAAAGGTCTTGGCAGCTAGGTTGAATAAAATTATACAGAAACTTGTCCACCCCAATCAGTTGGGATTTATACCTGGTAGATCTACCAGTACTAACATAAGGCGGGTATATCTGAATCTACAGGTTCCGACAGATGGGGATGGAGACAGGGCTATATTGTCCTTGGATGCCGCCAAGGCCTTTGATAGTTTTGAATGGCAATATCTGTGGAGGGCCCTTGCAGGATTTCAATTTGGTCCAAACTTCATCAATTAAAAAAAGCTGTATAAAATACCAGTAGCAAAAGTAAAGGCGAACAATGAGTATTTTGATAAATTTCGATTGGCGAGGGGGATGAGGCAGGGATACCCTTTGTCACTCTTCGCACTCACAATTGAACCTCTGGAAATTAGACATGTGCATTCATTTTCGTCTGAATGCATTTTCGTCCGAATTTCGGGTATTTTCGTTATTGTTTTAACAAACGATAACGAACGCGCAGGATCCGAAAACCGAAAGATCCGACATAAACAAATGCTTTATTTTCGTTTTCGTTGCGACAATAATTCGATATACTTGTTCCCCAGCGGGTCCGGGCCCATTGCGCCTTCGCATGCCATCACAGCTCAATTGTAAGTTGTCTATGGGTGCCATAGATTCTCAACATCGTTACCATTCATCAATACTTCTGCTCTCCTTGCCTCTCTAGCCCCTGTATGTGGCAATTCCCCTTTGTTCAATCGGCCAGTTTTACCAATTTATCATATGTTATGTTTATAGATTATTGCATCTGCTCCTGAAGATTGGAGGTATCCATGAAACGCGTCGAGCTATAGAGATGCCCTTTATACCAATTTCATCCAAGAGTGATATTCTATCATATGTTTATGATTTTACTTTTCCATATTGGCCTTTACCAATTATTTTATGAACTTATTATAATGCGTGAACACAGAAATGTATATCTGGTGGCCGCCCTCTCCTTTTATCATGTTGTTAATGTCATGTACCACTCATGTTACCTATGTTATTTTTGTTACGATATGATTGCTATATCTAATAAATGGTATAATCAGGATACTGGTTCATGTTATATTACTATGTACATGCCACAACACTATGTGACTGGGCTAACTATCATTATTTCTGTACACCCACCAGTCATTCTCTGCTCATGTTGTTCTATTCGGCCGCATGCTTCATATAAAGTCCCAACTTCTCCTCTCCCTTTTTTTTAATAATTCGATATAGATAGGAGATTCAATATGACGATGACAATAGCGATCTGTGTCCATCGAACCTGTGGTCGAATGTGCCTAACCTTAGCTCTATTAGTCCAAGATTATTCTACATAGAGAGAAAAGATTCGACATAGGGAGAAAAGATTTGACATGAAGATTCAATGAAGCAGTCACCGCGAGCGGACATTTATGGTCAAATGCTCCACCCATAGGCTATAGAACAATTCTAATGTTGGTTGACTAGTAATAATAATTAATAAATATAATTATTACTAGTGTCATACAACATTAGAATTCTACTATAGCTTGTAGGCAGAACATTCGACCGGAAATGTACGATTGCGACGTAGTACAGTTTAGCTGCTCCGTCAAATCTTCTTAGAACATTCGACAAACACCATAAGCCTTCAATGACAGATTCGACCTTAATTATATTGAATGTTCGGACAAATGTATTTTTTAACGAAACAAAATAAATAAAAACAAATAACTAAATAAATGTATTTTTTGGACAAAAACGAAATTCCGAAACAAAATATTTCAGTGTGCACATGTCTACTGGCAATAGCCCTTAGGTCTTCCTCTGAGGTAGGAGGATTCAGAAAGGGAGTAGTGGAAGAAAAAGTTGCATTATTTGCGGACGATCTCCTACTATTCCTCAGAGATACGCAGACCTTCCTATGAAAGGCCATGGATATTATTAAACATTTTGGTCATCTTTCTGGGCTTACAATAAACTGGGAAAAGTCTGTATTGCTACCTGTGGATCACTTTGAAGGCCCTCTGTCGGTGGAGGCTGCCCAGATCCAAATAGCGAATAAAATGAAATATCTGGGAATAAATATTACAAAAAATCCTAAATATTATATTAAGGATAACATTGTCCCACTCCTAGCTAAATTTAGGGGAAAAATTTAAATATGTAAAAGGCTCCCACTATCTGTAGCGGGACGATGTAATCTAATTAAAATGCTATGTACGGAGTGGTTCCAAAAGACACTATTTTTAGAGAATTGATTTGGAAGGCAGACCCGGCAAGAATCCACCTGCGCACTTTACAACTACAAAGACAGACTCAGACTTCTGAGTTTCCCACTTTATGACTGATGGTGAGAATATGGGATACAGCGAAGGTATTGTTGAGGTACAGGGGATTCACAGAGTACTCCCCTTTGTGGGAGAATAGAAATCTGGGGGAAGTCCAGAAGATGGGGACACCCAAGGAATGGGAAAGGTGTGGAATTAAATTCATTAACCAGTTATATAAAGATGGCACTTTGAAGTATTTTCAGGAACTGAAAGAACAATATGCAATACCGAACCGAAGTCTTTTTTTAGGTACTTACAGGTTAGGCATGCCTTGGGAGAACAGTTTAGAGAGAGAACACTGGAATGGAGCAAGATTCCTCTTCTCCAGAAAATTATCATGGCAAAAACTTTGAAAGGCCTGATATCGAGTATTGTATATATACAAGGGGAGCCTGGGGGGGACAGAAGCCACACCATGTAGGAGGAGATGGGAACAAGATGTGGGAAGTATAACTGAAGTACAGTGGAATAGAATCCTGGAACTTGCCCCAGTGGTCTCGCTCTCCCCCTCCCAGAGGATGTCACATCTGTTTTTATTATATAGAGCTTATTATACCCACGCAAAAGCTTTTTTTGTTTGGCCGTAGGCTGGACGCCAGCTGCCCCAGGTGTGGGGAAGCAGAGGGGGGCCTAATCCATATGTTCTGGAGGTGCCCAAAGTTGTTTCGCTACTGGAGGGAGGTACTGGGAATTATAGACCAGGTATTTGGGGGGCCCCCAATCCTGGATGTTAAGCTTTGCGTCCTGGGCTTGGTAGAGGGAGAGGGAAACCCTGGAAGTACTCAAGTTGCAATTCTTAGATGCTTATTCCAGGCAAGGAAGCTGATAGCTCAGAGATGGCAATCGGTGCTACCCTTGACCAGTAGCGTATAGGAACGTGGTATGTATGAGACAATCTTGAAGGAAAAGTCGGTAAATGTTAGACAAGGTTGTATATAGAAATATGACGAGATTTGGAAATTCTGATGGGATATAAGAGGATACCCCCCTAGAGGAGAATGAAGGATGAAAATAAGAGAGGAATTTTCTGTACAAAGTCAGGGAAGGTAGAGATGGAGGAAAAAGTAGTGGTGCCAATACCTAAACAGGGAGGGTATAAGTATAATAAAGATAGGATGTGACATAAAGAATTGGGAGAGTAGTGTAAATGAGAGGGAAGAGTGGCGGATGGGGAGATGAGCTTGGAATGGATGTGATTGGGAAGGAGTTTGGAGTAACCAAATGAGGGTTGAATTGAAGATATTAGGGCTTCCCATGGAAAAAACACTTGAGAAACTTGTACCTTTTATGTTTACCATTTGTGTTTTTTCTTCTCTCATTTTTGTGGATTGGCGGGGGGAGGGGGAAGGGGATTGGGCTGTTTGTATTGCAATAAGTTTAATGGAAAATGTTTCAATAAAGATTATAAAGTTAAAAAACAAAACAAAAAGAAAAACATACTGGTAGGGAAAAAATACTTTTCCGTGGGAGGGAGTTTAAAAAGACACACGGATGTGGAATTCTCTTCCACGAGCAGTGGTGTTAGCAGGGAGCATCGATAATTTCAAAAAACTATTAGATGGGTACCTTAGAGACCACAACATACAGGGGTATACAATGTACTATTAACATAAACGCACACACACAGGTTGGACTGGATGGACTTGTCTTTTCAACCTCACCAACTATGTAACTATGTAGCTATAGGTAAATTATAAATGTGGTATACAATTTTATTTTTTTTAAAGCTTAAGTTCCTTTTCATGTGTATGTTACATAAACGTGCCTCCACTTGATGGTCAAAATACACTATATTACCAAAAGTATTGGAATGCCTGCCTTTAGACACAAATTAACTTTAATGGCATCCCAGTCTTAGTCCGTTGGCCCAACCTTTGGTGCAACCTTTGCAGCTATAACAGCTTCAACTCTGTCCACAAGTTTTAGGAATGTGTCTATGGGAATTTTTGATCATTCTTCCAGAAGCGCATTTGTGAGGTCAGGCACTGATGTTGGATGAGAAGGCCTGGCTCACAGTCACCACTCTAATTTATCCCAAATGTGTTCTACCGGGTTGAGGTCAGGACTCTGTGCAGGCCAGTCAAGTTCCTCCACTCCAAACACGCTCACCCATGTCTTTATGGACCTTGCTTTGTGCACTGATGTGCAGTCATATTGAAACAGGAAGGAGCCATCCTGAAACTGTTCCCACAAATTTGAGAGCATGAAATTGTTTAAAATGTCTTAGTATGCTGACGCCTTAAGAGTTCCCTTCCCTGGAACTAAGGTGCCAAGCCCAACCTCTGAAAAACAACCCCACACCATAACCCCCCCTCCACCAAATGATTTGGACCAATGCACAAAGCAAGGTCCATAAAGACATGGGTGAGCAAGTTTGGGGTGGAAGAACTTGACTGGCTTGCACAGAGTCCCGACCTCAACTGATAGAAAAACTTTGGGATGAATTAGAGCGGAGACTCCAAGCCAGGCCTTCTCGTCCACATCATTGACTGACCTCACTAATGCACTTCTGGTAGAATGGTCAAACATTCCCATAGACACACTCCAAAACCTTGTGGACAGCCTTCCCAGAAGAGTTGAAGCTGTTATAGCTGCAAAGGGTGGGCCAACTCAATATTGCACCCCACGGACTAAGGTTGGGATGCTAATAAAGTTCATGTGCGTGTAAAGGCAGGCGTCCCAATACTTATGGTAATATAGTGTGTATTTCAAACAGAATCACAAATGACAATAGTACATTTTTCCTATGCCTTTGGTTGAACTTTCTATAAATAATAAAGTTTAGACGATCAATGGTACTATCCACATTCACTTTTATTGCCTATTTTTCATAACGCATAATACCGTAGTGAGTTTTTTTTTTCCAATTCATTCCACGCTGAGAGTTGAAATGACCTTATTTAACTGTACATATGTCAAGTGTATCCAAAAGTGTTTTCCAATAGACAGAAAGGTTAGATGAAAAACACAATGATTCATTTTGTTTCAAAGGGATCATGCTGATTTACAGCTGCTGATCTGACTTCATAATGACAGAGCTGATTGCAATACTGGAGAGGTTTGCGTTCACATTTTAATCTAAGCCTTGGTGCCGTTGGTGACAGAAATCTATTTTACGGTGTGACAACATGTTGTTTATTAGAGCTGAGAGTTCTTGGTAATGTGTTATTCTATTGTCTCAGTTGCACTGTACCCCATGCTTATGTTTATTTTTCTGTGTTGTGCTATTTGAAAAAAAAAGACATTCTATATACATAAAATTACAGTGCAGAAATATTTTTGTCTATAAATAATAGGTATATAACTTAAAGGATAAGTCTGACTAAAAGGCATGTTTCATTTTCAGCGATATTTGATAAGTTTGATCCCCTGCTGGCTTGTTTCTTCAGAAACTTAGTAGGAAGTTGACCATTAAAATCCTTACCCTATGCTTTGATTTATGAGTTACGGTGCTTATACCGTGGTAGACACTCCAACATGATCCTCTCTGCAAGACACAAAATATTCTGCTTCTGAATTCTCTCTAACTTTTGATTAAAGCTGAACTCTAGGCACTTATAAAAGATACAAATGAATGTAGCTTTCTAATCATTCATACATAGCTGAATATATTTTTTCAAACACAAGCAGTGTAAGTACCTGGATTTTCTTTGGTATCAGTCTCTGTAAAGAAATGCTGAAGTGTGAGAGGAATAAGCAGCACAAGGAACATTCAGTGATAAGACAAGCTGTCATTCACCTCCGTAGCTGTTGGCAATGTGGAGAAAATCATCTTCAAAGGTCAGGATTAACTTGTTTTAACACTTTTTTTTACTGACATTCCAACATGATCCTCTCTGTAAGACACAACATGTTCTGCTTCTGAATTCGCTCTAACTTTTGATTAAAGCTGAACTTTAGGCACATATAAAAGATACAAATGAATGCAGCTTTGTAATCATTTATACATAACTTAATATATATATTTTTTTAATGCAAGCTGTGTAAGTTACTGAATTTGCTTTGGTATGTGCCTCTTTCAATCTTTGTACAGAAGTGCTGAAGTGTGAGAAGAATAAGCAGCACAAGGAGCATTCAGAAGTATGCCATTCACCTCTGTAGCGGAAGGCAATGTGGAGAAAATCAGCTTCAAAGGCCAGGATTAACTTGTTTTAACACTCTTTTTTACTGACATTCCAACAAGGTCCTCTCTGTAAAGCACAAAATATTCTGCTTCTAAATTCTCTTTAACTTTTAATTAAAGTTTAAATCTAGGCAGATGAAGTTTCATTCAGATAAGTTGTTCTACATGGAAAAATAGGAACAAGATTTTGGAGCGACCTTGGAAATGACTGATTGGTTTAAGATGGCACAACTAGCATCTAAATGATATAATACAAAAACAACTATGAAATTGAGGCAACGTTGGATTTTCGTGGTACGGTATAGACTTACAATGCTCTAACAGCTTTTTATAAAATTACAAATTTATTGAAAAGATCATTAAAAGATACTCAGATAGGGCAGACATATGACATACAAAAGGTACAAAGTATCCCATAGCTAAACACAACCTTAAACAATTAAATTCCTCTGGAGTGAACTGGAAAGAAATAGATGTATCGACCCACAATGAGGGATTTGATATTTGTCTTTTTCCAGTTACCGACTCTACATTTGCGGAGACACGCTTCTTCAGGATAATAATTCAGAGAAAAGTTTATGCTAAAAGAAAAACATATACATAAGAAATTGTCATATAACAAAACATAATAATATGATGATAGAGCTGCAGAAAGTAGAGAAGACCACCAGGTAACTGTCACAATGGTGAGACGCCCCACAACTACAGTCAGACCCACTACACATGGTAAATATGCTCATTAATCCCCATCTGCCATAGCCACCAGGAGGAAAATGCTATGGGCAAGAGTACTCACCAGCAGGACCGTCACTAACAGACCGGGCACCTCAAGGCCACAATGGCAGTCTCCCGGGCAAGTGCGGGAGCCAGGTGAAGGTAACATGGAATAAAAGCTGTTAAATAAAGCAAAAAAGGTATAAGGCAAAAACACCCTCTTAGGTGTTACAAATAGGGTCTCTAACAGGGGTTGGAGAATCCTCCCAATCTCCTTGAACCCTACTTATACAGTACAGCCAAATAGAAATGCAGAGGTATATAACAATACACACCAACAGAAGTCTTCATAAGGTAATAAAGGGCATGGCAGGTTGAAGAAAGAATAAGGTCCTCAAATGGGGAGCTCAGGGCTAATAGTAGACTGTTTGTAAACTGTGTTAAGAGACTCTATAAAAAATATAAAGATTAAAGAATACCCTATCAATCCTCATGTATACAAAAGGAAACGAGGGATACACCACCAACTGACCATAGATACACTCACCAGGCGCAAATGGTTAATCGCTTAGAAAATCAGTCAATCAACTTTGAAATCAGATCCTGAGAACACAAACTCAGCCACGGATCAAACAGTTGACTAGTGAACCCTGATAGAGGTAATGCCAATGCAGAAAATTAGATTTAGCCACACATCATGTAGCCAGCGATACATCCTTAAAAGAACAAACACAATCCATGGTAGACATGTGCGCCGTCAATAAATTTGTTTTGTTTCGTTTCATTTTGTACAAAAATTTATTCGTATTTCGTAATTTGTGTCCAAAATTCAATTTGGATTCATACAAAATACGAATTTTCATTAGATTCGTAAACTTTTCGCAAAATAACGAAAGTTCGTTATGATGAATTTATCATTATGAGGGGCTCCCACCACCCCTGTGCTGACTTCCTGGGTTTTTAACCTTTAGGTTCCTTTACTTTTTGTAAAAATAACGAATATTCGTTATGATGAATTTATCATTATGAGGGGTTCCCACCATCCCTGTGCTGTGCTGACTTCCTCTGATTGGTGAACAAAACACCAGTCACGTTTCTGTTGTAACGGAATTTGGATCCGAAATTCCGAAATTCGCTAACGAAATTTCCTATTTCGTATAAAATTCGTAAGCAAAGAAATTCCCATAGGGTTCCCACCATCCCTGTGCTGAGTTCCCAAGTCTGTACACCTGCTGTGTCCATTATGAGGGGTTCCCACCATCCCTGTGCTGAGCTGACTTCCTGGGTTTTTAACTTTTAGGTTCGTTAACTTTTCGTAACAATTACGAATGTTCTATATGAATTTGAATTCGAAATTCGTAAACAAAATTTTGTATTTCATACAGAATTCGTATGCATAAAAATTTGTATTTCGGATTTGTACGAATGTATGAATTTTTGATTCGTACGAAACTGATTGCACATGTCTAACCATGGTGAGCAGGGGGTATAACCACCGCTGACCCCCTAAACCAATACAAAGGATTCCTAAATTGTTATAGAGAAAACACTCACCATAGCGCTTACCCCACTGCCATCAGTGCCGTCACTCACAAACAATGGGAGACACGCTCCCATTATAAGCACCTGGCTCATGTCCAATTAATGACCTCAGCACCGTGCCAAGGCACCAGCGAATGACGTTACTGGACATGATCTTGGACTGTGCATGCGCCGTTATCGGCGCATGGGCAGTACCGCAGAGTGACTCATTCGAGGAACGTTACTTCTGTGATAAAACTGTCTGCCCATTCCAACATGGGATGGCACGTTCCAGACCCCATCTAGCGGACAGACCGGGAACAACCATCAGGATGAGAGATCACACACTCACCCAGAAAAAAACAGGCACCCGAAAGCCAAACAGCGGAGAGAACACAGTGGCCATTCCTGGTATACCAAAACACACAGGGGAGAAATGACAAGGTATAGACCATAAAATACCTACTACAAAGTATATAAATTCAAAACATATATACATATGGTATTAGTCAATTACATAGTGCCTATATAACAATAGAAAAATGATTGTCCAAGCTTAAAACACCGTAAACACAGGAGCAAAAGGCCAATCAGCACCTAAATCTCAAAATTAAGTTGTCCCAGTCACCTCCTCATGGATTTGGAGGAATAACCCCTAACACAAAAAAGGAGACTGAGGTGTTGTTGAATTTATGATGAAGACCTATATGCCTAGTAACGGGGGTAATTATTTTACCATTACTCAAATAATACGCATTATCCAAGTATGTACGTCCTACTCCCGAACTGTTGTTTAGACGGGCCATTTCCTTATGTGACACCTTAACAACTAGCCATTATCAGAATAGGCTTGGCTCTTCATCCCGCACCCTAAGGGGGACTTATCATTGTGGGAATTGTAGTCGCTGCTCTTGGGTAATGGAAGGTAGAGGTATTAACCTAACAAAAATAAAATACTGCACTATCTGTGAAACAAAAATAATTGAAATACATATGTGAATAAATTGAAAAGAACTCTGCTGCAACTTCATGTGAGACATACACAATACCATACAAAATTAAAATACAAATTGCGCTGATTGATAGTGAATAATCAAGGATGGGACCTTGAATATGTGACACATACACAAATTAGTAACTGTGCGACCTGTGAAAGGAATTAATAAATGCTCCTATACAATAGGTGAAAAAGTCACTGATTGAACCAAGACAAGTGAAGAACCAGAAAAAGTCCATGTGTTGAAGATGCTAATTCAATGTGATCTTCCACAGTGGCACACAAACAAATCACCTCAGAAAAAGTGAAAAAAGTAATAGTGCCTCCACCTCTACACATACTGCTTCTTACCAGCTGTAAATGATCTCCTGTTATGGAAGATCAGATGCGCCTATGGCTTATTACCCCGCTTCGGGACTCTGTACTGTGCTCCCAGCGTTTTCACCAAATGGATAGCCTCATATACACATGTATTCAGAATGTCCCCATGGAAAGATAATAAAGGCTTGCATAGTGTAAATCCTTATTTTATTTGATTAAAAGAAAGAAATTGCACTTACAATTCAGTTGAAATAAAACGGCATTAGAAATCAAGCCGTCCGGCTCTCAATAGCAGCCAGTTGCTTCCGGGATCTGCATACATGTGGTGACGTCAGCACATCGCTCCTCCCTACGTATGTTTCGTCACACCTGATGTCGTCCTGAGGCTTAGTCCCCCTGAGCCATGAGTGGCCAAAGGTATGCAAACTTTTGAGCTCAACTGTATAGGTCTTCATCATAAATTTCGACAACCTCTCCTTTTTTGTGTTAGAGAAGGTGACTGGGACAACTTAATTTTGAGATCCGAAACCCTTTGGATTGAAGAATCAGTCACCAGTCCCCCTGGGATCAATTAAATTAATTCCTACAAACCATTTTTGTAGGTGGCCCAATATCTGCAAATATTCTGCTTCAGAATTCTCTTTAACTTTTTGGGCAAAGCTGAATTCTAGACAGATAAAAAAGATACATGTCGGCAGTTTGTCTGCCAGTACTAGTAGCTCTGTTCCCGTTATATTATGGTAAGAAGTTGTAATTAGGTGCTAGCTTCCCTCCTCTAGTGATGTAATGGATGGAGTTAGTGCCCACATAAATGCCAGTGATGGGTGGAGCCCAGGGTAGATTGGGCACCCCAGAATTGTCAAGATGTAGTCTCCTGTAGAGTTGATATAAAAAAGGTCCTTTGCAGGGCTGAAGTGCTAGGCAAGGTGATATAGAGCATGGGAGGAATAGTTGTAGTTGCCCTGTTTCTCCTGATTTTCTTCTGAAGGTCCTGCAGCGGGGTGCTTAGGGCCTTGGAGTCCTGGGCAGAGTCCTCTGATGTGACAAACAAATGGCCACTGCCCACACCTATAACTGGCCTTTGCAGCAATGAACACATGAAAGGGCGATGCATGTCAAACAAAACCAAAGAAAATTCCCAGCTCAACTTACCAACAACCAGCCTGCAACCAACCAAATTATCCTGTCTAACAGTATGCGTTAAAAACAGGGGTTTAGTTTGAACTCATTTGCAAATACATGTATAAGCTGCAGAGCCACTTCACAGCACCCCAGTATTATGTGCAGTCCTAACTCTAAATTTTGAGAGCCTGCGTAGTAGAAGCACATGCATCAGAGTCTTCTAATGTAAGTAATAGTGAAGCTGGGGAATAAGTGTTCCATGTGGGAGCTAAAGAAAAGAACATTGGAAAGAGACTGGTATAATTATGAGAGCACCTTGATACTCTCTGACTAATAACTGAAAATTCTGTGATGTGATGATAGTAGATTAAGGCCTTGGAGGCCTGGGCAGAGTCCTCTGGTGTGGGTAATGGTGAAGCCTGATAAAGAGTGTGCCATGTGGAAGCTATAGAAAGGACATTGGAAAGAGACTGGTATACTAATGATAGGCACCTTGATACCCTCTGACTCATAGCTGAAAATTCTGTGACGTGATGATGGAGTAATGGTGAAGCCTGGGAATGAGTGTACCATCTGGGAGCATGCCATCTGGGAGTGTGCCATCTGGGAGCTACAGAAGGAGCATTGGGAAGAAACTGGTATACTAATAAGAGCACCTTGATCCCCCCTGACTCTCAGCTGAAGGTCCTGTGACTTGGTGTTGGAAGCTTAATGCTGTTGGCTTAGTATACATAGGGAAGTGGCCATAACTCTGCGATGCTCCAAAGGAGAGGAGTGGAGGTGTAGAGGTAAGATGGCTTAAAAAATGTGCCCTTGTGCTCCGCAACTGCTACACAATGGGGGTTATTTATGAAAGGCAAATCCACTTTGCACTGCAAGTGCAATTGAAAGTGCACTGTAAGTGCACTTGGAAGTGCAGTCGCTCTCAATCTAAGGGGTAGATCTGAAATGAGTGGAAGCTCTGCTGATTTTATCATCCAATCATGTGCAAGCTAAAATGCTGTTCTTTATTTTCCTTGAATGTCCCCCTCCGATCTACAGCGACTTTACTTCCAAGTGCACTTTCAGTGCACTTTCAAGTGCATTTGCAGTGCAGAGTGGATTTTCCTTTAGTAAAAAACCCCCAATGTGTAACCTTACATGTGCCGTTCCGTGCTGAAAATTCGGCTAGTATTTCAATGTGATTTGTCAAAGAAGATTTACAGTAAAATGCAAATAAATGAATTTGTATATGGACCTTCCTTTATTCTTAAATATTAAGGCATCTGGCCAGAAATGTCTTGAGCGGGCCTCGGGCCAGGAGTATGACACAATATGGTGGAGAGTTTAATTCAACAACAGGTTGGTGGTTGTCCTATCTGAGAAAAAGCTGGCACCAAACTGTAAAAAGCTATCAAACCGTAGTCTTCCTTCAGACACAGAGCCTCTGACATAAGGAAGGAAAAACTTGCCTCTACCAAGATGTCCACTTCCACACAGAGATACAGTACAAATCAAGGCATGGTAAATTGATAATAATGAAACAATGAGTTGTAGGGAGATCACAGGCAATATTGGAGACCAGTCCTTTTTCTGAACACAGCTTCCAGAATTTGGTTCCTCCTTTGAAGAAACCTCACATTGGTGTTTTATTTATTAAGATGCAATTGCTGTAATTCACTAGTAAAAACAGACTTGTTCTTCCTGCATTAAATTAAACGAGTTTGCAAATAAACATATAGACATACATTGTACACATACAATTTGTTTTAAATTTACTTTAAATATCATATTAAAAAAACTAAAACATTTGTTGTATGAATTCTAAAGTACTAAATTTACATATTCCTGAAGCCAAACATTGTTTTATTTAACAAATGTGGTGATATAGACTATTTTGTAGTGGAAATTATATTGTAGCAAGTGTAAAAGGCATAATGGAAAGTGGAGCATTATCAATAAAAAATGAAAAATAATAAAAATCATTATTTTCTACAATATTTTCTGTTGTACATTACTTTAAGGATTGCTAATAAAACTGTAGTATATTCTGCAGAAAAATATGTATTTAGATCTAGATATTAAAAAAGGGATATTCCTCTGTTAATTAAAAGATAAACTCCAAGCAAGAAGCTAAAGGCAGGCAATTATAGGAGGCTTATATATAAACAGGTATTAGGTACTTATACTATGTTCATAATAATTTAAAGCGAACCTTTTACTTTGCTGATTTAGTACAACTTAAAGAGGAACTGCAGTCTACTCACATAATTTGTAATAAAAACATCTTTGCCATTCTGAAGTTTCCTTCCAACCACTTTGCATATTATTTTATATATACTGGGATTCTGTACTTGCCAAATATGCTGCAGAAATCTCCCTCCACTGAGTTTGGCTGCAACCATTTTAACTGTGGGCAGTTGAAGCTGCTGCCTGTTCACTTCCTGGATTTACACAGACACACAAAGAAACCTTCAGCTCTGCAGCCCTCATTGGCCCTCTTATGATTCATCTCCAATCCCTTTCTGGCAAACTCTCAGGAGAGAGCGAGAGAGAGAGAGCTGTGATGTCATAAGCCTAGGCTTTTTACCAGACAAGAAACAGGAAGTGGGCTGTATAAGTTATTTACTGGCAGAAAAAAAATGTTCTACTATCCAATCTTAACACAACAAGGGCAGAAAATTTAATGAAAAAATGGAAAAAAATGAAAAAAATGAAAAAATGACTGAAGTTTCGCTTTAACAGGTTGTCTTTAAAACGGCTCCCTAACCACCAAAACTCATACACTGTTCTGGTATAGCAGAACTGAAAAAGATACATGTCAGACAGTGTTTTGGCGTTTATATATGGTTAATGACCCCCCCCCCCCCCACCCACCCACCCTTATCCTTTATGTGACTGTGTTCGTGCTTGGCGATTGGCTTCTCAGAAACAAGCGCTGCATCCTGGGAGGGGTAAGGCTACATGCTGTACCATATCTGAAACCACTAGGTCTTGTCCAAAGGAAAGGGGTGACTGGAGAACAAAGTGAAGTGGAAGGTGGAAGGAGGGGCTTACAATAGAACTTTTCTGTCACCTTGATAAAGGGGTCCTTGAGCAACCCCAAAACATCTATGTCCATGCTATATTGGCAAAGTTAAGCAGCTTAGACTGCTAATGATGGCATGCTGGCATCTGTTTTGCTCTTCATCTGCCTTAAATGGACAAAGTTAGAGGTCCTTGTACCTGACACTGAAAGTATATTTACAGTCAATATTTATTTTTTTGTTTTGGATAAAGTAGAGAAGGGCTAAAACCCTTGTTAGGCTTTTATTGCTATAAAGTCCACATAAAAGGAGCATTCCATTCAATACTAGATCTTGTTTTCATGGGAGCTCAAAGTTAATGCCACCGATGGTGTTGTACCAGAACCAAATGCAAAGATGCAAAGTCACCAGCACTCAAAATAGATGAGTTTCACATGTTTATTGTGAAGACAGTGTCACATAATGCATAAAAAACCCACATTTATGGGGCTCATAGAGTCCCTTTTTTAAGGCAACATAGTGATATCACTATGTTGCCTTGAGAAAGAGACCCTGCAAGGCCTCGAAATGCCGTCTTCACAATAAACACGTTAAACTCATCTATTTCAGTAACATATCCAAACCTATGGCTCAGATCAAGACTCACTCCTTTCAACCCAGATGCTGGCTACTACACCGCTTCTCCACGCTTAGTCAAAAGTAAATATAAGCCACAATCCAAAACTTAGCTCTTCTTTATATTTAATTTGTCAAAACATTAAACTGCATACATTGATGTCTCCACCCAAAACCACCTTTTTCATCTATTTGAAGTACTAGTGACTTTACATCTTTGCATTTGGTTTTATTGCTGTCTGTACCCTCGAAAAATCACTCAGAGTGTTCTCTTTGTTCTGGTGGCTATTGTCACCAGGACTGAAATTGAGGACAAATCCCAACATTTGCAGTTGTTACACTTGTTCTTCTGACAGTGGACAGTTCCCCATTTTGTATACATTTGCTTTCTGACATGAAGTAAAGGGGAAAATTCCCAAAGTCAAATAAAAATAAACACATGACTGAATTCATTTGTCTTTTTTACATCTTTGGCATTCAGTTTTTGGCTCGGTTCACAATGCTGTGACATGGGATCCGACTTGTGAGATCCCAAGTCAAGTCAAACTCAGTGATCCCCTATGAGAGCCATCTTAACTCATACAACAAAAGTTGCTTCGACTTTAGAAAAGGTTCCTGACTTGGGTGTAATTTCAGCCCTTGCACGGGCTCCTAAATATAGCATCCAAGTCGGATCAAGTATCCAAGTCGGATCAAGTCCGAAGGAAGTCATAGGTAAAGTCGTACGACTATCGCAGCAGGGTGAACAGAGCCTTAGGGCTCTTTCTCACGGGGCGGATCAGTGATGATCCGCCCCGTGAACACCCGCTTGCTCAGCGGGGATCACTCCGCCGATCCCCGCTGAGCAGGAAAATGACAGGTCCATCGCTGCACGCTGTGCAGCTACGGACCTGTCAGAGCGCCGCTCTCCCCTATGGGGGGATCGGATGATGACGGACCGTAGTGTCCGTCGTCACCCGATCCGATCCGAAAACGGATGGAAAAGTAGGTTTTTCCTCCGTTACACTTTTCGGATCGGAGTGGGGTCGGATGTCAGCGGACATGTCACCGCTGACATCCGACGCTCCATAGGAATGAATGTATGTCCGTTTTTCATCCGAAAACGGAAGGATGAAAAACGGACATACGGATCCCTCGTGTGAAAGAGGCCTTAAGGTGTGTTTATTTATTTATATTAGATATTTACAATAGGAAATTAAAATGCTATGTAACAAGGCTAGGAGAGCCAGCTTTGACATTCATTCATTCATTCAAAATGATTGCATCTTGCTTCCCAATTTCTCCAAAGAATGTATCAACATATGATGTGTATTAGCTAGAAGAAACCTACATATTTACAGTTTTTTCTGAAAGTTAATCAATCAATTGAACATTTGATTTCTTTTTTTGTCTAATTGCAACGTAATCAAAGACACAACATGGTGGTTTCAATCAAACCGCAAGGAGATGGAATAGAAATCACCAGGATCAAATGCAGTCCAAGAGTCCAGTCACTTTCTATTCTATTCTATTTATTTGTACCATAGTTAAAATTTCACACATTGAAAGGCACATTTGATCTGTACAGACCCAATTTTGTCCTCACAGTTGACTGAATTCTGGTGGTTGATCGCACTCATGGGCAATAGATTGCTTCGTTTCATGATTACTGAAATTGCATTTGAGATTCCCAGTGGCTCAAAAGTAGCTTAAACTTACAAAAAAAATGTTACATTTACATACATATATACTGTATATATTCTTCGTTCATGTCTAAATACATGAGCCCTGCATATTTTTATTTGAATTTTGTGTATTTCTTTTAGATCTGTACAGTAATCCAGTGTGAAACTGTACCTCTGTGCAGAAACTTGTAATAAAGACTGGTCCATGCTGCTCTTCATCCTTCTGCGAGGTGACTGGTCTGGTCTCCGCCCCTCCTGTATTTTTCTGCAGGCAGCCTGCAGCAGATAGAGACTGCTAGGCCCCTCCCACAGCTCTACTCTCTGCACAGTATAAGCAACACAGTGATGATGTCACTTCTACTTTCATCAGGTAATATCTGAATTTATTTATATAATGTATAGTTTTTGAGGAGTATATTTAATTTAAAATGTTTGTGCTCGGAGCTCAGCTTTAAGAACTTGAATATTAATATACTGTAATAGCAAAAAAAAAAAACCCTTTCGCTAAAGAGATGTTATCAACAACAAACCGCTGGCTAACCTCTGCTATTATGGTGCTATAATGGGTCTATCAACATCATTGCTGAGGTTCATAAGGCAAATATAAAAAAAAAATAGAAATCCTTCTCAAAGCATGTCTAAAGTCAAACCTTTTTGTTGTGGATAGAATAAAGCATGCTTAAAACTCCCGTCAGTTTTTTGGCATCTGTGTTCAATTGAGGAACTTTTCCTTTACCTCCTGTCCCATTGACTCAACAAAATCTCTTCAAAGTGAAGAAAATTATATCTTACGTCCCTTTCACACAGGTGATCCGATCAGTTCCGCCAGTTTGGACCCTTCAGTCTCTTCTATGGAGCAGCAGATGTTAGTGGACACTTCTCCGTTGACACCTGCCGCCACCCGATCTGATCTTGTCCCCCAGAAACAGATGGATGGTGGTCTTATTCCTGAGCCATCTGGCTGATTGGATTGGATGGCACTGGATAGAAATGGGCAGGCGGTCTGTTTCGATCCGATTGCCCCATAGAGGAGAGTGGGACTGTGTCTGTGTCTGCTCTGCATAGTAGAGCAGAAACAGACCTGTCATCTGCCTGCTCAATGGGGATGAGCGAAGAGATCCCCCACTGAACAAGTGGATTCTGCTTCACAGAGGCGCCCGTCACTGAAAAAAATGCCCTGATTGGTAAATTTCGTCTCTATTCCTGTTGCTGTGACAACCCAAAATTGTGGGTTGTCACTGAAATTTTGGACTTTCAGACCTGGTTCACACCAGTGCGATTTGTCATGAGATTTGACAGTGCAAAATCACATGACAAGTCACATCCAATTGCCGGAAATGGAACAGTTCAATTGTTGTGACTCAAGTCGCAGCAACTTTGAAAAAGGTGCCTGCACTACTTTTTTTTGCAATTTCATTGCGACTTCCATTGGCTTCTCTTAAATGAAGTTGCAAGCTGCAGTAAAGTCAAAGGTCCAAATCTCACTGATCTGCGGCTTTGAAATCTCACTGAAGTAGCACGATTGCAAATCCACGTTGGTGCGAACCAGGGCTCAGTCCCAGCGACAATGGTTACTAGGAGAAGTAAAGAAAGTAAATGTCCCTTCCCTACTCCATCAAAAACAAAAATAGATTTTTTTGGCTTTAGATACATTTTATTAAAGTGGTTCCAAAAGCAGAAGGTTTTTTATCTTAATGCATTGTATGTATTAAGATAAAAAAAAAACCTTCTGTGTGCAGCTCCTCCCTCAACCCCCCTAATACTTACCTGAGCCCCATCTAGATCTCGGCTGTCCTAGACTCTCCCTCCTCATTGGTTGAGACAGAAGCAGGTGCCATTAGCTCCTGCTGTTGTCAATCAAAGTCAGTGAGCCAAAGATGAGTGAGAGGGGGTGGGGTCAAGCTGTTGCTCCATATCTGAATGGATACACAGAGCAGCATTTTGGGTGCCCCCATAGCAAGCCGCTTGCTGTGGGGGCACTCGGCAAGATGGAAGGGCCAGAAGCACCAGGGAGGGACCCAAGAAGAGGAGGATCTGGACTGCTTTGTGCAAAACCATTACACAGAGCAAGTAAGTATAACATGTTTGTTTATTTTAAACAAAAAAATAGACTTTACAATCACTTTAACCGCTTACAGACCACCCCACGTACATTTACTGCGACAGGGTGGCTGCTCTGCGCCAGATCACATACTTAGTATGTGATCTGACACTTCCGGTTCTGGGGAGTGAGTGCACGCCTCTGGCGACCCGCTCCGGCTTTGATTTGTAACAGCAGGAGCCAAACAGCTCAAGACTCGATGCCCCCCAGGACCCGTCGATCATTTGGGGCACAAGCAGAACAACAATCTGCCTATGTAAACAATGCAGATTGTTGTTCTGTTAGCAGGGAAAACTTTGATCCTGAGTTTCTGCTAAGCAGAAAACAGTTCTTTGCTTTCCCCTAGTAAAATCATCTCCCCCACAGTGAGTAAGCACAACCTAGGCATACAGTTAACTCTTTAATCGCTCCTAATGTTAACCTCTTCCCAGCCAGTGTCATTAAAACAGTGACAGTGCATATTTTATAGCACTAATCATTGAATTAGTTTCACTGGTCCCCAAAAAGTGTCAGGTGTCTGATTTGTCTGCCCCAATAACGCAGTCCCACTATAAGTGGTGATCACCACCATTACTAGTAATCAATAAATAAAAAGATCCTAAAGTTTGTAGACGCTATAACTTTTTGCGCAATATACACTTTTTGGGATTTTTGTTTTACCAAAAATATGTAGCAGAATACATATTGGTCTAAATTGATGAAGAAATTCGATTTTTTAAATTTTTTTATTGGATATGTTTTATAGAAGAAAGTAAAAAATATTGTTTGTTTTTATTTTTTCAAAATTGCCTGTCTTTTTTGTTTATAGTGCAAGAAATAAAAACCACAGAGGTGATCAAATACCACCAAAAGAAAGCTCAATATGTGGGAAAAAAAGGGCAAAACTTTTATTTGGGTACAGCCTCACACAACCGCGCAATTGTTAGTTAAAGCAATGCAGTGCCGTATCGCAAAAATGGCTTAATCATGAAGGGGGTAAAACCTTTCTTGAGCTGAAGTGGTTAATATTACAATAATAAATCTATAGTAGAAGTAAAATAAACCAAAACTTACCCAAGTCTTAAAATGTCCATGGTGGTGTAAAGACATGAATCCATCTTAAAAAATATAGAAGTAACAGTAGTTTTATTCTTTCGTTATCATACGGCTCATGAAATGTATTCTTGGCTTTGAGCGTGTTTGGAGAGCAAGGCCGGTTCTAGACCTTGGAAGTGAAGGCAAGAACCTGACAGAAGTAGAACCAGATACCTATGAAAAGCTCTCTATTTTTTTTTTTTTTAATGTTTAGATCGAGAGAAAAACATATTTGACAGTGTAACCTCCTCTAGGTTCTACTTCTCTTAGGTTCTTGCCTTCACTTCCAAGGTTTAGAACCGGCTTTGCTCTCCAAGCACGCTCAAAGCCAAGCCCAGCTCTCTTACTATATGTTTTCTTTATTAATCATTTTAGAGCTAAATCTTGATGCCGGCTCACATTCAACATCTTCTATGGCAAGCAAGGTCTATCTGTTATTGTTACCATGTCGACTCATTTTATGATAATTAAGATATTCTCATTAGGCATCATTAGAGCGTGACCTCTTTTTGACCTGTCACGTCAGTTCAGCTATGATGTAAATTAACTTTTAATATTCCTAAACACTTATGTTCCTACTAACAAAAAATGAAATGGTGCATTGCTTGGAAATCTATGTAGTGCTTCTAGCATGGTTTTATCTTTATGACACTAACGATAATCCCTTGTGTAATTAAGTATGGAGTGGTTATGCATGCAGTTTGCAGTCCATGACAAGTCTCATAGAAAATACATCACTATTAGCCACAGGTGAATTCGTTTAGAAAGATTAATGACTGCACCTGAATTTTAATGTCTTCGTAGAGATGCAACACTGAATCCTTAATTAAAAACTTGAATGACGGGTACGGTTTATTTAACATCGCAGTAAGATTTTTTTTTATTTTATTTTAATTCTTTTGGTGTCTGCAGTGGTGAAATTTTGCTTTGGTGGAGTGTTTAGATGTGATGACTGATGTACAGTATGTGCTTGAAGGTCAACTCAAGCAAAAACAAAAAAAAAATCAGGTATAACTATGTCATATGAACAGTTATTATTCTCCGTTCTGGTTTATGTTTTCTTGGAATGCGCTGAAAAAAGACGTGCTGAAAGAATTTTTTTCTTCAAGGCTTTGTGTCTGTGGCAAGGCCATTTACAGACAATGAAGTTGGATTTAGCAGAAAAGAGGGTGGTGTTTTGTGACATGTTGTTTGAGACCAACTTCCTGTTTCTTGGTATGATTCTTTTCTTATTTTTCGCTGAGTGTATAATACCATAATATAATTTTGTAGTACCTTTAAAGGCTAAGTTCATCTTTCAAAACCTGCAACGGAGGAACACTAACATCTTATATGGATACATTGGTCAATTCCTAGCCCTATATTTCTATATCCCACTGACTTGGGAAGGACTATCTCAAGGTAGACAACGTTATCTATTTTTAACCACTTCAGCCCCGGAAGGATTTGCCCCCTTAATGACCAGACCATTGGTGTCTGCAGTGGTGAAATTTTGCTTTGGTGGAGTGTTTAGATGTGATGACTGATGTACAGTATGTGCTTGAAGGTCAACTCAAGCAAAACAAAACAATTCAGGTATAACTTTGTCATATGAACAATTATTATTCTCCGTTCTGGTTTATGTTTTCTTGGAATGCGCTGAAAAAAGACATGCTGAAAGAATTTTTTTCTTCAAGGCTTTGTGTCTGTGGCAAGGCCATTTACAGACAATAAGGTTGGATTTAGCAGAAAAGAGGGTGGTGTTTTGTGACATGTTGTTTGAGACCAACTTCCTGTTTCTTGGTATGATTCTTTTCCTATTTTTAGCTGAGTGTATAATAACATAATATAATTTTGTAGTACCTTTAAAGGCTAAGTTCATCTTTCAAAACCTGCAACAGAGGAACACTAACATCTTATATGGATACATTGGTCAATTCCTAGCCCTATATTTCTATATCCCACTGACTTGGGAAGGACTATCTCAAGGTAGACAACGTTATCTATTTTTAACCACTTCAGCCCCGGAAGGATTTGCCCCCTTAATGACCAGACCACTGGTGTCTGCAGTGGTGAAATTTTGCTTTGGTGGAGTGTTTAGATGTGATGACTGATGTACGGTATGTGCTTGAAGGTCAACTCAAGCAAAACAAAACAATTCAGGTATAACTTTGTCATATGAACAATTATTATTCTCCGTTCTGGTTTATGTTTTCTTGGAATGCGCTGAGAAAAGACGTGCTGAAAGAATTCTTTTCTTCAAGGCCTTGTGTCTGTGGCAAGGCCATTTACAGACAATGAAGTTGGATTTAGCAGAAAAGAGGGTGGTGTTTTGTGACATGTTTGAGACCAACTTCCTGTTTCTTGGTATGTTTTTTTTCTTATTTTTTGCTGTGTGTATAATAACATAATATAATTTTGTAGTACCTTTAAAGGCTAAGTTCATCTTTCAAAACCTGCGACGGGGGAAAACTAACATCTTATATGGATAAATCGGCCAATTCCTAGCCCTATATTTCTATATGCCACTGACTTGGGAAGGACTATCTCAAGGTAGACAATGTTATCTATTTTTAACCACTTCAGCCCCAGAAGGATTTGCCCTGTTAATGACCAGGCCATTTTTTGCGATACGGCACTGCGTCTTTTTAACTGACAACTGCGCGGTTGTGCAATGCTGTATCCAAACAAAATTCAGGTCCTTTTTTTCTCACAAATAGAGCTTTCTTTTGGTGGTATTTGATCACCTCTGTGGTTTTTATTTTTTGCACTATAAACAAACAAAGAGCAACAATTTTGAAAAAAAAAAAAACTATACTTTTTGCTATAATACATATCCAAAAAAATATATATATGACAAAAACTAATTTATTCATCAGTTTACGTCAATTTATATTCTTCTACATATTTTTGGTAACAAAAAAATTGCAATAGGCATATGATTGGCTTGCCCAAACGTTATTGCGGCTACAAACTATGAGATAGATTTAGGGACGTTTGTTTATTTTTTATTGTTTTTACTAATAATGGTGGCGATCTGCAATTTTTAGTGGGACTGCGACATTGCAGCGGACAAATCTGCCGCCAAATGACACTTTTTGGGGACCAGTCACATTATTACATTGATCAGTGCTATAAAAATGCACTGATCAATGTAAAAATTACACTGGCAGGAAAGGGGTTAACACTAGGGGGCAAACAGGGGGTTAACTGTATTCCCTCAGCGTGTTCTAACTGTAGGGGGATGGGCTGGCAGGGACATGACAGAGATCACTGTTCCCGATCACTGGAAACAGTAGATCTCTGACATGCCCCCTGTCAGAACGGGGAATCGCCTTGTTTACAATGGCAGTTCCCTGTTCTGCCTCTCTAACAGGTGATCGCAGATCTCCGGCAGACATCAAGTCCGCTGGACCTGCGGGCACTCTCCCGCAGTGTGCAGCAGGAGCAAGAGCGCACCGCCGCCGGCGTGCACCCACCCGCAACTACACCTGCGCAAGCCGCTGCACAGGTATGGCGATTCACGCAGGAGAGCTGACCTGCAACAGTATATCTGCATGAGTAGGTCGGCAAGTGGGTAATTTTTGAATAGGTAGAGGTAATTGATGTTGTTATTGTAACCTACTACTATTTTTCAATAAAGCTGTGATTTTATAACTTTCAACCAATTAATCCGCTATGTGACTACCTGTGTAGACCCTTTTGTCTTAATTTTTTGTAAGACCAGCTGACCTCATTAGTAGACACCCTGCAACATCTATTCTCAGCTGGTCAACTCCTTCCTGTGTCATGACCTAAAGTCTGTCCAGGAAGTAAGGCAGAATTAATGGAGCAGTGTTTTCAAACAGCCATGAGGACAGTGAGGTTTGCGTGTGTAGAATAAATAGAAAACTTTTTTTATTTTTGCAAAAGAAGTACATTATTGCTTTTTGGTTCATAGGGGAGCTGGAATATAGAAAAAAAAGGTGAACAAAGGGGAACTTAGCTTTTAAAGCAAATTAATTGTGCTCCTCTTATCTTAAAAAAGTTTCCAAAGTACTACATACTTTCTTTATATTCCAGCACGGCCCTCTGTATTCTCTTCTGGCTGCCAATTTCAAATCCAGAGATGATAGAAGTTTAGCATTAAATATATGGAGTAATAAGATAATAGTTAGCCAGCATCTCTGATAAAAGTTGTGTATGACCATAAAGAGCTCTTACATGCTGAAATTAGGAGCAGAGATGGTTGATTTTAAACCATTTTTATTAGTAACAACAATGTTAATAAAGAGAAAATAAGCAGCAGTCCAAATAATGCAACAATATACAGGTAGGTCCCCGAATTACGAACCTCCTACTTACAAACGGGTGGCGGTGTTGGCGGGCACATCGGAAAACATCAGAAAACGGCATTGGAAAACATTGGAAAACAGCGGAAAACACTGGAAAACGGCATTGGAAAACAGCGGAAAACATCAGAAAACGACGTCTCTGCCATTCCACGCCTGCGCTTCCGACTTACGAACAAATTCCTACTTAAGAACAAACAGGCAGTCGCTAACCCGTTCGTAACTCGGGGACTGCCTGTATAAACTTCAGTTGTACAAATAAAATAAAAAAGTGTCCATGTGCAAAATAGAACTCAATCTTAATAATGTAACACCAAAAAAATGAAGGAATGATCCTTACAAAGCTGCTTATTTTCTCTTTATTATATTTTAACTGGGTTTAACTCATGGTTTGTTAAGTGGCCGCTATCTTTCCTTATTTACACCGAGCGCTGATTTTACGCTCTTTTACAATGTATATAAGCCCCACCCTCTACGTCTTGTGATTGGCTCACTGGTCGTGATTGACAGCAGTGCTAGCCAACGGCTTCTGCTGCTACCAAAAGTCAATCAGGTGTGTGAGTCCCCCGGAGAACCAAGAATAGAATGCATAAAGGTAAAAAGCCCTGTACCTTTGCAACCACTTTAAGATGAGAGGAGTAAAAAAAAGAAATGGAGTCGATCTTTTTTTTTTTCAAAAGAAATGTTTCCAAAGTAGCTCGCTGAGTAAGAGCTTCCAACTTCTACTTTGTGTTGACCTCAAATGTGCATTTTCCAAGCACATTTTTCAGAATTTGATTAAGTGACATTTAGAATCTTGTTGTGAAAACGATTTTGCTGATATCACTCCTCTTTTTCCAAATTTTAATATTAGATTACTGATGTCACAAACGTCAGTTGTTCAAAAGATGCAATTATTCCCATGCAGTACTGTCAAATTCTGCCCCTTATGTGTTCATTCCTATTATATAAGCCAAGCTTCTCACTGCATTATTCAATATATTGTTATAAAACACATTCCTAACATCTTTGTTTATTTGCACGAAGCTGCTTTAAAACACCAAAAATAATTGTTTTGCTAAACACGTGTTCTTCAAATTGTCTAGTGCAATTGACACTTTCTTCAACTATAACAATCCCTGTAGAAGTAGAAATATGTTTTTTTTTTTTAATCAACCTTTTAATTAATAACACATTTAAATAAGAGGACCTAAGAGAATTCCTACTGTGCAGCAAACAAGCTGATAAAGATGGTCCTTGCCTTGAATCTGTATTCAGGTGTCTGTCAATCACTGACGAGGCAAGCAAATATAATCTAATCTAATCTGAACCCAATTATTTTACCAGTTTTGTAACAAACGAAATTCATTTTGTTCTGCTGCACAATTCACCAAATTTGTGATGTCCACATTAGGCCCCTATGGCCCAACACTTCTCCATCTTGGTGTAACACATAAACACATAACAGGCTGATTTACTAAAGGAGCTGAGACTGTTCACACAAAAAAAGAGTGAAGACTCACTTCAGTTATCCAGCGATGTGCACATATAATAAAAAAAATAAGAATTGATAAATTGAAGTAAATTTTCAATAAGGATGATTTGAATGTTCCTGGCTGGGTTCCATTTAAGCCAGGTTCACAGAACATGAGTAAATTGTGGGTACATTTTGGGTGCCAAATCTGAGCCTCACTGAAGTTAATAGAGGCACATGACAAAAAAGCAGTATTGTCCAATAACTTGGGTAATAGACAGGGAGCTGTCAAAAATGCCATGGGGGCAATGGGCACTGCCCTGGGGGACAGGTACTGAAAAAAATAATAATAAGCAGCAATAATAATAAGCAGCAATTTTAATAATGTTTGAGCCACTTTAAGACCAGCTGCCGCAATTATTACTGTACGTTGCTTCGTGCAATAGTTACAGTGGGTGCGCGCACGGCACCGGAGGCGCGGCACTGGCCACGATGTCTGCCAGGCCACCCGCGATCGCTCCACAGAGAGCCAAAATGGGGATCTGTCAATGTAAACAAACAGATCCCCGTTCTGTCAGGGGAGTAGAGAGAGATCGTCTGTTCCTAGTGATCAGGAACAGCGATCTCTCTCTACTCCCGGTAAGTACACTCTCCCCACAGTTAGAAACACCTCACAGGGAACACATTCAACCCCTTGATCGCCCCTTAGTGTTAACCCCTTCCCTGCAAGGGTCATTTATACAGTAATCAGTGCATATATTGATATATATTGATATATGAATGTCACTGGTCCCAAAAAAGTGTCAAAAGTGTCCGATATGTCCGCCGCAATATCACAGTCCTGCTAAAAATCGCTGATTACCGCCATCACTAGTAAAAAAAAAAATAATAATAATAATAAAAATGCCATAAATCTATTGCCTATTTTGTAGACGCTATAACCTTTGCACAAACCAATCAATATACGCTTATTGCAATTTTTTGTTAACCAACAATATGTAGAAGAATACATATCAGCCTAAACTGATGAAGAAATTAGTTTTTTTACTTTTTTTTGGATATTTATTATATCAAAAAGTAAAAAATATTGTTGTTTTTTTTTTTTTTTTTTTTTTATAAATTGACACTCTTTTTTTTGTTTATAGCGCAATAAATAAAAAAGGCAGAGGTGATCAAATACTACCAAAAGAAAGCTCTATTTGTGGGAAAAAAGGACATACATTTTGTTCGGGTACAACATCGCATGACATTGCAATTTTCAGTTAAAGCGACGCAGCGCCATATCACAAAAAATGGCCTGGTCATTAAGGGGGTAAATCCTTCCGGTCCTTAAGTGGTTAAAGTATCGCTAAAGACAAAACTTTTTTTTTTAGTTGTTTGGAGTGGAGAGGGATTAGAATGCTTGTTGGTTTTTATTGCTGTCTTTGCCCCTGTTAAGGAGATTCACCCTTTCTATTTGTTCTGTTTACCATTATCTTTGAAAGTGAAAGTAACAGAAAATCCCAAATTTTGGGTTATCCCCAGAAAAGTAACGGAAGGGAAAATTTTCAATGGGGCACTAGTTCTGGTGACCTGGGGGTCCCCAAGGAATTCCCTTAATTTGCAGAGATTTCCTTTCACTTCCTGTTTCAGCTATGGGGCCGGAAGTGAAAGAAAATCTCCTTCACAGATGGTGAAAAAAAAATTTGACATGGATTATAACTCTTCCTTGCTCTATCCAAAATGAAACAAAACTTTTGCCCATAGTTCTACTTTAAGAGCAACTTTCAAAATTAATTCAGAATTATTTTAAAAAACATGCCTCGACCTGCCTGTGAAGTTGCACATTTGGATATAAAATCTACTACAGCAAAACTGCCATTTACAAAAAAGAAAAATGCAGGTTAAATTGCTGGCAAATGACAACTTTAGTGGCTAGGAATTCCCTTCACCTATACTAGACATATATCCTAGGTGGGGGACCCCCACACAAAAAACCCTAAAAATACATACCAGGCTCATTCATGCAGCGAGGTAGGCCAAGAAAAAGGGGAGGGGGGTTGCACCCCCCACCCCTCCCCAAACCAAACCAGACCACATGCCATTAACATAGGTGACAGGACCCATGTTGATGAGGACAAGGCCTCTTCCCCCAACCCTGACCTGGTGGTTATGGGGGGCTGCAGGAGGGGGGCTTATCAGAATCTGAGAGCCCCCTATAACAATAAGCAACTAATCTGTCATGTATAGTCCAGGGTTCGGGGGAATGCCTAAAGAGCCAAAAGTCAATTCAAACTTCGGACCATGCATTGAACACACCCATAATCTTCAGTCTTTTTTTGAGTGAACATTGTCAAAATCAATTTTGCCAATATACTTTTCTGAGTTATAATATTAGATTTCTAATATCACAAATACCAGTCAACAGATGCAATTATTCCCATGTAGTACTGTAAAAGGCGACCCCTTATGTGTTCATTACTCTTATATAAGCTGAGCTTCCCACTGCATTATTCAATATATTGTTATAAAATGCATTGTTAACTTCATTGTTTATTTGCACAAAGCTGTTTAAAAACACCAAAAATAATTGTTTTGCTAAACGTGTTCTTCAAATTGTCTTGTGCAATTGACACTTTCATCAGCTATAACAATCCCTAAAGAACTAGAAATATATATATATATTATACAACCTTGTAATAAATGCACATGATTGGGTATTCTTTGCAAAGTAGATTCTCAACATATTCACTAAGCTTAATTAATATTTTCCTTTCATAAATCAACCACACAATGTTCATTCCATTCCAAGTAGAGGCTTATTAACTAAAGGAATTCAGGATATTTATTGGAAACAAAAAGAGGGAAATCCAATTATGAGAAAAGTCAACCCCTATTTATTTATTTTTATTTACAAGATTGGATGAAATTAACCTACATTCTCTACCTTTTTAAATCAATTTTGCCTAATCAGTTGGGTTGAATGAAACTATAAGTTATA
This sequence comes from Lithobates clamitans, assembly GCA_037952925.1. Taxonomy (NCBI): domain Eukaryota; kingdom Metazoa; phylum Chordata; class Amphibia; order Anura; family Ranidae; genus Lithobates; species Lithobates clamitans. Next base: position 1,704,457 of record JBBGZY010001079.1, on the reverse strand, counting down.
ATTTTACACATTTTTACCATTTTCGCAAAATACATTGGCATCAATAGAGAAAGTGAACTCAAGGTATATTTTAATGGTTTTAGAGATTGCAGTAGGTTTTAAATAGCTACCGAGGGTTGCAAAAGTTCTGTTTGGTTATCTTGAATCAGCTCTTTTGCCAAAGAAGGCCGCTCACTGCCCTAATTATTTTCCATTCTTTTCTACAGCAGGAAAAAGAATAATAATAAAAAAAATGTAGAGTATCAATACACAAATAATAATGATACACACAAAAGGGAAACACAATCACAAATAAAAAGGACACTAAATTAAATAAACTAACTATCTTAAATATACCTTTCCCCACAAAAAAAAAAATACATTCTCTGAATAAAAGAAAAAAAAATCACCTAAACAGCTCATTGAGTGAAATCAAGAGATTCCACCTCAGTAATTTTATGGCTATTTAAATTTTGTCAAAATGAATCCACACATTACTACTCGGCAATGGTGATGAGTAAACTGAGCAAGGTTTGATTACCTGGACCTTAGCCAACACAATTGAAAAAAATTGTGAACCCCAAGTATAGCGGTGAACCATATTGAAGTCTATGAGAGCTGAATCTTCCAATTATGTTCTGTACTTGTTCAAGACCTATATACAAACTATAGTGGAAAAGGGCATAGGTAGCTAGGCAATGCCATTGGTGACATGTACAAATAAAAAAAAAAAAAAAAAGAAATAAAAAAAAAATACCATCCAGTGGGGAGCAGCTTTGGGGAGCAGCTTTTTTATATATATATAGATATATAGAGAGAGAGAGAGAAAGAGAGAGAGAGAGAGAGAGAGAGAGAGATATTTAAAGTGCAAAATTACCAATATACAAATCCTTTAAAGATCAAGGTTGGGGGATGTCTAAAACCTGCATGTGAAATGGCACACCTGCTGTACCATGTAATATAGGAAAAATTACATTTCTAAAAGAAAACATTTCAATTGCTGCTACATGACATTTCCCAGTTGCTTCCTTCTGTTTGTAAATGAAGTGACCGGAGATTTCACTCAACACCTTTACCAGACTCTAATTCTAGATGAAGGTCTGGTATGGATTGTAAGGTGTGGCCAGATGAAAAAAAGTATGTAGACCCTTGTCCCTGTGGGGTGGGGCACTGAGTGTGCCGGGGGGGGGGGGCACTTACAAAGCACCATGTCTCCATATTGATGGAGACAAAAGCCTCTTCCCCTCATCCTTAACGGGGCATATGTGGAGGTCTTGCAGGAGGGTGTACTGTATGTTCAAATTTCTAAATTAAGAATAAAAATTGGGTGAAATTATCTGCTGGGTGTGGCTTTGCTCACTTTTGGAGACTATGAAACCAATCAGAACTAGCCATTGTCATGACATCTCACCCCAATTATAAGGGATTATGTCATGTTGGTCTTCCTTCTGGAAGCAAAGGTAAAGTGGAGTGCAATAAAGATAGGAAATCAACTGTGTAGAAACAGTTAACCACTATAGCAGTTCCTGTTTCCCAATTTCTTTATTCCCCTCTTCAGTCTCTTCTGTGCTTCATGAACCGATGACTCATTTGGAGAATTAAAATAAAAATAAAAAAGCAAAAGCTTAAAAATCTTTAAATTAATGAGTTGTGTTAAGCCAAATTAGTTATGCAAATTTCTCAAAATGAGAGAACACCTACAATCAATTTTAACGCACTCTTCCATATGGTATTTAATTTGGAAATGCTTTTTGTTTATGGGGGATATTGTTTCAGTTTTCGGAGCCACAATATGTAGTCGAAAATACAGTACACTGCAGTGAAAGATGGTAATTATAGTGATAAGGAATCATAAATGAACCTGCAGTTTTTCAAAGACTCAAAGCGGAGATACAAGGAGAGATAAATGATGATTTCTATACTGTACTTCTTTATAGAGAGACAGATCACACAGTGTAGTAGACAGTCCCTGTATAAGTTTGGCTTCAGTGGAGAGAGCATGTGTCTTCAGGCCAGAGGTAAAAGGAAGACATCAGGACTCTTTCAAGATTTTTTTACAACTGTCTTGGTGGAATCTGATGGGATGGAGATAGAATGGCTTAGGGAAACAGGAGCTATCTTTTTCCAACAGTTTGTGATCTACACTGGCTACATGAGTGCATTGCCATGTAGAAATTGTCATTTATGTCCTTTTTGGCATGCAGACATAGGGGCTGTTCACTTTGCAAGGAAATGCTCACTTTGCAAGAGAATGCTCTCTTAGTTTAGTAAAAGACATGAAGCTCTGCTGAGAGTTATCATACAATTATGACAGTGGTTCTCAACTCCAGGCCTCAGGACCCACCAACAGGCCAGGTTTGCAAGATAGCTGAAATACATCACAGGTGATATCACTTGCTGCTCAGTGATTGCAGTATTCTAGTCTGCAACTCCCCAAGGTAATACTTAAAATCTGGCCTGTTGGTGGGTCCCGAGGACTGGAGTTGAGAACTATGTGATAGTAAAAATTATGTGATGGCAAAAGTATTTTTCTTAGGGCCTGTTCACGCTAGCTTTGATTTCTAAAGACTGATCTTTAGAGACATAAAAATATGACATTAAAAACAAGTATATATAAGGGAAGCAGCCCTTGTGAAGTATGAAGGGCATAAACCACTTAAATAAAAAATCAACCCATTAATTGGTTACAGGTGGCCAGACCTGGGCCAAACAAACACACACAAAAACAGGGGATTTCAACAAACAGCACAACATGTTAACCATTACAGTCCCACTGATACAACAGTGGAAGATTTTCAATAAAAAAATCATTAATTGCTATATTTCAGAGCATTATTTCAAAAACAGGCTAACATCCATCCTATTGTTCAATACCCAATGGCATTCTGGTATTTAACGTGTGTATCCACCATGCCTCCCATTGGAGCAGGGTGCGATAGGTATCCCCCGCTCTTGTAGACCGTTCAACATGTTCTAAACCAAAGAAAGAAAAAGTATCAAAGTTACCTCCATACACTGTCTTGAAATGTTTAGATACATTAGAAATATTTTTGGCATTTGGATTGACAGTGTCATTATAGTGTTCAGGGACCCTGGTTCAAAGGTGGCGAATGATGCAACCCACGTACTGTATCTGAAAAGCACTACATTCCACTACATAAACCACTGATTTAGAGCTGCAATTAATAAAATGTTTAAGAGTGTAGGTTTTGCCTGTGGAGAAAGAAGTGACAGTTTTGTTTTTTCTGTGTCTTCTACATTTTCTACATATCTACATGTGCTGGTGCCACAAAGAAAAGATCCAGTGGTACTTAGTCATGTCCGTGGGGGATGATGAGAATGAAATAGGCCGAAACGTGTCAGTTTTTTGGATGATGTTATTGCTGTAATGCTCAAATAAATATTTTCTATGGAGAAGCTGTCGAGTTGCCGGCCTGTACTGTCTATGGATCTTTTGTAAGCTTAATTAGCCAGAGCACCGACTACTCTACACACCAATTATACTATATAGTGGTAGAGCTTGGGTGAGTTTTTCTCTTTTGATCTTTAGAAAGTATTTGAGGTGGTGAGAAGGCATTTAACCACCTCTATTTTCCTTGCTTGTGATTTTGTAATCTTTGCAAATTGAATGTTCACCATATTTGCAAACCTAAGTGATAATCCCGTTTCAAAGTGAACAGCCTATTTCCCCTTGCGAAACATTAGAAAAAAATTATACTTACCTAGGTGGATGCAGCATTGGTCCAATGCTGCATCTGTCCCCCACCAGCTCTCAAACTGAGATCAAACACCACCGATCGCTTGGTTCTCAGTGCTCCCTGAGAAGGGCGCTGGTGACTGTCAGTTACCGATGTCTTCTTTCCCCACCACTCACTGGAGCGCTGGGCTATGGAGGGGACGGGAGCAGATGGCCCTCAGCGGCTTGCCAATCCAGGCATGTGGGTGGATCCTAACCATATGGTTGCGATCTTTCCTCAGCCTAGACCTGCTCTATGACAACCCGATGTCTGAAAATGGGTCCCGGGAGTGCAGAACGAATTGGACTCCTGTGATCCACAGGAGAAGTACCGCCAAACGAGCTTTGACTGTACTTCTCCTTTAAGCTGGCCATAGATGGTTCGAAACTCCGGTTTAGCTAAGATTCTAACCATCTATTGGTAGGCTGATCCAAGTCGATTCATCGTTTAAGTTGGGTAAAAGCATCATGATGGATTTTTACATGCGATTATTGCCAGCAACTATAGCTCCTAGCAATAATCACTACTTTTTCCCAGCAGTGATGACTCCCCCCCCCCCACATTGAGAGAACACAATAGCTACACAAGAGGGATTCAGCAAGTGTTGAGGGGGGAATAAAGTAATAGTCTTTCCTGCAACCACAGGTTTCAAAATGTATCATCTATGGCCTGCCTTAGTAAAGCATCGCCACAGAATAAACCAACCCAATCATGCACAAGCTGACAAGAGACACACTGTATGCGAAAGAAACCTTTCTCTAAATTTGGGCTTACACAATGCATTGCAACGTGATAATGAAAAAACTTGCAACCGCCCTCATCTATAGCTGTATTGTATTGCATGGTGCAGGGGAAATGTTAAGCACAGGCCTAGAGACAGTAGCTGTATGGTGATGAACGGCTAATGGCATGTATTATTCAAGAATTTTAGGGTACCTGCCCTTGCATGATACTGCTGTTATATCAAATGAATTATGAAGACAGGCTTGCTTTAGCAATCTATTCTAGAATCAACATCACAAATTTTCAAAAACTGCTAAGGTTGACAATGATCAGCTCTGACTGTTGCACAGATTCAGCCAATCACAACTGTATACCAGCTAAACGTACCAATAAAGTGTTGAGTGACTTCAATCTATAGTTTCAATTCACAAAGCTTTACACAAGGCTAAGTATCTTTATTTTACAGCCATGTGACTGTCATTTTCTAATCTCATTGGACTTGGCTATAAATAACTTTCACTTTTTTTTTAAACTAAGAATCTTTATCCTGATGTTTTATCTTTATGAATTTAACTTTTTTTATACTGTAAATAAACTTGCTATTGATAATTGTCTTATTTTGCTCAATCTCTTACTAACCTTTGCCACATGAGAGCAGACTTGTCACACCCTCATCTGACTTTTTTAAATGAAGTCAACAGAGATGTCTTTGGGAAGTCTGAAAAGCACCTTTATTCTCAAATAAATGAACTCTAGAAGGCAGAAGTTACTTAGGATACCATTCATGACAAGTTGCTTTTATTTTTCGGGTACGCCAAAAACAATGATTTTCCATTTAAATGGTTTTATAGTCTTGCTTTACAACATATTATGTTACATCATTGTAGCCTAATGACTAAGTAAACAATTTCAAAGCCTGAAAGAAATTAGGCGGATCCTTAAACGGAGCAAAATGTTCCATCGTAAACTCAAGTACAAGTATTATCTCTTTATCTTCCCAGGTTTTCAGTTTTCACTCTCCATTCCCCTTCACTTCACTAATGATGATTCTATGGCAAATGTATTTGCTAGTTAAATAACTTTCTCTTCAGTCAGTTGGCAACAACAATGCGAAATCTGAACAAAAAAAAAAACGAATACATGCCTGGCTCCAAGTTTGTATTTTTTGCACCTGCAAAAAAAGAAAAAGAAGTCTTCATGTCGCATGGCTACAGAAAAACTCAGAAAAAGTATGTGCTCTTTTTATGTGCCAGGATTGATTTTAAAGTAAAGCTTATGTTTTAACACAATACAAATACATATATATATATTTGTTTTAATACATATGTCCAATACATTCACACTTCTCCATGTTTCCTTTTATAAAATGCATATATTCGTTGTACGATACAATTATAGAAAGATACCCATGGTTCTGCCAGAAATTCAGTTTGCTCCAATTTTCATGCTTGGGTTGACAACAAGTGTGACACTGCTGTTCTGAAATCCCAACTCGTGTTGTCAGCCATGCCTGCTAGTCCTCAGAACACTGCATATCCTCACCTTTCTCTTTCCCACCCTACATCTACACATTGATTTCTTTCCAAGATAAACAATGCTGCTGCCTTGATTCCCAATAGCCTGCCCATACACTGGGGTTGATTTACTAAAAATTGAGAGTACAAAATGTGGTGCAGCTGTGCATGGTAGCCAATCAGCTTCTAATTTCAGCTTGCTCAATTAACCACTTGATGACCAGACGCTGTCATTACAGAGCGGCAGGTTGGCTCGTTTCCGTGAATCGCCGTACTGGTACGTCGTCGGCCTCTTTAAGAGCCATAGCAGCACAGCGCGGGACCCGATGTGCGTGGCAGGTGGCCGCGATGTCTCGTGGGCACGAGAACCATAACAGGGATTTGTGTGTAAACACACAAATCCCCATTCTGACAGGGGAGGAGAGACAGATCTGCTGTTCCTAGTAATTAGGAACAGTGTTCTCTCTCCTCCTCCACTTAGTCACACCCTCTCCATGGTTAGAAACACACACAAGGGTACACATTTAACCCCTTGATTGCCCCCTAGTGTTAACTCCTTCCCTGCCAGTTACATTTACACAGTAATCAGTGCATTTTTATAGCACTGATCATTGTATAAATGTCACTGGTCCCAAAAAAGTGTCAAAAGTGTCCAATCTGTCCTCCGCAATGTTGCAGTCCCACTAAAAATTGCAGATTGCTGCCATTACTAGTAAAAAATTTTTAAAAAATAATAAAAATGCCATAAATCTATTCCATAGTTTGTAGACGCTATAACTTTTGCGCACACCAATCAATATACACTTATTGCGAAATTTGTAACAAAAATATGTAGAAGAATAATTATTTGTCTAAACTGATGAAGAAATTTGTTTTTACTTTTTTTTTGGGGGGGGGGGATATTTATTATAGCAAAAAGTTTAGAAAATATAGGTTTTTTTTCAAAATTGTCGCTCTTTTTTATTTATAGAGCAAAAAATAAAAATTGCAGAGGTGATCAAATACCACCAAAAGAAAGCTCTATTTATAAAAAAAAGGACGACAATTTTGTTCGGGTACAGCGTTGCATGACTGCGCAATTGTCAGTTAAAGCAACACAGTACCGTATCGCAAAAGACCTCCCTGGCAGGTATGACTCAGAAAGATTGTAGTCACTGTATATCTATCAAAAAATTACAAATGTACAATTTCCTTAGCATTTCATTAGCATTATTTATTGTCAAGTACGACATTAAACATGGGGACAGTTGGAACTAGGATAGCTTTACATTTGCTCTTGTCTTTGTATGGAAAACAAACAACTATTTTTAACAGAAACAATATGGAAACAAATCAATAACTCTTTAATAAAATGCACATCCATTTTTCAAGTAAAAGAAAATAACACCTTCTGTCCTAAACAACTAAAGGTGTCAATTTGAAAAAGTGCACAAATTATCCTCAGTTTTATTTCAATTTTTTACCACCCAAAAACCTTCCCTGTCTAGTGGGAAAAAGGGGCTTTTGATTGTCCTGCCAGTAGTTTGACTCTTGGCTTAAATTGAGTTACAGCCATTCTCATGCACATATGTAGATGATCATTGGTCAGCCTGGATTGATACTTAGTTTTAATAATGTTCATAGTGGAGAAAGCTGACTCACAGCTGTACGTAGATCCAAACATGATCAAGGTGTGTGGCGCTACCTTGATTAGATAAGGGAAATCAGTTTCAGACACAGTCTGTAGCCAGAAGTTGACAGAATCAGTTCCTCCAAAGTGCTCTCTTAATGCAACATTTGTTTGCAGATCAATCATTTCTGTCTGTAGAGATCCCTCAGTAGCCCACTTGAAGGTCTGCATCACCTCCTTTGAAAACACTCTGACATCTTTAATGAGGAATGGATTGTGGATGAACAGGGGCTTCTGCTGTCCAAGACTGAAGCTATCAAACCTTTTACTGAAGTTTCCAATAAGTTTATTTATGAAGTCAACAAAAGGAGAAACATCACTCTTCCTTGAATTTATTCTTTCACCTTTGTGAGATGCAAGCACTCTCCTTGCAGATCCTTCCTTGAACAAATCCAGTTTTCTCTGGAAGGAGCGGACAGCGGTCATCAAATCACAGATGGAATTGTTCTTGCCCTGGAGCTTTAGGTATGATGTTATGTCCACTAGGAAAGCAATATTATCCATTGTGCTCTCATCTTGTAAAAATAGTGAAAATTGTTTTGCTTTCTGACTTTTGAGTTGCACTAAGAAAGCCGCTACTTCTGTTCGAATTGACCAAAAGAGTTCCAATACATTGCCTTTACTCAGCCATCTAACATTGTTGTGAAGTAAAAGGTTGTTTGCATTTGCCTCAACTTCTTTAAGAAACTCTCTTAGTAAATGATGTTGATGGGATGAGGATACCCTCAGGAAGTTGATGAGTTTCATGATTGTGTCCATGATTTCTGCAAACTTGTCTGATAGAATGGCACACAGGACAGTCTGATGAATGATGCAGTGGTAAGAAATAAGGTCAGGGTTGTCCTCTTTTAGTCATGCCACAGCTCCTCCCTCCTTTCCTACCATGGCAGGGGCACCATCTGTTGTAAATGAGAATACTCTTTTCAGTTCTATCTTCCTCTTTCTCAGAATCTCCTCAATGGCCATATATGTCTTGTCCTCTTGTGTGTGTCTCAAGTGGTGTTACACCTAACAGGTCCTCACAGAGTTCTTTTCTTTCTTTGTGAAAAAATCTTACATACACCAAAAGCTGGGCATTATCAGCTATACCTGTTGATTCATCAATGGCTAAAGAAATGCATAATGTACTCTGAATAGCTGCATCAAGCTGTCCCAATACATCCTCTGTTAATATTTCAGTCTTTTTTGTTGCCGTTGATGCTGACAGTGGGATTTGGTTGATTTTTTCACACAGCTCATCTTTTTGCTTACCTTCAAGTAAAGTTTCAGCAACAGCATTCAAGTACTCCTTTACAAATGTACCATTGGTAAATGGTCTTTTGTGTTGCCCCAAAATCCAGGCTACTTTAAGTGAACATACATTTTCATGCTGCTGGGCTGTAAATGAATGTGAGAGGACATTGGTGGATCTGGCATACTGGGCTTTCAGTTCAGTTATTTTACGTGCCCTCACCTCGAAATGCTGTGGATATGTTTGCGCAAACAAACAATGTTTTGTTTCGTAGCGGCATTTCACATTGCTACTTTTTATTAACGCCACAGTTTCACAACAAATGAGACAAACTGGTTTTAAACTTCCCATAGGAAGAATGAACATATATTGGTCTGTCCATTCATTTTTAAAGACTTGGTTTTCAGTGTCTACCTTCCTTTTCTTGGCACAAGCCATGCTCTCTGGCACTTTTGCTATGGTTTCTTCCACACACTTTGGTAATACTCTGAAAATGTAAATGCCCCCATTAGTGTTCCCCCTTAAATCAGTTGCCCCTATCAGAGTAATTCATTACATTGGGTGCCCCCATCAGACTACCCAAAAAATAAGTTGCCACCATCAGAGCCCTCCCTTACATTAGGTATTCTTGTCAGAGTGCCCACTTACATTAGGTTTCTGTAATGGAAGGCCCACTTACATTAGGTTTCTGTAATGGAAGGCCCCCTTACAGCTGGTGTCTCCCATCAGTGTGCCCCCTTACATCATTTGTCGCCATTAGAGTGCCCCATTATCTAAGGTTTCCCCATCACAGTGCTTACATAGGCTGTCCTCATCAGAGTGTGCCCTTACATTAGGTGTCACCATAAGTGTGCCTCCTGTATCCCCACCACATCAGGTGTGCCCATCAGAGTGCCCCTTTAGATCAGTTGTCCCTATCAGTGCCCCCTTACATCAGGTGTCCCCATCACAGTGTCCCCTTACATCAGGTGTTCCCATCACAGTGCCCCTTTATATCAGGTGTCCCCATCACAGTACTCCTTTACATCAGATGTCCCCATCATAGTGCTCTCCTACATCAAGTGTCCTCATCACAATGCTCCTTTAAATCAGGTATCCCCATCACAGTGCTCCTTTTCATGAGGTGTCCCCATCACAGTGCCCCTTTACATCAGGTGTCCCCATCATAGTGCTCTCCTACATCAGGTGTCCCCATCACAGTGCTCCTTTACATCAGGTATTTCCGTCAGAGTGCCCACTTACATCAGATGTCCCCATCATAGTGCTCTCCTACATCAGGTGTCCCCATCACAGTGCTCCTTTACATCAGGTATTTCCGACAGAGTGCCCACTTACATCAGATGTCCCCATCATAGTGCTCTCTTACATCAGGTGTCCTCATCACAGTGCTCCTTTACATCAGGTATTCCCGTCAGAGTGCCCCTTTACATCAGATGTCCCCATCATAGTGCTCTCCTACATCAGGTGTCCTCATCACAGTGCTCCTTTACATCAGGTGTTCCCATCACAGTGCCCCTTTACTTTAGGTGTCCCCATCATAGTGCTCTCCTACATCAGGTGTCCCCATCACAGTGCCCCCTTACATCAGGTGTCCCCATCACAGTGCCACCTTACATCAGATGTCCCCATCAGGGTGCTCCTTAACATAAAATGTGCCCATCAGGGTGCCCCTTTAACATAAAATGTGCCCATCAGCGTGTCTCTTAACATAAAATAAGGGTCACGCTGATGGGCACATTTTATGTTAAGGGACACCCTGATGGGCACATTTTATATTAAGGGGAACTCTGATGATCACATTTTATATTAAGGGGCACCCTGATAGGCACATTTTATAGTAAGGGGCACTCTGATGGGCACAAAACGTGTCCCTCTGCGTGCCCCTTAACATAAACCTGCCCATCAGAGTGCCCGTTAATATAAAATGTGCCCATCAGGGTGCCCCTTAATATAAAATGTGATCATCAGAGTTCCCCTTAATATAAAATGTGCCCATCAGGGTGTCCTTTACTATAAAATGTGCCCATCAGTGTTGCTCTTAAAATAAAATATGTCCAACAGCGTGCCCCTTAACATAAAATGTGCTCATCAGCGTGCTTCTTAACATAACAGTCATAAAATAAGGGTCACACTGATGGGCACATTTTATGTTAAGGGGCAATTTGACGGGCAAATTTTATTTTAAGGGGCACCCTGATGGACACATTTAATGTTAAGGGACACTCTGATGGGCACACCAAAATATACCCATCAGTGCGCCCCTTAACAAAATATACCCATCAGTGTGCACATTAAAAATATGCCCATCAGTTTTCACATTAAAAATATGCCCATAAGTTAGCACACATATGCCTATCATAAACATATGCCCATAGGTTTGCACAATAAAAATATGCCCATCGGTTTTTAAGATAAACGTAAGCCCTTCAGTGATCACATTATTTAGTATGTGGACCACATACCTTGAATGCAGGAGCCGCCACAACTGACATGGGACCGGAAGCTGCAAGATATACTTCGCAAGTATAGCAAGGACCAGGGAACCTGGAACCGTGAGCTGCGAGCAGCAGGGGGGCGGGGCACGCACGTGACGTCACACCCCAACTTGCGGCCCCTTGAGTGTGAGCTGCTCTTCTGTTGACTCCGAGAGCTGCGGTCAGGAGCAGGGGGCGGGCGCACGCACAGAGCATCACTGTTTGCTGGGAAACCCGCGGTCCCAGCAAACCAAAATGACTGCTGACATTCCCAACTACACTGGCGGCCTGGCGGTCCGGGCAGAATCGTCATTCGGTCCAGACTCGGACCACGGGCCACCATTTAATGACGGCTGTCCTAAACGGTGAAAGTTTAGGAGATATTTACAGTACCTACAGGTAAGGCTTACTATAGGCTTACCTCCAGGTACAATTAAAGAGGAAGACTTTACTTCCTCTTTAAGCTTTGACAAAAAATCCTAGAAGCTGATTGGCTACCATGCACAGCTGCACCAGATTTAGCACTCTGCACTTTTAGCAAATCAACTTCACTATGTGTAGGCAGAAGGCCCTTGGGAGATGTAGTTCTGGCAGTGTGACTACATCTATTTAAACTGAGCTCTTATTAGCTGCCTCTGTAGGAATTTAACAATCCTGGTGATGACATCATAGGGAACAATAGAAGCGGTTTCTCGCAAAAGGAATATGGTTAAAGAAGAAATAATGCTAGGCACAAGATCTAGAGGGGGGGAGAGGGGTTTGGGTTTATATTTGTATAATGCCTTGACATGTACTTTAACCCTTTTACTATCACAGCCATCATATGTCAGTGGCAGCGGGAGGGAAGGGGGTAATGGGTTTACACAGACACTCCAAAAGCCGACTATCAGCTTTGTCATCACTTTTTGTGACCCCAAGTACTGTGCCTTTCACGTGACCCCTCTGCCATGTTTCCCGGTTCTTCTGTCCCATCTATGGGCCCTTAAACCCCCCCCAAAAAATGTTAAGCTTTCCCCGCCCCCACGTAAGTGCACACACAACTATGAACACACCTGTCGGGGGCGCCTATCTGAAAAACTCTGAAATAATGACCTGTAAGTGCTTTTAAAGCGTCACCTATGGGAAATTTACGGTACTGAGATTTGGCATTGTTTTGCTTGTGTATAAAAGTGCACAAAAGCTTGATATGTTTAGTATCAATTTACTTGGTACAATCTCATCTTTTGTATTTTAACAAAAAGATTGGGTAATGTATTGCAATTGTGCGCCCTAAAATGAACTTTAGTGTATTTTGTACTCAACCACTTGCTGACTGGGCCATAGCCAAATGACAGCTACAGCGCGGTCTCATCCGTGCCACATCAGTGCTCATCCACACAGAACAGGGTAAAAGGCCAATGACAGTGGCCCTATACCACGTGATCACTCCATCTAATGACAAAGTGATCACTTGTCAACAAACTGGCGCCATGTCCGGTTCAACTCTCTCCTCACACCGATCAATACAGTGTGTGAGGAGAGGAGGGAGCCACTGCAGCAGCATGAGTGGGCTGGCTCTAGAGTGCTCATGGTGCTGATCCATGCTCATTGGTGCTCATCCATGCCTCATCCATGCCTCCTCCATGCCCATCCATGCCTCATCCATGCCAATGCATGCCTCATCCATGCCTCATACATGCCCATCCATGTCTCATCCATGCCTCATCCATGCCCATCCGTGCCCATCCATGCCTTTTCCGTGACACATCCATGCCTCATCCATGCCTCATCCGTGCTCATCCATGCCTCATCCATGCTTCATAAGTGCTCATCCATGCCTCATCCATGCCCATCCATACCTCATCCATGTCAAATCAGTGATCATCGGTTCCACATCAGTGCTCATCTGTGCCACATCCGTGCCACATCAGTGCTCATCCATGCCACATCAGTGCTCATCTGTGCCACATCAGTGCTCATCGTGCCACATCCATGCCACATCAGTACTCATCCCTGCCTAATCCATGCCACATCAGTGCTCATCCGTACCTCATCCATGCCACATCAGTGCTCATCTGTGCCACATCCATGCCACATCAGTGCTCATCCATGCCTCATCCATGCCTTGTGAGCACCCATTTATTCCTCATCTATGCCACATCAGTGCTCATCCAGGCCACATCAGTGATCAATGATCATCTGTGCCACATCAGTGCTCATCCGTGCCACATCCATGCTACATCAGTGCTCATCCATGCCACATCCACGCCACATCAGTACTCATCCGTGCCTCATCCATGCCACATCAGTACTCATCTGTGCCTCATCCATGCCACATCAGTGCTCATCTGTGCCACAGCCATGCCACATTAGTTCTCATCCGTGCCACATCCATGCCACATCAGTGCTCATCCATGCCTCATCCATGCCTCATAAGTGCTCAACCGTGCCACACCAGTGCTTATCCGTGCCACATTAGTGCTCATCCTTGCCTCATCTGTGCCACATCAGTGCCACTACATTGCTCATCAGTGCCCTACAGTGCCTCACAAAAGTGTGATAGGCAATCATGAAATTAGATGTGTATTTTATGTCCCTGGAACACCTGACTGTGCTCCCTTTATGTTGGGCTTCTGTATGTGACCAAGCTGCGTAAAAGTATCACACATGTGGTATTGCCATACTCAGGAGGAGTAGCAGAATGTATTTTGGGGTGTCATTTGTGCTATGTACATGCTATGTGTTAGATAGCATCTAACATCTTATAATTTGACAACTTTGTGTAAAAAAATGGGTTTCCATTTTCTTTCCACAGTTTCCAAAAACTTGTTGGAAAAAGAACATGTTCAAAAGATTCATTATGCCTCATAGGATATATCTTGTGTTTTCTTTCCAAAATGGGGTCATTTTGTGGACGTTTCTATTGTCCTGGTGCTTCAGAGCCTATTAGTGTTATAGGTAGTCAAGAAATTAGATGTGTAATTTATGCTCCTAGAACACCTGATGGTGCTCCCTGCATGTTGGGCCTTTGTATGTGGCCACGGTGTGTAAAAGTCTCACACATGTGGTATTGTCACACTCAGGAGGAGTAGCAGAATGTATTTTGGGGTGTAATTGCAAGTATACATATGCCATGTGAGAGCAATAACCTGTTAATATAACACTTTTGTGGAAAAAAAATCTTTGTTTTGCAAAGAATTGTGAAAAAATTACAACTTAAAAAAACTCACCATGCCTCTTACTAAATACCTTGGAATGCCTACTTTCCAAAAAGGGGTCATTTAGGGGGTATTTGTACTTTCTTGGCTTGTTAGTGTCTCAAGAAATTAGATCAGTACATCAGGTGGGATCAGGTGGGATCGATTTTCAATGATTAGCACCATAACTTGTAGACTCTATTGTATAACCTTCACAAAGGCCAATTAATATGCACTGATTTAGGTAATTTTTACCAAAGAAACGTAGCAGTATAACTTGTGGCCAAAATTTATGAAGAAAAATTATTAATTTGCTAAATTTTATAACAGAAACTAAGAAAAATGCATTATTTAAAAACATTTTCAGTCTTTTTTTTATTTATAGCACAAAAAAATAAAAAACCTAGGGGTGATTGAATACCACCAAAAGATAGCTCTACTTATGTTAAAAAAAAGGACAACAAATGTCAGTCATATGGGCACAGTGTTGCAGGACTGAGTAATTGTTATTCTAAGTGTGAGAGCACTGAAAGCTGAAAATTGGCCTGGTTAGGGAGGGGGTATAAATTCCCAGTGGGCAAGTGGTTCAAATTTGTACTTGATAAACATTTGCACAAATATTGTGTAACATAATAAAATGAAACTACCACTATTTTATTCTCCAGGCTGTTTACTTTTATAAAATATAGAATGTTTGAGATTTGAACTAATCTTCAGGGCCTAGAATTAAATTTTAAAAGTGTGCAAAAAAAAAATAGCTTTGGCAGCAAAAGGGTCCAATAAAAACGTTATGTCCATCCAAGACTACTATGTCTATAGGGTGGCAACGCTGATGCACAATTTCACTGTAGGACCAACTATGTTGTCATCCTGTTAAAGCAAGTGGCGAAATAATAGGTCAACTGCCAGGATCAACACGTTATAAAACGATATAAGACATATAGAAATAGATTTATGACTCTATGTTAGCAACTCAAAGCAACCTTTACCCTTACCCCTATGAAGATTCATGGAGATTGCACTCTTGCAGTCAATGCATGGTGCAGAAATGCCAGCCACGGTGCTCCAGTCCTAGGGCTATCACCTGTATATCCATGGAAAACTTGACAGGATGGAAAGAGGTGTCACAACATGGTTAAACCAGTGTGATTTATTAAACAGGTGATCAACTCTGGGATATGTACTAAGGAGCGCCTAGTTCAGAAGTTCACTTAACTCCAAAGGTCTTTTTGAAACCTATGTTGGTTAAGAGCATCAAATACAGCCAACGTGTTTCAGGGGAAAAGTTGCCCTCGTAAGGGCTTTAGCAGTAGATATTATTAGAATCACAATGAGATACAATAAAAGTCAGGTTCCTATAGTAGTGAGCCCTTGTAGACAGCAAACTTGAGGTTCCCCAGGCCGCAAAGTCTAAGCTCCTGTCTGCTTCTTCACAAGGACCCATGATAGTGGGGGTAATCTGACAGCAGACTAAAACCAGGTTGCAGCCCCCAGCTGAAGATGGGGAGATTACTTTTGGGTGCAGATGGCAAGAGACAGAAGAAGATCTGAGAAACGGGCCAAGGTCAGGGCATGTGGCAGGCAGGAAAAAATGGTAGATGATGCTGGGGTCGGTACATGGGAAGTCAGACACCGAATACAAGTAATACAAGTAATATGTGGGAAAGCATGAGCACAAAGAAACTAAGAAGTAGTTTAGGCAACTGAGCATGTCTTTATATAGAGAAGCAGACTGTGAGGCAGACCAGGAAGTGATAGAGGGCAAAGAGATATAAATCTTACTGTAGAGCAGGCAACACCCATAGGTGAACACAGAAGCCAGCAACACATCTGAGTAGAACCACAGGTCCAGCAAAACCATTGCAAGGAAGTAATAAGTTCACAAGCAGGAAGCTGCAGGCTAAACTGCGACACCTATGTTAAAGCTAGCAGTTTATAACTCACCAAATGTCCAAATTTTATTCTGTGATTATCCCTATTACCCTGTTTCCCCGAAAATAAGACCTAGCGTGATTGTCGGTGATGGCTGCAATATAAGCCCTACCCCCCAAATAAGCCCTACCCTGTTTCCCTGAAAATAAGCCCTACCCTGAGAAGAAGACCTACAAGGACTTTGACTAGGGCTTATTTGGGGGTAAGGGCTTATATTGCAGCTGTCGCGTACCTTGTGGACGAGCCCGACTTGCAGGGGATGGCCTCTCTTGCGGCTCCGACTCGAGGGCCCTGGTAGGGTATACAGGAAGTACAAGAGTCAGGAGTGGCAAGAGTGCCTGGCAGGATCAACAGCAGGAGGTAGGTCTGGAACTCTGGAAACACTGTGCAGTGGAGATTAAGCTGATCTGGTAGGTAGACTGGAACACTGGTGCAGCAGACTGGAACTGGATAGCAGGCTGGAACACACAGGACAGCAGACTGGAACACTGGTGCAGCAGACTGGAACCACACAGCAGACTGGAACTGGATAGCAGGCTGGAACACACAGGACAGCAGACTGGAACACTGGTGCAGCAGACTGGAACCACACAGCAGACTGGAACTGGATAGCAGGCTGGAACACACAGGACAGCAGGCTGGAACACTGGTGCAGCAGACTGGAAGGTCAGACAAGCCGGATCGATAGCCAGGCGGACTGTAGATGAGCCAAAGGGTCAGGCAGAAGAGTGGTCAGACAAGCCGGGGTTGGATGCAGGCAGAAAGCAGGGATGGTCGGAGACAAGCCGGGATCAGATGCAGGCAGACAGCTAGGATAATCAGGAACAAGCCGGGTCTAGTACAGGAAACAGGAAGTGTTCTCAGGAAGTGCACACGTAACGCTGTAGAGCAGACAGCAAGATTCTCATGTGACAGATCAGTTTAAATAGCCCGCCTGGTGCGCGCGCACATGCGTGCGACTGCCCGCACAGGGTGTCTGATCCTGACAGGACTTTCCTGACAGCAGCCATCAACGACAATCACACTAGGTCTTATTTTCGGGGAAACAGGGTATAGAGACTCTGAAATTATGATTCTTGGACATAGCATTTTTTTTTAGTGTTGCCTATAGAAAAAAAAAGTAAGAATTTGCATATACACTATATTACCAAAAGTATTGGGACACCTACCTTTACACGCACACGAACTTTAATAGCATCCCAGTCATAGTCCGTAGGGTTCAAAATTAAGTTGGCCCACCCTTTGCTTCAACTCTTTTGTAAAGATTTAGAAGTAAATAAGGTTTAGGAGTATGTCTATAAGAATATTTGATCATTCTTCCAGAAACGCATTTGTAAGATCAGGCACTGATATTGGACGAGAAGGCCTGGCTTGCAGTCTCCACTTTAACACAACCCAAAGGTGTTCTATCAGGTTGAGGTGAGTGCTCTGTGCAGGCCAGTCAAGCTCCTCCACCCCAAACTCGCTCATCCATGTCTTTATGGTCCTTGCTTTGTGCACTGGTCCAAATCATTTGGTGGAGGCGGGATTATGTTGTGGAGATGTTTTCAGGAGTTGGCTTGGTACCTTAGTTCCAGTGAAGGGAACTCTTAAGGCATCAACATACCAAGACATTTTGGACAATTTCATTCTCCCAACTTTGTGGAAACAGTTTGGGGATGGCCCCTTCCTGTTCCAACATGACTGTGCACCAGTGCGCAAACAAGGGTCCATAAGGTCCAGGGTAATGTGTATGCATGAGAGGTTCTTATGCCATCTGTGACCCCCCCCCCCAGTAGAGCAGCCAAGGTGAGTGCATCACAAACTTAACTCTGCCTCAGACCCACCCTGGCAGAGACTAAGAACATTTCTTTCCTCGCTGCAACCCTAAGAATTTAAGGGAAAAAAAAGCCTTGTAGGCAAAGACTTATCTTACAGCAAGTGATATCCCCAATATGTACTAGCTGTTTTCAAATGATTATTTGGAATTCATTTAATGAAAAAAATATGGTTTTCAAATGAATGTCTTTTGGTTTCGAATAATAGTCGCTCAAAGGAATCACATTAGTAGGTGAAATGGGATCCCATTAGAACAGTCAACAAAGAATAATGTTGTAATTGGTAATGAGGACATGAGATTGTATCAATAGCTACAATTTACTGCAATTCCTCCTTGCCTATAAAAACTCCCAGCATCGGATGCATTACATTGTTCAGTATTGACTATGAGCTATGATTTTTTTTTTTTTATTCCTCTTTTTGCAAAGCACAATAGAATTTTTGAACACTTGTCTCTGACGATACTTTATATTTCAAGATATAGTTTATATTATATGTTTTTCTTTGTTCTATTGCTCACAGAGGAAAATATTAGACATTCATAGCAGTTTGTTATATTAATATTCAGCTATGTTTCTCCCACCTGCTGTGTTTGAAATTAAACCTTGGTGTTCCGAATGACTCTAGACTACGAGCCCAAATAACATTGTATTATTAATTCATGAAGGCTGGCTAATTTGTGGCTTTCTGTTTTTGCGCAGGAGAAAGTAGTAGCACTCTTGGTAGCTCTTATAGTTCAGAGCGACTGGGAAATTTAATTCTATTTTTTTATTTTCTCTCCTTTTTTTTTTTTTTCTTTTTACTATGGAAAAATTCAGGTCTAGTATGCTTTTTTACATGGCTTTGTGACTGCATGAAGGTCTGTACATAAATGAACAGAGGTGAATTTCATAAAACATTATCTGAAGTAGCTAAGACTTGTACGTATACGATTACCTGCTTAAAATGAATTAAAACCCAAGAACGGTAATGTTAGACATTGCAGCTTACCAGTCCTTGGATGTGGTGGCTGCATTTATTTTCTTTTTTCAAATCTTCTTTTACCTTTATTTTCAGCTGGTGATATTGCCAGTAACTCACTTCCTATCCTAGGGTGACAATGTCCAGCCCTCATTCACATTGAATGCAGCTTAGAAATCGTGCGCCTTCATCTGAAATCACACAATTTCAAAGCCACATGTCAGTGCGACTTCAGGTGCGACTTGGAAAACATCTGTTTGGCTTTCTGCACAGATGTCTATCCAAGTCACAAGTATAAACAGAAAAGTCAGTGCTACTACCCATACACCACTTAGATAGCAGAGCTCCCAGGTGCTCGATCCACAGTCGCTGGCTGAGTAGAGTAATGTAGAAAAAATGATCCGCACTGCGGTTGTTGCTCTTAAAATTTCTTCATTTTATTGAATAGCCACAGAGAACAAACGCTGATTACATCAGTTGACGTGTTTCAGCCTATAAGGCCTTAGATGACTAAGGCCTTATAGGCTGAAACGCGTCAACTGATGTAATCAGCGTTTGTTCTCTGTGGCTATTCAATAAAATGAAGACATTTTAAGAGCAACAACCGGAGTGAGGATCATTTTTTCTACTCTATCCAAGCCACACCTGAAATTGCCAAAAGTAGCACAAGAACTACTTTTTCAAATTGATGCGGCACCGCAAAGTCGGCATTGCACCGTTTTGAACAGTGCCATTGCCGACAATAAGGTGTGACTTGTAATGTGATTTGACCTATCATATTGCATGACAAGTTGCTCCAGGGTGAACGGGGACTCACTCACCATTCTGTAACTATGGTGTAGTAGCTTTGTCACCCTAGGGAAGAACTACAGAACACACCCGCTGAGAAATAATTGGGAAAGAAGTAGCTGATAAGATTACAGTGCATATAGAGGGGAAAGGAAATGAACAACTTATACCATTAGGCTCCTTTCACACGGGGTCCTCTGTTGGATGGACTCTGCTTGCTCAGCTGGGGATTGCTCTGCTGATGTTACAGGTATTAGGACTTCTATAATATCTAAAGTAGACTGTATGCATACTAATTGTACCATTGGAAAATCTGTAATATACCTATGTTGATATCTTTTACTTTTCTTCTATGTTGATCTTGTAAACAGATAAAACTTCTAAATAAACAGCTATAAAAAAAAAATATTTAAATGTGCAGTTTTCATTAAAAAAAAACAAAAAAAAAACCTTGGTTCCGTCTTCTGATGTTTCTGGGAGGCATGTGTGCGACCGTGCCTCACAATTGCCTTCCAGGAAAGCTGGAGGCTTAAAATCCCACGAGAATGCACTCCAGCCCATTGCAGAAATGCATTCTTGTAGGATTTCAAACCCCCAGCCTTCCTTGAAGGCAGTGTAACATCGCTCACACCTCCTAGAAGTATCACAAGCCAGGGATAAAGTATTTTAAATAATAAAAAAAAAAGCTTCACTTTTAACTCTTATTTTAGCTTTTTTTTTCAGTTTGGTGGTGGCAGATTATCAGTAAAGAGAACCTTCCACTTTTCAGGGAAGGTCCGTTTTAATTACCGTAAGTTATTAAGATTTCCTAAAATGTGAGTTCAACATGCATTGTAAGAACATTATTAGTATCATCCCTCTTTTATCAGAGTGCTTCCCTGATAAGGTGGGGGAGGGTAGAGTACTGCACAGTTGACAGTCTTTCCCACGCCGACCAGTGTACAAGATTCCAAACACTATTGCCTGAAATGAACATTGCAATGATAAATACCTGTGTATATAATTTTTTTTCCCTATGGGAGCACAGAGTTGTCACGGCATTTGACCTTTGATTCTTGACTTGATAATTGTTGTTTTAATGTTAATAATTTTACACACCATTCCAGCCACAATGACGTTATATTACTACTCACACCAATAAATAAAAATAACTGCTATTATAGCTACTACTAATTATTAATCATAACAACAGAATTTAATATACAGTGCATCCGGAATGTATTCACAGCGCTTCAGTTTTTTGCACATTTTGTTATGTTACAGCCTTATTCCAAAATGGATTAAATTCATGATTTTCCTCCAAATTTTACAAACAATACCCCATAATGACAACATGAACGAAGTTTGTTTGAAATCTTTGCAAATGTAATAAAAATAAAAAACGAAAAAATCACATGTACATAAGTATTCACAGCCTTTGCCATGACATTCAAAATTGAGCTCAGGTGCATCCTGTTTACCCAGATCATCCTTGAGATGTTTCTACTACTTGATTGGAGTCCACCTGTGGTAAATTCAGTTGATTGGACATCATTTGGAAAGGCACACACCAATCTATATAAGGATCTACAGTTGACAGTACATGTCAGAGTACAAACCAAGCCATGAAGTCCAAGGAATTGTCTGTAGACATCAGAGACAGGATTGTATGGAGGCACAGATCTTGGGAAGGGTACAGAAAAATGTCTGCAGCATTAAAGGTCCCAATGAACAAAGTGGCCTCTATCATCCTCTGCATCCTCTTCATGGAAGAAGTTTGGAACCACCATGACTCTTCCTAGAGCGGCCCCCTCGGCCAAACTGAGCGACCGGGGGAGAATGGCCTTAGTCAGGAAGGTGACCAAGAATCTGATGGTCACTCTGATAGAGCTCCAGCTTTTCTCTGTGAAGAGAGGAGAACCTTCCAGAAGAACAACCATCTCTGCAGCACTCCACCAATCAGGCCTATATGGTAGAGTGGCCAGACAAAAGCCACTCCTCAGTAAAAGGCATATGACAGCCCACCTGGAGTTTGCCAAAAGACACCTGAAGGTCTATCCAACCATGAGACCCAAAATTCTCTGGTCTGATGAAACAAAGATTGAACTCTTTGGCCTGAATGGCAAGCATCATGTCTGGAGGATACCAGGCACTACTCATCACCTGGCCAATACCATCCCTGCAGTGAGGCGTGGAGGTGTCAGCGTTATGCTATGGGGATGTTTTTCAGCGGCAGGAACTGGAATACTAGTCAGGATCGAGGGAAAGATGAATGCAGCAATGTACAGAGACATCCTTGATGGAAAACCTGCTCCAGAGCGCTCTGGATCTCAGACTGGGGCAAAAGTTCTTTTTTTAACAGGACAACAAACCTAAGCACACAGCCAAGATCACAAAGGAGTGGCTATGGGACAACTCTGTGAATGTCCTTGAATGGCCCAGCCAGAGCCTAGACTTGAACCTGATTGAACATCTCTGGTGAGATCTGAAAATGGCTGTGCATCGACGCTCCCATCCAACCTGATAGAGCTTGAGAGGTTTTGCAAAAAAGAATGGGAGAAACTGCCCAAAAAATAGGTGTGCCAAGCTTGTAGCATCATACTCAAAAAGACTTGAGGCTGTAATTGGTGCCATCGGTGCTTCAACAAAGTATTGAGCAAAGGCTGTAAATACTTATGTACATGGGATTTTTTTTTTGTTTGTTTTTTTAAGAAATTTGCAAAGATTTCAAAAAAACTTCTTTCACATTGTCATTATGGGGTATTGTTTATAGATTTTTGAGGAAAATAATTAATTGAATCCATTTTGGAACAAGGCTATAACATAACAAAATGTGGAAAAAGTGAAGCGCTGTGAATACTTTCCGGATGCACTGTAAGTAGTAATAGTAATAATATTAACAATAATGATAATAATGATTTGATTGTACATAATTTTGTTAATAAGTTAACCCCTTCCCGACCGGCGCACGCCGATGTACGTCGGCAGAATGGCACGGCTGGGCAAATGGACTTACAGGTACGTCAATTTGAATTCCCCGCCATGCCATTGCATGCGCGCCGCCTGGGAGCTCCCTGAGTCGGGTCGCGGGGATACCTGCGATCGCCTCACGGAGAGGACGAACGGGAAGATGCTGATGTAAACAGCATCTCCCCGTTCTGCCTAATGACAAGTGTCATTGATCACAGCTCCCTGTCATCGGGAGCAGTGATCAGAGTAATGACATTGCTAGCCCATCCCCCTACAGTTAGTAAATACTTCCCTAGGACATACTTAACCCCTCCCCACCCCCTAGTGGTTAACCCCTTCACTGCCAGTGTCATTTACACAGTAATCAGTGCATTTTTAATCGCACCGATCGCTGTATAAATGACAATGGTCCCAAAAATGTGTAAAAAATGTCCGACATGTCCGCCATAACGTCGCAGTCACAATAAAAATCGCTGATCGCCGCCATTACTAGTAAAAAAAAAATTATTAATAAAAATGCCATAAAACTATCCCATATTTTGTAAACGCTATAACTTTTGCGCAAACCAATCAATAAACGCTTATTGCAATTTTTTTTAACCAAAAATATGTAGAAGAATACGATCGGCCTAAACTGAGGAAAAAAAATGTATATATATATATTTTTGGGGGATATTTATTATAGCAAAATGTAAAAAATAATGCGTTTTTTTCAAAATTGTCGCTCTTATTTTGTTTATAGCGCAAAAAATAAAAATAGCAGAGGCGATCAAATACCACCAAAAGAAAGCTCTATTTGTGGAGAAAAAAGGACGTCAATTTTGTTTGGGAGACACGTCGCACGACCGGGCAATTGTCAGTTAAAGCGATGCAGTGCCGAAACGCAAAAAACGCTCTGGTCAGGAAGGGGGTAAAATCTTCCGGGGCTGAAGCAGTTAAACAACACTGCTACCACCACTTAGTATTGAGCAGTTCCCCCATTTGCCACCAAAACAGCCCTGACCCATCGAGGCATGGATGCCACTAGACCTCTGAAAGTATGCTGTGGTATCTGGCACCAAGCTGACCAAGCCACCAGTAGTAGATCCCTTAAGTCCCTTAAGTCCTGTAAGTTCCAAGGTGGGGCATCCATGGATCAGTCTTGTTTTTACAGCACATCCCACAGATGCCTGGTTGGATCGGGAGCTAGAGAATTTGGAGTGTCAACACTTCAAACTCGTTGTTGAGTTCCTCAAACCATTCTTGAGCCATTTGTGCAGTGTGGCAGGGCGCATTATCTTGCTGAAAGAGGCTACTACCATCAGGGAATACTATTGCCATGGTGGGGTATACTTGGTCAGCAACAAAGTTTAGATAAGTAAGTAACTGCCTTTCTGCAAATGGACTTGGAGATTTAGTTAGAATTAATGGTGTCCCCCATGCTGGGAAATACAGAAGGATACTTATCCATCATGCCATACCATCAGGGAGGTGTGTGATTGGCACCAAATTAATTCTGCAGCAGGAAAATGACCCCAAACATACAGCCAATGGCATTAAGAACTATCTTCAGCGCAAAGAAGAACAAGGAGTACTGGAAATGATGGTTTGACTCCCACAGAGCCCTGATCTCAATATCATGAAGTCTGTCTGGGATTACATGAAGAGACAGAAGGATTTGAGGCAGCCAATATCATCAGAAGATCTGTATTTAGTTCTCCAAAATGTCTGGAACAACCTAACTGCCTTCCGAGTTCCTGCAAAAACTGTGTGAAAGTCTACCTAGAAGAATTGATGCTGGTTTGAAGCCAAAGAGTAGTCACACCAAATATTGATTTTATCTGGATTTTTCTTCTGTTAGCTCACTTTGCATTTTTGTAAATTGATAAAACTGAACTATTAAAATATGTTTAAAGTTTAACAGTGTATCGTTAATTAGCTTCATACTAAATATATTTCAAACCTTAACAAACGTTAGTAGTTTTTTTTAGTAGAGAAACAAAGAAAGGTCTCATCTATTGGCAATGGATATTTAGTATAAAGCTACAGTAATCAACTATACACTGTATATATATATATATATACATATACATATATATATATATATATATATATATACACATATATATATATATATATATATATATACATATATAATTTATATTTTATTTATATATAGTACAATAGTGTATAGTTAATTACTGTACTGTTTTATACTAAATATATATCTCACATTTTAACCAACAGTGATTTTCCAATTGGAGAAAAACATTTCTTTAATAAAAATGTTTTCTTTTGGTCAAATTAAGGTTCCTAAAATAACCTTACCAGCCATTGCAACTAGATGAGACCTTTCATTCCAGTTTCTCCCCTGAGTATATTTCCTGGCCTTTTCCCCTTTTGCAAACTGTTTTTAAAAAAAAGTGCTTCTGTTTAACCCCCTGCCTCCAGCTCACTATTTCCCCGCCTGTCATTCAGCTCTACCGTTGGTTCCTTATTTGTATTCCATACTACACCCCATGGATTCCTTGTTGTTGAAACCTTGGCTAGTTACTAACTTTGGATTTCTCTTTCAACTTTAAAACACAGACTTACTGTTATCCCATCTGACCTTGACACAGCATGGCTTCTCCCGACGAATGCTATGACACATATTTACCCGAGAGCTCTCTCGAGTTTTTATTTTTTTTTTACCTTTCTGAATCTCCCTGTAATACACCTTTTGCAAAATGCATCCCGCTGACAATGTACAAGGTGCTTCTTTGATATATATAAATGTGTGCATGCAGTTTAGATAAATGGAACTGCAGTCAGTGTGAAAAATCACATCTAAACTTGCCTTGCGTCAGGTTATAACAACTTGGAATTTACTTTGCCTTTACTAAGAGCTGCTGGAGTGCCTACACTAAAGAGTTGTTTTACTTTGCAAAATGCAGTTGCACTCTGCAAGTGCAGTTGCTCCAGAGCTTAGTAAATGAGATAAAGCTTCACTTTGCAAAGAATAACCAATCACGTGCAAGGAAAATTTAAAAAAACTAAATTTTTGCTGGCACGTGATTGGATGATGGCAGTCAGCAGAGCTTCTGCTCATTTGCTAAGCTCTGTAGCAATTGCACTTGCAGAGTGCAACTGCACTTTGCAAAGTGCACAGTCTATTTGCCTTTAGTAAATTAACCCCTAAATGTTTATACATATACAACTTTACACAATACACAACCTTCAGTCCATAGGTAGGTTGTGTCCTGTGGCCAATGGTGGTACCAAAGAGACATTCAATGGTCAAGAAGCACTCAAAATTGTACAGTTCTTAGCAAAAGTATTCACCCCACCTCCCCCTTGGCTTTTTACCTATTTTGTTACATTACAACTTTTAGTTCAATGTTTTTTTAATCTGAATTATATGTGATGGATCAGAACACGATAGTCTAAGTTGGTGAAGTAAAATTAGAAAAATATATACATAAAACAATTTTTTTGAAAAAAAAAAACCTGATAATTGGCATGTGTGTATGTATTCACCCCCTTTGTTATAAAGCCCACTGGTGCAACCAATTACCTTTAGAAGTCACATAATTAGTGAAATGATGTCCAATTGTGTCCAATGATGTCCAGGTGTGCAATCTAAGTGTCACATGATCTGTCATTACATATACACACCTTTTTGAAAGGCCCCAGAGGCTGCAATACCTAAGCAAGAGGCACCACTAACCAAACACTGCCATGAAGACCAAGGAATTCTCCAAACAAGTAAGGGACAATGTTGTTGAGAAGTACAAGGCTTAGGGTTTGATTATAAAAAAAATCCAAACCTTTGATGATTAGGAGTACCATCAAATCTATCATAAAAAAATAGAAAGAACATGGCACAACAGCAAACCTGCCAAGAAACGGCCACACACCAAAACTCACGGACCAGGGCCAGTAGGGCATTAATCAGAGAGGCAGCAGAGAGACCTAAAGTAACCCTGGAGAAGCTGCAGAGTTCCACAGCAGAGACTTTAGTATCTGTACATAGGATGACAATAAGCCGTACGCTCCATAGAGTTGAGCTTTATGGCAGACTGGCCAGAAGAAAGCCATTACTTTTAGCAAAAAACAAAATGTCACATTTTGAGTTTGCGAAAAGGCATGTGGGAGAATCCCAAAATGTATGGAGGAAGGTGTTCTGGTCTGATGAGACCAAAAGTGAACTTTTTGGCCATCAAAGAAAACGCTATGTCTGGCGCAAACCCAACACATCACATCACCCAAAGAACACCATCCCCACAGTGAAACATGGTGGTGGCAGCATCATGCTGCGGGGATGTTTTTCAGAAGTCGGGACTGGGAAACTGGTCAGAGTTGAGGGAAAGATGGATGGTGCTAAATACAGGGATATTCTTGAGCAAAACCTGCACCACTCTGTGTGTAATTTGAGGCTAGGACGGAGGTTCACCTTCCAGCAGGACAATGACCCCAAACACACTGCTAAAGCAACACTTGAGTGGTTTAAGGGGAAACATGTAAATAAGTTGCAATGGCCTAGTCAAAGCACAGACCTCAATCAAAAGGCTGCTCTACAAAGTATTGACTTTAGGGGGGTGAATAGTTATGCACATTGACGTTTTCTGTTATTTTTTCCTATTTGTTGTTTGCTTCACAATAAAAAAAAATCTTCAAAGTTGTGGGCATGTTCTGTAAATTAAATGAAATTCCCAAACAATCCATGTTAATTCCAGGTTGTGAGGCAACAAAACACGAAAAATTTGAAGGGGGTGAATACTTTTGCAAAGCACTGTATTTAAAAAAAGTTTAAGATAATGCATCAAGCATACTTACCAATTTAATGCTACGACCCGTGGATAGGAGTTGATCACGGATGCCCAAAATGTGGGAAAAGAAGGCCACACTAGCACATTTTTGGGGTTTTGTTCCTTAGTTAATAGCTTTTGAAAGCAAGTATTGGTTTATGCATGATCAATGATCAGTGGTTATAGCATACCAGAAGACCCAATGCTAGTTATGTTTAGTTATTGGGAGATGTTGACATGGGACAGGGAAAGAAATGTAATACAGAATAGGTACGCATTTGCCTAATAACAGCTAGAAGGTGTATACTCACAGAATGACTCAATCCATTACCTCCATTACCTGACTGTAAACTGTATATTTTATATATGATATCTTAAATTTCTGTCTATCCATGAAAAAAGTTTAAATATTGTGAAATATTTTTGACAGCGAGAAGAACCTAATTGGTAATTGAAATGTATCAGTATGTATGTAGGAGTGTAGAGTTCGTTGGGTGATGGGTTATAAAGAGATAGAGTCAGTAAAAGACCGGGATAATGTATATTGTTAAAAAGTTTTTGGTTTTTTTGTTGCTTTTTATTGAACACTGATGTAAAATAGAACATCTCATGATAGATGCTTGATATTTGATCTATGATTACAGTATAGTTTTTTGGACTCGGGCTTTTTAATTTTTAACTTCCAATGTGAAATATGTTTGTTTGTGTCTGCAATTTGTTTTCTTTTTGTCTTTTTTATTTAACTAATAAAAATGATTGTAAGGAAAACATTATTTGGCATTCATTGGCTACTAGTGTTTTTAGAAGACCACAGTGAAGCAGAACCTCAGTTTATAGTTTATTTTCACCTCTGTCCAGCATGAATGAATGAATGAATGAATGACTTGTATAGTGCTACATATGCAAACTAAATAACATCAAGTAGCTTTTGCCGCCATTGACCATCTGGGTTTTCAGAAGAGATAGGTCTTGAGCTTCTTCCTGAAGGCCAGATGGTGTTCTTCCGAGCGGATGTCCGCGGGTAGAGTGTTCTATAGCCGTGGTCCTTGGACTGCGAACCTCCATTCGCCTTTTAATTTATAATGGGTCTTGGGGATGTGGAGGAGGTTCTGGTTAGTTGACCGGAGGGGTGGACCTGGGGTGTAGTGTTTTATTTTGTCGCAGAGGTATTGTGGGGCTTTTCCTTGTGTACAATTGTGTGTGAGGCAGAGGGTCTTAAATGTAACCCGGTCCTTCATGACTAGCCAATGGAGGGTCCACAGGGATGGAGTGATTGATTCCCAGGGTTTTTTCCAGTTACCAGTCTGGCTGCTGTGTTCTGGACGATTTGAGGATGTGAAGTTTGGTATATGGGAAGTCCTGGGTAGAGGGAGTTTGCGTAGTCGAGACGGGAATTGATGATTGTTCCAACTACTGCTGCTGTATCTCCTTCCGGGATAAAGGGGATAATTCTACACAATAGACGAAGAAGGTAGTGGGATCCACTGACTACTGATCCTATTTGTGCATCCATTGTCATGTCTGAGTCAAAGATGACTCCAAGGTTTTTGGCTTTAGTGCTGGGGGTTATGGATTGTCCGAGTATGGTTAGTGGAGTGGACATTGTGCCAGGGTTTTTGTTTTGGCTTGCATGGAGGAAGAGAAGTTCTGTTTTGGATCCGTTGAGTTTAAGGGAGCTCTCCGTCATCCAATCGTTGATCAATGAGAGACAGTTTTCCAGTGCCTGGTATTGGTCTTTTTTGTTGGTGATGCGTAGGTAAAGTTGGATGTCATCAGCGTAGGAGTGATAAAGCAGGTCCTGTTTGCTGATGATTTTGAGGAGGATGCAAGCTGGTTGAAGCTTTCTTGTGTGCAGGGTATATTATCAGTACAATGTCATGCTCCTTCTGTGATTGTTAAACTGATGATACATGGTTCATCACAGACCGGTTGAATTTCGAATTGATCTTAATTTTTGGTCATGTGTGTCAGAAATACAATATCTTGGCAGTGGGATTCCTCCACCCACCTCATTTGTATGGCTAGCTTTAGTTTTCTCGATACATTAAAAAGCCCATCCCCTGACCATTATTTCTGTACTCACCCCTCTGGTCCTTCCTCCATGGACTCCACTGAATATTAAACAGCTTGGGAAAGAAAGTGACCTCCATCCATGATATGGTGCAGACACAAGAATGCGCTGATTGATTCTTGGTGCTAGATTCCAGTATATGTGGCTAAACAGCCGTGTGAAGGAGGCCTTACAGTTTACATACCCTTTAAAGAAGCTCCAATGTCTGGAAACCTGCCACTCAAATAACAAATAAGTCATAAAATAAGAAACTGGTGTATACTACAAAACAAAATAAGAGTAAATACTTCTTAAATTGCTAAAAAAAAAAAGTCCTGAGAAATTCCTAATAGATTCTATATGTAAATTGAGAATTGCTATGGATTGTGAGATCACGCAAAGACACACATTTCATTTTAATTTTTTGCTGTGTTTTAAATGAAATTTTAAATGTTAAAATAATAATGTTACCTCGGGACATACCTTTCAGCCTACATTGTATTTATTCTTTAAAAGGGCACAAATTGAATTACAGTAATCACAAAAGCAGGCCTGTTTTATTGCATTTTAATTGTAAGATAATTTTCTAAAATGAAATTATAAACATTTCAGGAAAATTGTATTAAATATACATATATGGTATGGACCTTTCAACTTAGAACAAGACTGGCTGTAATGATGTTCAGTACATTTAAACATTATTAGGTTAAAAGGAACATTCTGATTCTACGCAGGGCAGAATTTCCTCTAACCTGGAAACATTTATGTAAGAATGCATTTTACATAAATATCTATAAAAGCTTCCTCATAATTATGAAATCAATGTAATATAACAATAATATGTAAT
The DNA here is from genome assembly GCA_037952925.1 of Lithobates clamitans. Lineage (NCBI taxonomy): Eukaryota > Metazoa > Chordata > Amphibia > Anura > Ranidae > Lithobates > Lithobates clamitans. The sequence continues at coordinate 1,673,840 of JBBGZY010001079.1, read as the reverse complement.
GTAAAAATAGTAAATAATATATTAAATTTGAGCATTTACCAATATTAATACTTTTCAATGTTTTTTTTAATTTACATTTACATTTATTTATATTTTTAGTATTGACTACTAGAGGAAAACGTGGGGGGTGAATTTACTAAGTCTTTATTAGCAGTTTTTTTGCTTGTGGTTCCTGTTTAAGAAGAGATTTGGCGAGTTTTATGTAAGAAAAAGGAAAAACGGTGACCGGGGTTCGCAAATCTTTACATAGCTGTATAACCATGGAAGTCCCAAATCTATGAACATCCGATTTGGACGGTTGGTGAGTAATTACCACAAATTTCCATCGATTCCGGATACAGCTCTGCATCTATCCTCTCTGGGTCACCCATCCCTACGGGATGCCGGTATAAGCTTGTCTGACTCACAGCCTTCGGCTTGTGAGTCCACCTGTTCCGGTAAGGGTATTTCAACCTTTCCATATATTTGATACCCTTGTTCCATGTTACCTCAATGTCCACCTCAACCTCGGTATATTGATGAGATCTACCCCACATGCATACTGAAGGCATTGAAGTTGTTTTCATACCAGCATTTGATATATGCCCATATGAACATTTTGGACACTTTATCTCCCATTTAAATGCTTCAAACTGATTATACTCATTTTTTAGTTGGAGATAGCACCCACTGTAGTCACACTTTTTGAGTCATTACTCATATGAATGCATATATTATATGAGGGTATTATTTTTGTTGTCACCAACTTTATATATTTCCTTTGTGTATATTCACTTTATATATTATCACTTTTTTGGGTGGGTCATACCACTTTATATAACTTTGCAATTGTTAGGAGTCTTTCATCCATTCTGGTATCCATTGCCATCTGATGCCATATATCAGTGAATTACACCTAGTCACTTGCCCATTCACAGGTATTGTCTTTATGTTAAATATAGGCTGACACCTTGCAAATGCACACATATATATTTGGGTATAATATTCATTTATACATACAATTCTTTACACTCATTTTTTGAGTGTTTTTTTCACTAAATCTTTATTGTGCAATAGACCTCATTCTGGTAGGTTTGCTCAATAACGGACATTATTTTTAGCGCCACATGTTTTGTTTATATATATATATATATATATATATATATATATATATATATATATATATATATATATATATATATATATATATGCTGGGACCAATATATATATATATAGAAACCAACCAGCTTCCAGTTGTTTTTGGTTAAAGCGTAATTAAACAAGCTAAAGTTAGACGTTGATTGGCTACCATGCAGAGCTGCACCAGATTTTGCACTCTCCAGTTTTAGTAAATCAACCCCTGTGTCTCTGATTGAAATTTTTCATGCATGCTTACAAAGAATGGGTGATGGAGTTCTCTTCCTTTATACAGAAGAATTTGTCATTTTTCTTTGATTTTACATTCTAAGGCTGCATTCACATCTCTGCGTTTTGAATCATGAGCAGATTTGTAGTGATTAAGCCCGCGATTTCAAAGCGCCGGGTGTGAATGACAAATCGCAGAAAGCACATTTAAGATGCTATTTATTTGAATGCCACCTAAAATCGCGATGTGGTTCTGCCGCGATTGTCGTGTAAATCACGCTGCAATCGCAGCGACCCACAACGTGTGAAGCATGTCGCACGAAAGTAGCTTCTGAACTTTTTTTGGGTGACAAGCTTTATGCGATGCGGGTTTCTCCTGATTGCAGCGCAATTTATCGAGCAACAGTTGCGGCAAAATCGTACTGTTTAGGTGGCATTAAAATGAATGGCATCTCAAATGTGCTTTCTGCGATTTGTCACTCACACCTCGGCGCTTTGAAATCGTGGGCAGATTCAAAATGCAGCCATGTGAATGCAACCTAAGTCTTTTTATTCTTTTGAACCCTTTTTTGTTAAAATGTTCCCATTTCTGCTGTAGCTTGCTTGTTTTTTCCCAGTTCACCAGCTTTATGTTTCTTTTGAAAAATAATTGTGGCTTTTTTCAAAATGTAACACTTTTGTGCACACCCAACAACTTTAGTTCACAGTTTTTCAAATGTGTTAGTTAGTTCTTTGTTTCTCCAATGATATAACTGAAAAGAGTAAGAGAAAATTTAGATTTTAAAATTGAGGAGACTAATCTAATGAAAATTGAGGAGCAGAGTACACAAATGGTGAACAGAGTGGAGAATAAATAGTGATCAGATTTTACTATCATCTAATCTTGGAGTTTCATTGGGGAACCCTTATAACTACTGAAGTAACGACTCTTGGAACTTACTTACTGAAAGGGGTTCACAGGGAAAGTGTTTGTAAGGTGGTAGCTGAGATAAGGATGAATTCTTGTTAGAATGCACATCAAAGAACTGGCAATAGCAGCATTGCATTGGCAATCTGTCTGCATAACTGCAGGTTTTAAAATGTGTGGTTACCGAGCCGTCTTTAATATTGATTGGACCCTGGCCAAAAATTTTCTTGGGCCCACCCATGCAGTTTCGTTCTCGCTTCGATCAATGGCAGTGCTGTTTTTTTTTACAGACTACCAAAATAAAGAGGAGTTTCAACACTGTCCAACCAATGTAATAGGGGTTTACACTGACCACTAATGTAATAGAAGCATTCACAGTAACCACCAATGTAAGGAGGGATTTACACTGACCACCAATGTAAGGGGGACATTCACACTGGCCACTAGTGTGAATTAAAGGATTCTACACCAAGCACCAAATGTAACTGAGACATTTAGCCTGCATTCACATTTGTGTGTGTCGGGAACGCATGCAAAATCGCTTTCCTGACACCACAGAAATGTGCTGCCCTTTAGCAGATACATAGCAGTGCCATTAATTGTTAATGGCACCCTCACGCATCTGCTGACATGTGCCTTGGCACCGTGTGATTTTGAAAAAGGGTTTGGGAGTTTCTTCCGCATGTGTAGCGCATAGAGCAGCCCATTGAAATGAATAGGCTGCCCTACACATGACCTACATCTTTATACACCCTATCAGTACACCTTCGCAATCCTAAAACCCCTGCTAACCTCTGCACCTCCCCATCCTCTCCACTTCAATCCCCCTCCCCTTTAACTCTACCTGCTTCCTCTGCTCATCTTTGGACCCACCTTCCTTATCTCTATACATCCCCTCCTTGCTCACTTGTGCACCCCAAACTGTAATTCCTTCTCTGCTACCTCTGCACACCTCACACAACCCCCCCCCCCCCCCGACCAATTTGCTTACCTTTGCAAAACATGCTGACAGTAGGCTTAATGACCAAAGTTGTGGGCAGGACTTTCAAGCATGCCCTTTTACCTCCCCAGTGGGCAGCATACAGTATAGGTGGCTATGACCTCAGGGGGGCATGATATACATATGAATATCACCTCTATTTACATATGAATGCTGGTGGGCCGCCCCTATTTACATATGAATGCCTCCACTTATTACATATCAATGACGGTATTTACATGTAAAAACGGCTCTGCAGGAGAGTCATCTGTACACAACAATAGGACAGAGCTGGGCAGCATTAGTAACATAACTTTACACTGAGATATCAGGACACGGGACTAAAACCTCAAGGGACGAGGGAATTTAAACTGGGATAGTTTGGGCCCCCCCAACAATGACAGGACCCAGGGTAGATGCTCCTTTTGCCCTAACTTAAAGACGGCCCTGTGTGGTTACCTATTACTGTGAAAATATTTACTGTGCCACTGCAACACCAACCACAATCATAAAGATGGAAAAGGTAGGGGGGCCAGATGGTAAAAATAAAGGGTCCTTAAAGTGTTACTAAACCCACAATAGTAAAATCGGTGTGAATATGCAGTAAAGCATGCTTGTTATACTCACTGTGGAACCTAAGGGGTTAATCCTCTGCATTGTGTAAAAAGGATGTTTGATCCTGTCTTCTCTGATCCTCCCCTTCTTCCACTGACTCCAAAACATGCACAGATAAGACAGAGCCTTTGAAATCAGGCTGCACATGCTCAGTTTGGTGTGTATTGCTAGAGAGTTTTTTTTTCTTGGGAGGATGCATGTGATCAGCACAGGACCAATAAGCACTGTCTAGACAGAGGGCCAGGGGTCCTGAGAGGACAGCCAAAGCAGTATTAAAACTCCCCCTAAGCTTTAACCCAGGGATCTTCAAACTACGGCCCCCCCAGCTGTTGCGGAACTACGCGTCCCACGAGGTATTGTAAAACTCTTGACATTCACAGACATGACTGGGCATGATGGGAATTGTAGTTCTTGAACAACTGGAGGGCCATAGTTTGAAGACCCCTGCTTTAACCAGACACTGATAGAAGTCACATAACTGCTATGTGCTGCTGATGAGAAAAGGTATTTATCTGTTTGTATTTACTAAAATAATTGCATTTCCATGTTCTGTGTACTGTGGAAGATCAGATATAGTGAATGCAGGCTCCTGGGTTTAGTAACACTTTAAAGAAACTCTGTCATGTTGCCTATTCAGGGCACATACAGAGGGTTAATTTATTTCTCCATGTAAGAGTAGCTCATATGAGAACAGATAAGGATTGTGAATGATATTGCATGAACAACAGTCAATGATAATGAAGTCTTACTGTGGAAGACCAGCTTTGCAGATGTAAGGTGTTAAGAGAGCTCCATGGCTTTGATTGTCTTTGTGTTGAATAGTATTCCACTTATCTGCTGCTCCTTCTGCAAGCTTTATATACTTCTCCTTCTTTCCAGATGAGAGTGTTTGTGCATAGTGATTGGCCACTCAGTTGTGAACGATATCATGAGAGAAGGTCACACGCTTCTCCACACCTGGAAGGAGTAAGTAATTACCAAAGTTGTTTAGATGGAGCAACAGTAACAGGAGTATTGGCCCGTACACACAATCCCAATATCGTATAACAGATCGTACAATTTTTTTCGCTTAATAGTCGCAAGTAGAAATTGAATAGGTTACTAAAGTCACGAAAATTCTCGTATGACAGAAAAAAAAAATCAGAAGTGATGTCACGTGTTGTAATGTATTTGTATTGTATTTTTGTACGACAACTGTACTGACTAAACGAAAATCGTACGATATGGTATCGTACGAGGAAAATTTTCGTCCTTGTCCTATCGAATAATATCGGATGAATTGTCATGATCAGCTCTTCAAAGCTCTGTACTAACGATCCGATTATCGTACGATCGTGTCGAAAGCAGTATTTTTCGTCCAATTTTCAGGTCGTATGTACAGGCCATTACAGTGGGGAGTTATAAGGGATACTGAATGCAGGTATCCAGCATCAACAGGGATGACCAGTTCAGTGTAGCTGTACTTACGAAACTGGGATTAGACTGAGTATAATTAGAATGAAGCTTATTAACCCCTTCCTGCCTAAGGGTAAAACAAATCTTAATGCCTAAGCCCAATATTGCAACTTTGACCTGTGTTAATGAAAACGTACATATTATCACAATTACTTTGTACATCCAGATGTATTATACCTTGTTTTTTTTCAGGATAAATTGGGCTTTTATTTGTTGGTAAATGATAATAGATATCTCCTGATTTTTTTTTTATTATCAAAGGAAAACTGGCCCAAAATAGTAAAAAAATATATATATATTATTTTTAATTTAGCTGTATATTTCTTGCTACTACCATAACCTTCCACCAAAGAACAAGCCAAAACAAATTCTCCCTCTCCTAACGATCGCAGCAATACCAGGTATGTGTATGTTAGTTGTTGTATGTACCCGTAGTACAGCCCATAAACAATGGTGCGCCATTTGCTGTTTTTTTTATTATACCATAAACACACCGACATCAACTGACACTAATGATATTTTTTTTTAAGAAAATAACCTTTGACCTTGACCTTTGACACTGACCTTGACCCAAACACTAACCCTGGCATTGACCTAGATCAATCCTTAGGCCTCTTTCACACGGACTGTCCGTTCAGGTCCGCCTGTCAGTTTTTTAGGCGGAACTGAACGGACACTCCATGGAGGTCTATGGAGCGTCGGACGTCAGCGGTGACATGTCCGCTGACATCCGACCTGCTCCGATCCGAAAAAGTGTAACGGAGGAAAAACCTACTTTTCCATCCGTTTTCGGATCGGATCGGGTGACGACGGACTCTACGGTCCGTCATCACCCGATCCCCCATAGGGGAGAGATGGACCTGTCATCTTCCTGCTCAGCGGGGATCGGCGGAGCGATCCCCGCTGAGCAAGCGGATGTTCACAGGGCGGATCATCACTGATCCGCCCCATGTGAAAGAGCCCTAAATCTAGGTTACTTTTTAAATTATTTATTTATTTATTTATATTTATTTTTTCTACACACATTTTTTTTTCTATCTCTGCAAGGCCAGAGAAACATACAATGTATCTTTCCCGTTCATTCACAGAGACAGAAGATACGGGGCAGGCTTCATCTTGACTGATCACTGTGACAGCCAATCACAGCGATCAGGTGACCCGGAATCGGACATTACGGGTCCCAACCGTTAGAATGGGGCCTGGGGCTCTATGTGAGTCCCGGTCACTGTGCTGGGCACACTCTCAGCACAAAGGGAGGCACGCAAATATGCGGCCCATGGCACAAAGCCCAGTGCAGTGGGGGCGCATATTTGTTTTACGTCAGCGCCAAGAAGTTAATGTGCACAACACCTATCCAATACCAACAGACCAGAAGCAAAGCAAAAGTGAAAAATAAATGTGACAGTGAAGCAAAACCAAACCAGCAACCTAACTATAATATGGGGGCAAGACACGGGGGCAGGCTCACAGTGACTAATCACTGTGATAGCCAATCACAGTGATCAGGTGTCCTGGAATTAGACATTCCAGGTCCCAATCATTAGAGCAGGGGCTCTGAGTGAGACTGGTCACTGTTCTGGAAACACTCTCAGCACAAAGGGAGGTACGCAAATATGTGGCCCATGACACAAAGCCCAGTGCAGTGGGGGCGCATATTTGTGTTATGTCGGTGCCAAAGGGTTAATGCGCACAACACTTATTCAACACCAACAGACCATAAGCAAATCAAAAGTGAAAAACAAATGTGACAGTGCAGCAAAACCAAACCAACAACCTAACTATAATACACTATATACAAATGGAGGGAAGCTGCCAAACCAGGGCATGAACAGGACTTGGACTAGGAACAAGGGAAGCAGAGATGGGGTAATAAGATACAGGATAAGGCAGGGACCAGGATAATCAGCAAGAAGGGATATGACGAACAAGCAAAACACTGAAGCACTGATGCAAATAGGGGAGAGGTTATATACCATCCCAGCAGTCAGCATTAGGTGGAATCTAATTGTCGCTGGGAGACACCCGCTGGTGGCACCCAGAACTGCTCCTGTCAGCTCTGGGAACCACAGTGCCACCAGCAGGTGATCCAGGTCCTGACAGTGAAGAAATCAGCAGGTGGGGGTTCTTCTTACAAGAGATTCTGTTGTTTTGCCCTGAATGTGCAAATTGAGAAATTAAAGAAGAATTCCTGCTTAACACTAGCTAATCTTAAAATGTCCTCTCTATCCACCTGCTACCTATGCTGACTAACCTATGTAAAAAAAAAAATGTGTTTTCTTTACTTTTTTACAACCTGCTCTGGGCCAGTCATTGATCCAACTCCCCCTTTTCAGTCAGTTGCAGTTTGTGAGAAGCCATGTGGAGAACACAGCAAACGTGTTGTTGAGCATTTTCTATCTCTCCCCTGCAGCTGCCGCTGACTAACTTAAGGGATCACGTGACCAGACTGGAGTGGGCTGAAAATAGGTAAGTATACACTTTTTTTTTTAAGACAGGTTAGTCAGCATAGGTAGTAATAGAGTTTTTTTTATTTTTAGGGATAGTTATTGTTAGGCAGGAATTCTACTTTAACTTTAGGAAAGATCTTGCTTTTTTTTTAATGACCCAATCACAAACAGTAATCTTTGAGCATGCATAGTTATGATTGTGGAGGGACATAATCCCTCCCCATACACCCACACACAAACACAAAAACACAATTATGTGTTCATGTAATGGCTGTAAAAACGGTACATATAGGGGTTAAATTACTAAAGACAAATAGTCTGCAGTTGCTCCTGATCTTATAAAATGAGTTAAAGTGGAGTTCTACCCAAAAGTGCAACTTCCACTCATCTGTCTCCCCCCCCCCTTCGGTGCCACATTTGGAACCTTTCAGGGGGGAGGGGGGACCTGTTTTTGACACGTACCCTGTCCCCACTTCTGCCGGACCTCGCCGCGGAGAGGCACGTCAGAGGTCCGGCTCCCTCCTCCTCCCTTCTCCTTTCCCCACCACCGGACTAGTAAATGAGCGCAGGGCGCTTTTGCGTATGCGCAATAGAGACCCGGCCATGAAGCCGCAATGCTTCACTGCCGGGTTCCCATACCTGCAATAGCAGCATCATCACCCAACAGCCGATGGAAACATCAGCTGCAGTGTCGACATCACTGGACTCCAGGACAGGTAAGTGTCCTAATATTAAAAGTCAGCAGCTACAGTATGTGTAGCTGCTGGCTTTTCATTTTTAGAGGGGAGGGTGGAACTCCGCTTTAAAGCTTCACTTTACAAAGAATACCCAACCACATGCAAAGAAAATTAAAAAAAAAAAAAAAAAGCATGTTTGCTTGCACATGATTAAATGATGGAAGTCAGCAGAGCTTCCCCTCATTTATTAAGCTCTCTAGCAATCATACCTGCAAAGTGCACAGTCTATTTGCCTTTAGATCATCAACCCCTATAGACTTCAGTTTAAACATAATCATTTTAAAACAGTGGAAAGGTGGAGATAATTTCCCAATTTGACTTTAAAGATTAGGGTTTACATAAAACACACATCACCTTTTAGGCTGAGTTCACACTACATGCGGTCGTGGCTCGCAGCAGGGGGTCCGGTGAATCTCCGTTCACTATTTCAGGTCTGAATTAGGTCCGAATTTTGGCCTGAATTCGGACCTGAAACAGAGCCAAAGACGCACAATACTCTTCTGCTGTGCGCTCCGCGGCTGCCCCGGAGCTGTCATGCAAATGGATGTGGAGAAAGCCGCTTCCAATTCGCATAAGTGTGAACCCAGCCTTAGAGCTCTTAAGAGAATGCAGAGAAGCGGAACAGAGAATGGATCAATATTAAACCTGAACTGATAACTTTTTATTGTACACATTCAAAAAGGAAGCATGGATCTATGATGGTCTCCTTTAGTCATCAGACTGGTAATGCAAATTGTTGGCGCTATATAAATCCTAAAGAATAATAATAATAATAATAATAATAATAATAATGTTGACCAGCCACCAATTTTCATGCTGACAGGTACTTTTAAGGATTTCATAAGGGTTCCCATTCCCATCTCTATGACTAACCTCTGATGAGTGAAACACGTCAGTGTGGGTAGTCCCAGCGCAGGGTCTTTTGTGGAATAACGTTTATCTGACTGTGACACCATCAGAATGTGGCGGTGTCTTAATCACTTATGGACCGCACACCATACATATACTGCGGCAGGGCGGCAGCTCTGTGCCAGATCACATGCCTAGTATATGATCTGACATTTCCAGGTCTGGGGCACGCGTGCCACTGGTGACCCACTCCCGCTGTGATCACACACAGCGGGAGCCCAGCGGCGGGTACCGCGGACTCGATGTCCGCCGACACCCGCCGATTACACAGTACAGAGGCAGAACGGCAACCTGCCTATGTAAACAAGGCGGATTGCTGTTCTGTCAGAAGGGAAGGTATCATCCCTATGTTTCTGTAAAAGCAGGAACACGAATCTTTGCCTTCACCTAGTCAAATCACCTGCCATACAGTGACTAAGCACAAGATAGGCACATAGTTAACTCTTTGATCACCCCTGATTTTAACCCCTTCCAAGGCAGTGTCATTAGTACAGTGACAGTGGAAATTTTTAACACTTATCCCTGTATTAATGTCACTGGTCCCCAAAAAGCGTCAAAAGTGTCAGGTGTCCGATTCCTCCGCCGCAACATCGCAGTCTCACTATAAGTTGCTGATCGCCGCCATTACTAGTAAAAAGAAAAAAAAAGAAAAATATCCCATATTTGGAGACAATATACATTTTGCACAAAACCAATCAATATACACTTATTGTGATTTTTTTTTACCAAAAATATGTAGCAGAATACATATTGGACTACATTGATGAAGAATTTAGATTTTTTTTTATTCATTTTTTTTATTAGATATGTTTTATAACAGAAAGTAAAAAATATTTTCTTTTTTTTTTCAAAATTGTCGGTCTCTTTTTGTTTATAGCGCAAAAAATAAAAACTTTAAATACCACTAAAAGAAAGCTCTGTTTGTGGGGAAAAAAGGACAAAAAATGTATATGGGTACAATGTCGCACGACCGTGCAAATTATCAGTTAAAGTAACTTAGTGCTGTATTGAAAAAAATGGCCTGGTCATGAAGGCGGGTAAACCTTCCGGAGGTCAAGTGGTCAATTTTAAAATATAGCCGTTGTTTCATTTTGATTTACTTGTCTGATTTTTGTTCCAAGTAGAGGAAAAATGACTTTAGGAAACAAAGAGCCCCTACAATGAAACATTCCCGGTTTTATCTTTGAAAACTGCCTATTGTTTCATAAACTGCAAAATCACATAAACATCTGCAAGCACTTCTCAGCTACTCTAATGAAACTCTGATCATCTAATCAGATAAGCTTCACCCAATGTTCATCATGCGGAAAAAAAAGAAAAAACATCCTAAAAAAAAGAAAACAAGTAAATTAAGTAGGAAAAAAAAGATTTTTCACACGTCTGGACACATATATAACTATTAACAAGAGTTAAATTTAGCTATATAAAAAGTTACTAATTAGATAATGATATGAGCGTTGTCAGTAGAACAAGTAATGAGATAGTGGTATAGACCATGCTGGTTTTTTCAGCATATGCTACTTTCCACACTTCTGTAATGAAGCAACGGGATCACTGGTAAAAACAGCAGGACAAAAGTGTTGCTCAAGCTGTAATCTGGTTACATTATTACTTGCAAATTAGTTAGTCATGTCAGCAGTCAATCATCCAGCCGGTACTACATTAATAACTCTTACAATGAGTGTATCAGACGTGTTTATATGAGGTTTAACTCTTTATTTTATGCCCTTAGACTTTTTGATCCTTTTAACTGCTGCTTTAAGCAAGAAAGATGAACGATATCACAAACATTTAAGGACCCCTTCAAACTTGTTCCTTGTGGCAAAGTTTTACCATATGCCAGCTAAGGATGAGGTTCTGGTTCACAGCTACCAAGAGACTACAAAGTCCAAGAATCCGAAAAATGTGGCTAAAAACATTGCAGGTTCATTGCCAAAAATAACAAACAACTTACAATTTGTTCTTGCTCAGCTGAACCAATAATTTGGAGAAATGTATAGCTTAGCCCCCCTTTCTATAAAAGTTGGGGAAAGTGGAGAAATAGCTTTGGACCAGTCGGGTTATCTCACCGGTATTACTATCTTAAAATATTGATGTTGATGTAAATTATTTGGTTCCTGGGCAGGCACCTTTTACACCCAAGAGGATCTCCATGGTCTATTTGGCTTGTAGTTTAATGCAACAAAAATGGAAACTGAAGTTTCACACTCAGTTCCAGATGATCGGTATCACAAACATTTAAGGACCCCTTCAAACTTGTTCCTTGTGGCAAAGTTTTACCATGTTCCCGCTAAGGATGAGGTTCTGGTTCACAGCTATCAAGAGACTACAAAGTCCATGAATCACAAAAATTTGGCTAGAAACATTGCAGGTTCAGTGCCAAAAATAACAAACAACCTATAATGCAGTTCATAGCCTTTGCCCATGCATAACTACCGGTACTTTTTGGATTGTCCCCATGATTTTTATTGGATTAAGGTTGTACCTGAACCTCTTAGCAGTTGTGTGATGCTTCATTTTCCATTTTTGTTATATTTCTTTCAGCCACTTTTATGTCCGGTACATGCAACCAGTTTTGCCATCGGAATAAACTCTGAAGGTTTTTAACGACAGAGTTCTGACGGAATTCCGCTCAAGCTATCTTGCATACACATGGTCACACCAAATTCCGACCGTCCAGAACGCGGTGACGTACAACACGTACGACGGGACTAGAAAACGGAAGTTCAATAGCCAGTAGCCAATAGCTTCCGTCTCGTACTTTCTTCAGAGTATGTGTTGTTTTTGGTGCGTCGGAACAGCATACAGACGAGCGGTTTTTCTGATAGTAATTTGTTCTGTTGGAAAAATATAGAACATGTTCTCTATCTAAGTCCGTGTGAATTTTCGACAGAAAAAGTCCGATGGGGCATACACACAGTTGGAATATATGATAAAAAGCTCCCATCGGACTCTTTCTGTCAGAAATTCCGCTCGTGTGTACGCGGCATTATTGGTTTATTTTCTATAAAAGGATTGGCTCACAGCAGCCATATTATCAGTGTGTTTTGGAGCTGTTAGGGAAAGCTTAATATTCTGTGTAAATAGGGATACTGGGAACTGTGTGTGCCAAATGAATAAACCAACAAGACGCACTGAGAGCAATAGTGTGCCTTGTGTGCCAAAATAAAGCCCAACTTCAAGAAAATTTAAAATGATCCTTTGCACTGGGGCTGCGCCTGCAGTGCAAAGATTAATATCTAATTTTCTAGTAAACGCCAGTAAATTTTTTTTTTTTTTCAACTCAGCAGGGCTGAACAAAAAAAACCTGACAGCTCAGGAGGACCTGCTGTACTAACAATCCGACTTTAGTACAGCAATCTCCCCTGCTGTTCTATTGTGTTCTGACAGGGGGACACCCCCCCGTCAGAACACTCTGGTCAGCAGGGCTGCTGTTAGAATTCACAGGGCCCCATAAAGCCTACCTGACATGGCCCCTCCCCTCCCTGGCTGGAAGTGACTGAGGACATAGATTTATCAGCCCCTTTCTTTGCAGCCTCAGTTGCAAAGATGAATGAATTGGAAGTGCTTTGAAGCTTATTGCTCATTCACAAACTGAAGCATAGTAAACTATGTTTGGCGATGAATGGACACAGGAGTAATTGGTACCAATCACTCACTGTGTTTATTCAGGAAGGGAAGGGGCCAATAAATTATATATTTACTGGTCCCTTCCCCCCTCTCTCCAACATTCTCCTGTTTGCCCGCAGCAGCTGCTGGCAGGAGAGGAGCGGAGGAAAGCCAGAAGCACTGCAGGGGAAAGGGGCACACAGGGGGGACCAGACAGCAGATGGAAGGGGTGCAGCCGAAAGGATGAAGCTGGCAGCGCTGCCGGGGAGGCAGAAGAGAATTGGTGTCTGCAATAAGACAGTACAGCTGGCCCTCATTCATAGCAGGTGCCTGGGCCCCCCTTTTAAACTGATGGGGCCCGGGTCCAGTACAGAAGGGCTGGCTGTACTGTTCTATCAGCGGCCCTGCCGGTCAGTGCTCTCAGCCATTGGCTGAGAGCGCTGTTTAGAAGCCAATCGGCAGACCTTTTTAGTCATGCCCCTTCGACAGAAGCTTCTGTCGGAGTGACTGCAGTACACATGGGCCAAATGTTGGGCGGCATCAGCCGATTCAATAGAAACCAGCCGATGCCGCCTGACATTTGGCCCATGTGTACTAGGCTTAAGGGTTTTACCTAGCAAATTCTCTGCTACCCCAGCAGATGGCACTCCCCGCCGGAGTATGGGGGAGAAGAAGCTGTAGTGACCAGTTTAGCTGAGGGAAGGGCAGAAAATCAGGTAGTTCCCCTAGACTAAAAGAAGCAATTAACCCTTGCAGTGCAAGCACAGCCCCACTGCAAGGGACCCTTTTTTAGTTGCCCAGAATTGGACTTCAAGTAGTATGATTAGTGCACCAATGTCTTAAAGTGTTGCACTGTTATAGCTAAATAATCAAAAGTCGTGCACACCATTTTTATAGTAGAAAGCATTCTGTATATCAAATGTAAACTGGTGTACAGAATTGAGAAGTAGGGGGTTTAATCGGATAATAGGCATGCACTGTTTGTAGAAGTGTACTAATTTGGATCAAAGGGTTATATTGTGATATGTTCGTGATTTTCATGTTGAATAAACAAATGGAATAAATATTGAGAAAACATGCTCAATTTTATATTGCAAAATGAAAAGGATACAAATGTCACATTAAGGTTACGGTTCGGACGTAAAAGTGAATGAAATAAAAGTTAAAGTGATATTAATGTCGGCCTTTTGATACTGACAGACTGCCAGGCAGGACTCATCGCATGATTTACCGGACAACACACATATCTCAAGTCATGTGTATGTAAATTTAGAGCGTGGTGTGTGACGCCTAGACCTAGCCTTCGTTCCCAGTCGGTGCCTTGTATGGGGGAACACATCGGGTGGAGCACCAGTTCTTGATGCACCAGCTGGCTGGCTTGAGCCGCGGCTGTTTGAAATTATCGTTTCACCGTTTTTGGATGTCAGTGCCTGTGAAGCTTTTAGTAATTCTTTTAAACTGGAGTACTGCACCATGAAGCCTCTTTTTTCTATCTTGTGATGTTTCCCACTGTTGGAGATTACCAGGAAAGAGTTATCGCCGCATACGTGAGAAATATTACATCAATATAAGAGCCCGCTGCATTGAGATCATACCTGCATTAGAGGAGTCCCTGGAGGAATATTCCCAAGCTGAGTGATTCCCGGATGAGCGAATTTGATCTCTATAATTTGAGATCCACCCTATCTGGTAAGCGGCGCTGTTTATTACAATATCCAAACAAAAGTATCAAGCCTTATCTGAGTGTTCAATGGTTTATTCATTGGAGCACTGTGTGGACTTTAATATATCCACAATTTAAATTGTATTACATTTTTTTTTATATATCATTGTATTTGGTTGCGCAATTTTACCTTATCCACTAGTCTATCTCTTTGCTTTTACAAATAATTTAAAAAGTAACCAGCTTAATGTTTACTTCAGCTGTAATAACAGACCTCCCCCCCTCATTTTGCCCCAATACACTAATAGATTTAAAAAAAAGGATTGTGCCTAAATAAACTACTGCTTGGGTTTCTTTTTTTAGTCCAAAAAAGTTTTTATCAGTATTACAATGGGCATTAAGTAACATCAATGCTGACAAAGACATGCACCTATGTTCATATTTAGCCAAAGGAATAGACAAAACAATGTCTTTGCACTATAGCGTACATGGAAGGAATGTGCTAGACAATTGACAAGTTATCAAATTGTTCAGCTTGGGTTCATTTTAATGCTAATGTCAAGGGTTTTGGAGACCGATGCTTAGATAGACCAGGCCTGATAGCACTAGCATGTGATACCTTGACTGGCTCCAAAAATAATTATAGTAGTGGTTTATTATTAAGTATTTACATATTTATAACAAGCAGTAAATTAGCTTGAACACAACCCAGATAACAAGCAATTGAACTTCAAGATTGAAAATGACTTGCTAAGCTATCACTAGACTTGCCAGGCTTCACAAATTTGTTGCACTATTGCAGCAAGTCCACATTGCATGACTCCAGATCAACTTTCTTTGCAAACATTCTGGAAGTCTGTTGCAAGTTCTGGTTCAGTTATGTTGTGCAACATAGTCATCCCACCACAGGGGGTCACTGTGGCCGAATTTTGAAAAGTGTCAACTAGAACTTGTGCTTTAAGTGCTCTGCAAGTGTACAACGTGCCAGTGAAAATGTGCAGCAAGTTATCAAGTCTTATGCCGCGTACACACGGTCAGACTTTTCGGCTACAAAAGTCCGACCGCCCGTCCGACAGACTTCCGATGGACTTTTGGCGGACTTGCGGCAGACTTTCTAATGAACGGACTTGCCTACATACGATCACACAAAAGTCTGACGGATTCGTACGTGATGACATACACCGGACTAAAATAAGGAAGTTGATAGCCAGTAGCCAATAGCTGCCCTAGCGTGGCTTTTTGTCCGTCGGATTAGCATACAGACGAGCGGATTTCTGGGTCCGGCGTAGTTACGACGTAAAGATTTAAAGCATGTTCCAAATCTAAAGTCCATCAGATTTGCGGCTGGATAAAGTCCGCTGAAAGTCCGGGGATGCCCACACACGATTGGATTGTCAGCCGGCTTTAGTCCGTCGGCGTCCGTCAGACTTTTGTAGACGAAAAGTCCGACCGTGTGTACGCGGCATTACAATTCAACACTGCCACAAATTTGTTATCAAGTTATCCTTCATGGGAAGCCATCACTGATTTCTATATATGAAGGCATGTTAGAGCAACTCATCCTCAAAGTACTGGAGCTCTTCAAGTCTTTCTCTTGGAAGATTAGGTTTCTCTACTCTATTGTTCCAGAAGATATACATTGGAAAAATTATACTGGTACAATATTGGTGTGCTTTCAGTTGTTAAAAAAATTTTTTTAATGAAAAAGTCAGCTAACATTAAAGGGTGAAATAATAAAGCATATTATGTAAATATGTGTGTATTTATTGTGAATATAAAAAATATACATGAACTCCCCTCTGAGAAATTTACATGCTCACATTTATAATTGGCTCTCAGTGTGTTGCATTGACAAGTCTTTATTATACATGTGTGCAATATAGAATTTACACAGCACCAATCCTGTAATTTCTTGCAGATTCCCATCTGTTATATGGCATAGGTCGAGCATCTTGGGATATGTATTATATGAACTGTATCATATTAGGACTGAAAAACTGAAAACATCTTCCATTTCAATGCTTCACTCATCTTCTCATGGGATAAACTTTTCAAAAAGAAACCTTTAGTGCTGCTGGTGAGAAGATAAGGAAGAGCCCCCGTACATGTATACATGATATACTTTTTGCATATATATATTTGTTAAAATATATTTAATTTTAATGCATATACTTTGCATCTAAACAGACCACTTGATAAACACACACATATATACAGTTGTGCTCAAAAGTTTGCATACCCTGGCAGAAATTGTAAAATGTTAACATTATTATTGAAAATATGACTGATCATGCCAAAAAAATGTCTTTTATTTAAGGATAGCAATGACATGAAGCCATTTATTATCACATAGCTTTACATTATAACAAAGTGTAATTTCTTTAGTGTTGTCATGATAAGATATAATAAAATACTTACACAAATTTGGGTGTAGGTAGCTGAAGTCCTACCCCACCACTGGTCAAAATGTGGGGCTCCTAAGACCTATGTATCCGGAGATACGGGGATCCTTGCACAGCCTGTCAGAAACTACATACAAAGCGGCCAGTTTAAAAACAAGCTGGGACATTCTGTTTGCAGCAGACTGAGAGGATGAGCTCACAGTGCCTCTCACTTCTTGTCAGAAGCACTGAGCTCAAAGGACAGCTTGGAGTCTTGGACCAATGGTAAAGTATCATTGGTCCAAACTGTCCAATAAAAATGCTGCAGTGGAGGCACACCTCTCACTGCAGTGTCATAGAAGGGGGTATGTCTAAAAGACAAATCCTCCCTTTCGGCCCAGCCCTCTTAACCAGAAGGAAAAAACAAGGTTCATGGGTGTAAGATTTATCCACAATCTCATGTTTTTTTCACACAATTAAGGGGGAGAATGAGAATCTGATGATGAAAAGGTACTGTTTCAATCAAGCTAAATCATGTGACAGAAATCATGTGTTTATATGCTATATGTTATATAACATAATAATTTATTATTTATCTATTTACTGTGAAATTACTGGTTGGAATTTGTAACTTCAAACTTCAGTAATTTGTGCATTAAGCCCCCCTGCTTGAGTACAGTTTTTGAAAATATAGTAAATGACCTTAAAAACAATATATAATAATTATTGGTATATTACTTACTTATGGTAATTAACCCCTTGCCACCCAGGCCAATTCTGACACTTCTCTACTACATATAAAAATCATATTTTTTTTGCTAGAAAATGACTCAGAGCTATATATATATATATATATATATATATATATATATATATATATATATATATACACATATATATTTAGCAAATATCCTAGGGAATAAAATGGTGGTCGTTTAAAATTTTTATGTTACATGGTATTTTCGCAGCAATGTTTCAAACATGTTTTTTTTTGTAAAGAAACTGTTTCCTGAATAAAAAAAAAAACAATTAAAACCTGTTTTTTTGTATAATGTGAAAGATGATGTTACGCCAAGTAAATAGATACCTAACATGTCCCTCTTTAAAATTGCGCACACTTGTGAAATGGCGCCAAAGTTCAGTACTTAAAAATCTCCATAGGTGACGCTGTAAATTGTTTTACAAGTTACATGTTTAGAGTTACAGAGGAGGTCTAGTGCTAGAATTATTGCTCTCGCTTTAACGATCACGGTGTATGTAACCTGTGTGTAATTGGCTCTGATACTAGCAATTGCCTCACCAGCCACTAACCTCACCGCATGTCCCTGGAGGGGTGTACTCACTTTTGTGAGATACTGTATATTACAGTACATTGCAGTAGCAAAACTACATTTTTGATGGGCTTTTGGAGGTTAGAGGCTGTCAGAATACTTGCCTACCTTTTTATAGAAACACATTTGCACATATTTCACCTTACCTTGTTTTGAATTAACACATGACACAACAATGTACCGTGCATGTGAGTCGCAGTGGGTTGCCATTCATGTCCAATGGCACCCTAGCACTCAGCATAATAAAGGACACGTTTGTTGCCTTAATGTTTTTTTTGTTTTTGCCCATGGATGTGTGTTGAGAACCTTTCAGAATTGGATGCTCACTGCACTCTGTCAACATGCAAGAAACACTCTTGAATGTGTGCATGAAAATGCTTAATGGGAATAGGCCCTAAGTGTTTAAGTTGGGGAGGGTTAAGTGCTATGAGAGTATTTTAAAGTAGGTGATACTATTTTAGGAAAGCTGTATAATTTGTTTATTCTCAGTGTGAAAAACTACCAGAACCGATGTTCCTCTTCTCTGCAAATAATATATACAGTATTGATTAATAGATAGATAGATAGATAGATAGATAGATAGATAGACAGACAGACAGACAGACAGACAGACAGACAGACAGACAGACAGACAGACAGACAGATAGATAGATAGACAGATAGATAGATAGATAGATAGATAGATAGATAGATAGATAGATAGATAGATAGATAGATAGATAGATAGATAGATAGATAGATAGATAGATAGATAGATGTGAAAAAATAAACTTTCTTAAAATACTAGTTGGTAATAAACAAGGTTAGGTAAATTTAGCTGAGAAAACACGTTGTACAAGAAGAATTGTATATCTCAGTGTTTTAAACCAAACCAAATTAACACCTAGAAAAAGTGATGTATTATGGGAGCAGCCTAAACAATAAGAAGCAGATCATTATCAACTTACAGTGTTATCAGGATAATGTAATCAGTGTTCAAACAATTCATTTGCATATTATTAGTTTACTAACCACTCTAGAGATTTGCAGAACATTGCCCTTTTCCAGCTAATACCGTACTTCCACCCCGGGGTCGTATTTAAATTTACACTTCCTGACGCTACCACAAATTACCACTCCCAAGACCAGCAAACAATTTTCTCACCACCCATTTTCAGTCCCAAGCTTTGGCTCAAAACAAAACCCAATACCGCAATGTGCACTAATTACAGCAATGTGGGAAATGAAAGCGAGATGCAATTGCTTGTATAATTATAAAGGCAGTTGTGGTAATACATTTTCTCCTTTTCTTTTTTTACATTTTTTTTGCAATGACAGTGCTATACTGTTTTTTTTTTTTTTTTTTACTTTAAGGTGGCCTCCATCCAGAGATGTTTTGCAAAATATTTAACAATTAGATGTTTTTCAGTTTATTACGAAATGAACATGGTATATCAGTGTAATCTATGCCTGGTCCCTCTTGGCTGTCGGTAACCTGGCCTTTCAGAACCCTTTTGTCTTAAGAGGGTCTTAAAGTGAACCTGTGGCCAGAGTATGGGCTTTTAAGTATTTACACATACTGAACAAGCAGTAAACAAGCTTCAAAATAATACACAAAGTGATATCCACTCTTTGACCCCTTGATAATGTCCCATTGGACGAAACGCATTGGGGCAGAGATTTTGGTGCTGACATCATGCTGCTGCATGATTCCAGGTTGGCAGAGGCTTCTGATGTGAGTTTTATTGAGTCACTGTCCTTCATTTCTTTTATGTTCCCTTTTACTATTAAAATACTACACACTATTGGAACTTTTTCTGGCTCGTGGTGAGCTTTGTTCATCCATAGTTGGAGTCTTTAACAAGGGGAAAGGCTTGGAGCTCTTATGCTGCAGTGATTCCTGTGTTACCCTCATGCTGTTTTGGACATTTTTGATGATGTTGTGATGGTAGCTACTCGCTCTGGTGAGTTTTCAATTCATTCATTGGTGGTGGGAGATCACTGAAGCACTTCTAAGAAGAACTACTTAATGAGCACTGGTGCTGTCTTTCTGCAGTTTTCACATTGTTGGACACTTTCCTGGGACTATATCTTTATACTTTATTTGATATATGTATTATATATTTTTGAGTTGATTGGTTTTGAGGCGCTGCATTTTTGTTTTGCAAGCGTAAAAACAAGCTCTTACTGACCACTGTCACTGCAAGTACTGTGGTACAAATTTCTCCTCAACATTCAAGTCGAATGCTTGTGAGCCTTCCAAGTTTTCTTTTAGCAGCTCAACTTTCCCCTTCCAGAAGCTCCACCTGCATGCCCTGAGAGCAGTGACTTAACAGCTCAGCTCCCTCTGCTCCTCCTACCAGCAGGGTTTCAACAGCTTAGATCCCTCAGCTTCCTCTCCCTGCAGTAGCTCAGCTTCCCATTTACCCCCACCCCCAATTTGTGACTCAGCTGACCATGGTCAGCTGGTCAGCTCATCCAAGCTGAGGGGAGCACAGAGATGAAGTATAAGGCTATATGCACACTAGGCATTTAGTCAATGTGCCTCAGATTATGGTGTTTTTGTGTAGGTGCACCAACCAGCCCTACTGGCAGAAGCTTGTACAAGTCTATGAGAAGCTAAAAAATGTGCTGGCAGGTCAGGTCTGGACTGTGTACCAAGTGGT
Source organism: Lithobates clamitans (assembly GCA_037952925.1). NCBI lineage: Eukaryota > Metazoa > Chordata > Amphibia > Anura > Ranidae > Lithobates > Lithobates clamitans. The sequence continues at coordinate 1,652,818 of JBBGZY010001079.1, read as the reverse complement.
AATAATGTCTGGAGATAGTGTCTAGAGATGAATACCTGAAACACAGACCTTGTTTTCATAGTGTAGGGCTTGTGAGTCCAGGGGAACAGTACAACCAACGAGCAAGTTTTGGAGGTGATATTGGATCAAAACATGTTCTACTAGACAAACTACTTTCTCTATCTCTGATCCAGCCTTCATAACTGCATTCTTATTGGGTATCTGGTAACTGTGTCTATATAGGGTGTTGATTGTATGTTTCTATGTTTTTTAACCATGTCGTAACAACATTTATATTTTTTTAAATAGTTCTCCTCTCATTATGTGCCCACAAAGTCCATCTATATTTTGAGTTTCTTAATCCTTTTTTATACAACCAATAGGTGGTAAGATGGTAAAATAGAAACAGTAAAGCCCCATACACAAGGACTGAGTGTCGGGAGACATCCGCCGGTTAAAAAAACAAAAAAAACGGCTCATGTGTATGCCACTCTGTCTGACAGAAACCGGCCATTTGGCCAGCTTCTGAAGGACGAGCATCCTGAAAAACCAGCAGACTCCCGATCAGAGCTCTCTGCCAATGGCCATTTATTTTCAGAGAATGCAAAGCATTCTCTGAATGGTGCTGGTGCTGAGCAGTTGGCCGACTGTGGTCAAAATGCAGCTGCCAGCTGCTCGGCATAAGACCTGTTAGCATGTGGAGATTACTGGAGTAGCAGTGTCTACTTCTGTGTTTTTTTCCAAGGGCATTGGCCGGTTATGGCATAGCATAGTTACATTGGTCCAAATTAAACCAATATAAAATAGCCACACCTGCATTTTATCTTTATTGGTTGGACTGTTCTTGTTATCCCAACATTTCATATTTCTGATGTGCATCCTATACCATGTACTTGTATGAAAATGTATTCTGTTCTCTTTGTATTGCTTCCTTTGTGTGAATTACCCGGTGTTCCTGCCAGTCCCTCTGCTTTCCTAATAAAAACTGACCACACTAGGTATTAGAGAACAGCATTGTCAGGTTTTTGGCTGTGCTGGGAATTCAACTATTCTCCCCCAATGATCAGACCTCCCCCCCTTTCCACAGCCATTCACCGGGAAGATCAGTGTGCTGCTGTTTCTCTCCCCCTAGCTCTCTGTATGCAGCTGAGAACTGAGGGTATACAATCACATACAAAAAAGCTTTTTAAAAACCTAATTATTAGTTTTTTTTAGATCTATACACAAATGTTTGTCTTTCATTTCTATGGATATAATAAAATATTTACAAAAATGTGAGGGGTGTACTCACTTTTGTTAGATACTGTAGGTGGCACTGATGATGAGGCACTGATGGGCACTGGCTGGCAACACTGATGAGCACTGATAGGTGGCACTGGTGGGCAATGGTGGGTAGCACTGGTTGGCACTGGTAGGCGGCACTGATATGCACCTGTAGGTGGCACTGGTGGGCACTGCATAGCAGCAGTGCCTCTCCCTAATCAGGACTGATGGGTCTCTGTCAGAATCCGGTAATCAGCTTTTTTTCCCTCACGCTGTGAGCGTGAGGGAAAAAATAAATCTGTTTACCAATCTATTGTTTACATCACATGATCAGCTGTCATTGGCTGATAGCTGATCACGTGGTAAGGGGCAGCGAAAGGCCCAATACTCCGATCTGTGATCAGCCGAATCTCATTGACTCTGTGATCACAGAACGCACTGCACACGCCCTGCAGGGGGCGCGGAGGCAACTCATGCACGGGAGGACGTCTATTGACACCCTCCCGGCAATTAAGGCCCACGCTGTAGCTGTTATTTGGCTATAGTGTGGGCGGGAAGTTGTTAAAGGGTAACTCCACTCCACAAAATAGCAAATAAAGAAAAAATAATATATTGTATAGTATATTGTATGCAATTGTGACACAAGTCATATTGTAATTGAATGTTTTTAAAAACTTCCTTTAGTAGTTTAGTAGTGTACAAAATGCCCCCCAGAAACATCACTTCCTGCTTGTGTGATTGGCTTACCAATTTTCCCAGAAGTCTGCACTAAGATACAAGTCAGATTTCAGGCATCCCCTGCAACAAAATGTATTTTTTGGTGAGATACTCCCAATAGGAAATTACATCTAAAGGGATGCAGGCCCAGCAGCTTTCCTCATTAGTGCTCTGCAGGTGCAGCAGCGGAATGATAATTATGAAACCACTCCCATAAGCCCAGCTTCACACTGACAGCAGGAATGAAATTGTGTGAGTTCAGCTGAAATCGCATGATTTCTTTCCCGCATGTCAGTCTCGACTTCTGTGGGTGATTTCAGAGACATCTGTGCTGGTTTCTGCACAGATGTCAATGGAAATTGTACCCCGAAGTCGCCAAAAGTAGTACAGAAACTATTTTTGGGAATCAGTACGCCACTGCAAATGCGGCGTCGCACCGATTCGGACGGTGCCATTGCAGGCAATTGCTGCTGATTTGGCATGCAATTTAACATGTCAAGTCGCATGCCAATTTGCTCCAATGTGAACCAGGGCTTAGACTCAGTTTCCCACATGGACACAGACAAACATACAGGGATTTCTTCAGAATAACAAAAGGTAGGAATGTGCAACAAAGTTTGATAAAATCCTTGCAATGTACAATAACCCCCCAAGAGGAATGTTATTTTCTTAGTTTTTTTTAAAAGTTACGCTTTAAAGTGATATTAAAGGCAATATCTTTATTTTTAAAATAACAAACATGTTATACTTACCTGCTCTGAGCAGTGGTTTTGCACAAAGCAGCCACAATCCCCCTCTTCTTGAGTACCCCGCCCACGCTCCTTGTTCCTCCCTCCTGTTGAGTGCCCCCAGAGCAAGCAGCTTTCTCTGGGGGCACCCAAGCAGGTGCGCTTCCGAGCCACTGCTCTGCGTGTCCATTCAGAAACAGAGCCCCAGCTCAGGCCCCACCCCCTCTCTCTCCTCATTGGCTCACTGACTATGATTGACAGCAGCGGGAGCCATTGTCTCAGCCAATGAGGAGAGGGAGTCCTGGGACAGCCTAGACTCTTGTACACATCACTGGATCGAGATGGGGCTCAGGTAAGTATTAAAGGGGGCTGGGGGGCTGCTGCACACAGGTTTTTTTTTGGCATGCAAGAAGGTAAAAAACCTTTACAACCACTTTAATAAGCAAGCAGTTTCTTACGTGACTGGGGACTCCATTGAGGAGATCTTTCTGCTTGAATTTACAGGTCTGCCGACCATGTTCAGTACAAGGTCACCCCACATCCCTATCTTCTATATTATTTATTCTATACTATATACAATGTAACAAGTCAGCAAGCACAGTCCTGTTGCAGCAAAAGAGATGAAGCCAGGAATAAAAAATGGCAGTATGACCAGGAAATCTGATCATTTGCATTTGCATGATATACAAGGATCAAATGTGGGATTCCACCTGTATCTGGAATATCACTTCTAAATGACCCTTTGTCAGTAATTACAATAGGAAAACTTTCATAATTCCTGCAATTTTAATAAACTTGAAACTGCAATCCCCCTCCATCAGCCAACAGCCCAGATTATCGTTTGGCAAAGAAAGGCTGAAAATGTAAAGACCCCCATGAATTAGCTGAGATGTCTACATCTAACAGTTTGTTTCTCTTTCTTATTTAATATTTAGCAAGTGTTCTCTTACTCGATCTTATGATCTGGAAGCAAGATACACTTAAAAATTCCTCTCCCATATGCTCCTTCTTCCAAAGCTCTGTTTTTTAATGTTGCAGATTTTTCCCTTTCGCCGTCTGAGTCCAGTTTACGTGGCCCGGGGTCTTTCGTTTAGTCTCCTGCAGTGTCTAATTAGTCATGCGTCCTAAGGGTAGACTGGTTTGTTTGTGCCAATTCCCCTACTCCAGGCTAAGAATTTGGAATCCTGAGACGTTGTACATGTGAAGATTGAATGTCTAATGGTGTGTGCCTTCATTACCATTCTCAGCTTTGTTTCTGAATGTTTTAGCTGTTTTCCAAAAGACATAATTTGGTTTTCGAGTTGAAATCGTTAAAGGGAAGACGTAGGAGATTTTTTTTTTTTTTTGTGAAAAATTTATTTTGAATTATTGGTAAAATAATTGTTAAAGTGTATCTATATATCTTTACCCTTTTTTTTTTTTTTAGTTTTGGATCAAATAGGGAAAGGTTTTATTGCTATCCAAGGCTTTTCCCTTATTTGTTGTTCACTTCCTGTTTGGGGAGCAGCATTTTTTCCAGACAGGAAATGATAAAGAATCTGCAACTGACAACAATAAAAAAGACGACAGTGAATGTAGCATTTCTCTATTATACACAAGTGGATGTAAAGATACAAGGTTTTTTACCTTCATGCATTGCGTGCAGCAGACCCCGCAGTCCCCCTATACTTATGTGAGCCCCCCTCTCGATCCAGCGATGTCCTCTCCAGGGACTTGCACTCCTAATTGGCTTTAGGCTCCCGCTGCTGTCAATCACAGCCAGTGAGCCAATCAGGAGAAGGAGGGGGTGGTCCCAATGGACACACAGAGCCATGGCTCGGGATCATGCCTGCTTGGGCACCCGGCGGGCGGGAGGGGCCAGGAGTGCCAGCGAGGGACCTGATAAGAGGAGGAACCAGGCTACTCTGTGCAGGAAGACAGCAGAGGGAGAAGACGGCGGCGGGAGAGATGACCTTGGGAGAAGATGGTGGTGGGAGAAGATTGTAGCATCAGTGATGGCACCGGGAGAAGACGGTGGCGGGAGAGACAGCACCAGGAGAGACGGTGGTGAAAGAAGACGGCTCAAGGAGAGACAGCAGCGGGAGAAGACAGCTCAGAGCTATTAACCACTTCAGCCCCAGAAGGATATGCCCCCTTCCTGACTAGGCCATGTCTTGCGATATGGCACTAAAGGTTGGGGTTAGGACGGTTTGGTCAGGAGACACAGAGACGGGTAAAACTGTTCTGGTCCTGAGCCGATCCACCAGTGTTATTCCAGCTCTCCATACCTACCAGACTACCCACCGGAATATATTTGCATTTTTACGTTCAGGTTCCTTGTACTTTGGATTCCAGCATACGCAGTATAGGGACTGTGCCTGGGTCAGGGAGCAGCGTTTTTCATCGCTAACTTGGGTTATCTTCCCCCAGGCATTTTTTTCATTTAGCCCAAGGGACTCCAACTAGTTCTTTGAGTGGCTGCATGTGGGGACCCAGACGTGAAGCTGCACAAATTCTATTTTTAATCTTATGGATACTCATGTATTGTCAATGAACTAAAAATGTAAGTCTCTTTGTATGAACCCTGATGAAGGAAATAATTTCTGAAACGCGTCAGTTCAGGGAGACCATATATACCTTCATTGACGTTTTTTTCAACTGTATCCATATTCATGTCCATTATGTATTTGTATATGTGTATTTATCTTTTGATATGTAATTCTTTGTAAATAAAATTATACATTTTTTATACACATTTTTCTTTATTGTAGTAGTGCCTTCAAAGTCCCACTTAGGGGTATTCTCCTTTTTTCCTTCTGCAAAATGGCACTGTGTCGCTTTAACTGACAATTGTGCGGTGGTGCGACATTGTACCCAAAATTTATGTCCTTTTTTCCCCACAAATAGACCTTTCTTTTGGTGGTATTTGATCACCTCTGGGTTTTTATTTTTTGCGCTATAAACAAAAAAGTGACAATTTTGAAAAAAACACAATATTTTGTAGTTTTTGCTATAATAAATATCCCAATTTTTTTAAAAAAAACTAATTTTTCCCTCAGTTTAGGCCGATATGTATTCTTCTACATATTTTTGGTAAAAAAAGATTACAAAAATAAGCGTATATTGATTGGTTTGCGCAAAAGTTATAGCATCTACAAAATAGGGGATAGATTTATGTTATTTTTATTATTATTTTTTTTTTTTTTTACTAGAAGGCGGTGATCTGCGATTTTTATCAGGACTGCGACATTGCATCGGACAGATTGGACACTTTTGACACTATTTTGGGACCATTGACATTTATACAGCGATTAGAGCTAAAAATAGCCACTGATTACAGTATAAATGTCACTGGCAGGGAAGGGGTTAACACTAGGGGGGATCAAGGGGTTAACTGTGTTCCCAAGTTGTGTTCTAACTGTAAGGGGGATGGGACTGACTAGGGGAGGAGAGAGATCGGTGTTCATAGTTCATACCTCTGGCGGCGCATGCGTGCCTGCTGTGACGTCTCAAAGAAGCGACCTGAAATTGGCTCTTTACCACGTGACTGGCTGTGTCCAATCACAGCCGGTCACAGAATGTCAACAAACTGCGGTAACGAGATGTTACCGGGTTCTCCTCCTCACACACCGTTTGTGTGTGAGAAGAAGATTGTGGTAACATCTCATTACCGCTTACAGTGTACACTAATCACACTGATTAGTGAAAGTACCTGTCACCACCCATCAAAGTACCTGTCACAGTCCATATGAGTACCTGTCACAGTCCATAAGAGTACCCAAGTACCAGTCACAGTTCATATGAGTACCTGAGTACCTGTCACAGTCCATCTGAGTACCTGTCACAGTCCATCTGAGTACCCGAGTACCTGAGTACCTGTCACAGTTCATCTAAGTACCAGAGTACCTAAGCACCTGTCACAGCCCATCTGAGTACCTGTCACAGCCCATCTGAGTATCTGTCACAGTTCATCTGAGTACCTGAGTACCTGTCACAGCCCATCTGAGTACCTCAGTACCTGTCACAGCCCATCTGAGTACCTGAGTACCTGTCACAGTCTATCTGAGTACCTGTCACAGCCCATCTGAGTACCTGTCACCGCCCTTCAGAGTACCTGTCACCACCCATCAGAGTACCCGAGTACCAGCCCATCAGAGTACCTATCTGTAGCCCATCAGAGTACCTGAGTACTTGTCACCAGGCCATCAGAGTACCCGAGTACCTGTCACCAGGCCATTAGAGTACCCGAGTACCTGTCACCAGGCCATCAGAGTACCCGAGTACCTGTCACCAGGCCATCAGAGTAACCCAAGTACCTGTCACCAGCCCATCAGTGTACCCGAGTACCTACCTGCAGCCCATCAGAGTACCCGAGTACCTATCTGCAGCCCATGCCTCAAAGAATATACGTTGGGGTGTTTGCTTTCCAAAATGGGGTCATTTTGTGGGTAATTCCATTGTCTTGGTGCTCAAGGACCTTCACAAGTGTGATAGGTAGGAATGAAATGAGATGTGTAATTTATGCTCCTAGCACGCCTGAAGTTACTACTTAAATGTTGGGCCTCTGTATGTGGACTGGCTGTGTAAAAGTCTCACACATGTGGTATCGCCATCGCCATATAATGAGTAACAGAATGTGTTTTGGGGTGTCATTATAGCTATATACATGCTATGAGTTAGAAATATTTTACAAATTGACAACTTTGTGTAAAAAAAATAGGTTTTCATTTTCTTTCCCCTTTTTTTGAAGACTTGTGGAAAAAAGTGAACCATTCAAAAGACTCATTATGCCTCATAGAATAGAATTTTGCTTTCCAAAATGGGGTCATTTTGTGGGTAATTCCATTGTCCTGTTGCGCCAGGGCCTTAAAAGATTTAATAGGTCGTTAGGAAATTAGAGGTGTAATTTATGCTCCTAGAACCCCTGATGGTGTTTCCTGCATGTTGGACCTCTCTGTGTGGCCAGGCTGTGTAAAAGTCACACAAATGTGGTATCGCCATACTTGAGAGGAGTAGCAGAATGTATTTTGGGGTGTAATTGGAAGTATGCATATGCTATGTGTGAGAAATAACTTGTTATTATGACAAGTTTGTGAAAAAAAAATCGTAATTTTCCCAAGAATTGTGGGAAAAAATTACAACTTCAAAAAACTCACCATGCCTCTTACTAAATAGTAAATACCTTTGACTGTCTACTTTTCAAAAAGGGGTCATTTGGGGGGTATTTGTGCTTTCCCAACATTTCAGGACCTGAGGAAATGAGATCAGTGCATCAGGTGTGATCAATTTTCAATGATTTGCACCATAGCTTGTAGACGCTATAACTTTCACAGAGACTAAATAATATCCACTAATTTGGGTTATTTTTACCAAAGAGATGTAGCAGTATACATTTTGGCCCAAATTTATGAACAAAAATGACTTAATTGCAAAATTGTATCATAAAAACTAAAAAAAAGTGTTTTTTTTTCAAAATTTTTGCTCTTTTTTCACTAATGTCGCAAAAAAAAAAAAACCCAGTGGTGATTAAATACCACCAAAAGAAAGCTCTATTTGTATGAAAAATATTATAAAAATGTTGTTTGGGTACAATGTTGCATGACTGAGTAATTGGCATTAGGCATTGGTGTTGGCAAAGTGTGAGAGCGCTGAAAGCTGAAAATTGGTCTGGGCAGGAATGGTGTGTAAGTGCCCGGTATTGAAGTGGTTAATCTAACAAGCTGAGGTTAGAAGCTGATTGGTTATTATGCACATTTGCACCAGATTCTGCGTGCACCAGTTTTAGTAAATCTCCCCATACTGAATTGGTTCTGTTATCCTTCCATGATATGTAATGAATCCGAACAAGGATGATAAATCTGTACTGTATTTACCGATTCATGTATGTACTTTTTTTCTTTACCGGTTCCATTAAAAAAAAATTCTGATTAAAAAAAAGTAGCAGTATTCTTTGAAAACTGCTGTTTATTAAGCTTAACCTCAACCAAAGTATACTATGGGTATTTAAAAAAAAATGAGCATACATTTGCTTTAACTTAATTGAGTCTTCCAAGTTATAAACAAAAATAAACAATTAAACCCGGCTCTGCCCCCCCCCCCCCCCCCCCCGATAAAGCACACATTTGTGTTTCAGTATCTATTCATGATTATTATAAATGTGTTAAGTGCTGAGGTGGGGTTAAAAATAAGTATTGTAATAGTTCCCACCGATCCCACCAAGTGAAAGCTGATCTTTGAGAGTGTCAAAAGCCAGGGTTGTTAAGTTTATTAAAATGAGGCTTATGATTAAACACCACTGTCAAATCTCATTGGCATAAAGTTGAAGGCAACCACTTGTGCTGTCAAATTAATATAGAACGGATTTCGTACAAAAAGAAGAAATAAGAAAATCACTTGGAAAAAGAGATACAGTGTCATGGAAAAAAAATCCTATACATTTTTACAAGATTAAAAAAAAAAAAAAGTGAATCGCTTAAATTTTTTATGTTCTATAATTCTTAGGATGGGGTGATAAAGAATTCAATTATTCATTAATAATTCAGTTATTTATGTAGGAAGAGTTTGTTAAACTGAAAATAAGGGAGCAACCAAAGCAACACTAAAACAATCACACAATAATTATTTTCACAGTTTCTTCTTTAGTTGATTTAAGCTTTTATTATAGATTACAGAGTGATGGGTGATCACGGCTCTGCATCCTCATATTTGGCATAAGGAGAACAACTTTTAAATCAGATTTTTAAGGTGCCATACACAAGCAAGAGTATATTTAAAATGAACTTATATTTTATTGTATATAAATAATTAAAAACCATACATCTATGTACCAAACAGTTTATGACTAAGCTTTATATTAGCTATAATGTCTCCTAATAACCATCTCTAGTGAAATACATAATAGTAAGTGCAACTCAAAATAGATCAATATACAACCATTGTTTAAATATATGAGATCCATCTGTTGTTTGTTTACATCAATCCCACTTAATATAGAACGGATTTCGTACAAAAAGAAGAAATAAGAAAAACACTTGGAAGAAGAGATACAGTATCATGAAAAAAAATCCTATACATTTTTACAAGATTAAAATAAAAAAAGTTCAACTCAAAATAGATCAATATACAACCATTGTTTAAATATATGAGATCCATCTGTTTTTTTGTTTACATCAATCCCACTTTAGAAGACTAGAAGTGGCTGGAATGTCCACGTGTTTCGCTGTCCATTTTTTTTTTTCAGGAGAATTAAGGTAATCCAAATTATATGAATACATATAAGTAAATTTTAAAGCGATATTAGTCTCGTTTTTTTTTTTTTTTTTAAATAACAAACATGCTATACTTACCTGCTCTGTGCAGTTGGTTTTGCACAGAGCAGCCCTGACCCTCCTCTTCTTGGGTCCCATGCCAGCGCTCCTAACTCCTCTCTCCTGCCAGGTAAGCCCACACAAAGCAGCTTGCTGTGGGGGCACCTCAGCAGGAGTACTCCTGACCCACGGCTCTGTGTGTCCATTCACACGCAAAGCCGCTGCTCGGCCCCACCCCCTCAGTCTACTGATTGGCTCACTGGCTGTGATTGACAGCATCTTAAGCCAATGGATCCTACTGTTGCCAAAAGCCAATCAGGAGTGGGAGTCCCCGGAGAGGGAAGGCTCTCGTGGACATCGCTGGATCGAGAGGGGGCTTAGGTAAGTATTTGGGGAGCTGGGGGGGGGGGTGCTGCACAAAGAATGTTTTTGCCTTCATGCATAGAATGCATGAAAGTAAAAAATCTTGTGCCTTTACAACCACTTTAAGTATACCATTTGTTTTGTATAGCACCATGCATTAAAAAATGGTTCTCTTTATGATTTAAGCCTTGCAGCTAGAAAAGTACTAAAGATAAGAGCAGAGTTGGTCTACAAAAATCCTGATTTAGAATTGTGGATCCCAAGTGTACCATTGCTTTGGATCATTTAGGCAAACCTGGGCTTTGCTCATTCAGAACAAAGGAACAGGTTTGCTGTAATCCCCCTATTTCAAGCAGCATTTACTTACCATTATTTAGCTCCATTACAGCTCCGTGCAGTGCTAGACATGTGCGGTTCATTTCATTCCAAATTAAAATTCGGACACATTTTTTCATTGGAATAGTACCAAATTTAAACGAATACGAAATAACGAAAAAAAAAAATTGCACAAAATTCAACTTTAAATCGCTTTCGAATGGTTTTAGAATACTTTTCTAATTCGAATAGTTTTCAAATTTGAAAACTTTTAGAATTCAAATAGTTTTCAAATTCTAAAACTTTTCAAATTCGAATAGTTTTCCAATTTCCAAAGAGAATAAAAAAGAATAGAAAGTAAAGGAATAGAACAATTCCTTTATATTCCAAATATTTTTTTCTATTCCTGTTTTTTATTTTCTATTCTATTTTATTTTCTTTGGAACCTGGAAAACTATTCGAATTTGTAAACTTTTTTAATTAGAAAACTTTTCGAATTTGAAAACTATTCGAAATGGATTAGAAAACTTTTCTAATCGATCCGAATACGAAAAATTTAAATCTATTTAAAAACGAATAAACTAAACGAATTCCGAAAACGAATGAAACAAATTTAATTAAACAAATTTATGTAAATAATGAATCGAAACAAAACAAGACACATTTTTTCGTTCTGCACATGTCTAGTGCTGAGTGCTAAAGAAAATACCTTGTGCTTGTGTTTATGGAGAAGCATGTGTTGGTTATTTTATTGCTTTTTGGGCCTTTAAACAAATCTTTGAACAAAAATGTTCTAATATAATTTAATTTACTGCATTTGTGCAGATTAAAAGAATCACATAAACTACGGTAGGTTGTGAATATCTGAAATAAGATTCTTCCAGACATATTATCCATTAAACTGAATGGCACCATGGAACTATAAGGTCCAGAGTATATGGAATTTCACTACAGTATATCACTCATTCACACAAAGCAAGTGATTGCAAAAGATCCTTTCTATGGAACGTATTCTTTGGAAAACAAAGGTCCTCACGCTTCCCCCAATCATATGATCCTCCATACCTCTATTGTCAGATCTGCTTTAGGGATATTAATGCCTCTATAAGGCAGCAGAAGCACAATAGAGTGAACTGCACATGCTGAAAAAGGTATGACGATTATTGCACTCACAAGGTTAAAAGTTTTAAGCGCGTATAAAACTTTAATTGGCAGCCCGATCCTGGCTTATGTTTTACTCTTCTGGCTTCATTATTATTATTTAAGGACTTATATAGCACTGTCAATTTACACAGCTCTTTACATATACATTGTACATTCACATTGGTCCCTACCCTCAAGGAGCTTACAATCTAAGGTCCCTAACTCACATTCATATACTAGGGGCAATTTAGACAGGAGCCAATTAACCTACCAGCATGTCTTTGGAGTGTGAGAGGAAACCGGAGTACCCGGAGGAAACCCACGAAGGCACAGGGAGAACATGCAAACTCCAGACAGGTAGTGTCATGGTTGGGATTTGATCCAGTGACCCTTTATACTGCTAAGTGAGAGTGCTACCCACTACACCACTGTGCCACCCCCATCAGGGCACAGCTTGTCAACTTCTAGCCTCATCAATTTCTATGAGATAAAAAATGAATTCACAAAATGAATGGTGGAGAACTAGAATTGTTTGATGGCAAGGTGTATTGGTGACTTATTGGTGAAGAACTATTACATAGCTGTTTTTCTCTTTGTTCAAGCAGGACTCCAGCCAAAAATAACAAGATAAAAACGAATAGTCCATTGCCAGAAAAAAAGAGCTTAGGCTGCAATATTCACCTTCAGTCCAAAGGTTCCCCCACAGTACTTTTCCTTTTCTGCCACTAGATATCCTCAGTCGGATGACCAGCATCATTCAACTCACTTCCTCTGAGCCAGAGTCATCCTTGGCTCAGGCCAGTCTGTGACTGGACAGTGAAAGGAGAAACAGCAAAGTGATGAACTGAAAATGGCTAATACCAGACCAAGTTCAGGTACTTACACAGCTTGCATTTCAAAAAACATTTAACAGTTTTTAAATAATCACAGAGCTGTATTAATTTGTGTCTTGTATATCTGCATGAAGTTCAGCTTTAACACTATATTATATTTATCTAATAAAATGTAGAGCTGCTTTTGAAATATTGGACTATTTGCAATGGGTTTCCTCCAGGTACTCCAATTCCTCCCACACTCAAAAAGACATGCTCTTAGCTTAATTGGCTCCTGTCTAAATTGGCCCTAGTATATGTATGTATGTATGAATGTGAGTTAGGGACCTTAGATTATAAGCTCCTTGAGGGCAGATACTGATGTAAATGTCAATATATACAGTGGGTATAGAAAAGAATCACATCAAAACAATCACATTTTGTTGCTTTGCAGCCTGAAATGAAGCTGGACACAGTTTTTGTTTTATCCAGCTGTATTTACTCAGTGCAACTTATAACATCCAAATGAAAGATATAACACCAATATGTCAGAAAAAAAAATCAAAAAACAGAATCACTGAGTTGGAAAAAGGATCGCCCCCTCCTAAAAATAACTTGTAAACTCAATCAGGTGTAGCTAATCGCCTTCTAATTGGCACATAGACATTTGACTTTCAGCTGTGGTCATTTTGATTAGCTAAGCATGAAAAGAGTGTTCCTGGAGCATTTCAGTCCCTAGTAGTGCAACTAGTAAACAAGTAAACAATCCACTATCAACGGGATCTCTGGTATAAAGTTGTGGACAGGCACAAGTCAGGAGATGGATACAAAAAATTTCAAAGGTTTTATCAATGCCTAATAGCACAGTGAAGCATTGCATACTTGCACATTATTTATAAGATATAACATGTTTTTTTGGGTTCTATATGACATAAGGATATATGCTCCCCACATCCTAGGGCAGATTATAAGTATTTAGAATGCCAAGTTGTAAACAAAGGGGAACATGTGTGTCATGATGACCATATACTTATATATTTAATTCTATATGGGGTGAATAAATACACCTTTTGTTATTCAACAGCCCACACATCCGTGTTAACCTGGGTCCCAATGATTGCTTTCTCTCTGTCAATGCGTGTAGCGCTGTTATGATTACTGAAGAGGACTTGACCATGTGACCTCTTCATGTACAGGGAGTGTTATGAGCAGAGGACAGGAAGGATGTCTGGACTCTGGGAGGAGGCATACTGCATCATCACGTTTAGACGTGCTGAGTGCTGACATGCGGAACGGGGTGTGATCCACATGTCAGCCTCACCCAGTTACTAATGAGAAGGTGTGGCTAGTAAATCGTGATGACGCGTTAACCGGGAGATATCCAGCTACTATCGAGGAGGGGTGGTTATCAGATCGCGTCATCGCGCTTTGACGTGATGGCGCGTTAACCACATGACCATAGTACCCGGTTACTATTGGCGGCATGGGATCGCCAAGATGAGGCTTGGTTATCTCTCCCTCTATGATAGGCTCAATATTGGTCAGCTGATGGAGGAAGCCATCACATGATATAGAATACCCGGAAGTCACGCCGCACAGGTGTCCCCGATGTAATTTCTAGCAGTATTAGATAAATAGCGCAGCAGATGACAGGTTAGCTTTACCCCAGCTGAAGTCTTAGTAGACGAAACGCATCTGATATTACTGAGTTACCATTCTTGTTCATATGAACTTTGTTTTTATCTGATTTTTATTGGAATTTTTAACTATTGCAATAAAACTCCCTGGTTATCCGGATTTTATACTATGTGGAGCCTTCTTTTCCCTTTTTTCTGGATTTCACATGATTGATATTAAGTGATCACCGGAAGAGGAATCTATGGTACCGCTCAAGATCTGTGCCCCTTCTCTCGGGTGAACCTGATCTCATCAACAAAGATCGCAGGCCGTGGATCCATTCAGAACCTTCCACTATGCATCTGTAACCTTACCATTAAAACGGTGAAAGCCTATACGACTCACCGCCAAGGGCCTGTGAGTCCACCACTTCCGGTAAGAGCATTTTATTTTTACTTCCGGCCTGGTTGAACATATGAAAGTCCACTTTGGATGCGAACAGACACCACTGTGAGATATATACTTATTCCCCAAGAAACATCCGTCTGATTGGATGAACTGTCTAATATCCCAGAGACTTGCCCTCTATCTCACTTTAAGGTTTTTCTTTTTGCACAGGGTTGTGTCTAATGTTTTGGGATTTTTTTGCTGTTACTATACAGTTCACATTAAGGTTTATTATGTAGTATGGTGATTTTATTTATACTACTAGATTTCTGCATTTATGGTATAATTATAGGACCTCAGTTTTTTCCTGCTTGATTGGCAGGACCTAGTATAGGTGTTTATACGGGTGGTGAGCACCAAGGTTTACACTGATGTCTACATAATATAGCGCTACACTTTTTCTTTTCCTAAAATTGTCCGATGTGTCCGCCAAAATGTTACAGTCCTGATAAAAATCACAGATCGCCGCCATTACTAGTAAAAAAAAATTAATAATAAAAATGCCATAAATCTATCCCCTATTTTGTAGACACTATAACTTTTGTGCAAACCAATCAATATATGCTTATTGCGATTTTTTTTTACCAAAAATATGTAGAGGAATACATATTGGCCTAAACTGAGGAAAAAAATTTTTTTTTTATATATATTTTTGGGGAATATTTATTATGGCAAAGAGTAAAAAATAATGCGTTTTTTTCAAAATTGTCACTCTTTTTTTGTTTATAGCGCCAAAAATAAAAACCGCTAAGGTGATCAAATACCACCAAAATAAAGCTCTGCTTGTGGGAAAAAAAGGTAGTCAATTTTGTTTGGGTGCAATGTCGCACGACTGCGCAATTGTCAGTTAAAGCGACGCAGTGCCGAATCGCAAAAAGTGCTCTGGTCAGGAAGGGGGTAAAATCTTCCGGGGCTGAAGCGGTTAAGTTAAGATAGCAGTGATTTTTCAACTTTCCTTAAAGTGATTGTAAAGTTTCATTTTTTTTTTTAATAACAAACATGTTATACTTACCTCCTCTGTGCAGTTGGTTTTGCACAGAGCAGCCTGGATCCTCCTCTTCTTGGGTCCATCTTTGCTGCTCCTGGCCTCTCCCTCCTATCGAGTGCCCCCACAGTCAGCAGCTTCCTATGGGGGCACTGGAGCCAAATCACAGTTTCGGGTGTCCATTCAGACAAGGAGCCCCAGCCTGGCCCCTCCCCCTCTCTCCCCTGATTGGCTGACTGACTTTGATTGACAGCCATGGGAGCCAATGGCACTGCTGCTGTGTCTCAGCCAATCAGGAGGAGTGTTCAGGACAGTTTAGACATTTGTGGACATCGTTGGAGACAGATATGGCTCAGGTAAGTATTAGGGGGGTGCTGGGGTGGCTGCTACACACAAATGTTTTTTTTTGTTTATCTTAATGCATAGCATGCATTAGGATTAGGGCTGCTACTGATTTAAATTTTCGTGTTCGATTAATAGAATTTTTTTTTTAATCGATTAATCAACTAATTTTGATTAATTATAACGCACATACAGATCCAACTACTTTTAGCTGATGTCATGCGTAGCTCCTCCCCCGTACGCGTTACGTTCAATCAGAAATTCCTCAGAACTTCCTCAGCGGGGCTACGGCGTCACCCTACAGTCTATTTAAATAGCACCGTTGTGCAACAGGGGGACTGACGGAGAGCCAGAGACATCCATCACCTGCTGAGACAGCAAAGAGTCAGCTCTTTGGAAAAAAAGTGCCCTCATCATAAATTTTTCTTGATTACTGGATAACCAATCAATGTCAGTTGTCATTGTCAAACTGACTTACAGCCAGGAAAGCCCTCAGATATGTTGATTTTCATATCCAAGTCCAGGATTTAAATAGATGTTTATCTGAATACTTTGACCAGTGAGGTCAATCAAATCATTAGGATCTGTCTTCCTCAATTTATGATTTCACGGACATCGACGTCACCGGACTCCTCCCCCCTTCCCTTCGTTAGCAGACGGAGGCACTTGGAGAAGGGGCGAGTAGTCCGGTGACGTCGATGTCCGTGACATCACCGGATCTCCGACGGAACTCCCTGAAGACCCGGAAGGCGGCGGAGAGGTGAGTACCAATCAAAAGAATTTTGATCGAATAAAAAAATTTTGATCGATCAAAAAAATGAACGATTAATCGAGGAATTAATCTTTAATTTTCCCAGCCCTTATTAGGATAAAAAACTTTTTGCCTTTACAACTCCTTTAACTTTGGTAGGCTTGGTGACAGCAGTAAAAAATAACTTGTAACTCGGAGATGAATCTTTCCAGAGAATAAGACGTTGTGGGTACTCTACTGTATAGTTTTTAACTATTTCTCAGTTTGCTCACTAAGTTTCATTATTTCAATTTGTGTAACAATTTGAGTGACAAACTAGATAAATACTCTATAACTGACTTTATACATGCCATCCGTTTTAAGTTGCCTATTTCTCATCTCCTTGATGTATGATTCATTCTTTCCATTGCGACACTGAAAATATTAACCTTGCAAAAGTGCTTTTGCATACCTGCATCTTCTATCCTATATGTAACAGTTATTGTTGGTTTTCCAATGACTACTATTCTTAAAAATCTAAATAAAGATCAATTGAAAGAACAATAACTTCTATGTCCTTCTACATTCTAGTTGTGTAGTTGTCATAGTACAAACCTGAAGAAATGAAAAGTGTGTAGACAAAGCCTTTCAGCACTTATACTACATTCATTTCAAGGTGTTTTCTTATGCAAGAGATAGGCAGAAAATAAGTCCCTGAATCCTTCCCGAAACCACGCCACACCAAACCGCATTCACACATTTGCAGATGTGTGAGGTTACCATTAACAATTAATAGCACAACCACGTGTCTGGTAAAGGCCAGCCCATTTCGTATCCTGACATGCAAAGATATGAACCTAGCGCTTCTTGCCCACCGTACGCCAAATGACGTCCTCGGCTTTGAGCGGGGATATCTGAGTGATGCCTGTAGCTGCAGGCATCATTCAGATATCGTCTTTTAGAGCCGATGAATCTGTGCACCATAAGAACAATCATAGTGGCTGTTCCATCGATTGATCGTTCTTACAGGAGGCGAGAGAGGATGTTCCCCCCTCCCGCCGCCCTCCGGTGCTTCTACCGACTCACCGCTACGATCGGTGAGTCAGACACAGGATCCACCAGCCCCGGATGTTCAGAATAGAGATTTCCGGCAGACCAGATGGTCGCCGGAGTCTCTATGATCGTTTGGAGGCCGGGCAGAATGTTATGACGTCACGCCCGGGCTCTGTATTAAAAAAAACAGCGCCGCTTCGGCTGGGAAGCGGTGATCTTTTTTTATTTTTTTTTATTTCAGGATTCCCAGCCTAGAGGTGAGATGTGGGGTCTTATTGACCCCAGATCTCACTGTAAAGAGGACCTGTCATGCCATATTCCTATTACAAGGGATGTTTACATTCCTTGTAATAGAAATAAAAGTGATCAAAATTTTTTTGGGGGGGAAAAAAAGTGTCAAGCTATAATAAATAAAGTAAAATTAACAATAAAAAAAAATAAATTTGAAAGTGCCCCTGTCCCCGCGAGCTTGCACGCAGAAGCGAACGCATACATAAGTCCTGCCCACATATGAAAACGGTGTTCAAACCACACATGTCAGATATCACCGCGAACGTTAGCGCAAGAGCAATAATTTTGGTCCTAGATCTCCTCTGTAACTCAAAACATGTAACCAGTAAAATTTTTTAAAACGTTGCTTGAGGGGTTTTTTTAAGTAGCGAAGTTTGGCGCCATTCCACGAGCGTGTGCAATTTTGAAGTGTGACATGTTAGGTATCTATTTACTCGGCGTAACTTCATCTTTCACATTATGCAAAAACATTGGGCTAACTTTACTGTTTTGTTTTTTTTAAAGCACAAAACTGTTTTTTTTTTTTTTTTTTAAACGCATTCGAAAAATTGCTGCGCAAATACTGTGCAAGATAAAAAGTTGCAATGACCGCCATTGTATTCTCTAGGGTCTTTGCCAAAAAACATATATAATGTTTGGAGGTTCTATGTCATTTTTAGGAGAGAAATGTCAGAATTGGCCTGGTAGGCAAGTGGTTGTTAGAGTTGTAAAGACAGAAGGTTTTTTATCCTAATGCATTCTATGCATTAACCACTTCAGCCCCAGAATGATTTACCCCCTTAATGACCAGGCAATTTTTTGCAATACGGCACTGCACAGAGCAGGTAAGTACAACATGTTTGTTATTTTTTCTTTTTTTTAACAAGACTTTACAATCAGTTTACCAACTTAGAAGCACCTGCTGTTTGCTTACATTAGATGTCTTCTGCTGTAATAAAAAGAAGTAGTAAAAAAAACTGTGCCTTTGTTGTGAAATGTAACCACTTCAATACAAGGCACTTACAGTATATACCTTCCTGTCCAGACCAATTTTCAGCTTTCAGCTCTATCACACTTTAAGGGATAATTGCATGCGACGCTGTACCCAAACAAAATTTTTGCCATTTTTTTCCCCACAAATAGAGCTTTCTTTTGGTGGTATTTGATCACCACTGGGGTTTTTAATTTTTGCACTACAAATAAAAAGAGACTGAAAATTTTGAAAAAAACTAAAAATTTTGAAAAAAACTTTTCTTCGTTTCTGTTACAAAACTTTGTAAATAAGTATGTTTTCCCTTCACTGACAGGCACTGATGAGGCAGTACTGATAGGTGGCACTAATAAGCAGCACTGATTGACACTGATAGGTGGCACTGATATACAGCACTGATGGGCACTGATAGGTGGCACTGATGGGCACTCATAGGCGGCACTGATGGGCACTGATAGGTGGCACTGATGGGCACTTATAGGTGGCACTGATGGGCACTTATAGATGGCACTGGAGGGCACTTATAGGCAGCACTGATGGGCACTGGTGGGCACTGATAGATGGCACTGATAGATAGAACTGATCAGGAGGCACTGGCAGCCCCCCGCGCGCGTGGGCACTCAATCGTAGCTTATTCTGCTGGACGTCATATGACACCCAGTCAGGATAACAGAACCACTTTCTGGCCATCATTGTGCTATATGCCGGTC
Source organism: Lithobates clamitans (assembly GCA_037952925.1). Lineage (NCBI taxonomy): Eukaryota > Metazoa > Chordata > Amphibia > Anura > Ranidae > Lithobates > Lithobates clamitans. The sequence goes on along the minus strand of JBBGZY010001079.1, from coordinate 1,633,067 downwards.
AGGAAGTGGTGAAAGATTTCTCCACAATGACTATAGCTACAGATGTGCATCGGAGCTTATTTTAAAGCAGAACTAAACCTATCAATTTAACAGTTTCCCTGAACAGTTACAGTAAGGCATGATATGAATGATAACTGTTACAGTTGCTTGTGCTCTTAACTGACCTTTCTAGCCACCACATGACTGGCGTCATAACTGATCACAAGTGCAGCCCCATATCAAATTCAGGTCAAACAGAGGCTAAGATGGCAGCTTCCTTGGCAGCTTCCTTGGCTGTAAAGAATAGGGGGTTTAGCTCTGCTTTAAAATGCTTTAGTGTACATATTCTTGGCACAGGTTTACTTCACAGTCCATCTAAAAGGTTATGTCAATTTTAGCCTATCCTGTCCACATGCTGCTGTGTGACTTTGTTGTAGAATGGACAATGATGTCATCTTGTTGCTGGAAGTTGAAAATCCACTACTACTGGTGGCATCAACGGGTACTAAATCTATGGTACTGGGGGACCCAAAAAACCAAACACTGCTGTAATAATGCTACTGACAACCTGCATTACATACACTATATTGTCAAAAGTATTGTGACACCTGCCTTTACACTTACTCACTTTAATGGCATCCCAGTCTTAGCCCATAGGGTTCAATATTGAGTTGGACCACCCTTTGCAGCTACTGTATAACAGCTTCAACTCTTCTGGGAAGCCTGTCCACAAGGTTTAGGAGTGTGTCTATGGGAATATTTGACCAATCTTCCAGAAGTGTATTTGTGACGTCAGGCACTGATGTTGGACGCGAAGTCCTGGCTTGCAGTCTCCGCTCTAACTCATCCCAAAGGTATTCTATCAAGTTGAGGTCAGCACAAAGCAAGGTCCAAAAAGACATGATGAGCAAGCTTGGGGTGGAGGAACTTGACTGGCCTGCACAAAGTCCTGACCTCAACTCGACTGCTAGCCAGGCCTTCTCATCCAACAGCAGTGCCTGACCTCACAAATGCACTTCTGGAAGAATGATCAAACATTCCCATAGACACACTCCTAAACCTTGTGGACAGCCTTCCCAGAAGAGTTGAAGCTGTTATAGCTGCAAAGAGTGAGCCAATTTAATATTAAACTCTACGAACTAAGACTGGGATGCCATTAAAGTTCATGTGCGAGTGCATTTACACGTGTGTTCATGTTCATGTGTGTATAAAGGCAGGCATCCCAATTCTTTTGACAATATAGTGTATGTCAAATTTTCTTTTGCTTAGTTTATGGTTGCTTTTTTAAATGTTCAATTTAAAAAAATAAAAGTTAGCAGCAAAGTTTTGCGAGTATCTGTACCGACACAATAAGAGCAGTTTCTATTGATTTTGGATGCAGATTGATAGAACAGGTGGAACAACATCCACCCAAAGGCTGTTGTACATGGTTGAAGCATCAAGAGCTCCCATGAATCCTGCAGCAATATGGCAAAAAGCAAAGACCTGGACATCATTCAGAAGATTTGATTAGCATCACATCGCTATAAAACACAGCTTTTAATTATCCATAACAGGAAATATGTTGAGAAAGTGGAATTGGGCTTCTGTTAAATCTTGTAATTTGCCACTTAGAATCCTAAGCCTGTAATCATATTAAAGAAAAGAAAAAAAAAACATTCAAACTTCTGGGTAACTTTTAAAATATTTTTTTCTTTCCCAGAATGACTTAAAACTATGGTGAGGTGAAAAAGGAAGAGAGAAAAATTCTGTTTTGCACGTAAATCTAACATACAATATTACTATTCATACAATAGGGCATTCAGGATTTTTTTCAGATCCTAGGCAGCTACGACCTCAGCAATGTTTTTCATATCTATGGGTACTCATTGGACTCTATACCATGTCCAAAGGATTTACCCTAAACCTAATAATCTTTACTATATATTATTCATTTTTTAGGTCCTTAAAATTGTTTGTCTACTCTAAATGAATGCTGGATGTGCGGCTTCCATGCCTTGCCACCTGCATTATACTGCAGCTTGATCAATTAATATTTCTACCCTACCTATAGGTAATTTTTCCAAGCTTGTATCATTCTTTTCCCCCCTTCTTTTATGCACTCCCCTTTTCATCGTGGTTTGTTTTTGCTACATTTTTTTCACTCCACTGACCTTTTGTCCACTCTAATTTACTCTACAATTTTTTTTCTGCCTTTTCACAGCCTTTGCATGGTATGGCTTGTTCATTTTCGCCTTTGTTTTGCTCACAGGTCATCTTTACTCCCACTCGGTTTTTCCAGGTTGGCAGGTTCCAGTTCTATCCTTCATTGCTCCTTTGCTTTTCACTTAGCACTCTCACTCCTTCACACCACATTCCCCCCCCTTTTTTTTTCTTCTTCCTGTTTGCAAACACTCTCCTTTTTCTCTCCCACACCCATTCACTCTCACATTCACGTACCCCCACCCTCACTCACACACCTCCGCACCATGTTTTTCCAGCATAGGATTAAGTGATATCCCTTTTAATGCATTATCACCATTATATAATCCAATAGTGGCCTTGCGGTGTCTTGGTTCCTGGCCCCTCCTCGCCCTCCCCCGGGGGTGGGCTCAAGCGCGGCCTCTCGTGGGCCCTTTTCACTGGCTTGTTCTTCTGTGCGGTGGGCCGGGAATCCTTGCCACGTCGCCTGGATCTTTGAGCAATCTCTAGGCACAGTACTTTGGAGGCTACCTTTACAGCCGTTAGTGGTAAATATGATCGTAGAATTGCAATTTATGTGTCAATATTAACATATATATTGTTGTTTAACTGTATGTATTTTCACAATATATTTTCTTGTAGAGTTCTTGTACTCTTTTCCCCCAGAAGAAGACCTCTACTGCTAATGGTTGAAAAGCATCAGAGTTTCTCAGTATGATTATTTATATCTATATCATGCTATGTTTTTCATGTATACTTACAGCTATATCATCATGATGTACGTGCAATGGCCTCACTTACAGAGCTCATGTTTTAACATAATTTATACAATTGTATGTCAATATTTTTTTCAATAAAATATATTTTTTTCTATTTAATTTAGTATTTTCGGCTAAAACACAAAACCCCACGGGAAAACTTTTCCAATTTATATTCTATTGGGATGTGCAGCAACCCTTATCTCACTATCAGTATCGCTTTCCCTTTTTATTAGCTTTTATTGATTGGTTTGCGCAAAAGTTATAGCGTCTACAGAATAAGGGAGATTTATGGCTTTTTAAATTTTTTTACTAGTAATAGTGGTGATCAGCGATTTTTAGCAGGACTGCGACATTGCGGCATACAGATCTAACTCTTTTCACACTTTTTTTGGGACCAGTGACATTTATACAGTGATCAGTGCTAAAAATAGCCACTGATCACTGTATAAATTACATTGGCAGGGAAGGGGTTAACACTAAGATTCACAAGTCACCCCATACCCAGAAGGACAGGCAGGGTATTATATCATATTTCACCTGTCTTTTCATTCGTCAGCGAATGCAATACATATGGTTACACATACTCCAGAATTTTAAAGTAAAAGCAATGGAAAACATTTTTTTTTTTCATATTAGAGGGAGTGGCGAGAGATTGGGACACCTGTCAGTTTTTTTTTTTTGTCCTTCACTTCCTGTCCCATAGCCAAAACTGGAAGTGTGAAGAAATCCTTGCAAAATGATGGTATCCCTGGTTGTCACCAGAACGGGTGTCCCCATTGGATTTCCAATATTACAATATTACAATTCTGGGGACAACCCAAAATGTAAAAGTCCTGAGAAATTTGAGTTAGTAACAACATGACAAATAGAGAAGCAGATTCTTTGTAAAGGCCCGTACACGCGATCAGATCGATCAAACGATAATCTGATCGTTACTACAGAGCTTTAATCCAAAATTCGACAAACACAAAAAAAATACAATACAAATACATTACATCAATTTTGAATTTCTATTCTGTCGTAGAAGAATTTTCGTATTTTAGTAACCTATTCGTTTTCGACATGGAGACTACGTGTAAAAAAAAAAAATGGATGATCATTTGTCTGATAATCTCATCGTGTGTGCTAGGCTTAAAGGTTACACAGACGGCAAAAAAAAAAAAAAAGTGAGAGGTGTTCCAATCTCTTGCTACTCCATCCAAAACTAACAAAGAATTTTGCCTTCAGTTATACTTTAACCAGCAACATAAAACTATAATTGAAAATGAAGGATAGCCTCTACAAACAATATTGATGAATGAATAAGATTAGTTAGAAGTTGTACCAACATCCAGAAATTTTTAGAAATAAAGGAGTTGTGAGCCTGATCCCCAGCCAGATGCTCACCAAAAAGCTAGGAGGCAATTGGACTATCTCGGTACATTACAATGGAGGTAGATTCAGGTATAGAAACAATCGTGTAAAAAAATATGCAAAAGTTTATTGATACACAATACATGACAATAATATCAATGATGAATTAAAAAATAGGTGACGGTCCATGTGTATCAGCTAGATAATACTCCTTTGACCGGGAAGATCACAGTGGGATAGTTGGTCACGGACAGCATTTCTTTTTTTATTGGGTATGTTTTATTTTTTTTCCAAAGTTAACTTTTATTGTTCATACAAGGTGGAATACAAGTTGAAGTACACAATCTCGATATATAAGAAAGGTTTTGCAAACATAGAGCAACATGTTAAATCAATGCAAGGATTCCTTGTTTGGTGTGTGTAATGTCTGTAGCGAAATACCTTGGAACATTCTGTATAGTATAATAAACTATCTATGTTATTTTATTCATGTGGGCTGGATCCGCCATAGTGGCGGGTTAGGGGAATTTAGGCCTATAGAAAATATGGTGACCATGGCTTGAGAGTGTAAGCTCAGTGTCAGGGATGTAAAAATGGGTGATATTTAATTGGGGTTGTTATGTGGTTGTGCAAGGGTGACAACTGTCAATTGCCAATATTTACATGATATCTCAAAAGACTTCTGGTTTGCGGTCTCCGGACCACTAGCAAACCATACGAGAGGTTAAACTGGCTGGTAGAAAGTCTGAGTTATAAGGGGATTTGTAGAAAGTGATTTTGTGATTAAGAGTGGAATAGGGACGGGTTTGGATTGAATGGAGGTATTAAGGTTACAGGGGTTGTATAACGGCCTTCTTTATGATATGGTGATGTTTGAACCGACTGGTCGGGATGTAAGGGAGTATAAAGTGAAGTTTGTGAGTGATGGATTGTGCTTCCTTCTTTTTTTTTTTTTTTTCCCTTCCTTTGAGGGGGGCCTTTTGGGTTCTATCCTATCCTTGTGAGAGTAGACGTGCATATTCGTCAGTCGTCTGATAGTGTTGCCAACACGACCAGATTTTTCTGAAGTTTGTGGGTGTGTCTCTGGATTGCTCTATCAATTCCTCCATTTCTGCTATTTTTGCTATACGTTTGAGCCAAGCCGCGGTGGTAGGGGGCTTGGGGGATTTCCAGAGGGATGGGATGCACATCTTTGCAGCATTCAATAAATGTAGCGCCAGGGAACGATAGTAATGTCGTTTTGGGATAGAGGAGTGGTGTAAAAGCATTTGTGCTGGGGTAAATTCTATCTGGTAGGTGGTGATGTTGGAGGTGATGCGATGAACTTCTTTCCAGAAAGGCTGGATAGATGGGCATGACCACCAGATGTGCAAGAGAGAACCTTCTTCATCAGAGCATCTCCAACAATTAGAAGGTATGGCGGGGGTGATTTTGTGTAGTCTTGCCGGGGTTTTGTACCACTTAGAGAATATTTTAAAGCTATTTTCTTGTGCGGAGACATTAATTGATCCTTTATGAATATATGTGTAGATATTTTCCCAGTCTTCATCCGACAAGTCAATTGACAACTCTCTTTCCCAACTACGGGTTGCCATATTTGACTTAGGATTGTGGTCAGAAAATAGGAGAGAGTATATTTCTGAGATCATGTGTCTTTGTGGTTCTGTTTTGGTACACATTTGTTCAAAAGGTGCGAGTTGTCTGGCATATTCGAAACATTTGTGGGGGTGGTTGAGAAAGTGTCTGATTTGGAAATATGTCCACATCGGGAATGGTCGGTCATTCGTTTGTTTAGGTAAATTGGACAGAGATAGAAAGACGTTTCCAGAGAAGAAGTGTTCTGCGCGTATGTCAATGTGAGGCCAAAAATCTTTAAGGAATGTATCGGACATGCCGTTTGGGAATTCCGGGTTGTTTCGGATTGGCGTCAGCGGGCCTTGTGTGGAGGAGATGTGGAGGCTTCGACATGCCTTTTGAAAGGTATGGAGGGTGCAGCCTATTAAGGGGTGTTGTGTGCAGGCCGGAGGGACATTGTAACCCAGGCTTTTGTATGGGAGTGTACACACCAGTCTACTATTCTTGTCAATTGACAAGCCTCGTGATATTTGGCAATGTCTGGTAGACCAATGCCTCCTTTTAGTTTGGGCAGAGTCAGTCGTTCAAAGCTGAGCCTGGGACGGTCTTTGCCCCATATGAAGTCACTGCAGGCTTTGCGGTACGAATTATAAAAGGTTTTCGGTAGTTTTATGGGAATGGTTTGAAAGATGTATAGTATTCTCGGGAAAATGTTCATTTTAAGAATGGATGCCCTACCAAACCAAGAAAAGATTCCCGTCGACCATGCCTTTAGGTCCTTTTGAATTTTTTGGAGAATAGGAAGGTAGTTTTTAGAATATAGGTCGGAAAGTTGGGATGGTAGATTGATGTCTAGATACGTGATGGCGTTCTGATTCCATCTAAATGGGAAATTTGTTTGGCAGAGTGCAAGAGTCTCTTTACGTAGAGATATGTTGAGGGCTTTTGATTTCGCAAAATTGATTTGTAGGACAGACAGCATTTCTACTAGCTTCATCAGGAAAATATCTGCAATTAATTAGCACATGATCAAAAACAATGTATTTAATGACAAACAAGGAAAACAGTATTTAAAGCAATATATACATTTAGACAATATACAACTGTTATATGGGGACAGATGAAAGACCCCTTACCCGAATTCCAGTATACACAAGGCACAGGGCATCACCAGTAAGGGGTCTCCCGCGGCGACTGGGGGAGACTAACGATTCAAAAGGCTGGAGTCTGGATGAAATAAAGTGCATGGAATGGGTGAGCCATAAACTAGAGCATGTAAGAGGGGAGGAGAGGAAGTTGGGGGAGGGGGAAAAATGTGGAGTGGTGACAATTAAACCGGAATTAATTGGAAACAAGTGGGGGATTCCAAGTGAGGAATGAGCTGGAAGTGACCGTGTAAATAAGTGAAGGGCAGTAGTGAACAGACTGTGAATAACTTGTTCAGAGAAAACTGTGAACCACAAAACTAGAGACCACGTGAAAAACTGTGAAAAGTGATGATAAAATTGTGAGGGGAAAAAAAAGGAAGTGCAGGGATGCCATTAATTGATTAAGAATAAGAAAGGGGAGGGGGTTGGGGGTGGAAGGGGAAAAAGGGGGAGCAAAAAAAAAGGGGGGGGAAGAAAGGGGGGAAGGGGGATAGGAAGGAACAGAGATAAAAAAAGGGAAGGGGGGGATCGTGTGGGGATTGGGGGGGTGTAAATGAAAAGGAAGGAGGGAAGGTGGGGGGGGGGGAAGGGAGAAGATGGGAAGGGGTAGGAGGGGAAAAAAGAGAAGGAAACTTTGGAAAGGAACAGAGAGATAAAAATGGAAAAGTGAGGTGGTGGTGAATCAAATTGGAATTCTGGACAAATGAACATGGTCTATACCTAATTTTCAGGTTGTGATTGTACCTGTGCCGAGATAGTCCAATTGCCTCCTAGCTTTATGGTGAGCATGTGGCTGGGGACCAGGCTCTCAACGCCTTTATTTCTAACATAAAACTATAGCGTACATTAACCTTTCATATACAAAATAGGAGTGTAGTCAGATGTTTTCTGTCATTATAACTTCACAACATCATAACTTGCACTGGAAAATTCCATTTGGAATCCTTTTGATTTCCAGCGGTCAATCCTTCTAGTTCCCTTCCTACTAATAGATTTTATTTGCAAGTTTCTATATCACAAAGGGGAAACAAATAGTCACATTCTTTTTCTTATCCCTTGAAATACGCATCTATTTACTCTTTCTTTCTTTAGGTTCACTTTCTCTTCCCTTATAAATGTCAAACTACAGCTGTCCTTCTCTCCCTGTAACAGGTGACTGCTTGGTAGTGGAGCCATGATGCTAACAGATGTCTTCCATGTGTCTGGTTGTTACCACTGGAAATCATTAATTCAGAGAGCTTATTTTTCTAGAGTTCAGCTTTTTGATACATGGGAAATACCGGGATTAGTCAGGAAAGTTGTATATTTCATATGAAGTGGCAATGTAATGGTTTGCCCAATGTTTTTAGAACAGCCTTCAACATTTTTCAGTGATCATTTTCTAGCCGTATTAGTGGGCTTGCGACAGAGACAATTGAGTACTGTCTGTGATACTTTTTTAAATTGCACTAACATACAATTTTTCAGGACAAGCTTTCTGGGTATGTCCCCTTCTTCAAGGTCCGAGCAGTACTAAATTCAGGGTTTTAGCAGAATGTTAAAAAAAAAGGCAAAAAACACACAAACAAATGTACATGGCAATGGTAATTAAACTTGTGCACACTGAAATAATTTGTTTCAGAATTTCCATTTCGGCCAAAAAATTAATTTGTTTAGTTACTCCCGAAATAGTTTTTATTTACCACATTTATCGGCGCATAACACGCATAGGTGTATAACATGCACATTCATTTTAAGAGAGAAGTTTCAGGAAAAAAAAACGTAAATTTTAAAAAAGGAACTTTTGGAAAAATAAGGGTCACTGCCCATTTGCAGCCTCACCATTGCCATCAATGCAGCCTCATCAGTCCACATCAATGCAGCCTCACCATTGCCATCAATGCAGCCTCATCAGTCCACATCAATACAGCAGCCTCAACATTGCCATCAATGCAGTCTGATCGATGCCCATCTGCAGCCTAGAGGGGACAGGGAGGGGGCAGGATGAGCGCCGACAGATTACATACAGGAGAATCCCCTATTATAGACAGAACAGTGGTCTAATGGTGGCCCAGGAGAAGGGACTTCCTATTACAGAGGCCGCCAAGTGAACAGGAGATTCTCACTGTATGTAATCTGACGACGCTCGTCCCACCCCCCTCCCTGTCCCCTCCGAGGCAGCTAAAATTGAAGTATTGTTGTATAACACGCACGCGCTATTTGCACCCGATTTTCAGGGTGAAAAAGTGCGTGTTATACGCCAATAAATACAGTATTTTGTTTCATTAAAAAATGCATTCATATAAAAATACAAATTAATTAAGGTTAAATCTGTCAATTGAAGGCTTATGATGTCTGTCAGATGTTCTAAGAAGATTTGACGAAGCAGCTAAACTGTACGACGTCGCAATCGTACATTTCCTGTCAAATGCTCCGCCCACAAGCTATAGTAGAGTTCTAATATTGTTTGACTAGTAATAATTATAATTATTAATTATTATTACTAGTCAAACAACATTAGAATTCTTCTATAGCCTATGGGCTGAGCATTTGACCGTAAATGTCCGCTTGCGGCGATCGTATGTTTTTAGCTGTTTCGTCGAATCTTCATGTCGACAGGTATTAATCTTAAGTGAAAGTAAGTTGGCTGTACGTGTGTACTTAAGTTCTAGCTATTTTACTGCTCCTCCTTTTTGGTTACAATCAGCCAATAACATTCATCATCATCATTTTACTTTCCCCACCTATTTCAACAGCGACCACTAACAGCTCATTTATTATTGTCTCTATAATGTTGAATCTTTTCTCTCTATGCCAAATAATCTTGGACTAATAGAGTTAGGTTAGGCACATTCGACCGCAGGTTCGATAGACACAGATCGCTATTGTCACCGTCATGTCGAATCTTTTATCTATATCGAACTGTTGTCGCAATGATACGAAAATATGATGAATACGAAAATAAAGCATTTTTTTATTTTGGATCTTTTGGATTCTGCACGTTTGTTATCGTTTTGTTAAAACGCACATGAATATCCCCGAAATTCGGACGATAACTAATGCACATAATGGTAATAAAACTAGCATAGTTAGTGAGATAAGACAGCGGGAGTGTAGTATAGGCGTATAGGACTATTATCTAAAAGTATAGTGCAAAGTCTAAGTGCTGCACAATCACATATTATATGATGCACTAATTAAAAACAAAAACAAAGTGCACCAACTGCAATACCAAATATAATAAATATAGTATAAAAGTCCCATGTATAGAACCCCCTCGCTGTATACACATTAACCACCACTTCCCGTGAAACTACATACCTGTACGTTGTTTTGAGGAAGTGGTTGTACCTGGGTGATGCCTGCAGCTGCACGCTTCCCCCCAGTACCAATTTTAAGAGTATGCAGTAAAAAATGCCGCGCTGGAAAAAACAAAGATATAGCAGCAGTAAACAGTGTGACAGCACAAGATAACAATAATAAAAAATAAACTGCGCTAAATGTTCTTTACATTAATATAAACGTTATGTAACATAAACGACTGAAGTAAATGTTGAATGATATAGTCCAAGTATCCCTTTTAAGCAAGAAAAAAGCACTCCGGATCATCCAATTGCTTCAACATGCACAAAAAGAATCCATAATCCAAACGTCATGAAAATGCATTGCCCTTACCAGAACGCCAAATATAATGGGCGGATGGCTTGAACCCAGCCGGGGCCTTTATAATAGGAACCGATCACCTCTATCAAAATTCGGGCGGAATTCCCTCAGTTTAATACCGGAAGAAAAAAATGACAAGAAGGCTGGCCATAGTGTAGTATTGTTATACAATCATTATGGACATATACCCAAGACCAACACCCTATTGTGCACCAAAAACAAAAGGTGATATCCCACCACCACAGCTGTAGAGTGTGCTTACCAACTCTCAGACTTTACATTCATTGGGCTCTATATCACACTGGGAGATTAATTGTTGTAATCAGGGCAGGGGCGTAACTAAAACCTTCAGGGCCCCGATGCAAGAAATCATGAAGGGCCCCCCTGCCCCCTGGACAGCGCTTTTCCTAGGCGGATGTCTGATAAGAGGAGGAGCCGCGAGAGTCGCCGAGGGACCCCAGAAGCCGGTGTTCGGGGCCACTCTGTGCAAAACTAACTGCACAATGAAGGTATGACATGTTTGTTATTTAAAAAAAAAACCTTTACAATCACTTTAAGGGGTTAAAACAGATGGTCAGGAGGCAACATATTGCCTCTTTACCGGCTGTCAAATGCCTTTGAAAAGTGATCTGTGCATGGATCGCTTTTCAGAGAAACAGCATTTTGTTGCTGGTACTTCGAACGAGCAAGAAAAAAAAAAATCAGGGTGTCAGGATTAAACGTGCATACAAAAAATGTGCATACATACATCTAAACAGTGGCGGCTGGTGCTCAAAATTTTTTTGGGGGCGCAAACATTTTTTGAAAAAAAATCATCAAAATGCAGCTACTGTGCCCATCAAACGCTGCCACTGTGACATCAATTGCAGCCACTGTGCCACTTAAATGCTGCCAGTGTGCCATCAAACACAGCCACTGTGCCAAACGCTGCCACTGTGCCCATCAAACGCTGCCACTGTGCCCATCAAACGCAGCCACTGTGCCCATTAAACGCTGCCACTGTGCCACTTAAATGCTGCCAGTGTGCTATCAAACGCAGCCACTGTGCCATCATTTGCAGCCACTGTGCCAAACGCTGCCACTATGCCCATCAAACGCAGCCACTGTGCCCAAACGCTGCCAGTGTGCCCAAATGCTGCCAGTGTGGCCATTAAATGCTGCCACTGTCCCATCAAACGCTGCCACTGTGCCCATTAAATGCTGCCAGTGTTCCATCAAACGCAGCCACTGTGCCCAAACGCTGCCACTGTGCCCATCAAATGCTGCCTGTGTGCCCATCAAATGCTGCCAGTGTGCCCTTGAATGCCCCCAGTGTGACCCCCGACCGCTCACCGGCACTTACCCTGTCTTGGTTGGGTCCTCCATGCGTCTCCTGCTCTCCTCATCTCCCGTCCTCTCCTCCTGATAGGCGTCCAATAGCGGCGCCTGTCGTTTCAGCCAATCAGGTGATGGGTAACAGATCCGAGCACCTGATTGGCGGAGAGGCAGTTTAGTGTTAGTAGAGCGAATAGTCATTCGCTTTTCTAACACAGCTGAGTGACCTGTGAGGTCACCTTTTTTGATGCCTATTAGAGCCTATGGCTCTAATCTGGTGCTTCAAAAACACCCCCCGCCGCTGTAATTCAGGTTCCCTGCGCCCAAAAAGGGCCGGGCGCCTGAATAGGGGGTGGCAGCGGCGGCCATAGATAGATTCATGCAATGCATGAATCTATCTATTGGTGATAGAGGGGTGGCTGGAGAGAGGGGGCGGCGCCCGTGCGCCCTTAATGCACGGGCCATCACTGCTTCTAAACACACACACATACACATAGATAAACACACACATAATATACACACACATATACTGTATATACACACACAAACACATATATAAATACACACATGAACACATGCAAACACATACATGAACACACATATAAGAACACACATACATGAACACACATATAAGAACACACATACATGAACACACATACATGAACACACATACAAGAACACACATATAAGAACACACATACATGAACACACATACAAGAACACACATATAAGAACACACATACATGAACACACATAAGAACACACATACATGAACACACATAAGAACACACATACATGAACACACATATAAGAACACACATACATGAACACACATACAAGAACACACATACAAGAACACACATATAAGAACACACATATAAGAACACACATACATGAACACACATATAAGAACACACATATAAGAACACACATATAAGAACACACATACATGAACACACATACAAGAACACACATACAAGAACACACATATAAGAACACACATACATGAACACACATATAAGAACACACATATAAGAACACACATATAAGAACACACATATAAGAACACACATATAAGAACACACATACATGAACACACATATAAGAACACACATATAAGAACACACATATAAGAACACACATACATGAACACACATACAAGAACACACATATAAGAACACACATACATGAACACACATATAAGAACACACATACATGAACACACATATAAGAACACACATATAAGAACACACATACATGAACGCACATATAAGAACACACATATAAGAACACACATACATGAACACACATACAAGAACACACATACATGAACACACATACAAGAACACACATATAAGAACACACATACATGAACGCACATATAAGAACACACATATAAGAACACACATACATGAACACACATACAAGAACACACATATAAGAACACACATACAAGAACACACATATAAGAACACACATATAAGAACACACATATAAGAACACACATACAAGAACACACATATAAGAACACACATACAAGAACACACATATAAGAACACACATACATGAACACACATGTAAGAACACACATATAAGAACACACATATAAGAACACACATATAAGAACACACATACATGAACACACATGTAAGAACACACATATAAGAACACACATATAAGAACACACATACATGAACACACATACAAGAACACACATATAAGAACACACATACATGAACACACATATAAGAACACACATATAAGAACACATATACATGAACACACATATAAGAACACACATATAAGAACACACATACATGAACACACATATAAGAACACACATATAAGAACACACATACATGAACACACATATAAGAACACACATATAAGAACACACATATAAGAACACACATACATGAACACACATATAAGAACACACATATAAGAACACATATACATGAACACACATATAAGAACACACATATAAGAACACACATACATGAACACACATATAAGAACACACATATAAGAACACACATACATGAACACACATATAAGAACACACATACATGAACGCACATACAAGAACACACATATAAGAACACACATACATGAACACACATACAAGAACACACATATAAGAACACACATACAAGAACACACATATAAGAACACACATATAAGAACACACATATAAGAACACACATACAAGAACACACATATAAGAACACACATACAAGAACACACATATAAGAACACACATACATGAACACACATGTAAGAACACACATATAAGAACACACATATAAGAACACACATATAAGAACACACATACATGAACACACATACATGAACACACATGTAAGAACACACATATAAGAACACACATATAAGAACACACATACATGAACACACATACAAGAACACACATATAAGAACACACATACATGAACACACATATAAGAACACATATACATGAACACACATATAAGAACACACATACATGAACACACATATAAGAACACACATATAAGAACACACATACATGAACACACATATAAGAACACACATATAAGAACACACATACATGAACACACATACAAGAACACACATATAAGAACACACATATAAGAACACACATACATGAACACACATACATGAACACACATATAAACACACATATACAGAAAGCCTTCTCAAAAAACGTCAGTGCTTTACCTCACCTCTTCCTGCTGGGTACTGCACTGTAGGGGGAGACAAAGAGCACAGCACACACTGTGCTTTCACTGATCAGTGTGACAAGCTCCCCGTACAGTGACGATTACAGTTCGGCTGACGATGGGGAGAACGATCTCAGCCGCTCATCCTTACAAGATAAACAGGGGGCCCTCAAGGGCCCCCTGCAGCATGGGGCCCAGTCGCCATGGCGACCTTAGCGACCCCTATACTTCCGCCACTGAATCAGGGAATCTTTATCCACAGTACACGACCCAAAAGTAAGATGAAATGACCATAGTGTAATACATTCAAATAAACACTTCAGTATCGCATAAAACATGTTGTATGCGATACTGATCGTCTGTTTTTAAGTGTACTACCTTATTCATTAAAGTGTTTATTTGAACTTATTACACTATGGTCATTTCATCTTACTTTTGGGTCGTGTACTGTGGATAAAGATTCCCTGATTACAACAATCAATCTCCCAGTGTGATATAGAGCCCAATGAATGTAAAGTCTGAGAGTTGGTAAGCACACTCTACAGCTGTGGTGGTGGGATATCACCTTTTGTTTTTGGTGCACAATAGGGTGTTGGTCTTGGGTATATGTCCATAATGATTGTACAACAATACTACACTATGGCCAGCCTTCTTGTCATTTTTTTCTTCCGGTATTAGACTGAGGAAATTCCGCCCGAATTTTGATAGAGGTGATCGGTTCCTATTATAAAGGCCCCGGCTGGGTTCAAGCCATCCGCCCATTATATTTGGCGTTCTGGTAAGGGCAATGCATTATCATGACGTTTGGATTATGGATTCTTTTTGTGCATGTTAAAGCAATTGGATGATCCGGAGTGCTTTTTTCTTGCTTAAAAGGGATACTTGGACTATATCATTTAACATTTACTTCAGTCGTTTATGTTACATAACGTTTATATTAATGTAAAGGACATTTAGCGCAGTTTATTTTTTATTACCAATTTTAAGAGCTGGTGGTCAGCTTACTGGTGATAACAACCAAAGCGGCCAGCAGCCACTTGGCCGTTATCACAAGGAGCGGGATGTCCTCCCCCTCCGCCCGGGTCTCCCTTCCCACCAGGAAACCCAAGCGACCAGCCAGCACATCCGCCAGCTGGCCGGACTCCCCAACAAAGCTGGAATCGGCTTCAATCGGGTCTCCGATGTAGTACCCAGAAGCAATGTCACAACGTCCCTTCCGATTTACTTGGCAGCCAATAGAGCCGATTTAAAAAAAATCTATAGTATTCAAAATTGAAAATTTTGGACTTGTAAATATTTTTAAGTCCAAAGGAGTGATCCAGGGTCTTTTAGACCCCGGATCCCTCCATAAAGAGTACCTGTGACTGCCTATTACTGTCACAATCGACAAACTGAGAAGGGAGTGCTAAGAGTCCAGTCCTGACAGATCCATGTTTCTGCTTAGCAGAAACACAAGATCTTAATTTTCCTCTCTGGCAGAACAGCGGTCTGCCTCTCCTGTGAACGATCGTGGGTGGCCGGTGGCCATTGTGGCCGCAGACCTGCTGATTGGCTCCTGCTGTGTCCATGTGTGTGTGTGTGTTTTTATTTCTTTCCCTCAGAGATTGCTTTTTTTAACATTCTGCTAAAATCTTTGTGAATTTAGAACTGCTCGGATCTTGAAGAATGGGATATACCCCGAAAGATTGTCCTGAAAAATTGTATGTTAGTGCAAAAAAAATATTATCACAGACAGTTTTCTAGATAAAAGTCATGAAGAATTTGTGGCACCTAAAGATTCATTATTAGACTGTGAATGTCTTAAAAATGCCAATTCTAAATGCCAGTAGCAGAAAATAAAATGATAGATTTAGCTGTTTTGTTGTTCAGGTTTTCTTGATGTTAAGATTCAGATTTTTTTTTTTACAGAGTACCGTGGACTTGAGGGCCATTTTGGTAGTTTGTGGTGACCTACTGAAATAATGTTGCCTTTTACCTATTTCGTTTTCACACATGCTACAAAACTATGACAATAATTAAAAAAACACAAAGTTTGCCATGATAGACAGAATAATATTTGCATTACAACAACCATTGGGCTGTTAACCACATGGAAGGATTTACCCCCTTCCTGACCAGAGCATTTTTTTTTGCGAGTCAGCACGGCGTTGCTTTAGCTGACAATTGCGCGGTTCTGCGACGTTGTACCCAAAAAAAAAAAATTGACGCTCTTTTTTTCCCACAAATAGAGCTTTCTTTTGGTGGTATTTGATCACCTCTGCAGTTTTTTTTGTTTGCGCTATGAACAAAAAAAGAGCATCGATTTTGAAAAAAAAAAAAAAAATTTTTACTTTTTGCTATAATAAATGTAGCGCTGGTAGATTTTTAATCTACCGCTGATAGGTAAATTTTGTGGGTTACTTGTTAGGTGAAGTTAGATTTACCTCTGTTCCAGCTTGGCTAAGTTGCGTGTAGTTCCACACCGTGCCGGTGGGTGTCGTTGTCACCATTGGCTGGTGTTGGAAAGGCAACGTGTTGAAGCGTATGAGTACTCCTCTGTCCCGGAGACAACTCGGTGAAGGTGGTCCTCCAAGTTGCATTCTGGGAGAGGGTATTTATGGGACGGACGCCATTTTCAGGGGTTCGTTTTCAGCCACCTGCTGGCCCTCCTGGCCGACAGGTATGTGTTAAGAGTACCACCTCGTGGTCCTCTGTTCCGGAGGTCCACAACGCTGCGACGTGTTTGTGGGCCCAGAAGCCTGTCTGGGGCCTACCACAGCAGCAGAGGAATGGTCCTGAGTTGTCTATCCAGAGTGAAGAAGCTGGACAACCGAGGAGATCCCAGGGGAGGACCCGTCATGGAAGGATCATGCAGAGTGCTGGTCTGGAGAGGGGCCTGGTGACTCGGTTGGAGGACGTATCCTGAAGTAATCTTACTGCATAGTACTGCCGGGTTGGCTTAAAGGTTCAAGTACTGTGTCTGACATTCATCGCAAACCAATACATCCTGTGGCAGAGGATCGTACGGGCTCTATTCCAAATGAGTCTGTGGCAGAGACTTTTGTTCGTGCTACGAACTGGCTGCTAGGCAAGTGAGAGAGGCCTATCCAGGCGGGCAAAGACTGAATCCCACAAGGGGAGTGTATTCAACTACAAGTGTTCAATTACAAAGATTGTTCTAAAGAATACTAAGGAAAGGTATTTGAGCTTTCCTGCAACTTTCCTTCTGCCTCTTTCCTGCTACTTCCGTTATTACTTGTTCATTAAAGCATTGAAAAATATACTCAAGTGTTTGGTGCTTATATCATCCAGAGGTAAACTCAACGGGACCTTAGACCTGGTGTTGGTGAAACAGAGGTGTCGAGAGTGAAGGTAACAAGCCCGCTTTAAACCAGCAGCTCCACAGAGAGTTATTGCTACATAAATATCCCCCAAAAATATCTAAAACAACTAATTTCTTCCACAGTTTAGGCCGATATGTATTCTTCTACATATTTTTGTAAAAAAAATTGCAATAACTGTATATTGATTGGTTATAAAGTTATAGTGTCTACAAAATAGGGGATAGATTTATGGCATTTTTATTATTAATTTTTTTTTAAGTAGTACTAGTACTAGTAATGGTGGCAATCTGTGATTTTTATTGGGACTACGACATTATGGCAGACAGATCGGAAACTTTTGACACTATTTTGGGACAGTTGACATTTATACAGCGATAGGAGCTACAAATAGCCACTGATTACTGTATAAATGACACTGGCAGGGAAGGGGTTAAAAACTAGGGGGCGATCAGGGGTTAAGTGTGTTCCCTGGATGTGTTCTAACTGTAAGGGGGATGGGCTCACTACAACAATACAGAGATCACTGCTCCCGATGACAGGGAGCAGTAGATCCCTGTCATGTTGCTAGGCAGAATAGGGAAATGCTTTGTTTACATAGGACATCTAGTTCGCAGGACCCGCGGGCTCGCTCCCACGGCACGCACCCGCTAGGTGACGAATTCAAAGTGACATACAGGTACGCCCTTTTGCCTGTCCGTGCCATTCTGCTGAAGTAAATTGGCGATCAACGGTCGGCAAGTGGTTAAAGTGGATCTGAGCTAAAAAAATTTGATTTACTATTTTATAGAGCAGCAGTTCTCAACCACCAGCCATGCCTTTCTCCTCCAGGGTCTACATCGAGCTACAGATCTCCTAATCTCCCACAGTGCCACTCAACTCCCCATAGTGGCCCGCAGTACCCCTCAACCTCCCACAGTGCCCTCAGGTCCCCTGAAAGCTGTCAGTTTCCACAGTGCCCCCCAATCTCCCACAGTGCCACCCAGTGTCCCCTATTTCGCTGCAGAGCCTCTAGATCCTCATAGTGTCCCCAGCCTCCAACAATGTCCCACAGCACTCCCAAATCTCTTGCCATATCCTTCAGTCTCCAACAGTGCCCATGCATGTTGTATTTCCATAATTGTGTGGATACAAACTTTTTTTGTGTGAAAGCTACTGACCAGCTAGTCACTGGCTCTCTGCTCATTGAAGACAGAACTAAGTGATCATTGGTCTTTAATTGCTCAGTTCTCAGTTTTAGAATCAGCAGGGGACAGATGTTTCATTGGACCGATGCTACATCCACCTAGGTAAGTTCTTT
This sequence comes from Lithobates clamitans, assembly GCA_037952925.1. NCBI lineage: Eukaryota > Metazoa > Chordata > Amphibia > Anura > Ranidae > Lithobates > Lithobates clamitans. Next base: position 1,613,774 of record JBBGZY010001079.1, on the reverse strand, counting down.
TTTTTTTCCGAAACCCGAGCTTCTCTTTTAACCCAGGAAGAATATACAAATGCATGTAGACAGTGGATGAGATTTACTAAAGTTGGTGCACATACAGTTCCTTGCAAAAGTATTCACCCCCCTTTTACCTATTTTGTTACATTACAGCATTTAGTTCAATGTTTTTTTTTAATCTGAATTATATGTGATGGATCAGAACACAAAAGTCTAAGTTGGTGAAGTAAAATTAGAAAAATATATACATAAAACTATTTTTCAGAAATAAAAAAACGATAACTGGCATGTGCGTATGTATTCACCCCCTTTGTTATGAAGCCCATAAAAATCTGTGGTGCAACCAATTACCTTCAGAAGTCACATAATTAGTGAAATTATGTCCACCTGTGTGCAATTGAAGTGTCACATGATCTGTCATTACATATACACACCTTTTTGAAAGTCCCCAGAGTCTACAACACCTAAGCAAGAGGCACCACTAACCAAACACTGCCATGAAGACCAAGGAACTCTCCAAACAAGTAAGGGACCATGTTGTTGAGAAGTACAAGTCAGGGTTAGGTTCTAAAAAAAAATCCAAATTGTTGATGATCCCTAGGAGCACCATCAAATCTATCATAACCAAACGGAAAGAACATGGCACAACAGCAAACCTGCCAAGAGACGGCCGCACACCAAAACTCACAGACCGGGCAAGGAGGGTATTAATCAGAGAGGCAGCACAGAGATTTAAGGTGACCCTGCAGGAGCTGCAGAGTTCCACAGCAGAGACTTTAGTATCTGTACATAGGACGCCATTAAGCCCTACGCTCCATAGAGTTGGGCTTTATGGCAGAGAGGCCAGAAGAAAGCCATTACCTTCAGCAAAAAACAAAATGGCACGTTATGAGTTTGTGAAAAGGCATGTGGGAGATTCCCAAAATGTATGGAGGAAGGTGCTCTGGTCTGATGAGACTAAAATTGAACTGTTTGGCCATCAAAAAAAATGCTATGTCTGGCGCAAACCCAACACATCACATCACCCAAAGAACACCATCCCCACAATGAAACCTGGTGGTGGCAGCATCATGCTGTGGGGACGTTTTTCAACAGTCAGGACTGGGAAACTGGTCAGAGTTGGGGGAAAGATGGATGGTGCCAAATACAGGGATATTCTTGAGCAAAACCTGTAGCACTCTGTGTGTGATTTGAGGCTAGGACGGAGGTTCACCTTCCAGCAGGACAATGACCCCAAACACACTGCTAAAGCAACGCTTGAGTGGTTTAAGGGGAAACATGTAAATGTGTTGGAATGGCCTAGTCAAAGCCCAGACCTCAATCCAATAGAACATCTGTGGCCAGACTTAAAGATTGCTGTTCACAAGCACAAACCATCCAACTTGAAGTTTTGCAAGGAGGAATGGTCAAAAATCCCAGTGGTAAGATGTGGAAAGGTCATAGAGACTTATCCAAAGGGAATCAGAGCTGTGATAGCCGCAAAAGGTATTGACTTTAGGGGGGTGAATAGTTACGCACATTGACTTTTTCTGTTATTTTGTCCTATTTGTTGTTTGCTTCACAATAAAAAAAAAAAAAACATCTTCAAAGTTGTGGGCATGTTCTGTAAATTAAATGAAGCAAATCCTCAAACAATCCATGTTAATTCCAGGTTGTGAGGCAACAAGACACGAAAAATGCCAAGGGGGGTGAATACTTTTGCAAGGCACTGTAGAATCTTGTGCAGCTGTGCATAGAAGCCAATCAGTTTCTAGGTTTTATTGCCAAAGCTTAACTGAACAAGCTGAAGTTAGAAGTTGACTATGCAGAGCTGCACCAGATTCTGTGTGCACCAGTTTTAGTGTCTACAATAGAAAATGAATCCAGGACCCTAAAGCAGAGGGCAACTGTGGATGTGGAATCCACTTAGCCATTGTGCTATCCCAGTTATTGAATTCAGCAAAGCGACTACAGAACTCGTTCTTCATATATCACCACAAAGCAAAGTTTAGAATTAATCATTGGAAATGTGCATAAATAGATAGTGGCGTGTGCATTTGCAAGAAGAAAGGTACAGTGCAATGTGTCATCAAATTAATGAAGCTAAAATTTCTCTTTGCTGAACTGGAAGAGCCTCTGATTAAATATAAAACATTTGTAACATCAAAGAGATAGAGTTAAGAAGGATTTTTTGTGTGTAATAGCATTCAAGAAGTAATATTTAAACTAACCTTTGCTAACCCTACCTATAATGTTACAGATATAGTCAGTGTGCTGAGAAACATTTGAAGTCATAAGCAAAGCCACAGTATTTTTGTTTTTCTTTTCTTTTCTTTTTTTGGAGTCAGTTTGGCTAAAAATCAGTTTATGTTTTGAAAAGGAACCTAAGGAACATAAAGTTCAAGACTTGAGCCATAGCTGAGCTCTGTGTGTGTGCCAGTCTGAAACATCTAGCAGATATGTAGCTCACTGAGGCCCCATTCACACCTGAGAGTTTTGTAGCAGGAAGCCTGAAGGGCGAAAAAAAATCAATTATTCTCTATGGAGATGGTTCACATCTCCACTCCAAAACGCCTGAAGCCAGAAGCTCCAAAAAGGCCTAAGCTGAAACAAGTCCTGGAGCTTTTTTTGTCGCTCGAATCGGGGGAGATTTGGGGCGTTTTTGGCACGTCTGTATTCCCATAGAAATAAATGGAAACGCGCCATTCGCGCGTTTTTGTGCGTATTCGCGTGTTTTGTTGCATGTTTTTGCACGGTTTTATGCTCAAATTAAACATTTTAAAAATAAAATAGTAATAACATATGAATAAATACATTTTCGTGTTTTTTGTGTGTATTCGCGTGTTTTGTTGCGTGTTTTTGCACGATTTTCTGCTCAAATTAAAAAGCCTTGAGGCTGTTAGTAAGTATCCCAATCTATCTCCACCTTGTTGGCACATAATTCCCCTGTCCTCCCTTATTCTAAGGGCATTGTCATTAACCCCTGTTCTTTCTTTCCTACTATATTACTTCATAACACTCCTGATGAATGGCTGTAATGCCAGGAAACGCGTAGAGTGCCACTATATGCCATCAGTTACTTGTTTTTGTTACATTTGTCTTTCAATCGATTTATTTTACCATTTATATTTGCCATGTCTAATTTTATTTGTATTGCATGCTATGAGCAGCATATTTAGTGTAAGTGACTACCTATCTATTTGATACAAAATATTTGATATGTATTCTAGATTGTTATAAATAAACCATGTACTGTAATTTCATTTTTATGTTGTCATTTTCTCTTAACATGGTGTACCCTCATTCAAAGTCCCACAAAATTCCTCCTTTCTAGGGATGAGCCGAACACCCCCCGGTTCGGTTCGCACCAGAACCCGCGAACGGACCGCAAGTTCGCACGAACGTTAGAACCCCATTGACGTCTATGGGACTCGAACGTTCGAAATCAAAAGTGCTCATTTTAAAGGCTAATTTGCATGGTATTGTCCTAAAAAGGGTTTGGGGACCCGGGTCCTACCCCAGGGGACATGTATCAATGCAAAAAAAACTTTTAAAAACGGCCGTTTTTTCGGGAGCAGTGATTTTAATGATGCTTAAAGTAAAAAAAAAAAAGTGAAATATTCCTTTAAATATCGTACCTGGGGGGTGTCTATAGTATGCCTGTAAAGTGACGCGTGTTTCCCATGTTTAGAACAGTCCCTGCACCAAATGTCATTTTTAAAGGAAAAAATCTCATTTAAAACTGCTTGCGGGTTTAATGTCATGTCGGGTCATGGCAATATGGATGAAAATCAGTGAGACAAACGGCATGGGTACCCCCCAGTCCATTACCAGGCCCTTTGGGTCTTGTATGGATATTAAGGGGAACCCCGCACCCAAATTAAAATAAGGAAAGGTCCCTATATACTCTGAACAGCAGTATTCAGGCGGTGCAAACAAGACAGGGACTGTAGGTTTGTTGTTAAGTAGAATCTGTTTGTAATTTTGAACATTTTTAATGTGTTTAGCTCCAGCCAAAAAATCTTTTCTAAGCTTTTTGGAAAACATAGGGAAGGGTTATCACCCCTGTGACATTTGTTTTGCGTCTTTCCTCCTCTTCAGAAGATTTCACCTCACTTTTTTGTCCCAATGAAAAATGTTTTTGGAAAATTTGGGTTTTTTTGTGGAACAAGGATTGGAAAGCATCAGTGGAAAGGAGAAATTGTTTTCCCATATTAACTCTTACAGGAGAGAATTTTCCTTCCTTAGGGGTAGATTTCATCTCACTTCCTGTTGTCTCCTTCCGTTTGCAAGTAGGAGTCGTTTGTAAGTTAGATGTTTGAAAGTAGGGTCCTGCCCTATATACTCAGCAGAAATTTGGGCCTTAGGTGTTGCTGTGGCCAAAACACTGTAAGCCCTCACAGGGCCCTGCTGTGAAATATTAGATCAAGAATTGTAATTACATGCCCCTGTTGAACAGGAGCTGAAAAATTAGGCCTTAGGCACTGGTGCTGGTGCCACAACACTGCAACCCCTCACAGACACTCTAGTTGGAACGCAGGAACGAGCCCTGCTGCAAAGTATTGCATCAAAAATTGTAATTACACGCCCCTGTTAGACAGGGGCAGAAAAATTGGGTCTTAGGCACTGGTGCTGGTGCCACAACACTGCAACCCCTCACAGACACTCTAGTTGAAACGCAGGAACAAGCCCTGCTGCAAAGTATTGCATCAAAAATTGTAATTACACGCCCCTGTTAGACAGGGGCTGAAAAATTGGGTCTTAGGCACTGGTGCTGGTGCCACAACACTGCAACCCCTCACAGACACTCTAGTTGGAATGCAGGAATGAGCCCTGCTGCAAAGTATTACATCAAAAATTGTAATTACACGCCCCTGTTAAACAGGGGCTGAAAAATTGTGCCTTAGGCACTGGTGGTGGCGCCCAGAACCAAAAATGTTCTTACAAGCTATCAGCGTGATGATTGAGGAGGAAGAGGATAATTACTCAGGGATAGTCACTCAGCATCAGCATAGGCAGTCTTTGAAGGGATCTGAGATTTCAAAAAAAATTATTCGGTTACATCTGCATCAGGTGCTTGGTAGCTGGTGGTGATCCAAGACTGATTCATTTTTATGAAGGTCAGCCGATCGACCGAGTCGGTGGACAGACGCACCCTGTGATCGGTTACCACGCCTCCAGCAGCACTGAATGTGCGTTCCGAAAGAACGCTGGATGCAGGACAGGCCAGTAGCTCAATTGCATACTGTGCAAGCTCTGGCCAGTGATCCATCCTCAAGACCCAGTAACCCAGAGGATTTTCGGTGGGAAAGGTGTCCAAGTCTGATCTTGCCCCTAGGTATTCCTGCACCATGTAAAACAGACGCTGGCGATGGTTGCTGGAACCGATCATACCTTGGGGCTGCGGACCAAAAAATTGTCTGAACGCATCGGTCAGATGGCCACCTTCTCCACCGCTCCTTCTTTGACTGACCGAAGCCTCAGCAACACGTTGTCCAGAAACAGGAGTTTGTAACCTCCCAGTCTCTGGGAACGCGTTGCACAGACCTTTCTGCAAGGCCTCCCGAAGATGTTTCATCCTCTGCTCCCTCTGCGATGGCAAGATAAGGTCCGCAACCTTACCCTTGTAACGTGGATCAAGGAGGGTTGCCAGCCAGTATTGGTCCTTCTCCTTGATACCACGAATACGAGGATCCTTACGCAGGCTTTGCAGGATCAGGGAGGCCATGCAGCGTAGGTTTGCTGAGGCATTCGGTCCGGAGTCCTCTGGGTCACTAAGGACAACAACGTCCGCAGCCACCTCCTCCCAGCCACGTACAAGTCCATGTGTTCCTTGGGACTGATCCCTTAAAGACTGCTGATGCTGAGTGCCAGGCTCCACCTCCATACTGACACAATCTTCCTCCTCCTCCTCCTCCTCCTCCTCCTCCTCTTCCTGTGTGATCGGCGGGCACGCAGGAACACTGTCTGGATAAAGGGGGCCTTGAGAGCTAAGGAAGTCCTCCTCTTCCTGCCTCTGTTCTGCCTCAAGTGCCCTGTCCATTATTCCACGCAGCGTGTGCTCCAACAGGTGGACAAGGGGGACAGTGTCACTGATGCATGCACTGTCAGTGCTCACCATCCTCGTGGCCTCCTCGAATGGTGACAGGACAGTGCATGCATCCCTGATCATGGCCCACTGGCGTGGGGAAAAAAAACCAAGGTCCCCTGACCCTGTCCTGGTGCCATAGTCGCACAGGTACTCATTGATGGCCCTCTGCTGCGTGTGCAGCCGCTGCAGCATGGCCAACGTCGAGTTCCACCTGGTGGGCATGTCACAGATTAGGCGGTTCTTAGGCAGGTTAAACTCCTTTTGGAGGTCCGTCAGCCGAGCACTGGCATTATATGACCGGCGGAAATGCACAGAGACTTTCCTGGCCTGCCTCAGGACATCCTGTAAGCCCGGGTACCTGCCCAAGAACCGCTGCACCACCAAGTTAAGGACGTGAGCCAAACAGGGCACATGGGTCAGTTGTCCCTGTCGGAGGGCAGAGAGGAGGTTGGTGCCATTGTCGCAAACCACCATTCCTGCCTTAAGTTGGCGTGGCGTCAACCACCTCTGAACCTGCCCCTGCAGAGCTGACAGAACCTCTGCCCCAGTGTGGCTCCTGTCCCCCAAGCACACCAGCTCAAGCACCGCATGGCATCTTTTGGCCTGCGTACTTGCGTAGCCCCTTGAACGCCTACGGAGCACCGCTGGTTCCGAGGAAGAGGCCATGGAGGAAGAAGAAGAGGAGGGGGTGGAGGAGAGAGGTGTGTCACAATCAGCATTTTGGAGGCGTGGTGGCGGAACAACCTCCAACACTACTGCACCTTGTCCTGCATCCTTCCCAGCTGCCAGCAGAGTCACCCAATGCGCCGTGAAACTTAAGTAACGTCCCTGTCCATGCCTGCTGGACCATGAGTCAGCGGTAATATGCACCTTACCGCTGACCGCCCTGTCCAGCGAGGCATGGACATTGCCTTCCACATGCCGGTAGAGAGCCGGAATCGCCTTCCGTGAGAAAAAGTGGCGTTTGGGTACCTGCCACTGAGGAACCGCACATTCCACAAACTCACGGAAGGGGGCAGAGTCTACCAACTGAAAAGGCAGCAGTTGAAGTGCTAGCAATTTTGCCAAGCTAGCATTCAACCGCTGGGCATGTGGATGGCTGGGAGCAAACTTCTTTTGGCGGTGCAGCAGCTGGGGCAGGGAAATTTGCCTGGTACAATCTGACGTCGGTGTACCAAAAGCAGATTGCCCACAAGTACTTGGCTGTGACACACCTAATTCTACACCTTCATTCCTCTCACTGCAGGTCGCAGAGAGGACTGAAGGTCTAGTGGGGTTGGAAATCTCAGCTGATGAGGAGCAAGGAGAGATCGTCTTTGTTCTTTGGTGTGGGTCTTTTAGATACGCTTGCCAACGAACTGCATGGCAGGTCAACATATGTCTGGTCAAGCATGTGGTACCCAAGCGGGAGATGTTTTGGCCACGCGAGATACGCTTGAGACATATGTTGCAAATAGCAGCGGTGCGATCTGATGCACTCGTCTCAAAAAAGGCCCACACCAAAGAACTTTTTGAATAACGCGCAGAGACTGCAGCGCCCTGCACATGTGGAGCTTTGGGGTGTGATGCAGTCAATGTGCTGCCCTTAGGCTGGCCCCTGGAGGGCATCCTGCCTAGTTGGTGATGTGCCACCTCCTCCTCCTCCTCCTCCTCCTCTCTCCTATCAGGCACCCACGTTGAGTCAGTGACCTCATCATCCCCTCCCTCCTCATCACTGGAGCAAACCTGGCAGTATGCTGCAGCAGGGGGAGCATGACTGCCAGATTGCTGTCCTTCTTGGGCACCCCCTCTGTCCGTGCTCATGTTACTGCCTTCATTGAGCTCAGTATCATCATCAGAGCCTTCCAAACGCTGGGCATCCTCCTGGAGCATGTACCCAACACTGTGGTCAAACAGTTCGAGGGAATCCTCATGAGGACATGGTGGAGCTAGGGAAGGAGTCACTGATGACATTGAGCTGAGGGAAGAGGCCGCTGCTTTGCCAGACAAAGCACCCTGGGCATGGGTGAGAGAGGATGAGGAGGATGAGGACGGCTTGGTCATCCACTCGACCAAGTCTTCCGCATGTTGCGGCTCAACACGGCCAGCTGCCGAAAAAAAGGCCAAGCGTGTCCCATGGCCACGTGCTGATGAGGATGCACCGTCTCCACGACCAGCACTAGACACAGAGCCTGCTTGCCCTCTCTTATTGGCTTGTGACTGTCTGCCTCTCCTTCTTGGCCTTCCAGACATACTAATGGCCTGTAGCTGCACTAAGCTGGGATAGAACACCTGTAATTTTCTTCAGGTAGCTTTATATACTGTAACCAGACAAGCCTGCCTGTCAGTAGGAAGATAACAGGAACGGATCTAGCTGAACACTGTGAGCAGGACGTACTGCACTAAATGTATATAGCAGGAACGGATCTAGCTGAACACTGTGAGCAGGACGCACTGCACTGAATGTAAATACCAGGAACGGATCTAGCTGAACACTGTGAGCAGGACGCACTGCACTGAATGTAAATAGCAAGAACGGATCTAGCTGAACACTGTGAGCAGGACGCACTGCACTGAATGTAAATAGTCTAGCTGCCTGACCGTGGTACTAATAGGATCAAAAAGAACACCTGTAATTTTCTTCAGGTAGCTTTATATACTGTAACCAGACAAGCCTGCCTGTCAGTAGGAAGATAACAGGAACGGATCTAGCTGAACACTGTGAGCAGGACGTACTGCACTAAATGTATATAGCAGGAACGGATCTAGCTGAACACTGTGAGCAGGACGCACTGCACTGAATGTAAATACCAGGAACGGATCTAGCTGAACACTGTGAGCAGGACGCACTGCACTGAATGTAAATAGCAGGAACGGATCTAGCTGAACACTGTGAGCAGGACGCACTGCACTGAATGTAAATAGTCTAGCTGCCTGACCGTGGTACTAATAGGATCAAAAAGAACACCTGTAATTTTCTTCAGGTAGCTTTATATACTGTAACCAGACAAGCCTGCCTGTCAGTAGGAAGATAACAGGAACGGATCTAGCTGAACACTGTGAGCAGGACGTACTGCACTAAATGTATATAGCAGGAACGGATCTAGCTGAACACTGTGAGCAGGACGCACTGCACTGAATGTAAATACCAGGAACGGATCTAGCTGAACACTGTGAGCAGGACGCACTGCACTGAATGTAAATAGCAGGAACGGATCTAGCTGAACACTGTGAGCAGGACGCACTGCACTGAATGTAAACAGCAGGAACGGATGTAGCTGAACACTGTGAGCAGGACGCACTGCACTGAATGTAAATAGCAGGAACGGATATAGCTGAACACTGTGAGCAGGACGCACTGCACTGAATGTAAATAGCAGGAACGGATGTAGCTGAACACTGTGAGCAGGACGCACTGCACTAAATGTAAATACCAGGAACGGATCTAGCTGAACACTGTGAGCAGGACGCACTGCACTGAATGTAAATAGCAGGAACGGATCTAGCTGAACACTGTGAGCAGGACGCACTGCACTAAATGTAAATACCAGGAACGGATCTAGCTGAACACTGTGAGCAGGACGCACTGCACTGAATGTAAATAGCAGGAACGGATCTAGCTGAACACTGTGAGCAGGACGCACTGCACTGAATGTAAATAGCAGGAACGGATCTAGCTGAACACTGTGAGCAGGACGCACTGCACTGAATGTAAATAGTCTAGCTGCCTGACCGTGGTACTAATAGGATCAAAAAGAACACCTGTAATTTTCTTAAGGTAGCTTTATATACTGTAACCAGACAAGCCTGCCTGTCAGTAGGAAGATAACAGGAACGGATCTAGCTGAACACTGTGAGCAGGACACACTGTACTAAATGTAAATAGTCTAGCTGCCTGACCGTGGTACTAATAGGATCAAAAAGAACACCTGTAATTTTCTTAAGGTAGCTTTATATACTGTAACCAGACAAGCCTGCCTGTCAGTAGGAAGATAACAGGAACGGATCTAGCTGAACACTGTGAGCAGGACGTACTGCACTAAATGTATATAGCAGGAACGGATCTAGCTGAACACTGTGAGCAGGACGCACTGCACTGAATGTAAACAGCAGGAACGGATGTAGCTGAACACTGTGAGCAGGACGCACTGCACTGAATGTAAATAGCAGGAACGGATCTAGCTGAACACTGTGAGCAGGACGCACTGCACTGAATGTAAATAGCAGGAACGGATGTAGCTGAACACTGTGAGCAGGACGCACTGCACTAAATGTAAATACCAGGAACGGATCTAGCTGAACACTGTGAGCAGGACGCACTGCACTGAATGTAAATAGCAGGAACGGATCTAGCTGAACACTGTGAGCAGGACGCACTGCACTAAATGTAAATACCAGGAACGGATCTAGCTGAACACTGTGAGCAGGACGCACTGCACTGAATGTAAATAGCAGGAACGGATCTAGCTGAACACTGTGAGCAGGACGCACTGCACTGAATGTAAATAGCAGGAACGGATCTAGCTGAACACTGTGAGCAGGACGCACTGCACTGAATGTAAATAGCAGGAACGGATCTAGCTGAACACTGTGAGCAGGACGCACTGCACTGAATGTAAATAGCAGGAACGGATCTAGCTGAACACTGTGAGCAGGACGCACTGCACTGAATGTAAATAGCAGGAACGGATCTAGCTGAACACTGTGAGCAGGACACACTGCACTAAATGTAAATAGTCTAGATAGAAGATAACAGGAACGGATCTAGCTAAACTGAATACAGTGTATATATATATATGCAACACCTGGGATGCATATATATACACAATACACTGTAAGTGCAGCTAACTGACTGACTGTTCTGCCTAATCTATCTAACTCAAATCAAATGACACTGTCTCTCTCTCTCTCTATCTCTCAGCACACCGGAACACACACTACACAGGGCCGCCGTGCAGGCGGCCTTATATAGTGTGGGGTGTGTACTAAATCCCCTGAGCCATAATTGGCCAAAGCCACCCTGGCTTTGGCCAATTACAGCTCTCTCTACTGACGGCGCTGTGATTGGCCAAGCATGCGGGTCATAGTGCATGCTTGGCCAATCATCAGCCAGCAATGCACTGCGATGCCGCAGTGAATTATGGGCCGTGACGCGCCACACGAATTTGGCGCGAACGGCCCATATCGTTCGCAATTCGACGGACGGTCGAACAGCCGATGTTCGAGTCGAACATGGGTTCGACTCGAACACGAAGCTCATCCCTACTCCTTTCTACCTACCAAATCAGGGATGGAGGCCGCCATGTGTTTCATATATTGTGTGTCTGGTCACGTCCATTTACTGTATTTAATATTATATGAATGAATAAATGTAAAATAAATACACAAATAACTAAAAATCATCATAAATAAGTAAAATAAATGAATGTAATAATATGTTAATAAATAATAATTAACCTCTAACCTTAAAAAAATATTAAATACATTATTATTATTAGTAGTAGTAATAATAATAATAATAATAATAATAATAATAATAAAACAACACCCAAACTGGAACAAAAAAATACATTATTAATAATAATAATAAAAATTATTATTATTATTTTTGTGTTAGGGTTAGGGTGTTTAGTTATTCATTATTATTATTTTAGGGGTAAGTTTTAAAGTTAATTATTTATTTATTGTTACTTAGTATTAATTTATTGAATTTATTTATTTTTTTATTTATGATTTTTCTTTATTTGTGTATTTACTTTAAATTTATTCATTTATTTATTATTATTCGTATAATAATAATAAATTGAATAATATAAAAAAATAATAATAATAATAATAAAAACCCTAACCCCAACTCCTAATCCTAACCCTAATGTAAACTGAACTTGAACCCCTTACCCTAACGAAAAAAACATTATAATAGATGAATAATAATAAAAGAAGAAATAAACGCTAATGGAAAAGCTAAAAGAGCTGAAATACCTAGCAACAAATGATGCAACAGATAATAGTTTTCTCTATTGGCTAATAAATAAACGCCAAAGCCCAAAAACGCTGCATACAAACGCACAAAAAACGCCTAAAAAATGCCGGAAAAGCGCTCAAAGACGCTACGCTCAGGTGTGAATGCAGCCTGACAGCTCAGCAAAGCCCACAAAATCTCTGCCTTTTGCCCTCTCCATGTAGCTATCTTCTTAGGACCCCAGACTGGTGGCAGGGTGGGTTTGCTACAGTAGGGAAAATTGCTTGTTTAAAAGAATTCTTATATTTTGAGATGTCCCCCATTCACTATTGTTTTTGGGTGCCCACATAAGGACAAGACAACAAAGGATAAGGCAAACAAATATGAAGCCATAACCAAACAGGTTGTGGAGTAAGCACAATGGTGTTCATACTTCGCTGTTTGACCGGACCATGCCTATATTACATCATGATCATGTCCAATTTTAAGGAGCCAACATCTGTCTAAACTAAGAATCTAAACAAAGCAAAGTTTGGTAAAGTAAACTTGAACCATATGACTCCTTATGAACAGCTTTTGACTATGGTTAGGTGTGAGCAAACCTGAGAGGTTAAAATTTCCTAACATTTGGGCAAAAATCAGGGGATTTTAATGAAATATTGTAATTTTGAGGGCTTACATGAGCTCCCTTCAGCTATATTGGACATGTCGTTGTGCCAAAAAATGCCCACGACTAGCCTAATTCATTTTTGCTTTTTTTCACGAAAAGAAAACACAAACAGCAGACAAAGTAATATAAAAATTCTAATTGACAGTACATGGCTACACTGTTATATTAACAGCATCAGCCCCGGAAGATTTTACCCCCTTCCTGACCAGAGCACTTTTTTGCGATACGGCACTGCGCCGCTTTAACTGACAATTGTGCAGTTGTGCGACGTTGCACCAAAACAAAATTGAAGTCCTTTTTTCCCCCACAAATAGAGCTTTCTTTTGGTGGTATTTGATCACCTCTGCGGTTTTAATTTTTGCGCTATAAACAAAAAAAGAGTGACAATTTTGAAAAAAAAGCAATATTTTTTACTATTTGCTATAATAAATATGCCCAAAAAATATATAAAAAAACTAATTTTTTCCTCAGTTTAGGCCGATATGTATTCTTCTACATATTTTTGCTAAAACAAAAAATCGCAATAAGCGTATACTGATTGGTTTGCGCAAAAGTTATAGTGTCTACAAAATAGGGGATAGTTTATGGCATTTTTAATATTAATTTTTTTTATTAGTAATGGCGGCGATCTGCAATTTTTATCATGTCTGTGACATTATGGCGGACACATCGGACACTTTTGACACTATTTTGGGACCATTGTCATTTATACAGCGATCACTGCTATAAAAATGCACTGATTACTGTGTAAATGACACTGGCAGGGAAGGGGTTAACCACTAGGGGGCAATGAAGGGGTTAAGTGTTTCCTAGGGCGTGATTCTAACTGTAGGGGGGATGGGCTTCAACTCACATGACAGAGATCACTGTTCCTGATAACAGAGAGCAGTGATCTCTGTCATGTCACAAGCCAGAACGGGGAAATGCCTTGTTTACAAAGGCATCTCCCCGTTCTTCCACTCCGTGACACGATCACAGGCACCCGGCGGACATCGAGTCCGCGGGATCCACGGTCATGGTCACAGAGCATGCGGCGGGCACGCCCGCCCACAATGCCGCTTCTTAAAGGGGACGTCCCTGTATGCTCATTTGTCCAGCCGTGTCATTGTGCCGACATATATCGTTGTGCGCTGGTCGGCATGTGGTTGAAGAAACCCAAATTTGAGTGTAATCAACCAGACAACTTTCTTGTTGTGTGCAAAAACCTAACACAATTAAATATTATATATGGGCCCAAAAAACTGAAAGGCTTATTATTTGCACCCAGGAATAAGCAATCAAGCTATACCTATAAACTTGAGTGCAAAATATTTTATTATTGGTTACAAATATCAAAGAGACTATAAAGAGAATATAGAGCACTTGTCTTTCCTCTGTAGACTCACAGAATATAAAAGCATTATTTAAAGCAGAACTATACTCACCTTGGATCCAGCAATGGGGCTCTCTGCCAGCCGCTGACATCTTTGGTTTGGCAGTTTCTAGGTCTTGATCGCATGCACGGGAATGCAGCAAGATTTGGTATTGCTGAATTTCTGCAGTAAGCTGCATGTCCGCAGGTCACTTTACAGGGACAGACAGGCAGGTAAGTAACTTTAATGTAGAAGATTTATAGACAGGAGGATAATTTGGTGGCATTTTATGGGTGCCAGGCAAATAGAGTTACTCATACAACAAAATAAATAAAATTATCACAGTTTATTAGACATAGAGCAAGTTTAAAAGTTGTATTGGCTACACATTAAGTCACATAGACATCAGTACACATCAAATTAGATGAAAAAAAGGAGTCACTCAGCAATGGTATCCCGACATGTTTCGCCTGCTAGGGCTTCCTCAGGGGATGTTTGTTGAGAGACAAGAGTAGATGTGTGACTGCATTTAGTGTTGAGCCGAACTAGGAAAAGGACACTGCGCTGCATATGGAAAAATTGGCAGAGAAGAGCCCAGGGATGAGGCCATGGGACCAATCTAAACCACCCGGCTGGGTCTAAGGAAATGCCAGGGCTGCCAAGCAAAGATGTAATCTTGTAGAAGGAGATGTGTTAGTGTGGCAGCCCATCCAATGTGGGTTATAAAAGCATTATTTAAAGCGGAACTATACTCACCTTGGATCCAGCAATGGTGCTTTCTGCCAGCCGCTGACATCTTCGGTTGGCCGGTTTCTGGGTCTTGATCGCATGCACGGGAATGGAGCAAGATTTTGTATTGCCAAATTTCTGCAGTAAGCTGCATGTGCGCAAGTCACTTTACAGGGACAGGCAAGCAGGTAAGTAACTTTAATGCAGAAGAGACAAAGCATGTGTCTGCACTAAAAAATCCTGCCTGCTCACCCATTTTGTATTTTTTTAGCTAATGTTCCATTTTAAAATATTACAGCTACATTGGAGACTAGCATCTAGAAAAAGAGAAAAACAAATTAAAACAAAAAAAAAATCAAGCAAATGAATCCAAAAGTCCAAAACCATACAGGAATTCCATCATAATCCTTATTCAACATCTGTATATTTAGCATTGAAATTTCAGATCACTTCTCCATTCCTATGCCCATACACACGGTCGGATTGTCCGATAGAAAATGTTTGATAGGAGCTTGTTGTCGGAAATTCTGACCGTGTGTGGGCTCCATTGGATATTTTCCATCGGAATTTCCGTCAAACAAAATTTGAGACCTGGTTCTCAAATTTTCCGACAACAAAGTCTGTTGTCATAAATTCCGATCGTGTGTACACAATTCCGACGCACAAAGTTCCACGCATGCTCGGAATCAAGCAGAAGAGCCACACTGGCTATTGAACTTCATTTTTCTCGGCTCGTCGTACGTGTTGTACGTCACCGAGTTCTTGACATTCGGAATGTCCGACAAAATTTGTGTGACCGTGTGTATGCAAGACAAGTTTGGGTCAACATCCGTCAGAAAAAAATCCATGGATTTTGTTGTCGGAAAATCCTATCATGTGTACAGGGCATTATAGTGTTAAAGCAATCACCACATATAATAGTGACCTCTCCTTTTTTTTTTTTGCAAGCAACTTGTGCCTGAGCAGCTACAGTTCTTGAAAAAGTATTCATACCCCTTGAAATTTTCCACATTTTGTCATGTTACAACCAAAAACGTTAATTTATTTTATTTGGATTTTATGTGATAGACTGACACAAAGTAGTACATAATTGTGAATTGTAAGGAAAATGATAAATGGTTTTCAAATTTGTTTACAAATAAATATCTGAAAAGTGTGGTGTACATTTGTATTCAGCCCCCCTGAGTCAATACTTTGTAGAACCGCCTTTCTCTGCAATTACAGCTGCAGCTTTGCACATCTAGAGAGTGACATTTTTCATCATTCTTTTTTTCAAAATAGCTCAAGCTCTATCAGATTGGATGGAGAACGTCTGTGAACAGCAATTTTCAAGTCTTGCCACAGATTCTCAATTGGATTTAGATCTGGACTTTAACTGGGCCATTCTAACACATGAACATGCTTTGATCGAAAACATTCCATTGCAGCTCTGTATGTTTAGGGTAGTTGTCGTGCTGGAAGGAGAACCTTCATCCCATTATCAAGTCTTTTGCAGACTCTAACAGGTTTTCTTCTAAGATTGCTCTGTATTTGGGACCATCCATCTTCCCATCAACTCTGACCAGCTTCCCTGTCCCTGCTGAAGAAAAGCATCTCCACAACACAATGACGCCACCACCATGTTTCACAGTGGGAATGGTGTGTTCAGGGTGATGTGCAGTGTTAGTTTTCCATCACACATGGGGGTTGATTTACTAAAGGCAAAAAGACTGTGCACTTTGGAAAGTGCAGTTGCACATGGCAAGAGCAGTTGCTCCAGAGTTTAGTAAATGAGCAGAAGCTCTGCTGACTTTCATCAATCAATCATGTGCAAGCAAAAATGCTGTTTTTTTATTTTCCTTGCATGTGATTCTTTGCAAAGTGAAACTTTACCTTATTTACTAAGCTCTGGAGCAACTGCACTTGCAGAGTGCAATTGCACTTTCCAAGGTGCACAGTCTGTTGGCCTTTAGTAAATCAACCCCATAGTGTTTTGCTTTTAGGCCAAAAAGTTCAATTTTGGACTCATCTGACCAGAACACCTTCTTTCACATGTTTGCTGTGTCCCCCACATGGCTTCTTGTGAACTGCAAACAGGACTTCTAATGGTTTTCTTTCAACAATGGCTTTCTTCTTTCCACTCTTCCATAAAGGCCAGATTTGTGGAGTGCATGACTAATAGTTGTCCTGTGGACAGATTCTCCCACCTGAGCTGTGGATCTTCTCCAGGGTTACCATGGGCCCCTTGGCTGCTTCTCTGATTAATGCTCTCCTTGGCCGGCCTGTCAGTTTAGGTGGATAGCCATATCTTGTTAGGTTTGCAGTTGTGACATACTATTTCCTTTTTCGGATGATGGATTCAACAGTGCTCTGTGAGATGTTCAAAGCTTGGGATATTTATTTATAACCTAAACCTGCTTTAAACTTCTTCACAACTTTATTTCTGATCTGTCTTGTGTGTTCATTGGCCTTCATGATGCTGTTTGCTCACTAAGGTCCTCTAACAAACCTCTGAGGGCTTCACAGAACAGCTGTATTTATACTGAGAATACATTACACACAGGTGGACTCTATTTACTAATTAGTTGACTTCTAAAGACAATTTGTTCCACTAGATTTTAGTTAGGGGTATCAGAGTAAAGGGGGCTGAATACAAATGTGCGCCACACTTTTCATATATTTATTTGT
Organism: Lithobates clamitans; assembly: GCA_037952925.1. Taxonomy (NCBI): domain Eukaryota; kingdom Metazoa; phylum Chordata; class Amphibia; order Anura; family Ranidae; genus Lithobates; species Lithobates clamitans. Next base: position 1,596,351 of record JBBGZY010001079.1, on the reverse strand, counting down.
AAACAAATTTGAAAAACATTTATTATTTTCCTTCCACTTCACAAATATGTGCCATGTTGTGTTGGTCTATCACATAAAATCCCACTAAAATAAATGTACGTTTTTGGTTGTAACATGACAAAATGTGGAAAATTTCCAGGGGTATGAATATTTTTTCAAGGCACTGTATATGTGCAGAATTAAATATCCACCCTTGCCGAAAATCAGTAATTTTGTGCAAAAATAAATGTAATCAAACTCAACCTGCCCATTCTTAGCTGGGATTTCGGAAGTTGAAAAAGATAACTGATCCTCTTATATCTCTTTTCAAAGTCGAAAACTTTTAGCAAAAGTGTTTTTTTTTTTTCCTACCTGTCACAATCATATACAGAATAAGAACTGAGAATACTGTATTATAGAAAGATGTTTTGCCCAACTTGCCAGTGTTTTGCTGTCTAAAGAGAATCCAACTTCCATGAAAGTGAATGTCAATGGCAATAATAAGGAATATTAAGTGGCATTTAGATAAAAAACATTCCAAACTTGTTTCCCTAATTAGAGACATTAAAAAAAAAAAATACTCTGTACCATTTAAATTTTGAAGTTGAAATAGGGAGATGAAAAGTACATACCTCTGTGAATTGACTACTCATTATTCAAGAGCGGTAACAATGTGCAATTCAAAAAGGAAGTCGTTAAAGTATGCAGATCTCCCATGTTTTCCCAAGACTTTCAGACAATTTAAGCAATAAAATATCTTAATCTCCCTGGAATGCAATATTGCAGAACTCTGACAAGGACGTGAGATTGACAGAATGTGTAATATTGAATCTGATTTGTGACATAGGTATTTGATTTCAAGGGCACGATTTAAAATGACCCAGTTGCAAATTAATGTAGGTATTTTTACAGGACGCATTTGCATTGATGTATCAAGACATATTTATTAGAAATTCTGTCCTCTGAAATGACAATGTGGCTGACACGAAGAAAGAATTGCTTTTTATAACTCATCATGATAGCAAGTAAATGATGGTGGGTCTTATGAGGAGCTCACTTCAAAAAGCAGGGTCCCACCACCTTTGCTCATCACCGGAAATAAATAAAGTCTCTCAGAAGCTAAGCTTAGTTTTGCGTATATCTCTTTTATCGCAAATTGTGCCACAGCTTCAAATAAAGGCATACCCCACTTTTAACCACTTAGGCCCCCGGACCATTTGGCTGGCCAAAGACCCGAGCTCTTTTTGCGATTTGGCACTGCGCCGCTTTAACTGACAATTGCGCGGTCGTGCGACGTGGCTCCCAAACAAAATCAACATTCTTTTTTTCCCCACAAATAGAGCTTTCTTTTGGTGGTATTTGATCATCTCTGTGGTTTTTATTTTTTGCGTTATAAACAAAAAAGAGCGACAATTTTGAAAAAAACGCACTATTATTCACGTTTTACTATAATAAATATCCCCCAAAAATATATAAAAAAACAATTTTTTCCTCAGTTTAGGCCGATACGTATTCTTCTACATATTTTTGGTAAAAAAAATCGCAATAAGCGTATATTGATTGGTTTGCGCAAAAGTTATAGCGTCTACAAAATAGGGGATAGTTTTATAGCATTTTTTATTATTAATTTTTTTTTACTAGTAATGGTGGCGATCAGCGATTTTATAATGACTGCAACATTATGGCGGACACGTCGGACAATTTTGACACATTTTTGGGACCATTGGCATTAATACAGCGATCAGTGCGATTAAAAATGCACTGATTACTATAAAAATGTCACTGGCAGTGAAGGGGTTAACACTAGGGGGCAGTGAAGGAGTTAAGTGTGTCCTAGTTTTTGTTCTAATTGAAGGGGGAGGGGACTGTGCAGGGAACATAACAAATCGTCTGTTCATGCTCTGTATGAACAGACGATCTGTCTGTTCTCCCCTCAGAGAACCGGAAACTGGTCGAGACTGCCGGGCACTCGCAACAGCTCGGGGGGCGAGCGGGGGGTACGCCACCCTAGTGGCCACAGGGCAAAGCGACATTACATAACATCCTTTCGCCCAGCCGTGCCATTCTGTCGCAGTACAACTTCGGAGGCTGGTCGGCATGTGGTTAAGTACACAATGGGGTTTATTTACTAAAGCTGGAAAGTGCAAAATCAGGCTCCCTTCTGCATAGAAACCAATGAGCTTCTAACCCCAGCTTGTTCAATTATGCTTTAGTAATAAAACCTGGAAGCTCATTGGTTTCTATGCAGAAGTGAGCCTGATTTTGCACTTTCCAGCTTTAGTAAATAAACCCCATTGTGTACTTAAATGTGGGGTATGCCTGTAGTGTTTCTGTACAGGAGATGCTTCAAAGTAGCAATTTTGCCCTTTGTCAGATGCTTACATATCACATTTGCATTCTATACAATATCTTGACCGCCAATCAATTTTACCTAACCTCACATGACATTATCACGTATGGCAAAATATGGTATACTAGCTCCTCATTAAAACTAAATCTCTAATCTTTATTTAATACTGAACTCCAAGCAAACAGCTAAATACTCACATGAAATGCAGATATGGTAATATACGGTGTTACCTGCTAAAGGATCTGTGTTTCTGTCCGTCCACCGTGTTTCTGTAGCAGTTAATTCCCAGCCTCAATTTTTATATTACTGTTCCCTGACATGATGACCCACCCAGGGGATACATTATGTACAGGACACAGAGGATGGGTTCTAGACAGGTCCTATGTCTCACCCATTTTTGGGTTGTGGGGATGGTTGTGGTGTACTTAGGGGTTCTCATTTGTAGGGTGAGAAGTTCCAGGGTAGTTCAATAATTAAGGACAGGGCTGACTTACAGTTCTCTCTAATAATTACCTATTTGGGACCAAGAATTTTGAAGGTTCAGAGAGATATTTGGGTGGGAAAGAACCTCCACTGCTGATTACAGAGACTCTGGTCCCGAGATGGTTAACCACCTCGATACTGGGCACTTTCACCCCCTTCCTGCCCAGGCCAAATTTTAGCTTTCAGCGCTGTCGCACTTTGAATGACAATTGCACGATCATACAACACTGAAACCATGTGAAATTTTTATCATTTTCTTCACACAAATAGAACTTTCCTTTGGTGATACTTAATCACTTCTGTTTTTTTATTTTTTCCTGAAAAAAAAAAAGACAGAATATCTTGAAAAAAAAGTTTTTCTTAGTTTCTGTCAGTAAATTTTCTAAATAAGTAATTTTTCTCCTTTACTGATGGGCGCTGATGAGGCGGTACTGATGGGCACTGATTAAGCGGCACTGAAGAGGAGGCATGAGTATATCGCACTTATGGGCACTGATGAGCACTGATGGGTGGCACTGGTGGGCACTGATAGGTGGCACTGATGGTCACTGATAGGCAGTACTGGTGGGCCCTGATAAGCAGCACGGTTAGGCAGCACTGATGGGCGGTACTGGTGGGCATTGGTGGGTGGCACTGATGGGCATTGATGGGTAGCAGTGATGGGCATTGATTGGCAGCACTGAAAGCCAACACTGACTGGCATCACTAATGGGCACTGAAAAAGTCAACTTCCTGTACTTGCTCCATGAGTAAAACCCTGTGTTATTACTGTGGTGTCTGAGATTATACAGGGTTGATGACATTGTCCTTGTTAAGTGACAAGGTTCAGGCACGGCAATTATCCCCACAAGCTCGAGCACTCCATCCTAGGAGCAGGTCACCTGCTCTCAAATAATTGGTACCAACAAATATTTGGGACAGCTCTGACAAAGCAATGATTTAGTGGGTAGCAGAGCAAATAACTCCTTGTAATACAGGCTTGCCCTGAGAGCAGGGGAATACTACCTACACCTTTGGCTGCCTTCCAATGTCCATACCTTTCATTGCCCTCAAAAGTGATCTTAGATGTGTAATTGACACATACTGGCTTTAATATAGTCGCGTAAATAGGGTAGAGGTCAGCTCCAAAAAAACGCAACAAATATTGGTACCAACATCCCTAAAATTGGTAGAGCAAGAAGAAAGAGAAAATGGGATTTTGGAGGTACATCATGTAGAAAGCGACACAATTTATATTATAAAAATATGCAAATATTTATTTAGAAAGACACTCTAAAAAAGTAGGGAATACAGTTACAGTCATAGTCATAGGTATACACATATTGCCTATCTCTGACAAATGAGAGCACTGTAGTCACATACAAAATATTTCCACGTCCAATGATTTCAACATGTTTCGCCGGGACGGCTTCATCAGGAAAAGAGGGACGAGGACATTTAATAAATAAATGTAAAAAACATGATATGCTCAACCTTAGATGTGTAAGCAGAAAAGAAAAACAAAAATTAGTATAACACACTTCAAAAGATTTAACAAAGTATAACTTACACAAGCATGGCTACGACATACCCAAAGAGCAACCTCCCCCTCCCCCCCGAGCACATACAACCCCCTGTAATAAAAAAAAAATAAAAAAAACAACACCCCCCCACAAACACCCCAAACGAATGCACAAACACCATACCTCAAAAGTGAGACCCGGAATGAGTGCAGCTGGGAGAGTTCCAAAAAAGAGTTCCTATAACCTGCATCCAGACCAGTCCAAAACATGCCAGATCTCCCGTAGGGAGGGATGTGTTTTTTATGTTCTTAAAACTGTCAAATAGAGGTATAACCATACCTGCAAAATATATATTACGTATTGTAATAAAAATACATCATTTAAGGATAAAGAGAGCACAAGTTCATAACAGAAACTGATAATTGAACTGTAGTCACCAAAGTCCTGTTAAATAAGGATATCTATGTTGGGAGCTCATGCGGACAGAGAAAGCACAGAGAGAGGCGTTGGCGTACACCGAATACGTGAAACCGACATAACTACATGTCAAATACTATACAATAGAAAAATATCCAGTGTATCCTTATAGCTTGAAGAGAAACTCCTCACCTCAGTATGTCTCACCACTGTGAGAAGGGCTTAACCCTGCCCTATACGTCACAGCTAAGGAGTTGCATGGAGGTGGGAGGTTACCAAAAACATAACGAGCCAAAACCCCCCAAAAAGAAGCAGAGGGATGGCCAGCATCGATCTATATAAGGGAACAAACATAAAAGCAATGCTTAGATTCAACCTGGCTTTAATATACTAAAGGAGTGAAATTCAATGTTTGCAAAAAAGATAAAGGTATATTCACTTTGAATACCCAATAATGTGTGATGAAAAAAAAAACACATTTTTGCTAGCACATGATGGCTGTATTGTGGTGTACACAGCTTCACCTTAGTCACTAATTTCAGTGAACATTGACTTTACTATGTGCAGTGTCCCAATTCTTATAGTAAATCAGTCTCATACTTTTTAAAGATCATTAACTGTTTAGCAAATGTGTTACTTTATAAAAAATCTATGTGACTCAAACTTTATTTTCTTATTATAGATAAGATGATTTGGCCATCACTAAAAACAAATTTTGATGCTCCAGTCGCTGCTTAAGAACGGGATTATATTTTTTATGAGAATCATACATGTGATTGAACAGGCTTTTGGCTTCCGTTGCTCGGATTACAGTTTAGAAAAGGTCACGGTAATTATGGATAAAAGAATAAAACATTGGACGACATTGGATGGCATTCAAAAATAATCGTGCTTGCTTAAAAACAAAATAAAAAGAAATGGAAAAGGAACAAAATCCGCATCTTTTCACGCTGGTGTTTTTGCCAGGGTGACTAGAAACTAGGATAAATTAAACAGTGGCCTGAAATATTTCTATAGAGAATTCAAACCTTGTTTAGTTTTTTTTTTATTTGTTTTCCTTTCCTCCTTCTTTGCTTTTCCTATCACCCTTTTCCTTTTCTCTTCTCTTAATCCTCTTTCTTTCCTTCTTTCTTTCAATGCGGCTAGAAGATGCGTGTTTTTTCAAACAACAAAACACCCGACAAACACGCCAAAAGGTGTGGCAAAAAAACACACAAAGCTCACAGCCTACAAATGTGCGGGAGCTTCTTTGAAACATTTGTCGTGCATAGGACAGCCCCCAATGCTTGATGCGGAAAAAACGTGCAAAATGCGCAAAAGAAACAAAGAAAAGAAAACAGGTAATGCTCTCTCCCACTATGCCTAGTGTGAATGGGGCCTAAATGTAAAAAGAATTTTGTTGCAAGAGAGCTCAACATGACTGTAATGTTGAACTCTTTTGCAACAAAACTCTTTTAACATTAAAGGTTGTCTTTAAAGATAAACATTTAAAAATAAAGTTAAGGTTTTGCAGAAATAATTGGATCTGTATGTATGTATTCATAAGTGGCAGCTGAAAAGTCCTCACTTGCTCTAATACTTTCCTTCTCATTCCCTCCCTCTCTCTTTTAGTCCTCCCTCTCATTATCTTTTATTCTATATTTAACCTTTCTTCGTTATTCCCTATCTTATTCCCCTCCTTTTCTTTTCCCTCTCCCCCTATCTATTGCTCCTACTATCTCTCTTCCTCTCTCATTCTCTCTCTCTCTCTCTCTCTCTCTAGAATTGAAGTCTGGGATGAAAGTGGAGAGTCTCTGGAAGTGAGTGTCCCTCACTGATGAGTACCTTGGGCAATGTAGCAGGAAGTGGTCCTCATCCTCCAGGACCTCCTGGTCACATTGCTGGCACAGTCTACTCTCCCTGGGCTTGTAGGTCTGCCCGTGCCGTCCTAATTCGATTTTCAGTCTGTGGGCGCTCAGTCTGTACAGGCTCAGGGTCTGTCTGTCTTTGGGGTCTTGTAGCACCTCCAGGTACCGGGCAAGTTTGTAGTCTCTCTGCAATGACTGGTAGACAGTTAGTTTTTTGGAGTTTGTTAGCTCATTTCTCCATTCTCCAACATGTTTTTCTTTGGAGTCATTGATTATGTTTTTTATTCGAGATTTTGTCAGGCCGCATTGTTGAGAGTTTGGGATAGACAAGGTGTTGATGAGTTGTTGCAGGCCACACGGCTTGGACTGGTCTTTACTGTTGAGTAAGGCTTTATGGTGGTATGAGTTGGGACTGCTGTTTTGTAGGTGATCCCAGTATGATAGCGCCCTCTTCTGTACTGTGAGAAGTAAGGAAAATCTCTAATTCTCTCTCTCTCTACCTCTCTCTCTCTACCTCTCTCATTCTCTACCCCTTCTCTCTCATTCTCTACCCCTCTCTCTCTCTCTCATTCTCTCTCCCTCTCTCTCTCATTCTCTACCCCCCTCTCTCTCTACCCTCTCTCTCTCTCTCTCTCTCTACCCCCCCCCCTCTCTCTCTCCTCTCTCTCTCTCTCTCTCTCTCTCTCTCTCTCTCTCTCTCTCTCCCTCACATTCTCTACCTCCCTATTTTTTATTTTCTGTTTAACCACTTCGGCCCCGGAAGGTTTTGTTTTTTTGATGTCCTTTTTTTCCAACAAATAGAGCTTTCTTTTGTTGGTATTTGATCACCTCTGCAGTTTTTATTTTTTTGTGCTATAAACAAAAAATGACTGACAATTTTGAAAAATAATAATATTTTTTACTTTCTGCTATAATACATATCCCCCCCAAAAAAAAGTAAAAAAAAATCAATATCTTCATCAATTTAGGCCAATATGTATTCTGCTACATATTTTTAGTAAAAAGAATCCCAATTAGCAGATATTGATTGGTTTGCGCAAAAGTCATAGCGTCTACAAACTACAGGATAAATTTATGGACATTTATTTTATTTTATTTACTAGTAATGGAAGCGATCTGCGATTTTTAGGGGGACTGCGACATTGTGGCGGACAAATCTGACACTAAGTGACAGTTTTTGGGGACCAGTGACACCAATACAGTGATCAGTGCTAAAAAAAATGCACTGATCCCTGTATAAATGACACTGTCAGGGAAGGGGTTAACAGTAGGGGGCGATCAAGGGGTTAAATGTGTTCCCTGGGAGGTGCTTCGAACTGTGGGGGCAAAGGATTCACTGGTGGAAAAGCGAGATCGTGATTCAGCTTAAGTGAAACACGATCTCTCCCTTTTTTTCCACATTAGTCGTGTGCTTTGTTTAAATCAGCACACCACTGATCTGTCTCTTCTGTGAATGATTGGTGGGTCACTGCAGCCATCGAGGCCGCCAGACCCGCTGATTGGCTCCCGCCATGTCCAACCACAGTGCATCCCCTAAACCGTGTGTACAAAATTACATACAGGTACGTGATTGTGTGTACCCAGGCCGCCCTGCCACAGTAAATGTACGTGGGGCGGTCCGGAAGCGCTTAAAGGAGAAGTCCAGCCAAAGCTTGTTTGGCTGGGCTTCTCCTATGGATCACAGAAGTGCAATTCATTTTGCACTCCTGTGACCTGTTTTCAGTCCGCTCTCTGCTGACGTCAAGAATTTCAGTCAATCCTGACAATGGAAGTCTGGATCCACCAGGATCTGGTCCGATTGCATGATTGGCTCCCAACACCGGCTTCAGTGTGGAGGAGGGACAGCCAACCACAGATGTCCCATAGTAAGCTTATAGGTGACATCACCGCCCAGGCTCTGCCGCCATTGTCGGCGATCTCTTCTCCAGCCAGCCACTGTGGCTAGACCGGACTAGACTGGAGCATCCTCGGAATAGGTAAGCATAGACATCTTTCCATTACAGGGTAGTTATAATAGGGCTTAGAATTGGGGTGGGAGCAGGTCTACATAAAGATATTTCTTGACTGGACTTCCTTTATTATTTATTGTCTTAGTCATATGCACCCCCCCTTTCCTTTGTCTCTCACCCTCTCTATTATTCTCTATATTATTATTACTATTATCTCTCTTCTCTTATCATTCTCTCACTCTCTCTTTCTTCTTATCCTGCTCCCTGCCTCTCTCTCTTTCCCTCTCTTTCTTCCCCTCTCTCTCTCTCTCTCTCTCTCTCTCTCTCTCTCTCTCTCTCTCTCTCTCTCTCTCTCTCTATTTTTCTTTCTTATTCTCTACCTTAGTTTTTTCCTTTTCCCTCTTTCTCTTCTCTCTTACCCTCTATATTACCACCATTCTTTGTCTTCCCCCTTCATTCTCTCCCCCTCTTTCTCCATTCCCCGCTGTGGTTCTCTTTCCTGTCTCCTTCTTTTGCTCTGGTTCCCACAGCATGTAGCTTCAAACAACACTAAATAAAACACATTTAATTCAGAATATTACGTTGGTAGTGAATATCAGCTTCTTTAGGGTTTTCAAGAACTATGATGCAGCACTAGAAGCAATGGCAGTTATATTACATTTTTATTTTATTCAATGCATGCTGTGTGTTTCTGTATCTGTCTACTGAAATATCCCTTTACGTCTGTATGTGTTATATATTGTTAACACATTTTTTTCCAATTTTAGTATTTTTAAATAACAATTGTGCGCAGTAGCCACCAGGATCCGATCACAAGACAGCCATTATCCGTCTGACTATACTTTACTGCATTATGAATTATCATCCATGTAGGGAAAAAAATAATGGAGTTTGTCTGCGTTGCCTGCAGCAGTTGCTTTGTTAGGGGTCATTGGAGATGTTAAAACAAAGTGATTTTTTGGGGTTTCTGGGGATAACAAGCTTTCTTCGATACCTCTTTTCATATGTGCATGTCACATACATCATAAGTATCCTAATTTCAAAGACATGTCACCATTCTCAGGTGCATTGTCATTGTTTCAGGGCCCTACAATACTATGGCATTGATTCACTGTAGGAAGTAGAGGCTGCTCACTTAGAAAGTTGGATGTCCCCCTTTGCAAAGTGTATTCCCAAGAAATAAGATAAAACTTTGTATGACTGACACGTAACAACCATCTAGTAGATGAGAGATGATGGTTGAAGATCCTTGGTAGAGGATATTCAAGATATCTCCCCCCCCCTTTTTATATCTTTCGTTTTATCCCCTCTATTTCACCCCCCCCCCATTTCTTTTCTCTCTTCCGCCACACCACTACTTTTTTTTGGTCGGGGGCTGGTTCGAAACAGCCCATGACACAATCTTTGTCAGGAGGGTCTTGTTGGCCATAGTTTCCAATCTTTTGCTTTCCACCTACTGTTCACCCAACAAACCCTCCTCCCTCAGACAGATGTGCCCCCCCCCTTTTTTATTACTTTGTTCTACTTCATTCTTCTTACTAGCGGATCCTTTAAATACCTTCCCTGTTGACATGTTGGGGCTTCTCCAGATGTCTAGTGCTAGTAAGTAGCTGATCGACATTCACTGTTTTTATGTTTAATAATAATTCTCTACATTAGCGGTCCTTCGCTTTGCATTCCGTTGTACGTGCAACTTTTCTCATGCTGATCCTTGTATAATACCAACCTAAGATGTTTTTTGCATTGGGCTTAGAATTGGGGTGGGAGCAGGTTTAAGTACAGTTATTTCTTGACTGGACTTCTACTTTAGACTTCCTTTATTATTTATTGTCTTATTCGTATGCACCCACCCGCCTTTTCCTTTGTCTCTCATCCTCTCTATTATTCTCTATATTATTACTCCTATTATCTCTCTTCTCTTATCATTCTCTCACTTTCTATTTCTTCCTATTCTGCTCCTTGCCTCTCACTCTCTGACTTTCTCTTACTCTCTCTCCCTCTCTTTCTCCCTCTCTATCTTTCTTTTTCTCTGCCTTATTTTTTCCTTTCCCCTCTTTCTCTTCTCTCTTACCCTCTATATTACCATTCTCTGTCTTCCCCCTTCATTCTCTTGCCCTCTTTCTCCATTCCTCGCTGTGTTCTCACAGCATGTAGTTCAAACAACACTAAATAAAACACATTTAATTCAGAAAATTACGTTGGTAGTGAATATCAGCTTCTTTAGGGTTTTCAAGAACTATGATGCAGCATTAGAAACAATGGCGGTTATATTACATTTTATTCAAAGCATGCTGAGTGCTTCTGTATTTGTCTACTTAAATATCCCCTTATGTCTGTATGTGTTATATATTGTTAACACATTATTTCCAATTTCAGTATTTAAAAAAAAAATGTAAATAGCAATTATGCGCAGTAGCCACCAGGAGCCGATCACAAGACAGCCATCATCCGTCTGACTATACTTTACTGCAGTGTGAATTATCATCCTTATAGGGAAAAAAATAATGGAGTTTGTCTGCATTGCCTGCAGCAGTTGCTTTGTTAGGGGGTCATTGGAGATGGTAAAACAAAGTGATTTTTTGGGGTTTCTGGGGATAACAAGCTTTCTTCGTTACCTCTTTTCATATGTGCATGTCACATACATCATAAGTATCCTAATTTCAAAGACATGTCACCATTCTCAGATGCATTGTCATTGTTTCAGGGCCCTACAATACTATGGCATTGATTCACTGTAGGGAGTAGAGGCTGCTCACTTAGAAAGTTGGATGTCCCCCTTTGCAAAGTGTATTCCCAATAAATAAGATAAAACTTTGTATGACTGACATGCAACACTCATCTAGTAGATGAGAGCTGGTGGGGGAAGATCCTTTCCAGAGGATATTCAAGATAGTCGCCCCCCTTTTTATACCCTTCATTTTATCCTCTCTTTTTCACCCCTCCCCCCATTTCTTTTCTTTCTCCCGCCACTACCCCCCTTTTTTTTTGTTGGGGGCTGGTTCGACACAGCCCCTGACACAACCTTTGTCAGGATGGTCTCATTGGCCATAGTTTCCAATTTTTTGCTTTCCACCTATTGTTCACCCAACAAACCCTCCTCCCTCAGACAGATGTGCCCCCCCCCCCCCGTTTTTTTTTTTTTTTTTACTACTTTGTTTTACTTCATTCTTCTTGCTAGCGGATCCTTCAAATACCTTCCCTGTTGACATGTTGGGGCTTCTCCAGATATCTGGTGCTAGTAAGTAGCTGATCGATATTCATGGTTTTTATGTTCAATAATAATTATTCTCTACATTAGCGGTCCTTCGCTTTGCATTCTGTTGTATGTTCAATGTTTCTCATGCTCATCCTTGTATAATACCAACCTAAGACGTTTTTGCATTGTTTGTAAAACTATTTTTTTTTTTCTTAAAAAACTTTGTTTAAAAAAAAAAAAAAAAAGATAAAACTTTTGAATACCCGATCCATTCAGGTGCAAGGGAGACAAAGGCTTTATTCCTTTAGTAAATTGCCCCGTGTTATGCTGAAAGGTCCTCTTGAATGGGAACATAAAATATAGTGGATGAAACCAGGACAACATTAATAGTGCACATCAGGAAAAGCTGCTAACATTAACTCCATGCATCAGATAAATGGGAACTGTGCTGTAGGCGACAAGTATGGATAGCTGTATTTACTTCACTTTAATGATGAACTTAATTTAGTGTTTATGTCTTAATATTAATGTCTATATTGTTCCCAGTCAATGACACAAAAATAGATACAAACTTTTATTAGAGTTTGAAAAGTGAGTGCATAAAATATATATATATATATATATATATATATATATATATATATATATATATATATATATATATATATATATATATATATATATATATATTTTTTTTGTAGGTTTGCCTTCCTTTTTGCTTGAGTTACAAATTCTTTTCATCAGTTTTTTTTTTCTTTTTTTTTTTCATTAGTATGTTAGCATTAAGCTTTATTGTTCCCAGTCAATGACACAAAAATAGATACAAACTTTTATTAGAGTTTGAAAAGTGAGTGCATATATATATATATATATATATATATATATATATATATATATATATATATATATATATATATGTATATATATATGTATATATATATATATATATATATATATATATATGTATATATATATATATATATATTACTAAATTACTAAATATACTAAATATATATATATATATGTATATATATGACTAAATTACTAAATAAATATATAAATATATATATGTATATAAAAATAAGTGATCATTTGAATTTAAAACTAGTAAACACATAAAGGTTCATATGGGCAAAGCACACTTTTCACCTGCTCACTATAAAAAAAGATATTAAACTATTTCAACATTTCAGGTTTAATAAATAGGTTTTTGTTGCATCCATTTTCAAAGGCATGTGATATCACACTGTGACTTCACCTTGTAAAGTGTGGTACAAGACTGTCTGAGTTCCCAATTATGAGACATATACAGCATTGCATAAATCGAGAGCAGACTTACCTGGAGGTGCCCACCTTATCCTTAAAGGAACACACCAGAAAACCAACATCACTTAAGGCATCTAAAAACCCCTCAATGTTCACCTGCATCAAATCCAACAAGCAACAACATCAGCCACTCTGAACAATGTTTTGCTTATTTAATTGGTTATCATGGTTTGTTCAACTTTTTTATTGATTCACATAAACTTCCACATTTTCCTTTTGCATTCAACATGCTGTAATTGGCACTTAATATAATGATCGGTGATAAAGAATTTAGTTACTATTTCCCGCTATTATTTATCAACCAACAATTATAAACTTAAATTTGTTGACCTTTCACCTCCTGGCCTTATCATTCTCCAACTTTCCTAAGTGAGATATCTGCCACTAAAATGTAACTTGTGTAATTAACCCACGGAGGGAAAAAAAAAATAGTTTGAGTTCTATTGATTTGTCTATAAAACAACAAGCTAATGATCATGATAAATATAAACTAAACTCTCTTCATTATAACAGAATCTAGGTTTCCTCATTTCATGTTGATTACGCACTTTAAGAGGACCATTTTTCTAATCGAATGCGGAATTGGATATGTCTAATCTTAATTACTTTCTGATGTCAAAGAGCCATAACAATAACCTTGCTCTGTCTTACCAATGTGGCATGAAGAGGGCACTCTAGCTCTTCTTAGACGGCAGTTGAGCATATTATACTGTTCCCAGCAACCGTCTTTGTGTTTTTTTTTTTTTTCTTTCTCCCTCTTTCGGTTTCTCTCAACATCTCACTCTTGATCCCCCACCTCCCT